>CM044402.1:12058333-13379166 GCA_024322285.1 Musa beccarii
TATCATCAAGATCATTTTAATTCTTTCTTACATTAGTTATAACAAGATGATCGATGCTCAAATTTTTGGTAAAATCATGCATTATTTTATAAATCTGAAAAATAATTTTCGTCATGAAACCCATTAAGTCCAAATATAACACAAGGCAACATCAAAGCCACATTTCTTTTATTTTGAAAATTTGTGGGTTGGGTCTTTATAATTGATTTCATAAAGACATGTATCAATAAAAATTTCATCATAAAAAAGGTTAAAAACCATTAAGCCAAGATGAAAGTTTTCAAATTATAATCAAGATACATACATCTATCATCAAAAGATTTTCAAGAAATTCATACATAGATATGTATCATGTTTAAGATTGAAAACCGATATGGAAAGTATACATGAAATTTCATCATCTCAAAATGTCATCTTAATTTGTCATAAAAACAATTAGACCAAGAATACGTTAATCCACAACATAGAGTCAAATCAACATTACTTCAAAAACTAATGCATGTTAAAAAATCATCAAGCATCATGTTTAGAAATGAAATATAAAACATCAAGATACACATACATGGATTAATTCTAGGCAATATCACAAATCATGCAAATATCATTCATAATTTTTACTTTTAAAAAATACTAGGAAGGAAAAAGCATAAAAAAAATCCTACCAACTATTTCAAGCAACTCGTGAAAGGATCATGTAATTTCAAAGTAAGGTAAGAACACTTTGGATGAGTTTCATACATCATTGTCGAAAACCGTCAAAGCCCATTTCACCTCTTCTTTATTTGATTCTTCTTTGCAACCCTTCTTCTTCTTCTTTGGCCTCTTTCTCCATTCAAGTTCATTTATACTTTTTAATTTTTGTTTAATGAACTTGTTAACATTTGTTATGTGTTCAATGTCCTCATTGTCCTCATCACTTGAGTCATCACTCAAGTGGCATTCATTTGTCTGATGTTCCAAATCCTTCTTGTTCTTTAGAAGGTGGTTCATATATTCATCATGTTCCAAATGTTCGAAGAAACTCATGTCATATGTCATTAGTGAACCGATTAGTTCTTCCAATGAAAAATCATTTAAATTTTTAGTCTCTTGTATTGTGGTTACTTTTAGATCCCAACTCTTTGGGAGGGATCTTAAAATCTTGTTAGTGAGTTCAAAGTTCGAAAAACATTTATCAAGACTTTTCAAGCTATTGATGACATCCGTGAAGCGGGTGTACATATTGCCGATAGTTTCGCTTGGTTGCATTCGGAAGAGCTCAAAATCATGCAATAAGAGGTTTACTTTCGAGTCTTTAACTCTACTAGTTCCCTCGTGCGTGATTTCAAGTATTCGTCAAATATCGAAAGCCGTTTCGCACATTGAAATCCAATTGAACTCGTTCTTATCTAAAGCGCAAAATAAGGCATTCATAGCCTTTGTGTTTAAAGAAAACGACCTTTTCTCCAAATCCGACCATTCGTTCGTCGGTTTAGAGGAAGGTTGAAAGCCATTTTCGATGATGTTCCATAAATCCAAATCCATTGAAAGTATGAAAACTCTCATTCGAGTTTTCCAATATGTGTAGTCTGAACCGTTAAAGAATGGTGGACGAAAAATCGAAAACCCCTCTTGAAAACCATTTAGAGTCATTTCTCACGGGTGTAAATCCGAAAGAGAAAGAATGTGGCTCTGATACCAATTGTTAGGGATTGAGCGGCACTAAGAGGGGGGGTGGGGGTGAATTAGTGCAGCGGTAAGGAACGATAAATTTTTTAGCGATTAAAATAAGTTCGAAAACTTTGTACAAATGAATGCAATGTTTCGTTTGAACTCGGAAAGATTGCATTTTAACTTTAAAACAAATGTAAGAAGATGAAGAGGAAGTTGAGTAAATAAGGTAGCAAATGAAGAGGGTTTGCAGCAAAGTAAATAGTAAGGACGTAAATGCAAACCAGATTTTTATAGTGGTTCGGTCATCCGACCTACGTCCACTCCCGATTCCTCTTGCTTGAGGCCACTTGCTTTCCACTAGCTATCCTCCTTCCAACGGGTGAGGATGAACTCCCTCACAGCACCTCTCCTTTTAACGGGCTTAGGAGATAACCCTTAAAAAGCACTCTTACCCCTCTCTTGGACTAGAACACTCTTAAGACTTAGAGCGAAGATATGATACACTTTCAAGAGAGTTTTCCCCTTCTTTTTTTCAGTTCTAGACACCTTTCATCCAAGAATGTGAAGGGTATTTATAGGCCTCAAAGTGATTTAAATTTGGGCTCCAAATTTGAATTTTTTGAGTTTCCCGGTGTCGGGCGGTGCTACCGCCTGTCAGAGGTGGTTCTACCGCCTATCAGTCTGGCAGACTGACACAGCAGGTGCTGGGTGGTGCTACCGCCTGCCTAGGGTGGTTCCACCGCTCAGGCCTCGGCCTCTGGGCGGTGCCACCGCCCAGCCTGGGGCGGTTCAACCGCCCAGGTCATTTTTTTCAGCATAGTGGTTTCGGCCGAAAACTCGACCGAAACCGGTCCAAATTAAGTCCAAATTGGCCCAAATTTGGTTTATAGGATTTACACCTAATCCTAAACCAAATTATATGCTAACTACAAATTTTCAAAATATTTTTAAGCTATTTCAAAGTCCATAAAACAAGACTTCTTTCAGTGAGCTTTCGGCGAACTTCCGGCGGTCTTCTAACGAACCCTCGAAAACCATTCTGTGGACTCTCGACAAGCTCTCGGACTTCATGATGATCTTGGAGAGTTCCAACGAGCTTCATTGGCAAGCTCTGATCTTTCTTGGCAAGCTTCGCGAACTTTCGATGAATCTTCCGGTGAACTTCCGAAAACCCTTCGGTAAGCTCCCTACTCGTTCTCGGTCGGTTCCGGCAACTACTCCTAACGAATCTTCAGACTTCCATCGAACTCTAGAACTCCCAACAATCTATCCCACTTATCTTCTGGCACTTTGTTTTGCTTTACGTCTTTATCGTCATCGTAGTTAATCCTGCACACAAACAAACAAACACTCTACTTCGATCTAGATAATTATTACAACACGAATTGACATTCAGTTGCCCGGCATCATCCTCTTTTGTAGTTCGTTGCCCAATCGACGGATGACCTCCGCAACCCCGATATCCTTGGCGCAACATGCATCTTGGCCCGATGTTCGACGTACGAAGCCTTCAGCCGATTATCGATCGAACCTTGGCTCGACATCCAATATCCAAATGTGATCACCCGGCGCAACGTCAATTCCTCCAGCATTAACTGTCTAATCCTAATCGATAGTACACCTGCGTAACTCAAAACACAGTTAAACAATAAACCATAATCAATTAGTTTCATCATCAAAATCTGAGATTCAACACAATGCACAATAAGTCATGAATAGAAGTTATGAATCATTTGAAGAACTCATTCTAGCTTAAATCATTAACTCCGATTTCATCATTAAAATCACATACGAGATTCACAAAATAAATGAATTTATATACCTTGAGTAGATAGAGACTGCAATTAGAGTGAATTTAACTTTTCATAGGATTATTTAAGGAAGATATATACTTCTTATAGTTCCAAAATAAGGTTTCGTCAAATCCATTAAAACCACATTGTTTCAAAACCTAGGATTTCAAATTGTAAGGTGACAAATGTTTTCACCGAAATCATTGAAGAAACTTAATGGAAGCATTATGGTGCATAATCAAACAATATATAACACTCAAGGGTCTTTTATTACCTGAGCTAGTAAGCTTGATAATATCAATAATTGTATTGTTACCCGCTCCTAGCTTGTGATGGTTGGCATGCCTACAAAGGAGGATTTTTGGGTACCCATTTGACTTAGGTGCCTGAAATATTAATCTACTAATCTTATCATTATTCATTGATTTCCTTATAGTTCCTTTAGGAACCCATATCAACTTATGTGGGTTAAGTTTCTTATATAGACATTTGTAAACAACATATCCGGGCTTGCAACAAAAGTTGCATTTCAAAAGAGATGATACATGTAGTGTGGGTCCTTTAATGAAGGTGGTTGGAGTTCAGTGAGATCCACTCACAAATCCAATTCCACTTTTTTTCCGAGACTTTGCTACCGACCTTAAACTTATTTAGGATCTCTTTGAGTAGCAAGTTCTTATTTTTGATTGCCTCTAAATGTTCACACTTAGAGCATGGAGGTAAAGAGGGAGTATCAAGTTTAAGACTATCAAGTTTATCGACTAAGAGAGCATGCTTCTTTTTTAATAAATTGAACTTTTTACTAATAGCTCTACACTCGTCAAATAATTCATGAAAAGCAATTGAAAGTTCATCGAAGGATAAATCTTCATTAAATAACTCACATACCTCTTCTCCGAAGGCCAACAATACGAAGTTGGCCTCCTCCTTGTTGTTTGTTATTTTATCTTCAAAGCAACTTGAGTCATCTCATATTGTCTTTAAAGCCTTCTTTCTCTTTGGTTGCTTCTTTTTGGCTTAAGGACATTCATTTTTGAAGTGCCCCAGCTTATTGTATTCATAACATATTACTTATTCCTTCTTAAGTTCAAGTTTATTTTTAGTATCATTTTTAAATTTATTCCTTCTTATAAATTTTTTGAATTTCTGAGTCAAGAGTGCAAATTCATCATCAAGGTCCTCATCACTTGAAGATTCTTTCAACTGATCTTCTTATGTTCTCAATGTCATATCCTTCCTATTCTTTGGAAGGGGGTTCTTAAGCTCATCATGAGCATGGCATGTCATTTCGTAGGTTATCAATGACCCAATAAGTTCTTCAAGAGGAAAATTTTTTAGGTCCTTGGCCTCTTGAATGGCTATAACTTTTGGATCCCAACTCTTTAGAAGAGATCTTAAAATTTTAGTTACAAGTTCAAAATTAGAAAAACCTTTTCCAAGTGCTTTGAGTCTATTGACGACATCCGTGAAACAAGTGTACATGTCTCCAATGGACTTAGTTTCATTTGAAATAATTCGTAAGAATGCACTGAAAGGTTGATTTTAGACTCTTTCACTCGGCTAGTGCCTTCATGAGTGATTTCAACAGTATGCCAAATATCAAAAGCTGATTCACAAATCGAAACACGATTAAACTCATTTTTATCAAGTGCATAAAACAAGGCATTCATAACATTTGCATTGAGAGCAAAAACCTTCTTCTCCGATTCATTCCATTCATTCATCGGAAGAGAAAATTTTTGAAAGTCATTTTCAATAATATTCTAAAGTTCAAAATCTATGGAAATAAGAAAAATCTTCATATGAGCCTTCCAATATGTGTAATCTGACCCATTAAACATAGGCAGATGTGTAATTGAATGACCCTCTTGTATGCCAGAATATGCCATCTCACTTGGGTTTTAAACCAAATAAGAGTGATCGAGCTCTGATACCAATTGTTAGGATCTAAGTGGTACTAAGAGGGGGGGTGATAGAACCCCAAAGGAATTCTATGGAGATTGATCTTTGAGGGGGATCAACCCTTGGAACGCTATAGGGGTTCTACCCTCCAAGTAGCCTAGTGGCAGCAATTGTAGATTGATCTTTCTTATTCCAAAGAGGTGGAGGCTACAAGCTTATATAGAGCTCCAAACCCTAGCCCTAGGGGCTGCTTCCTAAGTGAACTACCCAATTTACCCTCAACTTTAGCCGACCGGCCTAGTAACAAGGGGGGCGATGGCTAAGAGGCCCAATAGCCCAAATATAAACCCTAGCCTCTCTTCTTTATAGGATAGAGGTGGCTAGGTGGGATTTATTACACTCACAGGGTTTTTATTAGCTGCTACTTGGTTGAGTAGGACCCAACCCTGCTAGGGTCCTATCAAGCCCACCCTCTTCCAATCAGCCTTGTCGTCAAGGCTGAGGTTCCATGAATTCAGGAAACCGGGTCTTCAGCTCCTCATATGATTCCCATGTGGCGTCTTCGGGTGGTAAATTATTCCAATGTATTAGTACTTCAATAAAGGGACATCGACGACACATGATGATTCTGCGGTCGATAATTGCTTGCAGTTGGGCTTGGATATATCCATCATTAGTGGTATTGGGCAGTTGAATCTAGGGTGATTCGTGTTCTCCCAACTTGGGCTTCAAGCATGCAACGTGGAAGACAAGGTGAATTTTGGCATCCTCAAGCAATTTAAGTCTATACACCACAACTCCAATACGCTCTGCGATCTAATAGGGCATATAAAAACATGGAGATAGCTTCATAGAGGCTCGTGTGTTGAGGATAGTTGCTTGTATGGTTGTAGGCGAAGATAAACCCAATCTCTTACTAAAAATTCTCTTTCGCTTCTTCATGTGTCAGCTTGCTGCTTCATTCTAGCTTGAGCGGTATAGAGATTATTCTTTAGCAACTGTAGGAGTTTGTCCTTGTCAATTAAATCTTGGTCGACCTAATCTACCTTAGCCGAGAGAATTACATACTTCGGAATCATAGGAGCCGGTCGACCATATAATGCTTCATATGGGATACATTTTGTAGATGAATGATATGTAGTATTGTACCACCATTCAGCTCAGGGGAGCCATTTCATCCCCTCCTTTGGTCGATCATTGGTGAAACACCAAAGGTATGTCTCTAAACACCTGTTCACCACTTCTGTTTGGCCATCAATTTGTGGATGATATACTGTGCTCATCTTAAGTTTGGTGCCCTGCAATTGAAATAACTCGGTCCAAAATTTACTAGTGAAGTCCCTGTCACGATCACTTATAATGGACCTTGGCATCCCATGTAGTTTAACAATATTTTTTATAAAAATCTGAGCAATACTAACAGCCGTGTAGGGATTTCGCACAGCACAAAAATGAGCATATTTCGTAAGTCGATCAACCACCACAAGGATTGTGCTTTTACCTTTGGAAGGTGACAGCCCTTTGATGAAGTCCATAGAGATGTCAGTCCACACCTAGTCTAGTATTGGTAGTAGTTGTAGTTTCCCTGGACTCACCACTGTTTCACCTTTTTGCTGTTGACATACATCACAGTGTGCTACGTATTCAGAAATAATTTTTTTCATCCCTTTCCAATAAAAGTTTTGCTTTACTCTTTTGTAGGTTCTTAGAATCTGGAGTGCCCTACTGAAGGTGTGGAGTGCATTTCGTGCAGAATGACTTTGATGCAATGGGAGTTTGGTATAAGCACAATACGATCTTTATAGCGTAGATCCCTCGAATCCCAAGTATAGTGACCTATTGCTCTTGGATCCTCCTCTAATTTTTTTTATGATATTGCTGGTTTCTGGATCCTTCTTCCATTCCTTCCTAATGCCTTCGAGGAAGCTGGTGGTAGGAAGAGAGATGGCTGAAACTTCAGCTTGCTGAGGGAGCCGTGAGAGTGCATCTGCAACAACGTTTTCTTTCCCCTTTTTATAAATAATTTCATAATCAAATTCTAGAAGTTTAGTTACCCATTTTTGCTACTTTGGGGATGATATCTTCTACTCCAAAAAGTACTTAAGACTTCTATGGTTAGTTTTAATCTGAAATCGTCAACCAATCAGGTAGGGTCTCCACTTTATTACTGCATGCACAATGGCGAGCATCTCCTTATCATAGATAGACATTTTTTGATGGGAGGGAGACAACGCCTTACTAGTGTATGCAAGTGGTTGACCATCTTGCATGAGAATGGCTCCAATTCCAACTCCAGATGCATCGGCCTCAATGATGAAGGGTCGGCTGAAATCTGGTAGCGCTAGCACCGGTGTCGTCGTCATGGCTGCCTTAAGTCTGTCGAAGGCAACGGAGGCTTTGTTCGACCATTGGAAGGCATCTTTTTTCAATAGAGAAGTGAGGGGGGCACTAATCTTCCCATAGTCCTTCACGAATTTTTGATAGTAGCCCGTTAGTCCAAGGAACCCATGCAGCAATTTCACATTTGTAAGTTTCGACCAACCTTGCATTGCTTCGATTTTTGTTGGGTCTACGGCCACTCCTTCTTCTGATATTATATACCCAAGGTACTCTACTTTTTGCTGGAGAAAGCTGCACTTTGATAGCTTAACAAAAAGAGTATTCTCCTGAAGGATCGTCAGAACAATTCGCAAGTGCTGAAAGTGAGTCTCAAGAGAAGGGCTATAAATGAGAATATCATCAAAAAATACCAGCACAAATTTACAAAGAAAGCTCCGAAAAATATCATTTATGAGACTTTGGAAGGTTGAAAGAGCATTAGTGAGTCCAAAAGGTATTACCAAGAATTCATAATGGCCATTATGAGTGCGGAAAGCAGTTTTTGGGATGTCGCCTTCACATACCCGAATTTGGTAGTAACCGGATCGGAGGTCCAACTTCATGAAGACTCGAGCTCCTTTTAATTAATCAAGAAGTTCATCCACCACTGGTATTGGGTACTTATCCTTGACGGTGATGTCATTTAGATCTCGGTAGTCGATGCACATCCGCCAAGTTCCATCTTTCTTACGCACAAGTAGCACCGATGAGGAGTAGGGGCTGTAGCTTGGCCGAATCACCCTTGTTTTGAGCATTTCCTTCACGATCTTCTCAATTTCATTCTTTTGGAGGTGAGGATAGTGGTAAAGCTGAGTGTTTGCTGGTGGTTTGCCCGAAAGAATTAGAATTCGATGGTCATGTTGCCAAGTAGGAGGAAGACCGCGCGGTTCAGCAAAAACATCATCAAATTCAATAAGCAGTTGGGTGAGATTTTGATCTTTAATTTCTGTTTTCTTCCCCTCTGGTTGCTGCTAGAGATGCATAAGAAAGCCACCATTTATCTTGTGTAAAACTTTCTCCATTCGTTAGGTTGAAACGGTGATTACGTTGCTTCTGCGCTTCCTGCGTAGGGTGACCTGTTTGCCTTTGCAATAGAATTTCATAATCAATTTGGAAAAGTTCCAAGAGACGTCACCTAGCATTATCAGTTATTCTATGCTCAGCACATCCTCATAATCATCAATTGGTAGGAGGAAGAAGTCGGTAATAATTTCTTGGTTCTACAGTAATAGTTTCACTTGCGGGCATCTTTGGTCGCATTTTAGGATTTGGCCATCGGCGACCTTTACGTCAAACTTGCTGCAACCTTCAATGTGGAGCACCATCCGAGCAGCATCCTTACTATTTAGAAAGTTATTAGTGCTGCCCGTATCGATGAGAACGGTGACCAGTTGTTGTTTGAGTAGGCCTCCAACTTTCATCGTTTGCGGATTTAAGTAGCCGGCTAGCGCATGTACCATAAAGTCGGTCGATTATGGCTCTTCTTCCACATCTTCTTTCTCATATTCAAGACTCTCTTCTGGTTGTTCACTGATCTTTTTTTCCACTAGTTCAATCACAAGAAGTCTCCCTTTTTAAAGCGATGCTCGTGGCTCCACGGCTCGTCACAATGCCAACATAACCCCTTGGCAGATCAGTCTCGAAGCTCTTCTCTTGTCAACCTTTTTGGTGCAGGAGCTTGGCTAATAGTAGGGGGGGCTGAGGGTTTTGATATTGCTGGTCAAGGAGCGACCCTAGTCCTCCAGGCTTCGTGGGTCAAAGAGATGGCTGCTATAAGCGTGTACGGTTGTCGCGCTTTAACTTCCCCCCAGATCTCCGGCTTCAAGCCCTCAATAAATGTTCCCAATAACTATTTTTGAGTTTGATTAGATAACCTTTCAAACTTGGTTTGATACTCCTGAATGGTGGAGGTTTGTCGGATCTTTGCTAGTTGTCCGTCGATGTTCTCGTAATCGGTTAGTCCGAAGCGAATCAGTAGTCCTTCTTTGAATTGTCACCATGAGAGGACTCCATAAGTGTGTTCAAACCAATCAAACCATTGTATGGCATCCCCTTCAAGATGTATAGTCACAATTTCTACCATAGATGCATCTACGATTTTGTGGTACCGAAAATATCGCTTTGTGCGCGAGATCCAACCAATCAGGTCTCCTTCTTCCCATCTAGGGAAGTCCACCCTCATGCGTGGATAGTAAGGATTGGTCATAGAGCCTCCCCTCTCCTGGAGGTCATCTCTTTGATCAGAACTCTCTCCTTGATGTGATTTCTTTGGGCTCAATGGTCGACCCAAACTGAGTTCGGCAAAGAGAGTCCAAATCATCTCCTCCATTCGTGTCTCGAAGGCTTCGAATTTAGCATCAATTGCCTCCTCGGATACCATAGCATATGTCTCCAAATTTGTAATATTAAGATCTCTTTTTTGCTATCGAGTTAAAGGCATGTATTGGTTGAGAGAAGCGGTGGCTGAAAGGGTTGGTAGATTGGTGGATGTTGGCTACGGTTTAGGTTTATTTTATGGCTATTTTGGGCACAGTTTGGGGCTGCGGTTTGATAGAGTTTTGGGCTGTGATGGTAGTAGATGAAGGTTAGGGAAGAGGGTTTTAGATCTATGGTCGATCGCAGTAAAGATTTGACAAAAATCAGTGAAAATTGTTGCCGATATGCGCTGTCTCGTAAGAGCAGAATTGTCATCGAAGAAATAGCAGTTTCTCAATGAAATTTCCAATGAAAACTCAGGGATTTTAGGAGAGGGTTTGATGGTAGAATCTTAGTTTAAATAATAGCAAGGATGACAAATTGGATCAAGAAATTTCTGCAGCATAATAGTAAAGAAATCGGTGCAAGTTGAGATAGCAGAATTCTCATCGAAAAATTTCAGTAGTTTGTGACGAGAGATTGAAGCAACACACGAATTTTTTTTAAGATGAATTCCATGATAGATCAATAATGGATGGGAGCCAAGATGATCTATGAGGTGCATAAGAAATTTCGTTCAAAAAGGATAACAATTAGATCGGTTAAAGGCAGCAACACACGACTGAAATTTTCTGCAGCATTCCTTTGTTCGCAAAGATGGTAACTTTTGTGACGCAAGGAATTTGCAGGCAAGGGATAGATAGAAAAACTTCTTTTTGGTATTTTAGATGAAAAATTACAGCAACAAAGGGTATTGGTGGTAGAAAAATACCAGATCTCTGATGCAATTGGAGGTGGCGATAGTAGATTGAATTGATCTACATCAGGAGAAGACGGTGGAGACGATGACGTTAAGAGCAATTGTGGGAATTGCTTGGCTGATGGTGGGCGGCGGGGATGGCAACAAAAGCAGCAAGATCGCTGCTCTGATACCAGATGATAGAACCCCAAAGGAATTCTATGGAGATTGATCTTTGAGGGGGATCAACCCTTGGAACACTATAGGGGTTCCACCCTCCAAGTAGCCTGGTGGCTGCAATTATAGATTGATCTTTCTTATTCCAAAGAGGTGGAGGCTATAAGCTTATATAGAGCTCCAAACCCTAGCCCTAGGGGCTACTTCCTAAGTGAACTACCCAATTTACCCTCAACTTTAGCTGACTGGCCCAATAATAAGGGGGGCGACGACTAAGAGGCCCAATAGCCCAAATATAAACCCTAGCCTCTCTTCTTTATAGGATAGAGACGGCTAGGTGGGATTTATTACATTCACAGGGTTTTTATTAGCTGCTACTTGGTTGAGTAGGACCCAACCCTGCTAGGGTCTTATAGGGGGGTGGGGGTGAATTAGTGCAATGGATAAAAATTATAATTTTGAAACCGATTTCGAAAAGAGTTATCTATAGAGAAATTTCGGTCCGATGAATATGATTTCAGCAAAGTGATTCGAGTGAATGCGATAGAAGGTAGAGAGGAGGAGATCGAGAGATTGCAGCTAAGTAAAGATTGAAATGCAATAAGTTAAAACTCACATATCAAGAGAAGTGCGTAGCAATGTATAGTGGTTCGGTCAAATGACCTACGTCCACTTCCGAAACCTCCTCCGATGAGGTTCCCAACTTCCACTATCAATTCTTATTGAAGGGAAAGGACGAAGCACCCCTCTTACAAACTTTTACATGTGGTTCACACTCTTATAGAATTTTGACAAAGTAAAACTTGGGAGGTGAACACTTAAGCTATCGAATGTAATTTTGCTATAGCTTTGACTTAGTTTTTTTTCACTTCTTAATTGTGTATAACCAGTTGAGAAGTGAGGGGTATTTATAGACTCAATTGGCTTCAGAATTAGAGCCAAAAAGAGTCACATCCCGGATTTTCGAGTATTGGCGGCACCACCGCCTAGCACTGGCGGCACCACCGCTAGTTGACCCTACTCTGTCAATGTACTGGGCAATACCACCACCTAGTCTGGTGGTACTACTACCTGACAAGGCCCTCGGGCTCTGTGGAGGGTCGGTACCACCGCTTGCAAGCGAACTTCTAGTGGACTTTCAAAATTGAAACATATTTCTAAGCAAATTCTAATCCGGCAATGTCGAGTTTTCTTCCGGCAAGCTTCCGGTGAACTTCCGACAGACTTCTAACACACCCTCGGACATCTTCCGGTGGACTCCTAGTAGGCCCCCAGGCTCTATGGCAAGTTCAATGAATCTTTTGGCAAGCTTCTTAACCTTCTCGGTGAGCTCCGCGAACCTCCGATGATCTTTCTGGTGAACTTTTGAAACCTTTGATAAGTCCCCAATTCATTCTTGGCTAGTTCCTATAGTACTTTCGATGATACTTCGGACTTCCAGTGGACTCTTGAACTCCCAGCGTACTTGACTCCGACAATTTGCTTTATGTCTTCATTGCTATCATGGTTAAACCTTCACACTTATCTTAATAAAATGGATTAGATCAAATAACCTATCAATTGACTTTATTATCAAAATCCGAGATTCAATAGATCCAAGCACAATAGCTCACTATACTTGGGATTCAAGAGATCTATGCTACAAAATTCGTAGTGTGCTTATACTCGACTCCCCTTGCGTCAAAATTATCTTACATAAAATGCATTCCACACCTTCAGCAGAGCACTATGGATTTATAAGAACCTACAAAAGAGTGAAGCAAATTTTTTATTGGAGAGGGATGAAAAAAGTTATTTCTGAATACATAGCATAATGTGATGTAAGTCAACAGTAAAAGGGTGAAATACTAGCAAGTCTAGGGAAACTACAATCACTACCCATACCAGACTTGGTGTCGATTGACATCTCCATGGACTTCATCGAAGAGCAACCACCTTCCAAAGGTAAAAGCATAATCCTCATGATGGTTGATCGACTTACAAAATATGCTCATTTTTGTGCTATGCGAAATCCCTATACTGTTGCTAGTATTGCTCAGATTTTTACATAAAATATTATTAAACTATATGGGATGCCAAGTTCTATTGTAAGTGATCAGGACAAGGTCTTCACTAGTAAATTTTGGATCAAGTTATTTCAGTTGCAGGGCACAAAACTCAAGATGAGCATACCATATCATCCACAAACTAACGACTACACAGAGGTGGTGAATAGGTGTTTAGAGACATACCTTTAGTGTTTCGCTAATGACCGACCAAAGGAGTGGATGAAATGGCTCCCCTAGGCTGAATGGTGGTATAATACTACATATCATTTATCTACAAAATATACCCCATATGAAGCATTATATGGTCAGCCGGCCCCTGTAATTCTAAAGTATATAATTGGCTTAGCCAAGGTAAATTAAGTCAATTAAGACTTAATTGACAAGGATAAACTTCTACAGCTACTAAAGGATAATCTCTCTACTGCTCAAGCTAGAATGAAGCAGCAAGCTGACACACAACGAAGTGAAAGAGAATTTTTAGTAGAAGATTAGGTTTATCTTCACCTACAACCATACAAGCAACTATCCATCAACACACGAGCCTCCATGAAGTTATCCTTACATTTTTATAGGCCCTATTAGATCACAGAGTATATTGGAGCCGTGGCATATAGACTTAAATTGCTTGAGGATGCCAAAATTTACCCTATCTTCCATGTCTCATGCTTAAAGCCCAAGTTAGGAGAATATAAGTCACCCTAGATTCAATTGCCCAACACCACTAATGATGAAATAATTTACCACTTGAAGACACCACATGAGAGTCATATGAGAAGTTGAAGACCTGATTCCCTGAGTTTATAGAACCTCAGCCTTAAGGACAATGCTGATTTGAAGAGGGCGGGCTTGATAGGACCCTAGCAAGGTTGGGTCCTACTCAACCAAGTAGCAACTAATAAAAACCCTATGAGATTATAATAAACCCCACCTAGCTACCTCTATCCTATAAAGAAGTGTGACTAGGGTTTATATTTGGGCCTTAGGGCTTCCTAGCCACCGCCCCCCTTTAGTGGGTTGGTCGACTAGGGTTGAGGGTAAAAGGTATATTTTACTTAGGAAGTAGCCACTAGGGCTAGGGTTTAGAGTCCTATATAAGCATATATCCTCCACCTCTTTTGAATATGAAATATCAATCTACAATTGCAACCATCTGGCCGACTACCAAGGAGGGTGGAACCCCTATAGCGTTCCAAGGGTTGATACCCCTCAAAGATTAATCTACATATAATTTATTTAGGTTCTATTACCTACTTACGTTAAGAGACACAGCCTCGATAAGTTGGAATCCAGGATGGAGCGGTGTAAGTTCATGGGATATCTCAAGGAAACAAGTATTATTTCTATCATCTTGAGGATCAAAAGGTCTTTGTAGCTAAGAGAGCAGTGTTCTTTAATAAGGAACATATTCTTGATGGAGACAATGGGAGTATGATAGAGTTGAGTGAGGTTGGAGAACCTAGCTCAAGCGTCATTCCGTAGTCCGAGTCTATTTAGGTACCTAGCACATAAGTTCCGACTTTACATAGGTCTAGTAGAGTATCTCATCCTTCTAAGAGCTATGTGGGACAAATCAGTAGAGGGAATATTATAGATATTGATTCGTAGACCTACGAGGAGGCTATTACAAGTATAGACTCCGAGAAGTGGCAAAAAGCTATAAATTTAGAGATGGATTCTATATACTCCATCAAGGTTTAGAGCCTAGTTGATGCACCAGAGGCTATTGTACCCATTGTGTAAGTAGATCTTCAAGAAGAAGATCAGAGTAGATGGAAAGATAGAGATCTATAAAGCAAGGCTAGTGGCTAAGGGGTATCGTCAAAGGCAAGGTGTTGACTATGATGAAACCTTCTCACCCGTAGCCATGCTAAAATTTATTTGAATTCTATTAGCTATTGTAGCACACAATGATTATGAGATCTGGCAGATGGACATAAAAATCATGTTCCTTAATAGCAACCTCAAGGAGGAGGTGTATATGATATAGCTTGAGGGATTCGTATTTGAGGATAGTCCAGATAAGGTGTGTAGGTTGCTTAGGTCCATTTATGGACTGAAGCAAGCTTCCCAAAGTTGGAATATAAGATTTGATGAGGCAATCAGATCTTATGACTTTGTTAAGAATGAAGATGAACCATATGTGTACAGGAAGGTAAGTGGGAGTGCTATCACCTTCTTGGTATTGTATGTGGATGACATCTTGATAATTGGGAATGATGTAGGAATGCTCTCCACAGTAAAGACTTGGTTATCTAGATACATCTCCATAAAGGACTTAGGGGAAGCATCATACATATTGGAGTCTCAGATCTATAGAGATAGTTCTAAAAGGATGCTTGGCTTGTTCTAGTCCAGGTACATAGACACCATTGTCAAAAGGTTTGGCATAAAAAATTCCAAGAAAGATCTCATACCGATAACACATGGAATATCACTTTCTAAGAGTATGTCTCTAAAGGCTCTTGAAGAAAAGACAGACATAGATATAATACCCTACACCTCAATAATAGGGTCTATCATGTATACTATGCTATATAGTAGGCCTGATATAGCACATGCTCTGAGTGTCATGAGCAAGTATCAAGCGGATCCAAGCTTGAAGCATTGGAAAGTAGTAAAGTATATCCTTAAGTACTTGAGATGGACTAAGGATCTTTTACTGTTATACAATGGAGGTACTCTACAAGTTGAGGGCTACACAGACTTAAGTTTCCAATTTGATGTAGATGATAGTAAGTCTAATTCAGGATATGTGTTTACCTTGAATGGAGAAGTAGTATACTAGAAGAGTTCTAAACAAGATACTACTTCTGACTCGGCCATAGAGGTGGAGTTACATCACAACTTAATGGTGTATCAGAAAGGAGGAATCGCACACTGTTAGATATGGTGCGTTCCATGATGTGTTTCGCCGACCTACCCATACATTCTGGGGATATACCCTAGAGACCGCAGCTTACCTTCTGAACAGAATTCTAACCAAGTCAGTGATGTCTACTCCATATGAGATATGGAATGAGAAGATGTCTGATCTTAAAATTGTTAAGATTTGGAGCTGCCCTGCCCACGTTAAGAGATACAACCTTGACAAGTTGGAATCTAGGACAGAACGGTGCAAGTTCGTGAGATACCCCAATGCAACTTGTGAGTATTGTTTCTATCACCCTGAGGACCGAAAGGTCTTTGTAGCCAAGAGAGTAGTGTTCCTTGAGAAGGAACATATTCTTGGTGGAGATAGTGGGAGCACGATAGAGTTGAGCGAGGTTGGAGAACCTAGCTCAATCACCATTCCAAAGCCAGAGTCTATTCAGATACCTAACACACAAGTTCTAACTTTACGTAGGTCCGATAGAGTATCCCATCCTCCTGAGAGATATGTGGGACATATTAGAAGAGAGGATGTTGAGGATATTGATCCTCAAACCTACGAGGAGGCTATTATGAGCATAGACTCTGGGGAATGGCAAGAAGCCATGAATTCAGAAATGGATTCCATATACTCCAACAAGGTTTGAAACCTAGTTGATGCACCCGAGGGTATTGTACCCATTGGTTGCAAGTGGATCTTCAAAAAGAAGATTGAAGTAGATGGACAGATAGAAACCTATAAACCAAGGCTAGTGGCTAAGGGGTATCATCAAAGACAAGGTGTTGACTATGACGAAACTTTCTCACCTGTAGCCATGCTAAAATCCATTCGAATTCTATTGGCTATTGCAGCACACTATGATTATGAGATCTGGCAGATGGACGTCAAAACCACATTCCTCAATGGTAACCTCGATGAGGAGGTATATATGATATAGCCTGAGAGATTCGTGTCCAAGGATAACCCAAATAAGGTGTGCAAGTTACTTAGGTCCATTTATGGATTGAAGCAAGCTTCCCGAAGTTGGAACATAAGATTTGATGAGGCAATCAGATCTTATGACTTCGTTAAGAACAAAGATGAACCTTGTGTGTACAAGAAATTAAGTGGGAGCACTATCACCTTTTTGGTATTATATGTGGATGACATCCTGATCATTGGGAATGATGTAGGAATGCTCTCCACAATAAAGACTTGGTTATCTAGGCACTTCTCCATGAAGGACTTAGGGGAAGCATCCTACATTTTGAGGATACAGATCTATAGAGATAGATCCAAGAGGATGCTTGGCATGTCCCAGTCCAGGTACATAGACACCATTGTCAAAAGGTTTGGCATGGAAAATTCCAAGAGAGGTCGCATACCAATGAGACATGGAATATCACTTTCTAGGAATATGTCCCCAAAGACTCCTGAAGAAACACATGGATATGATGCCATATGCATCAGCGATAGGATCTATCATATATGTTATGCTATGTACCAGGCCTGATATAGGGCATGCTCTAAGTGTCACGAGCAGATATCAGGCAGATCTAGGCTTGGAGCACTGGAAAGCTGTAAAATGTATCCTTAAGTACTTGAGAAGGACTAAGAATCTTTTACTGGTATATGGAGGTAGTAGCCTCAAGGTTGAGGGCTACTCGGACTCGAGCTTCCAGTCCGATGTCGATGATAGAAAGTCTAATTCAGGGTATATGTTCACCTTGAATGGAGGAGCAGTTTGCTGAAAGAGTTCCAAGCAAGACACTACTGCTGACTCGACCATAGAGGCGGAATATATTGCTGCGATAGAGGCAGTAAAGGAGGGAGTCTGGATGAAGAAGTTCATCATAGATCTAGGAGTCATCCTGAGTAGCGAGGAGCAAATTCCTTTATATTGCGACAAATACGGGATGATTACTCAAATAAGGGAACCCGGGTCTCATCAGAAGTGTTCTGAGGAGGATCCAACTTATTAGAGAGATCGTGGCCCGAAGAGATGTAGTAGTGTAAAGAGTTCCATCCGAAGATAACATTGCAGATCCACTAACAAAGCCATTGACTCAAATTATCTTTGAGCATCACAGAGGTCTGATGGGGATCAGACATGTTGGTGATTGGCTTCAGGTCAAGTGAGAGATTGCTAGTTATAGGTGCCCTACAAGCCAATCACATGAGTGATTGCACCTGTAACACACTGCGTCAATCTCTTTGCTTATGATTATTGACATTATCTCATATTATCTAGATGTATATTGTGATGTCCTTGGATCTATGCAATGGGAATTAGATCGTGATGAGATTACGATAATGAGATCGATTCACCTTTAAACACAGACCCTAAATTATCCTGGTCATAGGTTATTCGAAAAGGACATCGAGATAACCGGATAGACTGGTGTGCTGTATACCCGTTCATATGATGGAGGTAGCTGGTCTCATAGCTACTTATATGGGGACACTAAGGGTACAGTGCAGGTGCTTATTGGAGAATGAGTTCATTGATTGATCCGCCTATGGAATGCTGGATGGTTATTGATACCTCATGTTTGACAGCGATTCTGTAGTTCCAGTAGTGTATCTGGTCCTTAGACTTGAGACACCAAGGATGTCCTGTATGAGTACTCTACTCTTTGATACTGGACTTATAGGTTTGGAAAGTTCCATATCTAGTACAACCTATCATTGGGAGTGGTAGCCAACCTTACGAGAGCTATTGAGTGTCAATAGAGGATCATCCGCTCTCGGTATCATGAGAGGAATATCTCGTGTTCTTACTTGAACAAATCCTTGGCCAAGGTTATTCAGATTGAGAGATAAAAGGTTCTCCGAGAGAATCCGACAAGAGCAAGACTCGAGGAGAGACCCTATGGGCCTGACAGCACCATGCCCGGTATAGGGTCTCTGGGATATTAGATGGATGAGAGAATATAGATACATGGTAACTAAGGACAAATAGGTCCAAAGGATTGGATTCCCTTGTATCGTCTGGGGGCCGCAGCATAGTGGCCTGGTACGTCCGTAGTTAATGAATTGGGTGAATTATTATAGAGATAATAATTCACTATATCAGAAGGAGTTCTGACAAGTATAACTCACGGCCAGCTCGATATTGGGCCTAGAGGGTCACACACATATGGTAGGTGTTGCGATGAGTAGAGGTTCGGATATGAGATATCCGCTGAACCCCCTATCTTATTGGATATCCATTAAGCCCCTAAATTATTGGATCCTGAGATGAGATCCAATAATTACTAATAAGAGATTATTGGATAGAAACCCACTAATCCAAGAGGCTTGGGTAATTGGATGGAGATCCAATACCCAATAGGGCAAAAGATCCATTAGGGTTTTCAGGGGGCCTCTATAAATAGGAGGGAACCATAGCTCTATAGGCTGAGGGTTTTTTTGTAGCCACCTCATGTTCTCCTCTCCCTAGAGAGAGAGGTGCATCATCGTAATCCCTACTGTGTGGATACCGCTAGAGAGGACGCTTGACCTCCTTCATCCTCTCCCACAGATTTGTAGGAATTCAGGGATATACGATCTCCCTAGGTATCTTCTGTTACACGTGCAGTTTTATAGATTTGTTTTTTATGCACCGACCTTTGCACGACGACGGAAACTTTCTATGGGAAATCTGGGGTTTTGTTTTCTGTTCTTCCGCTGCGCATGTGATGTCGCTCCCCCTGATGGATTTCCCAATAGATATCTCATATCCGAACCTCTACTTGTCACAACACCTACCATATGTGTGTGACCCTCTAGGCCTAATATTGAGCTGGCCATGAGTCATACTTGTCAGAACCCCTTCTGACTTAGTGAATTATTATCTCTATAATAATTCACCCAACTCATCGACTGCGAGTGTACTAGACCACTATGTCGTAGCCCCCAAACGATACAGGGGAATCCAATCTTTTAGACCTATCTATCCTCAGTTATCATGTATCTATAGTCCCTCATCCATCTAATATCGAAGAGACCCTATATCGGGCATAGTGCTGTCAGGCCCACATGGTCTCTCCTCGAGTCTTGCTCTTGTCGGAGTCTCCCCGAGAACTCTCTCTCTTAATTCGAATAACCTTAGCCAAGGATTTGATCAAGCAAGAATACATGGGATATTCCTCTCATGATACTGAGAGCGGATAATCCTCTATGAATACTTAATAGCCCTCGTGAGGTTGGCTACCACTCCCAATAATCGGTTGTACTAGATCTGGAACTTTCCAAACCTATAAGTCCGGTATCAAAGAGTGGAGTACTCATACAGGACATCCTTGGTGCCTCAAGTCTAAGGACCGGATATACTACTAGGACTACGAAATCATTATCCGACGTGAGGTATCAATAACCATCCAGCATTCTATAGGCAGATCAATCAGTAAACTCATTCCCCAATGAGTACCTGTATTGTACCCTTAGTGTCCCCACACAAGTAGCTATAAGACCAGCCACCTCCATCATATGGATGGGTATATAGCACACTAGTCTATCCGGTTATCTCGATGTCCCTCTCGAGTAACTTATGACCAGGATTATTTAGGGTCTGTGTTTAAAGATAAACCGATCTCATTATCGTGATCTCATCATGATCCGATTCACATTGCACAGATCTAAGGACATCACAATATATGCAACATGCAAGATAAAGTGATAAAATACCTAATAATAAGCAAAGAGAAAGAGTGCATATCAAGTCACAAGTGTCATCATTCATGTGATTGGCTTGCAGGACACATATGACTAGCAATCTCCCACTTGACCTAAAGCCAATCACCAATATGTCTGATCCCCATTAGACCTCTGTGACGCTCAAAGACAATCTAAGCCAATGGCTTTATCAATGGATCTACAATGTTATCTTTGGATGGAACTCTTTCCACTACTACATCTCTTCGGGCCATAATTTCTCTAATAAGCTAGAACCTCCTTAGAACACTTCTAATGAGACCCGAGTTCCCTTATTTGAGTAATCACCTTGTAGTTGTCACTATATAAGGGAATCAAATATTCGTTGCTCGACATGACTCCCAAATCTGTGATGAACTTCTTCATCCAGACTCCCTCCTTTGTTGCCTTTACCATAGCATTGTATTCCGCCTCTGTGGTCAAGTCAGTAGTAGTGTCTTGCTTGGAACTCTTCCAGTATACTGCTCCTCCATTTCGGGTGAACACATACCCTGAATTAGACTTGC
Organism: Musa beccarii; assembly: GCA_024322285.1. Classification (NCBI taxonomy): domain Eukaryota; kingdom Viridiplantae; phylum Streptophyta; class Magnoliopsida; order Zingiberales; family Musaceae; genus Musa; species Musa beccarii. The sequence continues at coordinate 12,079,489 of CM044402.1, forward strand.
TATCATTGACATCGGATAGGAAGCTCGAGTTCGTGTGGCCCTTAACCCTAAGGCTACTTCCTCCATATACTAGTAAAAGATCCTTAGTCCTTCTCAAGTACTTAAGGATATATTTTTCAGTTTTCCAATGCTCCAAGCCTGGATCTACCTGATACCTGCTTGTGACACTCAGAGCATGCGCTATATCAGGCCTAGTACATAGCATAACATACATGATAGATCCTATCGTTGAGGCATATGGTATCATATCCATGTGTGCCCTTTCTTTAGGAGTCTTTGGGGACATACTCCTAGAAAGTGATATTCCATGTCTTATTGGTATGAGACCTCTCTTGGAATTTTTCATATCAAACCTTTTGACAATGGTGTCTACATACCTGGACTAGGACAAGCTAAGCATCCTTTTAGATCTATCTCTATATATCCGTATCCCCAATATGCAAGATACTTCCCCTAAGTCCTTTATGGAGAAGTGCCTAGATAGTCAAGCCTTTACTATGGAGAGTATTCTAACATCATTCCTAATGATCAGGATGTCATCCACATATAATACCAAAAAGGTGATAGTGCTCTCACTTACCTTCCTGTACACACAAGGCTCATCTTCATTCTTAACGAAGTCATAAGATCTGATCGCCTCATCAAATCTTATGTTCCAACTTCGAGAAGCTTGCTTCAGTCCATAAATGGACCTAAGCAACCTGCACACCTTATCTAGGTTATCCTTGGACACGAATCCCTTAGGCTGTATCTTATACACCTCCTCCTCGAGGTTGCCATTGAGGAATGCAATTTTGACATCCATCTACCAGATCTCATAATCATAGTGTGTTGCAATAGCCAATAGATTTTGAATGGATTTATTTTAGCATGGCTACAGGTGAGAAAGTTTTGTCATAGTCAAATCCTTGCCTTTGACGATACCCCTTAGCCACTAGCCTTGCTTTATAGGTCTCTACCTTTTCTATCTACTCCAATCTTCTTTTTGAAGATCCACTTATAGCCAATGGGTATAATACCCTTGGGTGCATCAACTAGGTTCCAAACCTTGTTGGAGTATATGGAATCTATTTCTGAATTCATGGCTTCTTGCCATTTCCTAGAGTCTATGCTCATAATAGCTTCCTCGTAGGTTCGAGGATCAATATCCTCAACATCCTATCCTTTGATATGTCCCACATATCTCTCAGGAGGATGGGATACTTTATCGAACCTATGCAAAGTTGGAACCAGTGTGCTAGGTATTTGAACAGATTCTGGCTATAGAATGGTACTTGAGCTAGGTTCTCCAACCTCACTCAATTCTATCATGCTCCCATTGTATCCACCAAGAATGTGTTCCTTCTCAAGAAGGAACACTGCTCTCTTAGCTACAAAGACCTTTTGGTCCTCAGGGTGATAGAAATAATACCCACAAGTTTCCTTAGGGTATCCCACGAACTTGCACCTTTCTGTCCTAGATTTCAACTTATCGGGGTTGTCTTGACGTTGGTAGGGCAACCCCAAATCTAAACAACCTTAAGATCGGGCTTCTTCTTATTCCATATATCATATAGAGTAGACATTACTGACTTAGTTGGAATTCTGTTCATATGGTAAGCTGTGGTCTCTAGGGCATATCCCCAGAATGAGATGGGTAGGTCGACAAAACTCATCATGGAACGCACTGATGGGGAAATAAAAAGGAGGATAGGCAATAAACAATAACTTTTGTCTATGAACAAATACTAGTAAGCCGTAACACAGCGGAATTAAACAGAAATCACAATCAAATAGAACACCAAGATTTACATGGAAAACCCCTTCAACGTGAAGGGTAAAAACCACGGGGCAAACCAGAGAAAATCCACTATAGAAATAATGAATGTACAATTCTCGAATCTCTTGCCCAAAACCCAAGCAACAATCACAAGAGAATAACTGGGATACAAGGATCACGTCACTGTGCACAATATCCAAAACCTCGCTCAAGCAATCACAGAAAAACTCACTATAGATCTGATCTAACCTGAGATGAGAAACTGTTTGGATGAGTGAGAACAATTTCTGAGTTTTCCTTGTCTTCTTCCCTTTTTTTTTCTCTTGTTTTTCTGCCCTTTTCTCCTCTCTTTGAATCCCTAATATTGCTGCCAAGTTGCTACCCTTTGCTGCGATATTTGATCTACTAATTTCGTAGCCACCTAGCCCCTATATATAATTAGAGATTAGGTTAGGGTTAGGGTTAATAAGAGAAGGGTTATGGGCCATGGGTTGAAAGCCCATATGGGTGAACGGGCTCTCGCCCAACAACCTCCCCCCTTGACCCATAAGGGAGGCTATCCCATGACTCAGTGTAAATCCATGCCGACCAACTGTCGATACATCTCCTGCCTCTCTTCCTGCATAGCAACTAGCCACATTTTTTTTATGCTCACTTTCAACTGCTTCCTGGTAACTCTCTGGTTCACTGCATCGAGTAAGCATAACATACTCATCTGTAGAGTATCTTCGGAAGGTGACGTTGTCTAGAAGATCTTCTCAATTGAGGTTCTGCGGGAAGCTGCTCCTCAACTTCTTCTTGCTCAACATGTCCTGCAGGTAGATTAATATCTGGCTATATACCATCTTCCTGCATATCTCCCCCATCACCCTGATATACTGGAGGAACAACTGGGTCACAATATGCTAATCCTTCTGCAGAAGTCTTGGCTGGTGCCTTCTTCTTCAAATCCTCAAGGGTTTGATCCTCAAAGAAGACCACATCTCTGTTTCTAAACACCTTCTGCTTTTCAGGATCCCAAAGCCTGTAACCAAATTGATCATGTGAGTAGCCAAGACAAATACATTCTTTTGTCTTACTATCCAGCTTAGACCTTTCATTATCTGGAATATGTGCAAATGCACGACAACCAAATACTCTCAAATGCTTATATGAAACATCTTTCTCTGACCAAACATGCTCTGCAACATCAGTATCTAGGGCTGTACAGGGAGATAAGTTGATCACATCAACTGCAGTCCTCAAAGCTTCATCCCAAAACCTTTTGGATAGCTTTGCCTGTGAAAGCATACATCTGATCTTTTCCATGATGGTGCGGTTCATCCTCTCTGCAATTGCATTATGTTGAGGTGTACCAGGAACTGTCATCTCATGCTGGATATCATGTGACCTGCAATAATCATCAAACAATCTTGTATACTCACCACCATTATATGATCTTATGCATTTCAACTATCTTTCTGTCTCCCTTTCAACTCTAGCATGAAACTCTTTGAAGACACCAATAACCTGATCCTTGGTCTTCAAAGCATAGGCCCAAACTTTCCTGGAATAGTCATCTATAAAACTAACAAAGTAAAGTGCACCACTGATGCCAGGAACATTAATAGAACCATTAGAAGTTTTTGTCTTCAAAGGACCACATACATCTGTATAAACACGGTCCAAGGCATGTATTTTTCTAGATAAAGCAGGACTAACAAATGAAACTCTATGTTGTTTACCAGCTAAACAATCGATACAAGGGTTCAAACGTATACCTCTGAGGTCAGGCAATACCTCTCTCTTGGAAAGAGCTTGCAGTCCTTTCTCGCTCATGTGTCCCAATCGCCTATGCCACAACTCCATGCTGAAGTCTTTCTCTGTGGCATTTAATTGTCACCACAAGCTTTAGCCTGCAACCTGTACAAAGTGTGACATTTCTTTCCATTAGCTATAACAAGAGAACCCTTACTGAGTTTTCACTGCCCTCTGTGAAACCTGCTATCATAGTCTTCATCATCTAATCTTCCAACTGAAATTAGATTCAACCTCAAGTCAACCACATGCCTCACATCCTTAAGCACCAATTTGCATCCAAGATTAGTCTTTATATGGATGTCACCCATGCCAATGATGTCTGCTGTGCCATGGTTGCCCATCTTGACAACACCAAAATTTCCAGACCTGTACGTAGTAAAAAACTCCCTCCGTGGTGTAGCATGATAAGAAGCTCCTGTGTCAATTATCCACTCGAGATCCTGACACACACAAGAAAAAATATCATCAGATGGAGACAAAATCAAATAATCACCAACCTGCACTATAGCTGTGGTATTTTCTTTTGACTCTGTAGACTCCACTTCTTTTCCGTTTTTGTTGCTCTTCTTAGGCTGCTTACACTGATTCTTATAATGTCCTTTCTCACCACAGTTATAGCAAACAATATCTTTCCTTGATCTTGACTTGCTTCTACCTATGTGTGAACTGCTTCTATCTTTAGACCTTGACCTTCCTCTGTTCTCTAAGATAAGTGCCTGTGAATCAATCTGAGATACTGCTGAGGTCTTTCTTCTCAACTCCTCATTCAACAAACTGCTTGTTACTTGACTCATGGTAACAATACCATCTGGCGCAGAATTACTAAGGGAAACCACTAGTGTCTCCCAACTTTCTAGCAATGAACTGAGAAGTAACAATGCCTGCAACTCATCATCAAGAGACATTTTCATAGAAGATAACTGGTTAGTAATACTCTGAATTTTATTCAAATGCTCAGCAATAGAAGCACCCTCTTTATATTTTAGGTTCACAAGTTTTCTGATCAAAAAAGCTTTGTTGCCCGCTGTTTTTCTTTCATAGAGATCTTCTAACTTTTTTCAAAGAGAATATGCAGAACTTTCAATAGAAACATGATGAAAGACACTATCATCGAGCCACTATCGAATAAATCCAACCGTTTTTCGATCTAATCTCTTCCACTCATCATCTGTCATAGTTATAGGTTTTTCACTATCCCCTTGCAAAGGTCCATATAAATCTTTACAATACAAGAGATCTTCCATTCTTGGTTTCCATATCATCCAATTGTTTCCGTTCAAACTAATCATGCGTGAAACATTACCAGCCTCCATGTTCAAATACAAAAAGTTAAATCACCAAAACCTTGCTCTGATACCAGTTGATGGGGAAATAAAAAGGAGGATAGGCAATAAACAATAACTTTTGTCTATGAACAAATACTAGCAGGCCGTAACACAGCGGAATTAAACAGAAATCACAATCAAATAGAACACCAAGATTTACGTGGAAAACCCCTTCAACGTGAAGGGTAAAAACCACGGGGCAAACTAGAGAAAATCCACTATAGAAATAATGAATGTACAATTCTCGAATCTCTTGCCCAAAACCCAAGCAACAATCATAAAAGAATAACTGGGATACAAGGATCACGTTACTGTGCACAATATCCAAAACCTCGCTCAAGCAATCACAGAAAAACTCACTGTAGATCTGATCTAACCTGAGATGAGAAACTGTTTGGATGAGTGAGAACAATTTCTGAGTTTTTCTTGTCTTCTTCCCTTTCTTTTTCTCTTATTTTTCTGCCCTTTTCTCCTCTCTTTGAATCCCTAATATTGCTGCCAAGTTGCTGCCCTTTGCTGCGATATTTGATCTACTAATTTCGTAGCCACCTAGCCCCTATATATAATTAGAGATTAGGTTAGGGTTAGGGTTAATAAGAGAAGGGTTATGGGCCATGGGTTGCTAAAGCCCATATGGGTTGAACTGGGCTCTCAGCCCAACACGCACCATGTCTAACAGTATGCGATTCCTCTTTACTAATACACCATTAAGCTGTGGTGTATAAGGAGGTGGCCATTAGGATAAAATCCCATTGTCTTCGAGGAACTAGGTGAACTTTGAACTCATGTACTCACCTCCTCGATCTGATCGAAGGGTTTTAATACTCTTTTGGTTCTCCACTTTATTCTTATATTTCCTGAATTTCTCAAAAGCCTCAAACTTATACTTCATCAAGTACACATGTTCGTATCTTGAGAAATCATTAGTGAAAGTAATGAAGTAGGAGTAACCACCTATGGCATGAGTCGACATGGGATCACATACATCACTATGTATGAGTTCCAATAACTTAGTGGCTCTCTCTCTAGTTCTACTAAATGGAGAGTTGGTTATCTTTCCCTGAAGGCAAGGTTCACAAGTCGCATATGACTCAGTCAAATGGATCTAGATATTCATTCTTTAACAACTTTTGAATCCTTCTCTCATAGCCTTCAATGCCATAGATGTGCATTGTTCATCTCTTCTCGTTTCCTCTTAGACTCACTTACACTCATGATATGTGGAGCTGTATCTAGCATAAATAAACCATTATGCAATGTTCTTCTCGTGATGATCTCATCATCTAATATTATTGAACAACCATTGTTCACAAAAACTAATTTATATCCACTAATTATCGAACATGAAATTAAAATAATATTTTTAATAATAGAAGGAACATAATGGCATGCATCTAATGCAATAATATCTCCACCAAGCAGATGTAAGGTGACATTGCCAATAGCCACTACAGCAACCTTTGCTCTATTGCCCATCTTAAGGTCCATCTCACCTCTGTTCAATCTCCTAGGTCCTGCCAGAACCTGTAACGAATTACAGATATGATAAGTACTCCTAGTATCCAATACCCATGTGTTATCATAAGATTCTAACAAATGGAGACTGATCATGAATGTACCTAAAGCTTCTCCAAGCTTCTATTTTGCCCTCTCTGCAAGGTACTCTTTGTAGTTCCTCTTCTAGTGCCCATCTTTGCCGCAGTGGAAGCACTGGCCTTTGTCCTTTGTTGGGTCTTTCTTGGTAACCTTTGCCTTACCCATTTTGCCCTTCCCCTTCTTAAGGGTCTTCTCACCCTTCCTTTTCTTTCTGGTCTCACCAGCATAGAGAACTGGCTTCTCTTTCTTGATAGTGCTCTCTGCTTCTCTCAACATATTGAGGAGCTTTGGGAGGGTCACCTCAAGTTTGTTCATATTAAAATTCATTATGAATTGAGAAAAGGAATCTGGTAGGGATTGAAGCACAAGATCCACACACAGGTTATCCTCTAGGACCATTCCTAGACCTGTGAGTATCTTGATCAACTCAATCATCTTCTTAAGGATATGGTTCTAAATCGGTGTCCCCTCAGTCATCCTGGTACTGAAAAGACTCTTTGATATCTCATACCTTTGAGTTCTTTCCTGTTCCTCAAACAGTTTATGGAGATGCAAGAGTATAGAATTAGCATCCATATTTTCATGTTATCTCTGTAACTCAGTAGTCATAGAGGCCAACATATAACACTGAAAAAGAGCAGAATCATCTATGTACTTCACATAACGAGTGATCTCATCCTCGCTTTCCCCTTCATCGGGTGTAAAGATCACTGTATCAAGGACGTACGCGATTTTCTCCATCGTGAGAACAATTCTCAGATTGTGAAACCAATCCGTATAATTTGGACCAGTGAGGTAGTTGGCATCAAGTATGCCATGTAAAGGATTTGAAAGTGATATTTTTCTAAAATTAAAGATGTAGTAGAAATAAATAACATGCAGAATTTATAAAAATTAAACAGTTAAGATAATGACTAATATCTTAATATATTCCCACTAATTATTCATGAGACAAACAACACCCTCCGGTATGTGAATCAGAGACCCTCGGTGGATCTCTAGTGGGGATCGGGATCCAATCGGTGTCTTAACGTAACCTCGAGGGACTCGACCAATCACGTTAAGCCTGTAAAGGTAAGCAACTCTTGCCAATCATAACTCCTTGTGATTCTCGTCCTGTTCGGCCTCCGAACCACTATGGTCTCGAGGGACTCGACCAACCATGATGTTCGGTTAAGTCATCACCATAGTTACAAGATGAGTTTGATTCGATGATATACTCTCGAGGGACTCGACCAAGCATACCATGTCCTCAGGTCACCGGTGACATCTCTATGTCGTAGATAAGATAACGAAATGCGATATTGGTGAGTCTTGAGGGACTCGACTAACTCAACCTACACCGGGAATCGGTTCCTAGCTATAACGATGGAAGGCCACGTGGGTCAATCTAATTGCCTCACGTTTACCGACTTAATATTATTAATAGATGGGATTTTTTATTTGGTCTCCTAACATAATGTGTCACACACATATATATTTAATATATATATATATATATATCTACATCGTATGCAAATATATATACATATCTAGTAAGTGTGTAACAAATCACACATCACATGAGCAATCACACCAGATGATCATGGACCACATCCTAATGTGATCAGGCCGAGCCAGTGGGCCCAATCACTCACATCAAGATCTATGTGTGCTTCGGTGTATCTCCATGCCCTATAATCGTCCTCGCTTCGTCGGTTTCGTCGGCATCTCAATGCATCTCCATGTGTCGGATTGTTCATCTCGATCTCATGGGTCCCGCTACCACTACGTCTCCTCATGTAATTATAACATAATTACAGACACATAGACCCGACAATAAATGAGATAAATAGAGGCTCGCAGTCCCCAATAATAATAATCACATGTACACACATCACATCACAGGTCCATGTTCATCTATCCACATCATACATCATATGTATATGTTATTTTATAAAACTACTAGATAAATAATAATAGTGAATTAAACTATTTAATTAACATATATATTTCTCTAAAAATAAGGATATTTATGGAATTTTCTAAATTTTAAGGGGTATTTTGGTCATTTTGTCAAAAGGATAGAAATCGAAATTTTTGAAATTCCGAGAGGCAAAAATATCTTTTGCCCAAAAAACCCTAATCCCTCTTCTGCTTGTTGCATTGCGGCATTGTGGCTGCTGCCACCCTGTTGGCGGTGGCCACTACCCGCGGGCGCGCCGCTACCCCACAAGTAGCGTTGCCACCACGGGTGTCGCCCGCAGGGACCTCACGGGTGCCGCTGCCCTGTAGGCAGCGCTGTCGCCGCGGGGGCCTCTGCCTGCGGGCTGTGGGGTAGCGCCCGCAACCGCTGCTGCCCCCGCAGGTGTCTCTGCCCACGCCTTGTAGGCAAGAAGTAGGCCATCGGTGCCATTGCAGGCAACAAGGCTACAAGTAGCCTTGCGGCCGCTATGCGAGCACAGCAAGGGCAGCAACACTTGCTGCCCTTCCTCACCTTTTATGTCAAAGATTTTGATGATAAAAACTATTCTAAATCACAACACACAGTTTAAGATCCGATCATTGCACGAACAACATGGCTCTAATACCACTGTTAGGAAATCCTATGGGGCAACATATCATGTGCAGCGGAAGAATAAAAAATAAAACTACAGATTTCCCGTAGAAAGGTTTCGTCGTTGTGCGAAGATCGGTGCGTCAAAAATAAATCCGTGAAAACTGCATATGTAAAAGAAAATACCTAGGGAGATCGTATATCCCTGAATCCATGCAAATCTGTAGGAGAGGATGAAGAAGGTCAAGCGTCCTCCTCTCTAGCAGTATCCACATGATAAGGACTACGACGATGCTCCTCTTTGGAGAGAGGAAAACAGAAGGTGGCTACCAAAAGAAACTCCAGCCTATAGAACTTTGGTTCCCTCCTATTTATAGAGGCCCCCTATAAACCCTAGTGATGATGATGATGATGATGATAATGATGACTTAGCACTTCTTACAAGAAAATTTAAAAAATTCATAAAAAGGAATAAAACAAAACAAGATACTAAGAACAAAAATAAACTCAAAAAGGACTTCATAATATGCTATGAATATAAGAATCACTTTAAAAATGAATGTCCGTAAGTAAAGAAGAAACTATCAAAGAAAAAGAAGGTGCTTAAAGCCACTAGACGACTCAAGTGCATCCAAAAACAAGGAGCCTACCAACAAAAAAGAAGTTACAAATTATGCAATAATGGCATTTGACAATGAGGTATATAACTTAAACGAATCTTCATTATCTTACGATGAATTATTCAATACATTTAATGATTTGTTTGATTATTTTAAATTACTTAGCAAAAAGTATAAATTATTAAAAAGGAGCATGCTTCTCTTGTTAGTGAATTTGATAAATTAAAAATTAAGTATGATAATGATATGTTAGCTCCTTGCACTAAGTGTGAAGAGATAGATTCACTTAAAAAGGAAAATGCTTTACTACAAGAAATATTAGAAAAATTTAAAATATATAATAAATCTCTAAACATGATCCTTACTAATAAGGGTTATGTTCATAGAAAGGAATGAATTAGCTTTGTGAGTAATACTCAACAAAAGCCAACTATCTTCGATAAAGGACCCACATTATATGTTTCACCCCGAAACAAGTATAATTTTTGTGGAAGATTTAGATATTATACCTATATATGTTCATTTAAAAAGTACAGTCTACACAAATTAGTTTGGGTTCCTAAAGGAACCATATATAACTCAATGTCATTAGTTAAGTTACGTAAATCTATTAATGAAGCACCCAAAGTTAAATGGGTACCTAAAAGAAAATCTCATTTTTTTTATAGATATGTTTAAATCAAAGGCTATGAGCAAGAGATGGTACTTTGATAGTAGATGCTCAAGCCATATGATTGAAGATCTAATACACTTCTCTAAGCTTACTAGCTAAGATGAAGGATATGTCATCTTTGGAGAAAACAACAAAGGAAAAATTATTGACAAAGGAACCAAAGGTAACAAGTCAAACCTTTTGATTGAAGATGTGTTATTAGTAGATGAGTTAAAACATAATCTACTAAGTATTAGTCAATTGTGTGATAAATGATATATCATCAAATTTGAATCTAATGCTTGTATAATTGAAATACCACATAAAAATATATCTATGATTGTCTTAAAAAATAATAATATGTATGTTAGAGCTGGCCCTAGGAAATTTATCAAAGGGTAATTTGGCAACCCAATAAAGACAATAAAGTAAAAAAAATAAAAGAGATAGGGATGCCAAATTTATATGGTTCGGTCAATTGACTTATGTCTACGGACGGAGGAGGAGCAAAACTCTACTATAAAAGGGACAATTACAAATGCCTTAGGAAAATATTCCTAGGCCATAAAACACCCAAAACTACTAAATAAGAAAAACCCTAAAGTATTTTAACTAAGTGTGGGCTTAATAGAAATTAAACCCAAAGCAAACTATTAGGCTTTTCTTGTGGTGCATTTGGCTTCAAAGCCCAAGCCCTTATTTATAGTTGCAATAGGAAATAACAAGCTTGATTTTTTGATGTGGGACTAAAATGGGACTTGCCCAACCAACAAATCTCCACCTTGGCATGTCCCAACATTGACAATTAGCAAACTTGCTCCACCTTCTTCACAAAAGCCCCAACGGACAATCACCAACAATGAACGCCAACCAAGCCAAAGCACTGCTTGAACTTGTAAACTGAAAGAGGCTTCATAAGCATATCAGCTGGATTGTCCTTCGTATGAATTTTCTGAACAAGGACCTTTACCTCGGCAATGGTACCCCAAATAAAATGAAACTTCACATCGATATGTTTCGTCCTCTCATGATACATCTGGTCTTTAGTCAAATGAATAGCACTTTGATTATCACAGTAAATTGTAGTAACACTTAATGCAGACATAATTCACCGAACAAACCTCTTAACCATAAAACTTCTTTGATTGACTGTCACTGTAATATATTTTGCCTCTGTAGTAGATAAAGCCATGATAGGTTGTAAAGAAGCTTTCCAATTAACTGCACAACTACCAATGTAAAATACATAGCCTATCAAAGATCTTCATTTATCAAGATCCGCAGCATAATCAGAGTCGACGAAACAACCAAAATGTCACGATTTTTCCCAAACTCCAAATAAGCATCTGAAATCCCTTGCAAGTATCTGAGAATCCACTTTATAGCCTACCAATGTGTTTTATCCAGGCATGACATATATCTGTTAAGCACACTGACTGCTTGTGAAATATCTAGACGAGTGTAAACCATTGCATACATAATACTGCTAATGGTACTAGAATATGGAACTTACACCATATATTCTTTCTCTTCAACTGATTGTGGTGACTGAGCAGTAGATAGCTGAAAATGGCTAGCAAGAGGAGTACTCACTGGCTTAGTGTTTTTCATGCCAAACCTCTCCAAGACTTTCTCGAGTTAATTTTTCTGGGTCAAAAATAATTTTTCAACTCCTCGATCTCTTTTGATCTCCATGCCAAGAATCTTCTTAGCTGCTCCCAAATCTTTCATTTTAAATTCACTACTCAACTACATTTTTAAAGTGTAAATTTCTGACAAATTCTCAACTACAATAAGCATGTCATCAACATAAAATAACAAATACACAAAAAAGCCATCATTTAACTTTCGAAAATAGACATAACTATCATACATGCTCCTCGTGTAATCATGACCCAACATAAAAGAATCGAACCTCTTATACCACTTCTTTGGAGACTACTTTAATCCATACAAAGATTTCTTTAATAAGCAAATATAGTCGTCCTTACCGTCAACTTCAAATCCATAAGGTTGCTCCATGTAAATTTGCTCTTCAAGTTCACCATGTAAGAAAACTATCTTTGTCAGATTCGGAGTGGCACTAAGAGGGGGGGGGTGAATTAGTGTAGTGAATTAAAGTTAGAAAGTTTGAAAATAGATTCTAGAAATTCGTATAGGAACTTGATTCAACGAAAGAGACTTTAACTTGAAATGATTTAGTTAAATGAAATAGAAAGTAGGAAGAAGAAATTTGATCAATTTGCAGTTAAGAAATTTGTGATGCAGAAATTTAAACACTCACACAACAAATGAACACAGCGATGTATAGTGGTTCGGTCAAATGACCTATGTCCACTCTTGAAGCCTCCTCCAATAAGGCAAGGCTCCCAACTTCTACTACCAAGTCTCTTGAAGGGAAAGGACCAAACACCCCTTTACAGCCTTTTACAAGAGGTTTCCTCTCTTTACAGAATTTTTTCAAGGAGAAGAAAGGAGGTGAACACTTGAGCAATTTGAAAGCAAGAATTTGCTATAGCTTAGACTCGATTTTTGTACTTCAAAAGGTGCTTTACTAGCTAGAAGTAAAGGAGTATTTATAGACTCTTTTGAAATTCAAAAATGGCGCTCAAAAGAGTCTCATCCCAAATTTTTGAGGTACAGGCGGTACCACCGCTTGACACTAGTGGTTGCAACCACCTGTCAGGTGGTACCATCGCCTGCTTGGGGCGGTGCCACCGCCAGACTCTCCCAGATGCTGTGTGGGCCTAAATTTCGGCCCAACATAGCCCCTTAAAGGCCCAATTGGCTCATACCAGGTTTAGACAAGATTAACACCTAGTCTATACCCTAATTAAGTGCTAACTATGAACTTAAAGATAAATTAAACTGACATCGTCAAGTTATTTTCTAAAGAGCTTTCCAGCGATCTTTCAGCAGACTTCCGACATTCCCTTAGATTTCTTCTAGTAGACTCCCAACAAGCTCCTAGATTTTATGACGAGTTCAACGAGTCTTTGGCAACCTTCTGAACCATCTTGGTGATCTCCGCGAACCTCTGACAATCTTTCCGGCGAGCTTCCGAAACCTTCGGCAAGTCCCCAATTTCATCTCAGTTGGCTCCGGTAGTACTTCGGATGATCCTTCGGACTTCCGGTGGACTCTTGAACTTCCAGCAGCTTGACTCTGGTAAATTGCTTTATGTTTATCATAGTTAATCCTGCACACTTATCTTAAATGGATTAGATCAAATAACCATCAATTGACTTCATCATCAAAATCCGAGATTCAACAATCTCCCCCTTTTTGATGATGATAATTAATTGATGACGGAGTTATTCTTAACTCCCCCTATCTATATGCCATATCATGAGAAAGTAAAAACATTTGAATTCAATCTCTTGAATTCAAGCCAAAACCACTAAGTTTCATTCGTTTGAACTTATCATCATGCTCAACAAGCATGAGATTTCATTTATAAGAGAAATATCAAAGCATGACATTAATTTCAAGTCGAAGGATGATAAACATTTATCATTTTGATAAAAAAATACCAATAATTTGAAATTACAACAAGGATCTCATGATTGAAAAATGTGATATCATATTGGATACATCATGAGATGAAAACTTATCATATCATTTGAAAAATGCCATATGATATAGTAAGAATTTCAACTTTAAATTTCAATTTGTGATGCACGTGATGTATTACATTACTAAATAGTTCATTGTGATGCTTTTAAGGATTGCAACCTATTTTTGACACAAAGCATGGCAAGAATAATTGAATTGCAGTATTAAATCTTATGAGACATTTATCAAGTCATCAAATTGTTTTGCTCATGAAGGTCGCATTCAACAAGTCATCAATTTCACTTTTTTTCTCCCCCTTTGTCATCAACAAAAAGGAGGTGATTAAAGTATAATTGAAACTTGATACCAAGAGGTAGAATTTGAAAAAAAATTGACATAAGTGATATGAGAGGAATTTTTACGTAGAAATCATAATGCAAAAATATGTCATTCTCGACAAACAAATCTGAAAAATATTTTGATCATTTTTATTCATGCTTATGAAATCCAAAAAATGATTATTAAGGCGAAAATGGATAAGAATTTCTAAGTGATCGTTCATGGTTCAAGCATAAGTATAAAGCTAAACGATGCATCAATGAAGCCGATCATCAAACATAAAAAAAAAAAATCAAAATCCATGTTGAGATTCAACTTGTAATTTATGAAGGGAGAAGATAAGAAATCATAGAACCTTGAGTCATAATGATTAGTACATGAATAAACATTTAAGAGCTTGATTTTTATGCAGAATTCATGACATTAAACTATGCATCTATCAAGCTTCATATTTAAATTATATAATACCAATCCATTTAGTCATCACAAAGGAGGGTGGAGAGAACATGATGTTGTACTTATATCATCGAAAGACATGATCTTTATTGAAAGGGATGATGTTACAGAAAATTTATGAGAATATTTCAATCATCATTATAAACTTTTAATCATTCAAAATAAAACATCATGAAGGCTTCATCAGAAATATTTATTGAAACATTTTGATTGATGGATGAAAATGAGTTCTTCATTCAAAACAAAATATTACGATCAATGAAAGTTTCATATATCATTGAAAGTTCGAATGGATAATATAGAGGTGAAACTATCAAAACTAGAGTTTAAACATTTTGGAAAACATGCACTATTAAAAAATTAGGACAAATTTAGCATGCCTAATTCTCTTCTAATGAAGTCAAATTGTTCTTCATTTAGGGGTTTTGTGAAGATGTCTGCTAATTGGTGTTTTGTATCAATAAATTCTAAAGTGACATCATTATTATTGACATGATCTCATATAAAGTGATGCCTAATATCAATGTGCTTAGTTCTTGAGTGTTGAATGAGATTTTTGGTTAGACAAATAGCACTAGTATTATTGCATTTTATGGAAATATTTTTTAAATTAATTCCATAGCCTTCTAAAGTGTTTTTCATCCAAACAACTTGTGCACAATATGCACTTGCAGCTATGTATTCAGCCTCCGTCGTAGATAATGCAACCGAATTTTGTTTCTTGGAGGTCCAAGAAACAAGTGCATATCCTGAAAATTGGCATGTTCCGGATGTGCTTTTTCTATCTATTCTATATCTGCCAAAATCATAGGCTTTTAAATCAAAGTTATCGGATTTAGCATACCATAATCCTAGATTAGGAGTTCCTTTAAGATACCTAAGGATTCTTTTAACAGCTTTAAGGTGAGATAACTTAGGATTAGCTTGGAATCTTGCACATAGACCTATACTAAACATGATATCCGATCTAGTTGCGGTGAGATAAAGTAAGCTACCTATCATTCCCTTATATGTTTTTTGATCAAAATTTTCTTCACTTTCATCCAAGTCTAACTTGGTGGAAGTACTCATTGGAGTGTTGATGGCTTTGGAACTGTCCATGTTAAATCGTTTTAACAATTCTAATGTATACTTTGTTTGATTAATAAATATACCATCACTAAGTTATTTAATTTATAATCCTAAAAAGAAGTTTAATTCACCCATTAGGCTCATTTCAAATTCATGACTCATACACTTAGCAAATGATTCACATTATGATTCATCTGAAGAGCCAAAAATAATATCATCAACATAAATTTGAACAATAAGAAAATTATTTTTAAAATGTTTAATAAACAATGTAGTATCAACCTTGCCTTTAGTAAAATTATTTGAAATTAAGAAAGAACTAAGCCTCTCATACCAAGCTCTAGGAGCTTGTTTCAATCCATAGAGAGCCTTAGTTAGTTTAAAAATATGATTGGGAAGAAGAGAGTTTTCAAATCTGGGTGGTTGTTCAATATACACTTCTTCGGAAATAAAGCCATTCAAAAAAGCACTTTTGACATCCATTTGAAAAAGCTTAAAGTTATTACTACTAGCATAGGCAAGGAGCATCCTAATGGCTTCTAATCTAGCCACAGGAGCGCAGGTTTCTTCGTAATCGATACCTTCTTCTTGGTTGAAACCTTTGGCCACTAATCTAGCCTTGTTTCTAACCACGATAACATATTCATCTTGCTTGTTTCTAAAGACCCATTTAGTACCAATAACTAAATGGTCACAAGGTCTAGGAACAAGCTTCCACACCTCATTCCTCTCAAATTGGTTCAATTCCTCTTGCATTGCGATAACCCAAGAATTATCTTTCAAGGCTTTATCAATGCATTTAGGCTCAATTTGAGAAAGAAAAGCAGCATGAGCACAAAAATTTTTAAAAGAGGAACGAGTTTGAACCCCTTTCTATGTGTCTCCTATAATTAGCTTCTTAGAATAAGCATCTACATACTTCCATTCCTTAAGTAGGGAAGATTCGAAAGAAGATGCTTCCAAGTTACTATTTTGAGGAGAGGGTTCATTTAAATTCAAATTATCAAAACCGAAATCATCATCAAGATCATTTTTCTTCATTTCAGAAACTTCATTAAAAACCACATGGATAGACTCTTCTATAACTAAGGTTTTTTTGTTAAAAATACGAAAAGCTTTAGAAACGGAAGAGTAGCCAAGAAAGATGCCTTCATCGGATTTAACATCGAATTTTCCTAAGGCATCCTTTTCATTTAAAATAAAGCATTTGCAACCAAAAACTTTAAAGTAAGAAACATTAGGTTTTTTGTTATTCCATAATTCATAAGGAGTCTTGGATAGAGATGGTCTTACTAGAACCCTATTCATGATATAGTAAGTCGTATTTACGGCTTCGGCCCAAAAATATTTAGGTAAACTATGTTCATTTAACATGGTTCTTGCCATTTCTTATAAATTTCTATTCTTTCTTTCTACTACTCCATTTTGTTGAGAATTCCTTGGAATAGGGAAGTTGTGGTTATACCCATTTGATTCGCAAAAATTTTGGAAGTCATGGTTTTGGAATTCACCACCGTGATCACTCTGAATTGATGAAATCATGAAACCCTTTTCGTTTTGAGTGAGTTTACAGAATTTAGAAAAATATTTAAAACAATTACTTTTGTGAGTCAAGAAATAGGTCCATGTGAATCTACTATAGTCATCTACAATCACAAAGGCATATTTGCTACCTCTTAGGCTTGTTATGTCAATTGGTCCAAATAGATCCATATGGATCAATTATAATGGTCTAGAGATACTTATTTGATTTTTTTTGGCTTGAAGCTAGTTTTAATTTGCTTTCCTAGTTGACAAGCATCACATACTTTATCTTTAATAAACTTAACCTTGGGAATGCCTCTTACAAGGTTTTTAGATGTGAGTTGAGAGATTAGTTTCATGCTAGCATGACCTAATCTTCTATGCCAAAGCCAAGCATCATCATTCAAAGTCGAAAAACATATTTCACTACTAAGGTCATCAAGGTTAATAGTGTATATGTTATTTTGCTTGATTGCAATTATAGATGTGTTGTTGTGTGGTTTTTCGATGATGCAAGCATTAGATTCAAATCTTACAATATAACCATTATCACATAATTGACTAATGCTCAAGAGATTATGTTTTAAACCATCTACTAATAACACATTATCAACTGAAAAGGTTAATTTGTTACCTATAGTACCCTTGCCAATGATTTTATCCTTGTTGTTGTTTCTGAAGGTGACAAACCCTTCATCTTGGCTAGAGAGCTTAGAGAATTGAGATGGATCTCAAGTCATGTGCCTTGAGCATCCACTATTAAGGTACCAGCTCTTGCTCCTAGCTTGAATGGGTGTTTTTGTCTATAAGAGAGGATGGTTTTTAGGTACCCATTTTGACTTGGGTGCCTCAAAAGCTGATCTACTAAATTTATCATTATTCAATGAATTCCTAATTGATCCTTTAGGAACCTATACTAATTTATGTGGGCTAAGTTTCCTATATGGACATTTATAAATAACATGTCCGGATTTGCAACAAAAATTACATTTCAAATAAGAGGATATATGTAATGTTGACCATTTAACGAAGGTGGTTTGAGTTCGGTGAGATCCACTAACGAATCCAATTCCACATCTATTTCTGACGTGACCCTTGTTTGCAAGGATCATGTCTAAACTCTTGCTACCAACCTTAAACTTGTTTAAGGTCTCTTTGAATAGCAAGTTCTCCTTTTTGATTGCTTCTAAGTGATTACACTTAGAGCATGGGAGTAGAGGGAGAGAATCATGCTCAATACTTTTAAATTTATCTAGCAATAAAGCATGTTCCTTTTTTAAAGAATTGAATCTTTTTGTAACAGTTCTACATTCATCAAATAATTCATAGAAAGCAATTAAAAGCTCATCGAAAGATAAATCTTCATCAAGTAAATCACTTACCTCTTCTCCCAAAGCCATTAGAGTAAAGTTGGCATCCTCTTTGATGCCTTCTTCTTCTTGAGCTGCTTCTTCTTGGCTTGGGGGCATTCATTTTTGAAGTACCCTGACTTCTTGCATTTATAACATATGACTTGGTCTTTTTTTGGTTCAAGTTTATTTTTGAATTTATTTTTAAATTTGCCTTTTTTAGTGATTTTTTAAAATTTTCTAGTTAAGAGTGCAATGTCTTCGTCAAAGTCCTCATCACTTAATATTCCTTTCAAGTAGTCTTCTTGAGTTCTTAATGTCATATCCTTCCTGTTCTTTGGAAGCGAGTTCTCTAGCTCATCATGAGCATGGCATGTCATTTCATAGGTCATTAAAGACCCTATGAGTTCTTCGATAGGAAAAGTTTTAAGGTCCTTGGCCTCTTGAATGGCCGTAACCTTTGGATCCCAACTTTTTGGAAGGGATCTTAAAATTTTTGTTACTAATTCAAAATTAGAAATTACCAAGTGCCTTGAGTCCATTGATGACATCCGTAAAGTGGGTGTACATGTCTCCAATGGACTCACTTGGTTTCATTTGAAAAAGCTCATAAGAATGCACAAGAATATTGATTTTGGACTCTTTCACTCGGCTAGTGCCTTCATGAGTGATCTCAAGAGTACGCCAAATATCAAAAGCCGATTCACAAATTGATACACAATTAAATTCGTTTTTGTCTAGTGCACAAAATAAGGCATTCATAGCCTTTGCGTTTAAAGCAAAAAACCTTCTTCTTCGACTTATTCCATTCACTCATCGGAAGAGAAGATTTTTTAAAATCATTTTCTATGATATTCCAAAGCTCAAAATCCATAAAAATAAGAAAGATCCTCATACGAGTCTTCCAATATGTATAATCTGACTTATTAAACATAGACGGACGAGTAATGGAGTGACCCTATTGCGTGCCGGAATAGACCATCTCTCTTGGGTTTTAAACCAAATATGAGAGTGAACCTCGCTCTGATACCAATTGTCAGGTTCGAAGCGGCACTAAGAGGGGGAGGGTGAATTAGTGTAGTGGATTAAAGTTAGAAAGTTTGAAAACCAATTCCGGAAATTCGTATAGGAACTTGATTCAATGAAAGAGACTTTAACTTGAAATGACTCAGTTAAATGAAATAGAAAGTAGGGATAAGAAATTAAGGGCTACAAAACTTTCTCTAGAGTTTTAAAATTAAGGGCTACAAAAGGAGCACGGTTGACAACGTAACAGGCCATATTAATCGTCTCTGCCCAAAAGTCTATTGTCAACCCTGCATTTGAGATCATACACCTTACTCTCTCCAAGAGGGTTTTGTTCATACGTTCGACCATACCATTTTGCTGAGGCGTCATCCTAATAGTGCGATGCTGAATAATTCCTTTATTTTTACAGAATTCATCAAACTCACCTTCACAAAATTTCATGCCATTATCTGTTCGAAGCCACTTAATCTGTTTACCTATTTGCTTCTCAATCAAAGCCTTTCATTGTTTAAAGGTTAGAAAAATATCATTTTTATGCTTCAGAAAATAAATCCAAACTTTCCTGGAATAATCGTCAATGAAAGTTAACATATACCTAGCACCACCCTTAAACTGAACATGAGCTGGACCCCAAAGGTCTGAATGAATATAGTCAAGAGTACCTTTCATTTTGTGAACTGTCGAAGAATTGAAGCTGACACTTTTCTACTTTCCAAAAATACAGCGTTCACATAAATATAGTGGCCTAGTACTCTGTTCGCAAAGATGACCTCTTTTGCTCAATATGCTCAAACTTTTTTCGCTCATATGACCCAAACGCATATGCCATAATTTGATGATGTCAGAATCAGACAATGATGATGACGAGACTGCAATCGAGCCTATGACAGTAGATCCCTATAAAATATACAAGCTACCAGACCTACAAGCTTTCATAAAAACAAGGGCACCTCTAGAAACTTTCATAACTTCACCTTCAGTTGCGTATTTACACCCAAGAGCCTCTAGGGTACCTAAAGAGATGAGATTCTTTTTCAAATCAAGAACATGTCTAACATTAGTGAGCGTTCTCACAATACTATCATGCATTTTAATTTGGATTGTACCTTTACTAACAACATCACACGCGGCATTATTGCCCATTAAGACAATTCCACCATTACAAGATTCATATGTGGAAAACAAATCCCTATTGGGACACATGTGATAAGAACAACCCGAATCTAAAATTCATTCATTTTTAGACCTCGTCCTGTCATTAGTAGTAAAGAAAATATTTTCATCATTCTCATTAGCTGCTACACTAGCTTCAGCGGACTTAGTAGTTTTCTTAATAATTTTTTCCTTTTGCTATAATTTATTTTTTAAATTAAAAAAAAATCAGCCTTAATGTGCCTTATTTTATGACAATATCTACACTCCAAATTTCTATGTCTGGATTTAGATCTAGATTTAGATCTACTACTATCAAATTTCCTTTTATCAGTTCTACCCCTGACAACCAGACCCTTAGCCTGATTCCCACTACTCTCCCTAGTGATATCCCTATCTATTTGCTCCTTAAATTTTAATGCAGATTTAATTTTCTGATACGAAATTATTTCTTTTTCATAAATCATAGTATCACGGAAATACTTAAAGGATTGGGGAAGAGAACACAAAAGTAATAGGGCCTTATCTTCATCATCAATTTTCGTATCTATATTCTCCAAATCCATAACTTATTAGGGATCGAGTGGCACTAAGAGGGGGGGGGAGTGAATTAGTGTAGCGGTAAAGAACGATAGATTTTTCAGTGATTAACACAAGTTCGGAAACTTCGTACGAATGAATGCAACGTTTCGTTTGAACCCGGAAAGATTGCATTTTAACTTTAAAGCATATGTAAGAAGATGAAGAGGAAGTTAAGTAAATAAGGTAGCAAATAAAGAGGGTTTGCAGCAAAGTAAATAGCAAGAACGTAAATACAAACCAGATTTATAGTGGTTCGGTCATCCGACCTACATCCACTTTCGAAGCCTTCTTCGATGAGGCTCCCAACTTCCACTAGCAAATCCTTTTATAGGGGAAGGACCAAATACCCCTCTTATAACTCTTTTACAAGAGGTTCACACTCTTACAAGTTTTCACAAGGAGAAGGAAATGAGGTGAACACTTAAGCAAATGAAGAACAAGACTTTCCTAAGACTTATTTTCAAAATCTAACTCTCCAAGGGTCCTCCTTTCAGTTGAGAAAGGAGGGGTATTTATAGATCCAAAATGGTTTCAAATTTGGGCTCTAAATTTGAAATCAAATTGAAGTTCCCGGTGCTGGGGCGGTGCTACCGCTTGTCAGTCTGGCAGATTGACACAAACAGGGCGTGTATTATCGCTTGATCGCCAAAGGCGCGGTGCTACCGCTGGCTCTGTTGTCTGTCGGGCGGTGCTCGCCCAGACACACAAGTGTCTTTGGCGGTGCCACCGCCCACATCTTCTTGGCGGTGCCACCGCCCAGCACACACCAACTTCCTAGTTTCGACCGAAAACTTGGCCTAAACTGATCCCAAACAAGACCCAATGGATCCATACTTGGGTTAAAGGATTAACACCTAATCCTAACCCAAATTAATGTGCTAACTACAAAATTAAAGACATTCCTAAGCTATTACAAAGTCCGCAAGTCAAGTCTTCTTCCGGCGAACTTCCGGCGGTCTTCCAACGATCCCTCGGAAACCATCCTGCGGACTCCCGGCAAGCTCTCGGACTCCACGATAATTTTGGCGAGTTCCCCCGAGCTTCTTTGGTAAGCTCCGATCTTTCTTGGCAAGCTCCGCGAACTTCCGACGAACTTCCGAAAACCCTTCGGCAAGCTCCTAACTCGTTCTCGGCCGGTTCCGGCAGCACTCCCAATAAATCTTCGGACTTTCATCGAACACTTGAACTCCCAATGATCCATCGCACTTGACTTCGGCCCTTTGTTTCGCTTTACATCTTCATCCTTATCGTAGTTACTCCTGCACAAACAAACACCAAACTCCCTACTTTGATCTAGACAGTTACTACAACACGAATTGACATTCAGTTGCCCGGCACATCATTGGTCGGCGCTTCATCCGATCCTTCGGCACATCGCCCTATCTTGTAGTCCATTGCCCAATCGGCGATTGACCTCCGCAACCCCGATATCCTTAGCGCAACACGCTCTTCTTGGCCCGATGCCCGACGTACGAAGCCTCCTGCCGATAGTCGACCGAACCTCCGGCTTGACATCCAATATCCTAACATGATCACCTCCGGCGCAACTTCAATTCCTCTAACGTCAACTGTCTAATCCTGATCGATAGTAGACCTGCATAACTCAACACGCAGTTAAACAACAAAATACACTCAATTAGTTACATCAATAAAATCTGAGATTCAACAATCTCTCCCTTTTTGATGATGACAACTAATTGATGGCCGATGGAGTTAACCATAACTCCCTGGAGTTTAACACAAACTCCCCCTATTAATATGCCATTGATAGAACCCTTGGATTATCCCAAATCCAAGTAACATGTATCATTTATGTAGTGAAAAATATAAATCCATCATGCAAATATATAAAATATTTAAGCATCATTACATTGCATGAAGTCATCAATCTACTTCTCCCCCTATGTCATCAACAAAAAGGAGAAGTAGCATCATAGCTAGTTTAAAAGATATGCAAATTTCTTACAACACACTAGCTATTTATCACATCATACAACATTTTTACAATACAACATCAAATAATACTATTCAATCATAGCAAGTTTCAAGGATGGGCAATGATGGTAATTGTTATGGGTATTAAATGTGACGCGACACCGGATCCTGTGTATCACATTTAGATGACGTCATCGCCCCTCCTGCGCTCAATTACGGCTAAGATTGACCGCACGACGTCACTACTCCTCTGCCTCGTCCCAGGTCCATGCGTGAGTTGACCACGGTACCAGCCTGTGAAGCCAGGTCTGTATACCACCCTCAGACGCAACCAGAAACGCGCCAACCGCCCGGCGTATTTAAGCTACCAAGGAGTAAGGTGAAAGGCAGGTTGTCTTCTCTGAACTCTTCTATGGTTTTAACCGGCCTAAGAGGAGGAGCTCGGGAAGGTGGGGAGTCTTAGAGAGAAAGGCTGACTTGAGCGTCAGAGGGGTCGGGCGGAGCATCCTCCGACCCACCTTTGTGTAGGTACCATTCCCGGTGAACTCGGCGTGCACGATCGATCGGGACCCAGCCAGAGCAGGAGATATCGACTGGCCCGAACCTTACCGAGACGACCCCGGAGCCTCGGAGTCCCGATCGCACACCCCTGGGTCACGGTATAAAGTTGTTTGAACTAACAGATTGGCGCTAGAAGGAGGGCCCGTTGAAAGATCACCTGCTTAGCCCCGAACGGCACATGGACGAGAGGCTGCATCTGGGAGGAACTTCGGCGGAAGCCCCCCTTCCCACCAGAGCCTGGAGGGATGATCCCGCTTCGACTTCGGAACGCTACTGGAGTTTGTTCAACGACCTTGGACTTCACCCACTAGACGGGGTTTCTCCGCTCCCTCCCCCTGTCACCGCGGAGGCCTTTCAAGACCTATCCCAGTAGGTCCGAGCTTTAGCACGTGCCGTCCAGGCCGTCGTCCCTCATCTTCCTCGGAGAACGGGAGGGCCGGACCAACAGAGACCCGGTCCCTCCCCACAGGCTCATGATGCGCCCCCCATGGCACCGTCTTCACCTGCGTCCCACCCGGTCCTGGACGGAACCCGGGTTCTCGAAAACCTGGGTATCCCGCCCGAGCCCGAGGCGATATCCTCGGATTCGACGGATTTATTCCAAGCCCAGCTCTGCTCTATTTCCCAGCGCCTGGATGAGGTGCAAAGGGACGTTCGGAAGTCAAAGGAGGAGCAGAGGGAGGAGCCTCACTGGGAGTCCCCATTCACCAGCGACATACGGGAGTACCCGGTGCCCCTGAATTTCTGCCTCCCCTCCATCGACATTTACGATGGAGCCAGTGATCCAGCAGATCATGTGGTCACCTTTCGAGCTCAAATGGCCCTATATGGAACCTCAGACGCCTTGATGTGCCGAGCGTTCCCCACCACGCTGAAAGGGCCCGCCCGTGCTTGGTACAGCACTTTAAAAAGCGGGACGATAACGTCTTTCGAATAGCTCACCAAGGATTTCGAGCTACACTTCCTGGTGTTCGCGCGTCCGAAACCTTCTATCGCGCTCCTCCTGGGATTGAAGCAAAAGGAGGATGAGCCTCTCTCCCACTTCGTACGTCGGTTTACCATGGAGATACGAGGGTTATCTAATGCCCACCCCTCGCTGTTGATGCAGGCATTCATGATAGGGCTGCGACCCTCGAGGTTTTGTTGGTCTTTGGTGGAGCGACCCCCCGTTTCCCTCGCGAAAATGTTTTAGCGGGCGAACCAGTATGTGGCGGCCGAGGCCTGGATGTCAGGAAGAAAGGAAGAATGATAAAGGGGGCACCCGGCACCAACCCGAGCGGGAACGACGTCCAGGCGGCAATCTCCGCAACCCGGGCGCTAGGCGGGGCGCTCCCCCCTTGAATACATCTCGGACACAAATATTTCTCCAGATAAAGGAGCGGGGGATGCTCAAGCCTCCCCGCCCGATGAAGAGCCGGCGAGAGCTGACCGATCGTACCTGCTACTGCCGCTTCCATCGGCAGAATGGGCACGACACGGAGCAATGTTATGAGCTGAAGCGGCAAATTGAGGAGCTGATATGGAGGGGACACCTAGACCAATACCTCCAACGCCCGCGGGAACCCTCCTTGCGCCCCGAAGGCCCGGTCGAGCAACACATTGATGTAATCATTGGGGGACCTGCCTCTGGAGGGGATAGCACCTTGGGACGGAAAGCTTATGCCCGCACCGTCACAACTGGGGAACACCATCCTCCCTCCGAGCCAGAAGTCACTTTCCCCTCGGAGGACCTGGAGTGTCCGGAGCACGATGACGCGCTGGTGGTATCGGCCCGAATAGCCAATGCGCAAGTTAGAAGGATCATGGTGGACACGGGGAGCTTGGCCGACATCCTTTATTTCGACGCTTTCTCGAAGTTGGGACTACCGAAGGAGGCCCTGAAGCCCCTACACTCGGCGCTCACCGGGTTCACTGGCGACTCGATCTAGTCGCAAGGCGCGGTTATCCTGCCTTTAACTCTCGGTGACTCTCCGAAGACCAAAACAGTGTTGGTGACCTTTCTGGTGGTCGATCTCCCCACCACGTACAACACCATCCTGGGCCGGCCCACCCTCAACAAGATAAGAGCGGTTATCTCTACATATCACCGGACCCTGAAATTCCCGACCAGTGCAGGAGTCGGGGAAGTCCGGGGAGATCCTCACGAATCCAGACGATGCTACTTGACGGCGATCTCCTTAGCTTGGTCGTAACAACTCCTTGAAGACCCGCGCGGGCCTCAACAGCCGACACAGCGTCCCGAGCCGACGACGCCTGCGATCAATATTTCTCTGCGGGACAATCGTCCCGACCAAACGGTCGGGATCGGTTTGGACCTCGGCGGGCAGGAGCAGGCTCAACTCATCAGCCTCCTCCAGGAAAATGTCGACATCTTTGCTTGGACAGTGGCCGACCTTCCGGGGATCGACCCGGAAGTCTCTCAACACCACCTATGCATTTCCTCGACCGCTCGCCCGGTAAGACAAAGACCCCGGGCTCAGGCCCCTGAGCGGCAACAAGCTGTGCAGATGGAGGTGGATAAACTCTTGGCGTCCGGCTTCATTGGAGAAGCCTAATGGCTATCCAATGTACCCCCAATGGCTATCCAATGTAGTTCTCGTAAAGAAGCCTAATGGAAGCTGGAGGATGTGTGTCGACTACACTGATCTTAATCGTGCTTGCCCGAAGGATTGCTTCCCCTTACCTAGGATCGACCAGCTGGTCGACTCAACCGCGGGGCATGCCCGCTTCTCCTTTATGGATGCCTTCGCCGGTTACAACCAGATCCGGATGGCACCTAAGGATCAGCAACACACAGCCTTCCACACCCCCCTGGGAGCTTATTTTTATAAGGTCATGCTGTTCGAATTAAAGAATGCTGGGGTCACTTACCAAAGGACGGTGAATAGGATATTTGCTCGGCAGATAGGGCGAAACATGGAAGTCTACGTCGACGACATGATCGTGAAAAGTTGAACGGGAGCCTCCCACCTTGACAATCTGAGGGAGACCTTCGCTACACTAAGGGGATACGAAATGCGCCTTAATCCGGCTAAATGCGTTTTCGGTGTAACATCAGGAAAGTTCCTTGGATTCATCATACACGAGAGGGGAATCGATGCTAACCCGAAAAAGATCCAAGTAATCATCAACATGAGAGCCCCCAGAACGGTGAAGGAGCTCCAATGTCTCAATGGGAGGATTGCGGCTCTATCTCGGTTCTTGTCCCGATCGGGAGACAAGTGTCTTCCCTTCTTCCAAGTCTTGAAAGATCCGAAGAACTTTCGGTGGACGGCGGAATGCGAGGAAGCCTTCGCGCGCCTAAAGCAGCACCTATCCACGCTCCCACGCCTTACCTCGGTGTCTACGCCAGAGAAACTTTGCCTCTACCTGGCAGCGTCTCAACACGCAGTGAGCTCTGTGCTGGTAAAAGAGGCCACTGAAAAATAACACCCGGTTTATTACATCAGCCATGTCCTGCGCGGGCCGGAACAGCACTACCCTCCCATTGAAAGGTTGGCATTAGCGCTCATCTTGGCAGCTCGGAAGCTACGCCCCTATTTCCAAGCCCATACAATCGAGGTAATGACCGACCAACCACTGCGTCAAGTTCTTTCTAAATTTGACGTGGTAGGGCGCCTCCTCAAATGGTCAGTGGAGCTATCCGAATTTGATCTCCACTACAAACCAAGGACGGCCATCAAAGCACAGGCCCTGGCCGATTTCATCTCGGAGTTAACCCAACTGGAGACGGAAGGCGCGGAGCAAGTTCACCAAGACTGGGTCCTGCGCGTTGACGGGTCATCTGGCTCAAGGGGTACCGGAGCCGGACTTATCTTGGAAGACCCCGAGGGACGCTCTTTTGAGCGTTCTCTCCGCTTCGGCTTCGAGGCCACAAACAACGAGGCAGAGTACGAAGCCCTCTTAGCCGGCCTTCGCCTGGCGGTCGAGATGCAGCTGGGAGCAGTCCACGTCTCACAGACTCCCAACTGGTTGCCGAACAAATCGGTGGAGAATATCGGGCCCGGGACCCAACCATGTCGAAATACCTAATGGAGGTAAAAGCCCAGACCACTAACTTTTCTCGCTTCACTCTATCTAGAGTCCCCAGGTCCCAGAACGAGCGGGCGGACCAGCTCGCAAAGTTAGCCTCGGGGGCCGAACACGGGGAGCATCCCGAAGTTGAGGAGCTTACACACCGGTCGGTGGCTACTACGAGGATAGGGGAGCCCGGAGTCCCGGTACCTCCGCTCACATGGATACAAGAGATGCAGAGATATAAGTGCGAGGGCATCCTTCCTTCGGATGACATCAAGGCGCGATGGCTTCGCCGAACCCAAGCGTGGTACTGCGAAATCGACGATCAGCTCTACAGAAGGTCATTCTCTCGCCCCCTATTACGATGCCTGGATCCTGACGAGGCGGAAGTGGTCCTCGCTGAGGTCCATGGTGGGATCTGCGGGGAGCATATAGGTGGTCGGGCCTTGGCTTTCAAAATACTGCGTCAAGGCTATTACTGGCCTACGTTGCACTGGGACGCTAAGGCCTATGTGTGGCGGTGCGACGCATGCCAGTGCCATGCCCGAGCCCCACAGCATCCCGCGGTCCCGCTCACCTCCATGGATTACGCCTGGCCCTTCGCACAATGGGGAGTGGACCTCCTGGGACCATTCTCCCCGGCGTCCGGCCAGCGAAGACACATCATCATGGGAATTAATTATTTCACCAAGTGGGTGGAAGCCGAGCCACTGGCGACCATCACGGCCGGTCGGGTCAAGCAGTTCGTATGGAGAAATATTGTGACCCGATTCGGCCTTCCCAACGTCATCGTCACCGACAACGGTACTCAATTTGCCAGCGCTCGGTTCAGGGAATTTTGTGCGAATTATTGGATTCAGTTGAGGTTTAGTTCTGTGGCCCACCCTCAGACCAACGGGCTCGCCGAGGTAACCAACCGATCTATTCTCGATGGGCTTAAGAAAAGAACTCTGAGAGCCCGATCAAGCTGGGTCGACGAGCTACCGAGTATCCTATGGTCTTTGCGAACCATCCCGAAAACGGCTTCGGGCAAATCACCATATAGTCTGGCGTTCGGCACGGAAGCGGTTCTGCCAGCCGAGTTGGTCATTCCGACTCCCTGGGTAGAAGCTTATGAGGAGCCGACGTCAACCCAGGGAGTTCAGGCCGGTCTGGACCTACTCGAAGAACACAAGGCCGATGCACACCTAAAAATCTTAGCCTACAACCGAAGTGTCGCCAGAAACTACAACAGAAGGGTTCGCCCTCAACCTCTCGGGATGGGGGATCTGGTACTGCGTAAGGCGGAGGTAAGTGACCCCGCCCGCGCAAGGGGCAAACTTGCACCTAAATGGGAAGGCCCCTACCGCGTCACTAAGGTCGTCCGACCGGACACATTCTGACTCGCAACAATGTCGGGACAGCAAGTGCCGAGGACCTGGAACATCTAGAACCTCAAAAAATATTTTGTTTAAAGTTTTTTACAACGAGTGCAAAGACCAAGCAGAAGTGCTAGCATTGGATTCAGATTATTGAAGTTAACTTACAGAAATTGGAATTGTATTACCAAAGTTTCAAAGTACAAAATCCCTAGAAAGGGAAAAAGCAATACATAACCCAAAAAAGTAAAAACCCTACAAAAAGAACAAAGGCGTCCCTTAAGAATCGGCCCCCGGTAGGCTGTCATCAAAAGGAACCTCCTCGGGCATACTTGCCCCCAGATCCTCGGGATGAGAAGTAAAGGGATCTTCCTCGACCATGGAACCCGGAGGGCACGCCCGGAATCGAGCCAGGGCGACCTTGTATCCGTATTCGTAGGATACCCTACCCGTTCGGTCCAAGCCAAGGAGAAAGCCCTCTGACTTCTTGTAACGCTCGATTGCCTCCCGATCCCTCTCTAGTCGGCAGCGTTCTTCCGCTGCAAGTGCCTCCTGAGAAGCTGTTGCATCGGCCTCCTTGGAAGCCAGCTTCGCGGCCAGATCGGAGGCCTCGGTCTTGCGGAGATGGTTCTCCAGCCTCTCGGTCCGTAGCAGTTTCTGCAGGTCGGCCTGAGATGCGGACGCGGCCTCGAGCTCGGCGGTCAAGCGAGACACCTCGGCGTCCATGTCGGCTGCCCGTTTCTCGGCTGCAGCGACAGCGTCAGGTCCGGACCCCGCACGAACTTCCTCTAGCTGATGGTGCAGGTCAAGATTGTGCTCGCTGAGGCCGCCTATAATCCGACCGGCATCGTGGGCACGGTCGATCAAGGCCGTGGTGTAGTGTAGATTCTGCACGAGAAGAAAACGATAAACAACGAGAGAAGGAAAAATTCAGAAGGGGACATTGGAGACGATGCTTACCCACAGCGCCGATTTCGCTGATTTAGCAATGAGGGCCTCTGAAGGGAGCGTGTACAAATCCCAAGCTATGTCGGGATGAAGCGCCCCCCGGAGGTAGGTGGCCGAGGGATTCCCGCCAGTCCACACTTTGTCCCCTCGGGACAAACCGCCCCACCGTGCGACCAGAGGGTCGCTCGCCCCCCCGGGAGGGATCTCGCCCATTACCCGAGAAAAGAAGGGCTCATCCCTGCCTGGGGACCCGGCACAAGTCCTTCATGGCCGGAGGGCGAAGGCCCTTCCTGGTCGCCCCCTGGCTGGGCCCAGCACCCTCGAGCGGGGCGGGTGCTTCCGGACGATCGGTGCGCTGGTCGGTCGCCCCTACAGGAAGAGTCATCGGCGTCTCGAGATCCACAACATCCTTCACCTTTGATCTTTTCTTTGGTCGTCCTCCCTCGACCTCCAGCGGGGAATCTGCCCCCGCTCGCTTAGGGACCACCGGTGCGTGCGGGGACGGGCCTACTAAGTACCCGCACCGTGGAATGATCGCAGGTTCACCATTTCTGCGAGAAATAAAAGACCAGTCAGAATGAGAAAATGGCCATAACCCCAAAAGCGTTGAACAACGATGACCTACCCCGAGAGCGCGGGCTAAGCCCCGCTTCCACAAACCACCGCTTCGACATATTACGGATGGCTTGAGAGGAGAGAAGGATTGCCCTCAGCCTCTCCAGGTGTGTACGCTCTTTGGCGTTAAGCTTCGGGGTCGTGTTGTCAATGGTCCTTGAGGACCATCGAACCCCGAAACCCCAGTCTTTTTTGCATCGGACATAGAAGAAGCATCTTTTCCATCCCTTGTTATTAGTAGGGGCGCCGCTAACGCGGAACCCTGCCCGGGCAGCGAGGAAATATCCCCCCGACCCCTTGAAGAGGCAAAAACACAAAAACACGAAAGGAAAAGGTTGCGGGTCGAGGTGATATCGGCGTAATGGCATTCACCCAGGAAGGCCACCAAATACCGCCAAGAGTTGGGTGTTATTTGTGACGGCGAGATTTGCTACAGAGATATACAGGACACGATGATAGGGTGTAGGGGGAGACGTAAACCGGCCTCCAGGGCGTCAAGGGTCAGGGCGAAGCCCTTAGGGACGGGGTCGAAGGCCCGTTGCCCCGCTTCGGGGGCCGCAAGGATGTAATCCTCTGGGATGCTGTAGCGCTTCCGAAGGATCCCTACGGAAGAATCATCTAGGGTGGAATCTTGATCGTGCGGCCACATTATGGCCTCCAGCGCACGCGCCGCTTCCCCATCTGAGGAACGGTTGGAAGGTGGAGAAGGTGGAGAGGCAACAACATGAGTAGTGATGGAAGGGGAGGAAGAGGAAGAAGTAGAGGAGGAAGAAGTGGAAGAAGGAGTCATTCTGCACCAACCTACAGCGAATAGGGTCGACTGAGGGGTGGCAAAGGACGCCGAGGCCAAGGAAGAAAGCCTGAAGGAAGGAAACGACAGGATTCGAGACAGAAAACACTCCACTGATAAAAAGTCGTAAAGTGTCACAACACGCGCTATTTAAAGAGAGAAAGGCTTCGCCCTTTCATCTCCCGAAGTGGGCAATAGCATGTCGCCGCACGTACCACCCAACCACATCGCATCGGGCAGCCCAAATGATGACACGATATTAATGGGACGTGACATGTCAATCATCCTCACGGGTAACTTGTTCGGCATGCCAGTGACCCCTCGATTCCCGTGACTGTGCTTGTGCGAACGGTTTCCAAAACGGCCCAAAGGTCGTGGGACCCTCGACCCCTCTTCCCGAACGGTGGTTCAGTTCTCATGGTCTTGAGCGGCGGCTCGACCATCGGTCTTCTAGGTCTTGAGCGGTGGCTCGACCCCAAATCTTGAATGACGGTTCGGTTCTCATGGTCTTGAGTGGCGGCTCGACCATCGGTCTTTTGGGTCTTGAGCGGCGGTTCGACCCCTCATCCCGAACAGTGGTTCGGTTCTCATGGTCTTGAGCGGCGGCTCGACCATCGGTCTTCTGGGTCTTGAGCGGCGGCTCGACCCCTTATCCCGAACGGCGGTTCGGTTCTCATGGTCTTGAGCGGTGGCTCGACCATCGGTCTTCTAGGTCTTGAGCGGCGGCTCGATCCCTCATCCCGAACAGCGGTTCAGTTCTCATGGTCTTGAGCGGCGGCTTGACCATCGGTCTTCTGGGTCTTGAGCGGCGGCTCTACCCCTCATCCCGAACGGCGGTTCGATTCTCATGGTCTTGAGCGGTGGCTCAACCATCGGTCTTCTAGGTCTTGAGCGGTGGCTCGACCCTAAATCCCGAACGGCGGTTCGGTTCTCATGGTCTTGAGCGGCGGCTCGACCATCGGTCTTCTGGGTCTTGAGCGGCGGCTCGACCCCTCATCCCAAACGGTGGTTAGGTTCTCTTGGTCTTGAGCGGCAGCTCGACCATCGGTCTTCTGGGTCTTGAGCGGCGGCTCAACCCCTCATCCCGAACGGCGGTTCGGTTCTCATGGTCTTGAGCGGCGGCTTGACCATCGGTCTTCTGGGTCTTGAGCGGTGGCTTGACCCCTCATCTCGAACGGTGGTTTGGTTCTCATGGTCTTGAGCGGCGGCTCGACCATCGGTCTTCTGGGTCTTGAGCGGCGGCTCGACCCCAAATCCCGAACGTCGGTTCGGTTCTCATGGTCTTGAGTGACGGCTCGACCATCGGTCTTCTGGGTCTTGAGCGGCGGCTCGACCCCTCATCCCGAATGGCGGTTCGGTTCTCATGGTCTTGAGCCGCGGCTCGACCATCGGTCTTTTGGGTCTTGAGCGGTGGCTCGACCCCTCATTCGGAACGGCGGTTCAGTTCTCATGGTCTTGAGCGACGGCTCGACCATCGGTCTTCTGGGTCTTGAGCGGCGGCTCAACCCCTCATCCCGAACGGCGGTTCGGTTCTCATGGTCTTGAGTGATGGCTCGACCACCGGTCTTCTGGGTCTTGAGCGATGGCTCGACCCCTCATCACGAACGGCGGTTCAGTCATTTATGTCACGACAAGCCAAACCTCCGACCGTGGTCTCTGCCGGCCACCTACGCGCAACCGGGTTCCCCCGAAACACCACCTCCTGCCGAAACACCAGTGCAGGAGGGGCTTTTTGAGGGGGGTAGTGTTATGGGTATTAAATGTGACGTGACATCGAATTCTGTGTATCACATCTGGATGATGTCATCGCCCCTCCTGCACTGAATTACGGCTAAGATTGACCGCCCGATGTCACTTCTCCTCTGCCTCGTCCCAGGTCCATGCGGGAGTTGACCACGGTACCAGCCTGCGAAGCCAGGTCCGTATACCACCCTCAGACGCAACCAGAAACGCGCCAACCGCCCGGCGTATTTAAGCTACCAAGGTGATGGAAATCATCAATTTAGCAACCATACACCCCGATAGCTAAAGAGCTATGATACATATGGAATGCAAATTGACACCCTCCAACGAATTGAAACAAGGCGGATCGTTCAAGAATGAAGTAAGGGAAACTATTCTAATTACCTATCAATAGAAAATTGATAAAATAACTAGAATAATACTTTGAATTCCCTTAAGACGCCACAAACTAAAAGTCTGATAAGTCAAAGGAAAATCAAAGATTTGGTTTGAACGCCACAAGCAGAAAAGCCTGATAAGTTCTAAAGTTCATGCAAGAACTTAAAAACAAAACACTCACCGGTGTTGAAGAATTGTTATACTTCCCAATTGTCTGTCTTACACTGAGAGTCAACCTCATTTATATAGTATGAGGATAGTACAAAGAGAATGAATGCATTAAATAACATTTATATTCCTAATTCATGAATTTTGGTAAACATAGCTGAATGGACTTTTATTCTTCAAGTTGAGGTCTTCAAATTTGTCCTTCTCTCTTTATAATCACGTTGGCCATTTTAGAATCTTCTTGCAATCATAGAATGTTGATTGAGTCTTGACTAGTTTGATCTGGTTCATATCACAAGGAGTAAGGTGAAAGGCAGGTTTTCTTCTCTGAACTCTTCTATGGTTTTAACCGGCCTAAGAGGAGGAGCTCGGGAAGGTGGGGAGTCTTGGAGAGAAAGGCTGACTTGAGCGTCGGAGGGGTCGGGCGGAGCATCCTCCGACCCGCCTTTGTGCAGGTACCATTCCCGGTGAACTCGGCATGCACGACCGATCGGGACCCAACCGGAGCAGGAGATATTGACCGGCCCGAACCTTACCGAGACGACCCCGGAGCCTCGGAGTCCCGACCGCACACCCCTGGGTCACGGTATAAAGTTGTTTGAACTAACAGTAATTTTCACTTGCTTCTTGAGATGTGCAAGTTTGCACCTTGTTTCTCATGATAGCAATATTTTCATCCTTTGATATAACAATTCTTAGCTTCTCATGAAGTTGCAAAATAGGAATCAAGATGGCAAATTTTTTCAATGTTCGAGCTAAAAACTTTCTCCCCCTTTGTTAGCATCAAAAAGAAAGGGAGGATCAAATACTTCAAATAATCTTGCATGAGATTCAACAATAATTTGTAACAAAAATGTAAGCAATTTTGAAGAAGTAAAATTGAGCAAGATTTTTGCCTCTCTTGAGATAGCAACTTTTTGCTTCTCAATGTTCAAGCTAGCAAGATTTTCTCTTTTGATGCACAAGCTAGCAATTTTCTTCCTCTTGAATGAGCTAGCAAATTAATCATGTAAGCTAGCAATAAATCTTCTCCTCCTTTGATTTTGTCAAAAAGAAGGGAAGAATATAATTCTTTTCCCTTTACATGAATGCTTCCATCATGACAAAATATCAAATTTCCATCATAAATTTTTAACATATCAAGTCATGAATTCAAGGGAGTCATAAACAAATCATGGTATGAGGGAAATTTATGACAAGCAAGCAAGCAAAAATGATAAGCTAGCATACTTTGCAATATGCAAACTAGCTCCCTTTTAATTTTTCTCTTTTGCACCTAAGTTTCCCTTTTGCAAGTCATCAACTTTTTGTTTGCAATGAGCTAGTAATTTTTGTAAAATTTATAATATTTTAAACATGCAAGCGCATGAGTTAAAAAATAATGCAACTTTACAATTTCTTTCTTCTCATTTTGAGAAGTGCAAGTTTTGCCTTTTACAAGTTCTAGCTAGCTATGTTTGTCATTTTTACTTGTGATACATAAGCTAGCAAGCTAACTCCCCCTTTGTCACTATCGAAAAGAAGGGATGAATAATATTTCAATGAAATAATTTAGCACCAATCAATATTTCAATTTTTTCATGATGCACACAAAACATAGATGCAAAGAATTCATGAAAGATATCAATATAAAATATCAATAAGGATCAACACCAAAAGACATCATTCACGATTCATCTTAAAGCAAATTTCATTTATGTCAAATGTTCAATTTACCACACAAGGCAAAGAAATCATGTCACTTTTAGGGTCATGAAATATATGACATCAAGGCTCATGATTCATTTAAAAAGATATAGCACAAAGAGTAACTTGATTCATGCATAAGAATTCTAAGTATCAAGTATTAAGATATCAAGACTTGGATTGTGATAAAGCTCACTTAAGTTCGAATCATCAAAATCATTAACATAGTTTATGAGATTCACAAAAAAAAAAACATAAACTTAAATTGTTCTCCTCTTTGGTAAATGATAAAAAGAAGCAATCATTTTCGAGATTCAAAATGCTAGCAATTTGTATTAATCATGACAAGTGATACATCAAAAGTCTACATCATTATTTCAATCAACAAGTCATGAAGCATACAAAGTAGTATTGAAACATGAGAGAAAAATTTAAATTATCAAATCATAATCAATTCATCGAAATCACTTCTATAATTTATGAGATTATTAAGATATCATGAAATCATTAATCTCGATAAGATAGTAAATATAATTTCTTTATGTTTCATCATATCAGTATGTCTTTTGCCTTTATATGCCAAATCAAAATATTTAAAAACTGAAAGACAAACTTCATTATAAACATTGTCAAAACAACACATTGTTTCAAGACATGAGATTTAATTTATCATGATAATGTATTTCATTTTGTTTCAAATAAGTGTGCTCATGTTTCAAAAGATGAGTATCAAATTTAAGACCAAAACATGAGTTTGTTAAGCATGATAACAAACTTTTAGTATTTTCATTTCAATGATGATTTCATAATGTATGTTCAAACATTTATATGGAACCCATCATTGTAGAAATTCAAAACATAAGTTTGTCATTAAATCCATCAAGATCATATGCATCAAACATCATAATAGTACATTTTCTCATCTTTATGAGTTTCAATTTAAGTGATTTGATCTTTCATAAGAATGTTCAAATTTTTCATATGAAAATGTCATGCATCACATTCAAAAACGAAAATATCATCAAAATCATTTTAATTCTTT
This sequence comes from Musa beccarii, assembly GCA_024322285.1. Taxonomy (NCBI): domain Eukaryota; kingdom Viridiplantae; phylum Streptophyta; class Magnoliopsida; order Zingiberales; family Musaceae; genus Musa; species Musa beccarii. The sequence goes on from CM044402.1 coordinate 12,116,075, forward strand.
CTTACATTAGTTATAACAAGATGATCGATGCTAAAATTTTTGGTAAAATCATGCATCATTTTATAAATCTGAAAAATAAATTTCGTCATGAGAATCATCAAGTCCAAATGTAATACAATGCAACATTAAAATCACATTTCTTTCATTTGGAAAATTTATGGGTTAGGTTTTTATAATTGATTTCATGAAGACATGTATCATCTAAAAATTTCATCATAAAAAGGGTCAAGACCCATTAATCCAAGATAGAAGTTTTTAAATCAATAACTCATGCATGATATAAAATCATCAAGTATCATGTTTAGAGACAATGTAAACCATCAAGATACTCATGCATGGGTTGATTCTATTAGGTGTCTAAACATTATCACAAATCATACAATCATCATTCATATTTTTACTTTTCAAAAATACTATAAAGAAAAGCATAGTATAATTTTTAAAATATTTTTTTAATTTCTAAAAACACAAGAAAAGCATGAAAAAAATTCCTACTAACTAAGTTAAGCATTCATGGAAAGCATCATGTAATTTCAAAATAAGGTAGAAGCAACTTGGGTGAGATTTTTACCTCATTGTCGCAAACCGTCAAAGCCCATTTTGCCTCCTCTCTACTTGATTCTTCTTTGCAAGCCTTCTTTTTCTTCTTTGGCCTCTTCCTCCATTCAAGTTCATTGTCTATTTTAGATTTTTGTTTAATGAACTTATTAAGATTCATTAACAGTTCAATGTCCTCATTGTCCTCATCACTTGAGTCATCACTCAAGTGGCATTCATTTGTCCGATGTTCCAAATCCTTCTTGTTCTTTAGAAGGTGGTTCGTATGTTTATCATGTTCCAAATATTCGAAGAAACTCATTTCATATATCATTAGTGAACCGATTAGTTCTTCCAATGAAAAATCATTTAAATTTTTAGTCTCTTGTATTGCGGTTACTTTTGGATCCCAACTCTTTGGGAGGGATCTTAAAATCTTGTTAGTGAGTTCAAAGTTCGAAAAACATTTACCAAGACTTTTCAAGCTATTGACGACATCCGTGAAGCGGGTGTACATATCGCCGATAGTTTCACTTGGTGTCATTCGGAAGAGCTCAAAATCATGCAATAAGAGGTTTACTTTCGAGTCTTTAACTCTACTAGTTCCCTCGTGCGTGATTTCAAGTGTTCGCCAAATATCGAAAGCTATTTCACACATTGAAATCCGATTAAACTCGTTCTTATCTAAAGCGCAAAATAAGGCATTCATAGCCTTTGCGTTTAAAGAAAATGACCTTTTCTCCAAATCCGACCATTCGTTAGTCGGTTTAGAGGAAGGTTGAAAGCCATTTTCGATGATGTTCCATAAATCCAAATCTATTGAAAGTATGAAAACTCTCATTCGAGTTTTCTAATATGTGTAGTCCGAACCATTAAAGAACGGTGGATGAAAAACCGAAAAGCCCTCTTGAAAACCATTTAGAGCCATTTCTCACGGGTGTAAATCCGAAAGAGAAAGAACGTGGCTCTGATACCAATTGTTAGGGATCGAGCGGCACTAAGAGGGGGGGGGGTGAATTAGTGCAGCGGTAAAGAACGTTAGATTTTTCAGCGATTAACACAAGTTCAAAAACTTCGTACGAATGAATGCAATGTTTCGTTTGAACCAAGAAAGATTGCGTTTCAACTTTAAAGCATATGTAAGAAGATGAAGAGGAAGCTGAGTAAATAAGGCAGCAAATGAAGAGGGTTTGCAGCAAAGCAAATAGCAAGAACGTAAATGCAAACCAGATTTATAGTGGTTCGGTCATCTGACCTACATCCACTTCTGAAGCTTTCTTTGATGAGGCTCCCAAATTCCACTAGCAAATGAAGAACAAGACTTTCCCAAGACTTATTTTCAAAATCTAACTCTCCAAGGGTCCTCCTTTCAGCTGAGAAAGAGGGATATTTATAGATCCAAAATGGTTTCAAATTTGGGCTCCAACTTTGAAATCAAATTGAAGTTCCCACTGCTGGGGCGGTGCTACGCTTGTCACCTGGTAGATCGACATGCAAAGAAGGGCGGTACTACCGCCTGCCAGACAAAGCAGGGCGGTACTACCGCCACCAGCGATGCTATCGCTTCACCAGCGGTGCTCTGCTGGCTGCTCAGGTTTGGCGGGTGCCACCGCCCAAAGACACACCAACTTCCTGGTTTGGGGCGAAAACTCGGCCCAAACCGATCCCAAACAAGGCCCAATGGGCCCATACTTGGGTTAAAGGATTAACACCAAATCCTAACCCAAATTAATATGCTAACTATGAAATTAAAGACATTCCTAAGCTATTACAAAGTTCGCAAGTCAAGTCTTCTTCCGATGAGCTTCCGGCGAACTTTCGGCGGTCTTCCGATGATCCCTCGGAAACCATCCTGCGGACTCTTGGCAAGCTCTCGGACTCCACGATGATTTTGGCAAGTTCCCCCGAGCTTCTTTGGCAAGCTCTGATCTTTCTTGGCAAGCTCCGTGAACTTCCGACGAACTTCCGAAAACCCTTCGGCAAGCTCCCTACTCGTTCTCGATCGTTTTCGGCAGCACTCCCAACGAATCTTTGGACTTCCATCGAACACTCGAACTCCCAATGATCCATCACACTTGACTTCAGCTCTATGTTTCGCTTTACATCTTCATCCTTATCATAGTTACTCTTGCACAAACAAACACCAAACACCCTACTTTGATCTAGACAGTTACTAAAACACGAATTGACATTCAGTTGCCCGGCACGTCATTGGTTGGTGCTTCGTCCGATCCTTCGGCACATCGCCCTCTCTTGCGGTCCGTTGCCCAATCAGCGATTGACCTCCACAACCTTGATATCCTTGGCGCAACATGCTCTTCTTGGCCCGATGCCCGACGTACGAAGCCTCCTGCCGATAGTCGACCGAACCTCCGGCTCGACATCCAATATCCTAACGTGATCACCTCCGGCGCAACTTCAATTCCTCCAGCGTCAACTGTCTAATCCTGATCGATAGTAGACCTGCGTAACTCAACACGCAGTTAAACAACAAAACACACTCAATTAGTTTCATCATCAAAATCCGAGATTCAACATAACTAAGGAATCAAAATTATCAAGATGTGAGAGCATAGATGTACCTTCGATTATCCAAAGCATATACAAACTCTGCTTTAAGTAGAGACGGTTCTCCTCTGTCCTCTTCATATGCAAGGCTTTAAGCTTGTCCCACATGCTCTTAGTCGTAGTCTCCGTAGCAACCTCCTGTAAAACCTAGTTAGAGAGATTTAGAATAATGCTTGATTGGGCCTTCTTATCCATACCCGCAAGATCTTCCTTTGACGTACCATTTGGAATTTTCTCAGCTCCCTGTAGTGCCAAATCAACTCTATCTTGAACCAGAATAGTCTCCATCTTGAGCTGCCACATGCTGAAGTTGACATTTCTGTCAAATTTCTTGACAACGATCTTTGTTTTTGTCATCGTTGCCAAAAGATCCCGAAACCAGGCTCTGATACCAGTTTGTTAGAGCTTGCCCTAGGAAATTTACCAAAGGGTAATTTGGCAACTCAATAAAGATAATAAAGCATAAAAAAATAAAAGAGACAAGGACACCAAATTTACATGGTTCGATCAATTGACCTATGTCTACGGACGGAGGAGTAAAAGTCTACTATAAAAGGGATAATTACAAATGCCTTAGGAAAATGTTCCTAGGCCATGAAACACCCAAAACTATTAAACAAGAAATAGCCCAAAGTATTTTAACTAAGTGTGGGCTTAATAGAAATTAAACCCAAAGCAAACTATTAGGCTTTTCTTGTGGTACATTTGGCTTTAAAGCCCAAGCCCTTATTTATAGTTGTAATAGGAAATAACAAGCTTGATTTTCCCGCTGTGAGACTAAAATGGGACTTGCCAAACCAACAGTGTATATTATTAATATTGATGATTTTTATGATGAAACATGTTTTTCAAATTTAAACGATGATACATGATTTTTTTTAAAGGAGATTAGGTCATGCTAGCATGAAACTAATCTCTAAAATTTTAACTAGAGAACTTGTAAGAGGAATGCCTAATATCAAGTTTGGCAAAGATAATGTTAGTGATGCATGCCAACTAAGAAAACAAATAAAAAGTAGTTTCAAAACAAAGAATCAATTAAGCATCTCTAAACCACTACAATTGATCCGCATGGATTTATTTAGACCAATTGATATGATAAGCTTAGGAGGTAGTAAATATGCCTTTGTAATTGTTGATGATAATAGTAGATATACTTGAACATATTTCTTGGCACACAAAAGTGATTGTTTTAAATATTTTTAAAAATTTTGTAAATTTGTTCAAAATGAAAAGGGTTTTATGATTTTGTCTATTTGTAGTGATCATGGTGGTGAGTTTCAAAACCATGATTTTCAAAATTATTGTAAGTTAAATGGGTACAACCATAATTTCTCTACTCCATGAAATCCATAACAAAATGGAGTAGTTGAAAGAAAAATTATGAGCTTACAAGAGATTACAAGAACCATATTAAACGAACATAGTCTACCCAAATATTTTTGAGACAGTCATTAACACGATATGCTATGTCATGAATAGGGTTCTCGTAAGACTATTACTTTTCAAAACTCTTTATGAATTATGGAATAATAAAAGATCCAATATTTCATATTTTAAAGTTTTTGGTTGTAAATGTTGTATTTTAAACAAAAAAGATGCCTTAGAAAAATTTGATATAAAATCTAATAAAGGCGTATTTCTTGGTTATTCCTCTATTTCTAAAGCTTTTTGTGTCTTTATTAAAAGAACTTTCGATATAGAGGAATCTATTCATGTTATGTTTAATGAGTTTTTCAAATTTAAGAAAAATAATTTTGATGATGATTTTAATTTTGATGGTTTAAATTTAAATGAAAACTCTCCTCCCCCAAGCAATTTGGATGCATCTTCTTCCAAAGAATCCTTACCTAAGGAATGGACGTATGTAGATGCTCATCCTAAGGAGATAATCATAGGAGATACATCAAAAGGTATTCAAACTCGCTCCTCATTTAAAAATTTTTATGCTAATACCACCTTTTTATCTCAAATTAAACTAAAATGCATTAACGAAGCCCTAAAAGATGATTCATGGGTTATTGCAATGCAAGAAGAGTTAAATCAATTTGAGAGAAATGAGGTGTGGAAGCTTGTTCCTAGACCTAGTGACCATTTAGTAATTGGTACTAAATGGGTCTTTAGAAACAAGCAAGATAAACTTGGTATCGTAGTTAGAAATAAGGCTAGATTAGTAGCCAAAAGTTTCAACTAAGAAGAAAGTATCGATTATAAAGAAACATTCGCTCTTGTGGTAAGATTAGAAGTCATAAGGATACTCTTTACCTATGCTTGTTGTAATAATTTTAAATTATTTCAAATGGATGTTAAAAATACTTTTCTAAATGACTTTATTTCCGAAGAAGTTTATATTGAATAACCACCTAGATTTGAGAATATTCTTTTTCCTAACCATGTGTTTAAGTTATCTAAGGTTCTCTATAGATTGAAACAAGTCCCAAGGGCTTGGTACGAGAGGCTTAGTTCTTTTCTTATTTAAAATAATTTTTTAAAAGGTAAGGTCGATACTACATTATTTATTAGAATAGTTTTTATATGAATCCTTTGTCAAAAGTATGAGCCAAGAATTTGAAATGAATGGGCGAATTTATTATGTCCAGCGGTTAAAATGACGATTTCATCAATTTTCAAAAAAATCATTTCATACGAAGAAAACTTTCAATGATTAAGTCTGTAATGAAAATGCTTTATCTTAAGAGTGATTGTAAAAAAGTGATGAGAAAGTAGAGCAGTAAGTTAAATGATTTGCAGTAAGGATAAATAGCAAAGTAAAATGCAAACTGATTTATAGTGGTTCGATCATCTAACCTACATCCACTCTCGATTCCTCCTTCCTCAAGACTACCAGTATCCACTAGCAGTCTTCTTTCAACTAGGTGAAGACTAATTTCCCTTATAAACTCTTTCTTTTACAAGTCTTCCCTTAACCACCTCTCTTAGGAACTACTTTTAATATTTCGGAGGAGGGATTTCAACACTAAGAATCATAGAGTTTTCCCTTAGTTTTTTTGCTCAATTCTTACTGTTCTAAGTAAGAATAGCTAGGATATTTATAGATACCAAGTGGCTTCAAATCTTGGAGCCAAAATTCAAACATCTCAAAATTTTGGGGTACTAGTAGTACCACGGCTAGTGCTAGCAGTACTACCGTCAATTGACTTTGACATTAGGTGGTACCACTACCCAGGCAATGTCTTGGCTACTGGATCTGGGCAGTACCATCGCCAGGCACACTGACACTAGGTGGTACCACCGCCTAAACTTAGCTTTGAAGGCTGAGCCTTCAAGCGATTCCATCGCCCACCCTGGCGGTGCCACCACTTGACGTGGCTCCAGGGTACTATTTAGGCCTTTCATCCAACCCAACACAATCCTGATTCGAGCCTAGTTGGCCCCTAACTGAGTTGGCTCAATTCTAACCCAATTATACCAAATCCTACTTTTATCTAGATAATTATTGCATAGCTTTGAATCCATTCGTTGTCTAGCATATTATTGGTCCATCGGTGCTTCATCCAATTCTTCGGCGCATCGTCCTCTCTTGTGGCCTATTGCCCAATTGGCAGTTATCCTCCATAACTCTGATCTCTTTGGTGCAACTCTATTCTTCTTGGCCCGATGCTCGAATCGCTTGTCTGAAGTCTTCTACCGATACGTCGATTGATTCTTCGCTCGATGTCCAATCTTCTGACATGTTCTCTTCTGGCGCAACATTAATTCTTCCTACTTTAATTGTCTAATCCTGACCAAAGGTAGTCCTGCATCACTTAAAATGCAGTTAGATCACAAATACAATCAATTGGTTTCATCATCAAAATTTAAGATTCAACAATCTCCCCTTTTTTTAGGATGATAACCAATTGATGACGGAGTTTAGACAAACTCCCTCTATTAATATGCCATATTGATAGAACCTTTGGATTTCAAAAAATTCAAGCAACATGTCATTAAAAAAATCATGCATAATCATAATTTCAATTCAACATTCAATTCAACTTCTCCCCCTTTATTATCAACAAAAAGGAGAAGTGGCATTTAGCAAGAGTTTCAAGATATGCAAATTTTTCAACATTCAAGCTAGCAATTACTTTACAACATACAAGCATTGAAGCATAGCGATTGTAAATTTTCTAAGTTTGCACTTTTTGCTTCTTTTGAGATAGCAACTCTTTGCTTCTCTTTAGATTGTAAGCTTGCAATTTTAGGTAGTGTTCATGATTGCAAGTTTTTTCTTCTCTTTTGAGAAGTGCAAGCTAGCAAGTTACTTTTCTTTGTGATAAGTAAGCTAGCAAGCAACTCCTTCTCCCCCTTTGTCATTATCAAAAGGAAGTGAAGAATACAATGAAATTTTTTTTTTACAATAATTTTTTAAAATATTACATCAATCAATATTTCATTCATCACATTATGCATACAAGCTGAAGAAATTATGTCATTTCTATGTCATGAAGGATATGATATCAAAGATCAAGAAAAATAAAAAAGAATATGATTTATTTGACAAATTTTTTTAATAAAGTGAAAGAATAATATGAGAATGCATTGTGAGAGTACAAGGAAAAAATCCATTCATCAAGAAGGATCTATAAATCAAAAGGCCATGAATAGTAGAAGGAAAAGAAGTCATTCAAGCTATCAAAAATTCATCAAACTCCTTTTCATCAAGAGCTCATAGCATAAAAATGTGAATAAAGAGAAAGAAGTCATGAATCATTTTGAAAAATCTCATTCTAATTCAATTCATCAACTCCAAACTTGATTCATATAAGGAAAATCTCAAGTTATAAGTCTGAGAAATCAAGAGACAAGTTATATTTCATTTGGAAAGTTCTCCTCTTTAGTAAATAGTAAGAAAAAACATAGGAAAACAAAATGAATTAAGGAAGATAGAAGCATAAAAAATGATTCATATTTAAAATACATCTTAAGCTGTAAACACGAATCAAGCATTTAACAAATCCGAATCAAGCATTCAAGAAATTCATAAATGACAAGCATAGATTCATAAATTTCTTATTAAAAAATTGATAAGATTGAGATAGAGAATTGCATTTCATTTTTATAAGTTTATATTTATGTGATTTTCTTCTTATAAGCATTCCTTTGCCTTTAATGCTAAATAAAAAATAAGTATCAACATTCAAGAGTGAAAAGCAAACTTCGTCGTAAAGATCATCAAGGCCAAAAAATTTAATACATCAAACATACGTCACCTTAAAAAAAAAGTTTGATTTGTCATTATAATACTTTTCCTTTTTATGTGTTTCAATTCATATACACATGCCTTTGTCTTTTATATCAAATAAAAGCATGTATTAATGTTTAAGACCGATTCATAAGTTTCATCATAAAGAAAAATCATTAAGACCCAAAAACACATTATTCCAAAACATAGGATTTCAAATCATCATTACTTCAAATCCTCATGTGTGATACCGTAATATAAAATCATTAAGCATGATACAAACATTTATTGTCAAAACATTCAATTTGACAAATCATCAAAACACTTTCAAGAGATTCATAACATACATAGGTGTGCATCACTAGGCGGTACCACTGCCCAAGCAGAGTCTCGACTATTGGACCTTGGTAGTACCACCACCCAAGCATACTGACACTGGATGGTACCACCATCCAGACTCAGCCTTGAAGGCCGAGCGAGCCCTCAAGCAATTCCATCGCCCAACCTAGTGGTGCCACCACCTGATGTGGCTCCAGGGTACTGTTTGGGGCTTTCATCCGGCCTAACACAGCCTTGATTTGGGCCTAATTGGCCCCTAACTGAGTTGGCCCAATTTCAACTCAATTATGTCTATTCTTACTTCGATCAAGGCAATTATTACAAAGCTTTGAATCTATTTGTTATCCGACATGTCATTGGTCCATTGGTGCTTCATCCGATTCTTCAACGTATCGTCCTCTCTTGTGGCCTATTGCTCAATCGGCAGTTGTCCTCTGCAACTCTGATCTCCTTTGTGCAACTCCGCTCTTCTTGGCCCGATGCTCAAATCACTTGTCTGAAGCCTTCTGTCGATACGTCGATCGATCCTTCGCTCGACGTCCAATCTTCTAGCATGTTCTCTTCTGACGCAACATCGATTCTTCCTGCTTCAATTATCTAATCCTAATCGAAGGTAGTCCTGCGTCACTTAAAACATAGTTAGATCACAAACACAATCAATTGGTTTCATCATCAAAATCTGAGATTCAATATAATTAACTTTTTTTCTTAGGATTACAAATTAAGCAACTAAGTGATGGAATCTTTATTAGTCAAAATAAATATACTTTCGATATATTAAAATGATTCAATATAGATAGTTCTAAGGCTATTAATACACTAATAAGTACTTTCACAAAATTAGATATGGGCGATAATGAAGAAAACTTTGATAGAAAAACATATAGGGGTATGATATGTAGTTTACTATACCTCACCGCATCTAGACCAGGCATTATGTTTAGTATTGGACTTTATGCTTCATTTCAATCTAATCCTAAGCTATCTCACTTTAAAGCTATTATAAGGATCTTTAGATACCTAAAAGGAACTCCTAATCTAGGATTATGGTATCTAAAATCTAAGAACTTTGAATTAATTACTTATATCGATGCTGATTTTGTTGGATGTAGAATAGATAGAAATAGCACATTTGGAATATGTCAAGTCTTAGGTCATGCACTTATCTCTTGGTCTTCCAAGAAACAAAATTCGGTTGCCTATCTATAGTTGAAGCCAAATATATAATAGCAAGTGCATGTTGTGCACAAGTTATATGAATGAAAAATACATTAGAAGATTATGAAATTTACTTGAAAAACATCCCTATAAAATGTGATAACACTAGTGCAATATGTTTAACAAAAAATCTTATTCATGCTGAATCTCAGATTTTGATGATGAAACTAATTGATTGTGGTTTATTGTTTAACTACGTTTTGAGTTACGTAGGTCTACTATCGATCAGGATTAGATAGTTGATGCTGGAGGAATTGACGTTGTGTCGGAAGTGGTCACGTCAAGATATTGGATGTCGAGTCGAAGGTTCGGTCAACAATCGGCAGAAGGCTTTGTACATCAGGCATCGGGCCAAGAAGAGCATATTGCGCCAAGGATATTGAGGTTGCGGAAGTCAACCGCTGATTGGGCAATAAATCACAAGAGAGGACGATGTGTCGAAGAATCAGATGAAGTGCCAACCAATGACGTGCCAGGCAACTGAATGTCAATTTGCATTGTAATAACTGTCTAGATCGAAGTAGAATGTTTGTTTGTGTGTGTGTAGGATTAACTACGATAGCGATGAAGATGTAAAGTGAAACAAAGTGCCGAAAGACAAGTGTGATGGATGGTTGGGAGTTCAAGAGTTTGACGAAAGTCTGAAGATTTATTGGGAGTGTTGCTGGAACCGACCGAGAACGAGTAGGGAGCTTGCCGAAGGGTTTTCGGAAGTTCATCAAAAGGTTTGTCAGAAGTTCGTGGAGCTTGTCAAGAAAGATCGGAGCTTGCCAATGAAGCTCGTTGGAACTCGCCAAGATCATCGTGAAGTCCAAGAACTTGCCGAGAGTCGACAGAATGGTTTCCGAGGGTTCGTCGGAAGACCGTCGAAAGTTCACCGAAAGCTCATCGAAAGAAGTCTTGTCTTGTGGACTTTGTAATAGCTTAAAAAATATCTTTAAAATTCATAATTAGTATATAATTTGGTTGAGGATTAGGTGTTAATCCTATAAACCAAATTTGGGCTAATTCAGACTTCATTTGGACTAGTTTCGGTCGAGTTTTCGGCCCAAACCACTGTGCTGAAATGACCTGGGCGATGGTATCACCCAGGCTGGGTGGTGGCACCGCCTAGAGGCCGAACCTTGGGTAGTGGAACCACCCCAAGCTGGCGGTGGCACCGCCCAGCACCCGAAGGCACCAGTGGTGGCACCGCCCAATACTGCGAGCACCGGGTGTTAGGGTCGAAAAGGCACTAAGAGGGGGGGGGTGAATTAGTGCAGCGGATTAAAATTGTAATTTTGAAACCGATTTTACAAAATGACAAGTTTGTAGGAAGATTTCGATTTGATGAAAGAGAACTTGTAAGAAGTTGCTTGAGTAAAGGAAATAGCAAGGAACTAAGCAATTTGCAGCTAAGTAATAAAATGATTCAGAAATGTAAACACTCATACATTCATGAACACAATGATGCATAGTGGTTCGATCAAATGACCTACATCCACTCTTAAAACCTTCACAATGAGGCTCCGCACTTCCACTAGCAAATCCTTTGAAAGGGAAGGACCAAATACCCCTTTTTACAACCCTTTACAAGAGGTTCACACTCTTACAAGATTTCTCAAGAAGAAGAAGGAGGTGAACACTTAGCAAGAGACAAGGCTTTTCAAGACTATTCAAAGACTTAAACTCAAGATTCTAACTTTCAAAAGGGTTCCCTTTCAGTTGAGAAAGGGGGGAGGGGTATTTATAGGCTCAAAATGGATTCAAATTTGGGCTCCAAATTTGAATTTTTTGAGTTTCCTGATGTCAGCCTATCAGAGGCGGTGCCACCGCCTGTGTCAGTCTGGCAGACACAGCAGGGGCAGTGCCACCGCCCCAGCCAGGCGGTGCTACCGCCCCAGGCTGGGTGGTGCCACCGCCCTAGGCTAGGCGATTTAACCGCCTGGCCCATTCAGTAAAGGCTGAATGGGCCCTGTTTAAGGCCCAATTTGGCCTAGTAGGAGCCCGATTGGCCCCTACTAAATTTAGACAGGATTATTTCTAAATCCTTGCTCTAATTACATGCAAACTACAAAATTAAAATATAATTCTAAGTGATTTAACCTGACATTCTTCAAGTCAACTTCCGACGAGCTTTACGGTGAGATTCCGACGGACTTCTGACACTTCCTTCGGATTTCTTCCAACGGACTCTCAGCATACTCCCAGATTGTATGGCGAGCTCAACGAGTCTTCGGCTAGCTTCCGAATCTTCCCGGTAAGTTCCACGAACCTTTGCCGATCTTTACGATGAACTTTCGAAAACTTCGGTAAGTCCCTGATTCGATCTTGGATGGTTTCGGCAACACTTCCGACGATTTCTCGGACTTCCGATAAACTCTTGAACACCCGACGGACTTGACCTCGATAAATTGCTTTATGTTTTCATCCCATCGTAGTTATTCCTGCACACTTATCTCGACAAAATAGATTAGAACAAATATTTCACCAATTGACTTCATCATCAAAATCCGAGATTCAACAATCTCCCACTTTTTGATGATGATAATCAATTGATGATGGAGTTACTCTTAACTCCCCCTATCTATATGCCATAGATAGTAAAAACTGCTTGAATTCAATTTTTTTGAATTCAACACGATAAGTTTAACTTATCATTCAACATATGAAAGAAAAACTTCATGGTTTACTTAATGATGACAATGTCGATATATGGACATTCATCATTAAGTCAAAAGATGTCAAATAAATAGGTATCAAATGATATCAATGAAGTATACATAATAAAAAAATGATATCAAGAACCTAAATAAACATTTCAAGCATATAACTTGCAATAACTTGTAAAGCATGGCAAATACATATAACTTTTAATGCTTGGCAATTGCATTCACTTGTCACATATTTCTCCCCCTTTGTCATCAACAAAAAGGAAAAGAGGGATTCATATACGAGTGAAAACTGAAAATATTATGAGTGCGTCATCCAAAGATATGTAAAAAAGATATCCGAAAAAAAAATATCACAAATGAGGGAAAAGAAATCTTTCAGAAATCCGAATATCATTCCACAGTGCCCAAGAAAATGTAGTAAAGATAATACAACATAAATGTCAAAGTTGCATAAAAGTTTACGATGTTCAAAAAGAAAATACAACAAACTACTCCTCTGGAGGAATGCCAAAGTGCCTATACATGTGATCTATCTTTTAGTTCATCTTTTGCATTTCCTTCAAAATTTCAATTTGCTGTAATTTAACTTCATTTAATTCTCTCATGATCGGATCGTCAGAAGGTGGAGCTGAAGCTGGCACTTATGGAGCTGTATCAACGGGATCAGGAGGCGGAGGAGATTCACTTCCCCTAAAGACTGGTGTTTCAGGATGTTCTACTGGTGGGGGATGTATATCACTTCTCCTAGGTTGTCTAACCCCTATTCTATGCTCAAATGTACACCTAAGTCTCCTAAGTAGTTTCATGTCAATGATGTTAAATTTGTCCACTTGTACTACTTCTTCATCAGGTGGAATACTAATATGATAAGCATGCAACAATCTAGTTATCAATCCTCCATATGGTAACATTAACCCTTTAGAAATGACTTCTATCATGTGTTGCCGGATTAGGTAACCAAAACAATAATTCTGTCTAGTCATGATCCAATATATGGTACCCAACTCAGCTAAACTGATCTCATCTTGATGAAACTATTTAGGAATGATAATGCTTATAAGAATGTGATGTAAAATTTTAGAGTTGAAAGGCAACAAATGTTCACAACTCTTAGGAATTATGTCTAAGTTCGGATTTGCAAAGATGATTTCTAAGGCTTCGGAGTGGGTGGCTCCGATTGTGTCCATGTCCCATTTCCCTCTAAAATAGCATCCTAACTCTTTTTCAACAATTCCAATTAAAGAGTATATTGTACTATCAAATATTTGGATCTCATTTCCTAGAAGATAGGTAGATAAGCCATCTTCATTCACGCTTAAATTTGCATAAAATAATTTAATCAAGCGTGGATAGATAGGTTCAACAATTTACAAAATGGGTAAGACCTCTAAGTCAGAAAATCACATGATGGGTTCAAGGTTCCCTAATTGATTCAAATCAACATATTTTCCTTTATGAATGGTTCTAGTAACAAGTTCCGAAAACCTAAGGGATACTTCTTTTGATTTGAACAAAGATTGGTCAAATGAATCTACCTCCACCCTTTTCCCTTTGTCTCTTGACGATCTTTTAGGAGCCATTTCTAGTGAGGATAGATCACTAATCAATTTAAAGGAAAGAACTAAACTAGGCAAGAAAAAGAGGAGAAAATTTTCAGATTTTACCTTAGTTTTGTTCCCTTGAGAGGTAGAGGGATTGAATCAAGGAAAAAATCCCTTTCTTAGGCTTCTAGAGGGAGAGAATAAGGCTTGGGAAGTGTTTTGAGGGGATTAGAGAGGTGAGGAAGAGGTCTTTCGGGTTAGGGGGCGGTTCTACCGCCGGCCCTAACTCACCCCTTTTATAAGGGATGTTCGTGCGGTACTACCGCCCAGACAGGCGGTGCTACCGCTGGTAGCACAAAAAAAATTTCACTTTTTTATTTTTTATTTTTATTTTTTTAAATTTATTCTGATTTTGTTTTCAGAGATTTTAAGGATGGGATGATGTCAAAAAGAAATCTGAAATTTCAAAAAGAAATCCGAGAGGAAGGCAAATCGACGAAAACCAAAATTTCAAGGAAAATCTCACATAATAAAGCTCATTTATTAGGACAATTTAACATGCCTAATTCCCTTCTAATAAAATCAAATTATTTCTCATTTAAGGATTTTATAAAAATATCCGCTAATTGATGATTTGTATCAATAAATTCAAGGGTGATATCTTTACTACTAAAATGATCACGTATAAAATGATGCCTAATGTCAATGTGCTTAGTTCAAGAGTGTTGAATCGGATTTTTAGTTAGACAGATAGCACTCGTGTTATCACATTTTATAGGAATATTTTTTAAATAAATTCCATAGTCTTCTAGCGTATTTTTTATCCAAATAACCTATGCACAGCATGCACTTGCAGCTATGTATTCAGCTTCTGCCGTAGATAGTGCAACTGAATTTTGTTTATTAGAAGTCCAAGAAACAAGTGCATTCCCTAGAAATTGGTATGTTCCGGATGTACTTTTTCTATCTATTTTACATCCACCAAAATCCGCATCTGCATAAGCTTTCAAATCAAATTTATTGTATTTTGGATATCATAATCCAAGATTCGAAGTCCCTTTAAGATATCTAAGGATTCTCTTAACGGCTTTGAAGTGAGATAGCTTAGGATTAGCTTGGAATCTTGCACATAACCCCACACTAAACATGATGTCAGGTCTGGTTGCAGTGAGATAAAGCAAGCTATCTATCATGCCCCTATATATTTTTTGATCAAAACTTTCTCCATTTTCATCTATATCTAACTTAGTGGAGGTGCTCATAAGAGTGCTAATGTTTTTTGATCCATCCATGTTAAATCGTTTTAACAATTCTAATATATACTTTGATTGATTTAGAAATATACCATCACTTAGTTGCTTAATTTGCAATCCTAAAAAGAAATTTAGTTCTCCCATTAGGCTCATCTCAAATTCATCACTCATATTATTGACAAATGATTCACATAGTGATTTATTAGAAGAACCAAAAATAATATCATCAACATAAATTTGAACAATAAGAAAATTATTTTTAAAATATTTAATAAACAATGTAGTATCAACCTTGCCTTTAGTGAAATCATTTGAAATTAAAAAAGAACTAAGCCTCTCATACCAAGCCCTAGGGGCTTGTTTTAGACCATATAGAGCCTTAGTTAGCTTAAACACATGGTTAGAAAGAAGAGAATTTTCAAATCTGTGGTTGTTCGACATACACTTCTTCGGAAATAAAACCATTTAAGAATGCATTTTTGACATCCATTTGAAATAATTTGAAATCATTACTACTAGCATAGGCAAGGAGCATCCTAATGGCTTCTAATCTTGCCACCGGAGAGAAGGTCTCTTCGTAATCGATACCTTCTTCTTGGTTGAAACCTTTGGCCACTAGTCTAGTCTTGTTTCTAACCACAATACCACATTCATCTTGCTTGTTTCTAAATACTCACTTAGTATCAATAACTAAGTGGTCATTAGGTCTAAGAACAAGCTTCCATACCTCATTCCTCTCAAATTGATTCAATTCTTCTTGCATTGCGATAACCCAAGAATCATCTTTCAAGGCATCATCAATGCATTTTGGTTCAACTTGAGAAAGAAAAGCGGCATGGGCACAAAAATCTTTGAAAGAAGAGCGAGTTTGAACCCCTTTCGATGCATCTCCTATAATTAACTCCTTGGGATGAGCATCTACATACTTCCATTCCTTGGGTAAGGAAGTTTGGGAAGAAGATGCATCCAAGTTGTCATTTTGAGGAGAGGGTTCATTCAAATTTAAATTATCAAAGCCAAAATCATCATCAAAATCTTTCTTCTTAAATTCAGAAATTTCATTAAAAACCACATGAATAGATTCTTTTATAACTAAGGTTCTTTTGTTGAAAACACGAAAAGCCTTAGAAATGAAAGAGTAACCAAGAAATATGCCTTCATTGGATTTTGCATCGAATTTTCCTAAGGCATCCTCTTCATTTAAAATAAAGCATTTACAACCAAAAACTTTAAAATAAGAAACATTGAGTTTTTTATTATTCCATAACTCATATGGAGTTTTAGATAGAGATGGTTTCACTAGAACTCTATTCATAACATAGCAAGCCGTATTCACGGCTTCGGCCCAAAAATATTTTGGTAAATTATATTCATTTAACATGGTTCTAGCCATTTCTTGCAAACTTCTATTTTTCCTTTCCACTACTCCATTTTGTTATGGATTTCTTGGAGTAGAGAAGTTATGGTTATATCCGTTTATTTCACAAAAATTTTGGAAGTCATGATTTTGAAATTCACCTCCGTGATCACTTCGAATTGATGAAATCATAAAACCTTTTTCATTTTGAGTGAGTTTATAAAATTTAGAGAAACATTTGAAACAATCACTTTTGTGAGCCAAGAAATAGGTCTAAGTGTATCTACTATAGTCATCCACAATTACAAAGGCATATTTGCTACCTCCTAGGCTTGTTATGTCAATTGGTCCAAATAAGTCCAAATGGATCAATTGCAATGGTCTAGTGGTGCTAATTTGATTTTTTGATTTGAAACTAGTTTTTATTTATTTTCCTAGTTGACATGCATCACATACCTTATCCTTAACAAATTTCATGTTTGTGATTCCTCTTACTAACTCTCTAGATGAAATCTTAGAGATTAGTTTCATGCTTGCATGGACTAATCTCCTATGCCAAAGCCAAGCATCATCATTCAAAACCGAAAAACATATTTCATTACTTAATTCATCAATATTTATGGTGTAGACATTGTTTTGTTTTAAAGCAATCATGGATATGTCATTGTTTGGTTTTTCAATGATGCAAACATTAGATTCAAATCTAACAACATAGCCTTTATCGCATAATTGACTAATACTTAAAAGATTATGTTTTAAACCATCAACTAGCAAGACATCATCAATTAAAAAACTTGATTTGTTACCTATGGTTCCTTTGCCAATGATTTTACCCTTGTTGTTGTCTCCGAAGGTGACATACCCTTCTTCTTTGCTAGTGAGCATAGAGAAATGAGATGGATCTCCGGTCATGTGTCTTGAGCATCCACTATCAAGATACCATTTCTTGCTCCTAGCTTGTGAGTTTGTCTACAAAAGAGGATGGTTTTTAGGTACCAATTTGATTTTGGGTGCCTTACAATTTGATCTACTTAATTTGTAATTCAACATTGAATTGTTTATGGTTCCTTTAGGAACCCATATCAATTTTTGTGGACTAATTTTCTTGAATGGACATTTGTAAGCAACATATCCCGTTTTACCGCAAAAATTATATTTCAAATGGGGTGATACATGCAATGTGGGTCCTTTAATGAAGGTGGTGGGATTTTGGTGAGATCCACTCACAAATCCTATTCCACTTCTATTTCCGATGTGACCCTTGTTAGCAAGGATCATGTCCAAGCCCTTGCTACCGACCTTAAACTTGTTTAGGGTCTCTTTGAGTAGCAAGTTCTCCCTTTTTATTACTTTTAAGTGTTCACACTTAGAGCATGGGAGTAGAGAAGGAGTTTGGAGACTATTGAACTCATTTTGTAATAAAGCATGTTCTTTCTTAAGCAAATTGAACTTCTTACTAATAGTTCTACATTCATCAAATAACTCATGAAAAGCGATAGAAAGCTCATCGAAAGATAATTCTTCATTAAATAACTTACTAACCTCTTCTCCAAGGGCCATTAGCGCGAAGTTAGCTTCCTCTTTGTTGCTTGCTTCTTTAACCTTGGAGTCACTTGAATCATCCCATGTAGCCTTCAATGCTTTCTTCTTCTTGGGTTGCTTCTTCTTGGCTTGAGGGCATTCATTCTTGAAGTGTCCCAGCTTCTTGCATTCGTAGCAAATAACTTGGTCCTTTTTGTGTTCAAATTTATTCTTTGTGTCATTTTTAAATTTGTTCTTTCTTATAAATTTCTTAAACTTTCGAGTCAAAAGTGCAATGTCATTGTTACTGTCCTCATCACTTGATGTTCCTTTCAAGTGGTCTTCTTGTGTTCTAAGTACCATATCCTTCCTGTTCTTTGGAAGGGGGTTCTCAAGCTCTTCATGAGCATGGCATGTCATCTCGTAGGTCATTAGAGACCCAATAAATTCTTCAAGCGAAAATATTTTAAGATCCTTGGCCTCTTGAATGGCTGTAACTTTTGGATCCCAACTCTTTGGAAGGGATCTTAAAATTTTAGTTACCAACTCAAAATTTTAAAAACCTTTAGTAAGAGCTTTAAGTCCATTGATGACATCCGTAAAGCGGGTGTACATGTCTCCAATGGACTCATTTGGTTTCATACGAAAAAGTTCATAAGAATGCACAAGAATGTTGATTTTGGACTCTTTCACTCGGCTAGTGCCTTCATGAGTGATTTTAAGAGTACGCCAAATATCAAATGCCGATTCACAAATAGAAACCCGATTAAACTCATTCTTATCAAGCACACAAAATAAGGCATTCATAGCCTTTGCATTGAGAGCAAAAATCTTCCTTTCCGATTCATTCTATTCACTCATCGGAAGAGAAGATTTTGCAAAGCCATTTTCAACAATGTTCCAAAGTTCGAAGTCCATAGAAATGAGAAAAATCCTCATATGAGTCTTCCAATACGTATAATCCAACCCATTAAACATAGGCGGACGAGTAATGAAGTGACCCTCTTGCATACCGGAGTAGGCCCTCTCTCTTGGGTTTTAAACTAATATGAGAGTAAACCTTGCTCTGATACCAATTGTTAGGATCGAAAAGGCACTAAGAGGGGGGGGGAGGTGAATTAGTGTAGCGGATTAAAATCATAATTTTGAAACCGATTTTACAAAAAGATAAGTTCATAGGAAGATTTCGATTCGATGAAAGAGAACTTGTAAGAAGTTGCTTGAGTAAAGGAAATAGCAAGGAACTAAGCAATTTGCAGCTAAGTAATAAAATGATTCAGAAATGTAAACACTCACACATTCATGAACACAATGATGTATAGTTGTTCGGTCAAATGACCTACATCCACTCTTGAAGCCTTCACGATGAGGCTCCGTACTTTCACTAGCAAATCCTTTAAAGGGGAAGGACCAAATACCCCTTTTTACAACCCTTTACAAGAGGTTCACACTCTTACAAGATTTCTCAAGAAGGAGGAGGTGAACACTTAGCAAGAGATAAGGCTTTTCAAGATTATTCAAAGACTTAAAGTCAAGATTCTAACTCTCAAAAGGATACCCTTTCAGTTGAGAAAGGAGGGGTATTTATAGGCTCAAAATGGATTCAAATTTAGGCTCTAAATTTGAATTTTTTGAGTTTCCCAGTGTCAGCCTGTCAAAGGCGGTGGAACACTTTGTCGAGGCGGTGCCACCGCCTGTGTCAGTCTGGCAGACTGACATAGGCGGTGCCACCGCCCCAACCAGGCGGTGCTACCGCCCCAGTCTGGCGATAGGAGCGGTGCTACTGCCCCAGGTTGGGCGGTGCCACCGCCCCAGGCTGGGCGGTTCAACCGCTTGGCCCATTCAACAAAGGCTGAATGGGCCCTGTTTAAGGCCCAATTTGGCCCAATAGGAGCCCGGTTGGCCCCTACTAAATTTTGACAGGATTATTTCTAAATCCTTGCTCTAATTACGTGCAAACTATGAAATTAAAACATAATTCTAAGTGATTTAACCCGACATTCTTCAAGTCAACTTCCGGCGAGCTTTACGATGAGATTCCAGTGGACTTCCGACACTTCCTTCGGATTTCTTCCAACGGACTCCTAGCATACTCCCAGATTGTATGGCGAGCTCAACGAGTCTTTGGCTAGCTTCCGAATCTTCCCGGTAAGTTCCGCGAACCTTCGACGATCTTTGCGACGAACTTCTGAAAACTTCGGCAAGTCCCTGATTCGATCTTGGATGGTTCCGACAACACTTCCGACGATTTCTCGGACTTCCGATAAACTCTTGAACACCCGACGGACTTGACCTCGGTAAATCGCTTTATGTTTTCATCCCATAATAGTTATTCCTGTACACTTATCTCGACAAAATAGATTAGAACAAATATTTCACCAATTGACTTCATCATCAAAATCCGAGATTCAACACCGGGAAATTCAAAATGGTTCAAATTTTGTCTCCAAGTTTGGGCTCCAAATTTGAATCACTTTGAGGCCTATAAATACCCCTCTCATTCATGGATGAAAGAGTGTCTAGAACTGAAAAAAAGAAAGGGGAAACTCTCTTGAAAGTGTATCAAATCTTCCCTTTAAGTTATAAGAGTGTTCTAGTCCAAGAGGGGCAAGAGTGCTTGTAAGGGTTATCTCCTATGCCCGTCAAAAGGAGAGATGCTGTAAGAGAGTTCATCCTTACCCGTTGGAAGGAGGATAGCTAGTGGAGAAGCCGATGGCCTCAAGTGAAGAGGAATTGGGAGTAGACGTAGGTCGCATGACCGAACCACTATAAATCGGTTTGTATTTACTTTCTCGCAACTTACTTTGCTGCAAACCATCTTGATTTGCTGCCTTACTTACTCAACTTCCTCTTCATCTTCTTACGTATGCTTTAAAGTTAAAATGCAATCGAATCGATTTCAAACGAAACGTTGCTTTCATTGTACAAAGTTTCCGAACTTGTTTAAATCGCTGAAAATCTATCGTTCTTTACCGCTGCACTAATTCACCCCCCCTCTTAGTGCCGCTCAATCCCTAACAATTGGTATCAAAGCTATGTTCTTTCTCTTTCGGATTTACACCCGTGAGAAATGACTCTAAATGATTTTCAAGAGGGCTTTTCGATTTTTCATCCACCGTTCTTTAACGGATCGGACTACACATATTGGAAAACTCGAATGAGAGTTTTCTTGATTTCTCTCAATTTAAACTTATGGAACATCATTGAAAATGGATTTCAAATTTTCTCTAAACTAACGAACGAATGGTCAGATTTGGAGAAATGATCGTTTTCTTTAAATGCAAAGGCTATGAATGCCTTATTTTGCACTTTGCACAAGAATGAGTTCAATCGAATTTCTATGTGCGAAACGGCTTTTGACATTTGGCGAACACTTGAAATCATGCACGAGGGAACTAGTAGAGTTAAAGACTCGATAGTAAACCTCTTATTGCATGATTTTGAGCTCTTCCAAATGACACCAAGCGAATCTATCGACGACATGTACACCCGGTTCACAGATGTCGTCAATAGTCTAAGAGCTCTTGGTAAATCTTTTTTAGATTTTGAACTTGTAAGCAAGATCTTAAGATCCCTTTCAAAAAGGTGGGATCCTAAAGCAACCGCAATACAAGAAGCTAGAAATCTAAATGACCTTTCGATTGAAGAACTAATTGGCTCACTAATGACATATGAAATGAGCCTTCTAGAATATCTTGAACATGATGAACATACGAACCACCTTCTAAAGAACAAGAAGGTTTTGGAACTCCAAACTATGAAATGCCACTTGAGTAATGACTCAAGTGATGAGGACAATGAAGAGGATATTAAACTTTTAATGAATCTTAATAAGTTTATTAAACAAAAATCTAAAATGAACAATGAACTCGAATGGAGGATGAGGCCAAAAAAGAAGAAGGCTTGCAAAGAAAAATCAAGTAAAGAAGAAGCGAAATGGGCTTTGATGGTTTTCGACAATGAGGTAAGAAATACACCCAAGTTGCTTTTACCTTATTTTGAAATTACATGATGCTTTTCATGAATGCTTAACTTAGTTAGTAGTTTTTTTTATGTTTTTGGAAATTAAAATAAATTATTTTAAAAAATTATGCTATGTTTTTCCTTCAAGCATTTTTGAAAAATTATAAAAATGATCATGAAAAACTATATTGTTAAAGTTTCATGCATGTTATGATTCAAAACTTTGAATGATTATGAATGATGATTGCTTAGTTTATGATTTCCATATCGTATTTTGATGCATGGTTTAACACAAAAGTTAATTAGCATGACTATGTTTAATAGGGTTAATCCATGATTGTGTACTTCGGTTTTCATGCAATGAGGATTTGAAGTAATGTTAATTTAAAAATGTCTATCTTGGATTAATGTAATGCTTTTTATGATAAAGTTTTTAGATGATGCATGTCTTCATGAAATCAATTGCAAAACTAAAAGACCTAACCCACAAATTTTCAAAATGAAAGAAATATGGTTTTGATGTTGCCTTGTGTTATATTTGGACTTAATGGTTTTCATGATGAAAATTATTTTTCAGATTTTTAAAATGATGTATGATTTTAGCAAAAGTTTGAGCATCGATCATCTTGTTATAACAAATGAAAGAAAGAATTAAAATGATTTTGGTGATGCATTATGAAAACATGCTTAATGATGGTATCATACTTGATGACTTGAAATCTCATATTTTGAAATAATATATTCATAATGAATCCAAGAATCTTAATGATTTTCGTATCACTTTTAGGCTTTAAACTTGATACATATCTTTCATGCAAAAAGTTTTTGGGCATGCTTATGTGAAATCTTACTTGATAAATGAAAATGCTCCATACGTATGATCATGATAAATTCATGAATCTTGATGATTTTACATTGCTTTTGATTTCAAACAAGATGCATGATTTTTGACACAAAAAAAATTTAATAGCACGTTTCAAGATAATGCTTGCACACCAAATATGATTAAAAGATAGAAGCAAGCATATTAATGATTTCATTTTTACATGAAAATTTGAACATGCATATATATAAGATCAACCACATAAAATAAACATGAAAGTTAAAAATATTTTAATCACGATGTTTTATTTTTGATGTGTTTGGTCTTAACGGTCTTTATGACGAAACTTACGTCTTGCTTTGAAAAGTTGATACATGCTCACATGTAATCAATTTATGTTGCTCTTATTAAAATTTCGAATGAAAGATTTTGATACATTTGATCTTAATGGGTTTAACGACAAACTTGTATTTTGAATTTATACAATGATGGGTTCCATATAAATGTTTGAACATACATTATGAAATCATCATTGAAATGAAAATATTAAAAGTTTGTTATCATGCTTAATGACTTTATGATATCATATCTTGATGACAAACTCATGTTTTGATCTTAAATTTGATACTCATCTTTTGAAACATGAGCACACTTGTTTGAAATAAAATGAAATACATTATCATGATAAATTGAATCTCATAATGTGTTATATTGTTGTCTTGACAATTTTTATAATGAAGTTTGTCTTTCGATTTTGAATATTTTAATTTGGCATATAAAGGCAAAAGACATACTTATATGATGAAATATAAAGAAATTGTATTTACTATATTATTGAGATTAATGATTTTACAATATCTTATGAATCTCGTAAATTATGAAAGTGATTTTGATGATTTGTTTATGAGTTCGGAGTTGATGATTTGAACTAGAATGAGTCTTATCTGTATCATGATCTTGATAACTTGAGTTTTTCAAGACCTCTTACTTTATACTATGATTCTCCCTTGTCATTGAAGAGAAATTCAAATGAATCATAAGTTAGTTTCTCTTGACTTCTTGATACTCAACTTGAGAAAATGTGTTTTGAATGTTGAAACATTATGTGTAATTTGAAATTTTCTCTCATGTTTCAATACCACTTTGTGTGCTTCATGACTTGATGATTGAAATATTGATGTAGACTTTTGTGTATCACTTGTCATAATTAATATAAATTGCTAGCATTTTGAATCTCGAAAATGATTTTGATTTGATTATGGGTTTCAAGTTGTCAAATTATTTTGAATGAGATATTTTCAAGTGAATCATGAACTCTCTCTTAAATTCTTGACTTGAGATATTTTTTTTACAAATTGAAATACTTTCCTCTATGATTGCTTCCTTTTTCATTTACTAAAGAGGAAAACAATTCAAGTCTTGATATATTAATATTTGATACTTGAAATTTCTCATGAAATGTGATCTTAATGAGAATTCCTATGCATAAATCAAGTTGCCCTTTGTGCTATCAATTCTCAAATGAATCATGTTCTTCTTGAGCCTTGATATTATATCCTAGAAGTGACATGATTTCTTTGCCTTATGTGGCAAATTGAATATTTGATATAAATTAATTTTCTTTATAATGAATCATGAATCATGACTTGATCTATGATTTTGATATATTTTTATCATGATCCTTGATTGTATAATTCTTTTACACTATTAAAAGGATTTGTTAAATGAATCATGTCCTTCTTAAATATTTCTTGATATCATGACATGATTTCTTTATATAGCTTGAAATTTTTTAGCAATTAAGTCCTCCACTTCTATTTGACAATGACAAAGGGGGAGCTAGCTTGTTGAATTAATATTCATGACTTGAATGTTGATGATTGAAAATTTGATAAAAAAAGAAATATGCTTAATGATTGAATCAATGATTTATTTTTTTATCATGGCTTAAAAATGAATGAAAAGAAAATATGTTAGCACTTGTAATCATGACTTGATCCATTATATTGATATATTTATATCATGATTTGAAAATTGATTTTTTTTTATGCAAACTTATGTGAAAAGTTTATATCATCATATTTGATCCTCCCTTTCTTTTTGACATTGATAAAGGGGGAGAAAGTTTATTGCTAGCTTGCATGAAAAATTTGCTAGCTCATTCAAGAGGAAGAAATTTGCTATCTTGCTTGCCTACAAAAGAGGAAAAGAACTTGCTATCTTGAAATATCAAAAATTGCTATCTTGCAAATTTAAGAAAAGCAAAGTGCAACATTGCACAAGAAGCAAGTAAAACTTGTCATGCTTGAACTTAAATCTTGCTATGATTGAATGATGTATTGCAAATCTATGCTTAAACGTTATATGATGTAATTAATAGCTAGTATGATTGTAAAATTTGCATATCCTTTTAAACTAGCTATGATGCAACTTCTCCTTTTTGTTGATGACATAGTGGGAGAAGTAGATTAATGACTTCATGCATTGTATTGAATATTTTACATATTTGCATGATGGTTTGATAATTCTCATATTCTGTGATGAATGTTGCTTGGATTTGGGATAATCCAAGTGTTTCTATCAATGGCATATTGATAGGGGGAGTTTGGTTAAACTCCGAGGAGTTATGGTTAACTCCGTTAGTCATCAATTAGTTGTCATCATCAAAAAAGGGGAGATTGTTGAATCTCGAATTTTGATGATGAAGCTAATTGATTGTGGTTTATTGTTTAACTATGTTTTGAGTTATGCAGGTCTACTATCGATCAGGATTCGACAGTTGATGCTGGAGGAATTAACATTACGCCGGAAGTGGTCACGTCAGGATATTGGATGTCGAGTTGGAGATTCGGTCGATAATCGGTAGAAGGCTTCGTACGTCGAGCATCGGGCCAAGAAGAGTGTGTTGCACCAAGGATATCAGGGTTGCGGAGGTCAACCACTGATTGGGCAATGGATCGCAAGAGAGGATGATGTGTCGAAGAATCGGATGAAGCACCGACCAATGACGTGCCGGGCAACTGAATGTCAATTCGTGTTGTAATAACTGTCTAGATCGAAGTAGAATGTTTGTTTGTGTGTGTGTAGGATTAACTATGATAGCGATGAAGACGTAAAGTGAAATAAAGTGCTGAAAGACAACTGTGATGGATAGTTGAGAGTTCAAGAGTTCGACGGAAGTCTAAAGATTCGTTGGGAGTGTTGCCGGAACCGGTCGAGAATGAGTAGGGAGCTTACAAAAGGGTTTTTGGAAGTTCGCCGAAAGGTTTGTCGGAAGTTCACGAAGCTTGCCAAGAAAGATCAGAGCTTACCAATGAAGCTCATTGGAACTCACCAAGATCATCGTGAAGTCTGGGAGCTTGCCGAGAGTCCGCAGAATGGTTTCCGAGGGTTCATCGAAAGATCGCCGGAAGTTCATCGAAAGCTCATCGAAAGAAGTCTTATCTTGTGGACTTTGTAATAGCTTAAAAAATATCTTTAAAATTCATAGTTAGCACATAATTTCGTTTATGATTAGGTGTTAATCCTATAAACTAAATTTGGGCCAATTCGGACTTCATTTGAACCGGTTTCGGTCGAGATTTCAGCCCAAACCACTTTGCTGAAATGACCTGGGCGGTGGTACTGCGCAGGCTGGGTAGTGGCACCGCCCAAAGGCCGAACCTTGGGTAGTGGAACCACCCCAGGCTGGCGGTGGCACTGCCCAACACCCGAAGGCAGCAGCGGTGGTACCACTGGATGGGCGGTGGCACCGCCCAATACTGCCAACACCAGGAAATTCAAAATGGTTCAAATTTTGGCTCCAAGTTTGGGCTCCAAATTTGAATCACTTTGAGGCCTATAAATACCCCTCTTATTCATGGATGAAAGGGTGTCTAGAACTGAAAAAAAGAAGGGGGAAACTCTCTTGAAAGTGTGTCAAATCTTCCCTTTAAGTTTTAAGAGTGTTCTAGTCCAAGAAAAGGGTAAGAGTGCTTGTAAGGGTTATCTCCTAAGCCTGTCAAAAGGAGAGGTACTGTAAGAGAGTTCATCCTTGCTCGTTGGAAGGAGGATAGCTAGTGGAGAAGCCGGTGGCCTCAAGTGAAGAGGAATCGGGAGTGGACGTAGGTCGCATGACCGAACCACTATAAATCGGTTTGCATTTACTTTCTCGCAACTTACTTTACTGCAAACCATCTTCATTTGCTGCCTTACTTACTCAACTTCCTCTTTATCTTTTTATGTATGCTTTAAAGTTAAAATGCAATCGAATTGATTTCAAACAAAACGTTGCTTTCATCGTACGAAGTTTCCGAACTTGTTGAAATCGCTGAAAATCTATCATTCTTTCCGTTGCACTAATTCACCCCCCCCCCTCTTAGTGTCACTCGATCCCTAACAATTCAATACTCTAAAACTAAACATATTGATATTAGGCATCATTTTATAAGAGATTTTATTAATAACCATGATATTCCTTTAAAATTTATTGATACAAAACATCAATTAGCTGATATTTTTATAAAAACTTTAAATGAGGCATAATTTGATTTTATTAGAAGAGAATTAGGCATGTTAAATCTTCCGAATGCATGAGTTCCTATTATATATTTTTTGGATTTCTCGATTTTCATAACTTGAGTTTTTATCGAGATAATTTCCTATTATCTTCTTACAATTTTTATTCATGAATTTTTAATACACTTGATCTTTCATTTGATGATTTTCTCCTATGAATCCTTCTTCTCTCTACTTACAAAAAAAGAATTATTATTCATGGACTTTTGGTATACTTAATCTTTTATGTGATGATCATTTCCTATGAATCCTTTTTCTTTCTATTTACATAAATAAGCATTTGATTCAAGAACTTTTAGTATGCACATCTTAATCTTTTATGTGATGAATCCTTTTTCTTTCTATTTACAGAAGTAGAAGTTTGTTTCATGGACTTTTGGTTCTTATGACTCGATATTTTTCTTATAAATGAATTCCTCCCTTCTTCTTTTTCTTCTTCTTATTTTTATGATAAAGGGGAGAAAGAAACTTGCTAGCATCTCAAGAAAAACAAAAAATGCTAGCTTGCACATCTCAAGAAGAACCAAAAGTGTATGCACATCTAAAGAGAAGTGCTAGCTTGCCTATTTCAAGAAGCAAAAGTTCTATCTTGCAAAAATTTTGCTTAACTTCACATCACAAATTTACTAGCTTGCATAAAATGGTGTAAAACTTGTTTGCATGGTTTAAATACTTGTTGAATGTTTCTCCTTTTTGTTAATGACAAAAGGGAGAGAAATGATGAATGTTTGGTATCATGCCAAAATGATGTTAAGTTTGGTATCATGCATAAAGTAATAAATGGTTAAAAAATATTTTAGTATCATGTATGTTATGCCCAAAATGATTAAAAATTTGAATGCTTTGGTATCATGCACGTTATGCCCAAAGTGATGTTGATTTTGTTGGGAAATCTTTCATGGGGAGCGATATCACATGCGCAGCAGAAGAACAGAAAACAAAATCCCAGATTTCCGACAGAAAGTTTCCATCATCGTGCGAAGATCGGTGCGTCAAAAAGAAATCCGTAAAACTACATGTGTAAAAGAAGATACCTAGGAAGATCGTATATCCCTGAATTCTTGTAGATCTGTGGGAGAGGATGAAAGAGGTCAAGCATCGTCCTCTCTAGCGGTATCCACATGGCAGGGATTGCGATGATTGACCTCTCTCTTTGGCGAGAGGAGAACAGGAGGTGGCTACCAAAAGAAATCCCCAGCCTATAGAGCTTTGGTTCCCTCCTATTTATAGAGGCCCCCTGAATACCCTAATAGATCGTTTGCCCTATTGGGTATTGGATCTCGATCTAATTTCTCAAACCTCTTGGATTAGTGGGTCCTTACCCAATAATCTCTTATTAGCAATTATTGGATCTCATCTCAGGATCCAATAATTCAGGGGCTTAATAGATATCCAATAAGATAGGGGATTCAGAGGATGTCTCATATCCGACCCTCTACTTATCGCAACACCTACCATATGTGTGTGACCCTCTAGGCCTAATATCGAGCTGGCCGTGAGTCATACTTATCAGAACTCCTTCTGACTTAGTGAATTATTATCTCTATAATAATTCACCTAACTCATTGACTACGGACGTACCAGGCCACTACGCCGCAGCCCCCAAACAATACAGGGAAATTCAATCCTTTGGACCTATCTGTCCTCAGTTACTATGTATCTATAATCTCTCATCCATCTAATATCCCAGAGACCCTATATCGGGCATGGTGCTGTCAGGCCCATACGGTCTCTCCTCGAGTCTTGCTCTTGTCGAATTCCCCCATAGAACACTTTTTCTCTCAATCCGAATAACCTTGGCCAAGGATTTATTCGAGCAAGAACACATGGGATATTCCTCTCATGATACTAAGAGTAGATGATCCTCTATTGACACTCAATAGCCATCGTAAGGTTGGCTACCACTCCCAATGACCGGCTATACTAGATCTGAAACTTTCCAAACCTATAAATTCGGTATCAAAGAGTGGAGTACTCATATAGGGCACCCTTGGTGTCTCAAGTCTAAGGACCATATACACTATTGGGACTACGAAATCGCTATCTGACGTGAGGTATCAATAACCATTCAGCATTCCGTAGGCGGATTAATCAGTGAACTCATTCCCCAATGAGCACATGCACTGTACCCTTAGTGTCCCCACACGAGTAGCTATAAGACCAGCTACCTCCATCATATGGACGGGTATATAGCACACCAATCTATCCGATTATCTCGATGTCTTTCTCGAGTAACCTATGACCAGGATAATTCAGGGTCTATGTTTAAA
This sequence comes from Musa beccarii, assembly GCA_024322285.1. NCBI lineage: Eukaryota > Viridiplantae > Streptophyta > Magnoliopsida > Zingiberales > Musaceae > Musa > Musa beccarii. The sequence goes on from CM044402.1 coordinate 12,145,861, forward strand.
GGTGAATCGGTCTCATTATCGTGATCTCATATGATCTGATTCCCATTACACAGATCCAAGGACATCACAATATATACAACACACAAGATAAAGTGATAAAACGCCTAATAATAAGCAAAGAGAAATTGTGCATATCAAGTCACAAGTGCTATTACTCATGTGATTAGCTTGCAGGGCACATATGACTAGCAATCTCCCACTTGACCTAAAGTCAATCACCAATATGTCTGATCCCCATCAGACCTCTGTGATGCTCAAACACAATCTGAGTTAATGGCTTTGTTAGTGGATCTGCAATGTTATCTTCGGATGGAACTCTTTCCATTGCTATATCATTTAGGGCCACGATCTCTCTAATAAGTTAGAACCTTCTCAGAACACTTTTGATGAGATCCCGGGTTACCTTATTTGAGTAATCACCCCGCAGTTATCACAATATAAGGGAATCAGCTCCTCGATGCTCGGGATGACTACTAGATCTGTGATGAACTTCTTCATCCAAACTCCCTCCTTTGCTGCCTCTGCCACAGCAATATATTCCGCCTTTATGGTCGAGTCAGCAATAGTATCTTACTTGGAACTCTTCCAGCATACTGCTCTTCCATTCAGGGTGAACACATACCCTGAATTAGACTTACTATCATCAACATTGGACTGGAAGCTCAAGTCCGTGTAGCCCTCAACCCTAAGGCTACTACCTCCATATGCCAGTAAAAGATCTTTAGTCCTTCTCAAGTACTTAAGGCTACTTTTTACTGCTTTCCAGTGCTCCAAGCCTGGATCTGCCTGATATCTGCTCGTGACACTTAGAGCATGCGCTATATCAGGCCTGGTACATAGCATAGCATACATAATAGAACCTATCACTGATGCATATGGTATCATATCCATGTGTGCCCTTTCTTTAAGAGTCTTTGGGGACATACTCCTAGAAAGTGATATTCTATGTCTCATTGGTATGAGACCTCTCTTGAAATTTTTCATGCCAAACCTATTGACAATTGTGTCTATGTACCTGGACTAGGACAAGCCAAGCATCCTCTTGGATCTATCTCTATAGATCCATATCCCCAATATGCAGGATGCTTCCCCTAAGTCCTTCATGAAGAAGTACCTAGATAACTAAGTCTTTACTGTGGAGAGCATTCCTACATCATTCCCAATGATTAGGATGTCATCCACATATACTACCAAAAAGGTGATAGTGCTCCCACTTACTTTCCTATACACACAAGGTTCATCTTCATTCTTAACAAAGTCATAAGATCTGATTACCTCATCAAATCTTATGTTCCAACTTTGGAAAGCTTGCTTCAATCCATAAATGGACCTAAGTAACCTACACACCTTATCTGAGTTATCCCTGGACATGAATCCCTCAGGCTGTATCATATACACCTCCTCATCAAGGTTACCATTGAGGAATGCGATTTTGATGTCCATCTGCCAGATCTCATAATCATAGTGTGCTGCAATAGCTAATAGAATTTGAATGAATTTTAGCATAACAACAGGTGAGAAAGTTTCAACATAGTCAACACCTTGTCTTTGACAATTCCCCTTGGCCACTAGCCTTGCTTTATAGGCCTCTACCTTTTCATCTACTCTAATCTTCTTTTTGAAGATCCACTTGCAGCCAATGGGTACAATACCCTCAGGTGCATTAACTAGGTTCCAAACCTTGTTGGAGTACATGGAATCTATTTTTGAATCTATAGCTTCTTACGATTTCCTAGAGTTTATGCTCATAATAGTCTCCTCGTAGGTCTGAGGATCAATATGTTAGGGATCGAGCAGCACTAAGAGGGGGGATGAATTAGTGCAGCGGATAAAACGATGGATTTTTCAGCGATTTAAAACAAGCTTCGGAAACTTCGTACGATGAAAGCAACATTTCGTTTGAAACCGATTTTTGCGTTCTAACTTTAAAGCATGCGTACAAAGATAAAAAGGAAGTGGAGCAAGTAAAGTAAAGGCTTGCAGCAAAGTAAAACAGAAATTTAAGCACTCACACAAACAAGACGCAACGATGTATAGTGGTTCGGTCAAAGTGACCTACATCCACTTCCGAAGCCTTCTCCGATGAGGCTCCCTTCTTCCACTATCAAATCCTTTGAAGGGGAAGGATCAAATACCCCTCTTACAACCCTTTACAAGTGGTTCACACTCTTACAAGATTTCTCAAGGAAAAGAAGGAGGTGAACACTTAGCAAGAACAAGACTTTTCAAGACTTTTCAAAAGCTCAAAACCAAGATTCTAACTCTCAAAAGGGTTCTATTTTTCAGCTGAAAAGGAAGGGGTATTTATAAGCCTCAAAGTGATTCAAATTTGGAGCCCAAACTTGGAGCCAAAAATTTGAATCTTTTGAGTTTTTTCGTCTTGTCGGTCTTGGTAGATCGACACACCCAAGCTGTTCTATCGCCCGACCAAAGGCGGTGCTACCGCTGGCTTTCCACGCACCAGCGGTGCAACCTCCCACCAGGCGGTGCTACCGCTTGGCTCTACTGATAAGTCGGGCGGCGGTGCTACGCGCCTAGGCGGCGGTGCTACGGCGCTCTGATGAGTCGGCCATATAATGGCGGCTATAGTGCCATGCTATAGTGCCATGCTACAGTACCATGCACGTAGCATGCGTTGGTGCTGTTTGGACCAAAAACTTTGGCCCAAACTAAGGCCCAATGGCCCCTACTTCGGGTTAAAGGATTAACCCCTAATCCTAACCCAAATTAATGTACTAACTACGAAATTAAAGACATTCCTAAGCTATTACAAAGTTCACAAGTCAAGTCTTCTTCCGTCGAGCTTCCAGTGAACTTCCGGCGATCTTTCGACGATCCCTCGGAAACCATCCTGCGGACTCCCGGCAAGCTCTCGGACTCCACGATGATCTTGGCGAGTTCCCCCGAGCTTCTTTGGCAAGCTCCGATCTTTCTTGGCAAGCTCCATGAACTTTCGATGAACCTCCCAACGAACTTCCGAAAACCCTTCGGCAAGCTCCCTACTCGTTCTCGGCCAGTTCCGGCAGCACTCCCAATGAATCTTCAGACTTCCATCGAACACTCGAACTCCCAATGATCCATCGCACTTGACTTCGACCCTTTGTTTCGCTTTACATCTTCATCCCTTTCGTAGTTACTCCTTCACAAACAAACACCAAACACTCTACTTCGATCTAGATAGTTATTACAACGCAAATTGACATTCAGTTGCTCGACACATCATTGGTCGGCGCTTCGTCCGATTCTTGGGCACATCGCCCTCTCTAGCGGATTGTTGCCCAATCGGCGGTTGACCTCCGTAACCCCGATATCCATGGCGCAACTCCGCACTACTTGGCTCGATGCTCGACGTACGAAGCCTCCTGCCGATAGTCGACCGAACCTCCGGCTTGACATCCAATATACCGACGTGATCACCTCCGACGCAACGTCAATTCCTCCAGTGTCAACTGTCTAATCCTGATCGATAGTAGACCTGCGTAACTCAAAACGTAGTTAGACAACAAAACACACTTAATTAGTTTCATCATCAAAATCCGAGATTCAACACAATATCCTTAGCATCCTCTCTTCTAATATGTCCTACATATCTCTCAGGAGGATGGGATACTCTATCAGACCTATGTAAAGTTGAAACTTATGTGTTAGGTATCTGAACAGATTCTGGAATGGTGCTTGAGCTGGGTTCTCCAACCTCGCTCAACTCTATCATGCTCCCACTATCTCTACTATGAATGTGTTCCTTCTCAAGGAACACTACTCTCTTGGCTACAAAGACCTTTTGGTCCTCAGGGTGATAGAAATAATACCCACAAGTTTCTTTGGAGTATCCCACGAATTTGCACCGTTCCGTCCTAGATTTCAACTTGTCAGGATTGTGTCTCTTAACGTGGGCAGGGCAACCTCAAATCTTAACAACTTTAAGATCGGGCTTCTTCCCATTCCATATCTCATATGGAGTAGACATCATTGATTTAGTTGGAATTTTGTTCAGAAAGTAAGCTACGGTCTCTAAGGCATATCCCTAGAATGAGATGGGTAGGTCGGCGAAACACATCATGGAACGCATCATGTCTAATAGTGTGCGATTCTTCCTTTCTGATACACCATTAAGTTGTGGTGTATAAGGAGGTGTCCATTGGGATAATATCCCATAGTCTTTGAGGAACTGGGTGAACTCTGTACTCAAGTACTCATCTCCTCGATCTGATCGAAGGGTTTTAATACTCTTTCCTGTTTGGTTCCCTACTTCTCGTTTTCTCTTAGACTCACTTACACTCATGATATGTGGAGCTGTATCTATCATAAATAAACCATTATGTAATGTTCCCCTCGTGATGATCTGATCATCTAATATTATTGAACAACCATTATTCTCAAAAACTAATTTATATCCAATAACTGTTAAACATGAGATGGAAATAATGTTTTTGATAATAGAAGGAACATAATAGTATGCATCTAATGCAATAATAGCTCCACCAGGCAGATGTAAAGTGACCTTGCTAATAGCCGCTGCAGCAACCTTTGCTCTATTGCCCATCTTAAGGTCCATCTCGCCTCTATTCAATCTCCTAAGTCCTGCTAGAACCTGTAACGAATTGCAAATATGATAAGTACTCCAGGTATCCAATACCCATGTGTTATCATAAGATTCTGATAAATGGAGACTGATCTTGAATGTACTTGAAGCTTCTGCAAGCTTCTGTTTCACCCTGTCTGCAAGGTACTCTTTGTAGTTCCTCTTCCAATGCCTATCTTCGCCATAGTGGAAACACTAGCCTTTGTCCTTTGTTGGGTTTTTCTTGGCAACCTTTGCCTTACTCATTTTACCCTTGCCCTCGCCCTTCTTAAGGGTCTTCTCAGCCTTCCTTTTCTTTCTAGTCTCACTAGTGTAGAGAACTGATTTCAATTTCTTGATGGTGCTCTCTACTTCTCTTAATATATTGAGGAGCTCTAGGAGGGTCACCTCAAGTTTGTTTATATTAAAATTTATTATGAACTAAGAAAAGGAATCTAATAGGGACTGAAGCACAAGATCGACACATAGGTTATCCTCTAGGATCATTCCTAGACCTGTGAGTTTCTCGATCCACTCAATCATCTTAAGGATATGGTTCTGAACTGGAGTCTCCTCAGTCATCCTAGCATGGAAAAGACTCTTTGATATCTCATATTGCTGAGTTCTTCCCTATTCCTCAAACAGTTTGTGGAGATGCAAGAGTATGAAATTAGCATCTATATTTTCATGCTATCTCTATAACTCAGTAGTCATAGAGGCCAACATATAATACTAAGCAAGAGTGAAATCATCTAAGTACTTCATATAACGAGCGATCTCATCCTCGCTTGCCCCTTCGTCGGGCGTAGGGATCACTGTATCAAGAACATATACGATTTTCTCCACCGTAAGAATGATTCTCAGATTACGAAGCCAATCCATATAATTTGGACCAGTGAGTCGGTTGGCATCAAGTATGCCACGTAAAGGATTTGAAAGTGACATTTTTCTGAAATAAAAGATGTAGCAGAAATAAATAACATACAGACTTTGCAGAAAATTAAATAATTAAGATAAGGACTTCTATCTTAATGTATTCCCACTATTTTTTCATGAGATACACAACACCCTCCGGTATGTGAATCGGAGACCCCCAGCGGATCTCTAGTGGAGATCAGGATCCAATCGGCATCTTAACGTAACCTCGAGGGACTCGACCAATCACGTTAAGCTTGTAAAGGTAGGCAACTCTTGCCAATCACAACTCCTTGTGATTCCCGTCCTGTTCGGCCTCCGAACCACCATAGCCTCGAGGGACTCGACCAACCATGATGTTCGGTTAAGTTATCACTATCGTTACCAGATGAGTTTGTTTCGGTGATATACTCTCGAGGGACTCGACCAAGCATACCATGTCCTCAGGTCACCTATGACATCTCTATGTCATAGATAAGATAGCGAGACACGATATAGGTGAGTCTCGAGGGACTCGACCAACTCAACCTATACCGGGAATCGGTTCCTAGCTATAACGATGGAAGGCCATGTGGGTTAATCTAATTACCTCAAGTTTATCGACTTAATATTATTAATGGAGAGGATTTTGGTTTGGTCTCCTAATATAATGTGTCACACACATACGTATTTAATATATATATATATCTACATCGCATGCAAATATATATATACATATCTAGTAGGTGTATATCTAATCACACATCACATGAGCAATCACACCAGATGATCATTGACCACATCCTAATGTGATCAAGCCCGAGCCAATGGGCCCAATCACTCACATCAAGATCTATGTGTACTTCGTCGTATCTCTATGCCCTATGATCATCCATCTCGCTTCGTCGGATCCGTCGACATCTCAACGCATCTCCATGCATCAGATCGTCCGTCTCGGCCTCGTGAGTCACGCTACTGCTGCGCCTCCTCATGTAATTATAACATAATTATAGGAACACAGGCCCGACAATAAATGAGAAAAGAATATAGGCTCATAGGCCCCAATAATAATAATCACATGTACACACATCACATCACAAGTCCATGATCATCTATCCACATCATACATCACATGTATATGTTATTTTATCAGACTACTTGATAAAGAAAATAATAGTTAATTAAATTATTTAACTAATATATTTGTTTTTCTAAAATCAGGGATATAAAAGAGATTTTTGAATTCCTAGGGGTATTTTGGTAATTCGACCAAAAGGGTATTTTGGTAATTCAGTCAAAGGGGACAAAATCTGAAATTTCTAAAATTTTAAGGGGTCTTTTGGTAATTCTGTTAAAAGGGGCACAATCTGTAATTTCTAAAATTCTGAGGGGCAAAATCATCTTTTGCCCTAAAACCCTAATCCCTTACCCTTATTGCACCTGCGGCTGCCGCCACCCTGCCGGTATCTCCACTTGCACGCGGGGAGGGCAGCGGCATCGCTGCTGTTCCCACTGGGCGCCAAAGCACGGTGCCTCTGCGGGCTGGCTGCGGCACGGCGCCTAGTGCTGCTGGCCGGCGCAAGAAGTCTTTGGCCATGCAAGCGCGAGTGCCTAGTGCCAACGTGATGCGGGAGCATCCGAGACTACTAATCAATCTTTAAGTCCTGGGCTGATTCCTTCGGCAAAACAAACACTATCAGGACTTATTCCTGCCAAAACTAACTTCGGTTACAACTTACTTCGATGGGATAAGGAATGATATACCAATATCAAAATTCATTGCTGATTGATGCTATATCAAAGAGGAGTTATTCAGGATAAGATCCAAAGTGATTTAATGATCTTTGGAAGTGGAGATTTGCTGGTTATTATTGGTGAACGAATTCTGTTCAATCTTGTTTGTTTGGGTAGTTCCCATTGTTTGTTTGGGTAGTTCTGTTATTTCAATCTTGTTTGTTTGGGTAGTTTCCATTGTTTGTTTGGGTAGTTCCGTTATTTCAGTTTTGTTTGTTGGGTAGTTCCATTGTTTGTTTTCTGAGTCTAATGTCTATATAATGAGACATATTCTCATTTGTAAGGGGTGGTTGAATGAATGAAAATTGGTGAGACTTCCTCTACGTGAGTGAATATCTTCGGAGAGTGGATAACTCCTTGCGGTCTCTTTATCCTTGGAGCGTGGATTCCTCCTTGGTGGTGAGCCAAAAGCTCTTTATCCTTGGCTGGTGATATCTTTAGGCCTTGGTGGTGAGCTTCTCCTATCCCGAAGTCCTTTATCCTTGGCTGGTGAAATCTTTAGGCCTTGGTGGTGAACTTCGTAGATCCCGATCCTTATCCTTGGTTGGTGGCGTGGCCTTTATACCTTGGAAGAAGATCGTTCTATTTTATTTTTGGTGGTGAACTGCCCATTTTCCCGAAATCGCGCAGTCCCGACATTTTCTGTTCGGAGTCACTCGCCCACGCACACATCAAGTTGGTATCAGAGCTCAAGGTTTGAACTTATCTTGAGTGATTCCTTTGTGTTGTTATCTTCTACTTACCATGAGTGACGAACAAGTTCCACGAGGCTTGACTTTGGAGCAAGCGCACGACCTACGGCGAGATCGTGCTATAGAGAATCTCCAAAGGCAAATGGAGCGAGTCCTCAATCTTCTAGAGGATCCAGCAAGACAAGGCCAACCGGAGAGGCATCCGAATGATCGACGCGTCGGCGTGACAATTTGGAATCTCGTCAAAGTTATAGTGGCGATTCCAATTCCACTGGGGTAACTCTAGTGATTCGATTCTCATATCCAAAGAGCGAAGAGGAGGCATAAGGAAAATAATCGAGACATCAAAGTGGGCGTTCTGAATTTGAAGGTAATCTCAATCTCGATGACTTTGTGGATTGGCTACACACAATCGAATGGATTTTTGACTTCAAGACCTACTCGGATAAGGAGAGGTGCAAGGTTGCTGCCATAAAGTTGATAAAGTATGCTTCTCTATGGTGGGAGAATCTAAAGCATCAACGAGCAAGAGAAGGAAAAGACCAAATCAAGTCTTGGGAAAAACTCAAGAAGTTGATGAAGAAGAGGTTCTTACCCGATAACTATAGACAAGATCTTTTCCTAAAACTGAACTCCCTAAGACAACAAGGGATGAGTGTTGAAGAATACATCCGTGAGTTTGAACAACTTAAAATGAGATGTGACGTTCCAGAAGTTCCAGAGCAAACCGTCGCTCGTTTCCTTGGCGGCCTGAATAGAGAAATTGCTGATGTGGTTGAACTTCAACCGTATTGGTCCTTTAAAGATATTTGTAAGCTAGCCATAAAAGTTGAGAAGCAACTGAAAGGCAAGAGATTTTCCTCCAGAACCTCACCCAAGGTGACATCCTATTTTAAGGATTCTTCCTCAAGCAAGATCGAGAGCACGTCAACCAAATACAAAGGAGAGGAGAAAAGTGCAAAGCCTTCCAAAGAATTCCGGAAGAAACTTGAAGGCGATACAAGGAAATGCTTTAAGTGCCACGGTTATGGGCATTTTCAAGCAAATTGTCCGAATCGGCGAATTATGACTCTTCAAGAAATTGAGGAGATCAATTCAGCACTTCAAGAGGCTGAAAGCAATCCAGACCAAAATGGTTCTGAATCTGAAAAAGAAGAAGTTATGGAGAAAGCAGATGATGGTGAAATGTTGATCATACGAAGAGCACTGCATACTGAAGTTTCTCTTGATAATGAGCAAAGGGAGAACATCTTTCACACCCGTTGTACTATTAACGGGAAGGTATGTTCAGTGATTATCGATGGTGGGAGTTGTACCAACGTTGCTTCGACCAACCTTGTTGACAAATTGAAGCTTCCGACAACGAAACATCCTCAACCGTACAAGCTCCAATGGCTCAATCAAGGAAATGATCGAAGGTAACCAAAGCGAGCCTATATCATTTTCTATTGGGAAAAATTATCAAGATGAAGTTCTATGCGATGTTATTCCTATGGATGCTTGTCACTTATTGTTAGGAAGACCTTGGCAATATGATATGAATGCTGTGCATGATGGTCGTAAGAACACATACTCTTTTCGGAAAGAACAAAAATGCATCACCCTTTTACCCTTGAATCCTTCATTGATACATCGAAATCAACCTGGGAAGGAGACACTAGTAAGGAAAATCTCTTCTTGAGTGAAACACAGTTAAGAGAGCCATTACCAAACAGAAAAATGTATTTGCTTTGCTTATGGTTGAGAAAAAGAGTGAGAAAGAGAGACCTATACATCCGAAAATGCATTCCTTGTTAAGAGACTTTGCAGATGTATTCCCCGAAGAATTGCCATCTGGATTACCTCCAATAAGAGGTATTGAGCACCAAATTGACTTGCTGCCCATTGCCCCTCTACCAAACAAAGCAGCATATAGATGCAACCCGGAGGAAACAAAGGAGTTGCAAAGACAAGTCAATGAACTTATTGACAAGGATATGTTCAAGAAAGTATGAGCCCATGTTCATTAGGCTCTTCTCGTACCAAAAAGGATGAAACATTCAGAATGTGTGTCGATAGCCGAGCCATCAACAACATCACTATTAAGTATAGGTATCCTATACCTAGACTTGATGATATGCTTGATGAATTATATGGTTCTCTTGTGTTTTCAAAGATAGATTTGCGAAGTGGCTATCACGAGATCCGAATGCGAAAGGAGATGAGTGGAAAACACTTTCAAGACTAAGGGAGGTTTATATGAATGGTTGGTTATGCCATTCGGACTTTCTAATGCTCCAAGTACATTCATGAGGCTTATGAGCGAGGTTCTTCGTTCCTTCATTGGTCGATTTGTTGTTGTATACTTTGACGATATCCTTGTTTATAGTCAAAGCGAGGAGGAGCATATTTCTCATTTGAAACAGTCTTTAACGCCTTGAGAGAAACGAAGCTTTATGCCAAAATGGAGAAGTGTGAGTTCTTCTCTTCCAAAGCATTATATTCCTTGGATATGTGGTTTGAAGGATGGAATTTCCGTTGATCAATTGAAAGTGGATGCAATGAAAACCTGGCGGTTAAAATCCATCACCGATGTAAGGAGTTTTCATGGCCTTGCTTCTTTCTATCGTCGTTTTGTGAAGAACTTCAGTACAATCATGGCCCCTATCACCGAATGCATGAAGAAGGGTTCTTTTGAATGGACAAGAGCTGCTCATGCCGCTTTTGAACTCATCAAACCTGAAGCTATGTGAGTCCCCCGTTCTTGCCCTTCCTAATTTTGATAGAGTATTTGAAGTTGAATGTGATGCAGGTGGAGTTGGCATTGGAGCTGTTCTTGTTCAAGAACAAAGGCCATTGGCATATTTCAGTGAAAAGTTAACCGATTCGAAGAAAAACTACTCAACTTATGATAAGGAGTTCTACGCCATTGTGAGAGCTCTTGATCATTGGAGTCACTATTTAAGGCCTAAACAGTTTGTACTTCATTCTGACCATGAGGCTTTGAAATTTATTAGTGGCCAATGCAAGCTCAACTCAAGGCATGCCAAATGGGTAGAATTTCTTCAATCCTTTTCTTTCGTTTCGAAATATAAACCTGGCCATACTAATGTTGTTGCAGATGCTTTATCAAGAAGATACTCTATGCTTGCTGTTCTTGATTCTAGAATTCTTGGTTTTCAATCCATGAAAGAACTATATTCTGAAGACTCGGAGTTCTCTACTATTATTGACAATTGCAAACATGGAATTCAAGGTACATATTCTGTCCAAAATGGTTTTCTTTTCAAGGGAAATCGATTATGTGTGCCGAAGAGTTCATTTAGAGAATTGTTGATCCGAGAAGCACATGGTGGAGGTCTGGCTGGTCACTTCGGCATGAACAAAACTCTTGAAATCCTTCAAGAGCACTTTTATTGGCCAAAGATGAGTGGAGACGTACATGCTATCATCTTGAGGTATGCAACTTGTCAAATAGCAAAGAGTCATTTCCACCAAGGGCTGTATACTCCCCTTCCAGTACCATTACAGCCTTGGGAAGATGTGAGAATGGATTTTATTGTGGCTCTTCCAAGAACTCAGAGGAGAAAAGATGCCATTTTGGTGGTTGTTGATCGATTTTCAAAAATGGCCCATTTTATTCCATGCCACAAGACGGATGATGCATCTCATGTGGCTGATCTTTATTTCAAGGAGATCATTCGCCTTCATGGAGTACCAAAGACCATTGTATCGATCGTGATTCTAAATTTTTAAGTTATTTACGGAAGACCTTATGGAGAATGCTTGGAACGGACTTCTATTCAGCACCACTTGTCATCCTCAAACCGATGGCCAAACCGAGGTAACAATCGCACTCTCACTACGTTACTTGAGGAATGGTCAGTAAATCCCTAAAAGATTGGGATTTGAAGCTTGCACATGCTGAGTTCGCTTATAATCGATCGCCGAGTTATACTACTGGTCGATCACCCTTCGAAATTGTATATGGAATCAATCCGCTCACACCGATTGATTTAATTCCTATTCCATCCAATTCACAAGTGAACTTTGATGGCAAAGAGCAAGCTGAATCAATAAAAAAACTTCATGAGCAGATTCGAAGTAAGATCGAGAAGGCTAACGAGTCTTATAGGAAGAAAGCTAATAAACATCGGAGGAAGACTCATTTCCAACCAGGTGATCTTGTGTGGTTACATTTAAGGAAGGAAAGATTTCCTTCTCAGCGGAAGAATAAACTTATGTCCAGAGCTGACGGCCCATTTGAAGTTCTCGAGAGAATTGGCGAAAATGCTTACAAGATTGATCTTCCTGGAGAATATGGAGTTTCGGCAACTTTTAATGTAGGTGATCTTTCTCCTTACTTGGATGATGATGACTTGTCAGATTTGAGGACAAATCTCAAACAACCCGGGGAGAATGATGCGGGAGCATCCGAGACTACTAATCAATCTTTAAGTCCTGGGCTGATTCCTTCGGCAAAACAAACACTATCAGGACTTATTCTGCCAAAACTAACCCGGTTACAACTTACTTCGATGGGATAAGGAATGATATACCAATATCAAAATTCGTTCTTTGATTGATGCTATATCAAAGAGGAGTTATTCAGGATAAGATCCAAAGTGATTTAATGATCTTTGGAAGTGGAGATTTGCTTGGTTATTATTGGTGAACGAATTCTGTTCAATCTTGTTTGTTTGGGTAGTTCCCATTGTTTGTTTGGGTAGTTCTGTTATTTCAATCTTGTTTGTTTGGGTAGTTTCCATTGTTTGTTTGGGTAGTTCCGTTATTTCAGTTTTGTTTGTTGGGTAGTTCCATTGTTTGTTTTCTGAGTCTAATGTCTATATAATGAGACATATTCTCATTTGTAAGGGGTGGTTGAATGAATGAAAATTGGTGAGACTTCCTCTACGTGAGTGAATATCTTCGGAGAGTGGATAACTCCTTGCGGTCTCTTTATCCTTGGAGCGTGGATTCCTCCTTGGTGGTGAGCCAAAAGCTCTTTATCCTTGGCTGGTGATATCTTTAGGCCTTGGTGGTGAGCTTCTCCTATCCGAAGTCCTTTATCCTTGGTGGTGAAATCTTTAGGCCTTGGTGGTGAACTCAGAGATCCCGATCCTTATCCTTGGTTGGTGGCGTGGCCTTTATACCTTGGAAGAAGATCGTTCTATTTTATTTTTGGTGGTGAACTGCCCATTTTCCCGAAATCGCGCAGTCTCGACATTTTCTGTTCGGAGTCACTCGCCCACGCACGCATCACAACGCCTCTGCACGCGGCCATAGCACCCACTGGCACCCCTGTGGGTGGGCCGCCGGCACAGGCAGCCTGCCTACGGCCAGCAGCCCATCGGTTGCCGGTTGCTGCCTATGCAGGCAGGAAGGCTGCAAGCAGCCTTGCGGCCGCTACACGAGCGTAACAAGGGCAGCAACAATTGCTGCCCTTCTTGACCCTTTTGCGCCAACGATTTTAGCATCAAAAGTAGATCCAAAACACAACACACGCAATTTAAGATCTGATCTTCGCGCGAACAACCTGGCTCTGATACCACTATTGGGAAATCCTTCATGGGGAGCAACATCACATGCGCAGCGGAAGAATAGAAAACAAAACCCAAGATTTCTTGCAGAAAGTTTCCGTCATCATGAGAAGATCAGTGTATCAAAAACAAATACGCAAAACTGCACGTGTAAAAGAAGATACCTAGGGAGATCGTATATCCCTGAATTCCTATAGATCTGTGGGAGAGGATGAAAGAGGTCAAGCGTCCTCCTCTCTAGCGATATCCACATTGTAGGGATTGTGACGATGGACCTCTCTCTCTGGCGAGAGGAGAACAGGAAGTGGCTACCAAAAGTAACCCCCAACCTATAGAGCTTTGGTTCCCTCCTATTTATAGAGGCCCCCTGAAAACCTTGATGGATCTTTTGCCCTATTAGGTATTGGATCTCTATCCAATTACCCAAGCCTCTTGGATTAGTAGGTCCCTACCCAATAATCTCTTATTAGCAATTATTAGATCTCATCTCAGGATCCAATAATTTAGGGGCTTAATGGATATCCAATAAGATAGGGGGTTCAGCGAATATCTCATATCCGAACCTCTACTCGTCGCAACACCTACCATATGTGTGTGACCCTCTAGGCCCAATATCGAGCTGGCCATGAGTTATACTTATCAGAACTCCTTCTGACTTAGTGAATTATTATCTCTATAATAATTCACCAAACTCATCGACTATGGACGTACTAGGCCACTACACCGCGGCCCCCAAACGATACAGGGGAATCCAATCGTTTGGACCTATCTGTCCTCAGTTACCATGTATCTATAATCTCTCATCCATCTAATATCCTAGAGACCCTGTACTAGGCATGGTGCTGTCAGGCCCATACGGTCTCTACTCGAGTCTTGCTCTTTGTCGGATTCTCCCAAAGAACTCTTTCTCTCTCAATCCGAATAACCTTGGCCAAGGATTTGTTCGAACAAGAACACATGAGATATTCCTCTAATGATACCGAGAGCAGATGATCCTCTATTGACACTCAATAGCCCTCGTAAGGTTGGCTACCACTCCCAATGACCGGTTGTACTAGATCTGGAACTTTCCAAACCTATAAGTCCGGTATGAAAGAGTGGAGTACTCATATAGGACATCCTTGGTGTCTCAAGTCTAAGGACCAGATACACTACTGGGACTACGAAATCACTGTCTAACGTAAGGTATCAATAACTATCCAACATTCCGTAGGCGGATCAATCATTGAACTCATTCCCCAATGAGCACCTGCACTGTACCCTTAGTGTCCCCACATGAGTAGCTATGAGACCAGCTACCTTCATCATATGGACGGGTATACAGCACACCAGTCTATCTGGTTATCTTGATGTCCTTCTCGAGTAACCTATGACCCGGATAATTCAGGGTTTATGTTTAAAGGTGAATCGGTCTCATTATCGTGATCTCATCACAATCCGATTCCCATTGCACAGATCCAAGGACATCACAATATATGCAACACGCAAGATAAAGTGATAAAATGCCTAATAATAAGCAAAGAGAAAAAGTGAATATCAAGTCATAAGTGCCATCACTCATGTGATTGGCTTGCAGGGCACATATGACTAGCAGATTTGTTTTTAGGATCATGCATGAAGTGATGAATGCTTTAGTATCATGTTGGTTATGCCCAAATTATTGTTGATTTATTTTTGGTATCATGCATGAAGTGATGAAATTGTGCATGTTATACTTTGTTGACTTAAAACTTTGATACATAATGTTTGAAATTTTGATCACTATGATCGAAAATGTTTCACTCGAATTCAAAGGTTATGATTCTTTTTGAATTTAAGTTTACTTTATCTCAATATGGTATATAGATAGGGAGAGTCAAAGTTAACTTCATTATCAATTTGTTGTTATCATCAAATAGGGGGAGATTGTTGAATCTCAGATTTTGATGATGAAATCAATTGATGAATTATAGATCTAGTCCATGTGTTGAGAAAAGTGATGCAGGATGAACTACGATCATGAAAAATATATAAAGCAAAAAAATCAAACATTGGGCCGGAGTCAAAGATCGTGTGATGCGTCGAAAGCTCATCGGGAGTTCGCTGAAAGCTCACCGAAAGCTTGCCGAGAGTTTGTCAAGAGTTTGCTAAAAGCTCACCGGAAGCTCACCGAAATTCATCAAAAGTTCACGGGAGTTTGCTTGGTTTTAGCTTTAATTGTCATAGTTAGGACTTAATTTGAGTTAGGTTTGAGAGGTAATCCCACTAACTCAATTAGGGGCCAATTAGGCTCGAATCAGGGCTAGTTTGGGCTAGACTTATGGCCCATTCAGTGACTTAGAGCCACGTCAGGTGGTGGCACCGCTAGGGTTAGTGGTGGAACCGCTTGAGGCTCGGCCTCCTAGGTTGAGTTTGGGCGGTGGTACCACCCAGATTGAGTGGTGGTACCGTCGGTAGTTAATACTGCTAGGCGATGGTTGTTGGAAAATCTGCAGCAACATCATATGCATAGGAAAGAACATAAACAAAAATCATAGATTTCCTGTAGGAAAAGAGGTTCTTATCGTCGTGCAAAAGTTAGTGTGCAAAACCTACGCAACCGAAAAACTACATGTAAGAGAATTACCTGAGGAGATCGTATATCCCTGAATTCCTATAGATCTGTGGGACTAGATGAAGGAGTTCAAATATCCTCCGCTCTAGTGATAATCCACACGGCAAGAGCTACGACAACAATCCTCAAATCGCTGCTCAAATCTCCTCACTACGTGTATTATGTAATCAAGAAGGAGCTAGCTCTTCTTACTATCCACATGCCCCAAACTGGGGCTGCTGGCGAAGGAGGAGAGGGAGAGGAGAATAGGAGGTGGTTGCCAAAAAAAACCCCACCCTATAGTGATGGAAATCATCAATTTAGCAACCATACACCCCGATAGCTAAAGAGCTATGATACATATGGAATGCAAATTGACACCCTCCAACGAATTGAAAACAAGGCGGATCGTTCAAGAATGAAGTAAGGGAAACTATTCTAATTACTTATCAATAGAAAATTGATGAAATAACTAGAATAGCACTTTGAATTCCCTTAAGACGCCACAAACTAAAAGTCTGATAAGTCAAAGGAAAAGTAAAGATTTGGTTTGAACGCCACAAGCAGAAAAGCCTGATAAGTTCTAAAGTTCATGCAAGAACTTAAAAACAAAACACTCACCGGTGTTGAAGAATTGTTATACTTCCAAATTGTCTTTCACTGAGAGTCAACCTCATTTATATAGTATGAGGAATGTACAAAGAGAATGAATGCATTAAATAACATTTATATTCCTAATTCATGAATTTTGGTAAACATAGCTGAATGGACTTTTATTCTTCAAGTTGAGGTCTTCAAATTTGTCCTTCTCTCTTTATGATCACGTTGGCCATTTTAGAATCTTCTTGCAATCATAGAATGTTGATTGAGTCTTGACTAGCTTGATCTGGTTCATATCATTCCCCCTTTCACAAAAGGATTAGTCCTCGAATCATAGCCTCCATCACCTTCTAGAGAGAGCATCATGATCACATTTTCCTTACCTTTTTTTTTTTTTCTTTGATCTTTGATTTCCTCTCTTTTTTTACTTTTGATTTTTCTCTCTCGTTTTTTAAAATTTCGATCTCTTTCTTTTTTCCTTTTTTTACCTTTGATCTTCTCTCTCTCTTTTTTTTCTTTGATCTTTGATTTCCTCTTTTTTTTACTTTTGATTTTCTCTCTCTCTTTTTTAACTTTCTGTTTCTCTTTCTTTTTTGATGATAAAGTGAGGGAAAAAAATGAAAAACAAACAAAGATGATAGCACAAGAAACACAATAATAAGAAGAAAGGAAGAATAGCAATTATGGATATCGTGATAAGAGAACAGGGAAAAGTTAAAAGATAACAAATAAATGGATAAGCAAACCTCAAACTTGAGCCGTGCTCTGATACCAAATGATGGAAATCATCAATTTAGCAACCATACACCCCGATAGCTAAAGAGCTATGATACATATGGAATGCAAATTGACACCCTCCAACGAATTGAAAACAAGGCGGATCGTTCAAGAATGAAGTAAGGGAAACTATTCTAATTACTTATCAATAGAAAATTGATGAAATAACTAGAATAGCACTTTGAATTCCTTAAGACGCCACAAACTAAAAGTCGATAAGTCAAAGGAAAAGCAAAGATTTGGTTTGAACGCCACAAGCGTAAAAGCTCGATAAGTTCTAAAGTTCATGCAAGAACTTAAAACAAAACACTCACCGGTGTTGAAGAATTGTTATACTTCCAAATTGTCTTTCACTGAGAGTCAACCTCATTTATATAGTATGAGGAATGTACAAAGAGAATGAATGTATTAAATAACATTTATATTCCTAATTCATGAATTTTGGTAAACATAGCTGAATGGACTTTTATTCTTCAAGTTGAGGTCTTCAAATTTGTCCTTCTCTCTTTATGATCACGTTGGCCATTTTAGAATCTTCTTGCAATCATAGAATGTTGATTGAGTCTTGACTAGCTTGATCTGGTTCATATCATATAGTGTTGGGAAATCCAAGAGGCGACATCACATACGCAGTAAAAGAATAGAAAATAAAAATCTTGAATTTCCATGAAAAGGCTTCATCGTCGTGCGAAGATCGGTGTGTAAAAACAAATTTGTGAATCCAAAAATTATATATGAAAAGATAGTACTACTATACTTAGGGAGATAGTATATCCTTGAATTATTGTAGATCCATGGGGAGGATGAAGGAGGTCAAGCGTCCTCCTCTCTAGCAGTATCCACATGACAGGGACTACAATGATGCTCATCTATAGGGAAAGGACAATAGGAGGTGCCCGTCACGAAGCCCCTAGCCTATAGGCCTTTGGTTCCCTCCTATTTATAGAGGCCCCCTATAAACCCTAATGGATTCTACCCTATTGGGCATTAGATCTTCATCCAATTACTCAAGTCTCTTAGATTAATGAGTCTCTACCCAATAATCTAGCTCTTATTGGATCTCATTGTTGGGAAATCCACGCAAGGGGGAGCAACATCAAATGCACAGCGGAAGAACAGAAAACAAAACCCCAGATTTCTAATAGAAAGTTTCCGTCATCGTGCGAATATCGGTGCGTCAAAAATAAATCCGTAAAAACTGCACGTGCAAAAGAAGATACCTAGGGAGATTGTATATCCCTGAATTCCTACAGATCTGTGGGAGAGGATGAAGGAGGTCAAGCGTCCTCCTCTCTAGCAGTATCCACACAGCAGGGATTGCGATGATGCTCCTCTCTCTCTCTGGGGAGAGGAGAACAGGAGGTGGCTACCAAAAACCCTCAACCTATAGAACTTTGGTTCCCTCCTATTTATAGAGGCCCCCTTGAAAAACCCTAATGGATCTTTTGCCCTATTGGGTATTGGATCTTCATCCAATTACCCAAGCCTCTTGGATTAGTGAGTTTCTACCCAATAATCTCTTATTAGCATTATTGGATCTCATCTTAGGATCCAATAATTCAGGGGCTTAATGGATATCCAATAAGATAGGGGGTTCAGCGGATATCTCATATCCGAACCTCTACTCGTCGCAACACTTACCATATGTGTGTGACCCTCTAGGCCCAATATCGAGCTGGCCGTGAGTTATACTTATCAGAACTCCTTCTGACATGGTGAATTATTATCTATATAATAATTCATCCAACTCATCGACTGCGGACGTACCAGGCCACTACGCCGCGGCCCCTAGACGATATAGTGGAATCCAATCCTTTGGACCTATCTGTCCTCAATTACTATGTATCTATAGTCCCTCATCCATCTAATATCCCAGAGACCCTATACTGGGCATGGTGTTGTCAGGTCCATACGGTCTCTCCTTGAGTGTTGTTCTTGTCGGATTCTCCCAGAGAACTCTTTCTCTCTCAATCCGAATAACCTTGGCCAAGGATTTGTTCGAGCAAGAACACATGGGATATTCCTCTAATGATACCAAGAGTGGATGATCCTCTATTAACATGCAATAGCCCTCGTAAGGTTGGCTACCACTCCCAATGACCGATTGTACTAGATATGGAACTTTCCAAACCTATATGTCCGGCATCAAAGAGTGGAGTACTCATACAAGACATCCTTGGTGTCTCAAGTCTAAGGACCAGATACACTATTGAGACTACGGAATCGCTGTCTGACATGAGGTATCAATAATCATCCAGCATTCCGTAGGCGGATCAATCAATGAACTCATTCTCCAATGAGCACCTGTACTGTACCCTTAGTGTCCCCACACGAGTAGCTATGAGACCAGCTACCTCCATCATATGAACGGGTATATAGCACACCAATCTATCCAGTTATCTCGATGTCCTACTTGAGTAACCTATGACCAGGATAATTTAGGGTCTGTGTTTAAACGTGAATCAGTCTCATTATCGTAATCTCATCACGATCCAATTCCTATTGCACAGATCCAAGGACATCACAATATACATCTAGATAATGTGAGATAATGCCAATAGTCATAAGCAAGAAGATTGACACAGCGTGTTACAAGTGCTATCACTCATGTGATAGGCTTGTAGGGCACCTATAACTAGCAATCTCCCACTTGACCTAAAGCCAATCAACAACATGTCTAATCCCCATCAGACCTCTATGACGCTCAAAGACAATCTGAGTCAATGGCTTTGTTAGTGGATCTACAATGTTATCTTCGGATGGAACTCTTTCCATTATTACATCTCTTCAGGCCACGATCTCTCTAATAAGTTGGAACCTCCTCAGAACACTTCTGATGAGACACGGGTTTCCTTATTTGAGTAATCATCCTATATTTATCGTAATATAAAGGAATCATATCCTCGCTGCTTGACATGACTCCTAGGTCTGTGATGAACCTCTTCATCCAGACTCCCTCCTTTGCTGCCTCTGTCACAGCAATGTATTCCGCCTCTTTGGTCGAGTCAGCAATAGTGTCTTGCTTGGAACTCTTCCAGCAAACTGCTCCTCCATTCAGGGTGAACACATACTCTGAATTAGACTTACTATCATCGACATCAGACTGGAAGCTCGAGTCCGAGTAGCCCTCAACCTTGAGGCTACTACCTCCATATACCAATAAAAGATCCTTAGTCTTTCTCAAGTACTTAAGGATACATTTTACTGCTTTCCAGTGCTCCAAGCCTGGATTTGCCTGATATCTGCTCGTGACACTCAGAGCATGCGCTATATCAGGCCTGGTAAATAGTATAGCATACATGATAGATCCTATCACTAATGCATATAGCATCATATCCATGTGTGCCCTTTCTTCAAGGGTCTTTGGGGACATACTCCTAGAAAGTGATATTTCATGTCTCATTGGTTTGAGACCTCTCTTGGAATTTTGTATGCCAAACCTTTTGACAATTGTGTCTATGTACCTGGACTGAGACAAGCCAAGCATCCTCTTGGATCTATCTCTATAGATCCGTATCCCTAATATGTAGGATGCTTCCCCTAAGTCCTTCATGGAGAAGTGCCTAGATAACCAAGTCTTTATTGTGGAGAGCATTCCTACATCATTCCCAATGATCAGGATATCATCTACATATAATACCAAAAAGGTGATAGTGCTCCCACTTACTTTCCTGTACACACAAAGCTCATCTTCGTTCTTAACGAAGTCATAAGATCTAATCGCCTCATCAAATCTTACGTTCCAACTTTGGGAAGCTTGTTTTAATCCATAAATGGACCTAAGCAACTTGCATACCTTATCTGGGTTATCATTGGATACGAATCCCTCAGGCTGTATCATATACACCTCCTCATCAAGGTTACCATTGAGGAATGCGGTTTTGACGTCCATCTGTCAGATCTCATAATCATAGTGTGCTATAATAGCCAATAGAATTCGAATGGATTTTAGCATGGCTACAGGTGAGAAAGTTTCATCATAGTCAACATCTTGCCTTTGACGATACCCCTTAGCTACTAGCCTTGCTTTATAGGTCTCTACCTTTCCATCTACTCTAATCTTCTTTTTGAAGATCCACTTGCAACCAATGGGTACAATACCCTCAGGTGCATTAACTAAGTTCCAAACCTTGTTAGAGTACATGGAATCCATTTTTGAATCCATGGCTTCTTACCATTTCCCGAAGTCTATGCTCATAATAGCCTCCTCGTAGGTCTGAAGATCAATATCCTCAACATCCTCTCTTATGATATGTCCCACATATCTCTTAGGAGGATGTGATACTCTATCTAACCAATGTAAAGTTGGAACTTGTGTGTTAGGTATCTGAACAAATTCTGGAATGGTGCTTGAGCTAGGTTCTCCAACCTCGCTCAACTCTATCATGCTCCCACTGTCTCCACCAAGAATGTGTTCCTTCTTAAGGAAAACTACTCTATTGGCTACAAAGACCTTTCGGTCCTCAGGATGATAGAAATAATACCCACAAGTTTCTTTAGGGTATCCCACGAACTTGCACCGTTCCATCCTAGATTCTAACTTGTTAGGGTTGTGTCTCTTAACGTGGGCAGGGTAGTCCCAAATCTTAACAACTTTAAGATCGGGCTTCTTCCCATTCCATATCTCATATAGAGTAGACATCACTGATTTAGTTGGAATTCTGTTCAGAAGGTAAGCTGCGGTCTCTAGGGCATATCCCCAGAATGAGATGGGTAGGTCGGCGAAACACATCATGGAACGCACCATGTCTTATAGTGTGCGATTCCTCATTTCTGATACACCATTAAGCTATGGTGTATAAGGAGGTGTCCACTTGGGATAAGATCCCATAGTCTTTGAGGAACTAGGTGAACCCTGTACTCAAGTACTCACCTCCTCGATCTGATCGAAGGGTTTTAATACTCTTTTATGTCTGGTTCTCCACTTCTCATTTCCTCTTAGACTCACTTATACTCATGATATATGGGGCTGTATCTAGCATAAATAAACCATTATGCAATGTTCCTCTCATGATGATCTGATCATCTAATATTATTGAACAATCATTATTCTCAAAAACTAATTTATATCCAATAACTGTCAAACATGAAATGGAAATAATGTTTTTGATAATAGAAGGAACATAATAGCATGCATCTAATGCAATAATAGCTCCACTAGGCAGATGTAAAGTGACCTTGCCAATAGTTAGTGCAGCAACCTTTGCTCCATTGCCCATCTTAAGGTCCATCTCGCCTTTGTTTAATCTCCTAGGTCCTGTCGGAACCTGCAACAAATTGCAGATATGATAAGCACTCCCGGTATCCAATACCCATGAGTTATCATAAGATTCTAACAAATAGAGACTGATTATGAATGTACCTAAAGCTTTTGCAAGCTTCTGTTTCGCCCTCTCTGCAAGGTACTCTTTGTAGTTCCTCTTCTAGTGCCCATCTTTGCCGTAGTGGAAGCACTGGCCTTTGTCCTTTGTTGGGTCTTTCATGGCAACCTTTGCCTTACTCATTTTGCCCTTGCCCTTGCCCTTCTTAAGGGTCTTCTCAGCCTTTCTTTTCTTTCTGGTATCACTAGTGTAGAGAACCGGCTTCTCTTTCGTGATGGTGCTCTTTGCTTCTCTCAACATATTGAGGAGCTTTGGGAGGGTCACCTCAAGTTTGTTCATATTAAAATTCATTATGAACTGAGAAAAGGAATCTGGTAGGGACTGAAGTACAAGATCCACACACAGGTTATCCTCTAGGACCATTCCTAGACTTGTGAGTTTTTCGATCCACTCAATCATCTTAAGGACATGGTTCTGAACCGGTGTCCCCTCAGTCATCCTAGCACGGAAAAGACTCTTTGATATCTCATATCACTGAGTTCTTCCCTATTCATCAAACAGTTTGTGGAGATGTAGGAGTATGAAATTAGCATCCATATTTTCATGCTATCTCTATAACTCAGTAGTCATAAAGACCAACATATAACACTGAGCAAGAGTGGAATCATCTAGGTACTTCACATAACGAGCGATCTCATCCTCGCTTGCCCCTTCGTCGGGCGTAGGGATCACTGTATCAAGGACATATGCGATTTTCTCCGCCGTGAGAACGATTATCAGATTGCGAAGCCAATTCGTATAATTTGGACCAGTGAGGCGGTTGGCATCAAGTATGCCACGTAAAGGATTTGAAAGCGATATTTTTCTGAAATAAAAGATGTAGTAGAAATAAATAACATACAGACTTTACAGAAATTTAAACAATTAAGATAAGGACTTCTATCTTAACGTGCTCCCACTAATTTTTCACAAGACACACAACACCCTCCTGTATGTGAATCGGAGACCCCCTACGGATCTCTAGTGGGGATTAGGATCCAATCGACATCTTAACATAACCTCGAGGGACTCGACCAATCACGTTAAGTCCGTAAAGGTAGACAACTCTTGCCAAGCATAACTCCTTGTGATTCCCGTCCTGTTCGGCCTCTGAACCACCATGGCCTTGAGGGACTCGACCAACTATGATGTTCGGTTAAGTCATTAATATCGTTACCAGATGAGTCTGATTCGGTGATATACTCTCGAGGGACTCGACCAAGCATATCATGTCCTCAAGTCACCTATGACATCTCTATATCGTAGATAAGATGGCGAGACACAATATAGGTAAGTCTCGAGGGACTCGACCAACTCAATCTACACCGGGAATCGACTTCTAGCTATAACGATGGAAGGCCACGTGGGTCAATCTTATTGTCTCACGTTTATCGACTTAATATTATTAATAGAGAGGATTTTTTATTTGGTCTCCTAACATAATATGTCACACACATACGTATTTAATATATATATCTACATCGTATGCAAATATATATATACATATCTAGTAGGTGTATAATTAATCACATATCACATGAGCAATCATACTAGATGATCATGGACCATATCCTAATGTGATCAGGCCCGAGCCAGTGGGCCCAATCACTCACATCAAGATCTATATGAACTTCAGCGCATCTCCATGCCCTGTGATCGTCCATCTCGTTTCGTTGGATCCATCGGCATCTCAACGCATCTCCATGCGTCGGATCGTCCGTCTCGGCCTCGTGAGTCATGCTACCGCTTTGCCTCCTCATGTAATTACAACATAATTATAGGCACACAGGCCTAACAATAAACGAGAAAAATAAAGGCTCGCAGGCCCCAATAATAATAATCACATGTACACACATCACATCATAGGTCCATGATCATCTATCTACATCATACATCACATGTATATATATTATTTTATAGGACTACTAGATAAAAATAATAGTTAATTAAACTATTTAATTAAAAATTTTAATTTTATGAAATCAGGTACATAAAAGGAATTTTTTGAATTCCAAGGGGTATTTTGGTAATATGGCCAAAAGTATTTTGGTAATTCTGTCAAAAGGGACAGAATCTGAAATTTCTAAAATTCCTAGGGGTAAAACTATCTTTTGCCCAGAAAAACCCTAATCCCTCCTTTGTAGCGTTTCGACCGCCGCCACCCTGCCGGCAACGGCTATTGCGGCCGGGCGCGCCACCCCTACTCGCGGGCAGGGCCCACAAGCGATCTGTCCGCTAGCGGTGCTGTCCCTTACGAGCGGTGGTGCCCCTTGCGGATGCACCCACACCTGCGGGCTGGCCGCGGGCGGCTCGACCGCAGCAGGCGGGCATAGCGCCCGTAGGCGCTACCCCGCGGGCTCCTCGCAGTGCTCGGCCGCGCAGAAGACCACAGCGCTACCTGCGGGCTCCCGTCGGCGCTCAACGGCACAGCCAGCCGCGGTATCGCCGCGCATGGCTGCGCTGCACACGCGCGTCGCCGCGCGGCAGCGGCGCCGCCTCCTTAGCGGCCTTGCCCCGTGGGAACCGCCCTACGGTGGCTACAGCATTACTGCTGTCGTCGCGGCGACGACGGTCTTCCCTGCGGGCACCGCCCGTCCCTTAGGCAGAGCTGCCCGTGGGGAGCGCTGCCTCCGCGGGTGCCTCTGCCCGCGGGTTGCATGCAAGCAGTAGGCCATCGATGCAGGCAGCCTGCTTGCAGCCCGCAGCCCACCGACCGGTTGATGCCTATACAGGCAGCAAGGCTGCAAGTAGCCTTGTGATCGCTGCATGGCCGCAGCGGGCAACAATAGTTACTGTCATTCCTCGCCCTTTGCGCCAACGATTTTAACGACAAGACCTGTTCTAGATTACAACACACATAGTTTAAGATCCGATCTTCGCACGAATAACCTGGCTCTAATACCACTGTTGGAAAATCCGCGCAAGGGGGAGCGACATCATATGCGCAGTGGAAGAACAGAAAACAAAACCCCAGATTTCCCATAGAAAGTTTCCGTCGTCGTGCGAAGATCGGTGCGTCAAAAACAAATCCGTAAAAACTACACGTGCAAAAGAAGATACCTAGGGAGATTGTATATCCCTGAATTCCTGCAGATCTATGGGAGAGGATGAAGGAAGTCAAGTGTCCTCCTCTCTAGTAGTATCCACACAGCAGGGATTGCGATGATGCTCCTCTCTCTCTCTGGGGAGAAGAGAACAGGAGGTGGCTACCAAAAACCCTCAGCCTATAGAATTCTGGTTCCCTCCTATTTATAGAGGCCCCCCTGAAAAACCTCTACTCGTTGCAACACTTACCATATGTGTGTGACCCTCTAGGCCCAATATCGAGCTGGCCGTGAGTTATACTTGTCAGAACTCTTTCTGACATGATGAATTATTATCTCTATAATAATTCACCCAACTCATCGATCTAGCGGACGCATTGTGAGGCCACTACGCGCATGCCCCTAGATGATATAGGGGAATCCAATCCTTTGGACCTATTTGTCCTCAGTTACCATGTATCTATAGTCCCTCATCCATCTAATATCCCAAAGACCCTATATTGGGCATGGTGTTGTCAGGCCCATACGGTCTCTCCTTGAGTCTTGTTCTTGTCGGATTCTCCGGAGAACTCTTTCTCTCTCAATCCGAATAACCTTGGCCAAGAATTTGTTCGAGCAAGAACACATGGGATATTCCTCTAATGATACCGAGAGCGGATGATCCTCTATTGACACTCAATAGTTCTCGTAAGGTTGGCTACCACTCCCAATGACCGACTGTACTAGATATGGAGCTTTCCAAACCTATAAGTCCGGTATCAAAGAGTGGAGTACTCATACAGGACATCCTTGGTGTCTTAAGTCTAAGGACCAGATACACTATTGGGACTATGGAATCGCTGTCTGACATGAGGTATCAATAACCATCTAGCATTCCGTAGGCGGATCAATCAGTGAACTCATTCTCCAATGAGCACCTGCACTGTACCCTTAGTGTCCCCACACGAGTAGCTATAAGACCAGCTACCTCCATCATATGAATGGGTATACAGCACACCAGTCTATCCGGTTATCTCGATGTCCTTCTCGAGTAATCTATGACTAGGATAATTTAGGGTCTGTGTTTAAAGGTAAATCGGTCTCATTATTGTAATCTCATCACGATCCAATTCCCATTGCACAGATCCAAGGACATCACAATATACATCTAGATAATGTGAGATAATGCCAATAATCTTAAGCAAGGAGATTGACGCAGCGTGTTACAGGTGCTATCACTCATGTGATTGGCTTGTAGGACACCTATAATAGCACTTATCAATGGGATCCAATAATTCAGGGGCTTATTAGATATCCAATAAGATTGGGGCCCTATCAGATATCTTATATCCGAACCTCTACTCATTGCAACACCTACCATATGTGTATGACCCTCTAGGCCCAATATCGAGCTAGCCATGAATAATACTTATCAGAATTCCTTCCAAATCAATAAATTATTATCTCCATAATAATTCACTCGACTCATCGACTACAGATGTACTAGGTCACTACGCCGTAGTCCCCAGACGATATAGATGAATCCAATCCTTTGGACCTATTTATCCTTAGTTACCATGTACCTATAGTCCCTCATCCATCTAATATCATAGAGACTGTATATTAGGCATGGTGCTGTCAGGCCAATACGGTTTCCTATCGAGTCTCACTCTAATTGAATTCTCCCAGAGAACCCTTTCTCTCTCAATTCGAATGACCCTAGCCAGGAATTTGCTTGAGTAAGAACACATGAAATATTCCTCTCTTGATACTGAGAGTGGATGATCCTCTATTGATACTTGATTGCCTTCATAAGGTTAGCTACCATTCCCGAGAATCGACTATACCAGATTTGGAACTTTCCAAACCTATAAGTTCAACATCAAAGAATAGAGTACTCATAAAAGGCACCTTTGGTGTCTTAAGTCTAAGGACCAGATACACTATTGAGACTACATAATTACTATCTGACGTGAGGTATCAATAACCATCCAACATTTCGTAAGCGGATCAATTAGTGAACTCATTCTCCAATGAGCACCTGCATTGTATCCTTAGTGTCCCCACACGAGTAGCTATGAGACCAGCCACTCCCATCATATGGATGGATATACAACACAACAGTCTATTCATTTATCTCGATGTCCCTTTCGAGTAACCTATGACCGGGATTATTTAGGGTCTGTGTTTAAAGGTGAATCGGTCGCATTATCATGATCTCATCACATCCGATTCCCATTGCATAGATCCAAGGACATCACAATATACATCCAGATAATGTGAGAAAATATCAATAATCATAAGCAAAGAGATTGGCACAACGTGTTACAGGTGCTATCACTCACGTGATAGGCTTGTAGGGCACTTATAACTAGCAATCTCCTACTTGACCAAAAATCAATCACCTACATGTCTGATCCCCATCAAACCTCTGTGATGCTTAAAGACAATATGAGACAATGGTTTTATTAGTGGATCTGCAATATTATCTTCGAATGAAACTCTTTTCACTGCTACATCTCTTCGAGCCACGATCTTTCTAATAAGCTGGAACCTCCTCAAAACACTTCTGATTAGACCCGGGTTCCCTTATTTGAGTAATCGCCCCATAGTTGTCACAATATAAGGGAATCAACTCCTTGCTACTTGGCATGACTCCCAGATCTGTGGTAAACTACTTCATCCAAACTCTCTCTTTTGTTTCCTCTACAGCAGTGATGTACTCCGCCTCTATGGTCGAGTTAGTAGTAGTATCTTGCTTTGAACTCTTCCAGCATACAGCTCCTCCATTCAGGGTGAACACATTGTTGAATCTCGGATTTTGATGATGAAACTAATTGAGTGTGATTTGTGGTCTAACTGCGTTTTGAGTTATGCAGGTCTACTATCGAGCGGGATTGACTACGATAGGGATGAAGACGAAAGCTAAACAAAGGGTCGAAGACAAGTGTGATGAATCGTTGGGAGTTCGAGTGTTCAACGGAAGTCCAGAAGATTCTCCCGAACTGGCCGAGAACGAGTAGGAAGCTTGCCGAAGGGTTTTCGGAAGTTGACCGGGAGGTTCGCTTAAGTCATGAGCTTGCCAAGAAAGATCGTGCTTGCCAAAGAAGCTCTGGGAACTCGCCAAGATCATCGTGAAGTCCGAGAGCTTGCCGTGAGTCCGCGGAATGGTTCGAAGGTTCGTCGGGAACCTCGTCAAGGAAGTTGACCGGAAGCTCGGGAAGAAGTTGTCATGTGGACTTTGTAATAGCTTAGGAAACGTCTTTAAAATTCGTAGTTAGCACGTATTTTGGGTTAGGATTAGATAACCCAAAGTGGGGGCCCATTGGGCCTTGATTAGGATGAGTTTGGGCCAAAATTTTGGCCCAAACCAAATTGTATGCATTATGGCGGTTGCACCGCCAAGAAGATGCATCTTCTTGTGCATGCATGCACGTTGCATGCACAGCATGCATGCTTCTTGTGTGCATGCATGCACGTTGCATGCATCGGGCGAGTAGCATCGCCCGAATCGCTTCAAATAAAAGCCGGCTAGGAGAGGCGTAGCACCGCCTAACCGCCGGTCAAGGAGTTAAACCGGTCGGGCTGAAGCTAGCTCGCCATCTCAAACTAGCTGCATGCTACAAGAATCGTGCCATCGATAAGAAGTTAGCAGATCTTTAGCAAAGCGTGTGCTCTGCCTCGCCTGCAAGTAGTACCGCCCCCTATGTAGAGCCAGCAGTAGTACCGCCTAGGCAGTAGCACCGCTTTGTGCGTGGAAAGCAGCGGTAGCACTGCTTGGTGGGCGATAGAATCGCCTGGGTGTCATCCGCCAAGAGTTGATTGATAGAAAAACTCAAAGGACTCAAATTTTTGGCTCCATGTTTGGGCTCCAAATTTGAATCACTTTGAGGCTTATAAATACCCCTTCCTTTTCAATGAAAGTGAACCCTTTTGAGCAAAAAGTTTGAGTCTTGAGCTTTTGAAGAGTTTTTGAAAAGTGTTGTATTCTTTGCTAAGTGTTCACCTTTCTTCTTCTTGAGAGATCTTGTACAAGTGTGAACATCTTGTAAAGGGTTGTAAAAGGGGTGTTTGATCCTTCCCTTCAAAGGACTTGCTAGTGGAAGAGCGGAGCCTCATCGCAAAGGCTTCAAGAGTGGATGTAGGTCATTTGACCGAACCACTATACATCATTGTCTCCTCAAATGTGTGAGTGTTTACATTTTCTGAAATCACTTCATTTCTTGGCTTGCAAGTTCTTAGTTAGTTCCTTTCACAAGCAATTACTTTCAAGTTCTCTTTCGTCGAATCGAATTCTTCCACGAACTTGTGTTTCTTTGAGAAATCGGTTTCAAGAATACGAGTTTAATCCGCTGCACTAATTCACCCCCCCCTCTTAGTGCCTTTTGATCCTAACACACATACTCTGAATTATACTTGTCATCATCAATATCAGACTAGAAGCTCGAGTCTATGTAGCCCTCAACCCTGAGGCTACTTTCTCTAAATACCAGTAAAAGATCCTTAGTCCTTTCTAAGTATTTAAGGATACACTTTACTGCTTTCCAGTGCTCCAAGCCTAGATCAACCTGATATCTGCTCATGATACTCAGAGCAAACGCTATATTAGGCCTGGTATATAGCATAACATACATGATAGACCCTATTGCTGAGGCATAGGGTATCCTATCCATATGTGCCCTTTCTTTAGGAGTGTTTAGGGACATACTCCTAGAAAGTGATAGCCTACGTCTCATTGGTATGAGATCTCTTTTGGAATTTTCCATGTCAAACCTTTTGATAATAGTGTGTATGTACCTGGACTGGGACAAGTCAAGCATCCTCTTGGATCTATCTCTATAAATCCAAATCCCCAATATGTAGAATGCTTCCCCTAAATCCTTTATAGAGAAGTGTATAGATAGCCAAGTTTTTATCGGAGAGAGCATTCCTACATCATTCTTAATGATTAGGATGTCATCCACATACAACACCAAAAAGGTGATAGCGCTCCCACTTACCTTCCTGTACACACAAGGCTAATCTTTATTCTTAACGAAGTCATAAGATCTTATACATCATCAAATCTTATGTTCTAACTTTAGGAAGCTTACTTCAGTCCATAGATAGATCTAAGCAACCTACACACCTTATATGGACTGCCCTTGGACATGAATTCCTCAGGCTATGTCATATACATCTCTTCCTCGAGGTTGCCGTTGAGGAACATAATTTTCATGTCCATCTACCATATCTCATAATCAAGATGTGCTACAATACCCAATAGAATTTGGATACAGTTAGCATGGCTACGGGTAAGAAGGTTTCGTCATAGTCAACACCTTGACTTTGACGATACCCCTTAACCACTAGCCTTGCTTTATAGGTCTCTACCTTTCAATCTACTTCGATCTTCTTCTTGAAGATCCATTTACAGTCAATGGTACGATACCCTCGAGTGCATCAACTAGGTTCCAAACCTTATTGGAGTATATGAAATCCATCTTTAAATTCATGGCTTCTTACCACTTCCCGGAGTCTATACTCACAATAGCCTCCTCGTAGGTCTCAAGACCAATATCCCCAATATCCTCTCCTCTAATATGTCCCACATATCTCTGAGGAGGATAGAATACTCTTTCGAACTTACATAAAGTCATAACTTGTATGCTAGGTACCTAAATAGACTTTGGCTATGGAATGGTGCTTGAGCTAGGTTCTCCAACCTCGCTCAACTCTATCACGCTCCCATTGTCTCCACCAAGAATGTTTTCCTTCTCAAGGAACACTACTCTCTTGGCTACAAAGACCTTTTGGTCTTTGGAGTGATGATAGAAATAATGCCCATAAGTTTCCTAGGGGTATCCTACGAACTTGTGTCGTTCCATCCTGGATTCCAACTTATCGGGCTTGTGTCTCTTAACGTGGGCAAGGCAACCCCAAATCTTAATAACCTTAAGATCGAGCTTCCTTTTCCATATCTCATATGGTGTAGACACTACCAACTTAGTTAGAACTTTGTTCAGAAGCTACAAACTCTAGGGCATATCCCTAGAATGAGACGAGTAGGTCGGCTAAACTCATCATGGACTACACCATGTCTAACAGTGTGTGATTTCTCCTTTTGTATATACCATTGAGCTAGGGTGTATAAGGAGGTGTCCATTAGGATAAAATCCTATGGTCCTTGAGGAACTGGGTGAACTTTGTATTAAAGTACTCACCTCCTTGATCTGATCGAAGAGTCTTAGTACTCTTTCTAGTTTGAACCTCTACTTCATTCTAATACTCCCCGAATTTCTCGAAAGCTTCAGACTTGTACTTTATTAAGTACACATGTCCATATCTAAAGAAATCGTCAATAAAAATAATAAAATAGGAATAACCACATTGACCTGAGTTGACATAGGACTACATACATCATTATGTATGAGTTCTAACAACTCAGTGGCTCTCTCTCTAGTTCCACTAAATGGAGAGTTAGTCATCTTTTCCATGAAGGCAAGGCTCGCAAGTTGCATATGACTCAGTCGAATGGATCTAGGTATCCATCCTACAGCAACTTTTGAATCCTTCCCTCATGGATATGACCTAGCCTACAATGTCATAGGTATGCACTATTAACCACATCTCATTTCCTCTTGGACTCACTTACATTCATAATATCTGGATTAGTATCTAGCATAATCAAACTATTATGCAATGTTCCTCTCATGATATCTCATCATCCTTAATAAATGAACAACTATTATTCTTAAAAACTACTTTATCACTATTCAATGTTAAACAAAAAATAGAAATAATATTTTTGATAATAGAGAGAACAAAATAACATGCATCTAATGTAATAGTAACTCCACTATGCAGATGTAGGGTGACCTCATCGATAGCAACAATAGCAACTATTTCTTCATTGTCCCTCTTGAGGTCTATCTTGCCTCTTATCAATCTCCTAAGTTTTGCCAGTACCTACAATAAATTATAGATATGATAAGTACTATTGGTATCCAATACCCATGTGTTATCATACGAGTCTAACAATTGGAGACTGATCATGAATGTACTTGAAGCTTCTCCAAGCTTCTATTTCGCCTTCTCTGCAATGTATTATTTGTAGTTCCTCTACCAGTGCTCGTCTTTGCCGTAGTGGAAGTACTGACTTTTGTCCTTTACCAGATCCTTCTCAATAACATTTGCTTTACTCGGTCTACCCTTGCCCTTGCCCTTCTCAAGGCACTTCTCTATATTCCTTTTTTTTTTTGGTCTTATCAGCATAGAAATTTATGAAAAGGAATCTAGTAGGGACTGAAGCATAAGATTCACATATAGGTTATCCTCTAAGACCATTCCTAGACCTGTGAGTTTTTCTATCTACTCAATCAACTTAAGGATATGGTTCCGAACTCGTGTCCCTTCAGTCATCCTATTGTGGAAGAGACTCTTCGATATCTCATATCATTGAGTTCTTTCCTATTCCTTAAACAATTTACGGAGATGTAGGAGTATAGATCTAACATCCATCTTTTCATGTTATCTCTATAACTCGAGAGTTATGGAGCCCAACATGTAAAACTGAGCAAGAGTTGAGTCATCTGTGTACTTCACGTAGCGAGCGATCTCATCCTTGCTTGCCCCTTCCTTGGGCGTAGGCATCACTATATCAAGGATATACGTGACTTTCTCTACTGTAAGAACTATTCTCAGGTTACAAAGTTAGTCCGCATAGTTTTAACCACTGAGGTGGTTGGCATCAAGTATGCCACGTAGAGTCTAATAGCGATCTTTTCTAAAAAAATAAAGATGCAGCAAAAAAAATAGTATGTAGATTTTGTATAAATATAAATAATCAAGATATGAACTTCTATCTTACGTGCTCTCACTATTTTTCTAACGAGTCATGCGACACCCTCAACACGTGAAACGGAAGTCTCCAGTAGACTTCTAGTGGGGATCAAGATCCAATTAGCATCTTAGTGTAACCTCAAAGATTTGGGGTTGCCCTGCCCACGTTAAGAGACACAACCCTGACAAGTTGGAATCTAGGATGGAATGGTGCAAGTTCGTGAGATACCCCAAAGAAACTTGTGGATATTATTTCTATCACCCTAAGGACCGAAAAGTCTTTGTAGCCAAGAGAGCAGTGATCCTTGAGAAGGAACACATTCTTGGTGAAGACAATGGGAGCATGATAGAGTTAAGCGAGGTTGGAGAACCTAGCTCAAGCACCATTCCATAGCCAAAGTCTGTTCAGATACCTAACACACAAGTTCCAACTTTACGTAGGTCCGATAGAGTATCCCATCCTCTTGAGAGATATATGGGACATATCAGAGGAGAGAATATTGAGGATATTGATCCTCAGACCTACGAGGAGGCTATTATGAGCATAGACTCTGAAAAATGGCAAGAAGCTATGAATTCAGAAATGGATTCCATGTACTCCAATAAGGTTTGGAACCTAGTTGATGCACCTGAGGGTATTATACCCATTGGTTGCAAGTAGATTTTCAAAAAGAAGATTAGAGTAGATGGATAGGTAGCTATAAAGCAAGGCTAGTGGCTAAGGGGTATCGTTAAAGACAAGGTGTTGACTATGATGAAACTTTCTCACCTATAGCCATACTAAAATCCATTCGAATTCTATTAGCTATTGCAGCATACTATGATTATGAGATCTGGTAGATGGATGTCAAAACCGCATTCCTCAATGGTAACCTCGAGGAGGAAGTATATATGATACAACCTGAGGGATTCGTGTCCAGGGATAACCCAGATAAGGTGTGCAGGTTGCTTAGGTTCATTTATGGATTGAAGTAAGCTTCCAAAAGTTGGAACATAAGATTTGATGATACGATCAGATCTTATGACTTCGTTAAGAACGAAGATGAGCCTTGTGTGTATAGGAATGTAAGTGGGAGCACTATCACCTTTTTGGTATTATATGTGGATTACATCCTGATCATTGGGAATGATGTAGGAATGCTCTCCACAGTAAAGACTTGGTTATCTAGGCACTTCTCCATGAAGGACTTAGGGGAAACATATTGCATATTGGGGATACGGATCTATAGAGATATATCCAAGAGGATGCTTGGCTTGTCCTAGTCTAGGTACATAGACACTATTGTCAAAAGGTTTGGCATGGAAAATTCCAAGAGAGGTCTCATACCAATGAGACATGGAATATCACTTTCTAGGAGTATGTCCCCAAAGACTCCTGAAAAAAGGGCACACATGGATATGATGCCATATGCATCAGTGATAGAATCTATCATGTATACTATGCTATGTACCAGGCCTAATATAGCGCATGCTCTGAGTGTCACGAGTAGATATTTGGTAAATCCAGGGTTGGAGCACTTGAAAGCAGTAAAATGTATCCTTAAGTACTTGAGAAGGACTAAGGATCTTTTACTAGTATATGGAGGTAGTAGCCTCAAGGTTGAGGGCTACACGGACTCAAGCTTCCAGTCCGATGTCGATGATAGCAAGTCTAATTCAGGGTATGTGTTCACCCTGAATAGAGGAGCAGTATGCTGGAAGAGTTCCAAGCAAGACACTATTGCTGACTCGACCACAGAGGCGGAATACATTGCTGTGACAGATACAGCAAAGGAGGGAGTCTGGATAAAGAGGTTCATCATAGACCTAGGAGTCATATCGAGCAGCGAGGATATGATTCCCTTATAATGCGATAACTACGGGGCGATTACTCAAATAAGGGAACTCGAGTCTCGTCGGAAGTGTTCTGAGGAGGTTCCAACATATTAGAGAGAACATGGCCCGAAAAGATGTAGTAATGGAAAGAGTTCCATCCGAAGATAACATTGCAGATCCACTAACAAAGCCATTGACTCAGATTGTCTTTGAGTATCATAGAGGTCTGATGGGGATCAGACATGTTGGTGATTGGCATTAGGTCAAGTGGGAGATTGCTAGTTATAGGTGCCATGCAAGCCAATAACATGAGTGATAGCACCTGTAACACATAGCATCAATCTCTTTGCGTATGATTATTGGCACTATCTCACATTATCTAGATGTATATTGTGATGTCCTTGGATCCGTGTAATGGAAATTGGATCGTGATGAGATTACGATAATGATACCGATTCACCTTTAAATACAAACCCTAAATTATCTTAGTCATAGGTTACTCGAGAAGGACATCGAGATAACCGGATAGACTGGTGTGCTGTATACCTATTCATATGATGGAGGTAGCTGGTCTCATAGTGATAGGACCCTAGCAGGGTTAGGTCCTACTCAACCATGTAGCAGCTAATAAAAACCCTGTGAGAATGTAATAAACCCCACCTAGCCACCTCTATCCTATAAAGAAGAGAGGCTAGGGTTTATATTTGGGTCTTTGGGCTTTTTAGCCGCCGCCCCCCTTGTTACTGGGCCGGCCCGCTAAGGTTGAGGGTAAATTGGGTAGTTCACTTAGGAAGCAGCCCCCAGGGCTAGGGTTTGGAGCTCTATATAAGCTTGTAGCCTCCACCTCTTTGGAATAAAAAAGATCAATCTACAATTGCAGCCACCAGGCTACTTGGAGGGTGGAACCCCTATAGCGTTCCAAGGGTTGATCCCCCTCAAAGATAAATCTCCATAGAATTCCTCTAGGGTTCTATCATCTGGTATCAGAGCAGCGATCTTGCTGCTTTTGCTGTCATCCCTGCCGCCCACCATTAGCCAAGCAATTCCCACAATTGCTCTTGACATCGTCGTCTCCACCATCATCTCTTGACGTAGATCAAATCAATCTACAGTCGCCACCTCTAATTGCATCAGAGATCTAGTATTTTTCTATCACCAATACCTTTTGCTGCTGCAATTTTTCATCTAAAATATCAAAAAGAAGTTTTTCTATCGATCCCTTGCTGCGAATTCCTTGCGTCACAAAAGTTACCATCTTTGCGAACGTAGGATTGCTGCAAAAAATTTCAGCCGTGTGTTGCTGCCTTTAACCGATCTAATTGTTATCCTTTTTGAACGAAATTTTTTGTGCACCTCATAGATCATCTTGGCTCCCATCCATGATTGATCTATTGTGGAATTCATCACAAAAACAAATTCGTGTGTTGCTGCAATCTCTCGTCACAAAGTGCTGAAATTTTTTTGACGAGAATTCTGCTATCGCAACTTGCACCGATTTCTTTACTGCTTTGCTGCCGAAATTTCTTGATCCAATTTGTTATCCTTGTTGCTATCTAAACTAAGATTCTACCATCAAACCCCCTCCTCAAACCCCTGAGTTTTCGCTGGAAATTTCGTCGAGAAATCGCTATTTCTTCGACGACAATTCTGCTCTTACGAGACAGCGCATATAGGCAGCAATTTCTGCTGATTTTTTGTCAAATCTTTGCTGCAAGATACCACAAATCTAAAACCCTCTTCCCTAACCTTCATCCACTACCATCTCAGCCCAAAACTCCATCAAATCGCAGCCCCAAGTAGCACCTAAAATAGCCACAAAACAAGCCTAAACCGCAGCCTACATCCACCAATCCACAAACCCTTTCGGCCACCACTTCCCTCAAATAATTCATGCCTTTAACCTGGCAACAAAAGAGAGATCTTAATATTACAGATTTGGAGACATATGCTATGGCATCCGAGGAGGCAATTGATGCTAAATTCGAAGCCTTCGAGACACGAATGGAGGAGAAGATTCGGACTCTCTTTGCCGAACTTAGTTTGGGTCGACCACCGAGCCCAAAGAAATCACATCAAGGGGAGAGCTCTAATCGAAAAGATGACCTTCAAGAGAGGGGAGGCTCTATGATTGATCCTCACTATCCACGCATGAGGGTGGACTTCCCTAGATGGGAAGAAGGAGACCCGATTGGTTGGATCTCGCGCGCGGAGCGATATTTTTGGTACCACAAAACCGCAGATGCATCTATGGTAGAAATTGCAGCTATACATCTTGAAGGAGATGCCATACAATGGTTTGATTGGTTTGAACATACTCATGGAGTCCTCTCATGGCGACAATTCAAAGAAGGACTGCTGATCCGTTTCGGACCAACCGATTACGAGAACATCGACGGACAACTAGCAAAGATCCGACAAACCTCCACCATCCAAGAGTATCAAACCAGGTTTGAAAGGTTATCTAATCAAACTCGTGATTGGTCTGAAAAACAATTATTGGGGACATTTATTGAGGGCTTGAAGCCGGAGATCCGGGGAGAAGTTAAAGCGCGACAACCGTACACGCTTATGGCAGCCATCTCTTTCGCATCGCACGACTTCAGGAGGAGCGATTGAACCATGAAGCTCGGAGGACTAGGTCGCTCCCGACCAGAAATATTGAAGCCCTCACTTGCCTACTATCACCGAGCTCCTACACCAAAAAAGGTTGACAAGAGAAGAGCTTGAGACCGATCGCTAAGGGGTTATGTTGGCATTGTGGATTTAGCCGTGGAGCCGCGAGCATCGCTGTAAAAAGGGGAGACTTCTTGTGATTGAACCAGTGGAAGAAGAGATCAGTGAATAGCTAGAAGAGAGTCTTGAACATGAGGATGAAGATGTGGAAGAAGAGCCACAATCGGTCGACTTTATGGTACATGCACTAGCCGGCTACTCAAATCCGCAAACGATGAAAGTTGGAGGCCTGCTCAAACAACAACCGATCACCGTTCTCATCGATACAGGCAGCACTAATAACTTTCTAAACAGTAAGGTTGCTGCTCGGATGGCGCTCCATATCGAAGGTTGCAGCAAGTTCGACGTAAAGGTCGCCGACGGTCGAATCCTAAAATGCGACCAAAGATGCCCGCAGGTGAAACTATTACTACAGGACCAAGAAATTGTTGCCGACTTCTTCCTCCTACCAATTGATGATTATGAGGTGGTGTTGGGCATAGAATGGCTGATGACACTAGGTGATATCTCTTGGAACTTTTCCAAATTGATTATGAAATTCTATTGCAAAGGTAAACAGGTCACCCTATGCGGGAAGCGCGGAAGCAACGTAACCACCGTTTCAACCCAACGAATGGAGAAAGTTTTACACAAGATAAATGGTGGCTTTCTTATGCATCTCCAGCTGCAACCAGAGGGGGAGAAAACAGAAATTAAAAATCAAAAGATCACCCAACTGCTTGTTGAATTTGATGATGTTTTTGCTGAACCGCGCGGTCTTCCTCCTACTCGACAACATGACCACCGGATTCCAATCCTTCCGGGCAAACCACCAACAAACACTCGACCTTACCGCTATCCTCATGTCCAGAAGGATCCAGAAACCAGCAACATTATCAAAAAATTGGAGGAGGATCCAAGTGCAATAGCTCACTATACTTGGGATTCGAGGGATCTACGCTATAAAGGTCGTATTGTGCTTATACCAAACTCCCCTTGCATCAAAGTCATTCTGCATGAAATGCACTCCACACCTTCAGCAGGGCACTCCGGATTTCTAAGAACCTACAAAAGAGTGAAGCAAAACTTTTATTGGAAAGGGATGAAAAAAATTATTTCTGAATACGTAGCACAATGTGATGTATGTCAACAGCAAAAGGGTGAAATAGTGGCAAGTCCAGGGAAACTACAACCACTACCCATACGGACTCGGTGGGTGACATCTCCATGGACTTCATCGAAGGGCTGCCACCTTCAAAAGGTAAAAGCACAATCCTTGTGGTGGTTGATCGACTTACGAAATATGCTCATTTTTGTGCTGTACGCAATCCCTACACTACTGTTAGTATTGCTCAGATTTTCATAGAAAATATTGTTAAACTGCATGGGATGCCAAGGTCCATTGTTAGTGATCGTGACAGGATCTTCACTAGTAAATTTTGGACCGAGTTATTTCAGTTACAGGGCACCAAACTCAAGATGAGCACTGCATACCATCCACAAACTGACGGCCAAACAGAAGTGGTGAACAGATGTTTAGAGACATACCTTCGGTGTTTCACTAGTGATCGACCAAAGGAGTGGACGAAATGGCTCCCCTGGGCCGAATGGTGGTACAATACTACATATCATTCATCTACAAAATGTACCCCATATGAAGCATTATATGGTCGGCCGGCTCCTGTGATTCTAAAGTATGTAATTGGCTCGGCTAAGGTAGATCAAAGTTGACCAAGATTTAATTGACAGGACAAACTCCACAATTTGCTAAAGGATAATCTCTCTCTTTGCTCAAGCTAGAATGAAGCAGCAAGCTGACACACGAAGAAGTGAAAGAGAATTTTTAGTAGGAGATTGGGTTTATCTTCGCCTACAACCATACAAGCAACTATCCATCAACACACGAGCCTCCATGAAGCTATCTCCACGTTTTTATGGGCCCTATCAGATCATAGAGCGTATTGGAGCTGTGGCGTACAGACTTAAATTACCCGAAGATGCCAAAATTCACCCTGTCTTCCACGTGTCATGCTTGAAGCCTAAGTTGGGAGAACACGAGACACCCCAGATCCAACTGCCCAACACCACTGATGATGGAAATATTCAAGCCCAACCACAAGCCATCCTCGACCGCAGAGTCGTGATACGTCGTCGACGTCCCTCTACTGAAGTACTAGTACATTGGACTAATTTACCACTCGAAGATGCCACATGGGAATCATATGAGGAGCTGAAGTCCCGGCCCCTAAGTTCATGGAACCCCAGCCTTGAGGACAAGGTGATTTGAAGAGGGCGGGTTTGATAGGACCCTAGCAGGTTAGGTCCTACTCAACCATGTAGCAGACTAATAAAAACCCTGTGAGAATGTAATAAACCCCACCTAGCCACCTCTATCCTATAAAGAAGAGAGGCTAGGGTTTATATTTGGGTCTTTGGGCTTTTTAGCCGCCGCCCCCCTTATTACTAGGCCGGCTCGCTAAGGTTGAGGGTAAATTGGGTAGTTCACTTAGGAAGCAGCCCCCAGGGCTAGGGTTTGGAGCTCTATATAAGCTTGTAGCCTCCACCTCTTTGGAATAAAAAAGATCAATCTACAATTGCAGCCACCAGGCTACTTGGAGGGTGGAACCCCTATAGCGTTCCAAGGGTTGATCCCCCTCAAAGATCAATCTCCATAGAATTCCTCTAGGGTTCTATCACATAGCTACTCGTGTGGGGACACTAAGAGTACAGTGCAGGTGCTCATTAGAGAATGAGTTTACTGATTGATCCACCTACAGAATGCTAGATGGTTATTGATACCTCACGTCAAACAGCGATTCCATAGTCCCAATAGTGTATGTGGTCCTTAGACTTGAGACACCAAGGATGTCCTGTATGAGTACTCCATTCTTTGATACCAGACTTATAGGTTTGGAAAGTTCCATATCTAGTACAGTCGGTCATTGGGAGTGATAGCCAACCTTATGAGGGCTATTAAGTGTTAATAGAGGATCATCCGCTCTCGGTATCATAAGAGGAATATCTCATATATTCTTGCGCGAACAAATCCTTGGCCAAGGTTATTCGGATTGAGAGAGAAAGAGTTCTCTGGGAGAATACGAAAAGAGCAAGACTCGAGGAGAGACCGTTTGGGCCTAATAGTACCATGCCCGGTATAGGGTCTTTGGGATATTAAATGGATGAGAGATTATAGATACATGGTAACTGAGGACAGATAGGTCCAAAGGATTGGATTCCCCTGTATCGTCTAGGGGCTACGGCGTAGTGGCCTGGTACGTCCGGAGTCGATGAGTTTGGTGAATTATTATAGAGATAATAATTCACTATATTAGAAGGAGTTCTGACAAGTATAACTCACGGCCAGCTCGATATTGGGCCTAGAGAGTCACACACAAATGGTAGGTGTTGCGACGAGTAGAGGTTTGGATATGAGATATCCGCTGAACCCCCCATCTTATTGGATATCTGTTAAGCCCCTGAATTATTGGATCATGACATGAGATCCAATAATTGCTAATAAGAGATTATTGGGTAGAAACCCACTAATCCAAGAGGCTTGGGTAATTGGATGGAGATCCAATACCCAATAGGGTAAAAGATCTATTAGGGTTTTCAAGGGGCCTCTATAAATAGGAGGGAACCAAAGCTCTATAGGCTGAGGATTTTTGGTAGCCACCTCCTATTCTCCTCTCCCCAAAGAGAGAGGTGCATCGTCACAATCCCTACCGTGTGGATATCACTAGAGAGGAGGACACTTGACCTCCTTCATCCTCTTCTACAGATCTGTAGGAATTCAGGAATATACGATCTCCCTAGGTATCTTCTTTTACACGTGAAGTTTTACACATTTGTTTTTGACGTACCGATCTTCGCACGATGATAGAAACTTTCTATGGAAAATCTAGGGTTATTTTTTTTTGTTCTTCCACTACGCATGTGATGTCGCTCCCCTTATGGATTTCCCAACAATTCCTA
The DNA here is from genome assembly GCA_024322285.1 of Musa beccarii. NCBI lineage: Eukaryota > Viridiplantae > Streptophyta > Magnoliopsida > Zingiberales > Musaceae > Musa > Musa beccarii. Next base: position 12,187,976 of record CM044402.1, read on the forward strand.
GACCTGTGAGTTTCTCGATCAACTCAATCATCTTCTTAAGGACATGGTTCAAAACATATGTCCCCTCAGTCATCCTAGCACTAAAAAGACTCTTTGATATCTCATATCGCTGAGTTCTTCCCTGTTCCTCAAACAGTTTATGGAGATACAAGAGTATGGAATTAGCATCCATATTTTCATGCTCTCTGTAACTCAATAGTCATAGAGGCCAACATGTAACACTGAGCAAGAGCAGAATCATCTATGGACTTTACATAACGAGCGATCTCATCCTCGCTTACCCCTTCGTCGGGTGTAGGGATCACTGTATCAAGGACATACACGATTTTCTCCATCATGAGAATGATTCTCAGATTGTGAAACCGATCCGTATATTATAGATCAGTGAGGTAGTTGGCATCAAGTATGCCACGTAAAGGATTTGAAAGAGATATTTTTTTAAAATTAAATATGTAGAAGAAATAAATAACATGCAGACTTTGCAAAAATTAAATAGTTAAGATAAGGACTTCTATCTTAATGTATTCTCACTAATTTTTTGTGAGTCACACAACACCCTCTGGTATGTGAATCGGAGACCCCCAGTGGATCTCTAGTGGGGATCGGGATCCAATCGACGTTTTAATGTAACCTCGAGGGACTCAACCAATCACGTTAAGCCCGTAAAGGTAGGCAACTCTTGCCAATCACAACTCATTGTGATTCTCATCCTGTTCAACCTCCGAACCACCATGGCCTCGAGGGACTCGACCAACCATGATGTTCAGTTAAGTCATTACCATAGTTACAAGATGAGTCTGATTCGATGATATACTCTCAAGGGACTCGACCAAGCATACCATGTCCTCAGGTCACCGGTGACATCTCTATGTCGTAGATAAGATAGGGAAATACGATATTGGTGAGTCTCAAGGGACTCGACTAACTCAACCTACACCGAGAATCGGTTCCTAGCTATAATGATGGAAGGCCATATGGGTCAATCTAATTACCTCACGTTTACCGACTTAATATTATTAATAAAGGAGAATTTTTATTTGGTCTCCTAACATAATGTGTCACACATATACATATTTAATATATATATCTACATCGCATACAAATATATATACATATCTAGTAGGTGTATAACCAATCACACATCACATGAGCAATCACACCAGATGATCATGGACCCCATCCTAATATGATCAGGCCGAGCCAGTGGGCCCAATCACTCATATCAAGATCTATGTGTGCTTCGGTGCATCTCCATGCCCTGTGATCGTCCTTCTCACTTCATCGGTTCCGTCGGCATCTCAATGTATCTCCATGCGTCGGATCGTTCGTCTCGACCTCATGGGTCCCGCTACCACTACGCCTCCTCATGTAATTACAACATAATTACAAGTATGTAGGCCTGACAATAAATGAGATAAATAAAGGCTCGCAATCCCCAATAATAATAATCACAAGTCCATTATCATCTGTCCACATCATATATCATATGTATATATTATTTTATAAAACTACTAGATAAATAATAATAGTTAATTAAACTATTTAATTAACATATATATTTTTATGAAAATAGGGATATTTATAGAATTTTTTGAATTTCAAGGGGTATTTTGGTCATTTTGTCAAAAGGGACAAAAATTGGAATTTTTGAAATTCCGAGAGGCAAAAATGTCTTTTGCCCAAAAAACCCTAATCCCTCTTCTTCCTGTTGCATTACGATGTTGTGGCCGCTGCCACCCTACCCGCGGCGGCCACTACCCGCGGGCGTGTCGCCCCTGCCCATGGCAGGCGCCACTGCAGCGGGCGCTTCTGCTCGCAGGCGAGCGCCGCTACCCCGCAAGCAGCGTTGCCGTCGCGGGTGCCACCTGTAAGGACCTTGCGGGCGCCACTGCCCTGCAGGCAGCGCTGCCACCGTGGGTGCCTTTGCCCACGGGTTACGGGGTAGCGCCCGCAGCCGTCACTGCCCCCGCAGGTGTCTCTACCCATGCCTTGCAAGTAGGCAGCAGGCCGTCGGTGCCATTGTAGGCAGCAAGGCTACAAGTAGCCTTACGGTCGCTATACGAGTGTAGTAAAGGCAGCAACACTTGCTGCCCTTCCTCACCTTTTGTGTCAACGATTTTGACGATAAAAACTATTCTAAATCACAACACACAGTTTAAGATTCAATCTTCGCACAAACAACCTAGCTCTAATACTACTGTCGGGAAATCCTATGGGGCAACATCTCATGCGCAGCGGAAGAACAAAAAATAAAACTACAGATTTCCTGTAGAAAGGTTTCGTCGTCGTGCGAAGATCGGTGCGTTAAAAATAAATCCGCGAACACTGCATGTGTAAAAGAAAATACCTAGGGAGATCGTATATCCCTGAATCCTTGTAGATCTCTAGGAGAGGATGAAGAAAGTCAAGCATCCTCCTCTCTAGCGATACCCACACGGCAAGGACTACAACGATGCTCCTCTCTGGAGAGAGGAGAATAGAATGTGGCTACCAAAAGAACCCCCCAGCCTATAGAACTTTGGTTCCCTCTAATTTATAGAAGCCCCCTGTAAACCCTAATGGATCTTGCCCTGTTGGGTATTGGATCTCCATCCAATTACCCAAGCCTCTTGGATTAGTGGGTCTCTACCCAATAATCTCTTATTAGCAATTATTGGATCTAATCTTAGAATCCAATAATTCAGGAGCTTAATTGATATCTAATAAGATAGGGGCTTCAGTAGATATCTCATATTCGAACCTCTATTCATCGCAACACCTACCATATGTGTGTGACCCTCTAGGCCCAATATCGAGATGGACATGAGTAATACTTGTCAGAACTCCTTCTGACTTAGTGAATTATTATCTCCATAATAATTCACCTAACTCATCAACTACGGACGTACTAGGCCACTACGCCGCAGCCCCCAGACAATACAGGGGAATCCAATCCTTTGTTCCTATCTATTCTCAGTTATCATGTATCTATAGTCCCTCATCCATCTAATATCCCAGAGATCCTATATCGGGCATGGTGCTGTCAGGCCCATACGACTCTCTTCGAGTCTTGCTCTTATCAGATTCTCCCGGAGAACTCTTTCTCTCTCAATTCAAATAACCTTAGCTAAGGATTTGTTCAAGCAAGAATACATGGGATCCTCTTATGATACCGAGAGCGGATGTGCTAGTCATATGTGCCCTACAAACCAATCACATAAGTGATGGCACTTGTGACTTGATATGCACTCTTTCTCTATGCTTATTATTAAATATTTTATCACTTTATCTTACGTGTTGCATACATTGTAATGTCCTTGGATCTGTGCAATGGGAATCGGATCATGATGAGATCACGATAATGAAACTGATTCATCTTTAAACACACAAAATAAATAATCCCGATCATAGGTTACTCGAGAGGGACATCAAGATAATCGGATAGACTGGTGTGCTGTATACCCATCCATATGATGGAGTTAGCTGGTCTCATAGCTACTTGTGTGGGGACACTAAGAGTACAATGCAGGTGCTCATTGGAGAATGAGTTCACTGATTGATCCGCTTATGAAATGCTGGATGGTTATTGATACCTCATGTCATACAACGATTTCGTAGTCCCAGTAGTGTATTTGGTCCTTAGACTTGAGACACCAAGGATGTCCTATATGAGTACTCCAATCTTTGATACAGGACTTATAGGTTTAGAAGTTTTAGATCTAGTACAGTCGGTTATTGGAAGTGGTAGCCAATTTTACGAGGGCTATGGAGTGTCAATAAAAGATCATCCACTCTCGATTTCATGAGAGGAATATCCCATGTATTCTTGCTCGAACAAATCCTTGACAAAGGTTATTCGGATTGAGAGAGAAAGAGTTCTCTAGGAGAATCCGACTAGAGCAAGATTCGATAAGAAACCGTATGGGCCTGATACCACCATGCCTGGTATAGGGTCTCTGGGATATTAGATGGATGAGGAACTATAGATACATGGTAACTTTGGACAGATAGGTCCAAAGGATTGAATTCCCCTGCATCGTCTCGGGACTGCAGCGTTGTGGCCTAGTACGTCCGTAGTCGATGAGTCGGGTGAATTATTATAGAGATAATAATTCACTAAGTCAGAAGGAGTTCTGACAAGTATCACTCATGGCCAGCTCGGTACTGGGCTTAGAGGGTCACACACATATGGTAGGTGTTGCGACGAGTGGAGGTTCGGATATGAGATATCCGCTAGAGCCCCTATCTTACTAGATATCTATTAAGCCCCTGAATTATTGGATCCTCGGATGAGATCTAATAATTGCTAATAAGAGATTATTGAGTAAAGACCTACTAATCTAAGAGGCTTGGGTAATCGGATGGAGATCTAATACCCAATAGGGTAAGATCCATTCGGGTTTACAGGAGGCCTCTATAAATAGGAGGGAACCAAAGCTCCATAGGCTGGGAGCTCTTTTTAGTGGCCACCTTTTATTCTCCTCTCCCAAGAGAGGAGCATCGTTGTAGTCCCTGCCGTGTGGATACCGCTAGAGAGGAGGATGCTTGACCTCCTTCATCCTCTCCTACAGATCTACAGGGATTTAGGGATATACGATCTCCCTGGGTACTTTCTTTTACATATACAGTTTTCACATATTTGTTTTTGACGCATCGATCTTTGCACGACGACGGAACCTTTCATGGAAATCTAAGGTTTTTATTTTTCTATTCTTCTACTATGCATGAGATGTCACCCCCTATGGATTTCCAAACAGTGGTATTAGAGCCAGGTTGTTCGTGCGAAGATCGGATCTTAAACTGCATGTGTTGTGATTTAGAACAATTTTGTCATCAAAATCGATGGCGCAAATGTGGTGAGGAAGGGGAGCAACTATTGCTACCCTTGCTGCTCTCGCAGAACAGCCAAAGGCTACTTGCAGCCATGGCTGTGCACGCAAGGGCTGCTAGTGGCCGACGTTGGCTGCCAAGAAAGCAATGCCTACAGGCTGCCTGCGCAGGCACCCTGCCCATAAGCGGCGAGCGGCACCTGTAGGGGCGACTGTCGTTGCCCGTGGCCAAGCAGGCAGCACCTGCAGCCACCCATAGGGGTGGTCCCCGCGGGGGGCAAGGCCACCTTAGGAGGCGGCGCTTGCCCGTGGCGACGCCCATGGGGCAGCACAGTAGGGGCGTCGGGGAGGAGCCCGCGGGGCAGCGACGCAAGGGCGCCGGTGAGAAGCCCGTGGGGCAACACCTGTGGGCACTTTGCTCGCATGCAGTGGTGGCACCGCCTGCAAGCACGGGAGGCGCCCCCTTCCCACGCGACACCCCACGCACATGGCCATTGCCGGCAGGGTGGTGACGATCATAGCCACAGCACTACAAAGGTGGGATTAGGGTTTTTATGGATAAAAGATAGTTTTACCCCTCGAAATTTTAGAAATTCAAGTTACTGTCCCTTTTAACAAAATCACCAAATTACCCCTCATAATTTTAAAATTTTCAATTTTATCCTTTTGGCCGAATGACCAAAATACCCTTCAAAATTCAAAAAATTTCCTTTATGTCCTTGAGTTTGAAAAAATATTAGTTAATTAAAATATTTAATTAACTATTATTATATATCTAGTAGTCCTATATAATAACAAATACATGTAATGTATGATGTAGATAGATAATCATGGACCATGTGATGTGATGTGTGTACATGTGATTATTATTATTAGGCCTGCGAGCCTATGTTTTTCTCGTTTATTATCGGGCCTGCATGTTTGTAATTATATTGTAATTACATGAAGAGGCACAATGGTAGCGGGACCCATTAGGTCGAGACGAACGATCCGACAGATAGAGATGCGTTGAGATGCCGACGGAACCGACGAAGCGAGAAGGACGATCATAGAGCATGGAGATGCGCTGAAGCACACATAGATCTTGATGTGAGTGATTGGGCCCACTAGCTTGGGCTTGATCACATTAGGATGTGGTCCATGATCATCTGGTGTGATTGCTCATGTGATGTGTGATTGATTATACACCTACTAGAAATGTATATATATTTGCATGCGATGTAGATATATATTAAATATACATATGTGTGACATATTTTGTTAGGAGACCAAATCAAAATCCCCTCTATTAATAATATTAAGTCGGTAAACATGAGGCAATTAGATTAACCCACGTGGCCTTCCATCGTTATAGATAGGAATCGATTCCCGGTGTAGGTTGAGTTGGTCAAGTCCCTCGAGACTCACATATATCGCGTTTCACTATCTTATCTACAATATAGACATATCACCGGTGACCTAAGGATATGGTATACTTGGTCGAGTCCCTCGAGAGCATATCATCGAATTAGACTCATCTTGTAACGATGGTGATGACTTAACCGAACATCATGGTTGGTCAAATCCCTCGAGGCCATAATGGTTCGAAGGTCGAACAGGACAAGAATCACAAGGAGTTGTGATTGATAAGAGTTGTCTGCCTTAACGAGCTTAACGTGATTGATCGAGTCCCTCGAGGTTGTGTTAAGATGCCGATTTGATCCCGATCCCCACTAGAGATCCGTTGGGGGTCTCTGATTCACATACCAGAGGGTGTTGTGCGTCTCGTGAAAAATTAGTAGGAGTATATTAAGATAGAAGTCTTTATCTTAACTATTTAATTTTTGCAAAGTCTACATGTTATTTATTTTTGTTACATCTTTATTTTTTTTAAAAAATATCACTTTCAAATTCTTTACGTGGCATACTTGATGCCAACTGCCTCACTGATCCAAATTATACAGATTGGCTTCATAATCTGAGAATCATTCTCACGGTAGAGAAAATCGCGTATGTCTTTGATATAGTGATCCCTACGCCCGATGAAGGGGCAAGCGAGGATGAGATCGCTCATTATGTGAAGTACATAGATGATTCCACTCTTGCTCAGTGCTATATGTTGGCCTCTATGACTACTGAGTTTAAGAGGCAACATGAAAATATGGATGCTAATTCCATACTCCTACATCTCCGTAAACTGTTTGAGGAACAGGGAAGAACCCAATGATATAAAATATCAAAGAGACTTTTCCATGCCAGGATGACTGAGGGGACACTAGTTCAGAACCATATCCTTAAGATAATTGAGTGGATCAAGAAACTCATAGGTCTAGGAATGGTTCTAGAGGACAACCTATCTGTGGATCTTGTACTTCAGTCCCTACCAGATTCTTTTTCTCAGTTTATAATGAATTTTAATATGAACAAGTTTAAGGTGACCCTACCAGAGCTCCTTAATATGTTGAGAGAAGTAGAGAGCACCATCAAGAAAGAGAAGCCAGTTCTCTATGCTAGTGAGGCCAGAAAGAAAAGGAAGACAGAGAAGTCCCTTAAGAAGGGCAAGGGCAATGGTAAAATGAGAAAGACAAAAGTTTCCAAGAAAGACCCAACAAAGGTCAAAGGCCAATGCTTCCACTACAGCAAAGATGGGTACTGGAAGAGGAATTACAAAGAGTACCTTTCAGCGAGGGCGAAACAAAAGCTTGGAGAAGCTTCAGGTACATTTATGGTCAGCCTCCATTTGTTAGAATCTTATGATAACACATGGGTATTGGATATCGGGAGTACTTATCATATCTGCAATTCATTGTAGGTTCTGGCAAGACCTAGGAGATTGAAGAGAGGCGAGATTGACATTAAGATGGGCAATGGAGCAAAGGTTGCTGTAGTGGCTGTTGGCAAGGTCACCTTACATCTGTTTGGTGGAGCTATTATTGCATTAGATGCATGTTATTATGTTCCTTCTATTATCAAAAATATTATTTCCATTTCATGTTTGACAGTTAGTGGATATAAATTAGTTTTTGAGAATAATGGTTGTTCAATAATATTAGATGATGAGATCATCACGAGAGAAATATTGCATAATGGTGTATTTATGCTAGATACAACTACACACATCATGAGTGTGAGTCTAAGAGGAAACGAGAAGAAGTGAACAATGTATATCTGTTGCATTGTAGGCTAGGTCACATCCATGAAGGAATGATTTAAAAGTTGCCGAAGAATAGATATCTAGATCCATTTGACTATGAGTCATATACGACTTGTAAACCTTGCCTTCACGAAATGATGACCAACTCTCAATTTAGTGGAACTGGAGAGAGAGCCACTGAGTTACTGGAACTCATACATAGTGATGTATGTGGTCCCATGTTGACTCATGCCATAGGTGGTTATACCTACTTCATTACTTTCAGTTATGATTTCTCAAGATATGGATATGTGTACTTGATGAAATACAAGTCTGAGGCTTTTGAGAAATTTAGGGAATATAAGAATGAAGTGAAGAATTAGACTAGAAATAATATTAAAACCCTTCGATCAGATCAAGGAGGTGAATACTTGAGTACAGATTTCACCCAATTTCTCAAAGATCATGGGATTTTATCCCAATGGACACCTCCTTATACACCACTACTTAATGGTATATCTGAAAGGGGGAATCACACACTATTAGACATGGTGTGTTCTATGATGAGTTTCGCTGACCTACCCATCTCATTCTGGGGATATGCCCTAGAGATTGCAGCTTACATTCTGAATAGAATTCCAACTAAACCAGTAGTGTCTACTCCATATGAGATATGGAATGGGAAGAAGCCTGATCTTAAGGTTGTTAAGATTTGGGGCTGCCTTGCCCACGTCAAGAGATATTACCTTGACGAGTTGGAATCCAGGACGGAACGGTGCAAGTTCATGGAATACCCCAAGGAAACTTGTGGGTATTATTTCTATCACCTTGAGGACCAAAAGGTCTTTGTAGCCAATAGAGCAGTGTTTCTTGAGAAGGAACGCATTCTTGGTGGAGACAGTGGGAGCATGATAGAGTTGAGTGAGGTTAGAGAACCTAGCTCAAGCACCATTCTACAGTCAGAATCTGTTCAGATACCTAGCACATAAGTTTCAACTTTACGTAGGTCTGATAGAGTATCTCATCCTCCTGAAAGATATGTGGGATATATCAGAGGAGAGGATGTTAAGGATATTGATCCTCAGACCTATGAGGAGGCTATTATGAGCATAGACTCCGGGAAATGGTAAGAAGTCATGAATTTAGAAATGGATTCCATGTACTCCAACAAGGTTTGGAACCTAGTTGATGCACCCAAGGGTATTATACCCATTGGCTGCAAGTGGATCTTCAAAAAGAAGATTGGAGTAGATGGAAAGGTAGAGACCTATAAAGTAAGATTAGTGGCTAAGGGGTATCGTCAAAGGTAAGGTGTTGACTATGATAAAACTTTCTCACCTGTAGCCATACGAAAATCCATTTGAATTCTATTAGCTATTATAGCACACTATGATTATGAGATCTGGCAGATGGATATCAAAACCGCATTCCTCAATGACATCCTCGAGGAGGAGGTATATAAGATACAGCGTGAGGGTTTCGTGTCCAAGAATAACCTAGACAAGCTGTGTAGGTTGCTTAGGTCTATCTATGGATTGAAGTAAGCTTCCCAAAGTTGGAACATAAGATTTGATGAGGCGATCAGATCTTATGACCTCGTTAAGAACAAAGATAAGCCTTATGTGTACAAGAATGTAAGTGGGAGCACTATCACCTTTTTGGTATTGTATGTGGATGACATCCTGATCATTGGGAATGATGTTGGAATGCTCTCCATAGTAAAGGCTTGGCTATCTAGGCACTTCTCCATGAAGGATTTAGGGGAAGCATCCTACATATTGGGGATATGGATCAATAGAGATAAAATCTAAGAGGATGCGTGGTTTGTCCCAGTCTAGGTACATAGACACCATTACCAAAAGGTTTGGCATGGAAAATTCTAAGAGAGGTCTCACACCGATGAGACATAAGTTATCACTTTCTAGGAGGATATCCCCAATGGCTCCAAGAAAGGGCAAACATGGATAGGATATCATATGCCTTAGTGATAGGATCTATCATGTATGTTATGCTATGTGTCAGGCCTGATATAGCACATGCTCTGAGTGTCACGAGCAGGTATTAGGCAGATCCAAGCTTAGAGCACTGGAAAGCAATAAAATGTATCCTTAAGTACTTAAGAAGGACTAAGGATCTTTTACTGATATATAGATGAAGTAGCCTCAGGGTTTAAGGCTACATGAACTTGAGCTTCCAGTCTGACGTCGATGATAGCAAATCTAATTCAGAGTATGTGTTCACCCTGAATGGAGGAGTAATATGCTGGAATAGTTTCAAGCAAGACACTACTGCTGACTCGACCACAGAAGCGGAATACATTGCTGCAGTAAAGGCAACCAAGGAGGAAGTCTAGATGACGAAGTTCATCATAGATCTAGGAGTCATCCCAGGCAGTGAGGAGCTAATTCCCATAAATTACGATAAATACAAGGTGATTACTCAAATAAGGAACCCGGGTCTCATCAGAAGTGTTTTAAGGAGGTTCTAGCTTATTAGAGTGATCATGACCCGAGGAGATGTAGTAGTGGAAAGAGTTCTATCCGAAGATAACATTACAAATCCACTGACAAAGCCATTGACTCAGATTATCTTTGAGCGTCACAGAGGTCTGATAGGGATCAGACACATAGGTGATTGGCTTTAGGTCAAGTGGGAGATTGTTAGTCATATGTACCCTGCAAGCCAATCACATGAGTGATGGCACTTGTGACTTGATATGCTCTCTTTCTCTTTACTTATTATTAGGCATTTTATCACTTTATCTTGCGTGTTGCATATATTGTGATGTCCTTGGATCTATGCAATGAGAATCGGATCGTGATGAGATCACGATAATGAGATTGATTCACCTTTAAACACAAACCCTAAATAATGCCAGTCATAGGTTACTCGAGAGGGACATTGAGATAACTAGATAGACTGGTGTGCTGTATACCCATCCATATGATTGAGGTAGCTGGTCTTATAGCTACTCGTGTGAGGACACTAAGGGTACAATACAGGTGCTCATTGAGAAATAAGTTCACTAATTGATCTGCTTACGGAATGCTGGATAGTTATTGAAACCTCACGTCAGACAGCGATTCTGTAGTCCCAGTAGTGTATCTGGTCGTTAGACTTTAGACACTAAGGATGTCTTATATGTGTTCTCCACTCTTTGATACCACACTTATAGGTTTGGAAGTTCCAGATTTAGTACAGTCGGTTATTGGGAGTGGTAACCAATTTTACAAGGGCTATTGAGTGTCAATAGAGGATCATCTACTCTCAGTATCATGAGAGGAATTTTTCATGTATTCTTGCTCGAACAAATCTTTGGCCAAGGTTATTTGGATTGAGAGAGAAAGAGTTCTCTGAGAGAATCTGACTAGAGCAAGATTCGAGAAGAGAGCGTATGGGCCTGACAGCACTATGCCCGGTATAGGGTCTCTGGGATATTAGATGGATGACGAACTATAGATACATGGTAACTGTGGACAGATAGGTCCAAAGGATTGGATCCCCTGTATCATCTGGGGACTACGACGTAGTGGCCTAGTACATCCGCAATCGATGAGTCGGGTGAATTATTATAGAGATAATAATTCATTAAGTCAGAAGGAGTTCTGACAAGTATCACTCATGGCCAGCTCGATATTGGGCCTAGAGGGTCACACACATATGGTAGGTGTTGCGACGAGTAGAGGTTCGTGCTAGTCATATGTGCCCTGCAAGCCAATCATATGAGTGATGGCACTTATGACTTGATATTCACTATTTCTCTTTGCTTATTATTAGGCATTTTATCACTTTATCTTACGTGTTGCATATATTGTGATGTCCTTGGATTTGTGCAATGGGAATTGGATCATGATGAGGTCACGATAATGAGACCGATTCACCTTTAAACACAGACCCTAAATAATATCGGTCATAGGTTACTTGAGAGGGACATCGAGATAACCAGATAGACTAGTGTGCTATATACCTGTCCATATGATGTAGATAGCTGGTCTCATAGCTACTCGTGTGGGGACACTAAGTATACAGTGCTGGTACTCATTGGGGAATGAGTTCACTGATTGATCCGCCTAAGGAATGCTAGATGGTTAATGATATCTCACGTTAGATAGCGACTTCGTAGTCCCAGCAGTGTATCTGGTCCTTAGACTTAAGACACCAAGGATGTCCTATATGAGTACTCCACTCTTTGATACCGGGCTTATAGGTTTGGAAAGTTCCAGATCTAGTACAACCGGTTATTGAGAGTGGTAGCCAACCTTACGAGGGCTATTAAGTGTCAATAGATGATCATCCGCTCTCGATATCATGAGAGGAATATCTCATGTATTATTGCTCAAACAAATCCTTGGCCAAGGTTATTCGAATTGAGAGAGAAAGAGTTCTCCGGAAGAATCCGACTAGAGCAAGATTCGAGAAGAGACCGTATCGAGCTGACAGCATCATACCTGGTATAGAGTCTCTAGAATATTAGATAGATGAGGGACTATAGATACATGATAACTAAGGACAAATTGGTCAAAAGGATTAGATTCCCCTATATCGTCTAGGGACTATAGTGTAGTGGCCTAGTACGTCCGTAGTCGATGAGTTGGGTGAATTATTATAGAGATTATTATTCATTGAGTTAGGAGGAGTTTTGATAAGTATCACTCACTACCAGCTCGATATTGGGCCTAGAGGGTCACACACATATGGTAGGTGTTGCGATGAGTAGTGGTTCAGATATAAGATATCCGCTGGAGCCCCTATCTTATTGGATATCCATTAAGCCCCTAAATTATTGGATCCTCGGATGAGATCCAATAATTGCTAATAAGAAATTATTGGATAAAGACCCACAAATCCAAGAGGCTTGGGTAATTGGATGGAGATCCAATACCCAACAGGGCAAGATCCATTAGGGTTTATAGGGGGCTTCTATAAATAGGAGGGAACCAAAGCTCCATAGGCTGGGGGTTCTTTTTGGTTGCCACCTTCTATGCTCCTCTCCCAAGAGAGGAGCATTGTTGCAGTCCCTGCCGTGTGGATACCGCTAGAGAGGAGAACGCTTGACCTTCTTCAACCTCTCCTACAGATCTATAGGGATTCAGGGATATACAATCTCCCTAGGTACTTTCTTTTACACATGCAATTTTTGTGAATTTATTTTTGATGCACCGATCTTCACACGATGATAGAACCTTTCATGGAAATCCAAGGTTTTTATTTTTTTGTTCTTCCGCTATGCATGAGATGTCACCCCTTATGGATTTCCCAATAGTGGTATCAATGCCAGGTTGTTCGTTCGAAGATCAGATTTTAAACTGTGTATTATGATTTAGAACAATTTTATCATCAAAATCGTTGGCGTAAAAATGGTGAGGAAGGGCAGCAATTGTTGCTGCCCTTGCTGCGCTCGCAGAACCGCCCAAGGCTACTTGCAGTCATGGCTGTGCGCGTAGGGGCCGCCGGTGGCCAGCGTTGGTCGCCAAGCAAGCAGTGCCTGTAAGCTACCAGCACAGGTGCCTTACCTGCAAGTGGCAGGCGGCACCCGTAAGGGCAACTGCCACCGCCCTCAACCACCTACAGAGGCTATCCCTGCGGGGGTCAAGGCCGCCTGAGGAGGTAGTGCCTGCCCGCGGCGACACCCGCTAGGCAACGCCACAGGGGCACCGGTGGGGAGCTCGCGGGGTGCGCCTACGGGCGCTGCGCCCGCATGCAACAGCGACACCCCCCTGCAGGGACTCGAGGTGCCCCCTTCCCACGCTGCCCCGCATGCATGGGCTGCAGCCACAGCACTATATAGGAGGGATTAGGGTTTTTCTAGGCAAAAGATAATTTTACTCCTTGAAATTTTAGAAATTTCAGTTTTTGTCTCTTTTAATAGAATTACCAAAATACCCCTCATAATTTTAAAATTTTCAATTTTATCCTATTGGCCAAATGACCAAAATACCCTTCAAAATTTAGAAAGTTCCTTTTATATCCCTGATTTTAGAAAAATATTAGTTAATTAAAATATTTAATTAACTATTATTATTTATCTAGTAGTCCTATATAAGAACATATATATGTGATGTATGATGTGGATAGATGATTATGGACTTGTGATGTGATGTGTGTACATATGATTATTATTATTATTGGGCCTACGAGCCTATATTTTTCTCGTTTATTGTCGAGCCCGCGTGCTTGTAATTATGTTGTAATTACATGAAGAGGCACAGCGGGAGCGTGGAAATAATAGCGGGACCCACGAGGTCGAGACGGATGATCCGACATAATGTCACAAACAAATTGTAAATGGCTTGTTCGGTGTAATGCTTATGCGTGTCCATGTCCTTTTCAGTTTGTTCTAGCTTGTAAAGCTTGTAAAAGGCTTGCCAAAGGTTAAATGCCTCATTTGAGTGAGTTTGGCAGTCATTGTCGGCATGTACATAAAGTTTACGTCTAGTGGACACTTGTACCGCATTTTAGTCTATAATGGACCAATTTTATACCTTTGTTGTGCAATCATTCTGAGCTTGTGATATCCATGGGTGGAATTTGCATTGGCTATAAAGTGTTTGCTGAAATGGTTGCTTGTGGATCCCGTGTGAAGTACTTTTTCTGTCCTGTGTTCTCTTTTGTAGGTCCTAAAGGATCGTAGGAGATTTCGGGGAGGCTGACCTTTGCGGACTGACATGCAATGGTGCCGCACAGCTTAGGCAAAACCAGCTAAGTCCATGACAGATGGTATCAGAGTGGGACAAGCCCACTTAGAAATACTTAGCATACAAACATGGGGGACCTAGCGGGGCTACGTTGAGGGCAGCCAACATGTGCGATCGTTTGGGAAACAGACATGGAGTTGTAGGGGAAGGAGTCGCTTAGAGGAGCGGGCATCCGAGAATAGCATTCAAAAGAATGGCCATCCCTTTGCACAAGAGGCATCATGAGGATAAATAAGTTAAGAAGAATTGCGTAGCACACAAAGGTTGGATGGCTGAGTTCGAGCAGTGGCTCGACGTTGGCACCGAAACTTGATGGTGCTCGAGGTAAGCAGGGCGCTTTGTCACGGAATTAGCTGGATTTGCCTAAGCCGTGCGGCACCAATGCGAATCACCGCAAAGGTCAGCCTCCCCGAAATCTCCTACAATCCCTTAGGACCAACGAAAGAGAAGACGGGACAGAGAAAGCGCTTCACACGGGATCCGCAAGCCACTCTTTTAGCAAACACTTTATAGCCAATGCATATTCCAACAATGGATATTACAAGCTCAGAACAGTTGCACAACAAAGGTATAAAATTGGTCCACTACAGACCGTAAGCTAGTACAAGTGTCCACATGACACAAACTTTCTGTACAAGCCGACAATGGCTGCCAAACTCACTCAAATTGGGCATTTCGGCTTTGGCAAGCCCTTTACAAGTAATAACAAACCAAAAGGGACACGGACACACATAAGTGTTACACCGAACAAGCCGTTTACAATTTTGTCCGTGATATTCTCTCCCACTTATTCCTTCGACGTCCTCGTCGAAGCCTTTGCTGACGCTGTAACTTCTTTTCTTTGTTGGATCTTCGATCTTCTGCTCTTGCTGCGATGCGCCTCTAGGCTCCCAATTGTTCTCCACTTGTTGTTGAGTCGTCGAACTTTAATCCGCCATGCTGCTTCAACTCGCCAATAACTCTGACTCTGGTGTGGGGTCGGTGAAGTTGTGCTGATCCTTGCCTTTGAGTCGCACGGATTCATCGATGAAGGAAAAGACCATCTTTGATATGCGATCTCCAAATTCTTCTTGTCTCTTGAACTGGATAGATGCTTGTTGGAACTTTAACGAGCATCGCCTCGCAACCTTTAAAGTTTTCTGGTCCTTCCTCCGTAAAATTTACCCATCGAATCTTCTTCCACTTAGTTGTCTTGCCCAAGTAAGCTCGCATCACTTCCGCTTTCGATTAGCATTCAATTGGGAAATGAAGCGGACAATCTACTCTCAGTAGCACTGATCACCGTTGGTGAGGGCTTGACAACTGTTATCTTCCATTAGTCTCTTCGAAGGGTCTTCAAATTTGTGTGAGCTCCTCCGCGGATAACTAAGAGAGCTGGGGTACTTGGTTTCGCCCATCCTCTTGAGAGTTGAGAAGGCAAAGGTTACTTGACTTCGCCCACCTCCTCGAGGTTGTACTTCGTGCATCAAGCTGGTTACTAGACTTCGCCTGCTCTTAGCTCACACTTCCGAAGCACTTGAAGTGTTTGCAATCCTTGTGCTGAGTCAGCTACTATGATTCGCCTTCTCATTGCCCTTAAACTTCTGGAATGCAAGAAGTTATCACTCCAACTTAGAGTAAGTCTCCGATAGATCTGGTTGCCTTTGGGATTGTACCGCCTTCTCCATCATTTCTATCATTGACTCCTCTGAGTAGCAAAGGTACAGCACCGCGTACTGCCTGCTCCGATCTTTGGTCATGCACTCTTGCATCGACCCGAAGTCCTTCACTCACGGCTATCTTGATGGAAAGTCTGTTGACACTGGTCTTATGAAGTTCCCTGGCTTCTACCCTTCAGCCTTGTCTTGGTACATGGAGTTTGCCAAAGCATTCTCCTCCTCCACGGCCCATATCATGACCAAGCGCTCTCCCTCTATGAGAGCAAGGGATTGATGACTCCCCGGAAGTCCCACCTCAGCGGTACCATGGCACTGCGACGCCCATGGCACTACTATCCGTTGTCTCGCATCTGCATCCCTTCTTCGTGATCGGTAGATCCGCCTCTATGGCATTGTGACACTCCTCTAAGTTCACCTTCAATCTAACCGATGATTGATCTTGGGTAGCTGAGTCCCTCTTGGACTCGTCATTGCTTCCTCGTCATATTTCGACCACCTGCTTCAACACCTATGTGTTCTCTGGGCAGTTCCACTTGGTCGCTGGAAAGACAGACTACAACTCCCATGTATGGCCATCGCCACTCATGTTGCAGGACTTGCACCATTTCTGTTCTTCTTAGCTTCATTGGCTGCAATGTTCGCTTACTCGACCTTGTCCTCTGACTTGCCGGGCTCCCTTAAGCGAATGTGAGCTCTGAAGTAGTTCCACTCTTCAGCAGCTCCGATCATACCTCTGTATGATCCAGTCCCCCTGTGGGACTCCCTGGTACTTGCATCTGAACTTCTTCCTCGATAGTGCACAGCCCCCATAAGCTGATGTCCAAGGCTTCCATTCAATGCAACATTCGATGCACGCACGGAAGACCCACCTCTGTGGTACCATGGCATTCACTGCTTGAATCCATAGCTCTTCTTGCCGTCGTGTTGTTCATCAAAATGGAGCTCCCAGTCATGCTCCCGATCATACCTCTACATGATCTAGTCCCCCCCATGGGACTCACTATGTGTGTCGACTTGCCACGAACTTTTCCACCACGATCTGCTGCATCATATCGCCGCCTGGTGACATCTCCCTGCATTCTGATCCCTGTGGTATGAACTCGAACTGCGATATCTCCATGTGTGGACTCCGCCAACACATCGCAGGGCCTTCGCCAGCTTCGATTCTGTTCACTCCTTTGGCAATCAACCTTCGTCCACCCACTCTCGGGTCACACTCGAACGAAGCCTAGCTCTAGGACAGTCCATCGCCTAGCAGCTCCTCTGAAGTCCCCTGACTTCGCTAAAATAGGTGCACATTTGTCTGGATCCTGGGACTCTGCCCCTACCAGCACAATCTCCGCTGTGCACCGCTTTCCTCATGGTAACTCGAATAGCAACACTATGGCATATTCTTCAAGAGCATCTGCCTTAGCATCCTCTTGCCCCGTGCCAAGGCCTACTAACACCAACCGCCCTTTGCAAGTTGTATCGCCTTAGTTACTCCGTCAAATGCTTCACCGAGACGAGGTGTATATGCCTCGAAGTTCCCTTCGTCTTTGGCACCATACAAGATGAGTCTGCTTCATCAGAATAGAAAACTCATGGAACGACATGATCCTACTCTTGTCTCTGCAAGAGTTCATGTCCTTGACTTCTGTCTAAGGAAAGCTCCACGCCTCCACTCCACGTTCTATCTTCTTTGCCAACTCCCTTCATGCGATTTGGGTATATCAACAAGTTACCCCCAAGTTGTTCTGCTTCTCGATTTGCATTGTGTTAATGGTGGCCCTCACGCTAACCATTCCACGGGTTAGCCCTCTGTTGAGTCCGATCTCGCTATCGGCTCTAAGTGTGCCTTCACTTTGTGTTGCCTGGGTTGCTCCCCCACTTGATCTCGCTATGCGTCCACCAACGCATCACCACTTGCGAGATCATTCAATGACTCCTTACCGCTCACTCGATCCATCGAGCCGTCTTGAGGTACTCAACTAATGCGGTTCATTGCACATGATTCTATCAGAGAACCGAGGCTTATCCCTCCTGGGTATCTGCCCCGTTGGAGCAACTTCTCTCTTCGCATCCTTCCCTTTAGAAGTTTTGGAGACCACCATCCTCTTGGACTACTTCGCCTCTGCTGAACAAACTGTGCCCAATTCTGCCTTTGCAAATGCATTTGCTAGATTGTGACATTTCACCAATACAGCTCGCACTGCACCCCTTTGGGTCTAGCAAAATGCTGAACTCGCTTTGCACACTTGACCTCTTATGAAAGTATCCTGCACATGCTGAAGAGAAAGTTTTAATGCTCCATGGTGCCGACCTTCGGTCGCCTTGGGATGGCCGCGAACAATCCATCGTCCGCATGCAAGGCCATGCATGAGTATCGAATTCCATGAGTTTATAACTCTTTCGATCGTTGAACAACCCACTCCACCTTGCACGGTCTCATCCTTTGCCAAGCACTCCGCTTGCCTCGAGCACCATCAAGGTTGGGTGTTAACGTCGAGCCACTACTCGAACTCGGCCATCCCAACCTTTGTGCGCTCCGCAATTCTTCTTAGCTTGTTGTACTCGTGGTGCCTCGCTAGGTCCCCCACGTTTGCATGCTAAGTGTTTGTAAGTGGGCTTGTCCTGCTCTGATACCATCTGTCACGGAATTAGCTGGATTTGCCTAAGCCGTGCGGCACCAATGCGAATCACCGCAAAGGTCAGCCTCCCCGAAATCTCCTACAATCCCTTAGGACCAACGAAAGAGAAGATGGGACAGAGAAAGCGCTTCACACGGGATCCGCAAGCCACTCTTTTAGCAAACACTTTATAGCCAATGCACATTCCAACAATGGATATTACAAGCTCAGAACAGTTGCACAACAAAGGTATAAAATTGGTCCACTACAGACCGTAAGCTAGTACAAGTGTCTACATGATACAAACTTTCTGTACAAGCCGACAATGGCTGCCAAACTCACTCAAATTGGGCATTTCGCCTTTGGCAAGCCCTTTACAAGTAATAACAAACCAAAAGGGACACAGACACACATAAGTGTTACACCGAACAAGCCGTTTACAATTTTGTCCGTGACAGCTTGGCAAAGGATGAGATCGTGCAAGGTGGAGTGGGTTGTTCAATGATTGAAAGAGTTGTGCAAAGCTCACAGAGGTGAGGGGAGTTGTAAACTCAAGGAATTCGATACTCATGTAAGGGCTTGTAAACGAATGATGGATTGTCTGTGGCCATCCCAAGGCAGCCGAAGGTCGGCGCCATGGAGCATTGAAACTTTCTCTTCATCATGTGTAGGATATCGTACGAGGCTGAAGTGTGCAACAGGTTCAGCATGTTACTAGACCTAGAGAGGTGTAGTGGGAGCTGTATTGGCGAAGAATCGCAATCTAATAGGTACGTTTGCGGAGGCAGAATAATGCACGATTTGTTCAGCAAAGACGGAGTGGTCCAAGGGGATGGTGGTCTCCAAAACTTCTAGAGGGAAGGAGACGAAGAGAGAAGTTGCTCCAACGGGATAGATATCCAGGAGGGATAAGTCCCGGTTCTCTAGAGAGAGAATCATCTGCAATAAACCGCACTAGTTGAGGAGTACCTCAAGACAAAGCTTGATGGATCGAGCGAGCGACGAGGAGTCATTGCACGATCTCACAAGTGGCAATGCGTTGGTGGATGCATAGCGAGATCTAGTGGGGCAGCAACTCAAGGCAACATAAAGTAAAGGCACACTTGGAGCTGATAGGGAGATTGAACTCAATAGAGGGCTGACCCATGGAATGGTGGGCGCGAGGGCCACCATTAACGTAATGCCAATCGAGAAGCGAAGTAACTTGGGGGTAACTTGATGATGTACCCAAACCGCATGAAAGGAATTGGCATAGAAGATAGAACATGGAGCAGAGGCTTGGAGTTTTCCTTAGACAAAGGTCAAGGACATGAACTCTTATAGAGGCAGGAGCAGGATCATGTTGTTCCATGGGTTTCTTATTCTGATAGAGCAAACTCATCTTGCATGGTAACAAAGATGAAGGGAACTTCGAGGCACATGCACCTTATCTCGGTGAAGCATTTGACAGAGGAACAAAGGCGATATAGCTTGCAGAGGCAAAGTTGGTGTCGGAAGGCCTTAGCACGGGGCAAGAGGATGCAAAGGTAGGTACTCTTGAAGAATATGCCACAGTTTTGCTATTCAAGTTGCCATGAGGAAAGCGGTGTGCAGCGGAGATAGTGCTGGTAGGGGCATAGGCCCAGGATCCAGATAATGGTGCACCAATTTCAGCGAAGTCAGGGGACTTCAGAGGAGCTGCTAGGCGACGGACTATCCTAGAGCTAGGCTTCGTCTGAGTGTGACCCGAGAGCAGGTGGACGAAGGTCGATTGTCAAAGGAGCGAACAGAATCGAAGGTGGCAAAGGCCCTACGATGTGTTGGTAGAGTCTACACATAGAGAGATCACAGTTTGAGTTCATACCACAAAGATCAGAATGCAAGGAGATGTCACCAGGAGGTGACATGATGTAGTGGATCATGGTGGAATGGTTCGCGACAATGTGACACACACAATGAGTCCTATGTGGGGACTAGATCATGCAGAGGTATGATCGGGAGCATGACTAGAAGCTCCACTTCGGTGAGCGACATGACAGTAAGAAGGGCTATAGATTCAAGCAGGGAATGCTATGGTACCGTAGAGGCAGGTTTTCCATGTGTGCATCGAAGTTTGCAATGAATGGAAGCCTTGGACATCAGCTTATGGGGGTTGTGCACTATCGAGGAAGAAGCTCAGATGCAAGTACCAGTGAGTCCCATGGGGGGACTAGATCTTGCAGAGGTTTGATCGGGAGTGCGATTGGGAGTTCCACTTCGGTGAGCGACATGATGGCAAGAAGGGCTATGGATTCAAGCAGGGAATGCCATGGTATCATAGAGGCAGGTCTTCTATGTGTGCATCGAAGGTTGCATTGAATGGAAGCCTTGGACATCAGCTTATGGGGGCTGTGCACTATCGAGGAAGAAGTTCAGATGCAAGTACCAATGAGTCCCATGGGAGGGACTGGATCATGCAAAGGTATGATCGGAGTAGCCGAAGAGTTGGACTGCTTCATAGCTCACATTCACTTAAGGGAGCCTGGCAAGTTAGAGGACAAGGCCGAGTAAGCGAATATTGCGACCAATGAAGCTAAGGAGAACAGAAGCGGTGTAAGCCCTGCAACATGATGGCGGAGGCCATACATGGGAGTTACAGTCTGTCTTTCCATCGACTAAGTGGAACTGCTCAAAGAACATAAAGGTGTTGAAGTAGGTGATCAAAAAAGGGTGAGGAAGCAATGATGAGTCCTGAGGGACTCAGATACCCAAAATTGAGCATTGGTTAGAATGGAGGTAGACTCAGAGGAGTGTCATAATGCTGCAGAGGCAGATCTATCGATCGTAAAGAAGGGACGTAGATGTGAGATAACGGATAGTAGTGCCATGGGTATGGTAGCATCATGGTACCGCAGAGGCGGGACTTCCGTGGAGTCATCGATCCCTTGCTCTCATAAAGGGAGAGTGCTTGGTCATGATATAGGCCGTGGAGGAGGAGAATGCAGTGGCAAACTCCATGTACCATGACAAGGCTGAAGGATAGAGGCCAAGGAACTTCATAAGACTGGTGTCAATGGACTTCTCATCAAAAGAGACGTAAGTGAAGGACTTCGAGTCGATGCAGGTGTGTAGGACCAAGGAACGAAGCAGGCAATACCCGGTACTGGACCTTTGCTACTCAGAGGAGTAGGTGGTAGAAATAATGGAGAAGGTGGTATAATCCCAAAGGCGACCAAATCTATCATAGACTTACTCCAAGTTGAAGTGATAACTTCTTGCATTTCAAAAGTTCAATGGCATTAAGAAGGTGAATCACAGTAGCTGACGCAGCGCAAGGATTGCAAACACTTCAAGTGCTTCAGAAGTGTGAGCTAAGAGCAGGCGAAGTCTAGTAACTAGATCGACGCATAAAGCACAACCTCGAGGAGGCGAGTGAAGTCAAGTAACCTTTGCCTTCTCAACTCTCAAGAGAATGGGCGAAACCGAGTACCCCAGCTCTCTTAGTTATCCAGCATAGGAGCTCTGCATAGATTTGAAGACCTTTCGAAAAGACGAATGGAAGACAACAGTTGTCAAGTCCTCACCAATGGTGATCAGTGCTACTGGGAGTAAATTATATGCTTCATTTCCCAACTAAATGCCAATTGAAAGTGGAAGTGATGCGAACCTACTTGGACGAGACAACTAAGTGGAAGAAGATTCGATTAAAAAATTTTACGGAGGAAGGACCTGAAAACTTCAAAGGTTGTGAGGTGATGCTCGTTAAAGCTCCAACAAGCATTTATCCAATTCAAGAGATAAGAAGAATTTGAAGACTAGCACATATCAAAGGAGGTCTTTTCCTTCATCAAATGAATCCGCAAGAACCAATAAGGATCAGCACAACTCTGCCAACCCCACACCAGAGTCAGAGTCATTAGCAAGTAGAAGCAGCATGACGGATTAAAGTTCAACAATTCAACAACAACAAGCAGAGAACAATTGGGAGCCAAGGGGTGCATCACAGTAGGAGCAGAAGATTGAAGATCTAGCAAAGGCAAAGAGTTGCAACATCAACGATGGCTTCGACGAGGATGTCGAAGGAATAAGAGGGGGAGAAAGTCACGGACAAATTGTAAACGACTTGTTCGGTGTAATACTTATGCGTGTCCATGTCCTTTTCGATTTGTTCTAGCTTGTAAAGCTTGTATAGGGCTTGCCAAAGGCTAAATACCCCATTTGAGTGAGTTTGTCAGCCATTATTGGTATGTACATAAATTTTACATTTGGTGGACACTTGTACCACATTTTGCTTTGTAGTAGACCAATTTTATACTTTTGTTATGTAACCATTCTGAGCTTGTGATATCTATGGGTGAAATTTGCATTGGTTATAAAGTGTTTGCTGAAAGGGTTGCTTGTGGATCCCGTGTAAAGAGCTTTCTCTGTCCTGTCTTCTCTTTTGTAGGTCCTAAAGGATCATAGGTGATTTCGGGGTGGACTAACATGCAATTGTACTACATGGCTTAGACAAAACCAACTAAGTCTATGACAGTATGGAGATGCATTGACATACCGACAAAACCGACAAAGCGAGATGGACGATCACAAGGCATGGAGATGCGCTGATGCACACATAGATCTTGATGTGAATGATTAAGCCCACTGGCTCGGGCCTGATCACATTAGGATATGGTCCATGATCATCTAGTATGATTGCTCATGTGATGCTTGGTTGATTATATACCTACTAGATATATATATATTTGCATGCGATGTAGATATATATATTAAATATGTATGTCTGTGACACATTATGTTAGGAGACCAAATCAAAATCCCCTATATTAATAATATTAAGTCAGTAAACATGAGACAATTAGATTGACCCATGTGGCTTTCGAACGTTATAGGTAGGAACCGATTCCCGGTATAGGTTGAGTTGGTCAAGTCCCTCGAGACTCACCTATATCATATTTCGCTATCTTATCTACGACATAGAGATGTCACCAGTGACCTGAGGACATGGTATGCTTGGTTGAGTCCCTTGAGAGTATATCATCGAATTAGATAAATCTTGTAACAATTGTGATGACTTAACCGAACATCATGGTTGGTTGAGTCCCTCGAGGCCATAGTGGTTCGGAGGCCGAACAGGATGGGAATCATAAGAAGTTGTGATTGGCAAGAGTTGCCTACCTTAACAAGCTTAACGTGATTGATCAAGTCCCTCAAGGTTATGCTAAGACGCCGATTGGATCCCGATCCACACTAAAATCCTACTAGAGAAAGATTCGAGAATAGACCATATGGGCTGACAGCACCATGCCCTGTATAGGGTCTCTAGGATATTAGATAGATAAGGGACTATAGATACATGGTAACTGAGGACAGATAGGTCCAAATGATTGGATTCCCCTATATCATCTGGGGACTATGGCGTTGTGGCCTAGTACATTCATAGTCGATGAGTCAGGTGAATTATTATAAAGATAATAATTCACTAAGTCAGAAGGAGTTCTAACAAGTATCACTTACGGCCAGCTCGATATTGGGCCTAGAGGGTCACACACATATGATAGGTGTTGCGACGAGTGGAGGTTCGGATATAAGATATCCGCTGGAGCCCCTATCTTACTAGATATCTATTAAGCCCCTAAATTATTGGATCCTCGGATGAGATCTAATAATTGCTAATAAGAGATTATTGAGTAAAGACCCACTAATCTAAGAGGCTTGGGTAATCGGATGGAGATCCAATACCCAACAGGGTAAGATCCATTAGGGTTTACAGGGGGCCTCTATAAATAGGAGGGAACCAAAGCTCCATAAGCTGGAAGTTCTTTTTAGTGGCCACCTTTTATTCTCCTCTCCCAATAGAGGAGCATCGTTGCAGTCCCTACCGTGTGGATACCGCTAGAGAGGAGGATGCTTGACCTCCTTCATCCTCTCCTACAGATCTATAGGGATTCAGGGATATACGATCTCCCTAGGTACTTTCTTTTACATATACAGTTTTCACATATTTGTTTTTGACGCACCGATCTTTGCACGACGACGGAACCTTTCATGGAAATCTAAGGTTTTTATTTTTCTATTCTTCTACTGTGCATGAGATGTCACCCCCTATGGATTTCCAAACAATGGTATCAGAGCCAGGTTGTTCGTGCGAAGATCGGATCTTAAACTGCGTGTGTTGTGATTTAGAACAATTTTGTCATCAAAATCGATGGCGCAAATGTGGTGAGGAAGGGGAGCAACTATTGCTACCCTTGCTACTCTCGCAGAATAGCCAAAGGCTACTTGCAGCCATGGCTGTGCACGCAAGGGCTGCTAGTGGCCGACGTTGGTCGCTAAGAAAGCAAAGCGAGTGCCTACAGGTGCTGCTTGTGAGCACCCTGCCCACAAGCGGCGAGCGGCACCTGTAGGGGCGACTGTCGTTGCCCGTGGCCAAGCAGGCAGCACCTACAGCCACCCATAGGGGTGGTCCCCGCGGGGGGCAAGGCCACCTTAGGAGGCGGCGCTTGCCCGTGGCGATGCCTATGGGGCAGCGCAGTAGGGGCGTCGGCGAGGAGCCCGCGGGGCAGCGATGCAAGGGCGCCGGTGGGGAGCCCATGGGGCAACACCTGTGGGCACTGTGCTCGCATGCAGTGGTGGCACCACCCGCAAGCACGGGAGGCGCCCCATTCCCACGCGACACCCCGCGCGCATGGCCGCTGTCAGTAGGGTGGTGGCGGTCGTAGCCACAGCACTATAGAGGAGGGATTAGGGTTTTTTATGGATAAAAGATAGTTTTGCCAGTTGGAATTTTAGAAATTCTGGTTACTATCCCTTTTAACAAAATCACCAAAATACCCATCATAATTTTAAAATTTTCAATTTTATCCTTTTGGTCGAATGACCAAAATACCCTTTAAAATTTAAAAAATTTTCTTTATATCCTTGAGTTTGAAAAAATATTAGTTCATTAAAATATTTAATTAACTATTATTATTTATCTAGTAGTCCTATATAATAATATATACATGTGATATATGATGTAGACAAATGATTATGGACCGTGTGATGTGATGTGTGTACATGTGATTATTATTATTAGACCTGCGAACCTCTATTTTTCTCATTTATTATCGGGCCTGCATGCCTATAATTATGTTGTAATTACATGAAGAGGCATAATGGTAGCGGGACCCATTAGGTCGAGACGAACGATCCGACAGATGGAGATGCGTTGAGATGCCGACAAAACTGACGAAGCGAGAAGGACGATCATAGAGCATAGAGATGCACCGAAGCACACATAGATCTTGATGTGAGTGATTGGGCCCACTGGCTCGGGCTTGATCACATTAGAATGTGGTCCATGATCATCTGGTGTGATTGCTCATGTGATGTGTGATTGATTATACACCAACTAGAAATGTATATATATTTGCATGCGATGTAGATATATATTAAATATGCATATGTGTGACATATTTTGTTAGGAGACCAAAATCAAAATCCCCTCTATTAATAATATTAAGTCGATAAACATGAGACAATTAGATTAACCCGCGTGGCCTTCCATCGTTATAGATAGGAACCGATTCCCGGTGTAGGTTGAGTTGGTCAAGTCCCTCGAGACTCACATATATCACGTTTCACAATCTTATCTACAACATAGACATGTCACCAGTGACCTAAGGATATGGTATGCTTGGTCGAGTCCCTCGAGAGCATATCATCAAATTAGACTCATCTTGTAACGATGGTGATGACTTAACCGAACATCATGGTTGGTCGAATCCCTCGAGGCCATAGTGGTTCGGAGGCCGAACAGGACAAGAATCACAAGGAGTTGTGATTGCCAAGAGTTGTCTGCCTTTACGAGCTTAACGTGATTGATCGAGTCCCTCGAGTTTATGTTAAGATGCTGATTTGATCCCGATCCCCACTAGAGATCCATTGGGGGTCTCCGATTGACATACCAGAGGGTGTTGTGTGTCTCGCGAAAAATTAATGGGAGTATATTAAGATAGAAGTCCTTATCTTAACTGTTTAATTTTTGCAAAGTCTACATGTTATTTATTTTTGCTACTTCTTTATTTTTTTAAAAAAAATCACTTTCAAATCCTTTACGTGGCATACTTGATGCCAACCGCCTCACTGGTCCAAATTATACAGATTGGCTTCATAATCTGAGAATCATTCTCATGGTGGAGAAAATTGTGTATGTCCTTGATACAGTGATCCCTACGCCCGATGAAGGGGCAAGCGAGGATAAGAACGCTCATTATGTGAAGTACATAGATGATTCCACTCTTACTCAGTGCGCTATATGTTGGCCTCTATGACTATTGAGTTTAAGAGGCAACATGAAAATATGGATGTTAATTTCATACTCCTACATCTCCGCAAACTATTGAGGAATAGGGAAGAACCCAACAATATGAGATATCAAAGAGACTTTTCCATGCCAGGATGACTGAGGGGACACCAGTTCAGAACCATATCCTTAAGATGATTGAGTGGATCGAGAAACTCATAGATCTAGGAATGGTCCTAGAGGATAACCTATGTGTGGATCTTGTACTTCAGTACCTACTAGATTCTTTTTCTCAGTTTATAATGAATTTTAATATGAACAAGTTTAAGGTGACCCTACCAGAGCTCCTCAATATGTTGAGAGAAGTAGAGAGCACCATCAAGAAAGAGAAGCCAGTTCTCTATGCTAGTGAGACCAGAAAGAAAATGAAGATAGAAAAGTCCCTTAAGAAGGGCAAGGGCAAGGGTAAAATGAGAAAGGCAAAAGTTGCCAAGAAAGACCCAACAAAGGTCAAAGGCCTGTGCTTCTACTGCGATAAAGATGGGCATTGGAAGAGGAACTACAAAGAGTACCTTTCAGCGAGGGTGAAACAGAAGCTTGGAGAAGCTTCAGGTACATTTATGATCAGCCTCCATTTATCATAATCTTATGATAACACATGGGTATTGGATATCGGGAGTACTTATCATATCTGCAATTCGTTGCAGGTTCTGGCAAGACCTAGGAGATTGAAGAGAGGCGAGATTGACATTAAGATAGGCAATGGAGCAAAGGTTACTATAGTGGCTGTTGGCAAGGTCACCTTACATCTGTCTGGTGGAGCTATTATTGCATTAGATGCATGTTATTATGTTCCTTCTATTATCAAAAATATTATTTCCATTTCATATTTGACAGTTAGTGGATATAAATTAGTTTTTGAGAACATTGGTTATTCAATAATATTAGATGATGAGATCATCACAAGAGAAATATTACATAATGGTTTATTTATGCTCGATACAACTACACACATCATGAGTGTGAGCCTAAGAGTAAACGAGAAGAGGTGAACAATGTATATCTGTGGCATTGTAGGCTAGGTCACATCCATGAGGGAATGATTCAAAAGTTGCTGAAGAATGGATATCTAGATCCATTTGACTATGAGTCATATACGACTTGTAAACCTTGCCTTCGTAGAATGATGACCAACTCTCCATTTAGTGGAACTGGAGAGAGAGCCACTAGGTTACTGGAACTTATACATAGTGATGTATGTGGTCCCATGTCGACTCATGCTATAGGTGGTTACACCTACTTCATTACTTTCACTTATGATTTCTCAAGATATAGATATGTGTACCTGATGAAGTACAAGTCTGAGGCTTTTGAAAAATTTAGGAAACATAAGAATGAAGTGGAGAATTAGACTGGAAATAGTATTAAAACCCTTCGATCAGATCAAGGAGGTGAATACTTGAGTACAGATTTCACCAAGTTTCTCAAAGACCATGGGATTTTATCCCAATAGACACCTCCTTATACACCACAGCTTAATGGTGTATCTGAAAGGGGGAATCACACACTATTTATTAGATATGGTGCGTTCCATGATGAGTTTCGCTGACCTACCCATCTCATTCTGGGGATATGCCCTTGAGACTATAGCTTACATTCTGAATAGAATTCCAACTAAACTAGGAGTGTCTACTCCATATGAGATATGGAATGGGAAGAAGCCTGATCTTAAGGTTGTTAAGATTTGGGGCTACCTTGCCCACGTCAAGAGACATAACCCTTACAAGTTGGAATACAGGACGGAACGGTGCAAGTTCATGGAATACCCCAAAGAAACTTGTGGGTATTATTTCTATCACCTTGAGGACCAAAAGGTCTGTAGCCAAGAGAGCAGTGTTCCTTGAGAAGGAACACATTCTTGGTGGAGATAGTGGGAGCATGATAGAGTTGAGTGAGGTTGGAGAACCTAGCTCAAGCACCATTCTACAGCCAGAATCAGTTCAGATACCTAGCACATAAATTTTAATTATACGTAGGTCCGATAGAGTATCTCATCCTCCTGAGAGATATGTGGGATATATCAGAGGAGAGGATGTTAAGGATATTGATCCTCAGACCTATGAGGAGGCTATTATGAGCATAGACTCCAGGAAATGATAAGAAGCCATAAATTTAGAAATGGATTCCATGTACTTCAACAAGGTTTGAAACCTAGTTGATGCACCCAAGGGTATTGTACCCATTAGCTGCAAGTGGATCTTCAAAAAGAAGATTAGAGTAGATGGAAAGGTAAAGACCTATAAAGTAAGACTAGTGGCTAAGGAGTATCGTCAAAGACAAGGTGTTGACTATGACAAAACTTTCTCACCTATAGCCATGCGAAAATCCATTCGAATTCTATTAGCTATTACAACACATTATGATTATGAGATCTGGCAGATGGACGTCAAAACCGTATTCCTCAATAGCATCCTCGAGGAGGAAGTGTATAAGATACAGCCCGAGGGATTTGTGTCCAGGAATAACCCAGACAAGGTGTGCAGGTTGCTTAGGTCCATCTATAGATTGATGTAAGCTTCCTAAAGTTGGAACATAAGATTTGATGAGGCGATCAGATCTTATGACTTCGTTAAGAACAAAGATGAGCCTTGTGTGTACAGGAATGTAAGTGGGAGCACTATCACCTTTTTGGTATTGTATGTAGATGACATCCTGATCATTGGGAATGATGTTAGAATGCTCTCCACAGTAAAGACTTGGCTATCTAGGCACTTCTCCATGAACGACTAAGGAGAAGCATCCTGCATATTGGGGATATGGATCTATAGAGATAAATCTAAGAGGATGCTTGGTTTGTCTCAGTTTAGGTACATAGACACCATTGCCAAAAGGTTTGGCATGGAAAATTCTAAGAGAGGTCTCACACCGATGAGGCATAAGTTATCACTTTCTAGGAGGATATCCCCAATGGCTCCAAGAAAGAGCAAACATGGATAGAATATCATATACCTTAGTGATATGAGCTATCATATATGCTATGCTATGTACCAAGCCTGAGATAGCACATGCTTTGAGTGTCACGAGCAGGTATTAGGCAGATCCAGGCTTGGAGCACTAGAAAGCAATAAAATGTATCCTTAAGTACTTGAGAAGGACTAAGGATCTTTTACTGGTATATAGATGAAGTAGCCTCAAGGTTGAAGGCAACACGGGCTCGAGCTTCCAATCTGATGTCGATGATAGCAAATCTAATTCAGAGTATGTGTTCACCCTGAATGGAGGAGTAATATGCTGGAATAGTTCCAAGCAAGACACTACTGCTAACTCGACCACAGAAGCACAATATATTACTGCGGTAGAGGCAACAAAGGAGGAAGTCTGGATGACAAAGTTCATCATAGATCTAGGAGTCATCCTAGGCAATGAGGAGCTAATTCCCATAAATTACAATAAATACAAGGCGATTACTCAAATAAGGAACCCGGGTCTCAGCAGAAGTGTTTTGAGGAGGTTCTAGCTTATTAGAGAGATCGTGGCCCGAAGAGATGTAGTAGTGGAAAGAGTTCTATCCGAAGATAACATTGCAAATCCACTAACAAAGCCATTGACTCAGATTATCTTTGAGCGTCACAGAGGTCTGATAGGGATCAAACACATAGGTGATTGGCTTTAGGTCAAGTGGAAAATTGTTAGTCATATGTGCCCTGCAAGCCAATCACATGAGTGATGGTACTTGTGATTTGATATGCTCTCTTTCTCTTTGCTTATTATTAGGCATTTTATCACTTTATCTTACATGTTGCATATATTGTAATGTCCTTGGATCTATGAAATGGGAATCGGATCGTGATGAGATCACGATAATGAGACCAATTCACCTTTAAACATAAACCCTAAATAATGTCAGTCATAGGTTACTCAAGAGGGACATCGAGATAACCAGATAGACTGGTGTGCTGTATACCCGTCCATATGATGGAGGTAGCTAGTCTCATTGCTACTCGTGTGAGGACACTAAGGGTACAATGCAGGTAGGTGCTCATTAGGAAATAAGTTCACTGATTGATCCACTTATGGAATACTGGAAGGTTATTGATACCTCACGTCAGACAGCGATTCTGTAGTCCCAATAGTGTATCTGGTCCTTAGACTTTAGACACCAAGGATGTCCTGTATGTGTACTCCACTCTTTGATACCACACTTATAGGTTTGGAAGTTCCAGATCTAGTACAGTCGGTTATTGGGTGTGGTAGCTAATTTTACGAGGGCTATTGAGTATCAATAGATGATCATCCGCTCTCAGTATTATGAGAGGAATATTCCATGTATTCTTGTTCGAACAAATCTTTGGCCAAGGTTATTTGGATTAAGAGAGAAAGAGTTCTCTGAGAGAATCCGATTAGAGCAAGATTCGAGAAAAGAGCGTATGGGCCTGACAACACTATGCCCGGTATAGGATCTCTAGGATATTAGATGGATGACGGACTATAGATATATGGTAACTGTGGACAAATAGGTCCAAAGGATTGGATCCCCTATATCGTCTGGGGACTGCGACGTAGTGGCCTAGTACGTCCGCAATCGATAAGTCGGGTGAATTATTATAGAGATAATAATTCATTAAGTCAGAAGGAGTTCTGACAAGTATCACTCACGGCTAACTTGATATTGGGCCTAGAGGGTCACACACATATGGTAGGTGTTGTGACGAGTAGAGGTTCGTGCTAGTCATATATGCCCTGCAAGCCAATCATATGAGTGATGACACTTATTTTATCACTTTATCTTACGTGTTGCATATATTGTGATGTCCTTGGATCTGTGCAATGGGAATTGAATCGTGATGAGGTCACGATAATAAGACCAATTCACCTTTAAACATAGACCCTAAATAATGCCGGTCATAGGTTACTTGAGAGGGACATCGAGGTAATCAGATAGACTAGTGTGCTATAGACCTGTCCATATGATGTAGATAGCTGGTCTCATAGCTACTCATGTGGGGACACTAAGTGTATAGTGCTGGTACTCATTGGAGAATGAGTTCACTGATTAATCCGCCTAAGGAATGCTGGATGGTTAATGATATCTCACGTCAGATAACGATTTCGTAGTCCCAGTAGTGTATCTGGTCCTTAGACTTAAGACACCAAGGATGTCCTGTATGAGTACTCCACTCTTTGATACCGGGCTTATAGGTTTGGAAAGTTCCAGATCTAGTACAGCCGGTTATTGAGAGTGGTAGCCAACCTTACGAGGGCTATTGAGTGTCAATAGATGATCATCTGCTCTCGGTATTATGAGAGAAATATCTCATGTATTATTGCTCGAACAAATCCTTGGCCAAGGTTATTCGGATTGAGAGAGAAAGAGTTCTCAGGGAGAATCCGACTAGAGCAAGATTCAAGAAGAGACCGTATCGGGCTGACAGCACCATACCCGGTATAGGATCTCTGGAATATTAGATAGATGAGGGAATATAGATACATGGTAACTAAGGACAGATTGGTCAAAAGGATTAGATTCCCCTATATCGTCTAAGGACTGCGACATAGTGGCCTAGTACGTCCGTAGTCGATGAGTTGGGTGAATTATTATAGAGATTATTATTCACTGAGTTAGGAGAAGTTCTGACAAGTATCACTCACGGCCAGCTCGATATTGGGCCTAGAGGGTCACACACATATGGTAGGTGTTGCGATGAGTAGTGGTTCGGATATGAGATATCCGCTGGAGCCCCTATCTTATTGGATATCCATTAAGCCCCTAAATTATTGGATCCTCGGATGAGATCTAATAATTGCTAATAAGAGATTATTGGGTAAAGACCCACTAATCCAAGAGGCTTGGGTAATTGGATGGAGATCCAATACCCAATAGGGCAAGATCCATTAGGGTTTATAGGGGAGCCTTTATAAATAGGAGGGAACCAAAGCTCCATAGGCTGGGGGTTCTTTTTAGTTGCCACCTTCTATTCTCCTCTCCCAAGAGAGGAGCATCATTGCAGTCCCTACCATGTGGATACCGCTAGAGAGGAGGACGCTTGACCTTCTTCATCCTCTCCTACAGATCTGCAGGGATTCAGGAATATACAATCTCCCTAGGTACTTTCTTTTACACATGCAGTTTTCACGAATTTATTTTTGACGCCCCGATCTTCGCATGACGATAGAACCTTTCATGAAAATCCAAGGTTTTTATTTTTTTGTTCTTCCATTGTGCATGAGATGTCACCCCCTGTGGATTTCCCAACGATGGTATCAGAGCCAGGTTGTTCGTGCAAAGATCGGATCTTAAACTGTGTGTGTTGTGATTTAGAACAATTTTGTCATCAAAATCGTTAGCACAAAAGTGGTGAGGAAGGGCAGTAATTGTTGCTGCCCTTGCTGCGCTCGCAGAACAGCCAAAGGCTACTTGCAGCCATGGCTGTGCGCGCAGGGGCCGCCGGTGCCCAGCATTGGTCGCCAGGCAAGCAGTGCCTGTAGGCTACCTGCACAGGCGCCCTACCTGCAAGTGGTGGGTGGCGCCCGCAAGGGCAACCGCCGCCGCCCTCAACCACCCACAGAGGCTGTCCCTGCGGGGGTCAAGGCCGCCTGAGGAGGTGATGCCTGCCCGCGGCGACGCCCGAGGGGCAGCGCCGCATGGGCGCCGGTGGGGAGCACGCGGGGTTGACCCACATGCAGCGGCAAAGACACCCACCACCCCCCCGCGTAGGGACTCAAGGTGCCCCCTTCCCACGCAGCACTTGATGCGTGCGTGGGCGAGTGACTCCGAACAGAAAATTTTAAGACTGCGCGATTTCGGGAAAATGGGCGTAACTTCCTCAATACAGGTCGGATTGACCCAATTCCAAAAGCCACCGATCAAGGAAAAAATGAGATAATTGCAGTTCACCACCAAGGCTTAAAGGAAATTCCACCGGCCAAGGATAAAGAACTGTTTGATTCACCACTAACGATGTTGGATAAAGAATCGAGATAAAATTCAACTCACAAGAGGAATTTTCATTCATTCAACCAGCCCCTTACAAATGAGAATATGTCTCATTATATAGATATTAGACTCAGAAAACAACATGGGAACTACCCAAACTTTAAAGACTAACAAGACTGAAATAGCATTAAATCACTTTCGAAATTATCCTGAATAACTCCTCTTTGATATAGCATCAATCAGCAACGAATTTTGATATTGGTATATCATTCCTTATCCCATCGAAGTAAGTTGTAACCGAAGTTAGTTATTGGTATCATCATTCCTTATCCCATCGAAGTAAGTTGTAATAAGTCCCGATAGTGTTTGTTTTGCCGAAGGAATCAGCCCAGGACTTAAGGATTGATTAGTAGTCTCGGATGCTCCCGCATCATTCTCCCCGGGTTGTTTGAGATTTGTCCTCAAATCTGACAAGTCATCATCATCCAAGTAAGGAGAAAGATCACCTACATTAAAAGTTGCCAAAACTCCATATTCTCCAGGAAGATCAATCTTGTAAGCATTTTCGCCAATTCTCTCGAGAACTTCAAATGGACCGTCAGCTCTGGACATAAGTTTATTCTTCCGCTGAGAAGGAAATATTTCCTTCCTTAAATGTAACCACACAAGATCACCTGGTTGGAAATGTGTCTTCCTCCGATGTTTATTAGCTTTCTTCCTATAAGACTCGTTAGCCTTCTCGATCTTACTTCGAATCTGCTCATGAAGTTTATTTATTGATTCAGCTCGCTCTTTGCCATCAAAGTTCACTTGTGAATTGGATGGAATAGGAATTAAATCAATCGGTGTGAGCAGATTGATTCCATATACAATTTCGAAGGGTGATCGACCAGTAGTATAACTCGGCGATCGATTATAAGCGAACTCAGCATGTGCAAGCTTCAAATCCTAATCTTTTAGGGATTTACTAACCATTCCTCGAAGTAACGTAATGAGAGTGCGATTGGTTACCTTAGTTTGGCCATCGGTTTGAGGATGACAAGTGGTGCTGAATAGAAGTCTGGTTCCAAGCATTCTCTATAAGGTCTTCCAGAAATAACTTAAAAATTTAGAATCACGATCAGATACAATGGTCTTTGGTACTCCATGAAGGCGAATGATCTCCTTGAAATAAAGATCAGCCACATGAGATGCATCATCCGTCTTGTGGCATGGAATAAAATGGGCCATTTTAGAAAATCGATCAACAACCACCATAATGGCATCTTTTCCCTCTCGAGTTCTTGGAAGAGCCACAATAAAATCCATGCTCACATCTTCCCAAGGCTGTAATGGTGCTGGAAGGGAGTATACACCCTTGGTGGAAATGACTCTTTGCTCTTTGACAAGTTGCACACCTCAAGATGATAGCATGTACGTCTCCACTCATCTTTGGCCAATAAAAGTGCTCTTGAAGGATTTCAAGAGTTTTGTTCATGCCGAAGTGACCAGCCAGACCTCCACCATGTGCTTCTCGGATCAACAATTCTCTAAATGAACTCTTCGGCACACATAATCGATTTCCCTTGAAAAGAAAACCATTTTGGACAGAATATGTACCTTGAATTCCATGTTTGCAATTGTCAATAATAGTAGAGAACTCCGGGTCTTCAGAATATAGTTCTTTCATGGATTGAAAACCAAGAATAATAGAATCAAGAACAGCAAGCATAGAGTATCTTCTTGATAAAGCATCCGCAACAACATTAGTATGGCAAGGTTTATATTTCGAAACGAAAGAAAAGGATTGAAGAAATTCTACCCATTTGGCATGCCTTGAGTTGAGCTTGCGTTGGCCACTAATAAACTTCAAAGCCTCATGGTCAGAATGAAGTACAAACTGTTTAGGCCTTAAATAGTGACTCCAATGATCAAGAGCTCTCACAATGGCGTAGAACTCCTTATCATAAGTTGAGTAGTTCTTCTTCGAATCGGTTAACTTTTCACTGAAATATGCCAATGGCCTTTGTTCTTGAACAAGAATAGCTCCAATGCCAACTCCACTTGCATCACATTCAACTTCAAATACTTTATCAAAATTAGGAAGGGCAAGAACAGGGGACTCACATAGCTTCAGTTTGATGAGTTCAAAAGCGGCATGAGCAGCTCTTGTCCATTCAAAAGAACCCTTCTTCATGCATTCGGTGATAGGGGCCATGATTGTACTGAAGTTCTTCACAAAACGACGATAGAAAGAAGCAAGGCCATGAAAACTCCTTACATCGGTGATGGATTTCGGAACCGGCCAGGTTTTCTTTGCATCCACTTTCAATTGATCAACGGAAATTCCATCTTTCAAAACCACATATCCAAGGAATATAATGCTGGAAGAGAAGAACTCACACTTCTCCATTTTGGCATAAAGCTTCTGTTCTCTCAAGGCTTTAAAGACCTGTTTCAAATGAGAAATATACTCCTCCTCGCTTTGACTATAAACAAGGATATCGTCAAAGTATACAACAACAAATCGACCAATGAAGGAACGAAGAACCTCGTTCATAAGCCTCATGAACGTACTTGGAGCATTAGAAAGTCCGAATGGCATAACCAACCATTCATATAAACCTTCCTTAGTCTTGAAAGCTGTTTTCCACTCATCTCCTTTCTGCATTCGGATCTGGTGATAGTCACTTCGCAAATCTATCTTCAAAAACACAGTAGAACCATATAATTCATCAAGCATATCATCAAGTCTAGGTATAGGATACCTGTAGTTAATAGTGATGTTGTTGATGGCTCGGCTATCGACACACATTCTGAATGTTCCATCCTTCTTTGGTACGAGTAGAGCCGGAACAGAACATGGGCTCATACTTTCTCGAACATATCCCTTGTCAATAAGTTCATTGACTTGTCTTTGCAACTCCTTTGTTTCCTCCGGGTTCCATCTATATGCTGCTTTGTTTGGTAGAGGGGCAATGGGCAGCAAGTCAATTTGGTACTCAATACCTCTTATTGGAGGTAATCCAGATGGCAATTCTTCGGGGAACACATATGCAAAGTCTCTTAATAAGGAATGCATTTTCGGATGTATAGGTCTCTCTTTCTCACTCTTTTTCTCAACCATCAGCAAAGCAAATACATTTTTCTGTTTGGTAATGGCTCTCTTAACCTAGGTTTCACTCAAGAAGAGATTTTCCTTACTAGTGTTTCCCTTCCCAGGTTGATTTCGATGTATCATGCTCGGTTTCAAAGATTCAAGAGTAATGCACTTTCATTCCTTGTGAAAAGAGTATGTGTTTTTATGCCCATCATGTACAGCCTTTCTATCATATTGCCAAGGTCTACCTAACAACAAGTGACAAGCATCCATGGGAATAACATCGCATAGAACTTCATCTTGATAATTCTTCCCAATGGAAAATGATATAAGGGCTCGTTTGGTTATCTTCACATCACTTCCTTCGCTAAGCCACTGAAGCTTGTAAGGTTGAGGATGTTTTGATGTTGGTAGCTTCAGTTTTTCAATCATGGTTGTCGAGGCGACATTGGTGCAGCTTCCTCCATCGATAATCATCATACACACCTTCCTGTTAATAGTGCAACGGGTGTGGAAGATGTTCTCCCTTTGCTCATTCTCTTCGGGAGATATCTCAGCATGTAATGCTCTCCGTATCACCAACAACTCACCATCATCAGCTTTTTCAACAATATTCTCAGATTCTTCAGCTTCAGAATCATTCTGGTCATGTTCATCGTTGGCCTCTTAAAGTTTCAAATCGATCTTCTCAATTTCTTGAAGAGTCATAACTCTCCGATTTGGACAATTAGCTTGCAAATGCCCATAGCCATGACACTTAAAACACTTCCTTGTGTCACAATCAACTTTCTTGCTAGTTTCTTTGATGGGTTCCACCAACTTCTCTTTACCCTTAGCGTTCGACGAAACACCTTCATATTTGCTTGAGGAAGCACCCCTAAAGTAGGATGTCCCCTTCGAGGAGGTTCTGGAAGAAAACCTCTTGCTACTCTTTAGTTGTTTCTCAACCTTCATTGCTAGCTTGCAAACATCTTTGAAGGACCAATAAGGCTGAAGTTCAACCAAATCAGCAATTTCCCAATTCATGCCACCAAGGAATCGAGCGATGGTTTGCTCGGGAACTTCTGGAACTTCGCATCTCATCATGAGTTGTTCGAACTCACGAATATATTCTTCAATACTCATCCCTTGTTGTCTTAGGGAATTCAACTTGAGAAACAGATCTTGCTTATAGGTATCGGGCAAGAACCTTTTCTTAATAAGTTTCTTGAGTTTATCCCAAGACTTGATTCGGCTTTTTTCTTCTCTAGCTCGCTGACGCTTTAAATTCTCCCACCATAGAGAAGCATATTTAGTGAGTTTCAGAACAGCGACCTTGCACCTCTTCTCATCCGAGTATGACTTGAAGTCAAAAACTCGTTCAATGGCAAGGAGCCAATCAACAAAGTGGTCAGGATTGAGACTACCCTCGAACTCAGGTGCATCTGCTTTAATCTCACGGTCATTCTCATGGTATCTTCTTCTTCTTCTCCGAACTCGGTGCTCAGAAGCACTAGAGTTGCCTCCAGCGGAATCAGAATCATCATTAGAATTGTGATGCGAATCTGATTCGTCATGGTGTCGCTGATCATCGGGACGCCTTGCTGGTTGCTCTAGGAGATTGAGAACTCGCTCCATTTGCCTTTGGAGATTCTCTATAGCACGATCTCACCTTAGGTCGTGCGCTTGCTCCAAAGTCAAGCCTCGTGGAACTTGTTCGTCACCCATGGTAAGTAGAAGATAACAACATAAAGGAATCACTCAAGATAAGTTCAACCTTGAGCTCTGATACTAACTTGATGCGTGCGTGGGCGAGTGACTCCGAACAGAAAATTTCAAGACTGTGCGATTTCAGGAAAATGGGCGTAACTTCCTCAATACAGGTCGGATTGACCCGATTCCAAAAGCCACCGATCAAGGAAAAAAGGACCGAGATAATTGCAATTCACCACCAAGGCTTAAAGGAAATTCCACTGGCCAAGGATAAAGAACTGTTTGATTCACCACCAACGATGTTGGATAAAGAATCGAGATAAAATTCAACTCACAAGAGGAATTTTCATTCATTCAACTAGTCCCCTTACAAATGAGAATATGTCTCATTATATAGATATTAGACTCAGAAAACAACATGGGAACTACCCAAACATTAAAGATAAATAAGACTGAAATAGCACTAAATCACTTTGGAACTTATCCTGAATAACTCCTCTTTGATATAGCATCAATCAGCAACGAATTTTGATATTGGTATCATCATTCCTTATCCCATTGAAGTAAGTTGTAACCGAAGTTAGTTTTGGCATGGATAAGTACCGATAGTGTTTGTTTTGCCGAAGGAATCAGCTCAGGATTTTGATATTGGTATCATCATTCCTTATCCCATCGAAGTAAGTTGTAACCGAAGTTAGTTTTGGCATGGATAAGTACCGATAGTGTTTGTTTTGCTGAAGGAATCAGCTCAGGATTTAAGGATTGATTAGTAGTCTCGGATGCTCCCACATCAGCACCCCGCACGCATGGGCCGCAGCCACAACGTTGTAGAGGAGGGATTAGGGTTTTTCTAGGCAAAAGATAGTTTTACCCCTTGGAATTTTAGAAATTTCAGTTTTTGTCTCTTTTAATAGAATTATCAAAATATCCCACACAATTTTAAAAATTTTAATTTTATCCTATTGGCTGAATGACCAAAATACCCTTCAAAATTTAGAAAATTCCTTTTATATCCCTGATTTTAGAAAAATATTAGTTAATTAAAATATTTAATTAACTATTATTATTTATCTAGAAGTCCTATATAATAACATATACATGTGATGTATGATGTAGATAGATGATCATGGACCTGTGATGTGATGTGATGTGTGTACATATGATTATTATTATTATTGGGCCTGCGAGCCAATATTTTTCTCATTTATTATCGAGCCTGTGTGCTTGTAATTATGTTGTAATTACATGAAGAGGTATAGTGGGAGCGTGGAAATAATAGCGGGACCCACGAGGCCGAGACGGATGATCCGACGTAATGTCACAGACAAATTGTAAATGGCTTATTCGGTGTAATGCTTATGCGTGTCTGTGTCCTTTTCAGTTTGTTCTAACTTGTAAAGCTTGTAAAGGGCTTACCAAAGGTTAAATGCCTCATTTAAGTGAGTTTGGCAGTTATTGTCGGCATGTACATAAAGTTTACGTCTAGTGGACACTTGTACCGCATTTCAGTCTATAGTGGACCAAATTTATACCTTTGTTGTGCAACCATTCTGAGCTTATGATATACATGAGTGGATTTTGCATTGACTATAAAGTGTTTGCTGAAATGGTTGCTTATGGATCCCGTGTGAAGCGCTTTCTCTGTCCTGTGTTCTCTTTTGTAGGTCCTAAAGGATCGTAGGAGATTTCGGGGAGGCTGACCTTTGTGGACTGACATGCAATGGTGCCGCACGGCTTAGGCAAAACCAGCTAAGTCCATGACAGATTGCAGGACAAGCCCACTTAGAAATACTTAGCATACAAACATGGGGGACCTAGCGGGGCTACGTTGAGGGTAGCCAACATGTGTGATCATTTGGGAAACAGACATGGAGTTGTAGGGGAAGGAGTCGCTCAGAGGAGCAGGCATCCGAGAATATCATTCAAAAGAATGGCCAACCCTTTGCGCAAGAGGCATCATGAGGACAAACAAGCTAAGAAGAATTGCGTAGCACACAAAGGTTGGGATGGCTGAGTTCGAGCAGTGGCTCGACATTGGCACCAAAACTTGATGGTGCTCGAGGCAAGCAAGGCGCTTGGCAAAGGATTAGATCGTGCAAGGTGGAGTGGGTTGTTCAATGATCGAAAGAGTTATGCAAAGCTCACAGAGGTGAGGGGAGTTGTAAACTCAATGAATTCGATACTCATGTAAGGGCATGTAAACGAATGATGGACTGTCCGTGGCCATCCCAAGGCAGCCGAAGGTCGGTGCCATGGAGCATTAAAACTTTCTCTTCAGCATGTGTAGGATATCGTACGAGGCTGAAGTGTGCAGCAGGTTCAGCATGTTACTAGACCTAGAGAGGTGTAGTGGGAGCTGTATTGGCAAAGAGTCGCAATCTAGCAGGTGCGTTTGTAGAGGCAGAACAATGCACGGTTTGTTCAGCAAAGGCAGAGTGGTCCAAGGGGATGGTGGTCTCCAAAACTTCTAGAGGGAAGGAGACGAAGAGAGAAGTTCCTCCAATGGGACAGATATCCAGGAGGGATATGTCCCGATTCTCTAGAGGGAGAATCATGTGCACTGGTTGAGGAGTACCTCAAGACAAAGCTCGATGGATCGAGCGAGCGACGAGGAGTCATTGCACGATCTCACAAGTGGCAATGCATTGGTGGATGCATAGCGAGATCTAGTGGGGCAACAACTCAAGGCAACATAAAGTGAAGGCATACTTGGAGCTGATAGGGAGATCGAACTCAACAGAGGGCTGACCCATGGAATGGTGGGCGTGAGGGCCACCATTAATGCAATGCCAATCGAGAAGCGGAGTAACTTGGGGGTAACTTGGTGATGTACCCAAGCCGCATGAAAGGAATTGGCATAGAAGATAGAACATGGAGCGGAGGCTTGGAGTTTTCCTTAGACAAAGGTCAAGAACATGAACTCTTGTAGAGGCAGGAGTAGGATCATATCATTCCATGGGTTTTTTATTCTGATAGAGCAGACTCATCTTGCATTGTGCCAAAGACGAAGGGAACTTCAAGCACATGCACCTTATCTCGGTGAAGCATTTGACAGAGGAACTAAGGCGATATAGCTTGCAGAGGCAAAGTTGGTGTCGAAAGGCCTTAGCACGGGGCAAGAGGATGCAAAGGTAGGTACTCTTGAAGAATATGCCACCGTGTTGCTATTCAAGTTGCCATGAGGAAAGCGATGTGCAGCAGAGATAGTCCTGGTAGGGGCATAGGCCTAGGATCCAGACAATGGTGCACCAATTTTAGCGAAGTCAAGGAACTTCAAAGGAGCTGCTAGGCGACGGACTGTCCAAGAGCTTGGCTTCGTCCGAGTATGACCCGAGAGCAGGTGGACGAAGGTTGATTGCTAAAGGAGCGAACATAATCGAAGGTGGCAAAGGCCCTACGATGTGTTGGCAGAGTCCACACACAGAGAGATCACAGTTTGAGTTCATACCATAAAGATCAGAATGCAAGGAGATATCACCAGGAGGTGACATGATGTAGTGGATCATGGTAGAATGGTTCACGACAATGCGACACACACATTGAGTCCTATGTGGGGACTGGATCATGTAGAGGTATGATCAAGAGCACGATTAGGAGCCCTACTTTAGTGAGCAACATGACAACAAGAAGGGCTATGGATTCAAGCAGGGAATGCTATGGTACCATAGAGGCAGGTCTTCCATGTGTGCATCAAAGTTTGCAATGAATGGAAGCCTTGGACATCAGCTTATGGGGGCTGTGCACTATCAAGGACGAAGCTTAGATGCAAGTACGAGTGAGTCCCATGGGGGGACTAGATCTTGCAGAGGTATGATCAGGAGTGCGATTGGGAGTTTCACTTCAGTGAGCGACATGATGGCAAGAAGGGCTATGGATTCAAGCAGGGAATGCCATGGTACCATAGAGGTGGGTCTTCCATATGTGCATCGAAGGTTGCATTGAATGGAAGCCTTGGACATCAGCTTATTGGAGCTATGCACTATCGAGGAAGAAATTTAGATGCAAGTACTAGTGAGTCCCATAGGGGGGACTGGATCATGCAAAGGTATGATCGGAGTAGCTGAAGAGTTGGACTGCTTCAGAGCTCACATTCACTTAAGGGAGCCCGGCAAGTTAGAGGACAAGGCCGAGTAAGCGAACATTGCGACCAATAAAGCTAAGGAGAACAGAAGCGGTGCAAGCCCTGCAACATGATGGCGGAGGCCATACATGGGAGTTGCAGTCTATCTTTCCATCGACTAAGTGGAACTGCTCAGAGAACATAAAGGTGTTGAAGTAGGTGATCAAAAAAGGGTGAGGAAGCAATGATAAGTCCTGAGGGACTCAGATACCCAAAATTAAGCATCGATTAGAATGGAGGGGGACTCAGAGGAGTGTCATAGTACCACAGAGGTGAATCTACCGATTGTAAAGAAGGGATGCAGATGCGAGATAACGGATAGTAGTGCCATGGGTATGGTAGCGCCAAGGTGCAGTAGAGGCGGGACTTCCGTGGAGTCATCGATCCCTTGCTCTCATAGAGGGAGAGTGCTTGGTCATGATATGGGCTGTGGAGGAGGAGAATGAAGTGGCAAACTCCATGTACCATGACAAGGCTGAAGGATAGAGGCCAAGGAACTTCGTAAGACTGGTGTCAATGGGCTACTCATCAAGAGAGCCGTAAGTGAAGGATTTCAGGTCGATGCAGGAGTGCAGGACCAAGGAACGAAGCAGGCAATACCCGGTACTATACCTTTGCTACTCAGAGGAGTAGGCGGTAGAAATAAGAAGGCGGTATAATCCCAAAGGCGACCAAATCTATCACAAACTTACTCCAAGTTGGAGTGATAACTTCTTGCATTCCAAAAGTTCAATGGTATTAAGAAGGTGAATCACAGTAGCTGACTCAGTGCAATGATTGCAAACACTTCAAGTGCTTCAGAAGTGTGAGCTAAGAGCAGGCGAAGTCTAGTAACTAGATCGACGTATAAAGTACAACCTCGAGGAGGCGAGTGAAGTCAAGTAACCTTTACCTTCTCAACTCTCAAGAGAATGGGTGAAACCGAGTACCCCAGCTCTCTTAGTTATCCAGCAGAGGAGCTCTACATAGATTTGATGACCCTTCGAAAAGATGAATGGAAGACAACAGTTGCCAAGTCCTCACCAATGGTGATTAGTGCTACTAGGAGTAAATTGTCTACTTTATTTCCCAAATGAATTCCAATCGAAAGCGGAAGTGATGCGAATCTACTT
This sequence comes from Musa beccarii, assembly GCA_024322285.1. NCBI lineage: Eukaryota > Viridiplantae > Streptophyta > Magnoliopsida > Zingiberales > Musaceae > Musa > Musa beccarii. The sequence continues at coordinate 12,232,040 of CM044402.1, forward strand.
GGATGAGACAACTAAGTGGAAGAAGATTCGATTGAAAAATTTTACGGAGGAAGGACCTGAAAACTTCAAAGGTTGCGAGGTTATGCTCGTTAAAGCTCCAACAAGCATCTATCCAATTCAAGAGATAAGAAGAATTTGAAGACTGGCACATATCAAAGGAGGTCTTTTCCTTAATCAGATGAATCCGCAAGAATCAATAAGGATCAGCACAACTCTGCCAACCCCACACCAGGTCAGAGCCATTAGCAAGTTGAAGCAGCATGATGGATTAAAGTTCGACAATTCAACAACAATAAGAAGAGAACAATTGGGAGCCAAGGGGCGCATCACAACAGGAGCAGAAGATTGAAGATCTAGCAAAGGTAAGGAGTTGCAACATCAACGATGGCTTCGACGAAGACGTCGAAGGAATAATAGGGGTAGAAAGTCATAGACAAATTGTAAACGGCTTGTTCGGTGTAATGCTTATGCGTGTCCATGTCCTTTTCAGTTTCTTCTAGCTTGTAAAGCTTGTAAAGGGCTTGCCAAAGGCTAAATGCCCCATTTGAGTGAGTTTGGAAGCCATTATCGGTATGTACATAAAGTTTACATTTGGTGGACACTTGTACCACATTTTGCTCTATAGTAGACCAATTTTATACTTTTGTTGTGCAACCATTCTGAGCTTGTGATATCTATGGGTTAAATTTGCATTGGCTATAAAGTGTTTGCTGAAAGGGTTGCTTGTGGATCCCATGTGAAGAGCTTTCTTTGTCCTGTCTTCTCTTTTGTAGGTCCTAAAGGATCATAGGAGATTTCGGGACGGACTAACAGGCAATGGTACCGCACAGCTTAGACAAAACTAGCTAAGTCTGTGACAGTATGGAGATGCATTGACATGCCGACGGAACCGACAAAGCGATATGGACGATCACAAGGCATGGAGATGCACCGATACACATATAGATCTTGATGTGAATGATTGAGCCCACTGGCTCAGGCCTGATCACATAAGGATATGGTCCATGATCATCTGGTATGATTGCTCATGTGATGCATAATTGATTATATACCTACTAGATATATATTTGCATGCGATGTAGATATATATATTAAATATGTATGTGTTTGACACATTATGTTAGGAGACCAAATCAAAATCCCCTATATTAATAATATTAAGTCAGTAAACATGAGACAATTAGATTGACCCACATGGCCTTCGAACGTTATAGGTAGGAACCGATTCCCGGTGTAGGTTGAGTTGGTCAAGTCCCTCGAGACTCACCTATATCACATTTCGCTACCTTATCTATGACATAGAGATGTCACCAGTGACCTGAGGACATGGTATGCTTGGTCGAGTCCCTTGAGAGTATATCATCGAATTATATAAATCTTATAACGATTGTGATGACTTAACTGAATATCATGGTTGGTTGAGTCCCTCGAGGCCATGGTGGTTCGGAGGGCGAACAAGATGGGAATTGCAAGAAGTTGTGATAAGCAAGAGTTGCCTACCTTAACGAGCTTAATGTGATTGGTCGAGTCCCTCAAGGTTACGCTAAGACGCCGATTGGATCCTGATCCACACTAGAATCCGACTAGAGAAAGATTCGAGAATAGACCGTATGGGCTGATAGCACCATGCCCTGTATAGGGTCTCTAGGATATTAGATAGATGAGGGACTATAGATACATGGTAACTGAGGACAGATAGGTCCAAAGGATTGGATTCCCCTGCATCGTCTGGGGACTACGACGTTGTGGCCTAGTACGTCCGTAGTCGATGAGTCGGGTGAATTATTATAGAGATAATAATTCACTAAGTCATAAGGAGTTCTGACAAGTTTCACTCACGGCCAGCTCGATATTGGGCCTAGAGGGTCACACATATATGGCAGGTGTTGCGACGAGTAGAGGTTCGAATATTAGATATCTGCTAGAGCCCCTATCTTATTAGATATCCATTAAGTCTCTGAATTATTGGATCCTTAGATGAGATCCAATAATTGCTAATAAGAGACTATTAGGTAGAGACCCACTAATCCAAGAGGCTTGGGTAATTGGATGGAGATCCAATACCCAATAATGCAAGATCCATTAGAGTTTACAGGAGGCCTCTATAAATAGGAGGGAACCAAAGCTCCATAGGCTAGGGGTTCTTTTTGGTGGCCACCTTCTACTCTCCTCTCCCAAGAGAGGAGCATCATTGCAGTCCCTATCGTATGGATATTGCTAGAGAGGAGGACGCTTGACCTTCTTCATCCTCTCCTATAGATCTGCAGGGATTTAGCAAGACTCGAGAAGTAGGGTCTTTGGGATATTAGATGGATGAGGGACTATAGGTACATAGTAACTGAGGACAAATAAGTCCAAAGGATTGGATTCTCCTGTATTGTTTAGAGACTGCTGCTAGTCATATGTGCCCTACAAGCCAATCACATGAGTGATGGCACTTGTGACTTGATATGTACTTTTTCTCTTTGCTTATTATTAGGCATTTTATCACTTTATCTTACGTATTGCATATATTATGATGTCCTTGGATCTGTGCAATGGGAATCGAATCGTGATGAGATCACGATAATGAGATCGATTCACCTTTAAACATAGACCCTGAATTATCCTAGTCATAGGTTACTCGAGAAGGACATCAAGATAACCGGATAGACTGGTGTGCTGTATACCCATCCATATGATGGAGGTAGCTGGTCTTATAGCTACTTATGTGGGGACACTAAGGGTACAGTACAGGTGCTCATTGGGGAATAAGTTCACTGATTAATCAACCTACGGAATGTTGGATAGTTATTGATACCTCACGTTAGACAGCGATTCCGTAGTCCTAGTAGTGTATCTTGTCCTTAGACTTGAGACACCAAAGATGTCCTGTATGAGTACTCCACTCTTTGTTAGCGGACTTATAGGTTTGGAAAGTTCTAGATCTAGTACAGCTGGTTATTAGGAGTGGTAGCTAATCTTACGAGGGCTATTGAGTGTCAATAGAGGATCATCCGCTCTCGGTATCATGAGAGGAATATCCCATGTGTTCTTGCTCGAACAAATCCTTGGCCAAGGTTATTCAGATTGAGAGAGAAAGAGTTCTCTAGGAGAATCCGATAAGAGCAAGAGTCGATGAGAGACCGTATAGGCCTGACAGTACGAGGTATAGGGTCTCTCGGATATTGGATGGATGAGGGACTATAGATACATGGTAACTGAGGATAGATAGGTCCAAAGGATTAGATTCCCCTATATCGTCTGGGGACCGTGGCATAGTGGCCTGGTACATCTATAGTCGATGAGTTGGGTGAATTATTATAGAGATAATAATTCACTAAGTCAAAAGGAGTTCTGACAACAAGTATGACTCACGGCCAGCTCGATATTGGGCCTAGAGGGTCACACACATATGGTAGGTGTTGTGACGAGTAGAGGTTCAGATATGACATATCCGCTGAACCCCCTATCTTATTGGATATCCATTAAGACCCTGAATTATTGGATCCTGAGATGAGATCCAATAATTGCTAATAAGAGATTATTGGGTAGAAACCCACTAATCCAAGAGGCTTGGGTAATTGGATAGAGATCCAATACCCAATAGAGCAAAAGATCCATTAGGGTTTTCAAGGAGCCTCTATAAATAGGAGGGAACCAAAGCTCTATAGGCTGAGGGTTTCTTTTGGTAGCCACCTCCTATTCTCCTCTCCCTAGAGAGAGAGGTGCATCGTTGCAATCCTTGCCATGTGGATACCACTAGAGAGGAGGACGCTTGATCTCCTTCATCCTTTCCCACAGATCTGCAGGAATTCAGGGATATACGATCTCCCTAGGTACTTTCTTTTATACGTGTAGTTTTTCGCGGATTTGTTTTGACACACAGATCTTCGCACGATGATAAAATCTTTCTACGAAAAATCTGGGGTGTTTTGTTTTTGTTCTTCTGTTGCGTATGAGATGTCACTCCCCTAATGCATTTCCCAATAGTGGTATCAGAGATAGGTTGTTCATGCGAAGATCGAATCTTAAACTGCGTGTGTTGTGTTTTGGATCTGCTTTTGACGCCAAAATCGTTAGCGCAAAAGGGCGATAATGGCAAAGCGTTCTTTGCCCTTCTGCGCTTCGTCCCAACGATCGCAAGGCGCTACGGCCTTCTTTGCTGCCAAGCAGCAACCGCCGGTCGATGGGCTTTTGGCCGTAGGCAGGCTGCCTACGCCGGTGGCCTGCGGCCCACGCGCAGGGGCGCCAACGGGCGCTGCGCCCGCGCGTAGAGGCGTTGGCACTGGGCGCTCATGCTCGCGAGCCAACGCCGCAGAGGCGCCGGCGTTGGGCACCTGCGCCAGTAGGGCAGCGGCAGCGGCGGCGGCGCCACCCCCACCCCCACACCCCCCCCCCGTGCAAGGGACGCCGCCCGGGGGTGGCTGTGGCGGCATGCAGTGCGAAGGGTAAGGGATTAGAGTTTTAGGACAAAAGATGATTTTGCCCCTCGAAATTTCTGAAATTCTAAATTCTGCCCCTTTTGACAAAATTATCAAAATCTCCTCTAAATTTTAGAAATTCCAGATTCTATCCCCTTTTGATAGAATTACCAAAATACCCTTTTGGCCGAATTACCGAAATACCCTTGGGAATTCAAAATTTTCCTTTATGTCCCTGATTCTAAAAAATTAAATAGTTTAATTAACTATTATTTTTGTCTGATAGTCCTATAAAATAACATATACATGTGATGTATGATGTGGACAGATGATCATGGACTTGTGATGTGATGTGTGTATATGTGATTATTATTATTGGGGCCTATGAGCCACTATTCTTTTCTCATTTATTGTCGGACCTATGTGCCTATAATTTTGTTGTAATTAAATGAGGAGGCGCAGTGGTAGCATGACTCACGAGGCCGAGACGAACGATCCAACGCATGGAGATGCGTTGAGATGCCGACGGATCCGACGAACCGAGATGGATGATCACAGAGCATAGAGATGCGCCGAAGCACACATAGATCTTGATATGAGTGATTGGGCCCACTGGCTTGGGCCTGATCACATTAGGATGTTGTCTATAATCATCTGGTGTGATTGCTCATGTGATGTGTGATTAGATATACACCTACTAGATATGTATATATATATATTTGCATGCGATGTAGATATATATATTAAATACATATGTGTGTGACACATTATATTAGGAGACCAAATCAGAAATCCTCTCCATTAATAATATTAAGTTAGTAAACATGAGACAATTAGATTGACTCACGTGGTCTACCATCGTTATAGCTAGGAACCGATTCCCGGTGTAGGTTGAGTTGGCCGAGTCCCTCGAGACTCACCTATATCGCATTTCACTATCTTATCTATGACAAAGAGATGTCACCGGTGACCTGAGGACATGGTATGCTTGATCGAGTCCCTCAAGAGTATATCACCGAATCAGACTCATCGTATAACGATGGTGATGACTTAACCGAACATCATGGTTGGTCAAGTCCCTCGAGGCCATAGTGGTTCAGAGGTCGAATAGGACGGGAATCACAAGGAGTTATGATTAGCAAGAGTTGCATACCTTTATGTGCTTAACATGATTGGTTGAGTCCCTCGAGGTTACGTTAAGACGCCAATTGGATCCCGATCCCCACTAGAGATCCGCCGGGGGTCTCCGATTCATATACCGGAGGGTGTTGTATGTCCCGCAAAAAATTAGTGGGAGTACATTAAGATAGAAGTCCTTATCTTAATTGTTTAATTTTTGCAAAGTCTACATATTATTTATTTCTGTTACATCTTTAATTTCAGAAAATGTCGCTTTCAAATCCTTTACGTGGCATACTTGATGCCAACCGCCTCACTGGTCCAAATTATATGGATTGGTTTCGCAATTTGAAAATCGTTCTCACGATAGAGAAAATCACATATGTCCTTGATATAGTGATCCCTAAGCCCAACGAAGGGGCAAGCGAGGATAAGATCGCTTGTTATGTGAAGTACTTAGATTATTCCACTCTTGCTCAGTATTATATATTGGCCTCTATGACTACTGAGTTACAGAGACAGCATGAAAATATGGATGCTAATTCTATACTCTTGCATCTCCGCAAACTGTTTGAGGAACAGGGAAGAACTTAGCAATATGAGATATCAAAGAGTCTTTTCTGTGCTAGGATAACTGAGGGGACACCGGTTCAGAACCATGACCTTAAGATGATTGAGTGGATCGAGAAACTCACAGGTCTAGGAATGATCCTAGAGGATAACCTGTGTGTGGATCTTGTGCTTTAGTCCCTACTAGATTCCTTTTCTCAGTTCATAATGAATTTTAATATGAACAAACTTGAGGTGACCCTCCCAGAGCTCCTCAATATATTGAGAGAAGTAGAAGCACCATCAAGAAAGAGAAGCCAATTCTCTATGCTGGTGAGACCAGAAAGAAAAGGAAAACTGAGAAAGACCCAACAAAGGACAAAAGGCCAGTGCTTCCACTATGGCAAAGATGGGCACTGGAAGAGGAACTGTAAAGAGTATCTTGCAGAGCCGGCGAAATAGAAGCTTACAGAAGCTTCAGATATATTCATGATCAATCTCCATTTATCAGAATCTTTCGATAACACATGGGTATTGGATACTGGGAGTGCTTATCATATTTGTAATTCAATATAGGTTCTGGCATGACCTAGGAGATTGAACAAAGGTGAGATGGACCTTAAGATGGGCAATGGAGCAAAGGTTGCTGTAGTGGCTATTGGCAAGGTCACTTTACATTTGCCTAGTGGAGCTATTATTGCATTAGATGCATGTTATTATGTTCCTTCTATTATCAAAAATATTATTTCCATCTCATGTTTAACAGTTAATGGATATAAATTAGATTTTGAGAATAATGGTTGTTCAATAATATTAGATGATCAGATCATCACGAGAGGAACATTGCATAATGGTTTATTTATGCTAGATACAGCTCCACATATCATGAGTGTAAGTGAGTCTAAGAGGAAACGAGAAGAGATGAACAATGCATATCTTTGGCATTGTAGACTAGGTCACATCCACGAGGGAAGGATTCAAAAGTTGCTAAAAGATGGATATCTAAATCCATTTGATTAAGGGTCATATGCGACATGTGAACCTTGCCTTCGGGGAAAGATGATCAACTCTCTATTTAATGGAACTAGAGAGAGAGCCACCGAGTTACTAGAACTCATACATAGTGATGTATGTGGTCCCATGTCGACTCGTGCCATAGGTGGTTACTCCTACTTCATTACTTTAACTAATGATTTCTCAAGATACAGATTTGTATACTTGATGAAGTATAAGTCTGAAGCTTTTGAGAAATTCAGGGAATATAAAAATGAAGTGGAGAACCAAACAGAAAAGAGTATTAAAACCCTTCGATCAGATCGAGGAGGTGAGTACTTGAGTACAGAGTTCGCCCAGTTCCTCAAAGACTATGGGATCCTATCCCAATGGACACCACCTTATACACCATAACTTAATGGTGTATCAGAAAGGAGGAATCGTATACTATTAGACATGGTGCGTTCCATGATGTGTTTCGCCGACCTACCCATCTCATTCGGAGGATATGCCCTAGAGACCGCAACTTACCTTCTGAATAGAATTCCAACCAAGTCAATGATGTCTACTCCATATGAGATATAGAATGGGAAGATGCCTAATCTTAAGGTTGTTAAGATTTAGGACTGCCCTGCCCACGTTAAGAGACATAACCCTGACAAGTTGGAATCCAGAACGGAACGGTGCAAGTTTGTGGGATACCCCAAGGAATCTTGTGGGTATTATTTCTATCACCTTGAGGACCAAATGGTTTTTGTAGCCAAGAGAGCAGTGTTCCTTAAGAAGGAACATATTCTTGATGGAGACAATGGGAGCATGATAGAATTAAGTGAGGTTGGAGAACCTAGCTCAAGCATCATTCCATAGCTAGAATCTGTTCAGATATCTAACACACAAGTTCCAACTTTACGTAGGTCCGATGTAGTATCTCATCCTCCTGAGAGATATGTGGGACATATCAGAAAAGAGGATGTTGAGGATATTGATCCTCAGACCTACAAGGAGGCTATTATGAGCATAAACTCCAAGAAATGGCAAGAAACCATCAATTCAGAAATGGATTCTATATACTCCAACAAGGTTTAGAACCTAGTTAATGCACCCGAGGGTAATGTACCCATTGGCTATAAGTGGATCTTCAAAAAGAAGATTGGAGTAGATGGAAAGGTAGAGACCTATAAAGCAAGGCTAGTGGCTAAGGGGTATCGTCAAAGGCAAGGTGTTGACTATGATGAAACTTTCTCACCTGTAGCCATACTAAAATCCATTTGAATTCTATTGGCTATTGCAGCACACTATGATTATGAGATCTGGTAGATGGACATCAAAACCACATTCCTCAATGGTAACCTCGAGGAGGAGGTGTATATGATACAGCTTGAGGGATTCGTGTCCATAGATAACCCAGATAAGGTGTGCAGGTTGCTTAGGTCCATTTATGGATTGAAGCAAGCTTCTCGAAGTTAGAATATAAGATTTGATGAGGTGATCAGATCTTATGACTTCGTTAAGAACGAAGATGAGCCTTGTGTGTACAAGAAAGTAAGTGGGAGCACTATCACCTTTTTGGTATTATATATGGATGACATCCTGATCATTGGGAATGATGTAAGAATGCTCTCCATAGTAAAGGCTTGGTTATCTAGGCACTTCTCCATGAAGGACTTAGGGGAAGCATCCTGCATATTGGGGATACGGATCTATAGAGATAGATCCAAGAGGATGCTTGGCTTGTCCTAGTCCAGGTACATAGACACCATTGTCAAAAGGTTTGGTATGAAAAATTCCAAGAGAGGCCTCCTACCAATGAGACATAGAATGTCACTTTCTAAGAGTATGTCCCAAAAGACTCCTGAAGAAAGGGCACACATGGATATGATACTATATGCATCAGCGATAGGTTCTATCATATATGCTATGCTATGTACTAAGCCTGATATAGCGCATGCTCTAAGTGTCACGAGTAGATATCAGGCAGATCCAAGCTTGGAGTATTAGAAAGCAGTAAAAAGTATCCTTAAGTACTTGAGAAGGACTAAGGATCTTTTACTGGTATATGGAGGTAGTAGCCTCAGGGTTGAGGGCTACACGGACTCGAGCTTCCAGTCCGATGTCGATGATAGCAAGTCTAATTCAGGGTATGTGTTCACCCTGAATGGAGGAGCAGTATGCTGGAAGAGTTCCAAGCAAGATACTACTGCTGACTCAAACACAAAGATGGAATACATTGCTACGATAGAGGCAGCAAAGGAGGGAGTCTGGATAAAGAAGTTCATCACAGATCTAGGAGTCGTCCTGAGTAACGAGGAGTCGATTCCCTTAAATTATGATAAATACGGGGCGATTACTCAAATAAGGAAACCCGAGTCTCATCAGAAGTGTTCTAAGGAGCTTCTAGCTTATTAGAGAGATCGTGGCCCGAAAAGATGTAGCAATGGAAAGAGTTCCATCCGAAGATAACATTGTAGATCCACTGACAAAGCCATTGACTCAAATTGTCTTTGAGCGTCATAGAGGTCTGATAGGGATCAGACATGTTGGTGATTGGCTTTAGGTCAAGTAGGAGATTACTAATCATATGTGCCCTACAAGTCAATCACATGAGTGATGGCACTTGTGACTTGATATGCACTTTTTCTCTTTGCTTATTATTAGGCATTTTATCACTTTATCTTGCATGTTGCATATATTGTGATGTCCTTGGATCTATGCAATGGGAATCGGATCATAATGAGATCACGATAATGAGACTAATTCACCTTTAAACACAGACCCTGAATTATCCTGGTCATAGGTTACTCGAGAAGGTCATCGAGATAACCGGATAGACTGGTGTGCAGTATACCCATCCATATGATGGAGGTAGCTGGTCTCATACTTGTGTGGGGACACTAAGGGTACAGTGCAGGTGCTCATTGGAGAATGAGTTCACTGATTGTTCCGCCTACGAAATGCTAGATGGTTATTGATACCTCACGTCAGACAGCGATTCCGTAGTCCCAATAGTATATCTGGTCCATAGACTTGAGATACCAAGGATATCCTGTATGAGTACTCCACTCTTTGATACTGAACTTATAGGTTTGGAAAGTTCCAGATCTAGTACAACCGGTTATTGGAAGTGGTAGCCAACCTTACGAGGGCTATTGAGTGTCAATAAAGGATCATCTGCTCTCGGTATCATGAGAGAAATATCCCATGTGTTCAAGGTTATTCAGATTGAGAGAGAAAGAGTTCTCCGGGAGAATCCGATGAGAGGAAGACTCGAGGAGAGACCGTATGGGCCTGACAGCACTATCCCCGGTATAGGGTCTCTGGGATATTGAATGGATGAGGGACTATAGATACATGGTAACTGAGGACAGATATGTCCAAAGGATTGGATTCCCTTGTATCATCTAGGGGCCGCGGCGTAGTGGCCTGGTACGTCCGTAGTCGATGAGTTGGGTGAATTATTATAGAGATAATAATTCACTAAGTCATAAGGAGTTCTGACAAGTATGACTCATGGCCAGCTCGATATTGGGCCTAGAGGGTCACACACATATGGTAGGTGTTGCGATGAGCAGAGGTTCAGATATGCAATATCCGCTGAACCCCCTATCTTATTGGATATCCATTAAGCCCTTGAATTATTGGATCCTAAGATGAGATCAAATAATTGCTAATAAGAGATTATTGGGTAGAGACCTACTAATCCAAGAGGCTTGGGTAATTGGATAGAGATCCAATACCCAATAGGGCAAAAGATCTATTAGGGTTTTTAGGGGGCCTCTATAAATAGGAGGGAACCAAAGCTCTATAGGCTAAGGGTTTCTTTTGGTAGCCACCTCCTGCTCTCCTCTCCCCAGAGAGAGAGGTGCATCGCTGTAATCCCTACCGTATGGATACCGCTAGAGAGGAGGGCGCTTGACCTCCTTCATCCTCTCCGATGGATCTGCATGAATTCAGAGATATACGATCTCCCTAGGTACTTTCTTTTACACGTGTAGTTTTTCGCGGATTTGTTTTGACTCACCGATCTTCGCACGACGATAAAAACTTTCTATAGGAAATCTGGAGTGTTTTGTTTTTGTTCTTCCACTACGCATGAGATGTTGCTCCCCTTGTGGATTTCCCAACATGGCTACCACTCCCAATGATTGGTTGTATTAGATCAGAAGCTTCCAAACCTATAAGTCCAGTATCAATGAGTGGAGTACTCACACAGGATATCCTTGGTGCCTTAAGTCTAAAGACTAGATATACTACTAGGACTATGGAATCACTATATGATAATAAGGTATCATCAATCATCCAGTATTCCATGAGCGGATCAATCAATGAACTCATTCTCTAATGAGCATTTGTACTATAATTTTAATGTCCCCATACGAGCAGCTATGAGATAAACCATCTCCATCATATGGACGGGTATATAGCATATCAGTTTGTCCGATTATCTCGATGTCTTTCTAGAGTAACCTATGACTGAGATTATTTAGGATCTGTGTTTAAAGGTGAATCGATCTCATTATCGTTATCTCATCACGATATGACTCCTATTACATAGATGAATCGATCTCATTATCGTGATCTCATCACGATATGACTCCTATTATATAGATCCATGGACAACACAATATATGCAGCATGTAAGATAAAGTGATAAAATGTCAAATAATAATAAGCAAAAAGAGTGCATGTCAAGTTACACGTACTATCACTTACGTGATTGGCTTGTAAGGCATATATGACTAGCAGTGATACCACCTAGCCAAGTGGTGGTACTGCTAGAGCTCAGTCTCCGAGACTCTGTCAGGAGGTAGTATCGTCGAGACTAAGTGGTGATACTGCTAGTGCAAAGGTGTTAGGCGGTGGTACCGCTAGTACACCGAGAACCCAAAATAAGATATTTTTAGCTCCATTTTTTAAGCCATTTGGGATCTATAAATACCCCTCTCATCCCTGCTTAGCAACATAATGATCTTGAATGAAAATTAGTATGAAACGCTATTGTAATTCCTTAAGAATCTCCTTTCTCTAGCTCTAAGTCTTGAGTACAGTTTAAGAGAAGGGTAAGTGAACTGTAAAGGTTGTCTCCTAAACCTGTGAAAAAGATAAAAGGGTTGTAAGAGGGTAGTTGGTCTTCACCCATTGAAAGAAGACCGTTAGTGGACGCTGGTGGCCTTGACAAAGGAGGAATCGGGAAGTGGACGTTGGTCACGATGACCAAACCACTATAAATCCTGTGTGATCTCTTCTTTATTGCTTTCTCTTTTCATTGCTTACTGATTAGGCTGCACAATCCACTTTACACCTTTTTTAAGTTAAACGTATTTTTTATACAGGTTTAATCGAAACGAAGTTTTTTAAATCGTCGACGTTTTTATATACGCACTAATTCTCCCACCCACCACCACCACCACCCCCTTCTCTTAGTGCTGATTTCAGTCCTAACACTTTTTTTATTTAAAATTTTAATAATATTCTTGAATTAGATTATTTCAAGTTGAATTGATTTGATTCAATCAGGGTGTCTTAGTCCAGCTCAAGTTGATTCAAATCGAATCCCTTCAGATCAGGTCGAATCAAATCCCTTCCACCAACCCATAAACCAATCCACCTTCTCCTTCTCTTCCCACTCTGTCACCTCCCCTCCCTATTAACTTCTTCCTCCTCCCTCTCTCCCTTAGCATCCACCCTCTCCTCCTCTCACTCTGTCACCTCTCCCTCCTTAATGGTTTCCTCCTCCTCACACTTCCACTTAGCTTCCCCCTCTCACTTCATCTCTTAGAACTACCTCCTCCTTTCAATCTGTTAGGGATCGAGCGGCACTAGGGGGGTGAATTAGTGAAGTAGTTAATAACGATGTCTTTTCGACGATTTAAAACAACTTCGGAAACTTTGTGCGACAAAAATACATTTCAATGAAATCCGATTTCGATTGCGTATAAACTTAAATTGATTCGTAAGAAAGTGAGGAGGTGGAGTAAGTAAAATAAACAGGTTTACAGAAATTTAAAGAACAATAAGTAAAGGAAAATCGATTTTATAGTGGTTTGGTCATACGACCTATGTCCACTCCCGATTCCTCTTCTCTTGAGGCCACCGATTTTGCACTAGGTATCTTCCTTCCAAGAGTGAAGACCAATTCCCTTTTAAGCACTTTCTCCTTTTGACAGGCTTAGGAGACAACCCTTACAAGCACTCTCTCCTTTCTTTAGAATCGAATACAAGAGAAAACTAAAGGAGAGATTTCTTGAGAGATTTGAATAGTATTTTCTAACTTTCAAAGTGTATGTGCTTGCATACTGCAACCCAAGGATGGGAGGGGTTTTTATAGGCTCCAAGAGGATTCAAATTTGGAGCCCAAATTTAAATCTTCTCGGTTTTCCAGGCTACTGGCGGTACCACTACTTGACAGAGTCCTCGCGCTCTATGGTATGGCAATACCACCGATGCCAGGAATTAAAGTCGATGGTAGCACCGCTGACCTGGGGCAGTGCCACCACCTAGGTCTCTGGTGGTGCCACCGTTAGACTATTCCAGCAAGGTTGAATGGGCCCTGACTTCGACCCAAATCAACCCAAATAAGGCCTAGTTGACCCTTCCAAGGGTTAAATAGGATTATTACCTAATCCTTACCCTAATTACGTGCTAATTATAGAATTGAAATATAATTCTAAGCAAATTAATAACCAGCAATGTCGACTCTTCTTCCGGTGAGCTTTTCGGCAAACTTTCGATGGACTTCCGATGGATTCCCAACAGGCTCTCGGACTCTGTGGCGAGTTCGATGAGTCTTTGGCAAGCTTCTGAACCTTCTCAGTGAACTCCACGAACCTCCGACGATCTTTCTGATGAACTTCTGAAATCTTTGGCAAGTTCCCAATTCTTTCTCGATTGGTTCTAGCAGCACCTCCGACGATCCTTCGGACTTCCAATGGACTCTCGAACTCCCAACTACTTGACTCTGGTAATTTGCTTTATGTCTTCAAGCTATCGTAGTTAATTCTACATACTTATCTCAATAATATGGATTAGATCAAATAACCCATCAATTGACTTCATCATCAAAATCTGAGATTCAATAATCTCTCCCTTTTTGATTGTGACAATCAATTGATGACGGAGTTAATCTTAACTCCCCCTATCTATATGACATATTATGAGAAAGAAAATGCTTGAATTCAATTTTTTTGAATTCAAACTGAAACCGATAAATTTCATTCATTGAACTTATCATTACACTTAACAAGTATGTTTTTTTATCAATAAATATGAAACTTCATATTTTTCACAATGTCATGGTATGACACGTATTTTCAAGTCGAATGATAGACATTCATCATTTCGACAAGAGATACCAATTATAGTTTGAAATACGATATGTATCAAATAATATCGATATAAAAACCATAAATGCAAGGCATGATATCATTAAGCGATAGATACATCATCAAATAATAACTTATCATATCAATGAAGATACTAATTATTAATCATGACATGATAGCAAATTTTTTTAAGAAATCATTTGTGATACATGTGATACGATACGATACATTACATATTTTATTACGATGCTTTTAAAGATATCAACCAACTTTCAATTATAAAGCATGGCAAAAGCAATTAAATTACAATATAAAACATATAAGACATTTTCATTTCAACATATTGCAATACGATATATAAGTCATTTGTTTATTTGTCATATTCTTCTCAATACGATGCATGTAAGACATTTTATCAAGTCAATTGCACATGTCATCAATTTATTTACTCATTCTTCTCCTCTTTTGTCATCAACAAAAAGGAGGTGAATTTGATAAAAATGGTCATCATAAGGTATCATAATGCATATCATCTATCAACCATAAAAAAATATAAGAGTAGTGATTTATCAAGCATATCAAACACATATGATATTTGAGGCTAGTATTTGCTTAGAAATCGAGTTTGAACATAATGCAAAATATGTCATCCTTGACGGATAAATCTGAAAAATGTTTTGATCATTTTTAATCAAGTTTATGAAATCCGAAAAATGATCAATCATCATTTATCAACCTGTGAAAGATTTATTCATGAAAAAAAAAGCTTAAGATGCAATCCAAGAGTGTTAAGGCCACTCATCAAATATCTCAAATCAATTTTAAGGTAAAATCCATGAAAAAAAGATGTCAAAATTCATAAAGCTTTAATATTATTACGATCAAAAATGATAGCTTCATTAAAATATTACAATCGAAGGATAAAATGAGAGCTTCATTCAAAAGATGATATTATAAGGATGTCATTTTAAAAAAAATAAAGAGATAATATTAAGATGATACAATGAAAGCCGAAATTAAAAATTTCAGAAAAGAAACATACAACATCTTTATGCATTGGGATAATTTAGCATGCCTAATTCTCTTCTAATGAAGTCAAATTGTTCTTCATTTAGGGGTTTTGTGAAGATGTCCGCTAATTGGTGTTTTGTATCAATAAATTCTAGAATGATATCATTATTATTGACATGATCTCGTATAAAATGATGCTTAATGTCAATGTACTTAGTTCTAGAGTGTTGAATAGGATTCTTGGTTCAACAAATAGCATTTGTGTTATCACATTTTATAGGAATATTCTTTAAATGAATTCCAAAAAGTCTTCTAAAGTATTTTTCATCCAAACAACTTGACCACAACATGCACTAGCGGCTATGTATTAGGCTTCCGCCATGGATAGTGCAACCGAGTTTTGTTTCTTGGAAGACAAAAAAACAAGTGCATGTCCTAAAAACTGGTATGTTCCGGATGTGCTTTTGCTATCTATTCTACATCTGTCAAAATCCACATCTGCATAGGCTTTTAAATCAAAGTCATCAGATTTTGGATACCATAATCCTTAGGAGTGTTTTTAAGATATCTAAGGATTCTTTTAACAGCTTTAAGATGAGATAACTTATAATTAGCTTGAAATCTTACACAAAGTCCTACACTAAACATGATATCTGGTCTAACTGTGATGAGGTAAAGTAAACTACCTATCATTCCCCTATATGTTTTTTGATCAAAATTTTCTCCACTTTCATCCAAATCTAACTTAGTGGAAGTGCTCATAGGAGTGTTTATAGCTTTTGAACCATCCATGTTAAATCATTTTAACAATTCTAATATATACTTTGTTTGATTAAAAAATATACCATCACTAAGTTGTTTAATTTGTAATCCTAGAAAGAAAGTTAATTCACCCATTAGACTCATTTCAAATTCATGACTCATACACTTGATGAATGATTCACATAGTGATTCATTCGAAGAACCAAAAATAATATCGTCAACATGGATTTGAATAATAAAAAAATTGTTTTTAAAATATTTAATAAACAATGTAGTATCAACCTTGCCTTTAGTAAAATTATTTAAAATAAGAAAGGAACTAAGCCTCTCATACCAAGCTCTAGAGGCTTGTTTTAACCCATAGAGAGCCTTAGTTAGTTTAAACACATGATTGGGAAGAAGAGAGTTTTCAAATCAGGGTGGTTGTTCAATATACACTTCTTCGGAAGTAAAGCCATTTAAGAAAGCATTTTTGACATCTATTTAAAAAAGCTTAAAGTTATTACTACTAGCATAGACAAGGAGCATCCTAATGGCTTCTAATCTTACCACAGGAGCGAAGGTTTCTTCGTAATTGATAACTTCTTCTTGGTTGAAACCTTTGGCCACTAATCTAGTCTTGTTTCTAACCATGATACCATATTCATCTTGCTTGTTTCTAAAGACTCATTTAGTATCAATAACTAAATGGTCACTCGGTCTAGGAATAAGCTTCCATACTTCACATTCCTCTCAAATTGATTCAATTCTTCTTGCATTGCGATAACTCAAGAATCATCTTTCAAGGCATCATCAATGCACTTAGGTTTAATTTGAGAAAGAAAAGTGGCATGGGCACAAAAATTTTTAAAAGAAGAACGAGTTTGAACCCCTTTCGATGTCTCCTATAATTAACTCCTTTGGATGGGCATCTACATACTTCCATTCCTTGGGTAAGGAAATTTAGGAAGAAGATACATCCAAGTTACTATTTTGAGGAGAGGGTTCATTTAAATTCAAACCATCAAAACCAAGATCATTATCAAAATCATTTTTCTTAAATTCAGAAACTTCATTAAAAACTACATGAATAGACTCTTCTATAACTAACGTTCTTTTGTTAAAAACACGAAAAGCTTTAGAAATGGAAGAGTAACCAAGAAAGATACCTTCATCAGATCTAGCATCGAATTTTCCTAAGGCATCCTTTTCATTCAAGATAAAGTATTTACAACCGAAAACTTTAAAATAAGAAACATCTGGTTTTTTATTATTCTATAATTCATAAGGGGTTTTGGATAGAAATGGTCTTACTAGAACCCTATTCATGACATAGCAAGCTGTATTAATGGCTTCGGTCCAAAAGTATTTAGGTAAACTATGTTCATTTAACATGGTTCTTGTCATTTCTTATAAATTTCTATTCTTTCTTTCTACTACTCCATTTTGTTGAGGATTCCTTGGAGTAGAGAAGTTGTGGTTATACCCATTAGATTCACAAAAATTTTGAAAGTCATGGTTTTGGAATTCTCCACCATGATCACTCTGAAATGATGAAATCATGAAACCCTTTTCGTTTTGAGTAAGTTTACAAAATTTAGAAAAATATTTAAATCAATCACTTTTGTGAGCCAAAAAATAGGTCCAAGTGTATCTACTATAGTCATCTACAATGACAAATGCATATTTGCTACCTTCTAAACTTGTTGTGTCGATTGGTCTAAATAAATCCATATAGATCAATTGTAATGGTTTAGAGGTGCTTATTTGATTCTTTGATTTGAAGCTAGTTTTTATTTATTTTCCTAGTTGACATGTATCATATACTTTGTCCTTGACAAACTTGATATTAGGAATTCCTCGTACTAGTTCTCTAGATGAAATTTTAGATATTAGTTTCATGCTTGCATGGCCTAATCTCATATGCCAAAGCCAAGCATCGTCATTTGAAATGGAAAAGCACATTTCAGTACTAAGTTCTTCAATGTTAATGGTGGACATTATTTTGTTTTAATGCAATCATGGATATGTTGTTGTTTGATTTTTCAATGATGTAAGCATTAGATTCAAATCTAACAATGACGGAACGTCCCGAATAATCGACACGTTTACCAAGCAGAGTCTCACGAAATCTTCCCTCTTTGCCTTCAATTACATCTAAAAATGACTTGTAAACTTTATTATGACCATCCCTCATTGGTTGTCTACGGATCCCATTATCAAGAAGTGTATCCATGGCCTCTTATACTAATTTCTCCTGACACATTACTAATTCCCCTGGCGTAGATCTACTTGTTGCTAATAGATCGGTAAGAGTATTATTCCGATAGATAACTCGTCTATAGAGTTCATTAATATCCGAACTCATTAGTTTACCCCATCTATCTGAATGATTGGTCTCAACTCGGGAGGAAGAACTTGTAATAAGCACAAAACCATCCATTCTGGTTCTACATTTATTCGAATAAAATGTTTAGCTAATTCCATGCGTCTAACCAAAAAATCCTTTCTTCTTCTAATTTTTCTATCTTCCCATTTATTTCCAATGGACCCCTCCTCCCCTAATTCCTTCCATACTACCAATGAATTACCTATAATAATTTGTAACCTTTATCACATAATTGACTAATACTCAAAAGATTGTATTTTAATCCATCAATTAGTAACACATCATTAATTGAAAATTTTAATTTGCTACCTATGGTTCCCTTGCCAATGATTTTACTCTTGTTGTTATCTCCGAATGTGACATACCCTTTTTCTTTGCTAGTGAGCATAGAGAACTGAGATGGATCTCCGGTCATGTGCCTTGAGCATCCACTATCAAGATACCATCACTTGCTCCTAGCTTGTGAGTGTGTGTATAAAAGAGGATGGTTTTTAGGTACTCATTTGATTTTGGGTACCTCAAAAATTGATCAACTAACTTTGTCATTTAGTATTGAATTATTTATGGTTCCTTTAGAAACCCATATCAATTTACGTGGACTAATTTTCTTAAATTGACATTTGTAAATAACATGTTCAGATTTACAAAAAAATTATATTACAAACGAGGTGATACATGTAGTGTGGGTCCTTTAATGAAAGTGGTAGGATTTTGGTGAGATCCACTTACAAATCCAATTCCACTTCTATTTGTGACGTGACCTTTGTTTGCAAGGATCATGTCCAAGCCTTGCTACTAACTTTAAACTTGTTTAGGGTCTCTTTAAGTAGGAAGTTCTCATTTTTTATTACTTTTAAGTATTCATACTTAGAGCATGGAGGTGAAAAGGGAGTTTGAAAACTATCAAATTTATCTAGTAATAAAGCATGCTCCTTCTTTAATAAATTGAACTTCTTACTAATAGTTCTACACTCATTAAATAATTCATAAAAAGCTATTGAAAGTTTGTCGAAAGATAAATCTTCATTAATTAATCACATACCTCTTCTCCTAAAGCCATTAGCGTGAAGTTGGCCTCCTCTTTGTTGCTTGTTTCTTCATTCTCGGAGTCACTTGAGTCATCCCACGTCACCTTTAAAGTTTTCTTCTTCTTCGGTTGCTTCTTCTTGGCTTGGAGACATTCATTTTTTAAGTGCCCCAACTTCTTGCATTCATAATATATGACTTGGTCCTTTTTTTGTTCAAGTTTGTTTTTAGTATCATTTTTAAATTTATTCCTTCTTATGAATTTTTTAAATTTTTGAGTTAAGAGTGCAATGTCATTATCACTGTCCTCATCACTTGATGTTCCTTTCAAGTGGTCTTCTTATGTTCTTAATGCCATATTTTTCTTATTTTTTGGAAGGGGGTTTTCGAGACATGTCATTTTGTAGGTCATTAGAGACCTACAAAATGGCCGTAACCTTTGGATCCCAACTCTTTGGAAGGAATCTTATAATTTTAGTTATAAGTTCAAAATTAGAAAAACCTTTACTAAGTGCTTTGAGTCCATTGAAGACATCTGTGAAACGGGTGTACATGTCTCCAATAGACTCACTTGGTTTCATCTGAAAAAGTTAATAAGAAGGCACGAGAATGTTGATTTTGGACTCTTTCACTCGGCTAATGCCTTCATGAGTGATTTCTAGAGTATGCTAAATATCAAAAGCCGATTCACAAATCGAAATACGATTAAACTCATTTTTATCAAGTGCACAAAACAAGGCATTCATAGCCTTTGCATTTAAAGTAAAAACCTTCTTCTCCAATTCATTCCATTCGCTCATCGGAAAAGAGGATTTTTTAAATCCATTTTTAATGATATTCCAAAGCTCAAAGTCCATAGAAATATGAAAGATACTCATATGAGTCTTCCAATATGTGTAATCTGACCCATTGGACATGGGTGGACGTGTAATTAAATGACCCTCTTGTATGCCAAAATAAGCCATCTCTCTTGGGTTTTAAACCAGATGAGAGTGACCAAGCTCTGATACCAATTGTTAGGGATCGAGCGGCACTAAGAGAGGGGATGAATTAGTGCAGCAGTTAATAACGATAATTTTATGATGATTTAAAATAACTTTGGAAACTTTGTGCGATAAAATTACATTTCGATGAAAGTGAGGAGGAAGCGGAGTAAGTAAATGAACAAGTTTGCAGAAATATAAATAACAATATGAAACATAAACTAGACTTTTTATAGTGGTTCGGTCATATGACCTGCGTCCACTCCCGATTCCTCTTCTCTTGAGGCCATTGGCTTTCTACTAGGTGTCTTCCTTCCAAGGGTGAAGACCAATTCCCTTTTACAGTCATTTCTCCTTTTGACGGGTTCAGGAGACAACCCTTACAAGTACTTACTCCTTTCTTTTGAATCAAATACAAGAGAAAACCTAATGAGGGATTTCTAGAGATTTGAATAGAGTTTTTCTGCTTTCAAAGTGTATGTGCTTGCATGCTGCAACCTAGGGATGGGAGGGAATTTTATAGGCTCCTAGAGGATTCAAATTTGGAGCCCAAATTTGAATCTTCTCAATTTTCCAGGCTACTAGCGGTACCACCGCCTGACACTGGCGGTACCATCGCCTGATAGAGTCCTCAGGCTCTGTTGTCTAGCGGTACCACTGCCTGCCAGGCATTAAAGTCGATGGTACCACCGCTGACTTGGGGTGGTGCCACCACCTAGGTCTGGCGGTGCCACCGCCAGACTATTCCAACAAGGCTAAATGGGCCCTGACTTCGGCCTAAATTAGCCCAAATAAGGCCCAGTTGGCCCCTACAAGGGTTAAACATGATTATTATCTAATCCTTACCCTAATTACATATTAACTATAAAATTGAAATATAATTCTAAGCAAATTAACAACCAGCAATGTCGAGTCTTCTTCCGGCAAACTTTCGACGGACTTCCGATGCACTCTTGGATTTCTTCCAACAGATTCCCATTAGACTCTCGGACACTATGGCGAGTTCGACAAGTCTTTAGCAAGCTTTCGAACCTTCTTGGTGAGCTTCATGAACCTCCGACGATCTTTCCGGCGAACTTCTAAAACCTTCGGTAAGTTCCCAATTCTTTCTCGATTGGTTCCGATAGCACCTCCGACGATCCTCCGGACTTCCGGTGGACTCTCGAACTCTCAATTGCTTAACTTTGGTAATTTGCTTTGTGTCTTCAAGCTATCATAGTTAATCCTATATACCTATCTCAATAATATAGATTCGATCAAATAACTCATCAATTGACTTCATCATCAAAATTCGAGATTCAACACACTCCATCTCCATTGTTATCTCCTCATCCCACTTTCACACCTCTTACCCCTTCCCCTTCACTTCTTCCTCCTCTTCTCTCTCTCTCTCTCTCTCTCTCCTATTTTTTGCCGTCCACTTCTCATCCTGCTCACTCTCAGCTCTCCTCCACATCCTCCTACTTATAATTTAATCTAGATTAGTCATGTTACACTTGGGTTATAATTAAATTTTACATTCATTCATAGAATATATTAAAAATATATTAATTTTTATATAAACTTATTTTAAATTTATCATAAAATTAAAAAAAATAGTATAAATTTTGTTAGAATCATATTTTATCAAAAAAATTTAAAATTTTGATAATTAATTATCCTAAAATCACCTTAAATAAAAAATATTAATATTAAAATAAGTTAGTTGATTAAGTTTAACTTACTTCAATTTTAAGTGTAAGTAAGTCAATATTAAAAATAAGAAATAGAAAATATAGGATTAGGATTTTGTGATTAGTTTTATGATGAATTTAGAATAATTTTATATAAAAATTAAAATATATTTTTTAACATGTACTATGAATGAGTGTAACCAAGTATAATAATTTTTTGGATAATTCTATATAGAAATTAATATATTTTTTAGGTTAACTCGAGTTTTTTAGTTTCAAATAAATTTCAAATAATTTTGTATAGAAACTAATGTATTTTTTAATATGTTCTATGAATAAATTGAATTCAAATGTAACTAGACTGTAACTCAAACATAATAACTTTTTTTAGATAATTTAAGATTATTTTAATATAAAAATTAATATATTTTTTAATTTTATGATAAATTTAAGATAATTTTATATAAAAATTAATATATTTTTAATATATTTTGTAAATGAGTATAGCTCGAGTGCAATAATTTTTCTAAGTAAATTATGAAGAAAGGAGCCGAAGGAGAAGAGAGGGAGGGAGTAATGACAAATGAGTAAAGACAAAGGAGGAAGAGAAGAAAGGGTTACGAGAGGAGACAATAGAGACAAAGATAAAGAAGAAGGTGATGAAGTGGGAAGAGAATGATATATTGGTGGAGTGAGAGGAGATAGAGGTAGAAAGGAGGAGACAAAGGTGAAAAGAGAAAACGAGAAAGAGGCATAGTGAGAAGAGAAAAATGTGAATAAGAAAGTGGAAGAGATGGAGGAGCGGAGATAGATGAGGTGGAGAGTAATTTGGGGGAAATAAAAGGGAAATCTATGGTTCAATTGAATCAAATTGATAGCATGGGATTAGTTGAATCGATATGATCCAGTTCCTCTTAAAAAATAATAATAATTCAACTCCAGAAAATAGGGTCAAACCTAGTCAAAATATAATATCCCCTGATAAAAATATTGTATGAGGATATTTTTATGATTCCTTGAGGATATTTTTATGATTCCTTGAGGATATTTTGATCCGATTTCATAAAATATCCCCAATAAAAATCAAATATATACCATATGGTAAAAACCCAGAGGTTTTTTTAGATAAATTGCTCAAAACCTTAAAGTTTGAGAAAAAAATAACTCATGTTACATACTTTATCATGATGCATGGTAAAAAAAAAAGGCAGAAATATGTAAAACACCAATTAAACACCAACATAAATATGCTGGTAACAGGAAATATATTCAAATATGTTACTTCTTCACAAGAATATAAACATACAAATGCGTACCCCTGTTAATTTCAAGCATTCAAATGACAAAGTGAACAACTAAGTTTACTTTCGACAGTTACTACAATTACTAAAGATATGAAACAATTACTACTAGTGATATAAGGAATACAATAAGATCAAGAGAAAATTTACTGAAAACTATTAATCAAGATTTAAATATTTTTATTCTAACTAAAGATATTATTTTTTATAATAAAAAATAACAAAAATACCCATATAATTGATTCAAATAATTAAGAATTTGTGCCATTTGTTATCATTATAACATCTCACAGAGATTATATCTGACCTCAAATGTTAAAATTATGATTTGACATCATCTAACTTTCTTTGTATCTTTTAGGATAGAAAATGACACCTAACTCCGTTCTAGGGTCAGCCCCTACCACCATCGAGGTCAAGAAATTTGACCTCCATCAATCGAAGTCTCACATCCAGGATCAGCCACTTCCATCAATCGAAGTCACACGTCGCAGACATCTTTTGACTGAGGTCAGCATACCGTACGTAACTTTGGATTCTATAGTTTAAAGGTTAGCGGATTTCAATTACGCACACATTATATACAGAGCAAGAAATCAACTATATCTGATTCGTGACACGTAGAACAATACTTCCATTAGAGACTGACAAGCTACATGCTCTTACATTCACAGGGACCATCACTAGCACAATTCCGCCGGTCAGTGTACCAGACTCACATATCTTAAGTTGGGGGGTTTAATTCATCCTGTAATTTTAATAAGAACCTTGGCCTGAGACCGGTCTCATCTAAACCACTTTCATTTGCACAAAAAAAAAAAAAAAAATCTCACTGCTATCACAAGCAAAGCCAAGAACTGATCCAACAATCCAATTGGATTGTCCAAACCTTCTAAATCTGGCACAGCTGCTGCTGCTGCTGCTGCAAGGCAACTGGTTCTCAATATCTTATAGTTATCTCATGGTGCAAGAGCAAACATCTAAAACAAAGGCAAAAGAGAAGTATGGTGTTAGGGAAGTTTCAGATTATCATATGCAAATAAGAGCAACATCAGAAAGGAACTAAACAAATTACCTCCAGGGAGCATACAGTGAAGCTGACATGATGCATGAAAAGTTTGCTAATTGTGGTGAAGTTGCTGCTCTAGTAATTCATTTTCCTTCCAGATAGAATCAAGATCTGCTTGGAGTTTCTGAATGTCAAAATTACGGGAGGAAATGGCTGCAAGCTTCTTCTCTTGCTCAGCAGCTTCCTTTCTAGCTTTGTCAGTTGCACGAATCTTCTCCATGATTTGTTCAAAGATATCGTGGATGCTAGTTAGAAGCCTATATACCTGTCGTCCCACTGGATCATTTTTTGCATCCCTATGTAATGAAAAAAATGCTTAGTACATATGTGCCTGCAGCAAACAGACCAGGTCATTTTAAGAAAAACAAGCAAACATAACCTGGCCTACACATACGTATCCATGGACAAGAAGGAAAAGAAACAAAAGGGAATCAGACCTCCAAGCTAAATGTGAAGCTAAAGACTTCATTATTTCATCAAGGATATGGAATGAACTTATATGGGAAAACAAAGAAAGAGAACTAGGTGTAAACATGGACATGTATGGCATCTAAGAAGCATGGACATGTGATGCGTGCGTGGGCGAGTGACTCCGAATAGAAAATTTCAGGACTGCGCGATTTCGGGGAAATGGGCGTAACTTCCTCAATACAGGTCGGATTGACCCGATTCCAAAAGCCACCAATCAAGGAAAAAAGGACCGAGATAATTGCAGTTCACCACCAAGGCTTAAAGGAATTCCACCGGCCAAGGATAAAGAACTGTTTGATTCACCACCAACGATGTTGGATAAAGAATCGAGATAAAATTCAACTCACAAGAGGAATTTTCATTCATTCAACCAGTGCCCTTACAAATGAGAATATGTCTCATTATATAGATATTAGACTCAGAAAACAACATGGGAACTACCCAAACAAACAAGACTAACAAGACTAACAAGACTAGGAGATAAAATTCGTTCACCAACAATAACCAGCAAATATCCACTTCCAAAGAGCATTAAATCACTTTGGAACTTATCCTGAATAACTCCTCTTTGATATAGCATCAATCAGTAACGAATTTTGATATTGGTATCATCATTCCTTATCCCATCGAAGTAAGTTATAACCGAAGTTAGTTTTGGCATGAATAAGTACCGATAGTGTTTGTTTTGCCGAAGGAATCAGCTCATGACTTAAGGGTTGATCAGTAGTCTCGGATGCTCCCGCATCAGGACTTAAGGATTGATCAGTAGTCTCGGATGCTCCCGCATCATTCTCCTCGGGTTGTTTGAGATTTGTCCTCAAATCTGACAAATCATCATCGTCCAAGTAAGGAGAAAGATCACCTACATTAAAAGTTGCCGAAACTCCATATTTTCCAGGAAGATCAATCTTGTAAGCATTTTCGCCAATTCTCTCGAGAACTTCAAATGGACCGTCAGCTCTGGGCATAAGCTTATTCTTCCGCTGAGAAGGAAATCTTTCCTTCCTTAAATGTAACCACACAAGATCACCTGGTTGGAAACGAGTCTTCCTCCGATGTTTATTAGCTTTCTTCCTATAAGACTCGTTAGCCTTCTCGATCTTACTTCGAATCTGCTCATGGAGTTTTTTTATTGATTCAGCTCGCTCTTTGCCATCAAAGTTCACTTGTGAATTGGATGGAATAGGAATTAAATCAATCGGTGTGAGCGGATTGATTCCATACACAATTTCGAAGGGTGATCGACCAGTAGTATAACTCGGCGATCGATTATAAGCGAACTCAGCATGTGCAAGCTTCAAATCCCAATCTTTTAGGGATTTACTAACCATTCCTCGAAGTAACGTAGTGAGAGTGCGATTGGTTACCTCCGTTTGGCCATCGGTTTGAGGATGACAAGTGGTGCTGAATAGAAGTCTGGTTCCAAGCATTCTCCATAAGGTCTTCCAGAAATAACTTAAAAATTTAGAATCACGATCAGATACAATGGTCTTTGGTACTCCATGAAGGCGAATGATCTCCTTGAAATAAAGATCAGCCACATGAGATGCATCATCCGTCTTGTGGCATGGAATAAAATGGGCCATTTTAGAAAATCGATCAACAACCACCATAATGGCATCTTTTCCCCTCGAGTTCTTGGAAGAGCCACAATAAAATCCATGCTCACATCTTCCCAAGGTTGTAATGGTGCTTTGGAAGGGAGTATACAGCCCTTGGTGGAAATGACTCTTTGCTCTTTGACAAGTTGCACACCTCAAGATGATAGCATGTACGTCTTCACTCATTTTTGGCCAATAAAAGTGCTCTTGAAGGATTTCAAGAGTTTTGTTCATGCCGAAGTGACCAACCAGACCTCCACCATGTGCTTCTCGGATCAACAATTCTCTAAATGAACTCTTCGGCACACATAATCGATTTCCCTTGAAAAGAAAACCATTTTGGACAGAATATGTACCTTGAATTCCATGTTTGCAACTATCGATAATAGTAGAGAACTCCGGGTCTTGAATCTGATTCTTTCATGGATTGAAAATCAAGAATTCTAGAATCAAGAACAAGCAAGCATAGAGTATCTTCTTGATAAAGCATCCGCAACAACATTAGTATGGCCAGGTTTATATTTCAAACGAAAGAAAAGGATTGAAGAAATTCTACCCATTTGGCATGCCTTGAGTTGAGCTTGCGTTGGCCACTAATAAACTTCAAAGCCTCATGGTCAGAATGAAGTACAAACTGTTTAGGCCTTAAATAGTGACTCCAATGATCAAGAGCTCTCACAATGGCGTAGAACTCTTTATCATAAGTTGAGTAGTTCTTCTTGAATCGGTTAACTTTTCCTGAAATATGCCAATGGCCTTTGTTCTTGAACAAGAACAGCTCCAATGCCAACTCCACTTGCATCACATTCAACTTCAAATACTCTATCAAAATTAGGAAGGGCAAGAACGGGGGACTCACATAACTTCAGTTTGATGATGAGTTCAAAAGCGGCATGAGCAGCTCTTGTCCATTCAAAAGAACCCTTCTTCATGCATTCGGTGATAGGGGCCATGATTATCTTGAAGTTCTTCACAAAACGACGATAGAAAGAAGCAAGGCCATGAAAACTCCTTACATCGATGATGGATTTCGAAACCGGCCAGGTTTTCATTGCATCTACTTTCAATTGATCAACGGAAATTCCATCTTTCGAAACCACATATCCAAGGAATATAATGCTGGAAGAGAAGAACTCACACTTCTCCATTTTGGCATAAAGCTTCGTTTCTCAAGGCTTTAAAGACCTGTTTCAAATGAGAAATATGCTCCTCCTCGCTTTGACTATAAACAAGGATATCGTCGCCAAAGTATACAACAACAAATCGACCAACGATGAAGGAGCGAAGAACCTCGTTCATAAGCCTCATGAACGTACTTGGAGCATTCGAAAGTCCGAATAGCATAACCAACCATTCATATAAACCTCCCTTAGTCTTGAAAGTTGTTTTCCACTCATCTCCTTTCGCATTCGGATCGGTGATAGCCACTTCGCAAATCTATCTTCGAAAACACAAGAGAACCATATAATTCATCAAGCATATCATCAAGCCTAGGTATAGGATACCTGTACTTAATAGTGATGTTGTTGATGGCTCGGCTATCGACACACATTCGAATGTTCCATCCTTCTTTAGTACGAGTAGAGCCGGAGCAGAACATGGGCTCATACTTTCTCGAACATATCCCTTGTCAATAAGTTCATTGACTTATCTTTGCAACTCCTTTGTCTCCTCCAGGGTTGCATCTATATGCTTTGCTTTGTTTGGTAGAGGGGCAATGGGCAGCAAGTCAATTTGGTGCTCAATACCTCTTATTGGAGGTAATCCGGATGGCAATTCTTCGGGAACACATCTGCAAAGTCTCTTAACAAGGAATGCATTTTCGAATGTATAGGTCTCTCTTTCTCACTCTTTTTCTCAACCATAAGCAAAGCAAATACATTTTTCTGTTTGATAATGGCTCTCTTAACCTGTGTTTCACTCAAGAAGAGATTTTCCTTACTAGTGTTTCCCTTCCCAGGTTGATTTCGATGTATCATGCTCGGTTTCAAAGATTCAAGAGTAATGCACTTTCGTTCCTTGTGAAAAGAGTATGTGTTTTTATGCCCATCATGTACAGCCTTTCTATCATATTGCCAAGGTCTACCTAACAACAAGTGACAAGCATCCATGGGAATAACATCGCATAGAACTTCATCTTGATAATTCTTCCCAATGGAAAATGATATAAGGGCTCGTTTGGTTACCTTCACATCACTTCCTTTGCTAAGCCACTGAAGCTTGTAAGGTTGAGGATGTTTTGATGTTGGTAGCTTCAGTTTTTCAATCATGGTTGTCGAGGCAACATTGGTGCAGCTTCCTCCATCGATAATCATCATACACACCTTCCCGTTAATAGTGCAACGGGTGTGGAAGATGTTCTCCCTTTGCTCATTCTCTTCGGGAGATATCTCAGCATGTAATGCTCTCCGTATCACCAACAACTCACCATCATCAGCTTTTTCAACGATATTCTCGGATTCTTCAGCTTCAGAATCATTCTGGTCATGTTCATCGTTGGCCTCTTGAAGTTCCAAATCGATCTTCTCAATTTCTTGAAGAGTCATAACTCTCCGATTTGGACAATTAGCTTGCAAATGCCCATAGCCATGACACTTAAAACACTTCCTTGTGTCACCATCAACTTTCTTGCTGGTTTCTTTGATGGGTTCCACCAACTTCTCTTTACCCTTAGCGTTCGACGAAACACCTTCATATTTGCTTGAGGAAGCACCCCTAAAGTAGGATGTCCCCTTCGAGGAGGTTCTGGAAGAAAACCTCTAGCTACTCTTTAGTTGTTTCTCAACCTTCATTGCTAGCTTGCAAACATCTTCGAAGGACCAATAAGGCTGAAGTTCAACCAAATCAGCAATTTCCCGATTCATGCCACCAAGGAATCGAGCGATGGTTTGCTCGGGAACTTCTGGAACTTCGCATCTCATCATGAGTTGTTCGAACTCACAAATATATTCTTCAATACTCATCCCTTGTTGTCTTAGGGAATTCAACTTGAGAAACAGATCTTGCTTATAGGTATCGGGCAAGTTTCTTGAGTTTATCCCAAGACTTGATTCGGCTTTTTTCTTCTCTAGCTCGCTGACGCTTTAAATTCTCCCACCATAGAGAAGCATATTTAGTGAGTTTCAGAACAGCGACCTTGCACCTCTTCTCATCCGAGTATGACTTGAAGTCAAAAACTCGTTCAATGGCAAGGAGCCAATCAACAAAGTGGTCAGGATTGAGACTATCCTCGAACTCAGGTGCATCTGCTTTAATCTCACGGTCATTCTCATGGTATCTTCTTCTTCTTCTCCGAACTCGGTGCTCAGAAGCACTAGAGTTGCCTCCAGCGGAATCAGAATCATCATTAGAATTGTGATGCGAATCTGATTCGTCATGGTGTCGCTGATCATTGGGACGCCTTGCTGGTTGCTCTTGTCTCTCCGGGTTCTCTAGGAGATTGAGAACTCGCTCCATTTG
Organism: Musa beccarii; assembly: GCA_024322285.1. Taxonomy (NCBI): domain Eukaryota; kingdom Viridiplantae; phylum Streptophyta; class Magnoliopsida; order Zingiberales; family Musaceae; genus Musa; species Musa beccarii. Next base: position 12,262,147 of record CM044402.1, read on the forward strand.
CCTTTGGAGATTCTCTATAGCACGATCTCGCCTTAGGTCGTGCGCTTGCTCCAAAGTCAAGCCTCGTGGAACTTGTTCGTCACCCATGGTAAGTAGAAGATAACAACACAAAGGAATCACTCAAGATAAGTTCAACCTTGAGCTCTGATACCAACTTGATGCGTGCGTGGGCGAGTGACTCCGAACAGAAAATTTCAGGACTGCATGATTTCAGGATTGACCCGATTCCAAAAGCCACCGATCAAGGAAAAAAGGACCGAGATAATTGCAGTTCACCACCAAGGCTTAAAGGAAATTCCACCGGCCAAGGATAAAGAACTGTTTGATTCACCACCAACGATGTTGGATAAAGAATCGAGATAAAATTCAACTCACAAGAGGAATTTTCATTCATTCAACCAGTGCCCTTACAAATGAGAATATGTCTCATTATATAGATATTAGACTCAGAAAACAACATGGGAACTACCCAAACAAGACTAACAAGACTAACAAGACTAGGAGATAAAATTCGTTCACTAACAATAACCAGCAAATATCTACTTCCAAAGAGCATTAAATCACTTTGGAACTTATCCTGAATAACTCCTCTTTGATATAGCATCAATCAGCAACGAATTTTGATATTGGTATCATCATTCCTTATCCCATCGAAGTAAGTTGTAACCGAAGTTAGTTTTGGCATGAATAGGTACCGATAGTGTTTGTTTTGCCGAAGGAATCAGCTCAGGACTTAAGGATTGATTAGTAGTCTCGGATGCTCCCGCATCAACATGACAACACGGATACGGTGACACATCATTTTTTAAAAAATTAGGACATGGACACGGCATGGACACATACTTTTTATGTGTATGTATGTATACGTATATATGTATATATATATATATAACATGAGTTTTATAATATTATATATTTAAATTTTATACTCAATAAACAATAATAGGTTAATATGTTAACAATTTAATCAGTAGCAAAAAAACCAAGATCAAAAAACTAAAAAAAATGAAATAGATTAATAATATGTTAATAATCAAAATAATGCTTATAGCTTAAAAAATCTAAAAAAAATTAATTTGGCTTTGCTAGATGCCAGATGCTACTAAGGAAGATGCTCGTTGGACGTCGGTGAAGTCGTCAGATGTCGCTAAGGAAGATGTTTCAATGGTCGTCGAGTCAAAGGTGGGTCACTCAGAGCGAAGGGTCCGACAACACGACAACAATGCGATCCGAGCAAAGGAAGGCTCAGGGTGGAGGTCTTGAGAGTGCGGCAACACGTGACGACAGAGAGGGAGGTTCAAGACAAATGGCTTGAAGCAAGCACAGGCTTCGCTAGACGGGATGCATGCAGTAGGTGGGGCAAAGCCTGCTTCCTCCACAAGATAAGGAAGAAGGGTTCAATCAGGTCCTGAGTATTTAACGCCGACGATAAGTAAGAAATCTTTCCTCAATTCGTGAGGAAGGATTTCAGGCCTACATAGTCTGCTCGCTATGAGGAATCCCAATTTCACAACGTCTCCGCTATCACAAGGAATCCTGACTCCGACATGCCAAGCTGTATCCAATGCAATAAAAAATATTAAAAAAAAGATACGACTGGACACGGGTACGCCACTTAATCCATGGCAAATGACGAATCCGTGTTTAACATGCCAGTCGATGATGAATCCATGTCCGACACATTTCGAACACGACTACACTTAATCTAGCGTGTCCATGCTTTATAGTGCGGCATAGAGGTTAAAATAAATAGAGAAAAGAGAGATTGATGTAGGACGAGAAGTGACGGATGTCTTTTGATGATAGAGGGGTAGAGAGAGAATAGAAAAGAGATAATAACAGGAAGATAATAGAAAAAGAAAGGATAACTACCAGACTTGCTCTGGCTCAAGGAGCAAACTCCCAGGTTGAAGGCCTCACACCTCGGCATGTTTCGCACGTGGACGATGGAATCAAACCATCAGAAACATAATTGTGGCCTTGCACCACTCACACATAAGGTGGGAAAAGAACACAATTCATTGATTCATCTCTAATTTATGCATTACAATATTCTAGCCCCTTTTTATAGACCAAGTACAAGAATAATATATATATATATATATGTGAAAATTTCACAATTGCCTTAAATCATATGATTTGATTTTCCCTTTGAAGAAGATAATATTCTTGATTGATATGCTTTCATCCTCACAAAGATTAATCTTTATAAAACCTTCCATTAGGATTAAGAATCTTCAATGACAATCATAATTTGATTTTTCTCAAATTCTTTCCACATTTTCTTCTTCCTTGAGTAAATTAGGAAACTAGATCAAAATTATTTAGTATGTTGCCTGACAACTAATCATATGCAAAATAAACCCTAAACTAATCAAATTTATTTAAATAAAAGATAGATAAGATTGGTTCCACATCATATGCTTCCGCTATGTAGGAACTTGCCCCGAGTTCATATAAGAGATATAAATCGGCCTTGATGATATAACATCTTGGCTAAACCAAAGGCTCTGATACCAAATATGATGTAAGACGAGAAGCAACGGATTCTTTTGATGATAGAGGGGTAGAGAGAGAATAGAAAAGAGATAATAAAGGGAAGATAATAGAAAGGAAAAAAAAGATAAGTTTAGGGTTTACGTTCTTTATGCAAGCTCATATAGCTATAGTTGTGCTATTCATAATAGTCGTTGCAGTTGTTATTATTTACTGTTTTTACACTTTAGTTGTTGCCGCTTATTGTTGGTATCAAAACAATCAATAGTTAGGATTAAAATTTTCAATATAGATCATTTATCTTATTTGGATTTAGAAATTAAAAAGCAAACAAAATTAAAAAAATAATTTAGAAAGAGAGTAGAAATTAAACTATTAAATACCTGAAGAACATCAAGTTCATAGTCTTCAAGGTTCACCTATAAAAAAATCTGATAATATATTGTATTATAAATCTCTCAGAAAGTCTTCGAGAACAAGAGAAGACTAATAAAGAAATTTCAGAACTTATTGATCTAGCAAGAAAGTCAAGTCATAATAATCAAACCTTACTAGGAAATATAGACTATATAAGAGAACAAATCATAGAAGCAGTGGAAATTATCAAATAAAGTCCAAATAAAAGAGAATTGAACAAGGCAGTAGAAACCAAGGTATGCAATACCGATTTGTACCGCCCGTGCAGGCGAAGCGACGCACGTCCGACAGATACGGTGACGCGGACCGCCTCTATGTCGGTCGGTATTTTTTTATTTTTTTATTGATAAAAAAAAAATTTTTTAATGCTCGGCGATGTCACCGAGGCTCGGGCCACGTCCCCGAGGCTCTGGCGACGTTGCCGAAGCCTCGGGCGATGTCCCCGAGGCTCTGGCGACGTTGCCGAAGCCTCGGGCGACGTCCCCGAGGGTCGGGCGACATCCCCGAGGCTCCAAATTTTTAAAAAAAAATTTCTTTTTACTATTCGAGGCGACGTCCGCTTTCGGCGCGCGACGTCGCGATTATTGACACTCGGCGGCGTTGCGAGGCGACGTCGTCGAAAGAAAAAAAAAATTATATCTCTGTTTATATATATATAATATTTATAATTATAAATATATATACCGAAGCGATACGTTTAAACGCATCGCTCGGTACCATCTTTGCATCGTACAGCAGAAACGTCGAAACTCCGGTACGATACGGTATGGCAGACCCTGGTAGAAACAAAGTCCAGATAAAAGTGAATTGAAAAAGGCAGCAGAAGCAATAAATATCTCAGATCCTAGAAGTAATAGAACAAGAAACTAAAGAACTAGTGATAAAATTATAAACTGAAGTAGAAAATATCAAAGAAATAATTAAAAATCTACAAATACAAATAAAAGAGATAAATAAAATTATGCATGAGTAAGGAAGATAGACCTTTAACAAAAGTCATACAAAAACCAAGTAAAAAAAATATACCTGCAACTGATTTTGATATAGCCAGATACGAGAAAAATAGTAATCAAAATTAAGCAGCTATCCTGAATACAATACTAGAATATTTAATCCAAACCAAAATAGAACTTATAGGAAAAATAGAAAAATTAGAACAATAATAATTAGAAAAACTAAAAATCCCTTCAGGAACACATCAAGACTAACTAAACATAAGAAACTAGACTTGTCACATATAGAATTTAAAGCATCCAGTGGATCAAAAGATGGAAACCCAATTTAAAGAAATCAATACTCAAAAGACAATGGAAAAACTGTTAAGGGGAGGTTCTAAGAAAGGAAAGGAATCAGCATTATATAACCTAGGAGACACCCAAGCATACATTGAAAATAATCTTAAAAGACAGATAAAGAAAGATGTTTCACCATACAAGACGAGATCTTTTGAAGGAAAAAAAATAATAATAAGACAAGTAAAGAAATAAGATATAGCATGCATAGACAAAGCAGTCATAACAGACTTCAGTACATATGAACTACAAAAATCATTAGCAGAATACTCAAAGTTTCATATAAGACTAATAGTTATAAGAATAGTAAACTTAGTCAGAAAGGGAGTAGGAGGAACATTTATGACATATTTTTTATGACCAATTTAATAATCATGACCAAGCTCAAATAGCTATGCACGAGTGTAATATGAATGACACCTATGCTGTAATAGGATGTATACCAAATTTTTCCATGAACCTAGTAGAATTCTTAAGATATATTAAGATAATGTTTAAAAGCAATAATATTGCAGTCACCATAGGCTTAATAGGAAAACTACGCAATAAGTGTAGGATTTTTATTACAAATAGAAAAACTAGTGGAAAGTTTTGCAAGTAGAGGTATAAATATGTTCCTAGCAAAAATGATTGACACTTTAAAAATTGACTGGGATCTAGGAAATATAAAGTAAAAGGCGAGACATAGAACTAGAAGCAACCTCAAGACATGTATACACTAATGTCCAAGGATTTGCAGTAGCAAGATTTTCAAATTACATAAAAAAAATAACCTAGCCAGAAGACAAATATTATTAAAATAAATATGTTAAGTGAAACAAAGCCTAAAAATGATAATGAAATAAACTTTCATTAACTTTAGCTACTTTACCAAACAAGTAAATGAAGACATAAGAAATAACCCCATCGACCAGGAGATTTATATAGAAGAAAGAAAAGACCAAAGAAATATAAAGGAAATAGTCTAGAATATATGACATTATAAGAAATTATCTTCAAAACAGAGAGAGGAGAAGAAGAAACAAATAATATAATAGAACAAATCAAAGGAGAAGATGTAGATAAACTGATAAAGCCAATAAAAATGTTATAGAAAACATCATAATCTACAAGATGGACAATGAAACAAGTGACCATAAGAATATATCATGAACCACAAAGAATAACCAGGATTATTGAAGAAGATGAAAAAGAAGAATTTGAGATCAATGTAATAACAGAGAGATTTCCATGACCTATTAGAAGAATCCTTGCCAGCAGAAATATGATTGGACATATTAGATGAAGGAAATATAAAAGAGGAATTTGAAAATAGAGGAGCCTGAGAAAGAAGATAATGAGACATATCAACTTGAATTTGGAAGCAAAGAAGAAGAAAGTTTTGATGAAGTAATGATAAACGATGAAGTAATGATGAATGATGGAGAAGCTAGTTCTAGTAGGGCAACTCAAGAAAAACAAGGAGAAGAAATGGAATACAGATACATATGTAGAAAAAAAATTACTCCAAGCATAAATTTAGACACTATACTCATACAATACTAGGAAGAAGAACTAGAAGATTGGGGACAAAGACTAACATTTTCATTTTTACAATCAGAAGTAGACAACTCACTAGATTTTATATATAGCTCCTTGAGAGGATCACTGAAAGATATATTTCATGCATATTATGCAAATAAACATACATCCTACTTAGAAGTCAGCGAAAGGAAATATATACAATTATGGAGACAGTTTGAAAAATCCATGGCAAAATACTTAGAATACCTACGACACAATTTGTGAATGTGTCATAGGAGATACCAAATAAACAAAAGCAAAATACTTAGGATACCTAAAAAAGATAAGGTGTTGTAACATAAGTTCATTAGAAGACTAATCTAAAGCCCTTTTAAAATATTAAGCAAATCAGGACAGGCATCTAATCCATATTACATAGGAAAATATATAACTGGAATTAAAGAAAATTTAGGAGGAAAACTACAAAAAGAATTGCTGGAATATATAACAATCTCAAGAGGAATTTTCAGCATACGACAGGCCATAAGATTTGCCAAAAATTTTTATGCCCAGATATGTGACGAAGTAAGATTGCTAAAAGAAGGAAGAAATCTCTTTAGAAATGATAAAAGACAATTAGGACCAGGAGGATGCAAAAAATTTTGCATATCATGAACCTTATGAATTCAGGTGCCAAAGACCACCACCAAGATGAAGAAAATCATATAAAGAATATAAAAAGTATAGATTAAAACCAGTAGGAAAAAGCATATTTAAGAAAAAGTATTATAGAAGGTCAGATACAAAAAATTATAGAAAATCCAATTGTGTGGAGATGAAAAGAAATGCAAATGCTACTTGTGTGGAGATGAAGGCCATATAAAACCCAATTGCCCAAAATTAAAAACACCCCTAAAATATATAGAATTACATCAGTTACATCTAGAAGAAGATGCAGATTCGGATAACTCTAGTTAATATGAAATAGAGGAGATACGAGATTTAGAAGACGTAAACCTTTTGGAATTAATAAACCCTAGAGACTATATAGAAATTGGTAATTCAAAACCAGTAAATAATGCAAGAACAAAAAAGCTGCATATATGTGACTTCAATTGTAAAATTCAAAACAACAAATGTCAGCTCTCATAGACACAGAAGGCAGATCATGTGTAATACAGAAACATATAGTCCCAGTAGAATACCTTAAAAAGTTAGATAATCCAGGAAAAATTATAACATTTGATAATATTCAATATGAGTTTGAATATTTCATATCAAATGTAACAATAGAAATACAAAATAACATATTTTATCAACCAAGAACTCTAGTTGTCAAAATACCAGGTGTTGTACCAATAATATTAGGAATAAATTTCATACGTTCAATAGGAGCCTTATATATAAGCAAAGGCACAGTAATTTTGTTCCCTAGAGCAACCAACACAGTAGCCAAAATAGAAGAAAGTGAAGACTCCATAGCAGACATTATAGAAGAAGCTAGAAGAGATTGGACAATTGGGATAAACCCGGCAATTAATTGGGAAAGGAATAATATAAAAGCAAAAATAGATTTAATAAATCCAGATATTACAATAATCACTATAAAACCTTGCCCCTTAGATATGGAGGAATTTAATACACAAATTAAAGAATTACTAGAATTAGGAGTTATTAGAGAAAGTAGGAGTATGCATAGATCTGCTGCTTTTATGGTTGGAAACCATTCCAAGATAAAAAGAGAAAAAGCAAGAATGGTAATAAACTAAAAAAGATTAAATGATAATATTAGAGATTATACATATTTAATACCAAACAAAGATGCAATCCAAAGAATGGGAGAAGCAAAAATATTTAGGGTGAATTTGGGAATAATTTAGAGTATTACGAAAGGCATATGTTAATCCTCTGTATGACAATATGATCATAGCAGAATATTTTAGAGTAAAAAAGTTAAAAATCAAATATTCAGAATGACATACATCAATATGGGACAAAATAAAAAAAGGTAGAAATTTGTCCTGCATTCTAGAAAGAGGATTAATTGGATAAATTGATTTTTATTGTTCTCATCTCAACAATCTAGAAATAGAAGGCATTCCCTACAGACTTAAAGTAGCCCTCCTTTACATATCAGGAAAGAATAATTTATCCATTTGAAAATAAATCCTACCTAGCAGAATGGACAAAGAATGGCAGATGATTCCAGAATATTCACAACTTTGATCTTATCATCACACTATTACACATCTTTTCATCATATCAAATCAATAGAAAAACCTACAAAGGAGTCAATACATCTACACAAAACTAAATATATTATGGAGGACAGATGGCAAACTGGAAGAAGGCTTATTGCTTAAGGAGCTTGGTATGAAATATATTCTGATTCCTATACAACTTTTATACACAGCTCATTCCTAGAAGCAAAGAGCTTCATCAATAACTCATGTATGAAACTAAGCAAAAGATGGATAGATAGGGATAAAATCTTTTGAACGAATCATGGAACGATATGGATTAGCCTATTGGAGAAAATGGCCATATGGAAAATCTATGTAGAATCTGATGAGGAAGAAGAAATCTTCAACAGTTAAAAAATGTAAAAGAAAAATATGCTGACGATCCTTTGGGAATGAATGAACCAAATGAAAGTATAGACCATATTATAAATAAACTTGATCTTGTTCACGATAAGCTGTAGTCTCTAGCTCGAAAGATGCTTGATCAAGAAATGACCGATGAAAGCCACACATAAGCTACAGTATCCATGGCCAGGTGTCTAGTCCGCCACCTCAAGATCCGATTTATCGCCTCAAGATAAGAACATTGCTTGGAAACAACAATGCAGTGAGATAAATTGAAGACGTCAGCAATGACATATGCACAACACTATTCAAACCGCCTCAACACGCCTACAAATATATCCAAAGTTTGCATGTGTGCTCTCAGAGTCCCTTAGCCTTCCAACCCTATAGTGTTCATCAAGAGTCATCTAAGAAATCAAACACAGTTCTTGTAAGTTTTCTGTTTTAGTTGCATCTTTCTAAAATATTCTTCATGCTGAATATTTGAATAATAGAGTTTCTTTGTAAATCGTTGTATTATGAATAATATAATTTACTCGTTTTCAGAAGTTCTTTCTGCAATCTGTTCTATACCTATTTGCACTACATAAGTCCGTTGGCTCTTATCTAAGTAGAAATTGGGCAAATCAGGCAATAGTTTGGGTAAAGAACCAAAGCGAAGAGATATTTTCAGGTTAGCTAGATTCTTAAGAATCATAGTTATAGTTCTTAATAGTAGAAAAAGGATGGAGACAGAGAAAGAATTATTTGTAGATCCAATGAAAAAAGTTAGAAGCATACTTTAGAAAAGGGCAAAAATACCAAAAATATTCATAGAGACAAACTTCAGATAGATTTTACATAAATGGAGAGTGTATTTATAGGCATGGTGAGGGGGTTTGAACAGTGTTGTGCGGATGTCATTGCTGACATCTTCAATTTATCTTCACTACATTACTGTTTCTATTTAGGCGACATTCTTATCCTAAGGCAGTGAATCAGATCTTGAGACAACGGACTAGACACCTGGCCATGGATACTGCAGCTTATGTATGACTTTCATCAGTCATTTTCTGATCAAGAATCTTTTGAACCAGAGACTGTATTTCATTATGAACTTAATCAAGCTCATTTATGATATGGTCTATACTTTCATCTGTTTTATTTGTTTCCAACGGGTCATCGGCATTATTTTCTTCTACATTTTCCAACTACTGAAGATTTACTTCTCCCTCATCAAATTATACATAATGAGTTCAATATGGCCATATTCTCTAATAGGTTGATCCATATCATTTTGTGATTCGTTCCAAAGATTTTGTTCTTGTCTATTCATCTTTTGCTTAGTTTCATACATAAGTGGTTGATTAAACTCTTTGCTTCTAGGAATGAGCTATATAAAAGCTATATAGGAATCAAAATATATTTCGTACCAAGCTCCTTGGGCTACAAGCTTTCTTCTAGTCTATCATCTATTATTCATAATATATTTAATTTTGTGTAGACGTACGAACTCCTCTATAGGTTTTTCTATTAATCTGATTGGATGAAAAAATGTTGTGTAATAGTTTGACGATGAGATAAAAAATTATGAAAATCCTGAAATCATATGCTCATTCCGTCCGTTTTGTTAGGTAGGATTCCATATTCAAGAGGATAAAAATTATTCTTTCCCAATATATATAAAGGAGAGTTGCTTTTAGTCTAAAGAGAATGCCTTCTCTTTCTAGATTGTTGAGATGAGAACAACAAAAATCAATTTCTTCAACTAATCCACTTTCTAGAAAGTAGGACAAACTTCTACCTTTTCTGATTTTGTCCCATTTTGATGTATATCATTCCGAATATTACATTTTCAACATTTTTACCCCAAAATATTCTACTATGATCATACTATCATATAGAGGACTGACACAATGCCTTTCATAATATCATTGTCATCCATGATACTGGAATTCCTTGTGGTGACATATCAAGAACATTTTCTACTAGAAAGAAGAGATCACAAAGCTCTTTTTGGATTTCTAAGATTTCCTTCCTATCTTTTGTCCTGATTATTTCATAAATATAATCTTGAACTTTTGTTGGTAATTTTTTCATAAAAAATTTTTTCAGGTATTGCCTAACAATGTAGTTGATGTTCTGTATTTCTTTTCTTTCATACATTTTCCTGTGCCATAGAGCTTCTTCTGCTAATTCATGTTGTTCTTCTAAGCAGGATTTATGGTTCTTATTTTCCTCCTCTAATTCAGCTATTCTACTTGTTATATACTGATTTTAGCTAATATCTTGGTCCATATATTGCAGAACCTCTAACAGGCATCCATTTATTGTATTTTGTGCTGATATCAAACTATTATTGTAACTGTCTATCCTTTCTGCCATTCTATGCAGACCTCTTATTACCAATTTATAGTGCTTATAATAAGAAAAGTTGAAAATATCACTTAGAATAATTTGATCTTCAGTAGGGAGAGTGCATTTGGTTTGAAATAGCCGAAAGCCTTTTGGACCTAGGAATTCTTTCGAGCTCATTTTCCTGAAGAAAAACGAAGTTTATTCTGAAATTTGCATCTCGCCTTTATGTAACAATAGTTTATTTTTCATCTTAATCCATATTTCTATTCCACCTATCAGCGGATAGTATTGATTCATAAATTTTCTTTTGAAATCAAAAAATTGAAGTCCAATATGTGCTTCTTTTATTTCAATTGCCTCTTTGCTACATGCATAAGGCATGTTGCTATATCGCATTGTATTCTATTATCGACTCTTTGCCACATTTAGAAGTAGTTTACCTTTCGTACCTCTGGATTTCTATACAACTGGAAAGAGGTGAACATATTTTCATTTGGATCAGAAAATATAGTTTCATTTTCATGTCTAATCTGAAACAAAAGAATTTTATTGCATTACCTCTTTCAAAATGTATTCCAAATTCTATTGATTTCTCATAATCCAGTGAACCATGCCTGACATGAGAACCTTTCTCTTTCAGCTATTACTTATTTGTCTGTCTTTGTCTAGAAATGTAAATAATTTATTTTGTTTTGTTCTGTTGCTTTGAAGGTGAAGATATTATATCTAAAGTTTTTCATTATGCATTGTTGTATTACTTCTAGATAAACAATATTATTTCACATTGGTTTTATTAGTTCTCAACTTAAATAATCTGCAATCTTATTATCCTTTACTTTGATATGTTGGGATTGTTGCTTATAACCATTTCCAGTGATGCAGTACACTAACCTATACCATCTTCTTTGTACTAATCTATTTTTATGTGTTTTATTATAATAAACTACAATATTATGACAGTCAACTCTTAATGAATTCTTTGTCTAAGTATATTCTAAAGGCATTAATTGCATTAACTATTACTTCTATTTCAGCATCTGTTGATGTTAATATAATATTTTTGTATTATATTTTCCATTGCAATACCTATAAATTTCTTCTTTGTCCTCAATTTTTGGTAATAGGATCACTCCCTGTCTATTTTATGATGCATCTGTTTCTATAATTTTTGTGGCTTCTTGTCTAGGGATTCCTAATTGCAATAGATGCTTTATTTTTTTCTTTTATTTTGTATACTAACTTTTTATCTTCTAGATTAAAATGTTTTTTTCCATTTTTCTTTAGTTTATTATATAAAGTTTGTGTTAACTGACTCACTCGCTATGACTTAAGAAGCGAACTCCCTGGATGAAAGCCTTACACCTCCGCACATCTCACACGTGGATGATGGAATCATACCATTAGAAATATAATTGTAGTCTTGCACCACTCACGTACAAGGTAGGAAAAGAATACGATTCATTGATTCATCTCTAAATAATGCATTACAATGTTCTAGCCCCTTTTTATAATCTAAGTACCAAAAAAAAAGGAAATGTAAAAGTGAAAATTTCATAATTGCTCCAAATCAAATATATGATTTGATTTCCTTTCGAAGAAATAATTTTCTTGATTGATATGCTTCCATCCTCATAGAGATTAATCTTCATAAAATCATCCATTAGGATTTGGAATTTTCAATCATAATCATAATTTGATTTTTCTTAAATTCTTTCCACATTTTCTTCTTCCTTGAGTAAACTAAGAAACTAGGTCAAAATTATTCAATATGTTGTCATGTGACAACTTATGATATGCAAAATAACCCCTAAACTAATCAAATTTATTTAAATAAGAGATAGATAAGATTGGTTTCGTGTCAAAAATGATGGAAGTGTAGGAAGTCTCACATGGTATAGTAATATAGTACAGATTGCCAAGGAGCACAAAATGAAATAGCAGATGGAGACTTACATAAGACCAAGGAAACAAGGATGTCATCCAAGGAAACAAGGATGTCATCCAAGAAAAAACTTGAATTTCTTCTAAAATTTCAGCATGCAATAAAAAAAAATTAACTCATTCTAGTTATCCTAGGCATATACTGAGACTACCGAGTCAAGACCTCCTGAATAGTAGACAACACCAACTGAATGCTGAGGCGAACAACAAATATAATCCTAAACAACTTAAGGAAAAGGACATTTAATTTGATTACATGACCAGTGAACATCTGTTGCATGGAACCATAGCAATAACTACGTCTCATGAAACAAGGTCCAAAATAAGATCACATAATAGAAGCATGCCAGAGTTCATCATTGAGCTGAATAGCATAATTTTCTGAAATTGCTCTATATGAACAAACATAAGCAAAATTTTCCTAAAGTTCAATAAAACCTTAACAACAAAAACAAGAGCAAGATGCAAAATCTTATACCTGAAAACTGTTTCTTCAACCACAGCATATGTCCTGTGAAGCCTTTCCTGCATGGAATTACTCTCTAGCTGAACTTCTCGAATCTCCTTTAATATTCGATGAAGGTCAGTGTCTTGTTTCCAGTTGTTCTTTGTTATTTCGGTCACACGATCAATGTAATATTTTCTAGAAGGAACTTTTGGCAATTTATCAAGCTCCACAATTAGTTCAGCATGTTCAACCTCCCTGAGAACAACAAAAGGAAGCCAGGAGAAACAAGTTTGACAAATGTTATGGAGATAAAACAAAATGAGCCTAAAAATTATTGATATAGCACACACGTTTTTCTTACAACTGATTTGTGACAGTTTACTTATGATTTCATTTCTGGAAAAACTAGATCAAAATTCTAGTTCACAAGTAAACTACAGCATTGGTACCTGCACTATGATCTACATATAACAATTACTCATTAATGGACAATTGGCATTCTTATCAATAAGTTTTACCTTCTGTGAATTTCTGACACTGTGACCTCTGTCACTTGCTCAATTTTTTTTAATTTCAAAAGCCTTTCATGCAGTTCAGGTTTTTGAGCATGCATTGACGGCTCAAGCAATAGTGGTCTCCCTTCTGCTGTTCCTTTTAGTGCATTCCTGCAATCAAATAGATAAAGCAGTGTGAAAGTTGTAGTGGAAAGTTACAGTAGATTTGAGCCTCCAAAACCTTCATCCTCTGGTACATTCATTGTCCAAAAGTACAGTAGCTTTAATAATGCTTTCAAGCAACCAGCATTTACTTGCCATGTTTAGCTAGATTGTGGTAAGATATACAATCAATCAAGGTATGCAATACCGACCTGTACCGCCCGGTACGGGCGGTACGTACCGGTCCGACAGGATACCGGTACGCGGACCGCCCACTACCGGTCGGTATGAATTTTTTATTTTTAAATAAAAAATTAATTTTTAATACTCTCGAGCGGCCCCCGAGGCTCGGGTGCGTCGTCGAAGGCTCGGCGACGTCGGCGAGGCTCAGGCGGCGTCGCCGAAGGCTCGGGCGACGTCGGCGAGGCTCGGCGACGTCGCCGAAGACTCGGCGTCATCCCGAGGCTCGGCGACGTCGCCGAAGACTCGGCGTCGTCCTCGAGGCTCGGCGGCGTTGCCGAAGCCTCGGCGACGTCGCCGAAGAGTCGGGCATCGCCCCCGAGGCTCGGCGGCGTCGCCGAGGCTATTTTTAATAGATTTTTGTTTTACTTTTAGGCGCGTCGCCTCGGGAGCGGCGTCGCGTTGATATCTCGGCGGCGTTCGAGTGCGCGACGTCGCCGAGGAAAGAAAAAAATATCTATTTATATATATATAATATTTATAATTATAAATATATATATACCGAACGATGCGTCGAAGCGTGCCGTTCGATCGCATCTCATACCGTACCAGGGAAACGTCGAAACGCCGGTACGGTACGGTAATGCATACCGTGCAATCAATAATGAATGAGCTGCAGACAGAGGAGAATTGGAGCTTGATTATGGTAAAGAAACATGATATGTACTATGGGGAAGATTGTCTCAGAAAAGGTATATAAAAGTAAACAAAACATAAAGAAGCACAGAACTTGAAAGTCAATATGATGATCAAGAATGCATAACATGTTCAGCAGTTGCATCTAAAGAATGACATTGAAATCATTAAAGATCTTTACCAACATGTTCATCCATCAATGTGGTGTGACATGATGTAATAAAACCTTACTAATATTTCAAAGAATAATGAACACAATGTAGTGCAAATGCCAAGTTCTTATGGAATGAATTGTTCAAGAAAAGAGGAGCTTGCAAGGTTTATAGTCTCTCTTTTTTCTCAGCTTTCATGATTCCTAACATGCAGCATAGTTATTTTTGACAGCAAATCAAGTTCCTTTTTTTCTTTTTAATACCATTGCAATGCAAGTTCCACTACCTGTTATGCTTTGGAGTCCAAAAAAGCTTGCACAACATTGAAGAAAACTTAACAGCAATAAATAGTTCATTAATAAACCCAGAAAGCCTTGCCATTCAATATTAATACCAAAAGTGCTACATTCCATGATTGAAAGCATAAAATTATAACAAATATTATTAGTAATCATTATGGCAATAGAATCAGAAATTCTTACAATACTGTGACTTCTAGTAGCAATATGCCAAAGTTCCAAGCATCAACTTATATTGAAATTTCGTTGTGATTGAAGATATACCACAATCTCCTACCTTTGCATTTCCAGTTTCACAAGATTGCCCCTTCTTGCTTCTGCTTGCTCATTGAGCTCTTTCAAACAGAGCTCAATAGAATGTTGATCATCAAATGCCATTTTCACAGCTGCTTTTAGGAGCTCATACTCAGCTTCTAGACCCTGAATTTCGAAGACTTTAGACTGTGTTTTCTCCTTCAATGACTTCTCTTGATCTTTCAAACACTCAGTCTCATTTCTTAGCTGAAACAGATACTTGAGGCAAGTAGCATCACATAAAGATAATAGTCATATTCCAAAAATAGACCTATATGGAAAAGGGTACCATCTATGTAAAACTCCAAAGAAAACCATTTAGTAATAGCACAAGGGTTTAAGAAAGACAAATTTATAGAAAGATAAAAATAACTCCAAAGTTAGAGGTCTACAACATACACAACGGCAACATATCTGCATAATCTAGTACAGTTAATTCCAAGTCAAGCATTTGAAATGATTAATAATGTCCATTTTCCTCTGAAAAAATGTTTGATCACAGACACTTTCAGCAACACAAATTAAATGTAAGAAATTGTTTATTTAAACAAGGAGCAGATCATCTATAGCCTTGTGTTCATAGAGATATGTACTTAATGTCTAAGGTTCACTGTATACCCCATGCTCATATAAAAAACTTTTGATGAAAGGTATGTCTGCAGAATTTCCTCAAAAAATTATATGTTTGTACAAATGCATGTTTTTATCAAAACGAATAAATATCAAGAAACCTAGAAAGCATACAAAATAGATTCTAGTAAGAAAGATTGTGATTTCACAACTTACCTTCAATTTTTCCAACTGCAGAGAAGCCAGTGTCTGTTCAAGTTCAACAATACATTCACTATCTTCCTGCACAGTATCCTCTTTATTGGCACATACCTCTGTGGAATTCCTTAGTTCCGAAACATATCTAACATTTCCCTCCTTGCAATGAATCTCTATATCACATTTCCGATGCTCATATAACGATCCTGCATCATCTGACTCTTCCAGTGGCCCTGGAACTGCACTAGCACCAAGCAACCCATGTGTGTTTACTTCCTTAACATCTGTATCAGATATCTCCCGTAATTCTTTGTCTGATCTTCCAGAAGTACATGGAAAATCATGTATATCTTGACTCTCATACATTTTATTAGGCCTCTCTGTAAGTAGTTTTAATGTACCATTAGAGCTATCACCACTAGCTAAGGTGCTGTCAGAAGCAGGACTGGTTGTTGTATCATCTGGTGCACCTGTATTCAAAATTGATTCAGATAGCCTCTCCACTAAAAACCTCAGCAACTTGTACGATTCCTCATTTGTTGGATACAGAAACTGGCAAAACCAATAGATTATTCTGCTTCTGAGAATATTTGTTAAACAATGATAAAACCATCAACAGAATCAGAAGAAGACACAAAATATTAACACAAGGAAAGAGGATAAGCTGAATTTAACTTTTGAAGCTTGGATATACAACCAAACAAGTTCTTCAGGAACATCAAGGATCAAACTAGTTTTAGAGCTCAAATGGTAATGATTAAGCATGAAGTAAAACAGGAACCCAATCATTAGTCTGGAAGACTGAAACTTTTGCTCATTTTGTTTCCCTTACCTAATCTTATTTTCACACCATTTATGGTTATATTACAAGGAAAAAAGAACAGATATTAACATCGACAATGAGGGACTTAAGTGAATTTATACGATTAAGGTAGATAAAAGATTCCACATGATCCTATTCTAAATTATTGTTTGCAGTAACAGAACAAACTCCTAATTCTAAATTATTGCTTGAGGTAAAGGAGAAATCAGAAAATTTCTTGTTCTTCCTCTCCTTATTCATAGTAGACTCTTTGTTATGGATTCTTCGTATATAAAGTAAAGGTCTTCTCACCCGAATCATCATTGTCGACAAGCGAACAGATTGGTCGCTTACGAACAAAAGAAAAAGGGGGAGCAACTACCTGGTGGAAGCTGAGATCGTCTTTATATCCGATCGACTTGATGACCGCGGCAACATCCGCGCAAACCTTGAACCGCTCCGTGGCAGCATCCGGGATCGACGTCGGGAGGGACGCCGAGGCGGTGCCACGGATGAGGCGAAGAGATTGAGCGCAGACGGAGAGGAGGGCGTCGGGGGAGAGACCTTTGATCGAAGAGGAGGAGGCGGAGAGGCCCGAAGGAAGCGAAACGCCGGAACTGCGCAGCGAACTCAGAAGGATCTCCTCCGCCTCGTCCATGGCGGCGTCTTCTCCCCGATAACAAGCCCCCTACCCTTGCGACTGGTAGCTATGTTATAAGTAATTTGCTTAGCCTATCCTGTGGGAATCTCTATAGAGAAGGCCTATGACTATATTCTTTTGAACTGCGAATTCTCATAAAAATTCGTAACTTAAGTTTTTCTTTTACATAAAGTATTCTTATTTTAAAAATATTTAAATAATCCTCTTACTTTTTGAAAAAATTACTTGAATTCACATGGGATTAAATCAGATAAAAAATTAATTAAACTTGAACCAATGTTTTTATCGTATTTACCAATCTATGCGACTTATGTTCTACAACCCCTTTTATCTTTGGTCACTCCTTGTTCCATCACTATTATTGCAATGTACTTCACAACTTTTAAATTATTATTGATTTTGTGCATCGTTATATTTAAAGTTTTGTTCTATTGCTTAGAGTCTTGAGTTCTACGTCACCATCAACTCTTTTGAGCTTTTATTCTATTGTTATCATAACGAGAGTTCTCGGGTTCGAACGTTTCTACTTCTAAAGTTCCAAAACTATAACAAAAGCGAACATTATTTGTGATAAAATTTTAAAGGTTCTTTAAGGTATATCTCTATTTCTATAAAAATATTTTATAGGAAATCCAAACTATTAGTGTATTGTGTAGCTAGGTTTTAAGATTGCATTGATGTGAACTATTCTAAAAAAATGTTCTGAAAACTTGTTGTTGTACTATCTTTATAAAAATAAAATCTTCATCTAGAAAACTGTGTTATTTTTGCATTATTTATTTTATATTTAATAAATTATAATTCATCCATGTAATATTTTTTCACATTGATTTTTTAAAGAAATCTATAATATATGCAGAATATTTGATCCGGAGAAAAATCTTCCTAATAGGTGATGTATTATTATTGAGAAAAATTAAAAAATAATGCTTCGCATATATGCACTATTCAAAAAGATTTGAAATTTTTAGGAAAGCTTTGAATATGACATTTATGGATATATGTCACTTGTTTTTTATTTTAATTTTTTTGATATTTTTATAAATTTTTAAGCATATGAACAATATATCATTTTTCTATTTTCTCCTTATTTTTTTTCTATTTCTAAAAAATTATAAAGCATCCATATAATATTTTTTCACATTTGAGCTTCTAAATAGACCAACAATATATGTAGAAATTTTGGTCAAGCAAAATTTTTTCCTAATTGATGATGAACTATTATTAAGAAAAAATTTAAAAACTTTTCTAAAAATGATCTCAAATTTTTAGGAAAGCTTTAAATATGACATTTGTTGACAATTGTCATTGTTTTCCATTTTAGAGATTTTTTTGTATTTTTATGAATTTTTGACCATCTAAACAGTGTATATTTTTATTTTTTATTACTAACAAATTATAATGCATCCATATAATATTTTTTCACATTGAAGTTTCTAAAGAGGTCCTCAATATATGCAGAAAATTTGATCTAGAAAAAAAAAATTCTAATAGGTGATGTGGGGGACTCTCTGGTGATCGCCGGACGGGCGTTGCCTGAGGCAAAGATACGGAGGAGGAAGACCGGAGACAGCAGCTGAGCTCCGAAGAAGGATCAGTGCATGCTTCAGTCCTTGTTCAGATCTGGCAAGAGACTTGTACATGGCATTGCTACAACCACAACCAGCTGTGTTTTTTTTCTTGTCCTGTTCAATTCGAACGATATTTTATTCGATGTTTCCTTCTTCCACTATCCGTTTGCCTTCTTACATGTCTATGCCTTGCAAGCCGATATGAATTGGGTATCACATAGATCAGAGCCTACAATATGGGCATAGGTTCTCAGTGTGTATAGTGGGACGCACCTTCCCGTTGTATGTTATGCTCCATCTTCACTGCTTCTTTGATTAAAACAGCGTGTAATAGTAATAACATATTAATTGGAACGTCTGCACTATGGTAATGCACGACCAGATGATATACCATACTTCTGACATTGCGTGATAAAGTAAATTACTATGTTGTTTTTTATATAGAATAATCATTTAGCGTAATTCAAACTTAAAGTTGTCCAAATCTTAAAACAGAAGACAGCAGCATCCAAATCTAAGGCCCCTAAAGATAAACAAATAAATGAACATAAGCTTAATCTAGACAAACTGAGATAGCGAAAGCAGATCCAAAAGCTGCCATGAACACGGTGTTCTTGAAGGAAGTAGCAAAAGCCACGGCTGCGATGGAGATGGAGCCGCCGCTGTGACCTGGCTGAGGAGATAGCATCTCCTGAGGTGATCACTTCCCAATGCACCGTCGCGCGAATGATCCGTTGAATTAAATGACCTTTATAATTAAATAAAATATATAATAAAACTAATTGGATTGATAGATATTGATTAATAAAAAATAAATTAATGTTATAATATAATTCTTTAGAAGATGTCCACGAAAGTAACTCCCTTAATAACTTATCATATACCTTCTGCTCTCATTTATAAATAGACAAAATCTTTAGGATTCCTTAAGGGATGTTTTTGATTGAAGAAACTCCCTTAATAATTTATCCTAGACCTTCTGCTCTCATCTATAAATAGACAAGACCTCTAGGATTCCTTAGGAGATGCCCTTGATGGAAAAAACTCCTATAATAACTTATCCTAGACCTTCTGCTCTCATCTATAAATAGACAAGGCATTTAGGATTCTTTAGGAGATGCTCTTGACGGAAGGAACTCTCCTAATAATTTATCTTAGACATTTTGCTCTCATCTATAAATAGATAAGACCTCTATGATTCCTTAGGGGATGATCTTGATGGAAGGAACTCCTCTAATAATTTATCCTAGACATTCTACTCTCTTCTATAAATAGACAGGATCTCGAGGGACTAAAAGAGAAGTATATAGAGAAATATCTTAGAGAGAATGCTCAATCTCAATTTGGAGATTATAGTTTCTCTCTCAACCTCCCTAAGCCATCCATTAATCTAAGTGGTCCTGTGAAAAGATAGGAAGAGAGGAGGAATCTAGTTCCTCTTGCGGAGATATTTTTTCTTTTTCAAATGGCAATAAAAATCGATTTAATATTATTTGATTTCAATCCTAGCATAAATTTTTTTTCGTATTATAGATAATATGATTATAAATTTTATGTTTACAATTGATATAAGAGTCCAAGTTCTTAAAATCAAAAACTTTAGATTTGTTATTTTTTGATTTACGACGTTTGAATGATCAGTATTCTATCGATCTGTATTCCTATCTATTCTATTTTGTTATCTACTTGCCAACGATGTTAGCGAAGCAGTGACAATCATTGTGCAGCACCGCTGCTGATCTTACTGCGTACTATCGATAAATCTACTAGCGGCAGCAACTGCACCGGGCAGCATGCACCTCGCAACAATAATAGCGATCGCGGGCGACCATGTACATGCGATAATCACATGTAGGCAGAACCCACATCTAGGCGATGGTCATGCAAGGGCAACAGCCATGCCCAAGCGACAGTCATGTCCAAGCAATGGCGACGCACAAGCGACGATCGCATGGGTGATAACCGCCCGTAGGTAGTGGTCGCACTAGTAGCACCCATCCACGGGCAAAGGTGGCGACCACGTTGCATCGACAGCAGCCATGCAGGAGGCGACGGCGGTGCAGGTAGATTAGTATATTGGCAAAATTATAGTTTTATCATTAGGATTTTTAATCAAAATTATAGCCTTGTCCTTTTATATTTTATTAATACTTTTAGTATTTTGAGAGTTCTGCCCTATACAAATTTATAAATCTCGTAATTTTAATTTATGTCATATCAACATATTTACAGTTTTCTCCTTATGCAATTGGAAATTTTTAATATATATCCTTAATTATAAAATTGATCGATATAATCTAATTGAATTTGATCATGATTATATTTTAATTAATTATTGATTAAATTTAATTTTGATCAAATTTAGAAGGATTAAATTTTGATCAATTTTTAGTTTTGATCGATCTATTTAATTGGGCTAATATTTAGCTCGATTGGGCTTGCCCAAATTAAATAAAATTGATTAATTTAATTTAATATTTTATATAAAAATATAAATTATTATTATTTTTATAGTTTTTCTCATATTATTTATTGATTGCATGTGGTAAATAAAATTCAATTATTATTCTTGGATATTTTTTTGGTTATTCACATGTATATAATTGAAATTATAAAATAATATTTATCTTTCACATGAAGGTATGATTTATATGTTATCATGATTTATAATTATCATATGAGTTTTTTCTTTTGCTAATTAATATTCAATAATTATTATGGTTGTTGTTCTATTATTGAACTACTTAGCATAAATTAAATTGAAGAAATTTGATGAATATTATTTGTAATTTATCTCACTAAGTTTTATCTAACTAGTAGCTACTAAAGTGGCTTCTGATAGGATTTTGGGCTATGAATTACAATAAAAGTTTTATCATTTATAGGATATTTTAAATTATATTTTATATTATTGTATTGGTCTTGTAGCCACCAAAGTGACATAGACCAATAACTTATAAAATGATATTAAAGAACTAATCCTAAATGACATCAAGAAAATAATATTCACAATGACATACAAAATTATAAGATTTGGATAATCCCAAAGGAGAATCTACTTCAAATAATTATGTGGTGGGGTAGGATAATACTGTTTTGAATATCCTTATAGTTTAGAGTTATATACCCAAAGGTAATAATACTATTCCACATGGATGGTGTCAGTCCTCTATAGATGATCTTGAGTGAATATTAGATATGTTAATATTTCACCCAAAGGTGAAATATATATGATATTAATAGTTCAACATATTTTAGAAACTTAAAGTATTATTATTATTTTATATTTTACAGTGGTACTTTCGTCCATATATTTTTATGCTTCCAGTATCTCTGTACTCTCTGGATCAAATTATTCAGAATGGTTAGAGCATATGTAATTCACACTAGGCATATTAGATCTTGACTTAGCATTGCTTGTTGAAAAGTTCGCAGACTTGATTGATGAAAGTACTATAAAACAAGTTAATGAAATGAATGCTTGGGAAAGATCTGATAGGCTTAGTTTAATGTTCATAAGAATGACGATTGCAAATAACATAAAGACTTCATTATCGATTACAACTAGTGCACGAGAATATTTAAAAGTTATTGAAGACAGATTTAAATCGACTGATAAGTCATTGGCTGACATACTAATAAAAGAATTGACTATGGCTCAATACGATAGCACTTGAGGAATTCAAGATCACATTCACAATATGGTTGATAAAGCTATAAAACTTAAAGTATTAGGCATGAATATTGTTAAGTCTTTCCTCGTGCAGTTCATTCTTAGTTCTTTTCCTTCTTAGTTTGGCCCATTCAAGATTCACTATAATACAAATAAAAATAAGTGAGACTTGAATGAGTTAACTAGTATGTGTATTTAGGAAAAATTGAGATTAAGTCAGAAAAATTCATATAATGTCATGACTACTACTCAAGGAGTTGGTAACAAGAAAAGAAAATTGAAGCGTCATCCATCAAAGAAATTTGTTGGGTTTGGAAATATTAAACAAACTAATGAAAGGAAAGTTTCTACAGTAAAGTGTTTCTTTTGTGGCAAGAAAGGACATGTAAAGAAGTACTGCATTAAACATAAAACTTGGTTCGAGAAAAAAGGTATGAAGTCGACTTTTATATGTTTCGAATCGAATATTATAGAAGTTCCTTTTAATACTTGGTGGATTGATTCTAGTGCTTCAACTCATGTTACCAATAATATGTAGGGATTTCTTTCAATCCGAAAACCAAAAGAACATAAAAGATTCATTATTATGGAAAATTGTCTTAAAGTGAAAGTGATATTAGTAGGGACTTATCGTCTACGGCTAAAGACGGGTCATCTGATGGATCTTATTGATATATATTATGTTCCTACTATTTCTAAAAATTTGGTTTCTCTATCTAGAATTGATGAATTAGGATATTATCTTTCTTTTGGTAATTGTAAACTCAGTATATTTTATGATTTAATAAAAGTTGGTTATGGAATTCTATATGATGGTTTTATATAGAATTAATTTAAATCTTGAGTTTACAAAGATATTATTAACCCTACAATCAAGTGTTAGATTGAAATATAGTTTCAATAATGAAAGATCTTTTATATTATGGCATAGATGATTGGGGCATATCTTCAAGAAAAGAATTGAAAGATTAGTGAAGGATAATATTTTGAAAGATTTAGAATTCACTGATTTTGATGTTTGTATAGATTGCATTAAGGGAAAGCAAACTAAACATATAAAAAAAATGTCACAAGAAGTAAAGAACTCCTTGAGATTATTCATATTAATATATGCGGACCACTCCATATTCCCTATTTTAGTAGAAAAATATATTTCATCACATTTATAGATGACCTGTCCAGATATGGTTATATTTATCTAATACATGAAAAATCTTAGGCGGTTGACACTCTTGAAGTGTACATAAATGAGGTCGAGAGATAATTAGATAGAAAAGTTAAAATTGCTAGATCTAACAGGGGTGATAAATTTTATGATAGATATGATGAATCTGGTCAGAATATCAGTCCTTTTGCTAGATTCCTAGAACAATGAGATATTTATGCTCAGTATGCCTTACCAAGTGTGCTACAACATAATGGTATTGCTGAAAGATAAAATCATACTCTTATGGATATAGTTATGAGTATAATGAGTTATTCCTCTATACCTGAGTTAATGTGGGGTGAAGCTCTTATGACAACTATGTTCATCTTAAATAGAGTTCCTAGTAAGTTAGTTCCATCAACTCTATTTGAGTTATGGACTGGTAGAAAGCCCAATCTGAGACATTTACATATTTGGGGGTGTCCTGTAGAGATAAGAGTATTTAATCCACATGAAAAGAAATTGGATCCAAAAACTATTTTTGGATATTTTATTGGTTATCCAGAAAAGTCCAAGGGATATAGATTTTATTACCCTAATCATAGTACGAGGATAATAGAATCTGGTAATGCAAGATTCCTAAAAAATAATAAAATAAGTGAGAGTGAAAAATCTCAAATGATTGATTTTGATATTGAAGAGATTCAGGTTAATTCTCCCATATCATCTCCTATTCGAGAAATTATTGTTTCTCAAATAAATGAGAGAATTGACGAGGGTGAACAACAAAATAACATCGATGAACTCACATGATATTAATGTCATCGCTGATGATCTTATAGAACAATCATAATTGGCAGCTTTGAGAAGGTCTCAAAGGAAAAGAAAATATGTCATATCTACAAGAATCAGATTATGATATAGGAATAAAAAGAGAATCCTTATCATTTTCACAAGCCATAGAAAGTAACGATTTTGAAAAGTTATATGATGCAATGAAAGAAGAGTTAAAATCAATGGATCAGAATAATGTTTGGGAACTCGTTAAATTGCTTAATAATTATAAAAGAGTTGATTGTAAATGGGTCTTTAAAACAAAATATGACTCAACAAGCAATATCAAATGATATAAAGTCAAACTTGTGGTCAAAGGTTTTTCCTAGAAAGAAGCAATTGACTACAATGAGACATTTTCTCCTATTTCTAGAAAGGACTCATTGAGAATCATCATGACATTAGTAGCTCATTATGATATTGAGTTACATCAAATAGATATGAAAATAATATTTCTGATCTAGATAAGGAAATCTATATGGAACAACATAAAGGATTCATAGAAAAGGGAAAAGAAAGTTAGATTTATAAACTTAAGAAATTTATTTATGACCTTAAACAAGCTTCCAAATAATGATATATAAAGTTTCATGATACCATTACTTCTTTCGGATTTAAGGGAAACACTATTGATCAGTGCATATATCTAAAAGTAAGTGGGAGCAAGTTTATTATATTGGTCTTATATGTGGATGATATTTTGCTTGCTAGTAGTGATCTTAGTTTATTGCATGAAACCAAGATATTTCTTAGTAAGAACTTTAAGATGGTTGATATTAATGAGACAGCCTATGTTATTGGCATTAAGATATTCAGGGATAGATCTCAAGGATTATTAGGATTATCTTAGAAAGGATATATTAATCATATCTTGGAGAGATTTAACATGTAACTTTGCTCAGCCAATAATACACCTATTACCAGAGCTGAAAAATTTAGCTAAAACTAGTACCCAAAAAATGACTTAGAAAGGAATCAAATAAGAACATTCCTTATGGGTGCACAATTGAAAGTCTATTATATGTTCAAACCTGGATAAGACCATATATCAAATTTACAATTGCAATGCTAGGTAGATACCAGAGCAACCCAGGAATAGAACATTGGAAAGCTGCAAAGAAAGTAATGAGATATCTGTAAAGGACAAAAGATTATATGCTCATATATAAGAGATCAAATCAGCTTGAAGTAACAAGATATTTAGATGTTGATTTTGCAAATTGTCTCGATAGTAGGAAGTCCACTTCAGGATTTATATTCATGTTAGCCGATGGGGTAATTTCTTGAAAAAATATAAAGTAATTGCTTATTGTATCATATACAATGGAAGTTGAATTTGCGGCATACTCTGAGGCTATAAATCAAGCTTTATAGCTATGAAATTTCATCTCAGGATTTGATGTAGTTAACTCAATTATCAAACCGCTGAAGATATTTTGTGATAATACCACAGTAGTTTTCTTTTTTAAGAATGACAAGTACTCTAGTGGTTCAAAACACATCGAGATAAAGTACTTGGTGGATAGAGAAAGAGTCCAGAAATAACAAGTGTCAATTAAAAACTTGAGCACCACTATGATGATTACTGATTCATTTACTAAATATTTTCAGTGTAAAATATTTAAAGAACATGTTCTTAGAATGGGGCTTGTGAGCAAGCTATAAAAGATATGGTGATACATGTTTATGTGGATGATATTATTGATTTTTTTGCATAATTAAAGTTATTTTTTTTACATTTATATTTATGCATATTATGATTGAATGTAATAACAGGATTATCTTGACAAGATAAATCATAGGGGTCATTATAAACTATATTAAGAAAGACTAATAATGTTGTGGTATATAGAAAGGAGTATGATATTGATGATATACAACCGCTATGACTCGCATTAATAATTGGACTTAATGTAGTATTATTGTATTTATTAACTTATTGGCTTATTTTAAAAAATTCATAATCATATATAAAAATATTTTCAAAATTTTTCAGAATCCAATTAGGTAAAATTATTTTTAAATAAATTATATTTTATTTATTTTGATTTTGAATATCTTTTATATCTTATCAATTAATGGGTCAAGTGAGAGAATATTAGATTATGTGACCCTTTATAATTGGATAAAATATATAATAGAACTAATTGGATTCTGATGATAAATATTGGCCAATAGAAAAGAAGTCCATGTTATAGAAGAATTCCTTAGGGGATGGTCTTAATGGAAGGAACTCTCATAATAATTTATCCTAGACCCTCTGCTCTCGTCAGGACCTCTAGGGACTAAAAGAGAAGTATCTAAGAGAAGTATCTTAGAAAGGAGAAAGGAGTCTAGTTTATCTTACATATTGACAACGACATTGAATCTAAAAAAGGTATTCAGATCATACAGAGATTTTTTTTTTCAGATAATATTAAAAAGTACAAATCATAAAAATCAATCTAATGTTATTTGATTTCAATCCTCGCATAAAATTTTTTTTACATTATAGATAGTATGATTATATATTTTATATTTATATGATCAACCTGCTTGCAGTTGCCTAGTTCACCGTTGATAAAGT
The DNA here is from genome assembly GCA_024322285.1 of Musa beccarii. Lineage (NCBI taxonomy): Eukaryota > Viridiplantae > Streptophyta > Magnoliopsida > Zingiberales > Musaceae > Musa > Musa beccarii. The sequence goes on from CM044402.1 coordinate 12,289,468, forward strand.
AAAAGTAGTCGTGGTGGTCGAATGTGAACGTCGTCTTGCCGCCTACGAACTTGAGGAGTGGCACCGTCATGTCACATTATTTGTATGCGCTCTTGCCCACCACTAGCACCGAGTCATTCTCATACTTAAATCTGACAGCTCAACAAGAAATGAAATATCGAATGTTCTTCGTGCTAGCAAAACGATCTTAATACCATATAATGAGAGAGAAAACTTACACAAGGAATCTCTATGGAAGCAGATCTTCGTCGCCCAGTGGTTGTAGTTCTCCAACTCATCTCCCATGGGTTTCGTCCAACCTTTCGATCCTCCAACATGAAACTCGTAAGCTGGTAAGGTGGAGGAGAGAAGAAGCGAAACCGAAAGGAAGAAGAAGATGTGAAAAGCAGCAGCCATTGATGAGACTCGAAGGCCACAAAATCTCAACCTTTCGGTCCTCGCCTTTCCAAACATCCACACAAAAATGATTCAATAATCTTTACATACATATCTACACTGATTTACCAACTCATATATCAAAAAATAACACCGTGCATGAATTCTTTTTTCAAAAATCTATTAGTCAGAGTTATATATAAATATTTTTCTAATATAATCTCATAAATAATTATCATATTTATCAACTACCTAACTATCCTCTTGTCTTAGATGCTCCCCCATTAACAACTTCAAGTGTTTCGCTAACTTGAAACCATTGTTATATTGTCTTGAAATAATCTATATTGTAATCTGCAAAAATAGTTTTGGGTGAGCACAAATATTCAATAAAGAATAAAGATAAGAAAAAGATAATAACAATATACTAATCAAATATCATAATTAATTAATTATGCATATAACATGCGAGTCTGATAACAACAATTATAAGTATACAAAACCATTGGACTAAATCAAGAATTATAAGAATGCATGCACTGCTTTCTTACAATATTATCCATAAATATAGTTGGTCATACATAGGCACTTAGTCAAGATTCGACAGTCGAATCCAATATCTAATAGATACTTCTTTCTACTGCAAATAGAGAATGACTGTATAATAAGTCTCATAACTGTCACATGCATTAATGCAACATAATATATATATAATCAAAATATCCATGTACATCATCATCATCATCTTAGCATAGTTGAATACCTAATAATGCACTCTCCCAATAACATATAAAGATGTGTTACTCCAACGGGATGAGTTTATCTCCTACAGCAGATAAAAGAAAACTCACATTACACTCTCAATAGCAGATAGAATTGATATATCTCACTTACTAAAATGAGGATACATTCCTCCTAATAGTAGATGAATAAACCGTCTAGTTATCATATTTGATAGCTTACTAATTTTCAAAGGGAATCTCCCTCAAGTATACTAGCCCTTCTATAATTGACAGGGATTATCTAGGTCCTTTTGTCATATAAAAATCATATATTATATCATCATATGATCATATCATCGACTCAATCAATCAGACACAATTATAAAATAATACATCACATTAAGAGGATGATCGAGGAGATTCAATCTAGTGGGTGCTACTCACTATATGATGGGTACGAAGATCATATGGGGCACAATCACACATGGAGATCGTACATCCAACCTAAGTAGATCACTCATCTGTCTATCAATCATACATCAATATAGATGTAAGAACATTAATTAAATCATTTATTATATATCAAATATGCATATGCATATGAGATAACATTGATACACAAGTAAGAATGTAGGTTAATAGTGCAAGTATTACTCAAGCATGGTATGGTACGCTTCAAAAGGATGATATAGTCCTTTTAAGACTTATCGTTGCTTATTCTTTTCATGGGTAAGATTTACGTGTGATGCAATTCATGATCATAACTATTAAGGCAACTTGCTTGTAAAATGTAAATCATATAATGTAGGTCATGTATTAAATTATGCATCATCGATTAAATAGTAGGTCAGTACCTCCAGCAAGTTACTCCCAATCATCAAACAATACTCGATAGTCAAAGATATGTGACAATTAGTTGTTATGAGCTATAAACTTGTGTATTATCACATAATAGTACATGTTATATCTAACGTAGATAAGCCCCGTGCTAGGTGTGGATCACAAGTCTAAATTCTTTGTCGTGATCAAGTCCACACGTCACGTGACAAACCTACTCAGGATGGTGCACCTCAAGTGATATAGCATTAACAAATAACAAATAGTTACTAATCCATATGTGAAAAATGATGTCAAATAGGTAACCATGGTTCTGGTAGGCCGAGTTGGTCGTCTGATCTACATGTAGTGTAAAGTGTAACTTATACTAGGATATATAAAGTTTGACTTGTACATTATTATTATGCGCGAAGCCAAATAGTGGAACGTATGTTCGAGTGCAATGAGAGTACTCTGTCTTGCTCATGTGCCTAAACCTACAGGCCTAGGCTTGTCTTGGCTTGCATTTGAACTTAAGCCTATGCATAAATGTTGGGTCATGTGACACCTGACTCTAGTTGTATTATCATTATTAAGTATAGGACAAACAGCTCTGATGCACAAAGCAACATGTGGTGGCATGAACTCGACTAATTTCAAGGTGCTTAGGTCGTTAATAATGCTACTGTGACTTACGGCAACATGATGGTTGTAGTTATAAGGGAAGTCAGGAGATTCCTTAGTCATTTCGAACCCTTAAACACGTTCTATACTTAGACATGCATTGTAATCTTATATATGATATTTTCTCTCCAACAAGATTCTATCATGAGATCGTGGAAGAGGTATTTACTAATGCATACCATAATTATTGGATCACATAGAAAAGTGAGACCAAGCTTTAGGGTCCCGAACCATGTAAATACTATTTCTATGGGAATCATAGGTTGTAGAGAAAGAGGGTTGGCCTGGCAGCAGCATAATAAACTTGCACATCAAGCCGGGTGAGGGACGCCCGATTTGTAGCAGGTTGCATGCTAGCAGCAACCATGCGTTCTAACAGTCCACGTACGCGGTCATGTTTGCAAGGGATTATGTGATCTGGTGCGTTCTGGGTTGTGTGATGCACTGTTACTGTGCTTATAAAGGATGGGCATGGTGTTACGTAATTCCACAGAACGAAGAGATCAATTGTCTTATCTAAGGTGATGCTATGCAGTAAGCGCAATCTGCAGTGTGCAACAACACCCTTGGAACCAATGGAACCAATTGTGCTACTGCCTGCAGGGTATGCACCGAAATGCATTGTGTGGTTGTAGGATGTAGCTATGGTTTGAGGCTACAATCATAGTGTGGCCGTTACTATGGTGACTGAAACCATAGTGTCGCTGTAGGACATAAGTTGTAGCAACTACGGCTCGTGGCAGCCAAGTGTTGCTGCAGCCCGAGAGCCCGCCAACCCGTGGTGGTCATAGGGTTGGCTGCAGCAATCTCACAAGGTCTAATACTCACCGACATGCAGCCGAGTGTTGTTGCATGTTGGTGAGTACGTCAATACTAGTCCTTGTGAGTTGGTCCACAACAGGAACCTCGACCATCTTTAATTCTCTTTTTATATCATAAGAAAGGATCTTCACATACATATTGATCCAATTACAAGTTTATGGATCATGAAAGATGAATAAATCAATTGAACAGTCAATTTAATGTAAAGATATGTTATTAATCAAAGAAATATAAGTGTAAATAAACAACATACAAAGATCCCTATCAACAATGGTGATATCCATCATTTGCCTCTCTCTCTCATTAGCATCATCTCCGTCATCGACCTCGCTCCCTTGATAACTTAGGAGAAGAAGCATCATGATATATATATATATATATATATATATATATATATATATATATATATATATATATATATATATATGATAGGTTTTCTATCTCTCTAAGGAACCTTAACCCAAATCTATTAGGAGTCCTAATTTAATTAATGTAGCTTGATTTGCAATCCTAATCTAATTAGGATTTCTATTAGATCTCCACATTCACTTTATTAGGAGGAATATCTAAATCAAATTATCAAAATATCCTTTATTGATTTTAACATAGATTCAATTATAAAATTCTCAAAATAACCCTAGGTAAAAATTTGGGTATAATATTTAAATGTCATGGCCTAACTGGATAGGATAATTAATTTATCAATTTTATTTAATCCAAACCACTAATCAAAATGCTTAGGTTTAAGTCAATAATAGTATACTCATCAAACACTTTTATAAGTCTACTTAGTCTTGTCCATTTCTGATTTGAGACTAATGGAAATATTAGAATTATCCTTTTAAAATAGATATGAAAATGTTACATAAGACAAATAAGTTAACAAATCGTTAACAAGGTTTTCAAGGAGGCACTATCCTTTTCTCCAAAATTTGTATCGCTTGTTCAGCGTCGGATTCCACCATAATTTAATCAACTCCTTTCTCTTTAGTAAGCATCAACCCCTTCTTAATAGTAGTAGTCAGTTCATTGGAAAGACTTCTCCTTTCTTTAATAAATCTATCCTTGAAGGAGATAAGATCCGGTATGAGAAAACCAAGACCCTTCTCACTTGTTTGCTAAAAAAAAAAAAAGTAGACATTTGCATTCAATTTTGTCCATGCTTCATCCGGGCAAATCCACTTTACCATCACAAAAGACTTGTTTCCCCTAATCCCCATTAGACTGAAAAAATGATAAGTTAGAAAAGGAGAAGACCCCATAGAAGATCATCATTTGTGTGATCTTATTACCTCTAAAAATATCATTATTCGGGACCTTCCGCACTAGGAAGATTAAGCTATAAGTGCTTAAAGGCTAGAGAATTACGATCACTCTCTTCAAGTCATTCCCAACAAGTCAAGGATCCATAAAATTAAATTGAAAATCTAGCTTATTTTCAACTACTTAGAAACGTATCTCGGTTATATATGAAATTATAAATCTAAAATTTTGAGTTTCTGACCTTTTTACGTCGTTTAGTTATAACTCTATGCATCGAATTCTAATTTAGACAAAACTTACTTCATTTAAAAGTAGACTCATAGGTCTTTATTTTTATATATATTTTGACTGAAAGATTCAAAATTTAATGACTGCTTAGACTTCTATTTTAATTGACCCTATGGATTCTGTAAAATAAAGATAATTTCTTACCTTTCAATACTAAACTACTTATAACTCCTTATTGAAAATTCTGATTAGTGCAAAACCTACTTCATTGGAAATTAGACTTATAGATTTATCTTTTAATAACTTAAAATATTTAGAGTTAATTTATCCACCTAAACATCTATTTCAATTGACTTTATGGATTTTGTAAAATAGAGATGACATTTCTCTAACCTTTAGTTACTAAATTATTTATAACTCTCCGTTAAAAATCTTAATTTAGTTGAAACTTAATTTTTTAAAATTAGACTCATAGATCTTTCTTTTTATACCTTAATTAAAAGATTTAAAATTCTAATACCTACTCAAACATCTATTCCAATTGACCTTTCAAATTCTATAAAATAGGAATGATAACTTATGACTATTTGTTACTAAATTGTTGGTAACTCTTTGTTGGGAACTCCAACTCATATAAAACTAATTTAATCTAAAAGTATATTGATATATCTTTCAAATGATATCATTTTTGAGTAAATTGGAGTATAACTAGTTATTAAAATAATTTATATAATGTGCCTTATAGATTCTATCAGATCAGAACTTTTATCAATTTTGCCTGTTCTTGTTTCATCTCTTTGAAATTGAATTTATGTAGAATTTTTTCTTCAATTGAGGCTTATGTGATTATTTTGAACTCTTGTAACTCTTGCCTTTAATTTTTTATATATCTGAATGCATTATGCAAAAGCTTATGTTTGCATCATATTATTTCATATAGGCATATGTATGTTTTTGTTATTTCACATGTGTTTTGATACATGTTGAATTTATTTCTCACAATATCCTTTTGTATTCTAAAATATTTGTAGGAAATAAGAAAAGGAGTTGTGCATAGAGCTCGCGATACTCTGTCGACCTCCTTTGACTTCATCCAGACAAGGGTGGATAGAGCTCTTAAATATAGGAGGCTTATATTTGATGGTCATCTAAAAATGGATGGACTATATTATATTATGATTCTATTTCACCTTCTATGTTTTTGATATACTTATGAGTTTTTATATATCAATGGATAAGAATGAAATGAATGCAATATCAAATATGATATTTGAGCTTATGTTTCTTATTTGTCCATTTGATATACTCCAAAATATTTTATACGCTATTGAAATACTTTAAAATATTTTATACGTCATAAATATACTCCAAAACATTTCATACGCTATTGATATGCCTTGAAATATTTCATATAGCATTGATATACTCTGAAATATTTTATACACTATTGATATACTCTAAAATATTTTATACACTATTGATATGCTCTAAAATATTTTTTACACCTTTGATATACTCTAAAATACTATTTACTCTATTATTATGAACAAAGTATAATTCGAATAAAATAACATTTGTGATTATATAATCTAATAAGACAATATCTATGAGTTCTTGTATCCTTATCTTGTATTTTGATATCAAGTTTGTTTGAAACTATTTTCTCTCGTCATGGATGTGTTAGTCGCCTGTTGAGCTTTATAGCTCATCCCATTGCTATATAAATTTTTTAGATTAGTTTATTACTGACTAAAATTTTAGGATTGGGTTGAGGTAATGGAAAGCTATTTAGATTAGTCTTAGTAAAACTAATATGTAAACTTGGTAGGTGATTGACGTTTAGGATTAGGTTTCCAAATACAATTAGGGACCAAAGTAAAATCCATACAAGAAACCACCAAAACAACCTCATCGCTCAAACAACATATTAATAATTCAAATCCCATTAGTTATCTTAATAAAAGAGATCATAGTAGCATCCATGTTCAACAAATCAAGACTCAGAAAAAAAAAAAGGTTTGAGAGAAAATGGAACATTAAAAATCTAGTTATTACACATGATATTCATACATTTACCAATCTCTACCAAAAATGAGAAACCTAGTTTAAGAAAATTCTTCACATTTAAAAAAGTCTCCAACATCAAGATATTTTTAAATGAGACTGAATATCTCATAGAAGAACAAAATTATATTTCATAAGAACAATAGTAATCCAAATAGAATCATTATTATCCGAGTAATTATCAATTTGCTTCGCTTGGAGGGTAAAGTTATAGATATCACGAATACCAAGTCTATCATCAGACTTGGGAGAAAATATTAGTGTTTCAATTAATAAGATGAAGGCCATGATGAGAGTGACCTTTTTCTCAAAAGAAGGTCCTTACCATTTTCTCAATCCTGTTGAAGACATAAGCAGACATCAAAGAAATTGACAAAGTGTCAATAGGGGTAGCTAGAAGGATAGAATTTGATCAGAGAAATGTAACCGACTTGACAAAGATAAGAAGCTTACCAACTTCTCAATTTCTAATTAATCTATTGTAGTTTAAGTTCAAAAGTCAAAACAACAAGTCTTCTCAAAGATATTAAGGTGCCTACATATTTAAAGGGAAACGATCCTTTTTTGACATTAAGAGTATTACAAATATCATATATTCTGCTAGTAGACACGTGATAGGGGAACAAAAATTTAGATATCAAAAACTTAATCTTTTTAGTTAGTTAGCTTCTCATAATTATTAAACACCTCAATGATAACTTTACGAGATCTCTTAGTGGCTTTAAAACAAAGGAGAATGTCATCGGCATATATCAAATCAAATGAGAGATCTTAAATCTGCTTTTGAAAGAGAAAGGAGCAAGCTTCCCCAAGTCACAAGCTTGGTTTAGTAAAAGAGTGAGTAATTATTGTTAGAATCATAAATGACACCAAGAGGGGTGAATTAGTGTTATTGAGAAAAAGTAATTGTCTCAAAAAAAAATCTTTTGATAAAATTGATATCAAAAATGTATTTCAACTTAAAAAGTTAGTAAAGTGTGGTAAGTAATTAAATAAGTAATATCAAAGAAGAGCATAAAAGAAAATGTATATCGAATTTATAGTGGTTCAATTGTCCAACATGACGTTCACTCTCGATTCCTCTTCACTTAAGGTCACTGGCTTCCACTACTGATCTTCTTTCCAAATGACAAAGATCAACTATCCTTGTTATAACTCTTTTCTTCTTTTCACAAACTTCGGAGAGAATCTTTACAACTCTCTTATAGCAAGTTCTCATAACTCTCTCAGAGTGGACTTTAGATTTGAGGAGGAGAGCACTCAACATTTTTACAAAAGAGCTTTATAACACTTTCAATCATAAGTTTTTCTAACTTTTTTTTCTTAATTCTTATCATGCCAAGTAGAAATGAGTAGGGTATTTATAGGCCCTAAATGGCTTCAAAAATAAAGTAAAAAAAATTCTCATCTTGAGTTTTCAGGGTACTAGCGGTACTACCGCTAGTTCTGGATGGTATCATCGCCTAACAAAGCTTGGGAGACTAGGCTCTGGTGGTACCATCACCTACCTGGGTAGTGCCACCACCTGACACAGCCTAGAAAATTGTGTCTGGGTGGTACTACCACCAGTCTAGACTGTACCACTACTTGACACTAGGCAGTCTACCATCGAGTTTTCTGGGGAAGTACATTTCGTTCTTTCCAACTTAAAGGCAGTTCCACTGCTTGGTTTGGCAATGTCACCACCTGACCCAACTTTTGTTACTGAATTAGCCTTCCAATAGACCCAATTCATTCAGGCCCAATGGGCCCCTAATTGAGTTGGCTTGATTACACCAAAAATCAACTCAATTAGTCATTTAATCTATTTCGATCAAAACACAATAATTACAATCATGAATCATATATTGTGTGGCATGTCATTATTGTTTGGACCAAAATCGATACTAAGAGGGGGAGTAAATTAGTGCTTACGTAAAAACATCGATTTAGAAAACTTCGTTCAATTCAAAACTTTTATTTAATGAAAATCGATATCGAATGCGTTTTAACTTAAAATGAGTGCAAGATGGAGTGAGCGACAAACTTACTAAGCAGTAAAGGTAAATAGAAAGAAGAGAAGGCACACTAATTTTATAGTGATTCGGTCGTCGTGACCTACGTCCTGTCACGAACGGTCATTGCACACTCGCAGCAACTTCGTTCAACGTTCCGTTCGTCGCTTGCCCATGCATGTTCATATCCTTGGCAGCCTGTTTTGCCATGTTTTGGTGTATTTTCCCTGTAAAAATATAAGAAACAGTAGCTCACAGCGCTGCAGAATGATCGCTCACTACATCTGCCTAAAAACCCCCAAAACAGCTCCATTTTTATGTGTCGCAGGCTGATTTCTACAACCGCAGCCATCCCAATTTTATCAGCCATCTCAGCACCCAGGAATCCCCTGGGTGGCACATGGCTAGATGGGTCTTCGGTATAGTGTCGGGCGTTAAACACTTTCACAAGTTTGCACGTTAACTTGATGGAAACTTGCCTTCGCGTCCGGCACTCGGGGAGTAGTTGTTTGCGGACTTGTAGTTGCTCATTCACCCTTCTAAAGTTTTTGTTTTTCTCCTCTCTTTCTTTGCTTTCTTGCACTCCAAGTGCTTGCTTAATTGCTTATAAAGCTTTCTTCTTCACGGGACGTCGGGACTTGTCCGTCGCTCGTTTTCAAAACTAATCAACTTCTCTTTTTACAAGTCCTACGGGACTTGCATGAGATTGCAGGTTGGCTGAACCTTTGCGGATGCATATGTCGCAAGGGCGCCTTAAGACTTAGGCAATCCAAGCTAAGTCTGATCGAAGTAGGCGCAAAGGTGATTCTTGACTTAGGCAACTCCAGCTAAGTCCGTGTTTACCGCAAGGGTGCCTCACCACTTAGGCAATTCCAGCTAAGTATATGAGATTGTGGTATCAGAGCAAGCAAGTAATTTGAGTAAGCAGTGAAGAAACTTCATAATCTCGCCATGGTGAAGCATCGTGGTGAATCGAGCAAGACGGGGCAAGCCGGATTATTGCCCCAAGCAGCCATAGGTGGGCTGCATGTGCAAACTCGCTCCTTCACTGCTGGTGCCGCTTAGGAAGAGCAGGCTAGTGGACATGATGAGTGAGAAGTTGGCTACTCGCCGTGAGCTAAGGAGGCGCAATTTAGAGTGCTGACCGGGAAAATGAGCTATAGAGAAAGGATCACAGCGGCAGAAACCTATTTTGATGTTCTTGAAGCGAGCTTGGAGGAACTCTACCAAGGCCAACATAGGCTTCTTGGGGTAGAGAGCTCGCAAGAGAAAGCTGAATCTCGAATCGACAAGGTTGAAGCCTTAGTCGACCGACTAACGGATGACACCAAGGACTCCGTACAACATCTATGAGAAATGGTGGTGGAACTCACTTCCAAAGTGACATTGCTCACAAGGGCGCTAAATGCGGGAAGCAACACCCACATTGTGCAGACACAAAGCTTCAGAGCGCCCGACCCACATTGTTATGAGAGTGCTAGAGATGCAAAGGAGCTCGAGAATTTCTTGTTTGATATGGAATAGTACTTCCGAGCTACGAGGCTAGACTTTGAGGACACCAAAGTTTCGATAGCGACCATGTATCTGAACAGAGATGCAAAGCTTTGGTGGAGAACCCATTGAGAAGAGATTCAACAAGGTCAGTGCTGAGTGGACACATGGGATGACTTGAAACATGAGTTGAGAACTCAATTCCTGCCCGAGAACACTGAGTTCATCGTAAGGAGGAAGTTGAGACAACTCCACCAAATAACTTTCATTCGGGACTATGTGAAGTAATTTTCTGCACTGAAGCTGGACATTCAAGACATATTTGAAAAATATAAGCTATTCAGCTTTCTTGACGGCCTGAAGCCATGGGCTCAATAGGAACTTCATCGATTGAATGTCACTGATGTGATCGGAGCAATTACAACCGTAGAAAGGCTCACCGACTTTGTTTCTTCAGAGGACTCAAGGAATAAGAAACAATTTACAGGAAATCGCTATCTAAAGCATCCTCCTGGGAAGGAACTTAGGGGCAAGCAAAGGAAGAAGAGTTTCCATAAGGGGCCAAACTCAAATGGCAAGGCCTCAGGACCTGGCAGATGCTTCTTGTGCGGAAGGCCACACAAGGTGTGGGAGTGCCCACAAAAGCAGGCACTCAATGCCTTGTCGGCTTCCATCAACCCCCCCAAGCTAGACAAGGGCAAGACAGTTGCTCTCAGTTCGAGTAGCTCCGAATCTGGTAGCGATGATGAGAAGTCGCAAGGACCCCGAATGAGTGTGATGTGTTTATTGAATACATTGCGGGGTCAAGTGGGGGAGAACCTGAAGCCGAAGCAACAAAAAGCAGGAAGTAATGAGCTGATGTATGTAAACATTAGACTAAACGACCAAACCACCCGAGCAATGGTGGACATGGATGCTACCCACAACTTCATCGCCGACCGAGAAGCAAAGCAGCTTGGGCTAATCTTGGAGAAGAACCCAAGTCGGATGAAGGTGATCAACTCGGAGGCCAAGCGAATCTCCGAGCTAGCAAAGGGAGTCTCCATCAAGATTGGATCATGGAGCGGGCGCACAAATATGATGACAGTGCCATTGGATGACTTCTAAGTGATTCTCAGAATGGAGTTCATGCACGCAGCAAAGTTGGTGCCGATGCTGTTCCTAGACTCCATATGTCTGATGGGAGGTGATAACCCCTGTGTGGTTTTCGTCTCTCGAAGAGGAACCTAGGATCCCCAACAACTATCAGCGTTATAATTGAAGAAAAGTGTACGCAAAGGAGAGTTAACCTTTGTGGCTGCGATGAAGCTAGAACCACTTGACAGGGAGGCCATTAAAGAACCTGCGATGGTGGCAAATGTTCTAAAGGAGTTTACAGATATTATGCCACCTGAGTTACCAAAAACTCTGCCACCACGCAGAGGCGTGGATCATCTTATTGAGCTGGAGCCGGGAGTGAAGCTTCCAGCGAGACCACATACCGCATGCCCCCTCCTGAGTTGGTAGAGCTCATAAAGCAGTTAAATGAATTGCTAAGTGGTGGTCTCATCCACTGTTCCAAAGCACCATTCGGAGCTCCAGTTCTCTTCCAGAAGAAATAAGATGGGAGTCTCCAACTATGCATCGATTATCGAGCTCTTAACAAGGTGACCGTGAAGAACAAATATCCCATCCCGCCCATTGTGGACTTGTTCAACCAACTAGGCAAAGCAAAGTATTTCTCCAAACTTGACCTTCGGTCGGGGTATTGCCAGGTGCGTATTGCTGAAGGTGATGAAGTGAAGACTACATGTGTGACCAGGTATGGAGCGTTTGAGTTCTTAGTGATGCCTTTCGACTTAATCAACGCTCCAGCCACATTCAGCACTCTTATGGACCAGCTATTCAAGGAGTATTTGGACAAGTTTGTGGTCATCTACTTGGATGATATCGTCGTCTACAATCGAACACTTGAGGAGCATATTGAGCACCTTCGAACAATCTTCAAAGTTCTTAGGGAGAATACTTTGTTCGTGAAAAGAGAGAGGTGCTACTTTGCTCAGACGGAGATCTTATTCTTGGGGCATCGAATCGGCAATGGTTCCATTCGAATGGATAAGTCAAAGGTGCAAGTTGTGGCAGAATGGAGTACTCCAAGGAAGGTGCCAGAGCTAAGATCCTTCTTTGGTTTTGTGAACTACTATCAGCGCTTCATAATGGGGTATTCGAAGCGCGCAGCTCCACTGACGGAGTTGCTGAAAAAGGAGTAGCATTGGAGATGGTCCAACAAATGCGAAGCGACATTCCAAGACCTAAAGGCTGTCATTTTGATAGAACCTGTGCTCAAATTGCCAGATTATGGGAAGTCCTTCGAAGTCCATATAGATGCTTCAGACTTCGCTATTGGGAGAGTACTTATGCAGGAGGGCTACCCAGTGGCCTACGAAAGTCGCAAGCTTAACGAGACCGAGCGAAGGTATCTAGTGCATGAGAAGGAGATGACAGCGGTGATCCACTGTTTACGGGTGTGGCGACACTACCTTCTCGGATCGCGATTTGTATTGAGGACATACAACATCGCTTTGAGTTACTTTCAGACTCAAAAGAAGCTCTCTCCAAAGCAAGCACGATGGTAAGACTTCCTAGCGGAATTTGATATGATAATAGAGTAAAAGCCCGGAAAAGCAAATGTTGCAGCCGATGTGTTGAGCCGGAAGGTGGAGTGAGTGACTGCTATGCAATTGGAGGGCAGAGGCTAAGTAAGTCAGTTGTACTCTAACTTCCTTTCTCGGATCAAGGATGGATTGTACAGTGATCCTCAGGTAGTAACTTTGATGCAACTAATCCAAGAAGGCAAGACACGACGATTTTGGGTCCAGGAAGGACTCATCTACACCAAAGGGAATAGAGTTTATGTCCCTCGAGTGAATAATTTGAGGCATGAACTCTTGAAGGAGTGTCACGATTCCCTTTGGGTAGGACATCCGGGCATTCACCGAACATTGGCTCTCATGGAGAGGGCCTTCTATTGGCTGAAAATGGGGACAAATGTGGAGGAATATATTCGAATGTGCCTAACTTGTCAACAAGATAAGGTGGAGCAACGGAAGCCGGTGGGACTTTTAGAGTCATTGCCCGTACCAGAAAGGCCGTGGGAGAGCATTTCTTTAGACTTCATATCAAGCTTGTCGGCAGTAGGGGGACTCAGATCGATACTTGTGGTGGTCGACCAATTTTCGAAGTATACAACCTTTATTGCTGTACCCCTATACTGTTCAGCAGAGGAAGCGACGAAGTTAATGATGAAGAATATGGTGAAGTATTGGGGAGTCCCTCACAATATCATAAGTGATCGAGATGCTTAGTTTCTGTGATGATTCTGGACCGAGCTATTCAAATTGTTGGGGTCGAAGCTATACTTCTCCACAAGCCTCCACCTCCAGACGGATGGCCAAACTGAGAGAATAAACTCGCTTCTAGAGCAATATCTTTGGTACTACATGAGTTCCAACCAACGAGATTGGGTGAAGCTGTTGGATATAGCCCAATTCTCCTACAACCTGCAGCGGACCTTTGCGTCCAACAAGAGCCCCTTTGAGATCATCACAGGACAACGGCCGTCGACTCCTCACACTTTGGCTATTGGATATACAAGGAGCAGTCCGTCCGCATATCACTTGGCAAAGGAATGACATCAAAATACAGATATTGTGAGGGCCTACTTGGAGAAGGTGACCAGAAAGATGAAGAAGTGGGCAGATTTGGGAAGGCGACCCCAGGAATATAAAGTCGACAATTTGGTGTTGGTGAAGCTCCAACCAGCATCACTTCAATTCTTTAGAAACAAGGTGCATAAAGGATTGGTATGCAAGTATGATGGCCTCTTCCCAATTATTAGTAGGGTGAGCAACGTCTCTTACAAGTTGCAGCTGCCGGCATGGCTCAAGATTCATAATGTTTTCCATACCAGCAACTTGAAAGCCTACCACTCCGATCCGCAAGATACTTCCCGAGGTATTTCAACTCGACAACCTCCCACCAGAGCCTCTTACGAGAAGCGAGTTGAGACCATATTAGCGGATCGCAAGACAAAACTACCCAATGGAGCTGAACAGATCGAATACTTGGTGAAGTGGCGAAAGCTTCCCAGAACCGAAGCCAGTTGGGAACCAGAAGATGCCCTCCGACATAAAGAAGTAACCATCAAAGCTTACCAGCAAGCGTCAATGAGGGCACCGACAGTTTAAGTGGGGGAGAATGTCACGAACGGTCGTCGCATACTCGCTGCAACTTCATTCAACATTTCGTTCGTCGCTTGCCCATGCATGTACATATCCTTGGTAGCCTGTTTTGCCATATTTTGGTGTGTTTTCCTTATAAAAATATAAGAAATAGTAGCTCACAGCGTTGTAGAATAATCGCTCGCTGCATCTGCCCAAAAACCCCCAAAATAGCTCCGTTTTTGTATGTCGTGGGCTGATTTCTGCAACCCACAGCCACCCCAATTTTGTCAGCTATCTTAGCACCCAGGAACCCCCTGGGTGGCACATGGCTGGATGGGTCTTTGGTATAGTGTCGGGCATTGAACACTTTCACAAGTTTGCACGTCAACTTGACGGAAACTTACCTTCGCGCCCGGCACTCAGGGAGTAGTTGTTTGCAGACTTGCAGCTGCTCATTCACCCTTCTAAAGTCCTTGTTTTCCTCCTCTCTTTCTCTGCTTTCCTACACTCCAAGTGCTCACTCAATTGCTTATAAAGCTTCCCTCTTCGCGAGACGTAAGGACTTGTCCGCTGCTTATTTTCAAAACTAATCAACTTCTCTTTTTACAAGTCCTACGGGACCTGTATAAGGTTGCAGTTCGGCTGACTCTTTGCGGATGTATATGTCACAAGGGCGCCTCAAGACTTAGGCAATCCAAGCTAAGTCTGATCGAAGTGGGCGCAAAGGTGATTCTTGACTTAGGCAACTCCAGCTAAGTTCATGTTTGCTGCAAGGGTGCCTCACCACTTAGGCAATTCCAACTAAGTGCGTAAGAGTCCACTCTTGATTCCTCCTTTGTCGAGGCCATCGGTGTCCACTAATGATCTTCCTTCAATGGGCGAAGATCAACTACCATCTTACAACCTTTTTCTCTTTTTCAGAGATTTAGGAGATAACATTTACAATTCTCTCACCCCTCTCTTAAACTAAAATCGAAACTTAGAGTTAGAGGGGAATTCTCAAGAGATTATAGTAGAGTTTTCACACTATATTGTTCTCAGTTCTTACTGTTCCAAGCAGGAATTGCTGGGATATTTATGTACCCCAATTGGGGTACTAACGATACTACCGCCTGTGTTGGGTGGTACCACCTCTTGTGTTGGGCGGTACCACCACCTAGTCTAGTGGTACCATTTCTTGACACAGTCTTGGAGATTATGTCTCGGAGACTGAGCCATTAGCGGTTCTACCGCATATTCTAGCGGTGCCATCACCTGACCCAACTTTTGGGTCACTGAATGGACCTTTCTCTTAGCCCAAAATAGCCTAAGCTTTGGCTCAATTGGCTCTAATTGAGTTGACATGATTACACCCAAAACCAATTTAATTACAATCATGACAACTTCAATCTAAATACAATCGATTACAAACAAGAATACTAAGTTGTCTGGTATGTCATTGGTTTATCCGGCACTTCGTCTGTGTTGGAAAATTCAGGGGGCGACATTTCCTGCATAGCAGAAGAATAGAAAATAAAAATCCTAGACTTTCATAAAAGGTTCCGTCATCGTGCGAAGATCGGTACGTCAAAAACAAATATGCGAATCAGAAAACTGCATATGTAAAAAGATAGTACCTAGGGAGATCGTATATCCCTGAGTTCTTGTAGATCTGTGGGGAGGATGAAGGAGGTTAAGCGTCCTCCTCTCTAACGGTATCCACACGGTAGGGACTATGACAATGCTCCTCTCTTGGGAGAGGAGAACAGGAGGTGGCCATCAAGAAAAACCCTAACCTATGGGCCTTTGGTTCCCTCCTATTTATAGAGGCCCCCTGTCAATCCTAATAGATTTAGCCCTATTGGGTATTGGATCTCTATCCAATTACCTAAGCCTCTTAGATTAACGGGTCTCTACTCAAATAATCTAGCTTTTATTGGATCTCATCCATGGGATCCAATAATACAGGGGTTTATTGGATATCCAATAAGATATGGGCTCCAACGGATATCTCATATCTGAACCTCTACTCGTCGTAACACCTACCATATGTGTGTGACCATCTATGCCCAATATCGAGCTGGTCGTGAGTCATACTTGTCAAAACTTCTACTGACTCAATGAATTATTATCTCTATAATAATTCATTCAACTCATCGACTGTGAACGTACTAGGCCACTATGCCGTAGTCCCTAGACGATTCAGGGGAATCCAATCCTTTAGACCTATTTGTCCTCAGTTACCATATATCTATAGTTCCTTATCCATCTAATATCCCAAAGACTATATATTAGACATGGTGCTGTCAGGCCAATACGGTTTCTAATCGAGTCTCACTTTAATCGGATTCTCCTGGAGAACTTTTTCTCTCTCAATCCGAATGACCTTGGCTAGGGATTTACCTGAGCAAGAACACATGGAATATTCCTCTCATGATATCGAGAGTGGATCATCCTCTATTGACACTCAATTGCTTTCGTAAAGTTGGCTACCATTCTCGAGAATTGGCTATACCAGATCCAAAACTTTCAAAACCTATAAGTCCGGCGTCAAAGAATGGAGTACTCATACAAGGCATCTTTGATATCTCAAGTCTAAGGACTAGATACACTACTGGGACTACAGAATCGCTGTCTGATATGAGGTATCAATAATCATCCAACATTCCATAAGTGGATCTATCAATGAACTCATTCTCCAATGAGCACTTGCACTGTATCTGTTAGGATTTGAGCGACACTAAGAGGGGGGGGGGTGGTGAAATAGTGTATCGGATAAAACTCGTAAATTTAAAATCGATTTCAAAAATAATTTTTTGAAGAGAAATTTTAGTCTGACGAATAAGATTTGAGTAAAGTGATTCATGAGAATACGATAGAGAATAAAGAGAATAAGATTGAAAAAATTACAACTAAGTAAAAAATAAGATGCAGCAATTAAAACTCACACATTCAGAGTAGTACACAGTGATATATTATGGTTCAGTCAAATGACCTATATTCACTTTCGAAACCTTCTTCGATGAGGTTCTCAACTTCCACTATCAAATCTTCTTGAAGGGGAAGGACCAAGCACCTCTCTTACAAACTTTTTACAAGTGGTTCACACTCTTATAAAATTTTGACAAAGTAAACATATGGGAGGTGAAAACTCAAGCTATCGAACTTGATTTTGCTATAGCTTAGACTTAGTTTATATCACTTCTCAATGGTGCTTAGCTAGCTAAAAAGAGAGGGGTATTTATAGACTCAATTGGCTTCAGAATTAGAGCCAAAAAGAGTCACATCCTGGATTTCTGAGTACTAGCAGTACTATCGCCAGTTGGCCCTGCTCTATCAGTATACTAGACGGTATCATCACTCAGTTTGGCAGTACCACCTCTTGACAGGGTCCTCGGACTCTGTGGACTGACGGTACCACCACTGACCTGGGGCGGTACCACCGCCTAGACTACCTAAAGACCTATTCCCGGGGTAGTGCCACTGCCCCAATCTGGCAGTGCCACCACCAGGCTTGGTCCAACACTGTTGAATAGGCCCTGAATCTGACCCAATTCAACCCAATTAAGGCCGAGTTGGCCCTTAGTAGGGTTAATCAGGATTATCACATAATCCTAACCCTAATTACATGCTAACTACAAAATTGAAAATATATTCTAAGCAAAAACTAAATCGGCACGTCAAGTTTTCTACCGGTGAGCTTTCGATGAACTTTTGATGGACTTTTGACACACCCTCGGATTTCTACCGACGGACTCCTAGCAAGCTCCCAAACTTTATGGCAAGTTCCTTGAATCTTTGGCAAGCTTTTGAACCTTCTCAGTGAGTTCCGCGAACCTCCAACAATCTTTTTGATGAACTTCTGAAACCTTCGGCAAGTCCCCGATTTATTCTCGACTGGTTCCGGCAGCACTTTCGATGATCCTTCGGACTTTCGGTGGACTCTTGAACTCCCAACGTACTTGACTCCAGTAATTGGCTTTATGTCTTCATTGCTATTGTAATTAATCCTGCACACTTATCTCAATAATATAGATTAGATCAAATAACCTATCAATGGACTTCATCATCAAAATTCAAGATTCAACAATCTCTTCCTTTTTTTATGACAATCAATTGATGACGGAGTTAATCTTAACTCCTCCTATCTATATGCCATATTATGAGAAGGAAAAAACTTGAATTTAATCTCCTTGAATTCAAGCCGAAACTGATAAGTTTCATCCGTTGAACTTATCATCATGGTTAACAAGCATGACCTTTCATTCATAAATACGAAACTTCATATTTTTCATATTTTGAAAATAATATCAAGGTATGATACTCAATTTTAAGTCGAATGATGATAGACATTTATCACTTCAACAAATGATACCAATTATAATTTTGAAATATAACAAGGATCACATGATATTAATATAAAGTGCACAAATGCAAGGCATGATATCATTTTGCCATACATCGTCGAATGAGATGATAACTTATCATATCAATGAAAGATACCAACTTTTAAACATGATATGATAACAATCTTTCAAAAATTTATATGTTAAGCATGTATAAACCTTTTGCGATACATGTGATATATTGTGAAACGCTACAAATTTTATTGCGATGCTTTTAAATATAGCAACCAATTTTTGATTACAAAGCATGGCAATTATAATATAAAATATATAAGATATTTATCATTCCATCATATTGCAATACAAAATATATAAGACATTTATCATTCCATCAAGTCATTGTGATACGATACGATACATATAAATCATTTATTAAGTCATAGATTTATTTGCCATATTCTTATCGATGCATGTAAGGCATTTATCAAGTCATCAATTTATTTTGTCATTTTCTTCTTCCCTTTTGTCATCAACAAAAAGGAGGTGAATTGTGATTATCAAAAGATGGTAAAGGTAGTCATCATAAGGTATCATGATGCTAGTCATTTATTAATGATATCAAAATTGTAAAGGTAGTCATGAAAGATTCATACATGAAAGAGGTTCAAGATGCAATTTAGAAAGTTCAAGCATAAAATTGTAAAGTGGAAGGATAGATCATTGAAGCTATTTATCAAACATTTAGTCATTCGTCAAACATATTAACAAGAGCTCATGTCAAAAATTCATGAGAGAGAGATCAAAATTCATGAAAAAATTCAACTTGGCATTTATGTAGTGGAGCACATCAACATCAAAAGTTTCATAGAAAAAGATTCAACTTGGTATTCTTATAAGAATCCATGAGGTAGAAGATAAACAACAAAAGCTCAAGACTTAGAGATTTGCACAAGAGTGAAGAATAAAGTCCGAAAAGAGTATTAACAACCACTTAAGAGCTTAATCTTTATGCAAAATTCATGACATTAATCTATGCATATGTCAAGTTTCAAATGATCATAAAAACCATTTAATCATCCTAATAGAGGTAGAGAGAGTATAAAACCGATTTTACTACATCATCAAAGGGGATGATATTACTAAAGGTTCATCAATCAGAGAATCAAAAAATTACGATCGAATGATAAAAATAAGAGCTCTATTCAAAATATGATGTTATAAAGATGTCATCCAAAATCCAAAAATAATATCAAGGTGAGACTATAAACACCGAAGTTAAAAATTTTTGAAATGGAACATACAACATTTTCACGTATTAAGACTATTTCAGAAGTATGCTAAAATAGCATAGAGGTTTACAAAACAAGAGTCAAAAGGTTTATTACAACAATTATTTCTTAGGTGGAATACCAAAGTGTTTATATAAGTGATCTAACTTCCGATTCATTTATCGTACTTCACTCAAAATTTTAGCTTGTTATGATTTGATTTGATTTATCTCTGTCATGATTGGATCTTCAAAAGATGGAGCAGGAGCTAGTTCTGATGGTGCTGCACCGAAGGGACTAGGAGGAGAAGATTCATTACCCCTAAAAACTGGTGTTTTAGGTTCTTCTACTGAAGGGGGAGCTGGATCAGTCCTTCTAGACTACCTAGTCCATATTCCGTTCCTAAATATGTACCTTAGTCTCTTAAGTAGATTTCTGTTTATGGTATTGTATCTATCCACTTTTATTACCTCTTCATCGAGTGGTATTCTAATATTATATGCATGTAGCATTCTAGTAATTAACCCTCCATATGGTAACATTAAGTCTTTAGATACTATTTTTATCATATTTTACTAGATCAGGTATCCAAAATAATTATTTTGTCTGGTCATTATCCAATACATGGTACCTAACTCCGTTTGACTAATCTCGTTGTGGTGAT
Source organism: Musa beccarii (assembly GCA_024322285.1). Classification (NCBI taxonomy): domain Eukaryota; kingdom Viridiplantae; phylum Streptophyta; class Magnoliopsida; order Zingiberales; family Musaceae; genus Musa; species Musa beccarii. The sequence goes on from CM044402.1 coordinate 12,310,386, forward strand.
ACTATTTAGGAATTAGGATACTTATGATGATGTGATGGAAAATTTTAGAACTAAATGGTAACAAATGTTCATAGCTTTTAGGGACTATGGTTAGGTTAGGATTTCCAAAAATGATCTATAAAGCCTCAGAATAGGTTACTTCGATTGTATCCAAATCTCACTATCCTCTAAAGTAACAACCTCTATCTTTTTTGGAGATTCCAATTAGATCATATATTGTGTTGTCTGCAATTAGAATTTGATTTTCTAAAAGGTAGGTTGATATGTTATCATCATTATCTAAGCTCAAATTAGTGTAAAACAATCTAACTAATATAGGGTAAATTGGTTCATTGATTTGTAAGATAGGCAAGACATTTAAATCGACAAACCACCTAATGGGTTCTATGTTTCCTACTTCACCTAAATCAACATGTTTTTCCTTATGCACGGTTCTTGTTTCAAAGCTAGGGTACCTAAAGGCTATTTCATTTGATCTAAAAAGGGATGGGTCATATGAATCTCCTTTCCTCCTCTTCCCTTTGTCCCTAGATAATCTCCTAGGAGCCATTTATCTAAACATGATGATAAAACAAGGAAATTTTGAACAAATAGCTATGTATTGAGAAATCAAAGAGGGAGTATCAAATGTTACTTTAAATGAGGTTTCTTGAGAAATAGAGGTTTTGATCCAAGACGGAACCCTCTCTTAGTCTTCTTGAGAGAGAAGATAAAGTTTAAAGAGGAGGGGAAGTGTTTTTGGGAGTAGCCTCAAGACTTGGGGGCAGTTTTACCACCGACCCTAAGTCCTTTTTATAAAAGGAGGGCTCTCGGGTAGTGCCATCGTTTGGGAACAGAGTACCTAGTCCTGGCGATGCCACCGCTGGCACCCTTAGATGGTTTTAGGAGGGCTGCAATGACTTATTTTTTGTTTTATCAATTTGCTTTGTTATTTTTTTATTTATCATCTGTCTCACAAATGTTTAATTAATCATCATATTTTTGATTAAAATAGAATGATGTCATTGTATCACTTCCGATCTCATGTTAATCATATCGTAAATATTAATTTTTTTATTAAGTACAATGGCTCATCAAATTTATAAAATATTGTAATCAAGAGACATAAAAAACTTTCTTATCGAGTGGATCGAGAGAATGGTAACACAAATATAGGAAATCTCAAATGATAAATGAAAGAAGATTTACAAAGATTACAAGGACTTGTATATCAAAATCAATAATGATCAATTTGTAAAATCATGAAGAAAGTAAAACTCAATCAAAAGATGCCTCTATCACATTTTCTCAAGTTAAACATCCAAGATATAAAAATCAAGTGAAGGAATTTTTTTAAAGTCATGAAATATCGATCCATTGCATTACTCATCATATATTATTTCAAGATAAGTAAAGGATCATTAAACATGATTCAAAGCATAAATCACTAAAATTATATCTAAAATATATTTCAAGGAGAATGTATTGCAATCATAATTATTGATCATCAAACGAGAACGTGATTTATGCATTGGGAGAATCAAGTGTTTTCAAACAAGTCATGAATTTAATGAAGTTGTGATTCCAAGAGTCATGAATCATTTTGAGGAAATCATCAACTCTAAATCCATCATTAAATTTGTATACATGATTCTCCAAATGAGTCAATTTGTAGATTTTGAGTAGAGATGAGACTATAGTGATGTTCAAGAAAGATATATAAAAACCTAGTATCACATCATTAAAAAAAATTTCAAGTTGCAAGGTGACACAAATATTTTTACCGAAATCAATTTTTAAGAGACTTAATGGAAGTTATGGTGCATAACCAAACAATGTATAACACTCAAGGATCGTTTATTACCCGAACTAGTGAGCTTGATAACGATCAAGAATTATATTACTACTCGCTCCTGCTCCTAGCTTGTGTGGGTGAATGTGTCTACAAAAGAGAACAGTTTTTAGGTACCCATTTGAACTTGGGTACCTCAAATATTGATATACTAAACTTATCATTGTTCATTTAGGAACCTATGTTAACCTATGTGGGCTAAGTTTTTTATACGAACATTTGTAGCAACATGTCCGAATTTGTAATAAAAATTACATTTCAAATAAGATGATACATGTAGTGTGGGTCCTTTAATGAAGGTGGTTGGAGTTTGGTGAGATCCACTCACGAATCCAATTCCATTTTTTTTTACGCGACCCTTGTTTGCAAGGATCATGTCTAAGCCCTTACTACTGACCTTAAACTTGTTTAGGGTCTCTTTAAGTAGTAATTTCTCTTTTTTTATTGCCTCTAACTGTTCACACTTAGAGCATGAGGGTAAAGAGAGAGTATTACGTTTAAGACTTTCAAGTTTATCTAGTAAGATAGCATGCTCCTTTTTTAATAAATTAAACTTTTTACTAATAGCTCTACACTCATCAAATAATTCATGAAAGCAATTGAAAGTTCATCGTAAGATAAATCTTCATTAAACAACTCACTTACCTCATCTCCTAAAGCCATCGATGCAAAATTTGCCTCCTCTTTATTGCTTGCTTCTTCATCTTCTGAGTCACTTGAGTCATCCCATGTCACCTTTAGAACTTTTTTCTCTTTGGTTGCTTTTTCTTGGCTTGAGGGTATTCACTTTTGAAGTGTCTCGGCTTCTTGCATTCGCAACATATAACTTAGTCCTTTTTGGGTTCATGTTTGTTTTTAGTGTCATTTTTAATTTATTCTTTCTTATAAATTTTTTGAATTTTTGAGTTAAGAGTGTAAGTTCATCATTAAGGTCCTCATCACTTGAAGATTCCTTTAAGTGGTCTTCTTATGTTCTCAATGTCATATCCTTCTTGTTCTTTGGAAGGGGGTTTTCTAGCTCATCATGAGCATGACAAGTTATTTCGTAGGTAATTAAAGACCCAATAAGTTCTTCGAGAGAAAAATTTTTAAGGTCCTTGGCCTCTTGAATGGCCGTAACTTTTGGATCCCAACTCTTTGGAAGGGATCTTAAAATTTTAGTTACAAGTTCAAAATTAGAAAAAACCTTTGCCAAGTGTTTTGAGTCCATTAACAACATCCACAAAATGGGTGTATATGTCTCCGATGGACTCACTTGGTTTCATCCGAAATAATTCATAAGAGTAGACCAAAAGGTTGATTTTGGACTCTTTCACTCGGCTAGTGCCTTCATGAGTGATTTCAAGAGTGTGTCAAATATCAAAAGCCGATTCACAAATCAAAACATGATTAAACTCATTTCTATCAAGTGCACAAAATAAAGCATCTATAGCCTTTGCATTAAGAGCAAAAACATTCTTCTCTGATTCATTCGATTCGTTCATAGGAAGAGAAGATTTTTGAAATCCATTTTCAATGATATTCTAAAGTTTAAAATCTATGGAAATAAGAAAAATCTTCATACGAGTCTTCCAATAGGTATAATCCGACCCATTAAACATAGACGGACGTGTAATGGAATGACCCTCTTATATACCAGAATAAGCCATCTCACTTGGGTTTTAAACTAAATTAGAGTGACCAAGCTTTGATACCAATTGTTAGGATCTGAGCGGCACCAAAGGGGGGGGGTGAATTAGTGCAGTAGATAAAACCTGTAAATTTAAAATTGATTTCAAAAATAGTTGTTTGAAAAGAAATTTCAGTTTGACGAATAAGATTTGAGCAAAGTGATTCCTGAGAATGCGATTGAGAGTAGGGAGAATAAGATCAAAAGATTTGCAGCTAAGTAAAGAATAAGATGCAGCAATTAAAACTCACACATTCAGAACAGTACGCAGTGATATATAGTGGTTTGGTCAAATGACCTACGTCTACTTTCGAAACCTCCTTCGATGAGGTTCCTAACTTCTAATATCAAATCTTCTTAAAGAGAAAGGACCAAGCACACCTCTTACAAACCTTTTACAAGTGGTTCACACTCTTATAGAATTTTGGCAAAGTAAAAATGTAGGAGGTGAACAATCAAGTTATCGAACTCGATTTTGCTATAGCTTAGACTTAGTTTATATCACTTCTCAATGAGGCTTAGCTAGCTGAGAAGAGAGGGGTATTTATAGACTCAATTAGCTTCAGAATTGGAGCCAAAAAGAGTCACATCCCGGATTTTTGGGTACTAGCGGTACCACCGCCTGGCGCTGGCAGTACCACCGCCTAGCACTGGCAGTACCACCGCTAGTTGACTCTGCTCTGTTATTGTATTGAGTGGTACCACCTCTTAGTCTGATTGTACCATCGCTTGACAGGGTCTTCAGACTCTATGGACTGACGGTACCATCGCTTGTTAGGCAGTACCACCGCTGACAGGTAATAACTGTCAACGGTACCACCGTTGACCTTGGGCGATACCATCACCCAGACTATCTGGGAACCTGATCCTAGGGCAGTGCCACTGCCCCAGTTTGGCGGTGCCACCGCCAAGCCTGGTCCAGCACTACTGAATGGGCTTTGAATCCAGCCCAATTTAGCCCAATTAAGGTCCAATTGATCCCTACTAAGGTTAATCAGGATTATCACCTAATCCTAAACTTAATTACATACTAACTACGAAATTAAAAATATATTCTAAGAAAAAACTAAACCAACATGTCGAGTTTTCTTTCGACGAACTTCCAGCGGATTCCCAATAGGCTCTTGGACTTTATGGCAAGTTCTTTGAATCTTTGGTAAGCTTCCGAATCTTCTTAGTGAGCTCTGTGAATCTCCGACAATCTTTCTGGTGAACTTCTAAAACCTTCGATAAGTCCCCGATTCATTCTTGGCTAGTTCCGGTAGCACTTCCAATGATCCTTCGGATTTCCGACGGACTTTTGAACTCCCAACATACTAGACTTCGGTAATTCGCTTTATGTCTTCATTGCTATCGTAGTTAATCTTGTACACTTATCTCAATAATATGGATTAGATCAAATAACCTATCAATTGACTTCATCATCAAAATTCGAGGTTCACAATATCCTTAGTATCCCTACAAAAGTAGCTATGAGACCAGCTACTTCTATCATATGGACGGGTATACAGTACACTAGTCTGTCTGGTTATCTTGATGCCCCTCTTGAGTAACTTATGACCGGGATTATTTAGTATCTATGTTTAAAAGTGAATCGGTCTCATTATCATGATCTTATCATAATCCGATTCCCATTGCACAGATCCAAGGACATCACAATATACATCTAGATAATGTGAGAAAATGCCAAAAATCATAAGCAAAGAGATTGACGCAGCATGTTACAAGTGTCATCACTCACGTGATTGGCTTGTAAGGTACATATAACTAGTAATCTCCCACTTGACCTAAAGTCAATCACCTATGTGTTTGATCTCCATCAGACCTCTGTGACGCTCAAAGACAATATGAGTTAATGGCTTTATTAGTAGATCTACAATATTATTTTCGGATAGAACTCCTTCCACTACTATATCTCTTCAGGCCACGATCTCTCTAATAAACTAGAACCTCTTTAGAACACTTCTGATGAGACTCGGGTTCCCTTATTTGAGTAATCGCCCTGTAGTTATCGTAATATAAAGGAATTAGCCCCTCGCTACTCAGCACGACTCCCAAATCTGTGATGAACTGCTTCATCCAAACTCCCTCTTTTACTATCTCTACTATAGCAATGTACTCTGCCTCTATAATCGATTTAGCAATAGTATCTTACTTTGAACTCTTCTAGTATACTACTCCTCCATTTAGGGTGAATACATACCCTGAATTAGACTTGCTATCATTGATATCGGACTGGAAGCTCGAGTCCGTGTAGCCCTTAATCTTAAGGTTATTTTCTTTATAAACTAGTAAAAGATTCTTAGTCCTTCTCAAATACCTAAAGATACATTTTACTGCTTTCTAGTGCTCCAAGTCTAGATTCGCCTGATACCTGCTCGTGACACTCAGAGCATATGCTATATTAGGCCTAGTATATAGCATAGCATATATGATAGACCCTATCGCTAAGGCATAGGATATTCTATCCATGTATGCCCTTTCTTCAGTAGTCTTTGGGTACATACTCCTAGAAAGTGATAGCCTATGTTTCATCGGTATGAGACCTCTCTTGAAATTTTTCATGTCAAACCTTTTGACAATGGTGTTTATGTACCTAGACTGGGACAAGCCAAGCATCTTCTTGGATCTATCTCTATAGATCTGAATCCCCAATAAGTAGGATGCTTCCCCTAAATCCATCTTGGAGAAGTGTCTAGATAGCCAAGCCTTTGGCGTGGAGAGCATTCCTACATCATTCTTAATTATTAGGATGTCATCCACATACAGTACTAAAAAGGTGATAGCGCTCATACTTATCTTCTTATACACATAAGGCTCATCTTCATTCTTAACGAACTCATAAGATCTGATTGCCACATCAAATCTTATATTCCAACTTTAGGAAGCTTGCTTTAGTCTATATATAGACTTAAGCAACTTACACACCTTATGTGAACTATCATTGGACATGAATCTCTTAGGTTGTATCATATACATCTCCTCCTCAAGGTTGCCGTTGAGGAACATATTTTTTATGTTTATCTGCCAAATCTCATAATCAAGGTATGCTACAATAGCCAATAGAATTCGGATCGATTTTAGCATGGCTATAGATGAGAAGGTTTCGTCATAGTCAACACACATTGGCTTTGACGAGAAACCCTAGCCACTAGCCTTACTTTATAGGTCTATACCTTTCTATTTACTCCAATCTTCTTGAAGATCCACTTGTAGTTAATGGGTACGATACCTTTGGGTGCATCAACTAGGTTCCAAACCTAGTTGGAGTACATGGAATCCATCTTTGAATTCATGACTTCTTGCTACTTCCCAGAGTTTATACTCGTAATAGGCTCCTCATAGATTTGAGGATCAATATCCTTAACACCCGCTCCTCTGATATGTCTCACATACTCTTAAGAGGATGGGATACTCTATCGCACCTACATAAAGTTAGAACTTGTGTACTAGGTACCTGAATAGATTCTAGCTATAGAATGGTGCTTGAGTTGGGTTCTCCAACCTCGCTAACTCTATCATGCTCCCACTGTATCAACCAAGAATGTGTTCCTTCTCAAGGAATACTATTCTCTTAGCTACAAAGACCTTCTGATCCTTGGGGTGATATAAATAATACCCATAAGTTTCCTTGGGATATCCCACGAACTTGCACCGTTCCATTCTGGATTCCAACTTGTCAGGCTTGCATCCTTTAACGTGGGCAGGATAGCCCACATTAAGATCGGACTTCCCTTTCCATATCTCATATAGTGTAGACACTACTGACTTAGTTAGAACTCTGTTCAGAAGGTAAGATGGAATCCATCTTTGACTCTAGGGCATATCCCCAGAATAAGATGAGTAGGTCGGCAAAACTCATCATGGACTACACCATTTCTAATAGTATGTGATTCCTCCTTTCGGATATACCATTGAGCTAGGGTGTATAAGGAGGTGTCTATCGGGACACAATCTCCTAGTCCTTGAGGAACTGGGTGAACTCTTTACTCAAGTACTCACCCCCTCGATCTGATTAAAGAGTCTTAATACTCTTTCTGGTCTGAACCTCTACTTCATTCTTATACTCCCTAAATTTCTCGAAGGCTTTGAACTTGTACTTCATCAAGTACACATGTCCGTACCTAGAGAAAATGTTAGTGAAAATAATGAAGTCGAAATAATCACTGATGGCCTGAGTTGACATGAGACTATATACATCACTATGTATTAGTACTAACAACTCAGTGGCTCTCTCTCCAGTTTCGCTAAATGGAGAGTTGGTCATTTTTCCACGAAAGCAAGGTTCACAAGTCATATATGACTCAGTCAAATGGATCCATGTATCTATTTGTTAGTAACTTTTGAATCCTTCCCTCATGGGCATGACCTAGCCTATAATGCCATAGGTATGCACTATTCACTTCATCTCGTTTCCTCTTGGACTCACTCACACTCATGATATATGGAGTAGTTTCTAGCATAATCAAACCATTATGCAATGTTCCTCTCGTGATGATCTTATCATTCTTAATAGTTGAACAACTATTGTTCTCAAAAACTATTTTATAACTATTCAATGTCAAACATAAAATAGAAATAATATTTTTTATGATAAAAAAAATAAAATAAGATACTTCTAATGCAATAGTAGCTCCAACAAGCAAATGTAGGGTGACCTCGCTAATTACAACAGTAACAACTCTTGCTCTATTGCCTATCTTGAGGTCCATCTTGCCTCTTATCAATCTCCTAGGTCTTGACAAAACCTACAACGAATTATAGATATGATAAACACTATCGGTATCCAATACCTATGTGTTATCATATGAGTCTGACAGATAGAGATTAATCATGAATGCATATCTGAAGCTTCTCTAAGCTTCTGTTTCGCCTTCTCTATAATGTACTCTTTACAGTTCCTCTTTCAGTGCCCATCTTTGCCGCAATGGAAGCACTGACTTTTGTCCTTTTTTTAGTCTTCTTAGCAACCTTTGCTTTACTCGGTCTGCCCTTGCCCTTATCCTTCTTAAGGGACTGTTAGAACCCTCCGCGGATTCTAAGCTTGGGGTTGATCTCTATAGGGGATCGGCCTCCTTGGAACTCTATAGGGGTTCCTTCCTCCAAGTTGCTGCACAAAGGCTATAAAATATTGATCTATTCATTGATTAAAAGAGGATGAATACATGGCTATTTATAGGGCTTCTAAGCCCCAACTCCTAATATGACTCTTACTTAAGACTCCTACTTCTAACCAACTTCTAATTAGGACTCCTTCTCTAGTAGGACTTCTTCTTCTAATAGGACTCTCTTCCTAATAGGACTTCTACTTCTAATAGGACTCTCTTCCTAATAGGACTTCTACTTCTAATAGGACTCTCTTCCTAATAGTACTTCTACTTCTAATAGGACTCTTTTCCTAATAAAACTCTTACTTATAATAGGACTCCTTTCCTAATAGGACTTCTACTTCTAATAGGACTCTTTTTCTAATAGAACTCCTACTTATAATAGGACTCCTTTCCTAAGAAGCAACCTAACCCTAACCTAGCCGGCCTCTTCACCTCTTTAATAGGAATTCGGCTAGATAGGATTTACATGAATGCCCCTATCAATGAAACTAAATTAGGACTCTCATAGCTAGAGTCCCAATGAGACCCGCCCTCTTCAAATCGGCCTTGTCCTCGAGTGGCGTTCCCATGACTTACGGGATTTGATCTTCAAGTCGTCGTAGTTCTCCCAAGTGGCATCTTCTGCTGGTAGGTTTGCCCACTGTATTAACACTTCAGTAGTAGGTCATCGCCGTCGAGTCACGATTCGTCGATTAATAATGGCACTTGGTTGGGTCTGGAGCTCTCCTTGGGTAGTTATATTTGGTAGATGGCTTTGGGCTGTCTCGTGTTGTCCCAACCTGAGCTTCAAACATGATACATGGAAGACTGGATGGATTCGGGAGCTGGCAGGTAAGTCCAATCTGTATGCTACTTCTCCGATGCGCTCCAAGAAATATTTTAGGCTTTTATGGTCGGTCTTGATGTGAAAGCGTTGCCCAATTAAGTATGGTCTCCATTTGGACACCGCATGCACAATCACGAGCATCTCCTTGTCGTAAATAGTCATCTTGAGGTGGGAAGGAGATAATGCCTTACTAGTATAAGCGAGGGGTCGGCCATCTTGCATTAATACAGCACCAATTCCTACTCTGGAGGCATCAGCTTCAATAATAATAGTCTTATCGAAGTCGGGTAATGCTAGTACTGGCGTTGTTATCATTGCGACTTTAAGTTCCTCGAAGGCGGTGGTGGCTTTGTCCAACCACTGGAAAGCATCTTTTTTCAGCAAGGAAGTAAGGGGTGTACTGATCTTTCCATAGTCTTTCATGAACTTACGGCAGTAACCTGTTAAACCAAGAAAGCCGCATAGTGATTTTATGTTCCTCGGGGTTGGCCAGTTCTGCATTGCTTCAATTTTGGAGGGTCCTTGCCACACCTTCCCTCGATATGATATGCCCAAGATATTCCACTTTTTGTTGAAGAAAGCTACACTTCGTTTTTGACAAAAGAACATGTTCTCGCAAAATTGTCAAAACAAGTCTTAAGTCTTTGAATATGACTTTCAAGAGAAGGGTTGTAAATAAGGATATCGTCAAAGAAAACTAGCACAAACTTTTGAAGATAACTCCGGAAAATATCATTCATAAGGCTCTGGAAGGTGGAGGGAGCATTGGTGAGACCAAAGGGCATTACCAGAAATTCATAGTGACCGTTGTGCGTTCGAAAGGCGAGTTTTCGGTATGTCTTCTTCGCACACTCGTATTTGATGATACCCGGATCGAAGGTCCAACTTTGTGAAGACTCGTGCTCCTTTTAATTCATCAAGCAATTCATCTACTACTAGAATAGGATACTTGTCCTTGACGGTTATGTCATTGAGAGCTCGGTAATCAACGCACATTCGCCATGTTCTGTCTTTCTTTTGTACGAGGAGCACTAGTGAAGAGTAGGGGCTGTAACTTGGCCGAATAACTCCTATTTCAAGCATCTCTTTTACAATCCTTTCTATTTCATCTTTTTGGAGATGTGGATACCGATATGGTCGAGTATTTGCTGGAGGTTTCCCTGGAAGAATCGGTATACGATGATCGTGCCGGCGATTAGGAGGTAGGCTGCGTGGTTCGTCAAATATATTTGAAAATTCAGCAAGCAAGGGAAGTAGGTTTGGATCTTCAAATTTGGTTGGCTCTCCCTTAGGTTGCTGCTTAAGTTGTACCAAAAAGCCGCTGCATGCTTTGTGCAAAACTTTCTCCATTCGTTGTGTGCAAATTGTTGTTACGTCGCCCCCACGTTTCCCGTACAGTATCACCTGTTTCCCCTTGCTGTAAAATTTCATAATTAGTTTCAAAAAATTCCAGGAAACATCACCTAATGTCGTCAACCATTCGATGCCAAGCACGGCCTCATAATCATCGAGAGAGAGGAGGAAAAAATCTGCAATTATCTCTTGGTCCTGCAGCAACAGTTTCACCCGTGGGCACTTACGATCACACTTCAAAATTTGTCCATCTGCGACTTTAACATCGAACCTGCTGCAATTCTCAATAGGTAAGGCCATCCGGACAACAACCTTGCTGTTCATAAAATTATTAGTGCTCCCGGTGTCAATAAGAACGGTGATTGGTTGTTGCTTCAGAAATCCTTCCACTTTCATTGTTTGCGGGTTCGCATAACCGGCAAGGGCATGCATCATAATATCAATTGGCTGCTGTTCTTCATCCGTGACCTCTTCCTCATGCTTCTAGACCTCCTCCTCCCTATCTTCAAGAGGTTCAATCAATAGGAGGCAGCCCCTTTTGCAGCGATGATCGCGGTTCCACGGCTCGTCGCAATGCCAACAAAGACCCTTTGCTGATCGATCACATAGTTCTTCTCTTGTTAATTTTTTGGGCAGCGAAGGATGGTTGGAAGCAGAAGGGGGTTTATATGTTGAGGTTCTAGGAGTGTTTCTCATCCTTCAAGAATCTTAGTTGAGTCGTTCTTCTTGTATTCGGGCAAAAGAAATCGCAGCCATCACGGTACGGGGCTGTCGTGCCTTAACTTCCCCTTTTATCTCTGGCTTGAGTCCTTCGATAAATGTTCCTAACAATTGACGATCAGTCCAATCACGAGCAAGGTAAGATAGCTTCTCAAACCTGGTTTGGTACTCTTGAATCGTAGAGGTTTGTCGAATCTTTGCGAGTTGGCCGTCAATATTTTCATACTCCGTAGGTCCGAAACGGTTCAATAGTGCATTCTTAAATTGATTCCATGTCAGAGCCCCATGATTATATTCCAGCCAATTGTACCATTGAATAGCATCTCCTTCAAGGTGGATAACAGCAATCTCCACCATAGCATTATCCGACGTTCGGTAGTAGCGAAAGTAACGTTCTGCACGCGAAATCCACCCCGTTGGGTCTCCTTCTTCCCATCGTGGGAAGTCCACCCTCATGCGTGGCTGAAGCACGTCCGAGGGCTGTCCCTCCTTCTCTGGGGTCCTTTCTAAATTCTCTCCTTACTACAGTTTGGTTGGACTCGATGGTTGTCCAATTCTGAATTCTGCAAACAAAGCGCGCAATTTGTCTTCCAAGTGCGATTCAAGCCGTGATTCAATCCGAGATTCCCATGCTTCAAATTTGGCATCAATTGGATCTTGGGAAGCCATAGCATATGTCTGTAGATCAGAGATGCCCTTGTCTTTTTTCTGTTGACGGGTTAATGGCATGGGGTGGTGGAAGGTTCGGACAATAGATTGGTGATTGAAGGGTTCAGCTATAATGGTTTACTGTTTTGGGCTGTGGTTTTTGAAGCTGTTAGGGTTATGAAACTAGGTTATGATGGCTGCATCTTGAGGCTAGAGGGATGCCCTAAAGACGTCTTGGTTTGTGGCAGCAAGGTGGCTAGGGTTTGGTAGGTTACGAAGAAGAAAAAAGGACCAAGGTGCAATACCAGATTTTTCGCCGAAAAAATTCCAGCAGTAAAGATGTAATTTTTCCAGAAATTTTCAAAAGAGATTCAAGTAAAACTCAAAGGGGATCTACTGATAAGGAAGAGGTAATACTGTAAAAAATTTCATAGGAAGAAACGACAACAAGAGGTTTGGCAAAATTGAGAATCACGGAGAGGTATTATAGCAGATTTTTACATCTAAAGTACAACAGATTGGACGTAAAAGATAAGTGGTTTATATTGAGAATTTTTCGACAAAACCAAAGGAAAAACCACTATTAGGAAGTGTCAAAGCCATCGTAAAAATTTCATAGAGATTTGGATAGAAAAAACGCAGTAGCAAGATCAAAAAGGCAGTATGCAGCTGAAATTCTGCAGTGCGACTTTCGTTGTAGAGATGAAAACTTTGCGACGAAAAGTTTATGAAGCAATATAGGAATGAATTTTTTGGATTTTTTGAATAAGGATAACTAAATTGCAGCAGCAGTAAGGTAGATAACTAGAACCTGTTGCAATTCACGGGAAGATCAAAGGATGATCTACGGTGGTGGAGATGACGGCGGAATTCAGCGATGATCTTCTATGCAATTGTGGGAATTGCTTTGCACGGTTGTGGAGGGCTGGTGGATGGCTGTGGAAGGGTAGCGAGATGCCAAGAACACTGCTCTGATACCAAGTGTTAGAACCCTCCGCGGATTCTAAGCTTGGGGTTGATCTCTATAGGGGATCGGCCTCCTTGGAACTCTATAGGGGTTCCTTCCTCCAAGTTGCTGCACAAAGGCTACAAAATATTGATCTATTCATTGATTAAAAGAGGATGAATACATGGCTATTTATAGGGCTTCTAAGCCCCAACTCCTAATATGACTCTTACTTAAGACTCCTACTTCTAACCAACTTCTAATTATGACTCCTTCTCTAGTAGGACTTCTTCTTCTAATAGGACTCTCTTCCTAATAGGACTTCTACTTCTAATAGGACTCTCTTCCTAATAGGACTTCTACTTCTAATAGGACTCTCTTCCTAATAGTACTTCTACTTCTAATAGGACTCTTTTCCTAATAAAACTCTTACTTATAATAGGACTCCTTTCCTAATAGGACTTCTACTTCTAATAGGACTCTTTTCCTAATAGAACTCCTACTTATAATAGGACTCCTTTCCTAAGAAGCAACCTAACCCTAACCTAGCCGGCCTCTTCACCTCTTTAATAGGGGTCGGCTAGATAGGATTTACATGAATGCCCCTATCAATGAAACTAAATTAGGACTCTCATAGCTAGAGTCCTAACAGGGACTTATCGATCTTTCTTTTCTTTCTGGTCTTACCAGCATAGAAAACTATAAAAAGAAATCTAAAAGGGACTATATCACAAGATCTACACACAGGCTATCCTCTAGGACCATTCCTAGACTTCTAAGTTTCTCTATCCACTCAATCATCTTAAGGACATGATTCTGAACTAGTGTCCCCTCAGTCATCCTGTTGTGGAAGAGACTCTTTGATATCTCATATCATTGAGTTCTTCTTTATTCCTCAAACAATTTATGGAGATGCAGGAGTATGGATCTGACATCCATCTTTTCATGTTATCTCAATAACTCGGGATGGAACCCAACATATAATACTGAGCAAGAGTTGAGTCATCTATGTACTTTACGTAGCGAGCGATCTCATCCTCACTTGCCCCTTCCTTAGGCATAGACATCACTATTTCAAGGACATATACGATTTTTCCTGCTATGAAAACTATTCTCAAGTTACGAAGTCAGTCCGCATAGTTTTGACCAATGAGGCATTGATATCAAATGTGTCATGTAGAGAGTTTAATAGTGATATTTTCAAAAAATAAAGATGTAGCATAAATAAATAACGTGTAGATTTTACAGAAATATAAATAATCAAGATATGGACTTCTATCTTGATGTACTCCCACTATTTTTCTAGCGAGTCACATGACACCCTTAGGACGTGAAACGGAAGTCTCCGGCAGACTTCTAGTGGGGATCAAGATCCAATCATCATCTTAGTGTAACCTCGAGGGACTCGACCAATCACACTAAGCTCAAAAGGTAGGCAACTCTTGTCAATCACAACTCCTTATGATTCTTGTCCTGTTCGGCCTCCAAATCACTATGGCCTCGAGGGACTCGACCAACCATGATGTTCGGTTAAGTCATCACCATTGTTATAAGATGAGTCTAATTCGATGATATATCCTCGAGAGACTCGACCAAGCATACCATATCCTCAAGCCACCGGTGACATCTCTATGCCGTAGATAAGATAGCGAATCGTGATATAGGTGAGTCTCGAGAGACTCGACCAACTCAACTATATCGGGAATCGGTTCCTACCTATAACGAAGGAAGGCCACGTGGGTCAATCTAATTGCCTTACGTTTACCGACTTAATATTATCGAGAGAGAGGATTTTAGATTCGATCTCCTAATATGACGTGTCACATATATATATAATATATCTACATTGTAAGCAAATATATATATAGTAGGTGTATAAGCAATCATACATCACATGAGTAATCACACCAGATGATCATGGACCACATCCTAATATGATCAAGCCCGAGCCAATGGGCCCAATCACTCACATCTAGATCTATATGTGCATCAGCGGATCTCTATGTCTTGTGATCGTCCATCTTGCTTTGTCAGTTCGATCGATATCTCAACGCATCTCTATGCATCGGATCGTCCGTCTCGACCTCGTGGGTCCCGCTATCACTTTCACGCTCCCGCTATGCCTCCTTGTGTAATTACAATATAATTACAAACACGCAGGCCTGACAATAAACAAGAAAAATAGAGGCTCGTGGGCCCCAATAAGAATGATCACATCGTACACATACATCACATCACATGATCCATGATCATTTGTCCATATATACATCACATGTATATATTATTATATAGGACTACTAGATAAATAATAATAATTAATTAAATATTTTAATTAACTAATATTTTTTTAAAACAAGGACATATAGAAATTTTTTTTAATTTTAAAAGGAATTTTGGTCATTCGGTTAGAAGGGACAAAATTGAAACTTTAAAAATTTAGAGGGGCAAAATTATCTTTGCTAGAAACCCTAATTCCCTCTCCCTGCTTACTATGTTGCGGCCGCCGCCACCTTGCCGAAGGCGGCCATAGCCCACGGGCGCGCTGTACTTGCCCACGGGTGCAGTGCCTATAAGCGATCTATTAGTGGGCGGCGTTGTCCCTTGCAGGCGGCCGTCGCCCTTGCGGGCGCACGTCCCTATGGGCGGTGTGCCCATGGCAACGGTTGCCCATAGCCCTTGCGGGCGCTCCTCCAGCACGGTTGTGGGTGGCTCGCTGCTGGACACCGCTGCAGCCAATGCTTGCTCCATGTGGGCATGTGAAGGCCGCCACAGTAGCGGCACAAAGCAAAGCCACAAGCATTGCATTGGCCTCTGGTCGCCTACGGCCCCTACCCGCGGGTGGCTAGGCCGTGCCTTGCGCCAGCGCGTAGGCACGGAGCCGCCAACCTCTGGCAGTCTGCGGCCCTTACCCGTGGGTGGCTAGGCCACGGCCAAGGCTGCAAGCAACCTTTGGCCATGGCCAACCTGCAAGGGCAGCAACAATTGCTACCCTTTTTCATTGTTACATCAACAATTTTGACGTCAAAAGTGTATCCAAAACACATCACACGTAGTTAAAATTCGATCTTCGCATGAACAACCTAGCTCTGATTCCACTATTAGGAAATCCAGGGGGCGACATCTCATGTGTAGTGGAAGAACAGAAAACAAAAATCCTAGATTTTCACGAAAGGTTCCGTCGTCGTGCGAAGATTCAGTGCGTTAAAAATAAATCTGCGAATCAAAAAACTACGTATGTAAAAAGATAGTACCTAGGGAGATCGTATATCCCTGAGTTTCTGTAGATTCATGGGGAGGATGAAGGAGGTCAAGCCTCCTCCTCTCTGGCGATATCCATATGACAGAGACTACGACGATGCTTCTCTCATGGGAGAGGAGAATAGGAGGTGGCCACTAAGAAAAACCCCAATCTGTGGGTCTTTGGTTTCGTCCTATTTATAGAGGGCCCCCCCTGTCAACCCTAATGGATCTAGCCCTATTGGGTATTGGATCTCTATCCAATTACCCAAGCTTCTTAGATTAATGGGTCTCTACTCAATAATCTAGCTCTTATTGGATCTCATTCATGGGATCTAATAATACAGGGGCTTATTGGATATCCAATAAGATAGGTGTTGAATCTCGGATTTTGATGATGAAACTAATTGATTATGGTTTATTGTTTAACTGTGTTTTGAGTTACGTAGGTCTACTATCGATCAGGATTAGACAGTTGACGCTGGAGGAATTGACGTTGTGCTGGAGGTGATCATGTTAGGATATTGGATGTCGAGCCAGATGTTCGATCGACAATCGACAGAAGGCTTCATACGTCGGGCATCGAGCCAAGAAGAGCGTGTTGTGCCAAGGATATCGGGGTTGCGAAGGTCAATCGCTGATTGGGCAATGGACTGCAAAAGAGGATGATATACCGAAGGATCGGACGAAGCGCCGACCAATGACGTGCCGGGCAACTGAATATCAATTCGTGTTGTAATAATTGTCTAGATCGAAGTAGAGTTTGTTTATGTGTGTGCAGGATTAACCATGATAACGATGTAGACGTAAAGTGAAACAAAGTGCCGGAAGACAAGTGGGATGGTTCGTTGGGAGTTTGAGAGTTCGATGAAAGGCCGAAGATTCGTTGGGAGTATTGCCAGAACTGGCCGAGAATGAGTAGAGAGCTTGCCGAAGGGTTTTCGGAAGTTCACCGGAAGGTTCGTCGGAAGTTCACGGAGCTTGCCAAGAAAGATTGAAGCTTGCAAAAGAAGCTTGATGGAACTCGCCAAGATCATCGTGAAGTCCGGGAGCTTGCCGGGAGTCCGCAGAATGGTTTCTGAGGGTTCGTCGGAAGAGTGCCGGAAGTTCACCGAAAGCTCATCGAGAGAAGTCTTATCTTATGGAACTTGAAATAGCTTTAAAAATATCTTTAAAATTTATAGTTAGCATATAATTTGGTTTAGGATTAGGTGTTAATCCTATAAACCAAATTTGAGCCAATTCAGACTTCGTTTGGACCGGTTTCGACCGAGTTTTCAACCGAAACCACTGTGCTGAAAATATAACCTGGACGGTTGAACCGCCCCAGGCTGGGCGGTGGCACTACCCAGAGGCCAAGAGCTGGGCGGTGGAACCGCCCTAGGCTGGCAGTAGCACCGCCCCTATTGTGTCGATCTGCCCAGATCGACAAAGTGATTCACCAGCCTCGATAGCGGTTGAACCGCCCAACACCGGGAAACTCAAAAAAATTCAAATTTAGGCTCCAAATTTGAATCACTTTGAGGCCTATTAATATCCCTCACATTCTTAGATGAAAGGGGTCTAGAACTGAAAAAAAAAGGGGGAAACTCTCTTGAAAGTGTTCAAAATCTTCCCTCTTAGTTTGAAGTATGTTCTAGTCCAAGAGAGGGTGAAAGGCTTTGTAAGGGTTATCTCCTAAGCCCATCAAAAGGAGAAGTGCTGTAAGGGAGTTCATCCTTGCCCATTGGAAGGAGGATAGCTAGTGGAAAGCCGGTTGCCTTAAGCAAGAGGAATCGGGAGTGGACGTAGGTCGGATGACCGAACCACTATAAAAATCTGGTTTGCATTTACGTTCTTGCTATTTATTTTGCTGCAAACCCTTTCCACTTGCTGCCTTATTTACTCAACTTCATCTTCATCTTATTACATATGCTTTAAAGTTAAAATGCAATCTTTCCGGGTTCAAACGAAACGTTGCATTCATTCGTACGAAGTTTCCGAACTTGTTTTAATCGCTGAAAATTTCTCGTTCCTTACCGCTGCACTAATTCACCCCCCCCCCCCTCTTAGTGCCACTTGATCCCTAACAATTGGTATCAGAGCAACGTTCTTTCTCTTTCGGATTTACACCCGTGAGAAATGGCTCTAAATGGTTTTCAAGAGGGCTTTTCGGTTTTTCGTCCACCGTTCTTTAACGGTTCGAACTACACATATTGGAAAACTCAAATGAGTGTTTTCTTGATTTCTCTCGATTTAAACTTATGGAACATCATTGAAAATGGATTTTAACTTCCCTCTAAACCGATGAACGAATGGTCGGATTTGGAGAAAAGATCGTTTTCTTTAAATGCAAAGGCTATGAATGCCTTATTTTATGCTTTAGACAAAAATGAGTTCAATCGAATTTCTACATGCGAAACGGCTTATAACATTTGGCAAACTCTTGAAATCATGCACGAAGGAACGAGTAGAGTTAAAGACTCGAAAGTTAATATTTTGATGCACGATTTTGAGGTTTTCTGAATGGCACCAAGTGAGACTATCGATGACATGTTCTCCCGGTTCTCGGATATCATCAATAGTCTAAAAGCTCTTGGTAAATATTTTTCAAATTTTGAACTCATAAGCAAGATTTTAAGATCCCTTCCAAAATGGTGGGATCCAAAAGTAACCGCAATACAAGAGACAAAATTTAAATGATTTTTCATTGGAAGAACTAATCGGGTCATTAATGACCTATGAAATGAGTTTCTTGGAACATTTTGAACTCAATGAACACATGAACCACCTTCTAAAGAACAAGAAGGATTTGGAACTTCGAACAAATGAATACCACTTGAGTGATGACTCAAGTGATGGGGACAATGATGAACTTGAACTTCGAACACTAAATCTTAATATGTTCATTAAAGAAAAATTAAAAAATATAAATGTACTTGAACGAAGAATGAGGCCAAAGAAGAGGAAGGCTTGTAAAGAAGAATCAAGTAAAGATGAGGCGAAATGGGCTTTGATAGTTTTCGACAATGAGGTAAGAAACTCACCCAAGTTGCTTTTACCTTATTTTGAAATTACATGATGCTTTTCATAAGTTGCTTGAAATAGTTGGTAGGATTTTTTTTATGCTTTTTCTTTTCTAGTAATTTTTTGAAAATTAAAAATATGAATGATACATGATTTGTGATAATGCTTAGGATTAATCCATGCATATGTATCTTGATGTTTTATATTGCTTTTTGTTTCTAAACATGATGCTTGATGATTTTGTAACATGCATTAGTTTTTGAAGTAATGTTGATTTGACTCTATGTTGTGGATTAACGTATTTTTTGGTCTAATTGTTTTCATGTCAAATTAAGATGACATTTTGAGATGATGAAATTTCATGTATACTTTCCATATCGGTTTTCAATCTTAAATATGATACATATC
The DNA here is from genome assembly GCA_024322285.1 of Musa beccarii. Lineage (NCBI taxonomy): Eukaryota > Viridiplantae > Streptophyta > Magnoliopsida > Zingiberales > Musaceae > Musa > Musa beccarii. Next base: position 12,330,141 of record CM044402.1, read on the forward strand.
TATGTATGAATTTCTTGAAAATCTTTTGATAATAGATGTATGTATCTTGATTATAATTTGAAAACTTCTATCTTGGCTTAATGGGTTTTAACCCTTTTTATGATGAAATTTTTATTGATACATGTCTTCATGAAATCAATTATAAAGATCCAACCCACAAATTTTCAAAATGAAATAAATGTGGCTTTGATGTTGCCTTGTGTTATATTTGGACTTAATGGGTTTCATGATGAAAATTATTTTTCAGATTTATAAAATAATACATGATTTTACCAAAAATTTGAGCATTGATCATCTTGTTATAACTAATGTAAGAAAGAATTAAAATGATCTTGATGATATTTTCACTTTTGAATATGATGCATGACATTTTCATATGAAAAATTTGAACATTCTTATGAAAAATCAAATCACTTAAATTGAAACTCATAAAGATGAGAAAATGCACTATCATGATATTTGATGCATTTGATCTTGATGGGTTTAATGACAAACTTGTATTTTGAATTTATACAATGATGGGCTCCATATAAATATTTGAACATACATTATGAAATCATCATTGAAATAAAAATATTAAAAGTTTGTTATTATGCTTAATGACTTTGTGATATCATATTTTGATGACAAACTCATGTTTTGGTCTTAAATTTGATACTCATCGTTTGAAATATGAGCACACTTGTTTGAAACAAAGTGAAACACATTATCATGAAAAATTGAATATCATATCTTGAAATAATGTGTTATATTTTTGTCTTAACAATTTTTATAATGAAGTTTGCCTTTCATTTTTTGAATACTTATTTTGATTTGGCATATAAAGACATACTTAGATAATAAAAATCATAAAAAGAAAATACATGACTTTTGAAATTTGTCTCTCTAAAGTTATCGAATTTTTGATAAAAGACAAATGATGAATCCATGTATATTATGTTCTTGAATCTCGAGAATGATTTTGATAAATTTGATTATGAGTTTTGAGTTAACAAAATGAGTTTGAATGATTTTATGACTCCTCTCTTAATCTCTTGAAATCATGACTTTAAATTCTTGACTTGAGATATTTTATGTGAATTGAAATACTTTCTTCCTTAATTGCTTCTTTTTATCATTGCTATTATACCTCCCATAGTTTATGTTGTAGAGAAAGAATTTATAAATCATGATGCAATGAGATCTCTTATACAATAATGAAATGCTTATGTGATTCTTTGCTAAAGAAAATATCTTGATTCTTATGAAATGTGATCTTGATGAAAATTCTTATGCATGAATCAAGTTGCTCTTTGTGCTATATTTTTTTCAAATGAATCATGAGCCTTCTTGATGTCATATATTTCATGATCCTAGACATGATTTCTTTGTCTTGTGTGGTAAATTAAATATTTGATAAATAAAATTTACTTTATGATGAAGAATCATTGAATCATGACTTGATCTATAAGAATGCTATGTTCTTATGCATCATGATTCTAGGTTGTATATCCTTGAAACTTGATGCTAAAGAAAATATTTATGAATCATGATTTTGATTTCTCGGAACTATATGCTTAGAATTTGTTTTACAATCATGATCTTGATCTTGCTAAAATGAAAAGTTATGAATCATGGATGATATCTTTTGGTTTTGATTCTTGTTGAATTTACATATTGATATCCTTCGTAACATGATTTCTCATGTTTCAATACCATCTTGTATGCATCATGTGATGATTGATATATTGATTGATGTAAATTTTTCATTGGTTCTTCCCTTGTTTTCGATAATGATAAAGGGGGAGTTAAATTGCTAACTTGTGTATCAAAAGAGAAAATTTTGCTAGCTTAAACATTAAGAAGTAAAATGTTGCTATCTCAAGAAAGGCAAAAATCTTGCTCAACTTCACTTTTTTCAACAAAATTGCTTGCATCTTTGTTGTAAATTATTGTTGAATCTCATGCAAGATTATTTATAGTATTAATCCTCCCTTTCTTTTTGACATTGATAAAGGGGGAGAAGGCTTTTACTAGATTGCATATTACAAATGAATACAAAGTCCTAGCATGCAAAGAAAGCAAAACTTGTAAGCTTGCTCTTTTCAAAAGAGAAGAAAGAAATTACAAAATTGCATGCATATCGCAAAAGAAGTCAAGAAAATGCACATCTTTGAATACAATTTGCTTGCACTTCTCAAAGGAACATAGAAACACTTGCTATCATCACGATAAGTGCTATTTTGCCTATCATGATAAACTTGCGATGCCTAAATGTTGTATGATGTGATTAATAGCTAGTATGTTTGTAATATTTGCATATCCTTGAAAACTAGCTATGATGTTACTTCTCCTTTTTGTTGATGACATAGGGGGAGAAGTAGATTGATGACTTCATGTATTGATTGAATATTTTATATACTTGTATGATGGTTTGATGTATTCTATTAACATTGTGATGAATGTTGCTTGGATTTAGGATAATCCAAGGTTTCTATTAATGGCATATTGATAGGGGGAGTTTGGTTAAACTCCGGGGAGTTATGGTTAACTCCGTTAGTCATCAATTAGTTGTCATCATCAAAAAGGGAGAGATTGTTAAATCTCAAATTTTGATGATGAAACTAATTGATTGTGGTTTATTGTTTAACTATGTTTTGAGTTATGCAGGTCTACTATCGATCAGGATTAGATAGTTGACGCAGGAAGAATTAACGTTGTGTCGGAGATGATCACGTTAGGATATTGGATGTCGAGCCGGAGGATCGGTCGACAATCGACAGAAGGCTTCGTACGTCGGGCATCGGGCCAAGAAAAGCGTGTTGCGCCAAGGATATCGGGGTTGCGAAGGTCAACCACCGATTGGGCAATGGACCGCAAAAGAGGATGATATGCTGAAGGATTGGACGAAGCACCAACCAATGACGTGCCGAGCAACTGAATGTCAATTCGTGTTGTAATAACTATCTAGATCGAAATAGAGTTTTTGTTTATGTGTGTGCAGGATTAACTACGATGACAATGAAGATGTAAAGCAAAACAAAGTGCCAAAAGACAAGTGGGATGGATTGTTGGGAGTTCGAGAGTTCGATGGAAGTCCGAAGATTCGTTGGGAGTATTGCCAGAACTAGCCGAGAACGAGTAGGGAGCTTGCCGAAGGGTTTTCGGAAGTTCCCCGGAAGGTTCGTCGGAAGTTCACAGAACTTGCCAAGAAAGATCAGAGCTTGCCAAAGAAGCTTGATGGAACTCGCCAAGATCATCATGAAGTCCGAGAGCTTGCCGAGAGTCCGCAGAATGGTTTCCGAGGGTTCGTCGGAAGACCGCCGGAAGTTCGTCAAAAGCTCACCGAGAGAAGTCTTGTCTTATGAACCTTGAAATAGCTTTAAAAATATCTTTAAAATTTGTAGTTAGCATATAATTTGATTTAGGATTAGGTGTTAATCCTATAAACCAAATTTGAGCCAATTCGGACTTCGTTTGGACCGGTTTCGGTCGAGTTCCACTATACTGAAAATATGACCTGGGCGGTGGCACCGCCCAGAGGCCAAGAGCTGGGCGGTGGAACCGCCCCAGGCTGGCGGTAGCACCGCCCCTGCTGTGTCAGTCTGCCAGACTGACAGGCGGTTGCACCGCCTCTGACAGGCGGTTGAACTGTCCAACACCGGGAAACTCAAAAAATTCAAATTTGGGCTCCAAATTTGAATCACTTTGAGGCCTATAAATACCCCTCATATTCTTGGATGAAAGGCATCTATAACTAAAAAAAAAGAATGGGGAAACTCTCTTGAAAGTGTTCAAAATCTTCCCTCTTAGTTTGAAGTGTGTTCTAGTCCAAGAGAGGGTGAAAGGCTTTGTAAGGGTTATCTCCTAAGCCCATCAAAAGGAGAAGTGCTGTAAGGGAGTTCATCCTCGCCCGTTAGAAGGAGGATAGCTAGTGGAAAGTCGGTGGCCTCAAGCAAGAGGAATCGGGAGTGGACGTAGGTCGGATGACCGAACCACTATAAAAATCTGGTTTGCATTTACGTTCTTGCTATTTACTTTGCTGCAAACCCTTTCCACTTGCTGCCTTATTTACTCAACTTCATCTTCATCTTATTATGTATGCTTTAAAGTTAAAATGCAATCTTTCTGGGTTCAAACGAAATGTTGCATTCATTCGTACGAAGTTTTCAAACTTGTTTTTATCATTGAAAATTTCTCGTTCCTTACCGCTGCACTAATTCACCCCCCCCCCTCTTAGTACCGCTCGATCCCTAACAATAGGAGCTCTAACGGATATCTCATATCCGAACTTCCACTCGTCATAACACCTGCCATATGTGTGTGACCCTCTAGGCCCAATATCGAGCTGGTTGTGAGTCATACTTGTTAGAACTCCTTCTAACTTAATGAATTATTATCTTCATAATAATTCACTCGACTCATCGACTACGGACATGACCACTATGCCATAGTCCCTAGATGATACAGGGAGAATCTAATCATTTGGACATATATGTCCTCAGTTACTATATATCTATAGTTCCTCATCCATCTAATATCCTAGAGACCGTATATTGGGCATAGTGTTGTCAGGCCCATACGGTTTCTAATCGAGTCTCGCTCTAATTGGATTCTCTTGGAGAACTTTTTCTCTCTAAATCTGAATGACCTTGGCTAGGGATTTGTATGAGCAAGAACACATAAGATATTCCTCTTATGATACCGAGAGTAGATGATCTTCTATTGACAGTCAGTTACCTTCGTAAGGTTGGCTACCATTTTCAAGAATCGATTATACCAGATCTGAAACTTTCCAAACTTGTAAGTCTGACGTCAAAGAATGTAATCATACAAGGCATCTTTGGTGTCTTAAGTCTAAGAACCAAATATACTACTGGACTACGAAATCATTGTCTAACATGAGGTACTAATAACTATCCAGTATTCTGTAAGTGGATCAATCAGTGAACTCATTCTCCAATGAGCACCTGCACTGTATCTTTAGTGTCCCCACACAAGTAGCTTTGAAACCAGCCACCTCCATCATATAGACGAGTATACAACATACTAGTATGTCCGGTTATCTCGATGTCCCTCTCGAGTAACCTATGACCAGGATTATTTAGGATTTGTGTTTAAAGGTGAATCGGTATCATTATCGTGATCTCATCACGATCCGATTCCCATTGCACAGATCCAAGGACATCATAATATACATCCAAATAATATAAAAAAATATCAATAATCATAAGCAAAGAGTTGATGCAACATGTTACAAGTGCCATCACTCATATGATTGGCTTGTAGGGCACTTATAACTAGCCGTCTGAACCTTTAGTGCATTGTCATCTCTTATGGCATATTGCCTAATTGGTATATTGACCTTTCCAACTCCGATCTCAGCACAAAATTTATTTCTTCTGGCTCGATGCTCGAACTCATAGCACGAAGCCTTTGGTTGACATGTCGACCAGTCCGACGTCCAATCATCTGATATGTTCAATTCTGGCCAAACTTTTGTTTCCACTATTTTAATCGATTTGTCTCTCCTTGATCGAAGCTAGTTTTGCGTCACTCAAAATGCAGCTTAAGTCATAAATTCATCAATTGATTTCATCATCAAAATTCAAGATTTAATAATCTCCCTCTTTTTTATGATGACAATCAATTAATGATTATCTTAAAACTAAACTCCCTCTATCAATATGCCATATTGATAGAAACAAAAAAAAACTTTGAATTCTAAAAATCATGAACATAGCAACATGTCATTACATTCATCATAAAATCATGCATAATCAAAATATCCAAGTACAATATCCCATGCATGATTATCATAACTTATACATCATTATCATATCTTCTCCTCCTTTGTTATCAATAAAAAGGAGAAGTACAACTAGCAATTTTTAGAGATATGCAAGCTTAACAATTTAGCAAATTTTTTCATCACTTTAGAACATGCAAGCTAGTAAGTTCTTTTTTCTCTTTTGAGAAGTGCAAGCTTGCAATTATTGTTTCTCTTTTGAGATTTGCAAGCTAGCAATTTTTATCTTTCTTTGTAAGCTAACAATTTTGCTTTTCTTGAGATGTGCAAGATAACAATTTTCTCTCCCCTTTTGTCATTGTCAAAAGGAAGGGAAGGATACAATGGTGCAAAATATATCAATCATTACATGAGGCATACAAGCCATAAATACAAAGGAATTATACATAGTAAAACTCAAGTTTGTAAACATCAAGAAGTTAATTGATATATCATAGTTTATTTGGATAAATTTCTTCTTTAGTAATTACCAAGAAGAATCGCAAAAGGATAATTAATAAAAAAATCTTGATTCATGTAATTTGAATCTTAATTCATAAATATCGATAAAAGAATCAAGATTTATTTGGATAAATCTCCTCTTTATTCATAAAAATTTTAAGTTATAATTTTGAGAAATAAAAAAGAAAAGTCATGATTCATTTAGCAAAAAGAAACATAGGAGATCAAATAATAAGAGACCTTGATTAAAAAAAGAATATCAAGTATCAAGTGAATGATTTGGTAAATATTTTCTTAAAAGAGTGAATCATACGTACTTAAAAAAATCATACGAAAATAAAAAAATGTTTCATGTAAAATACATCTCAAGTCATAAATACCAATAAATGATTCGATTAGATATATCATTTCATTAATACAAAGAATCATATGAAAATAAATCCAAAATCATCATAAAAATCATTTTTATATTTCAAGGGATTCAAAAATATCATAAATAGATTCATCAATCTCTTATTGAAAACTCGATAAGATAGAGATTGAGAAATTTTCAAGAAAAATATATTCCTCTTTTAGATTCAATTCATGCGATTGATTTCATATAAGCATGCTAAAAAAAAAATTAATGTCAAAAACCATGCATCATATTTAAAATGTTAAAGTAATACAGAAATTATCAAGATAAACATATATGAAATTATTCTTATTTGGTATACAAGTATTAGATTTAAATCTAACATTTTGTTCCTTTATCATAAAACATACAATTTTCATGATCAAATTTTTTATTTTTCAAAATCACTAGAAAAAGGAGCATAATCCCTTTTTTATTTTTATTTTTTATATTATATATTTTTTATTAATTTAAAAATAACTCATGAAATGCATCAAGTAATTTCATAAGAAAGTAAAGGGGTTTTGGTTGAGTCACTTACCTCATTTTCGAAGGCTACCAAAGTGTAATTTGCAACCTTGTCTTTAGATGCACTCGATTCGTTCTTGAATGTTTTCTTCTTCTTTGGTAGTTTCTTCTTTTTTAGGTTCATTTTTATTCTTAGTTTCTTATTTTATAAATTTTTTAAATTTTATTGTGAGGAGTTGAAAGTCGTCATCATCATGATCATCATTTGAGTTTTCTCCCAAGTAGTCTTCTTTTGTTCTAAGTGTCAAATCCTTTCTATTCTTTGGAAGGTTGTTCTTATGTTTATCATGTTTCAAACAAGTCATTTCATAGGTCATTAAAGACCCGATAAGTTCTTCAAGTGAAAAATTATTCAAGTCCTTTGTCTCTTGTATTGCCATTACTTTTGGATCCCAATTTTTTGGAAGGAATTTTAGTATTTTGTTAACAAGTTCAAAATTAAAAAAAAAACTTTTACTAAGTGCTTTCAAACCATTGACAATATTCATAAAACGGGTGTACATGTCTCCAATGGTTTTGCTTGGTTGCATTTGTAACAATTTAAAACTATACATCAGAAGATTAATTTTAGAATCTTTAACTCTACTTGTGCCTTCGTGTGTGACTTTAAATGTGTCAAATCTTATGTGTAATTTCGCATATAGAAACTTAATTAAATTTATTTATCAAGAGCATAAAACAAAGCATTCATCGCTTTAGCATTCAATGATAAAGTACTTTTTTCCAAATCATTCCATTTGTTCATTGGTTTGAAAGACTTTTGAAAATTATTTTCAATAATATTTCATAAATCAAAGTTCAAAGAAAGCAAGAAAACTCTTATTCATATTTTTCAATACGTGTAGTCCGTCTTATTGAATATAGAAGGACAAATGATAGAGTGACCTTCTTGAATGCCAAAAAAAGCCATCTCTCTTAGGTGTTAAACTAATAGAGAAAAACTTGACTCTGATATCAACTGTTAGGACCGAAATCAGCACTAAGAGGAGTGAATTAGTACTTACGTAGAAACATCAATTTAGAAAACTTTATTCGATTCAAAACTTTTATCCAATAAAAATTTATCGAGTACGCTTTAACTTAAAATGAGTGCAAGATAGAGTGAGCAATAAACTTAGTAAGCAGCAAAGGTAAATAGCAAAGAAGAGAAGTCACACTAATTTTATAGTGGTTTGATCATCGTGACCTATGTCCACTCTTAATTCCTCCTTCGTCGAGGCCATCGGCGTCCACTGACTATCTTCCTTTAATGGACGAAGATCAACTATCCTCTTACAACCTTTTTCTCCTTTTCACAGGTTTAGAAGATAACATTTACAATTCACTCACCTCTCTCTTAAACTAAAATCGAAACTTAGAGCTAGAGGAGAATTCTCAAGTGATTACAATAGAGTTTTCACACTATATTGTTCTCAATTCTTGTTATTCCAAGTAGGAATAGCTGGGATATTTATATACCCTAAATGACTTAAAAAATATAGCTAAAATTTCAAACACTTTGAGATTTCGGAATACTAGAGATACTGCTACCTATGTTGGGCGGTACCACCGCCTACAACACTAACACTGAATAGTACCATCGCCTGACACAGTCTTGGTGATTGTGTCTCAGAGATGGAACCATTGGCGGTGCCATCGCTTAACCCAACTTTTGGGTCACCGAAAGAGCCTTCCTCTTAGCTTAAAACAGCCTAAACATTGGCCCAATTGACCCCTAATTGAGTTAGCATGGTTATACCCAAAACCAATTCAATTATAATCACAACTACTTCAATCTAGACATAATCGATTACAAATAAAAATACTAAGTTGTCCGACATGTCATTAGTTTTTTCCGACGCTTCGTCCGAACCTTCGGTGAATCCTCTTGCAGCGTATTACCCAATCGGCATATTGACCTCCACAACTTTGATCTCTATGGCATAATATTTGCTTTTTCTAACTTGATATCTGAACTCATGGCATAAAGTCTTCTGCTGACATGTTGACCAATCCGATATCCAATATTCTGACATGTTCAATTTTGGCCCAACTTTTGATTCCACTACTTTAATTAATTTGCGTCTCCTTGATCGAAGCTAGTCCTACATCACTCAAAATGTAAATTAGATCATAAACTTATCAATTGATTTCATCATCAAAATATAAGATCCAATAATTACTTCATCCGAACTCCCAACGCATCATCCTTTTCTTTGGTGTATTGCCCGATCTATCGGTATGTTGGCCTCTCATAATATTTGATCTTCTTGGTGCAATATCTGATCCCTATAGCCCAATACCCGATCTCTGACATGTTCAACTTCGGCCCAACGTCTAATTCTCTTGTTTCAATCGATTTGTCTTTCTATGATCAAAGTTAGTCCTGCATTACTTGTTTTTAAGCGCTTATTATATCATAAAGTCATCAATTCATTTTATCATCAAAATCTAGAATTCAATAATCTCTATTTTTATGATGACAACCAATTGATATCGAAGTTTTAACTAAACTCTCCATGTCTATATGCTATTTGAAATGTGGCAAACTCGAATTCAAAAAGAATGATAACCTTTCAGTTCAAGTCAAAACAATTTTAATCATGAATCATATCATATCAAAATAATCATTACTTCATATGCATATCATTGCATACATAAAAAAGAATGATAACCTTTGAATTCAAGTTGAAATAATTTTAATCATGAATCACATCATATGCATCATCATAAAATCAAAGTAATAATTTTAAATCATAAGTTTAAGTATTGCATGCATAATTCCAAATCATCAAGGTACTTCATAATTTCAAACCATGGTAGAGTATTGCATGTATAATTTTAAATCATCAAGGTACATCATAATATCATCAAGGAGTGCATCATAATCATAATATCAAAGAGTGCATCATAATATCAAAGAGTGCATTTGACTTCTCCCCCTTTGTCATCAATAAAAAGGAGGAATACGTAAGTTTTTTTTTTATTTCTCTTTGATGTATGCAAGCTAGTATGTTGTTACTTCTCTTTGCAATATGCAAGCTAGAAATTTTTAGTTTCCTTTACAAGCTACTACTTATCTTTCTCCCTCCTTGTTATCATCAAAAAGAAAAGAAGTACATCATAAGGATTCATGGTGCTATTAATTGAAGATATTAATATCAAGAAAACTTTCAAATCATAAGAGATCAATTTGATGATGAATACAAAGGAGTTATAATAAATCTCAAGTTGAGAAATTAATATCATAATTTGGATAAATCTCCTCTTTAAAAAGAAAGAATCATAGAAGATCAAATAGTAAAAGATTCAAAAGAAATATCAAGAATATCAAGAGAAAGATCATGATTCATTTGGAAAAAAATATTACCTGTTTAGTAAATAGCAAAAGAAAGAATTATAGAAGATCAAGTAGTAAAAAATTTGATTCGTACAAAAGAAATCTCAAATCATGAATACCGAAAAATCAAGATAATGATTCATTTAAAAAATATATGAGAAAAATTCATATGTTTTGAAGATACAACATGTCTAATTCTCTTCTAATAAAATCAAATTGTTCCTCATTCAATGGTTTAGTAAAAATATTTGCTAATTGATATTTATGTTAATAAAATCTAAAGATATATCATGATTATTAACATGATCCCTAATAAAATGATATCTAATATCAATGTGTTTAATCCTAAAGTGTTGAATAGGGTTCTTTGTTAAATAAATTGCACTAGTATTATTACACTTTATAGGGATATTTTTTAAGTAAAGTCCATAGTCTTCTAAAATATTTTTCATCCATATTACTTATGCATAGCATACACCTACTACTACATATTCAACCTTAGATAATGTAACAAAATTTTATTTCTTGAAAGACTAAGAAACAAATGCATATCCTAGAAATTGACAAGTTCCAAAGGTACCCTTTCTATCTATTCTACATTCTATAAAGTCAGCATCAGCATATGCAATCAATTCAAAATTTTTAAATTTTGGATACCATAATCATAGATTAGGAGTTCCTCTTAAGTATCTAAAAATTCTTTTAACTACTTTATAATGAGATTATTTAGGATTAGATTAAAATCTAATACAAAACCAAATACTAAACATTATATCAGGTCTAATTACAATAAAATATAGCAAGATATCTATTATATCTTTATAAGTCTTTTGATCAAAGCATTTTTCTTCGTTGTCCACATTTAACTTGGTAGAGATGCTCATTGGAGTGTTAATAGCTTTAGCACTATCCATATGAAATTATTTTAATAGCTCTAAAGTATACTTCGCTTGACTAATAAAAATTTCATCATTTAGTTGCTTAATTTGTAATCCGAAGAAAAATATTAATTTACTCATTAAACTCATTTCAAATTCTTGGCTCATATTTTTGGCAAAATATTCACATAAAGATTTATATGTAGAATTAAAAATAATATCATCAACATAAATTTGAATAATAAAAATTTATTTTAAAAATTTTTAATAAATAATATGGTATCGACCTTGTCTTTTGAAAAATAATTCTTAATAAGAAATGAGCAAGTCTCTCACACCAAGCCCTTGGGGCTTGTTTCAACTCATAGAGAGCCTTAAATAACTTATAAATATGGTTTGAAAAAAGAATATTTTTAAATTTGGGCGATTGCTCAACGTGAACTTATTCAAAAATAAAACCATTGAGAAAAGCACTTTTGACATCCGTTTGAAATAACTTAAAATTTTTATAATATGCATAGGCAAGGAGTATCCTTATGGCTTCAAGTATTGCTACAGGAGTGAAGGTTTCTTCATAGTCTATACCTTCTTCTTGGTTGAAACCTTTGGCCACTAATCTAGTCTTGTTTCGAACCATGATACCAAATTCATCTTGCTTATTCCTAAATACCTATTTAGTGTCAATTACAAGATGATCACTTGATCTAGGACCAAGTATTCAAACCTTATTTCTCTTAAATTAATTTAATTCTTCATGCCTTGTAAAAACCTATGAGTCATCTTTAAGAGTATTATTAATGCATTTAGGTTCAATTTGAGATAAAAAGATAGCATTCGTACAAAAATTATTAAAATAAAAGCAAGTTTGAACACATTTTGATGCATTCTAATGATTAGATCCTTAGAATATGCATTTACATACTTTCATTTCTTGGATAAGAATTCTTCAGAAGTAGATACATCCAAGTTGCTTGGAAGAGGAGAATTCTCATTCAAATTCAATATATTACATTTAAAATCATCATTAAAATTATTTTTCTTAAATTTGAAAGATTTATTGAAAACAACATAGATAGATTCCTCAATAACTAAAATTATTTTATTGAAAACATGATAAGCTCTAGAAATAGAGGAATATCTAAGAAAAATACCTTCATCAGATTTTACATCAAAATTTTTAAGACATCCTTTACATTTAAAATAAAATATTTATAACTAAAAATTTTAAAATATGAAATTTTACATCTTTTATTATTCTACAATTCATAGAGAGTTTTAGATAAGAGAGGTTCTTTGAGAACCCTGCTCATGACATAGTTTGTTGTGTTTACAACTTCGCTCAAAAATATTTGAGTAAACTATGTTTATTTAGTATGGTTCTTGTCATCTCTTGAAAAGTCTTATTTTTTTCTCTCAACAATTCTATTTTGTTGTGGAATTCTTAAAGTAGAAAAATTATAGCTATACCAATTTGAATTATAAAATTCTTAAAAATCATGAATTTTAAATTTACCACCATGATCATTACAAATAGAAGAAATCATAAAACCTTTTTTCATTTTGAACGTGTTTGTAAAACTTCATAAAATATTTAAAATAATCATTTTTATGTGCCAAAAAATATGTCCAAGTATATCTACTAAAATTATCAACAATCATAAAAGTATATTTACTACCTCCCAGACTCGTGATATCAATTAGTCCAAATAAATCCATATGAATTAATTATAGCAGTGCAGAGGTACTTACTTGATTTTTAGGTTTAAAGTTACTATTTATTTGTTTACCTAGTTGGCATGCATTATAAACTCTATCTTTGACAAATTTAATATTAGGCATTCCTCTTACAAGTACTTTAATTGTAATTTGTGAGATCAATTTTCTCGCATGACCTAATCTCCTATGCTAAAGCCATGCATCATCGTTTAAAAGTGAGAAACAAGTTTTATCACAAAAATTATCAAGATCAGTAGTTTATACACTATTATTCCTTAAAACAATCATAGATTTATTTTTGTATGATATCTCTATAATGCAAATATTAGATTCAAATTTAATGTAATATTTCTTATCACATAATTAACTAATGCTTAATAAGTTATGTTTTAAACTATCTACTAATAGAATATCTTCAATCAAGAGGTTTAATTTGTTACCTATATTTCTTTTGCCAATAATTTTTTCTTTATTGTTGTCTCCAAATATGACATATACTTCGTCTTAGCTAGTGAACTTAGAGAAATATGTTGGATCTCTAGTAATATACCTTGAGCATCTGCTATCAAAATATCATCTCTTGCTCTAGCTTTTGATTATAGACATATCTACAAGAAAGAAGAGTTTTCTTTAGGTACTCATTTAACTTTGGGTCCATCAAGCTTAGATATACCTATATTGACTTTTGGCATTAAGTCATTTATGATTCCTTTAGGAACCCAAATTAATTTATGCGAGCTATATTTCTTAAATGTACAAATATAAGCATAATGATCATATCTATCACAAAAATTATATTTAAATTTAGGGGGAAAATGTAATGTGGGTCTTTTAATAAATGTAGTTGGCTTTTGTTAAGTATTACTACTCACAAAATCAATTCCTTCTTTTTCATGTACATGACCCTTATTGGCAAGAATCATGTTTAATGATTTATTACCGATTTTAAAATTTTCTAATGTTTGTTATAATAATATTTTTTTTCACTAACTCTTCATATTTAGTGCAAGAAGTTAACATGCAATTATCATATTCATTTTTTAATTTATCAAATTTACTTAAGAGAAAAATATGATCCTTTTTTAGCAATTTATATTTCTTACCAACTAATTTAAGTTCATCATATAAATCATGAAATACATCAAGTAATTCATTATAAGATAAAGACGTTTCAGTTGGGTCATATACCTCATTATTGAAAGCCATCAATGTGTAATTCATCACTTCGTCTTTATTGGTTTGCTCTTTGTCTTCTAATGCATTTGATTCATCCTAAGTCACCTTAAGTGTTTTCTTCTTCTTTTGTATTAGCAATTTCTTCTTTAGTTATGGATACTCATTTTTGAAGTATCCAAGCTTCTTACATTCATAGTAGATGATTATGTCCTTTTTGAATTCATTTTTATTCTTAGGGTCTCATTTTACAAGATTAGTTTTGTTCCTTCTCATGAATTTTTTAAATTTTCTTGTGAGGAGTGCCAAGTCATCATCATCAGTTAAGCTTTCGCTCGAGTGGTCTTCTTTAGTTCTCAGTATAATATCCTTCGTGTTCTTTAGAAGGTTGTTCTCATGTTCTTCACGTGTCTTGTAGGTCATTAATGACCCTATCTATATGTTCTTCAAGAGAAAAATTATTCAAGTCCTTTACTTCTTAAATTGTAGTCACTTTTGGATCATAATTTTTTAGAAAAAATCTTAAGATTTTATTAACAAGTTCAAGATTAGTATAACTTTTATCAAGAGTTTTTAAACTATTGACAACATCCATAAAATGAATATACATATCAACAATGGTTTTGCTTGACTTCAATCTAAATAATTCATAATTATGCACTAAGAGATTAATCTTATATTCTTTAACTCTATTTGTGTCTTTATAAGTCACTTCAAGTGTATGCCAAATATTATATATCGTTTTACAAATAGAAACACAATTAAATTTATTTTTTTAAAGCATAAAACAAAGCATTCATAGCTTTTGCATTTTAAAAAATATTTCTTTTTCTATATCATTACATTCATTCATTAGTTTAGAAGGATTTTAAAAGCCAAACTCAATAACGTTCCATAGATCAAAATCTATCAAAAGCAAGAAAATCCACGTTCGAGTTTTCCAATGCATATAGTCCATCTCATTAAATATAGGAGGACGAGTGATACAGTGACCCCCTTGATTACCAGTAAAAGTCATTTAATCTCTCTTAGGTGTTAAACCAATTGAGAGAATTGAACTTGATACCAATTGTTTGGATCGTAAATGACACTAAGAGGGGGTGAATTAGTGATATCGAGAAAAAGTAATCATCTTAAAAAATCATTTAATAAAATCGATATCGAAAATAAGTGAGTAAAGTATGGTGAGTAATTAAAGCAATAAGTAATACCAAAGAAGAGCACAAAAGAAAATACACACCAGATTTCTAGTAGTTCGGTCGTCTGACCTATGTCTACTCTCAATTTCTCTTCACTCGAGGCCACCCAGCTTCCACTACTGATCTTCTTTTCAAAGAGTGAAGATCAACTATCCTTGTTACAACTATTTTCTATTTTTCACAAGCTTAGGAGAGAACTTTTACAACTCTCTCTTATAGCAAATTCTCACAACTCCCTCGGAGTGGACTTTAGACTTGAGGAGGAGAGCACTCAACACTTTTACAAGAGAGCTTTCCAACATTTTCAATCATAAGTTTTTCTAACTTTTTCATTCTCAATTCTTTCCATGCTAAGTAGAAATGAGTGGGGTATTTATAGGGCCTAAATAGCTTCAAAAATGGAGCGAAAAAAAAAGTTTCATCCTGGGTTATCGGAGTACTAACGGTACTACCATCAGTTCTGGGCAGTACCACCGCTTGATAGAGCCTGAGAGATTAGGCTCTAGTAGTACCACTACCTACCTCGGTGGTACCACTACTTGACTCAGCCTAGAATACTATGCCTTGATGGTACTACCGCCAATCTAGATAGTACTACCATTGGGTATTTTAGAGAAGTACATTTTGTACTTTTCAGCTCACAAGCAGTTCCACCGCTTGGTCTGGTAGTGCCACCGCCTAACCTGACTTTTAGTCACTGAATTGGCCTTTCAAAAAGCCCAATTCAGCCTTGATTCAAGCTCATTGGGTCCTTAATTGAGTTGGCCTGATTACACCCAAAACCAGCTCAATTAGTCACTTAATCTACTTCGATCAAGATACAATGATTATAATCATAAATCCTATATTGTTTGACATATCATTACTTCATTCAAACTCCAACGCATCATCCTTTTCTTTGGCATATTGTTTAATCTATCGGCATATTAACCTCCCACAACATCCGATATTCTTAGCGTAATGTCTAATCCCTCTGGTCCGATGCCTAATCTCTGACATGATCCACTCCGACTTAATGTTTGATTTTCCTACTTCAATCAATTTGTCTTTCTATGATCGAAGTTAGTCCTGCATTATTTTTTCTCAAATACTTATTAAATTATAAACTTATTAATTAATTTAATCATTAAATTTGAAATTCAACAATTATGACATTGAGATATAAAAATAAGAAAAGAGCAAGCTTCCCCGAGTTTAGTAAAAAAGTGAGTAATTGTGACATTGAGATGTAAAAATAAGGAAATAAAGGATTTCCTAATGAAATCCCATAAAGCTCCTAAAGATAGAGAATAACTCTGCATTAATAATATAAGCAAAAGATGGAAAGAAACACAAAAGTAGAACTAGGTAATAATTTTCTCAAGAAAATTAAAGACCTTTAAAATATTAACCACACACAAACCCTGAGCCTTCTCTAGGTCAATTTTAATCAAGACAGAGATTTTCTTTACTTTAAAGTCATATAAAAAATACGCAATCTCTTAGATAGTTAAGATGCTATATTGAATACCGAAGAAAGATTGATCGTTGCCTGGTGATAATATTAGGGAGGAGAGGCTTTAATATATTGGAAATCATTTTAGCAAGGATCCTATAGAGTTAAGTTATAGAGAGAGTGATCAGATGGAAGTCATTGACATTGAGAAGCCTAGAATTTTGGAAATAAAGACCATGTGAGTATTAGGTCAACTTTTGGGAATAACACAGAGATCAACAATGATACTCAAATAACTTCTATAAAACTCCATGATAAGATTATCTGATACTAAACTTTTCCTGTACTCTAGAGAATAAATGGTGTTTCAAGCTTCTTGTCTTTGAAAAGGATGGAGACGGGACGGGACTCACCAACTAGGATGGAGATACCAAGCAGGACTGTCCAATGGCTAGAGGTAACTCCTCCAACAGTAGACGCATTCCGAAAGGTATAGTGCGAGTTCATTATTGATCTACCACTAATTGTGATCTACCACTAATTCCAAAAGGTATAGGCTTTAACAATCTAATTGTGATCTACCACTAGTTCATTATTGATTTATGACACTGAATTTGATTTATTTGTCTTCTAATGGTGATCAAATTTTAATAATATTTAGTGTTTCAATTATTAATAAAGATCTATTTGGTTAAGGCTAGCTTACCACATTCATTTGCCTAAGCAATACCTAAAACAAGTTATAAGCCCTTTTATCTAGAGTGATTAATCAATTGTCTTTAATTTCAAGATCTTTAGTCTATATAGACATCTTAACAATATTGTCTTCTATCCTACCCAATTGTGTCTAGTTTCATTTAGGGTACCCCAAGGATATTTTAAACTAGAGGAAAGATCATATGTACTAGCAAAATTAAAACCATCAATTCTTCTGAACAAAATTATGAAAGGTAAGACAAATGTTTTCTAGCGGATTAGCACTATAGACTTTAAAAAGGAGGGGACAATGATCAGAAACTATTTTCAGCATATGACTCATGAACAATTTTAAAAATGAAGCTAAGAAGTAATAACAAAAGCTCAAACAAACGAACAAGAATCCTAGCCAGACTGTGATGGTTGTTAGACCACGTAAATCTCAAATAATAAAACCAATATTTTAATATCTATTTTTATCGATAAAATCTCTAAAACAATAGACAAGAGCAACCAAAAAGGTTGATCTACCCCGTTTATTACAAGCATCAAGGACAAAATTGAAATCACCAATAGCACACTAGGAACATAGTGAAACTCCACGTAAGACAAAGAATCCCAAAAGATTTTATGAAGAAGCATAAACTACATATAACAACCACAAAATCGAGTTTTGAAACTAAATGATTGCATGTATACATTGAGAACGATGGTATATGACTAGAATGCTGATAATGGCATGCCTTAATGTAATTATAATACTTTTAAGAATATTCCAATGTATCTTGGGTGAAGAAATTATTAGTCATAAGTGTTTTATAAGCCAATGACACTTGTGATATATTATATATTTTTTTATTTATTATTATTTATTGATATTTTTCTCATTTTATGTTGTATGTTGTATATATTGTGATATTCATGGATCTGTATAATAAAAATTTGATCATAATGAGATCATGATAATGAGATTGATTTATCTTTAAATATAGATCCTAAATAATCTTAGTCATAGGTTATTTGAAAGAGGCATCGAAATTGTCGAACAGATTGGTATTCTGTGTTAGGATCGAAATGGACACTAAGAGGGGAGAGAGGGTGTGAATTAGTTATTTCATAAAAATGTCGATGATTCGAAAAACTTCATACGATCAAGACTTTTGACGATTCGATAAAGTTCATATCAGAAAGATATTTAACTTAAAAATATTCTTAAGAATATAATAAACGAGTAAAACAGTTTACAGTTAAAGGTAAACAACAAATAAAAGTAGGCAAACTAATTTTACAATCATTCGATCGACCTATATCCACTCTTAATTCATCTTCCGTCGAGGCCACCGACGTCTACTAATGATCTTTTTTTCAATAGGCGAAAATCAACTACCCTTACAATACTTTCTCCTTTTGACAAGCTCAAGAGAGAACTTTTACACCCCTACTCACGCCTCTCTTAACTGAATTCTCACAAGATTATAACAGAGTTTTCTCTTATTTTTGTTCTTAGTTCTTGTATGTCCTAAGTGGGGATGAGAGGGGTATTTATAGGCCCCAAATGAATTCAAACTTTGAGCCAAAATCAGTTTCATCTCGGGTCTTTGAGGTACTAGCCATACCACCGCTAGTGCTCTTTGACACTGGGCGATACCATCGCCTGACAGTGAGTGGTATCATCGTTTGACACAGTCTTGGAGACTATCTTAAAAACTGAACCTCTAACGGTTCCACTGCTTGTTCTAGTGGTGCCACCACCTAACCTCTTGGCCCAAAATAGCTCCAAATTAGGCCCAATAGACTCCTAATTTAGTTGATATAATTATATTCAAAGCCAACTTAATTAGACCTCTAAACTAGTTCGATCTAGATAAATTATTACAAAGCACGAATCATATGTTGTTTGGCATATCATTGGTTCATCCGGCATTTCGTCCAACCCTTTGACACATCATCCTCTCTTGCGACGTATTGCCTAATCGGCATATTGATCTCTGCAACTCCGATCTCCTTAGCGTGATGTCCGCTATTTCTGGCCCGATGCTTGAACTTATGGCATGAAGCCTTCTGTCGACACGTCGATCAGTTTGACATTTAATCTTCTGACATGTTCAATTCTAGCCCAACCTTCGATTCCTCCAACTTCAATCAATTTGTCTCTCCTTGATCGAAATTAGTCATGCACCACTCAAAACGTAGATTAAATCATAAACTCATCAATTGATTTCATCATCAAAATCCAAGATTCAATATTTTATATGCCCGTCCATATGATGAGGGTGATCAATCTCATAGCTGCTCATGTGGGGACACTAGGGATACAATGCATGTGCTCATTTGAGAATGAGTACATTGATTGATCCGTTCACGGAATACTAGATGGTTGATGATACCTCATTGATAAATAGTGATTTCGTCATCCTAGTTATGTATATGGTCCTTAGACTTAAGACACTAAGAATATCTTGTATGAGCATTCCACTCTTTGATATCGAATTTATAGGTCTAGAAGTTTCAGATCTAGCACAGTTGGTCATCGAGAGTGGTAACTAACCTTACGAGGATAATTGAGTATCCATAGAGAATCATTTGCTCTTGGTGTTATGTGAGGAATATCCTATATGTTCTTGCTTAGGCAAAACCCTAGCTAGGGTCATTCGGATTGAGAGAGAAAGAGTTCTATGAAATAATTCGATTAGAGCGAGACTCGAGTAGATTCCATATAGGCTTAATAGCACCATGCTCGGTATACGGTCTCTAAGATATTAAATGGATAAAGGACTATAGATACATGATAATTAAGGACAGATAGGTTTAAAGGATTAGATTCCACTATATCGTCTGGGAATTACGGCGTAGTGGCTTAGTACGTTTATAGTCGATAAGTCAAGTAAATTATAGAGATAATAATTCACTAAGTCAGAAGAAGTTCTGATAGATATGACTTATGACCAGCTTGATATTAGGCCTAGAGGGCTACATACATATGGTAGGTGTTGCAACAAGTAGATATCTGTACAAATATGAGATATCCGCTAGAACCCCTATCTTATTAGATATCAATAAGTCATTGAATTATTGGATCCTATGAATGAGATCGAATAAGAGCCAATGAGAGATTATTAGGTAGAGATCTACTAATCCAAGAGCCTTAGGTAGTTGGATAGAGATACAATACCCAATAAAGCAGGATACATTAGAGTAAGTTTATAGAGACCTCTATAAATATGAGGGAACCAAAGGGCTATAGGCTAGACCCTTTTTGGCTGCCACCTCTTATACTCCTGATATGAACTAATAAGTTGATCAAAATTCTATTAAAGACCCTTTAATTATTCATGGAGAACTAATGACAAGAGTAAAATGATGAAAGAAGCTTTAACTTATTTATTGAAAAATATTTGGAATGATCATGCTAGTCAAGACTCAATCAAGGTTCTATGGTTGTAAGAAGAGCCTAAAATTATCAATATTATTAATGAAAATCATCAACTTAGCAACCATACACCCCGATAGCTACAGAGCTATAATACATATAGAATGCAAATTGACACCCTCCAATGAATTGAAAACAAGGCAGATCATTCAAGAATGAAGTAAGGGAAACTATTCTAATAACTTATCAATAGAAAATTGATGAAATAATTAGAATAGAACTTTGAATTCTCTTAAGACGCCACAAACTAACAAGTTTAATAAGTAAAAAAAAAAAAGCAAAGATTTGGTTTTGAATGCCACAAGCAGAAAAGCTTGATAAGTTCTAAAGTTCAAGCAAAAACTTAAAAACAAAACACCTATCAATGTTGAAGAATTATTATACTTCCCAAATTGTCTATCTTACAATAAGAGTTAACCTCATTTATATAGTGTGAGGCTAAGTACAAATGAAATGAATGCATTAAATAATATTCATATTCCTAATTCATGAATTTTGGCAAACATGGCTGAATGGATTTTTATTCTTCAAGATGAGGTCTTCAAATTTGTCATTCTTTCTTCATAATAATGTTAACCATTTTAGGCTCTTCTTATAACCATAGAACCTTGATTGAGTCTTGACTAGCTTGATCATTACAAATATTTTTTAATAAATAAGTTAAAGCTTCTTTCATCCTCTTAGCTTTAGCTCTTGTCATTGGTCTTCCATAAATAGTTAAAGGGTCTTTAATAGAATTTTGATCAACTTGCTAGTTCATATCAACTCCTCTCTCCCTCTCCTCCTTAATTGACTAGTTTGGGGTATGTGAATAGCAAGAAGGGTTAGTCCTTTCTTGATCGTATGGTATATGTGGAAAAGAGGATTGTGTAGTGATTTGAGGAGTATTTTCATAACACTTGCCATGTGGATCACTATTAGAGAGGAGGATAGTTGACCTCCTTTATCCTCTCCCATAGATTTGTAGGTTTTCAATGATATATGATCTCTCTAAATAATACATCTCTTAACACGTGTGGTTTTTTTATTTTACGAGTTTCTTTTCACACCAATCTTCGTACGACGATAAGAGAAACTTTTTCTATGGAAAATCTGAGATTTTATTTTCTATTCTTCCACTATACATGTGATACTGCTCTAGGTTCCCTAATAGTAGTATCAGAGCCAGGTTGCTTATGTGAAAGATTGGTTTTTAAACTGTGTGTGTTGTGTTGAATCATGCAGAATTATTTTTACATGAATACTATAAACTCTTGTCATAGTTTTCAAATCTAGACTGTACCTATTTCCTTTGTTAAAAACTATTTTAGAGAGGGCTTTTGATGTTAAAATTGTTGATGCCAAAAGGGGAGAAAAGGCAGCAACTATTGATGCCCTATAGATTGGTTAAAGGTTGCTTGCAACCTTGGCCAAGAGCATATCTTACTGCTCTCAGATTGGCCAAAGGTAGCAAGGCCGAGAGCAACTTGGGCAATGGTGGCCCTTGTAACCAGTTTTCCTGGTAGCCCATGGCTACCTTGCAACTAGGGTTTCCTAGCTATAGAGGACTCCTTGGTGGCTAGGATTTCCTAGCCACACAAGGCAACTCTGTGGCCTAGGATTCCTGTTCGCAAGGGAGTTCCTAGTGGTTAGGGTTTCCTAGCCACAAAAAGGACTACCTACCATGTGGGGCACTCTATGGTAGAGTTTTCAAAATACTACATATAATTAATTAATTAATTAATTTAATTAATTATTATTATCTAGTAGTCCTATATGGTGATGTGTAATATAATGTGTGATGTGGACGGATGATCATGGACCATATGATGTGTGTGTACATATGACGTGATTATTATTATTGGAGCTTGCAAGCCTCTAATTTTTCTCCTTTATTATTAGGCCTGCTTATATATGATTATGTTGCAATTACATTGGGAGACACAACGGAGCATAGAGGTAACAACATGACCCATAAGGATGAGACAGATAATCGTGACATATGGAGATACGTCGAGATATTGACAGAACTGATGAAGACGAGATGAGATTAAGATATGCTGATATATATGGACATGTGAGTGTGAGATAACTTGGTTATTCCTCGAGGTGGTGGATGCTATCTTATCAGTACAGCTTCCCCGGTCTTTAGCCTGATATGAAGACAACTGGAGGTAAAATATCAGTTGTTTCTTGGAATAACAGGATAGCACGTAGGTAAACAGTCCAACATATTTGATTGTGATGGAACAACTTCTGAATGGGGTTCCAAGGGGAGGGAGTTCTGGTTGGTAAGTATGTAAAAAGGATGAAATGAATCATGTTGGTCCATTAGAGCTCACAAGAGAGCATAGAAGTAGGCTGGTGATCTTAGCAAGTTTGAGATTGAAACATGATATACAGGTAAATTTCAACAAAAGAACAAATGGTTGCCTTCTGCAAGTAAAGTCTTAACTAAACCAAAAACAAAAGAATTTTTTTCTTTCTCATAAGGTTTTATGCTGATTCAGATGAGGAGACGAGGAGAAGAAACATATAATTGATTGAAAGAAAGACTCAACCTAAAGATATGTTTTATAAAATATCCTAAAATTAGTTTTACATTACTAAGAACTGAAAAAATCGATTTACATATATTAGATTTGCCTCATAATATAATAACTTGGGTTTTTGACTTGACTTGATATTTTAATCTGATTAGTTTGACTCAAATTTATCATTGTCCAATTTTTTATATGATATATTATATGAAGATCAAGCAAATAAACTTATCAAAATTATATAACTAATACATCTCCGCATACAAAATTAAATAAAATTTAGCTTCTTGTAGTAGAAGAAGACTAATATTTACGATCTTTTAGGAGAAAAAAATGTTACTTATATCTTCATCCACTTGCAAAATTTACTTATATTTGGGACAAGAAATCTAATTTTGTGGTGCTTTCCAACCAAAAAAAGTCTCCTATATTAAAATGATAAATAAAAATCTCTCTCTCTCTCTCTCTCTCTCTCTCTCTCTCTCTCTACATCCTTCCCATTAAACAAAGGGACAACATAGAGATGCCATCAATGCAAACCCTCGGAGCTTTAGTCGCAGCGTCTCTCTTTCCTATTTAATCTTCGGAACGAGCCTTTAATGAGTGGCGCTTCCAGTCCACTAGGTGAAGAAGAAACTCCATCACCTGTACACACCATCAAAATATCACATCAAACAACTCACACCCTACCCACTGAAGTAGTATACACTATAGAAGCCATCAGGTTAATTACCTCATATGGCTCTTTGAGAGAATAAGAAGCATTTGTGTCCTTTGGGTACTCGGAAACCAGAATTCCAATACCTTCTCCTCTATCACGTAGAACCACCGAGATATACCATAATATTTTTGTTGTTACTAACAGGTGTGGCTCATAGACCTTCAAAGGTCAAGACAGTGATGGCCATGGCCATGTCAATGCTTACCTTGAAAGCATCGTCGTCGGTGTGATCATCTCCGATATAAATAGGCACTACGTTTTTGTTGTCAGCAAAACCTGTGTGGATTGCGGAAGTAAGACAAGTGACCAAGGAAGTTGATGCTTTGTGTGCAAAGAATCAATAATTTGGGTTACCAAGTGATTTTAGCGGGAACTCCAAAGCCTTTCCCTTGTCCCATTTAATGGTGGGACGGATTTCTAACACCTATTGTTGGAATGAATAAGAAACACAAGTCACACCAACAAGGAAATGGTGGCCAATAGATTGGGATCAAAACCACACCTTTCTCCCTTGAGTAAGCCGTAATTCGGGGTACTTCTTCAACAGTGACACCACCTGCTCCACCAGCACACCCCAACACTGCAGAAGGTTCATTCCAAAGAAACATAAGATACTGTTTACATGAGATAGGAAGTTGGTGTTGGAGTATTGACCACCACTAACCCTTTCATCTACACATCTGAAATGGACTGACACGCAGAACTTGTTGTTCTCTACCTTGGCACCGGGAATGGATCCGGTTGTCTCCAACAGAGCTTTATGAATCTGAAGGAGAAACGAATGCTGGTGAGTATTGCATGTTTCAGGTATACATGATCAGTGACACCCGGAAGAGGAACTAACCTCGTTCAGTAAGGGCAGGAACTCGCTTGCTGGTTGAAAGAGAACAGCTTTCTTCTGAACCACATAAATAGGAACAAAAGCATTAATTTGTAGGAAAGGTAACCACGAAAGAAGTCGTTCGATAATCTTCTTTACTTTGATGCAATGACAAGGATAAGGGGTATCACCTTCCTGGTGTATCGAGTTCCTTTGGGAACCTTGATGTCCATCTCATGGCTTCCAGCATAATATAATTCAGTCAATCTTACAAATTCGTATACCTACAGACCATGAGAATTGAATAGTTAGCATAGGAAGCATTAATGCATCTTATATATATCTTGAAGTGGGATCTTGACACGGGAGTACCTAATTTGTTATAATCTATTTATGCTGACCTTGTTGATGTTATGGTATATTTTCAGCCCATAATGTTGCCTCAAAGTCTTCAACTCAGCTCATGACAGCTCATGAGCATATTCTCTATATTATGTTAAAGCTATTTTACTATACCTTTCTTCATGACTAACAAACATATTAATGGAGGTAGCTAACAGCTGTAAAACATTTAATCTCGAAATTCTCTATGCATGAAGGGTTATTTCATGCACAACTATTTATTTTGGTGTTTTGGGTTAGAGAGGGGTTTTGAAACTGAAGATATTAGCAGAAGCTCTCTTAGAGTGTTCTCGAAAACTCTGTATCTCTTAGATGTTACCTTGAGTGGTGAGTATTTTGATTTCAGTTCTGTATCCTCCTTTAATTTTCTTAGGGTGATGAATTTTCTGTATCTCCTCGTGAATTTAAACTTGGTGGTGAACTGTTTTATGATTATGTTTATGTATTTTTCATGAGATTGTTCTTTTTATGTCCGAAAGAACTTTTATTCCAGCGAATACTGTTATCCCCTCGACTTTTCTTCTCTCAAATCTTATTCCGTATCGCCCCACTATATCAGTTTGGTATCAGAGCTAAAGACTAGAGATCATGGCACGACAAATTAGAGATGATATTGCTGGTAAAAGTAGTGATCACAAAGATGATGTTGAATCATTGAGACTACAGCTACGCAGATTGCTGAATAGTATACAAAAGAAAAATGAAATCATTGAAGAACTTCGAAGTAGAAATGATCAGTGTGAAAATGATGTCCAAGAGTTTAGTTTTGATGATGATACACCTCTTCACTCAAGGGAGTCGAGAAGATTTCGGGCAAGGCATGCAGTCAAAGACGAATGGCAGAATAAATACAACCCAAGATTGGATATTCCGGAGTTTGAAGGTAAAATTAATATTGATGACTTTATTGACTGGCTTAATACAACGGAAAGAATTTTTATTTTCATGAACCACCTAAATAAAAGAAGGTAAAAATTGTAACGCTTAAACTCAGACGGAATGCATCTTTTTGGTTGGAAAATATGAAGAAGCAAAGAGAACGTGAGGGGAAGAGTAAAATCGTGACATGGGAGAAAATGAAAAGGGAGCTGAAGAGAAAATACTTATCTGACAATTATAGACAAGAGATCTTTCTCAAAATCAATGATTTCAAGCAAAAAGATCTTAGTTTGGAAGAGTACACAATAGAGTTTGATAATCTCATGTTAAAAGGAGAGCTTGTGGAACCAGAAGAGCAAACTATTGCAAGATACCTGGGAGGTCTGAAATATGAGATTGCTAAAGTTATTCAACTGCAGCCATATTGGTCTTTAAATGATATGAGTAAATTAGCTTTAAAAGTTGAAAAGCAACATAAGTTTGAAAGGAGTTCTCGGTACGGGTCAAAAGAAGGCTATACAAAAGGAGGAAGTTCCAAGTCTATTGTCCAAAGCAATGTTGTATCAAAGGTGCAAAACAAGGGTGAAGGGTCTGCTGGTAGCAAACAAACACATAATTTGTCTACCCCAAGTGGTTGAAAATGCTTCAAATATCATAGTTTTGGGCATATTGTTTCAGATTGTCCAAATAGGAGGATTGTTACTTTGGTTGAAGATCATAGTAATAAAGAAGAAAATGAAGCTAATGATAAACTAAAATATGATGATGAAGAGGAAGAGGTTACTTATGCTGATTATGGTTTGTCTATTATGCTGCAGCATAGCTTACAAGTGTCCTTTATGGCTGAGGATAAAAGTTGAGTGAGAAAGAACGTGTTTCACACTAAATGCACTTCTCATAACAAGGTGTGTTTGGTGATTATCGATAGTGGCAGCTTTGAGAATGTGGTATCTTTGGAGATGGTGCAGAAGTAGAAGTTAGACACAATCCCTCATCCATATCCTTATCAATTATGCTAGCTGCAAAAAGGGAATGATATCAAGATAACTAAAATATATTTAGTTTCGTTTTCCATTGGTAAGTATTATAAAGATAAAGTATGGTGTGATGTTGCTCCTATAGACACGTCATTTATTATTGGGTAGATCTTGGCATTATGATAGGAGAGTATTGTATGATGGCTACAAACATACATATTCTTTTAATGTGAATGAAAAAAAATTTATTTTAGCTCCATTACAACCTCCTGAAATCAGTACACCAAAGAAGGAAGTTAGCGCTTTTATGTCCTATGGTGAATGCAAGGATGAATTAGAAAGAGGTGGTCATATTCTGGGCTTATTAGTTGTAGAAAAAAATGAACAATATAAGGAGACACCGACAATCATGAAATCAATCCTGAAGGAGTTTCAAGATGTTATACCAGAAGAGATTCCACATGGCCTTCCATCTCTAAGAGATATTCAGCATCACATTGATCTTATTTCGGGGGCTATTTTACCTAATAAGGCAGCGTACAAAATGAGTCCCAAGGAGTATGAAGAATTTCAAAGGTAAGTGAATGAGTTTGTGAAAAAGGGATTGATTCAGGAGAGCACGAGTCCTTATGCAGTTCCAGCCTTGTTGGCGCCGAAGAAAGATAATTCTTGGAGAATATGTGTGGACAACCGCGCTATCAACAAAATCACAATTGACTATCGTTTTCCCATTCCAAGGTTAGATGATTTACTTGATCAATTGTATGGTGCTTCTATTTTCTCTAAAATTGATTTGAGGAGTGGCTATCAACAAATAAGAATGAGGCCAGGACATGAGTGGAAAATAGCATTTAAAACTAGAGAAGGGTTATATTAATGGTTAGTTATGTTATTTGGGCTATCTAATGCTCCTAGTACTTTCATGAAATTCATGAATCATATACTTAAGCCATGCATTGGGACTTTTGTTGTGGTTTATTTTAATGACATATTAGTATACAACAAGAGTGAAGAGGAGCATATAAATCATCTCAAATAGATTTTTCTTATTTTGAGACAATAAAAACTTTATGCTAATTTAACGAAATATAATTTCTTTACAACTACTATTGTATTTTTGGGATATATTGTTTCAAAAGATGGAATCATGATAGATCAAAGTAAGGTAGAGGCTATTCTTAATTGGTCAACACCTGCTTCATTGCACGATGTGATGAGTTTCCATGGCTTAACTTCCTTTTACAGAAGATTCATCAAGGGTTTTAGCTCTATTGTTGCTTTAATCATTGAATGCTTGAAAGGTGATAAATTCAAATGGACCAGTGAGGCTAATGATGCCTTTGAACTATTGAAAAGAAAGGTGACCGAAGCTCTTATCTTAGTACTATCTAATTTTGACAAGGTATTTGAGGTTGAATGTGATGCCTCTAAGTGGGAATTGGTGTTGTTTTGAGTCAAGATGGAAAGCCCATTGCCTTTTTTAGCGAGAAGCTGAATGAAGCAAGAAAGAGATACTCTACCTATGATAAGGAGTTCTATGTCATTTATCGAGCTTTATCTTATTGGAGTCAATATCTTCTTGCTAAGTCATTTGTCTTATATTCTGATCATGAGGCATTAAATTTCATTAATCACCAGCACAAGCTAAACAAGAGACATGCAGCTCGGGTGGAGTTCTTGTAACCTTATAACTTTACAATCAAACGTAAATCTGATGTTCAAAATATAGTTGCTGATGCCTTAAGTAGAAAGCATTCTTTATTATCAACAATGGAAGTTAAAGTGGTTGGATTCGAGACATTCAAAGATCTTTATGAGAATGACATGGATTTCGGCTCAATATGGCAAAATTGCAAATCAAGTTTTTTCAACATTTTTTTATCCTTGATGGTTTTCTTTTTCGAGCATTATGCCTTGTGTGTTCCATTTTGTTCATTAAGACAAGTAATTTTAGCTGAAGCTCATGGTGGTGTTTTGGGAGGACATTTCAGTAGGGACAAGACTCTAGCTCTTATTCAATCAAATTTTTATTGGCCCAAGATGTTCAGAGATGTAAAGAGGCTTGTGAAGCAATGCTGAGTGTGCCATTTGGCAAATACGAGAAATCAAAATTCTGGTTTGTACACTCCACTTCTAGTGCCTAATGCTCTATGGGAGGAAATGAGTTTTGATTTCGTCTTGGGACTGCCAAGAACTCAAAGGAACAAGGATTCTATCATGGTTGTTGTCGATAGATTTTTAAAAATGTCTCACTTTGTCCCTTGCAATAAATCAAACTATGCTTCTCATATCGCTAATTTATATTTTAAGGAGATTGTGAGATTGCATGATGTTCTAAGAACTATAGTATCTAATCGAGATTCAAAGTTTCTTAGTCATTTCTAAAGAACACTATGGAGGAAGCTGGATACTTCTTTGAATTTCAATAGCTCACATCACCCAGAAACCGATGGGCAAACTGAGGTAACGAACAGAAGCTTGGAAAACTTACTTAGAAGTTATGTTGGCAAGAACATCAAACAATGGGATCTTAATCTTCCACAGATTGAGTTTGCATACAATCGTTCCTTGCATCATAGCACTGGTAAAAGTCCTTTTGAGGTTATTTATGATACTAATCAAATTGGTCCTTTGGATTTGATTCCTTATCCAGCAACTAAGCAATTTAGTGGAGATGCTGATAAGAGAGCTAAGCAAATAAAGAAGCTGCACGAGGATGTTAAAGCAACCATAGAGAAGCAAAATGAGAGATATAGGCAAGTTGCCAACAAATACAAAAAACTTGTGGAGTTTAATACAGGTGATTTGGTCTAGATTCATCTAAGAAAGGAGAGGTTTCCACCAGGCAAATTTGAAAAATTGAAACCAAAAGCTGATGGTTCATTCAAGGTGCTTAAGAGAATTGGTCAAAATGCTTATGAGATCGAGTTACCTGAAGATTATGGAGTGTCTCCAATATTTAATGTGATCGATTTAAGTCCTTATCATAAATATATTACTGAAACAAACAAGAACTTGAGGACAAGTCTTTTTCAACCAGGGGAGAATGACACGAGTGCCTAATTTGCTACAATCTGCTCATGTTGACATTGCTAATGCTATGGTATATTTTCAGCCCATAATTTTGTCTCAAAGTCTTCAACTCAACCTATGACAGCTCATGAGCATATTCTCTACACTATGTTAAAGCTGTTTCACTACACTTTTCTTCATGACTAAGAAACACATTAATAGAGGTGGTTAATAGCTGTAAAACATTTAATCTCGAAATTCCCTATGCATAAAGGGTTGTTTCATATACAACTATTTATTTTGGTGTTTTGGGCTAGAGAGAGGTTTTGAAACTGAAGATATTGGCAAAAGCTCTCTTGGAGTGTTCTCAAAAACTCTGTATCTCTTGGATATTACCTTGAGTGGTGAGTATTTTGATTTCAGTTTTGTATCCTCGTTTAATTTTCCTGGGGTGATGAATTTTCTGTATCTCTTCGTGAATTTAAATCGGTGGTGAACTATTTTATGATTGTGTTTAAGTATTTTTTGTGAGATTATTTTTTTTTCTATTCGAAAAAATTTTATTCCAATGAATACCGTTATCTCCTTGATTTTTTTTGTTTGAAATCTCATTCCGTATAGCCCCACCGTATCAGATCTCAATGTATACTTTGCTTCGGCACCGCCTGCTCACTTTTGCAGTGGGAAATAACATTGCGACTTTCTTCACGGCAGCCCTCATCTGATCCCATTGGTAATTAGAGTAAACAAAATCTATCTTTTAGCAGTATTATGGCAGGCAAGAAGTAAAACTAACAGGGGAAACTCACGGTATCGGACATGAAGCCGGAGTCGGGATCGTCGACGATGGACGAGAGCGTTCCATCGTAGTCCAAGAACATTACAATTTGCTTCCCCTTGGTGGCGCTAGTGATCTGTTTGAACTTGCTCAACGCAGAAGGATGACGCATCTGATAAGTAAATATAACACAGCCATCAAAAGATCCCAACTTTTTGGGCCCAACCAACAAATTAACAGCACTTACCATCCATGTAGATTGCTCGTCCTGTTCGGACTCTACGGCTGGCGCGGATAACAGAGCAGACTTCGCGTGAGTAGGAGAGGAAGCTTTCATCGCCTCCAGCCTCCGCCAAGCTCGACCGGAGAAAGATACTTCTTCGGGATGGCGGCCGCGGCAGAGCTGCCGCTAGCGCGAGGCTGCGGGTAGGTGAATAGGGGCGGCGAGTTCGCCACCGCCGCCACCGTGATGGTCTGCACCACCACATTCTGATTCGTCATGGAGCGCGGAGAGAGGGAAGAAGAGGTCGAAGAGGACAAGGAAAGATTGGATCTTTCTCGTTCGCCTCCACTGAAAATGGGACCTTGAAGGCTTCGCGCGATCCCTAAACCGATGGTGGTTGAGATTAAGGAGTTGGCGAGGGAGAGGCATCGCAGGAGACGGTGGCTTTATAGAAGCGGGGAGAACACGAGGCGACGAAGTCCACGGCCCGCGCCCCTGGGTGGCCGGCGATCGCGAGGGGCCCGGCGGCGGGCCACCCTGCCCACGCGTCGACCCCACGGAGGCAGCAAATCCTGGACGCCAAAGCAATGAGGAAGCGGCAATATAATTTCTCTGCCTATAAAAATAGTAAGATCGTGATCTTAATTCTAAATCAATTTCTCCGTGTATGATTGCAGCTTAACGCCCATGGTAATAAGCTACAAGAAGCAAGCAACTGCAAGTATCTTAAGTTCTTTATTTGAGAGGATTACCTATAAAAAGCACCCAGCTTTACTGATACAAATAAAGACACTAATTAAGTATCTGCGGCAGAGCAAGACAAGAATTCGAGTTCTCTTGGATATATTCTAGAGAATTACATATAAACACCTCCAACTTTTCTTGATAATAAAAAACGGTTGATGGGATAAAAAATAAGAGAACTTTATATACGAAAGGATAGAAAAATAAGAGAAAAAAAATAGAAGATAAAGGACAATGCAGAGGTTGTGCTCAATCATTTAAACAATATTTTCATCTCAGGTTAGATCAATGAATTTTTACTGTGATTATTTAAGGAGGTTTTGGATATTATACATAATGATATAATCCTTGTATCTCAGTTGTTCTCTTATGATTGTTACTTAGGTTTTGGACAATAGATTTTGATATTTATATATTTATTATTTTTATAATAGATTTTTCTAGTTTATTTCGTGATTTTTACCCTTTATGTTGGAGAAATTTTTCATGTAAATTTTGATGTCCTATTTGATTATAAATTTTATTTAATTCTATTACGTATTATGGTCTATTTGTATTTGTTTGTATATAAAAATATTTTATTTTTTTTATCTCGAGTTACGATACTCAACTGTATGCTAACTCAGACACGACAAAGGATGTTGGTAGATTAAAATAATAGGACGATAGTCATAGAAGTTGAAATCTGCTAAGGAATGTGTAACAACTCACCTGTCGAATCAACTGGCCCAAAAAATAAATGACGTTGAAGCGTGCGACCCACACCCAACCATCGGGGCGAGTGCCAAGCCCCGATGAGTAGGAGGGCGCAGCGATCGCTACAAAACCCAAGGCGCGAGCAAACAGTTATTTTTATGCATGCAATTATTTTGCATGGCTGTCAAATTCTTAGTTTAGTACGTAAAATCCGAGACGGTCATGCATTCTTTGAATTATATGAGTACCTTCGCATGCAATTGAAGAACAAGAAATCTTGAGTAAGTAAAACTACTACTATCTTGTAGGGACACTGCAAGTTGATATGTTCCTTTCTTGTCTGCTCTATGGAACTCGTGTCTTCCGAGAATCCACCTTCGCTTTTCTCATAACAGAAATGTGACACGTAAGCATAAAAAGACTTTAATCATACTTCTATAATTACAGAAAACTTTAATGCTAGGATCGAAATCAAAGAACAATAGATCTGTTTTTACGATGTGTACCTTTGATGCCATCTGCAAAGAAAGAAAAAAGATCTGAATACCTTCCTTTATGATTCAATGCCTTTGTCAATCTGCAAGGAGAACTAGACTCCTTCTCCTCTCTTTCTATCCTTTCACAGGACTACTGTAATTGATGGCTCAGGGAGATTGAGAGAAAGACTGTAATCTCTCAATCTATTTCTGTGAAATATTTTCTTTTATGCAACTCTTAGATGCATCTACGTTGCTAATTTTTACGCAACTCTTAGATGCTTCTGTGTTGCTTCTGACGCTTTAAGTCCCCCGAGGTTCTGTCTATTTATAGGCGAGAGCAGAGGATCTAGGATAAGTTATTAGAGGAGTTCCTAAGGTATCCTTCAAAATATGGACTTCTTTTTTATTGACCGATACTGATATCAGAATCCAATTAGTTATACCAAATATCTTATCCGATTATAACGGGCCACATAATCTAACAGAAACGTGACACGTTCTTCTGAGCTCTCCCCATCTCCCACCATTTCCGGAACTGTCCTTTGTTGCCACTATTAATACTTATCTTCACCAAGTGATCACTTGGCATTCCTGTCCCTTGTGACCTTGTAGTTATCACCAACTTCCTGCCCAAGTCTGTCATGGTGGTAGCTATCCAGCTTTCTCCCCGTTTCATCCCAACTTTGTTGCCAATGTGACTCAGACGTGGAGAAGGGACAAGGTAGCTTTGCGGTGGAGTGAAGCATGAAGATAACCACTTCCTCCTCCTCAGAAGCTCTAAAGAAGGAAAGCCTGTCAACTCCACTTTCCTTCTCGTTGTTGGCTGTTGCTTGTCATCTAACAAGCTTATATATGTTCACAGTCTATGTCTAAATTTCTGCATCCTGTAAACAATTTTGCTGAAATAGTAACACTATAAGCACGTGCGTTAGGTTTACATTGAATTCATAACACACGTTAGGAAAGGAAACTTGCTGCTTGTTACTTGATGAAGAAGTTAGCTAGTCACGCAGGAGATATCAAGTGTTCCCAAGTGAACAAGAAACTTGTCTTCCATAGTCACAGTCATTTTGATATATTTCCACCAAGCATAGACTCGTGTATCACTCTTAAGACTGGACACAAGACATGGATTCTCCTTTCTTCACCAGCTTAGTCACATGCATGTTTGCTACATGATCTCTTGTTTCTTTTGCTTTGAGGGAACACAAGTATGCAGTTCAATACAAGCATTCCATATTCAAGCTTTCTTTTCTTTGTTGTCCAAGTTGGCTGAGTCAAGAGCTCCTCTTTTCAACTCGATCAAGATCTCCATATCTTGTAATCATGGGACTAACAAGTGGTTTTCCTTATCAACCCTTTTGAACAAAAATACCCATCCATCTCCTTGATTTCTCGTATGACTTCTCCTGTTTTTCTATCTTCACAGAATCAAATCCCTCCTAATGCTTTTGTGGAATTCTTTTTTGTTATATTTTGATTGTCCAAATGTTCTTTTCCAAAGCAGCAGATCCAATCTATGGTATAGGAGCATCAATTCCTCTAATCACAAGATATATGTTCTCGGTCTCTTTTGGCTCTCAATGTCAAAACTATTGATCTATTCCACTTCGACAAACCTAGTGAAATCAACTTGCAAGTTGCTATGTTGAAGTTAAAGTTTAGGAACAACTCTTATATTCTCTTTATGTTTTCTACTTTTAGGTGGATGTCGTTTTCTTGAAGATGGCATGAAGAAGACATACGCAAACTGAAGAGCTAAAGAGTTGAGCAACATTTACCAGGGAACTCCCTTTTCAGTGGTAACAACTAACAAGTCACTGCCATAGGTTCTACCAAGAAACTCTTAATTTAGTGCAGTGTTGCTCATCTCACTGAAGGCCCTACAGTGAGAGCTGAGATTTACTTGAAGGTCAACAAGATATGCAAACCAATTCAGGTGTGAGTCAGAAACAGGTTGTCTACAGCAAGTACAACAATGATTTTGATTATTAATTTTTAATCCAATTAAACTAAATCTCACATGTTTTAGCATGCACAATGAGAGATGTTTCCAGCTGAAGAAGAAAATGGTGGAAACAACACTATTTGCAGTAGCATTCCACGTACGATTGCCAAAGAATACCTGTAAGATTATTAGGTTTTGGATACTGAACTAATGCATGATAGAATTTTATAGCATTTGGGATTAAAAACATTTGGATCAGAGCAGAATAAACTTTAGAAGCTTCCCACGAGCTTACGAAGTGGAGTTGCTTTAGCTGCATGCAATCAATAAGTTGGTCGGAACACAATAGGGCATTTTACTAAATTTTTTAATATTTTATTTTTGTCCATTCCATGCCAACTGTGGTCCCGTCAAATGGAACGTCTGATCAACCGCCATGTAAATTGCACCCCACCAAATCCCATCAACCCCTCTCAGAGGCCTGAATCCACCACAAATCTAGCTTGGCCTAAATCCCCCGCATGATTGAGAACCTCCCCCCGTTTGCCATAAAATATGATAGAGACATGCAAAATACACCGGGCTACTCAAAAGCTGGTACACAATCCCGGGAATCAAATCAGATTTCATCAGCTTTATCATCTTTGTGGGCTTGCAGGGATTTGGAGGCATCAAACAACATCTTGAAATGGTATTCACTTTCTATCTTGCTTCTCCATTTGGATTATAATTTGTTATCTTTAAGCTTCCCTTTTATCATTATGTGATGGAGTTCACAATGCTGAGTAACTTTTTCTCTGCTGTAGTTAAGCATGTTCAAATCGATTGTAGTTAAAACGACAAACTGAAAAAGTAATTTGGTTCTGTTAAAATAAGATACTTCAAACAGAAATCATTTGAGACCTATCTAATCAAATTGGTTCAAAATCGATTAATCCGATTCGATTAATTAACTGATTTTTTCGATCTTAAATAATTAAAAATATATAAGTTTCAAATGAATCGATTTGATTCAGTGAATCGGTTCAGAACTGAACCAAAATTTTGATCCAATTAGATCGATATTTTTTTAAAAAATTTATATCAAAAATATCATTCTAATTTTTTTAAAAAATATTAAATATAGAAAAAAAGGAAAAGAATCAATAATAAAACAGCACAAAGATGAAACTCCACCCAACAATAACCTTCAAGAAAGCTGAGAGCACAATAGCTGGGGTCTTCTTCCATTGTAACATATTAGTCCATTATAATCTGCTATCAGTATCATTGAGCTTCAAGAAAGTAAAAGCAATGACATGGATGCTTAGCCATCTTAACGATCCAATTACAAAGATGGGATTATGAATTTAAAATAACTGTAGCTTTTCTAGATGGTCTGATTGGGTTCGAACCTATTAATCATTTATAATTTTTAAAATTAAATTATTGATAAATCAATTCAAAACTGATTTAGTTTAATGAATTTGATTTAATTTTTTGGTTTCATTTGAACACACCTAGCTGCAGGAGTAGCGAGTTGTTTTGGTTGACGAGGTGGAGTTCCACCAAGAGGTCCACCATGTTCATTGTCAAGAACAGCGGAAGGCCAACGGGGTGCCACTGAAGTGGGGAATAATTTGAGTTCTAAAGTCTATCCCCATATTTCTCTCTCTTGATTGGTAGGTAAAAAAATAATAGCCCATGATCCACGTATTCTTGCCTAAGTTGAAAGCTAATGCTGCATTAATGCTGTGCAGGTGCTAAGGTGATAGACTTTGTAAAAAACTAAACAGAAAAAGGGTTTCTCACCTTTTGCGGGGAGATTGGGGTACAACCTCAGGTCCATATAGTCATGATAACGATGTGATTATAAAAAGTGCCTTCGTAGTGCACCAGATTCCTGTTAATAAGAGGTCTGAAGAAAGATAATACAAATAATTTTATATCTAAATACAAAGAGATTATTTTCATAAATTAATAGCTTAGGTCACAAAATAATAATTTTAATCTATTCTATTGATAATTATTAAGCCTCACTTTCTATAGATACAACCTACTGAAAGGTTATGAGTAGCTAGCAGAAGATATTTATCTTTTAATTGTTCTTGATTTGAATTTATCAAATATGTTGATAAAAGTAGAGGACTTTTATGCACTTCATTCAACCTGAACCAATATCAAATCAACAGGATAAAAAAAAAAATTTCATCAGAACCAGATAGATCTGGTCTTTATATGATTAATTATATTACAAAGATAAGATAAATAACCTGAGATCAAATTGACAACAAACCCATAAAGGCATCCTGGGCAGAGGAATCAATTTGTATACCATCCAACACTTACTGGCACTGTCTATAAACAATGAGCTCTGTCCTTGGTGGTGCCACTTGAAATCTACAATTCATGTCCTCGATATATCTGAGATATTGTTAGAGCTAGCCCCAGGAAATTACCACACGGTAATTTGGCAACGCAACAAAGACAATAAACAAAAAGAATAAAATAAACAGGGACACCAGAATTTACGTGGTTCGGTCAATTGACCTACGTCCACGGACGAAAGGAGGAGCAAATCTTTACTAACAGAGACAATTACAAATGCCTTAGGAAATTGTTCCTAGGCCATAAAACAACTTCAACTACTAAACAAGAAAAGCCCAAAAGTTTAATATGGACTTAATGGAGATTAAATCCAAAGCGGCTTTTCTTGTGGTGCCTGTGGTGCATCTGGTTAGAAAGCTTAGACCCCTTTTTATAGCATCAATAGGGGATAAGAATTCTGGTTTTCCCGATGTGGGACTAAAGGACTTGCCAAACTAACAAATCTCCACCTTGGCATGTCCCAACAAAATTTGCTCCACCTTCTTCATAAAAGCCCCAACGGGCAATCATCATCAATGAATACCAATCAAGTCCAAGCAATCGCTTGAACTTGTATCTTGGAAGAGACTTCGTAAGCATATCAGCTGGATTGTCCTTCGTATGAATTTTCTGAACAAGGACCTTTCCCTCGGCAATGGTATCCCGAATAAAATGAAACTTCACATCGATGTGTTTCGTCCTCTCATGATACATCTGGTCTTTAGTCAAATGAATAGCACTTTGACTGTCACAATAAATTGTAGTAACACCTTGATGCTGACATAATTCACTAAACAAACCTCTTAACCATAAAACTTCTTTGATCGCCTCATTCGCCATATATTCGCCTCCGTAGTAGATAAAGCCACGACAGTTGTAAAGAAGCTTTCCAACTAACTGCACAACCGCCAACGCAAAATACATAGCCTGTCAGAGATCTTCG
This sequence comes from Musa beccarii, assembly GCA_024322285.1. Taxonomy (NCBI): domain Eukaryota; kingdom Viridiplantae; phylum Streptophyta; class Magnoliopsida; order Zingiberales; family Musaceae; genus Musa; species Musa beccarii. Next base: position 12,368,625 of record CM044402.1, read on the forward strand.
TTTATCAAGATCTGCAGCATAATCAGAGTCGACGAAACCAATCAAAGTGTTAGAATTTTTCCAAACTCCAAACAAGCATCCAAGTCCTTGCAAGTATCTCGAGAATCCACTTCACACCGCCAATGTGTTTTACTGGACAAGACATATATCTACTAACCACACTAATCGCTTGTGAAATATCCGACGAGTACATACCATTGCATACATAATATCGCCGATAGCACCTCTGGAATATGGAACTTTCACCATATATTCTTCCTCTTCAATTGATTTTGGTGACTGAGCAGCAGATAGCCGAAAATGGCTAGCAAGAGGAGTACTCACTGGCTTGGCGTTTTTCATGCCAAACCTCTCCAAGACCTTTTTGAGGTAATTTTTCTGGGTCAGAAATAATTTTCCAACTCCTCGATCTCTTTTGATCTCCATACCAAGAATCTTCTTAGCTGCTCCCAAATCTTTCATTTCAAATTCACTATTCAGTTGCATTTTCAAAGTGTGAATTTCTGACAAATTCTTAGCTGCAATAAGCATGTCATCAACATAAAGTAACAAATACACAAAAGAGCCATCATTTAACTTCCGGAAGTAGACACAACTATCATACATGCTCCTTGTGTAACCATGACCCAACATAAATGAATCAAACCTCTTATACCACTGTCTTGGAGACTGCTTCAATCCATACAAGGATTTCTTTAATAAGCAAACATGGTCTTCCTTACCGTCAACTTCAAATCCATGAGGTTGCAGTTTCTTGTGATGATTCCGCTAAGTGGTTGATTGCGATGAATGAAGAAATTGAATCTCTCCATCAGAATAAAACTTGGGACCTTGTGAAGCCGCCTTCGGGTAAGAAAATTATTGGATGCAAATTTGCTCTTCAAGTTCACCATGTAAGAAAGCTGTCTTGACATCAAGTTGCTCTAATTCCAAATCATACATGGCAACTAAAGCAAGCAAAACACGAATAGAGCTATGTTTAACAACAGGTGAAAATACGTCATTAAAATCAATACCATGTACCTGACTATAGCCCTTTGCAACCAATCGTGCTTTGTACCTTGCATCTTCAACCCCTGGAATACCTTCCTTCCTTTTGAAGACCCATTTGCATCCAATAATTTTCTTACCCGAAGGCGGCTTCACAAGGTCCCAAGTTTTATTCTGATGGAGAGATTCAATTTCTTCATTCATCGCAATCAACCACTTAGCGGAATCATCACAAGAAACTGCATCTGAGTAGGTAGTAGGCTCACCAACTCCACCTATTTCTTCTGCAACAGACAAAGCATATGCAACCAAATTTGCATATCTTTGTGGTGGTCGAATATTTCTCCGTGGTCTATCCTTGGCTATGGAATATTGCTCTTCCTCTGGATTATCTTCGCGTGAGACTCGGGACCGCTTCTCTTGGCATTCTTTGAGTAGAAGAGTTTGATCAAGAGAGAGAACTACCAATCTCAAGCTCCACCGCTTCGCACACTATCATTTGTACAACTAGTAGATTCCTCTTTAGAAGATAACATAGATAATTCATCAAAAGTAACATCTCTATCGATTATAAATTTTGGGGATTTGGGATCAAGACACCATAATCTGTATCCTTTCACCGGAAGCATACCCAAGGAAAATGCACTTTTTAGCTCGAGGTTCTAATTTTCCTTCATTTACATGCATGTATCTTTGGACACCCAAAGATTTTAAAATCAGAATAATCGCAGGAGTACGACCAAACTTCCTCTGGAGTTTTAAAATTAAGTGTTGCAGAAGGAGCACGGTTGACAACGAATCGCCATATTAATCGCCCTCGCCCAAAAGTCTTTTGTCAACCCCGCATTTGAGATCATACACCTTGCTCTTTCTAAGAGTGTTCGTTCATACGTTCGCCACACCGTTTCTTTGGCGTCATCCTAACAAAGGATGCGATGTCGAACAATTCCTTCATTTTTGCAGAATTCATCAAAGTCACCTTCACAAAATTCCATGCCATTATCCGCTCAAGCCGCTTAATCTGCTTTTACTGTTTGCTTCTCAATCAAAGCCTTCCATTGTTTAAAGGTTAGAAAAACATCATTTTTATGCTTCAGAAAATAAACCCAAACTTTTCTGGAATAATCATCAATGAAAGTCAACATATACCTGGCACCACCTTTAGACTGAACATGAGTTGGACCCCAAAGGTCTGAATGAATATAGTCAAGAGTACCTTTTGTTTTGTGAACTGCCGGAGAATTGAAGCTGACTCTTTTCGACTTCCCAAAAATGCAATGTTCACAAAAGTCTAGTGGCCCAAGATCTCGTCACAAAGAAGACCTCTTTTGCTCAATATACTCAAACCTTTTTCGCTCATATGACCCAAACGTATATGCCATAATTTGGTGATGTCGAATCAGACAGACAATGATGATGGACGAGATCAGAATCGATCCCGTGACAATAGTTCCTGCAAAATATACAAGCTACAGACCTACAAGCTTTCATAACAACAAGGGCATTTCTAGAAACTTTCATAACTCCACCTTTGGTGTGTATTTACACCCAAGAGCCTCTAGGGTGCCTAAAGAGATGAGATTCTTTTTTAAATCAGGAACATGTCTAACATTAGTGAGCGTCCTCACAATACCATCATGCATTTTAATTCGGATTGTGCCTCTACCAATAACATCACATGCGGCATTATTGCCCATCAAAACAATTCCACCATTACAAGATTCATATGTGGAAAACAAATCCCTCTTGGGACACATGTGATAAGAACAACCCGAATCTAAAATCCATTCATTTTTAGACCTTGTCTGTCATCAGAGCAAAGAAAATATTTCCAAAATTCTCATCACCGCAACACTAGCTTCAATGGCGGACTCGATGAGTTTTCTCAACAATTTTTTTCTTTTGCTTTAATTTATTTTTCAATTTAAAGCAATCACCTTAATGTGCCCCATTTTATGACAATATCTCAGATTCCAAATTTCTATGTCTGGATTTAGATCTAGATTTAGATCTACTATCACAAATTCTCTTTTATCAGTTCTACCCTCGACAACTGGACCCTACTGATTTCCTCTATTCTCCCCAGTGATATCCCTATCAATCTGCTCCTTAGATTTTAATGCAGATTTAATTTCATGATATGAAATTGTTTCTTTTCCATAAATCATTGTATCACGGAAAAACTTAAAGGATTGGGGGAGAGAACACAAAAGTAACATGGCCTTATCCTCATCATCAATCTTTGCATCTATATTCTCCAAATCCATAACTAAGGAATCAAATCTATCAAGATGTGAGATTATAGATGTACCTTCAATCATCCGAAGCATATACAAACTCGCTTCAAGTAGAGCGGTTCTCCACTGTCCTCTTCATATACAAGGCTTTAAGCTTGTCCCACATGCTCTTAGCCGTAGTCTCCGTAGCTACCTCCGTAAAACCTCATCAGAAAGATTTAGAATAATACTAGATCGGGCCTTCTTATCCATACCTGCAAAATCTTCCTCTGACATACCATCTGGAATTTTCTCAGCTCCCTGTAGTGCCAAATCAACTCCGTCTTGAACCAGAATGGCCTCCATCTTGAGTTGCCACATGCCGAAGTTGACATTTCTGTCGAATTTCTCGACAACAATCTTTGTTATTGTCATTGTTGCCAAAAGATCCCAAAACCAGGCTCGATACCGCCAGGTTTGTTAGAGCTAGCCCGTGAAATTACCACACGGTAATTTGGCAACGCAACAAAGACAATAAACAAAAAGAATAAAATAAACAGGGACACGACGGAATTTACGTGGTTCATTAATTGACCTACGTCCACGGACGAAAGGAGGAGCAAATCTTTACTAACAGAGACAATTACAAATGCCTTAGGAAATTGTTCCTAGGCCATAAAACACCTTCAACTACTAAACAAGAAAAGCCCAAAAGTTTAATATGGACTTAATGTAGATTAAATCCAAAGCGGCTTTTCTTGTGGTGCCTGTGGTGCATCTGGTTAGAAAGCTTAGACCCCTTTTTATAGCATCAATAGGGGATAAGAATTCTGATTTTCCCGATGTGGGACTAAAGGACTTGCCAAACTAACAGATATGCCATCCACTGAATATTCCATTAGATGTGAGGAAGCCTGATAAAGAGTAAATTAAGTATATCACCTATCTTTTTCCATCATCTCAACCATCGAATAGACCAGGAAGCTCATGTTGTTTCCGTAACACTTCTGCCGCACTCGGTTGCCAAAGACCAAGCTTAAATTTGACCTCTCAGGTTATGTCCCCACTTCACATAATGCAGCTTAGCTTTTCATATTCATTCTGCCAATATATCTATTAGATATTTTTTTTTATCTATAATGCTAATGACATATATTTTCATCTCCATGTTGCTTTCCATTTACTGTTCTACGCATCAGACCCAATATTGGGTAATATGGCAGATAGACAAGCTTAGAGGTCTCACTCGTCCATTTGTTTGACAAGAGAAATATAATGCCATGATTACAAAACAAAAGATTTGGTCAAACATATGCACTGGTATTTGACTAATAGTATAATCAAAATAAAACGTGCGTTCCTATTTGGAAAAAACACAAAAGCATCCCTTTCCTTGAGTCAAAGCATATAAAACTGTAATTTTAATTCTTTTTTTTTTTGGTTGGTGTCGCCCACCTGACAGGAGGAAACAAGCATTATCCAGGATCCGAAAATATGACCCTTTAAAAGAAATTTGAGTACTTCAATCATCCAAAATAGAAATTTGCAGCAAGTTGATTATACCAAATCTCAACTAGATTTATATGCACTGTCTTTAATATTGGCAAGATGAATGCCAAATAAGCTATCTGATGCCTAAAATTTTTGTATGAGTAAGGTGAAATTCTAATTAAGATAAAGTTCTTTTAAAAAATATTTTCTACTAAGCTTGTCAATCATGTTAGAATTAATGTCTCACGGATGACCACTACGTTCCTTGTAATTTTTAATATATAATGGTCAATGAGTAAGATAAATATAATTTGAATTATCATATCTATTAATAATTAATGACACCATGTTTGGGCATGTGTCTTCATATAGATATTATATTAATTTTAAATTCATGGCTTATCAAAGACACCGTTCATATCATTCCTATCAACATGATCCTTTCTACTCCTAGCATCTATACTGAAAGTCATCTATCCATAAATAATAGTTCGTTTTTTAATTAAGGTTTATTTTTTTTAGAATCATTAACTCTAAAAATCATGAGATTTATATTATGTATTTTAGTGTTTTCTTTATTGGTCAATTAATCCATAATGAATAAATCCAAATTTATTAAAAATATCCAGGGATACTTTTTTCATTTCTAGTTGGCAATCTAAATCCAATGTAAGTGCAGGTTGAATTAGTCACGATTTTGACCATAGAAACTCAGTAAATACTTCAAGAAACCTACAAAAATAAATATATAGAATTGGATTTTATTGTTGTGTGATAACCTACTTGAACCCAATGATTTTAAAAATCTAACTATTAAAAATATTTCCAAATTCGCTTTCCCATTTGTGTAGAGGTTTAAAAATATTTCCCATCTGAAATCTATTGGAGAAATCAAAGTTAGAGATTTGAGATTAAGACTAAATAGAAAATTTGATTCAGAATTAGATACATAAGTTGTCGGAGGGGAAGGTCTCCTCCGTAGGACTGAATTGGTGAATCGTCCCCTAATCTTATCTCCTATCTATGTATTTGTAGTATTTCTTATAAACATTTACTTAACATTAACATAAAAAAAATTATTTGCTTCTTTTTTTTTTATCTTCGCTCTAAATTTCTTTTAATGTTTTCTCATTGAATTTTAGTTTAATTTATTCTAATTCTTTTTAAATAAAGAATTTGGTTGGTAAGCAATCATATGTTCTAGATTCTTCTAGATTACACACTTGCCGAACCAGGGTGCGGAAAGTGCTATCGATGCGTTGAGATTTGCGAACTTCCCGATTTAACGGTGTGACGGTCGTCGTCAAAAGTTGACGGTCAAAGCCATCGATTTTTGCCTCAGTAAACCCCAAATTTACAAAATATTGCGAGAGAGAGAGAGAGAGTGAGAGAGAGAGAGAGAGAGAGAGAGAGAGGATCTAAATATAGATAGATCGGGTCGAGAAATCTTCCGCCGAGGCTCCAATCTTTTCTTGCCTTCCGTTCCATCCCGTGTCGACTTCTCGATCTGTGCCTCTCTCTTGGGATCGGTAGGATGGAGGGCCTCTTCGGGAAGCTGCGGAACCTGGACGCCTACCCCAAGATCAACGAGGATTTCTATAGTCGAACACTTTCCGGTGGCATCATCACCATCGGCTCTTCCATCGTCATGTTCCTCCTGTTCATCTCCGAGCTCCGTATGTTCGATTTTTCCTTCTTATTTTCCCTCGTTTTCGCCCTTTGAATAGTTTTTGCTCATTGGAAATTCGTTTGCTTGTGCTTGTTGTGTTTTGTGGGGTTCGTCTAAGTTGATCGACTTGGATCTTAATTCTTGGCCTCCGCTTTTGGTTTCCGCATATTCTTGACATTGGAACATTTCTTTTTAAGATCTTGATAGGGTTCACGGAATAAAGATCCGATCTTTGGTTCTCGATATGCTTGCGAGATTATATATTGTTGTGCAGTTCGTTCCTTTTCTTTTACTAGTTGGCATTCGGTTTAAACTAGCGCTGAATTGAATTTGCTATGTCTTCGACTTTGAATTTTTTGATCATTGGAGAAAGGCATTGCTTTACTCTATCGTCTGCCCCTTTCAACAGTAGAACTGACTTCTGTTGAATGTGGTGATCTTCTGGGTGGAAGAGTTTACAATTGAAGTATAGGCTTGAGAAAGAAGGATGAAAGCATAGTTAGCGGAAATCAAGACAATATTTACGGATAAGAAGAGGGCGAAGGTGCCATCATGAACTGATTTTCAGTGCATGTCTCAATTGCTACTTCAATTTCTTGATCGATAGGCCAACATCTCCTTTAAAGCTACCCATGGACAGCACACTTCATCATGTGCAGTCTGGAAAGGAAGTGGGTGGACCAAAAGTTTGTTGAAGTTAGGTGTTAAACTTAAAAAATTGTGACGACATTCTGCTTATTTATAAAGTTGAGACCAGTAATGCTAAAAACCTTGGTTCAGGATAACAAGTAAAAAAAAATCTAATTTTCAGAAAACTCACTGAATACGGCTAAGGGTACTGAAAACAAAGTAGAACCAGCAATCTTCGTTGATTTACCCATTGGTTGTTTCAACAAATTAACATGAGCGATCAAGATTCTTTGATCCAGAAGGTTCATATTTTTCTAGGTAGGCATTAGTAGCATGCCAATGCGGGATTGAAAGTTGATGAGATTTTGCACACAACATGATTTTCACAGTAATGATCTAAATTTTGAATTTGAAGGTTGAACACTGGGAGAAAGCATCCTGATTTACTTGGTTTGTTGGTCATGGAATCCATGCATACTATTTTGGGTTGCTTATAGATCTAATCAAGCAATCTGTTTTAACAAATTTTGACAAATGTACAATACTGCCATGAATGCTGGGATTGAACCAAGGAGATGGTCTCCTACGTCCATAATAGGTTAAAACTATAGTCATTATGTGGTGGAAGGTAATGTAGCAATTGGATGCACAACGATTCAATCAACTAATTGATGCAATGAATAATGGTAATTAATTGCCCAATTGAAGATCCAGTTTGGAAAAATTTTGCTATTATGTATTTCGTTTATGTTTTGCACTTGTGGAGTTCTAAGGTTCTTGTGGATTTTCTGATGTCTCTTTGATTTGTGAATTTTATCCAAGAAGGGGATGATAAACTTAGCAATAGAAGTTTGTTGCAGATTATTCTTAGGTGTCTCTTCCTATACTCTTTTTTCCTTTTTGCTGCTTAATTGCTTTAGGCAAAAAATCTGCATTGTAATGTATGAGTAGTGTTTCTAATAAAATGTATAATATGTGATGTCAACATCTTCATCTGGTAATATGCTACTTTAGAAGATCACGTGCTTGAAAAGAAATTTAAGTTTTTAAACTTCCTCTTAGATCTATGTCATAGCAAAATCGTTTCATAAATTACTTTAGGACTTTTCAAATTTGTGATTAGAAACCCAAGGAACAAGTGAGTTGTTTTTCCCATGAGCTAGCCACAATGATTTTGCTTAATTTGTTCTTAATTTTATACCCAACCGGCTAATTTCATAGATTTACAAGTTTTGGTGCATGATGAAATTAGTGGGTCCTTGATATTATGCTCAAGTCCATCAAAATTAGTTAGACTCGAGAAAATATTTGTAAGTCAGCCTTTGAAGGTGAAACATATACTTTGTTGAGCAAGAAATCCACTAAAATGAGAATGAAAGTAAGCAAACAATGTACCTATCTCATAAAGGATATCTAGAACTTGTTTTGTCAGTTTTTGTGATAAATGACTATAACTAGTCATTGTTGCATGTCTTAGTGCTGGCCTTTCCTATCATTACAAATTTAGTAGATTTACAGAGCATCCCACATTGGGTTTCACTGCAAAAGCAGCTTGTCAGTACCAGGTTCTATTTGTCTGAGCTAATTAAGTTTGTTCACTAGTTTTTAATCTTGTTTCACTGAATCTTTTTCAATGGAATAATTTCTATTCTTGAAATTTGGAATTGTGTGTTGCTCAGAACTTCAATTTAATTGGTTTAGTTGTTGATATTATTCAGGTCATTTGGTGCAATTTATGCTCACACGTCTATGTCCTCGAGGTCATTATGCTTTCATGCTTGAAGGTGCATCAGCTTCATCATTTTGGTTTTCCTTTTTCTTTTGTGGTTGCAGGATTGTATCTTCATGCTGTTACAGAAACAAAGCTCGTAGTTGATACCTCAAGAGGAGAAACCCTTCGGATCAATGTAATGTTTAAACTGTATCAACTCTTTGCAGGGCACATTCTATAAATTATTTTATCAATAAACTTTGACCTTTTCTTTTGGTTTTTGTTTTCATCACTATGTCATGCACATCTTAGCTAATTATGAAGGCTACTTGATAGCATATAGAGAATGTTTTCATCAGTTTTTCCGCTTATTCCTTACAATTGTTCCTTTAATGAGAAGTGCAGTTTGATGTCACCTTTCCTGCCCTTTCATGTTCTATGCTCAGTCTTGACGCAATGGATATTAGCGGGGAAGAGCACCTTGATGTCGTATGTTACAACTAGATCTGCTTTCTGTTATAGCTTTATAAGTCTGATTTTAAGTATGTTTACTTGCTTTTGACCTTCTTGTACCTGGTTTTTTGGTAAGAAGATTTTCTTTTGTTACATTTTTTACAGAGACATGACATAATTAAGAAGAGGCTAGATTCTCATGGCAATATTATTGAATCTAGACAAGATGGAATTGGTTCACCTAAGGTCTGTTTTGTTTCCTTTAAGCTATGAGATTCTTGTTTATCATGTAGTTTCTAGTAATAGCTATTCTTTATGCAGCCTGAATTATTATTTTATACAGTTAAGTGTAAACAAGGTCTCTGTTGTGTCTAAGGCTATAACATTTTAGATAGTCAATAATATCATTTTACTTTACTGTATTTGGTAATAATACTTTTATCTTGTTTTCCTTTGCATGAAACATGGTACCCTTTGTTATAGAACTCTTTAGATCGATGAAAACATATTGGGACCATTTAACATTGTCTAAGCTTCTTTTTGTCATTTTATTGGTTTATCTAATTACAACTCACTATTATGGGCTTGGTTCTGAATCCTATATGATTAATCTTGAGTTGGTGGGATTTATAACTTAATTCATTTATTGGGATACTAGCTCAGTTCTCTGTCTCTCCTCTCTCTCTCTCTTACATTATCCACGTGTTTTTGCACAAACTTGATTAACTTTAATAGCTGAATGTAAATAAATGAAATGTGACATCAGAAGATTCAAATGTAGATTGGGAAAATTTTAGTGAAATAAGAGATTCTCTGGTTGTTACTTAGTCAATAACGTTTCAGGATAGTCTAACTACAGACATAAGATGGTTATCATTTGAGAAGAAAGACAATTAGGAAAAAAATTGAATCTGACTGATTGCTTGTATTGCTTAGAAAGGGCAAACATTTAGAGTGAACATCTAGTGATTGTGAGCGCATGGCTAGATTTATCACCAACTTCATATATCTACTTGTTGATAAGTTGATGATCTGTATTTAAAGAAAATGTTATTATGTATGTTGTTCCTTGTTTGCTTGTAATGACAAAAATAGGCATAACTAAACCCCAAGCTTTGTGTACTGTCAGCTTGCCTGCAACTGAGCTGCCTGCAGTTGACATATAACAGTTGTCAGCTCATCTCCAAGGAGGCTAGATGCAGCATATATAGATAAGCAAGTATTGGCAATAAAATCATGAGAATGATTACTTCCAGCAAATGATTTATGCTTGTCAAGTATTGGCAAGTTGCTTCTTTCACTGATTACCGTGTACTTGTTATGAGTTACCATTAACAACTACATTCTTCATCTTATTATAGAGTAACTTAAAACAAATCCAACTTTTTTGAGTAATTATCATGCCCTTTCTTTTGTGAACAATCAGTGCGTGTGTCATGTGTAAATATTCAGTCTATTCCTTTAAATGAGCTTCGACCAATTGTTACAGATTGAAAAGCCTTTGCAAAGACATGGTGGAAGACTGGAACATAATGAGACATATTGTGGTTCTTGCTATGGTGCAGAAGTGGTATGGCAATTGATTGCTTTCTGTGTTTTGTTGTTATTATGTTTGTCTATCATAGATTGTTGCTTCAATTATGTGTCTTGTAGCTATAGCTTCCGCTATGTGGTTTTTCTGCTTGTGTAATAGATTTACAAAAAGTTTATGCCTCTATGTGATGCGGGAGCATCCGAGACTACTGATCAATCCCTAAATCCTGAGTTGATTCCTTTGGCAAAACAAACACTATCGGTACTCATTCATGCCAAAACTAACTTCGGTTACAACTTACTTCGATGGGATAAGGAATGAGCGGTTACAACTTCAAAAGCTTCGGTTACAACTTCAGAGTAACCGAGTGAGCGGTTACAACTTCAAAAGCTTCGGTTACAACTTCAGAGTAACCGAGTGAGCGGTTACAACTTCAAAAGTTTCAGTCTTGTTTGTTTGGGTAGTTCCCATTGTTTGTTTGGGTAGTTTCGTTATTTCAGTCTTGTTTGTTTGGGTAGTTCCCATTGTTTGTTTGGGTAGTTCCGTTATTTCAGTCTTGTTTGTTTGGGTAGTTCCCATTGTTTGTTTGGGTAGTTCCCATGTTGTTTTCTGAGTCTAATGTCTATATAATGAGACATATTCTCATTTGTAAGGGGGTGGTTGAATGAATGAAAATTGGTGAGACTTCCTCTACGTGAGTGAATATCTTCGGAGAGTGGATAACTCCTTGCGGTCTCTTTATCCTTGGAGCGTGGATTCCTCCTTGGTGGTGAGCCAAAAGCCCTTTATCCTTGGCTAGTGATATCTTTAGGCCTTGGTGGTGAGCTTCTCCTATCCCGAAGTCCTTTATCCTTGGCTGGTGAAATCTTTAGGCCTTGGTGGTGAACTTCGTAGATCCCGATCCTTATCCTTGGTTGGTGGCGTGGCCTTTATACCTTGGAAGAAGATCGTTCTATTTTATTTTTGGTGGTGAACTGCCCATTTTCCCGAAATCGCGCGATCCCAAATTTTTCGTTCGAGTCACTCGCCCACGCACGCATCAAGTTGGTATCAGAGCTCAAGGTTTGAACTTATCTTGAGTGATTCCTTTGTGTTGTTATCTTCTACTTACCATGGGTGACGAACAAGTTCCACGAGGCTTGACTTTGGAGCAAGCGCACGACCTAAGGCGAGATCGTGCTATAGAGAATCTCCAAAGGCAAATGGAGCGAGTTCTCAATCTCCTAGAGAACCCGGAGAGACAAGAGCAACCAGCAAGGCGTCCCGATGATCAGCGACACCATGACGAATCAGATTCACATCACAATTCTAATGATGATTCTGATTCCGCTGGAGGCAACTCTAGTGCTTCTGAGCACCGAGTTCGGAGAAGAAGAAGAAGATACCATGAGAATGACCATGAGATTAAAGCAGATGCACATGAGTTCGAGGGTAGTCTCAATCCTGACAACTTTGTTGATTGGCTCCTTGCCATTGAACGAGTTTTTGACTTCAAGTCATACTCGGATGAGAAGAGGTGCAAGGTCGCTGTTCGAAACTCACCAAATATGCTTCTACATGGTGGGAGAATTTAAAGCGCCAATGAGCTAGAGAAGGAAAAAGCCGAATCAAGTCTTGGGATAAACTCAAGAAACTTATGAAGAAAAGGTTCTTGCCCGATACCTATAAGCAAGATCTGTTTCTCAAGTTGAATTCCCTAAGACAACAAGGGATGAGTATTGAAGAATATATTCGTGAGTTCGAACAACTCATGATGAGATGCGAAGTTCCAGAAGTTCCCGAGCAAACCATCATTTCGATTCCTTGGTGGCATGAATCGGAAATTGCTGATTTGGTTGAACTTCAGCCTTATTGGTCCTTCGAAGATGTTTGCAAGCTAGCAATAAAGGTTGAGAGACAACTAAAGAGTAGCAAGAGTTTTTCTTCCAGAACCTCCTCGAAGGGAACATCCTACTTTAGGGATGCTTCCTCAAGCAAATATGAAGGTGTTTTGTTGAACGCTAAGAGTAAAGAGAGGTTGGTGGAACCCATCAACGAAACCAGCAAGAAAGTTGATGGTGACACAAGGAAGTGTTTTAAGTGTCATGGCTATGGGCATTTGCAAGCTAATTGTCCAAATCGGAGAGTTATGACTCTTCAAGAAATTGAGAAGATCGATTTGGAACTTCAAGAGGCCAACGATGAACATGACCAGAATGATTCTGAAGCTGAAGAATCCGAGAATATCATTGAAAAGGCTGATGATGGTGAGTTGTTGGTGATACGGAGAGCATTACATGCCGAGATATCTCCCGAAGAGAATGAGCAAAGGGAGAACATCTTCCACACCCGTTGCACCATAGCGGGAAGGTGTGTATGACGATTATCGATGGAGGAAGCTGCACCAATGTCGCCTCGACAACCATGATTGAAAAGCGAAGCTACCAACATCAAAACATCCTCAACCTTACAAGCTTCAGTGGCTTAGCAAAGGAAGTGATGTGAAGGTAACTAAACGAGCCCTTATATCATTTTCCATTGGGAAGAGTTATCAAGATGAAGTTCTATGCGATGTTATTCCCATGGATGCATGTCACTTATTGTTAGGTAGACCTTGGCAATATGATAGAAAGGCTGTACATGATGGGCATAAAAACACATACTCTTTTCACAAGGAACGAAAGTGCATTACTCTTGCATCTTTGAAACCGAGCATGATACATCGAAATCAACATGGGAAGGGAAACACTAGTAAGGAAAATCTCTTCTTGAGTGAAACACAGGTTAAGAGAGCCATCATTACCAAACAGAAAAATGTATTTGCTTTGCTTAGGGTTGAGAAAAAGAGTGAGAAAGAGAGACCTATACATCCGAAAATGCATTCCTTGTTAAGAGACTTTGCAGATATGTTCCCTGAAGAATTGCCATCTGGATTACCTCCAATAAGAGGTATTGAGCACCAAATTGACTTGCTGCCCATTGCCCCTCTACCAAACAAAGCAGCATATAGATGCAACCCTGAAGAAACAAAGGAGTTGCAAAGACAAGTCAATGAACTTATTGACAAGGGATATGTTCGAGAAAGTATGAGCCCATGTTCGTTCCGGCTCTACTCGTACTCAAAGAAGGATGGAACATTCAGAATGTGTGTCGATAGCCGAGCCATCAACAACATCACTATTAAGTACAGGTATCCCATACCTAGACTTGATGATATGCTTGATGAATTATATGGTTCTACTGTGTTTTCAAAGATAGATTTGCGAAGTGGCTATCACCAGATCCGAACGCAAAAAGGAGATGAGTGGAAAACAGCTTTCAAGGAGTCTTATAGGAAGAAAGCTAATAATGATGGAAATCATCAATTTAGCAACCATACACCCCGATAGCTAAAAAGCTATGATACATATGGAATGCAAATTGACACCCTCCAACGAATTGAAAACAAGGCGGATCGTTCAAGAATGAAGTAAGGGAAACTATTCTAATTACCTATCAATAAAAAATTGATAAAATAACTAGAATAGCACTTTGAATTCCCTTAAGACGCCACAAACTAACAAGTCTGATAAGTCAAAGGAAAAGCAAAGATTTGGGTTGAACGCCACAAGCAAAAAAAGCCTGATAAGTTCTAAAGTTCATGCAAGAACTTAAAAACAAAACACTCACCAGTGTTGAAGAATTGTTATACTTCCCAATTGTCTTTCACTGAGAGTCAACCTCATTTATATAGTATGAGGAATGTACAAAGAGAATGAATGCATTAAATAACATTTATATTCCTAATTCATGAATTTTGGTAAACATAGCTGAATGGACTTTTATTCTTCAAGTTGAGGTCTTGAATTTGTCCTTCTCTCTTTATGATCACGTTGGCCATTTTAGAATCTTTTGCAATCATAGAATGTTGATTGAGTCTTGACTAGCTTGATCCGGTTCATATCATTCCCCTTTCGAAAAGGATTAGTCCTCGAATCACGGCCTCCATCACCTTCTAGAGAGAGCATCGTGATCACATTTTCCTTACCTTTTTTTTTTTTGATCTTTGATTTCCTCTTTTTTTTTTACTTTTGATTTTCTCTCTCTCGTTTTTTTTAAAATTTCGATCTCTTTCTTTTTTTCCTTTTTTTTTACCTTTGATCTTCTTCTCCCTTTTCTTTTTCTTTGATCTTGATTTCCTCTCCTTTTTTTTTTACTTTTGATTTTTTCTCTCTTATTTTTTTTTAACTTTCTGTTTCTTTTTTTTTTGACGATAAAGTGAGGGAAAACACAAACAAACGAAGAATTGCACAAGAAACACAACAATAAGGAGGAAGGAAGAATAGCAATTATGAATATCGTGATAAAAGAAGAATAAGAGAACAGGGAAAAGTGAAAAGATAATAGATAAGCAAACCTCAAACTTGAGCCGTGCTCGATGCAAATGATGGAAATCATCAATTTAGCAACCATACACCCCGATAGCTAAAAAGCTATGATACATATGGAATGCAAATGACACCCTCCAACGAATTGAAAACAAGGCGGATCGTTCAGAATGAAGTAAGGGAAACTATTCTAATTACCTATCAATAAAAATTGATAAAATAACTAGAATAGCACTTTGAATTCCCTTAAGACGCCACAAACTAACAAGTCTGATAAGTCAAAGGAAAAGCAAAGATTTGGGTTGAACGCCACAACCAAAAAAGCCTGATAAGTTCTAAAGTTCATGCAAGAACTTAAAAACAAAACACTCACCCGGTGTTGTCAAGAATTGTTATACTTCCCAATTGTCTTTCATCGAGAGTCAACCTCATTTATATAGTATGAGGAATGTACAAAGAGAATGAATGCATTAAATAACATTTATATTCCTAATTCATGAATTTTGGTAAACATAGCTGAATGGACTTTTATTCTTCAAGTTGAGGTCTTCGAATTTGTCCTTCTCTCTTTATGATCACGTTGGCCATTTTAGAATCTTCTTGCAATCATAGAATGTTGATTGAGTCTTGACTAGCTTCATTCTTGACTAGAATGATGGAAATCATCAATTTAGCAACCATACACCCCGATAGCTAAAAAGCTATGATACATATGGAATGCAAATTGACACCCTCCAACGAATTGAAAACAAGGCGGATCGTTCAAGAATGAAGTAAGGGAAACTATTCTAATTACCTATCAATAAAAAATTGATAAAATAACTAGAATAGCACTTTGAATTCCCTTAAGACGCCACAAACTAACAAGTCTGATAAGTCAAAGGAAAAGCAAAGATTTGGGTTGAACGCCACAAGCAAAAAAGCCTGATAAGTTCTAAAGTTCATGCAAGAACTTAAAAACAAAACACTCACCAGTGTTGAAGAATTGTTATACTTCCCAATTGTCTTTCACTGAGAGTCAACCTCATTTATATAGTATGAGGAATGTACAAAGAGAATGAATGCATTAAATAACATTTATATTCCTAATTCATGAATTTTGATAAACATAGCTGAATGGACTTTTATTCTTCAAGTTGAGGTCTTCAAATTTGTCCTTCTCTCTTTATGATCACGTTGGCCATTTTAGAATCTTCTTGCAATCATAGAATGTTGATTGAGTCTTGACTAGCTTGATCTGGTTCATATCATTCCCCTTTCTGAAAAGGATTCGTTCTCGAATCATAGCCTCCATCACCTTCTAGAGAGAGCATCAATGATCACATTTTCCTTACCTTTTTTTTTTTCTTTGATCTTTGATTTCTTTCTTTTTTTTACTTTTGATTTTTCTCTCTCGCTTTTTTTTAAAATTTCGATCTCTTTCTTTTTTCCTTTTTTTACCTTTGATCTTCTCCTCTCTCTCTTTTTTTTTTTCTTTGATCTTTGATTTCCTCTTTTTTTTACTTTTGATTTTCTCTCTCGTTTTTTTAACTTTCTGCTTTCTCTTTCTTTTTGACGATAAAGTGAGGGGAAAAAATGAAAAACAAACAAATGATAAGACAAGAAACACAAAGAATAAGAAGAAAGGAAGAATAGCAATTATGGATATCGTGATAAGAGAACAGGAAAAGTTAAAAGATAACAAATAAATGGATAAGCAAACCTCAAACTTGAGTAGTGCTCGATACCAAATGATGGAAATCATCAATTTAGCAACCATACACCCCGATAGCTAAAGAGCTATGATACATATGGAATGCAAATCGACACCTCCAACGAATTGAAAACAAGGCGGATCGCTCAAGAATGAAGTAAGGGAAACTATTCTAATTACTTATCAATAGAAAATTGATGAAATAACTAGAATAGCACTTTGAATTCCCTTAAGACGCCACAAACTAATAAGTCTGATAAGTCAAAGGAAAAGCAAAGATTTGGGTTGAACGCCACAAGCAGAAAAGCCTGATAAGTTCTAAAGTTCATGCAAGAACTTAAAAACAAAACACTCACCGGTGTTGAAGAATTGTTATACTTCCAAATTGTCTTACACTGAGAGTCAACCTCATTTATATAGTATGAGGAATGTACAAAGAGAATGAATGCATTAAATAACATTTATATTCCTAATTCATGAATTTTGATAAACATAGCTGAATGGACTTTTATTCTTCAAGTTGAGGTCTTCAAATTTGTCCTTCTCTCTTTATGATCACGTTGGCCATTTTAGAATCTTCTTGCAATCATAGAATGTTGATTGAGTCTTGACTAGCTTGACCGTTCATATCATTCCCCTTTCTGAAAAGGATTCGTTCTCGAATCATAGCCTCCATCACCTTCTAGAGAGCATCGATCATCACATTTTCCTTACCTTTTTTTTTCTTTGATCTTTGATTTCTTCTCTTTTTTTTTTTACTTTTGATTTTCTCTCTCGCTTTTTTTTAAAATTTCGATCTCTTTCTTTTTTCCTTTTTTTACCTTTGATCTTCTCCTCTCTCTCTCTTTTTTTTCTTTGATCTTTGATTTCCTCTTTTTTTTACTTTTGATTTTCTCTCTCGCTTTTTTAACTTTCTGTTTCTCTTTCTTTTTTGACGATAAAGTGAGGGAAAAAAATGAAAAACAAACAAAGATGATAGCACAAGAAACACAAAGAATAAGAAGAAAGGAAGAATAGCAATTATGGATATCGTGATAAGAGAACAGGAAAAGTTAAAAGATAACAAATAAATGGATAAGCAAACCTCAAACTTGAGCCGTGCTCGATACCAAATGATGGAAATCATCAATTTAGCAACCATACACCCCGATAGCTAAAGAGCTATGATACATATGGAATGCAAATTGACACCCTCCAACGAATTGAAAACAAGGCGGATCGCTCAAGAATGAAGTAAGGAAACTATTCTAATTACTTATCAATAGAAAATTGATGAAATAACTAGAATAGCACTTTGAATTCCCTTAAGACGCCACAAACTAATAAGTCCGATAAGTCAAAGGAAAAGCAAAGATTTGGGTTGAACGCCACAAGCGTAAAAGCTCGATAAGTTCTAAAGTTCATGCAAGAACTTAAAACAAAACACTCACCGGTGTTGAAGAATTGTTATACTTCCAAATTGTCTTACATCGAGAGTCAACCTCATTTTATAGTATGAGGAATGTACAAAGAGAATGAATGCATTAAATAACATTTATATTCCTAATTCATGAATTTTGATAAACATATTTGAATGGACTTTTATTCTTCAAGTTGAGGTCTCAAATTTGTCCTTCTCTCTTTATGATCACGTTGGCCATTTTAGAATCTTCTTGCAATCATAGAATGTTGATTGAGTCTTGACTAGCTTGATGGTTCATATCATTCCCCTTTCCTGAAAAGGATTCGTTCTCGAATCATAGCCTCCATCACCTTCTAGAGAGAGCATCAGCGATCACATTTTCCTTACCTTTTTTTTTTCTTTGATCTTTGATTTCTTCTCTTTTTTTTACTTTTGATTTTCTCTCTCGCTTTTTTTTAAAATTTCGATCTCTTTTTTTTCCTTTTTTTTACCTTTGATCTTCTCCTCTCTCTTTTTTTTTTCTTCGATCTTTGATTTCCTCTTTTTTTTACTTTTGATTTTTCTCTCTCGCTTTTTTTTAACTTTCTGTTTCTCTTTCTTTTTGACGATAAAGTGAGGGGAAAAAATGAAAAACAAACGATGATAGCACAAGAAACACAAAGAATAAGAAGAAAGGAAGAATAGCAATTATGGATATCGTGATAAGAGAACAGGAAAAGTTAAAAGATAACAAATAAATGGATAAGCAAACCTCAAACTTGAGCCGTGCTCGATACCAAATGATGGAAATCATCAATTTAGCAACCATACACCCCGATAGCTAAAGAGCTATGATACATATGGAATGCAAATTGACACCCTCCAACGAATTGAAAACAAGGCGGATCGCTCAAGAATGAAGTAAGGAAACTATTCTAATTACTTATCAATAGAAAATTGATGAAATAACTAGAATAGCACTTTGAATTCCTTAAGACGCCACAAACTAATAAGTCTCGATAAGTCAAAGGAAAAGCAAAGATTTGGGTTGAACGCACAAGCGTAAAAGCTCGATAAGTTCTAAAGTTCATGCAAGAACTTAAAAAAAACACTCACCGGTGTTGAAGAATTGTTATACTTCCAAATTGTCTTACACTGAGAGTCAACCTCATTTATATAGTATGAGGAATGTACAAAGAGAATGAATGCATTAAATAACATTTATATTCCTAATTCATGAATTTTGATAAACATAGCTGAATGGACTTTTATTCTTCAAGTTGAGGTCTTCAAATTTGTCCTTCTCTCTTTATGATCACGTTGGCCATTTTAGAATCTTCTTGCAATCATAGAATGTTGATTGAGTCTTGACTAGCTTGATCTGGTTCATATCAAATAAGCATCGGAGGAAGACTCATTTCCAACCAGTTCTCGAGAGAATTGGCGAAAATGCTTACAAGATTGATCTTCCTGGAGAATATGGAGTTTCGGCAACTTTTAATGTAGGTGATCTTTCTCCTTACTTGGACGATGATGACTTGTCAGATTTGAGGACAAATCTCAAACAACCCGGGGAGAATGATGCGGGAGCATCCGAGACTACTGATCAATCCCTAAATCCTGAGTTGATTCCTTTGGCAAAACAAACACTATCGGTACTCATTCATGCCAAAACTAACTTCGGTTACAACTTACTTCGATGGGATAAGGAATGAGCGGTTACAACTTCAAAAGCTTCGGTTACAACTTCAGAGTAACCGAGTGAGCGGTTACAACTTCAAAAGCTTCGGTTACAACTTCAGAGTAACCGAGTGAGCGGTTACAACTTCAAAAGTTTCAGTCTTGTTTGTTTGGGTAGTTCCCATTGTTTGTTTGGATAGTTTCGTTATTTCAGTCTTGTTTGTTTGGGTAGTTCCCATTGTTTGTTTGGGTAGTTCCGTTATTTCAGTCTTGTTTGTTTGGGTAGTTCCCATTGTTTGTTTGGGTAGTTCCCATGTTGTTTTCTGAGTCTAATGTCTATATGACATATTCTCATTTGTAAGGGGGTGGTTGAATGAATGAAAATTGGTGAGACTTCCTCTACGTGAGTGAATATCTTCGGAGAGTGGATAACTCCTTGCGGTCTCTTTATCCTTGGAGCGTGGATTCCTCCTTGGTGGTGAGCCAAAAGCCCTTTATCCTTGGCTAGTGATATCTTTAGGCCTTGGTGGTGAGCTTCTCCTATCCCGAAGTCCTTTATCCTTGGCTGGTGAAATCTTTAGGCCTTGGTGGTGAACTTCGTAGATCCCGATCCTTATCCTTGGTTGGTGGCGTGGCCTTTATACCTTGGAAGAAGATCGTTCTATTTTATTTTTGGTGGTGAACTGCCCATTTTCCCGAAATCGCACAGTCCTGAAATTTTCTGTTCGGAGTCACTCGCCCACGCACGCATCACTATGTACAATTTTAGTTGTAAAAGAGCTAGATTTCTTTTAATACAAGTTTACGAAAAGTGGGAATTAGTGGTTTTGGTTTGACCATTATTTGTGGCTATTAGATGTCACATGCATTAGCATCTGGAATTGCTACTAGTCTCTACTGAGTACATTAAAACTTGATTCAAAATTGACCTCCTTGTTATTTGTTGTTCCATATAATTTTCAAATATGAATTGTCAATTAGAGTAGCTAATGAACCATGATAACTAAAAATCTTGATGGTGATTGTTTATAGAAGTTTGGTACAGAGCCTAATTTTATTGTTTGACTAGTGTTGAGTTGCTGTAGAAGTCTTTAATAGAAGAAAAACCAATGACTTAACTGTTACAACAAATATTTAAAATATTAGTAGCATGATGTAGGTTGCCGAAGTGGTTGTAAATGTATTTGTTGATTTACCTATCATGACATTTTTGGATTTTCTGATGATAAATTGTAAATAACATATTGCTCAGAAAAACTGTTACAAGCAATTAAATAAGAATGAATGATGCACCAATTCATACATATTCTGTTTCTTAGGGTTTGTCAAAAAATCTGGTAAGTGCACAATCTTTACCCTTTGTCTAAACTCAAGTAGGAAACCGCTTCATCATAGATTTCCTTGCGTTATACAATACAATATAATTAGATGATTGATCTAAATGAACGTTTTAAATATTTGTCGTATCAGTGCATACCAACTGGTGTTTATCAATCTGACCAGGAACGGAAGGTACTCATTTTCATATCATTTTGTAGTGATACCCAAGAAAGTGCCAAAATCACTATCCGGCCAATATTTTAAATCTCCATCGATTGCATGCTTAATCGCAGCAAGTGACCAATTCTATCATTATGGACTTGGATTTCCTTCTACAGAATTCAACAATTATGTAATTAAAAATGCAAATTGCATATTTTAGTTAGCAATTGACTAAGCAATCTGTCTTTTGATTTTCATAGTCTGATGAAGATTGTTGCAACTCTTGTGAAGAAGTTCGTGAAGCCTACAGAAAGAAAGGTTGGGGCCTTTCAGACCCTGAAATAATTGACCAGGTATTTATTGATATATGGTTCTACATGTTCCTGTACCTGCTTCTATGTGATATTAGTACATAGAATAGATATTTTGTTATTGGGATTATGCACACTTGTTCTTGATGAACTAAATATGTATAAGCAGCATAACTGCTGTAGTTTGCAGGGATATGATAGCACGACAGCATGGCACTACTACCATCACTTTGTAGTTTCTTTTGGCAATCATAGAACCATCATCCACTACATAATCTCAAGTTCAAGTGCTCCCATACTTATCAAAGCCTCATTTCTAAAACTCTTAGATCTTCATTTGCTACCTTGCAAGTGTTGGTAACAACTTAACCCAAATTTGAAGTGTGGTTAATGATTGTGCAAAATCCAAAAGAATATGATGGGAGACACCATGCTTCTCCCATCATGTTCAGATTTTCTTGTAGTATGCTACAAAAATTGGCAATTATTGGCCTTATCTTCTGAAATAATTGGTCTTAGTTTGCATCAAGCATCTAAATTAGATTGTTTTAGTTATGCCATGGATTTATCTTGTTTGATGTAGATACTGAAGAACTAGTTTTATCCGAAGTAACTGTAATGACAGCCTTGCATATAAGTTTTATCTATGAAATTTGATTAAATAAAGTTAGTGAACCTACCTTTTAGTGATTCAAACAACCTGTATGTTTTTTTTTCTTCCAAACAACTTGTATGTTATCACAGTGCAAAAGAGAAGGTTTTCTTCAAAGGATCAAGGATGAAGATGGTGAAGGGTGCAACATCTATGGTTTCTTGGAAGTCAAAAAAGTGGCAGGAAATTTTCACTTTGCCCCTGGTAAAAGCTTTCAGCAGTCAAATATGCATGTGCATGACTTGTTGCCATTCCAAAAAGAGAGTTTTAATGTAAGAAATCTTGTTTAATCAAACTTGATTATAGCTTATATCTGTGGCTTTACTATTGTTTAAATATACTTTGTTGTTTGTGAGTCCAGATAAGTCACAAAATTAACAGATTATCTTTTGGAGAATATTTTCCTGGTGCCATCAATCCTCTTGATGGGTAACTTCCTACTACATTTTCTAGTTCTCAAAATTCACATGCTGTCATTTATGTCTTTTGATTTATCAAGATATGGTTATAACATCCACCTGTTTGTTGAAATCTCAGAGTTCAGTGGGTGCAACACGCACCATATGGAATGTACCAATACTTTATCAAGGTTGGCCCTATTCT
Organism: Musa beccarii; assembly: GCA_024322285.1. Lineage (NCBI taxonomy): Eukaryota > Viridiplantae > Streptophyta > Magnoliopsida > Zingiberales > Musaceae > Musa > Musa beccarii. Next base: position 12,391,467 of record CM044402.1, read on the forward strand.
ATTTAAATTCATCTGATTTAAAATTCAACATACTATTTGTTGCATCAGCTTATGTTTTTTTTTTTTTTGTGTAAATACTATGATATCAAAGAATATTAGCTCTTCCAGAACATTCTGGATGCTAACTCTTTTTCCTTTTTAGGTTGTTCCTACTGTTTACACTGACATAAGGGGTCGTACCATCCAGTCCAACCAGGTAATTTTGGTTCCTGCAAAGGTTGTCTTTGGTAATATTTCAACTACTGATCTCTTATGATGTCCACACATGTTTTTGCAGTTCTCTGTAACCGAACATTTCCAGAGTGATGATATTGGTCGATTACAATCTCTTCCAGGAGTGTTTTTCTTTTATGACCTTTCTCCGATTAAGGTGGCATTCCTCTTTGATTAATGATTCCTCTCTCCTCACGCTTTCATTTATCTTTTGCCCTATATTGTAACACACAATCCATTCTGAGTCATGATATATAGATTAACAATTTTATATTATTATTCAGTCATTGATGATACATTTGGGTTTTGCATTCATTGCATCAAGAACTTTTGGATAAGCTGTTTGTTCATTGCTTGAAGAAATTTGTCCTACTTATGTTTTGTTTGATTTTTTTGAAAATAATTTGAAATTTGTCCTGCTTGATTCTTGTTTTACCTGACAGATCAGCATAATACTTTGTAGAGAATTTTATCCTATCTTTTAAGTCAAATATTGAAATTTTATTATGATGAATTCTTATAAGAATGCACTTTACAGGTTACATTCATGGAGGGACATGTATCTTTCTTACACTTCTTGACTAATGTTTGTGCAATAGTTGGAGGTAATACTCCCCCTCATTTTTACAATTATCAGCTACTTGTGAAAAGTGTTCTGTGCCACCAAATATATTATTTGTCTGATGGCCAGAATTTTGTATTTATTTTCTTATACTTTTGAATTTAATGAAATTCAACAAGATGGTTGTTTATAAATGATTATGAATTATAATAAAGGATATTAGTCTTTTTAGGTACATCATCTACCAACTTGTGTTTGCAAAACACAACGAGCAAAACCTGCACTTTATGAAGGGTTGCCATATCATACTTCGATTGTGCCTTCCCTGCTGGGGTTATGCGATTATTACACTTATCCCTTCCATTTCCATCTGCTGCTACTGTCTATATCTCTGGGATTTGCATGTCATTTGAGATGGTTCTGTAGCCAGATTGAATGGTTCTCTGGCCATATTGATAGAACTTTCTCATGCATGTACCCTAATATGCAACATATCGTCTATTCAGGTCTTCCTATTTATTTTAGGCAATTACCTTTATTAATTAAATTTGATACATTTGCTCTGTGTTTGGAAACAGTTGAGTGTGCTGTTTAGTTCTTGTTGGTATAGAGAAAAGATATTATTATATAGGCCCAGAAGTTAAATTATGTACATCCTGGTTCATGCATCTTTCTTTAATATCTTCAACAGCTTAGAGGAATATGTTTAAATATGTTCTTTGTGCTTTCAGGTGTTTTTACTGTTTCTGGAATATTCGATTCATTCATCTATCATGGTCAAAGAGCAATCAAGAAGAAGATAGAGATTGGTAAATTCAGCTGATTTTGTCTATGGTGTTAAAGTCCTAGTGCCAATCTGAAGGACATTCACACAAATCGGAACTTGTTACATATATCAGAGAAAGGTAGTCTACTCACAATTCCATTTGCAAGTAATATTGAGTTGCTTGACAGTGTCATGCTGGGTTATTTCTTGGTTTAGTCTGTCTCTGCACCCCGAGCCCATCGATGTAATTGATATCACACTCTGATGAAAGACCATTTGTGAAAACATGAGATTGAGTGCTGATGAAAGACCATTTGTGAGCAAAGAGACAGATGAGGCGGTGTCCATAGGAGTATAAACTGATCATTTTGACAGTCATGGCTAAGGCTTTCTCCCAAGTTTTGTTTAGCAGGAAATGGTATAGACATGATTCATTGTCGTGTTACATACGAGTTGAGCTGCTTACGTTGAAAAATCTCAACTTTCTCATTTTGATATTTTAGTGCAATTGTTCTGCTTGCAGGATGTTGTAAGTTTGGCAAGGGAACGGACTCTTTGAGCCAGGTGAGAGATGGTTTTGGGTGTGAAAGAAATGTAGTGATTTGAGGCCGTAGAAAATAAATCGCAGATTCACGGTAATCATCCTGGGGTATTTGTATCCGCTCCTACTTTTACTTATAAGAATATATGGGCTGACGGCCCGGCCCAGATTGATTTCATCTGCTCCTGTCTTGCTGGGTCGGATGGATGGATTGACCGGGGCACGTTCGCCGCTCGTAACATTTAGAGCACGGAAATGGAAATTAAGGGGTTTGGCCACGTTTATTGTTAGACTGAAACACGGTGGGCGCCACGAAAGCAGAAAAACTAATTAGGGGGGGGGGGGGGAGTGATACGGAATGAGTTTTGAGAGAAGAAACTCGCGGGGGTGATACGGAATAGATTTTGAGAGAAAAAAGATGAGAGTATAATAGTATTTGCTGGAATAAGTTTTTTCGGATAGAAAAGAAGATACTCACGAAAAATATTTTAACACAATCATAAAACAGTTCACCACCAGGTTTAAAATCACATAGGGATACAGAAAACTTCACCATCCCAAGGAAATTAAACGAAGATACAAAACAGTACAAAAGGACTCACCACTTAAGGAAGAATCCAAGAGATACAGAGTTGTAAGAGAGCTCCATGAGTGCTTCTACCAATATCTTCAGTTTCTAAAACCCTCTTTAACCCTAAAACACCAAAATAAATAACTGTGCATGAAACAATCATTCATGCATAGGGAATTTCGAGATTAAATGTCTTACAACTATTAACCAACTTTATTAATGTATTTCTTAGTCATGAAGAAAAGTGTAAATGTCTTACAGTTGTAACATAGTGTAGAGAATATACTAATGAGCTGTCATGGGCTAAGTTGAAGACTTTGAGGCAACATTGTGGGCTTAAAATATACCATACATCAACAAGGTCAACATGAGCATATTGTAGCAATTTAGGCACTCTCGTGTCGATGATGCTTTATGGTGAATATGTTTTGTTTTGACGATTTTGATGACAAAACTTATATTTCAAATTTATACGATAATGGCTTTCGTATAAAATTTTTGAACATGACCGCATAAAATAAAACACATAAAAAGAAGAATATATTATCATGATAAATTGAAGATGACATATAATTGACATGTTATATTGGCCTTAATTTTTTTTATGATAATTTTTTTGGATGACATGTCATTTTTAATGAAACTTGTGTTTCGATTTTTGAACTTGATCGACATCTTTTAAAACAAAAAGGACTTGAATATGTTTACATGAAATTGCATTCTCTATCTTTGAAGTTTTGGGGAATGTGTCAATTTGGATGAGTTAAAAAGGATAAATATCTTGAAAATAAAACAAATATCAATAGAATTAAAATGATGATATCATGCTTGATGATTTGTTTTACGAAATTTGTCTCTAAGTCTTGAACGTTCATGCTTGTTTCTCTTTTTTTTTCGGTAAGTAAATGTAATTGGATTTAGTATGAAGTTTGTACAAAATAGCTTTATCTACACAAGCCATAGACTAAAGCTTGAGATCTCTTAGAGTAGTCTAGGAGAATGCACCCCACCTCAGAAAGGTGGAATGGACTCACTCCACCAGACTCATCTCCAGGAGTAATCAAACAGAAAAGTAGTAATGACTATACATGTTATAGACTATGACTCTTTACTATAGGTAACAAATAGCAAAATATAATAGCCAACCATTCCTGGACGACCTGTGAATACATCACATTATTGAAGCATAGAATCATGCAATATAACAATCTCATTACAGAAAGTATTAACAAATTATAAAATTGAATCTGATAAAGATCTCTTTTTCTCTACTTATTAAATGCTTCATTTCTAGATCCTGCTCCATACATGATCTTGAGTCACTAAGAATCTCAAGCAAAAGGTGAGCATTGTGTGTGTTGTGGCCCCCAAAGATTCTGCCACACCTCTCCCTCCAAATCCATCAAATAGTACATCTGAAAGTAACATTTGCTAGTTATGTAAGAAACCCTTTTTGTTGAGAAACTGTTAGAGTTATTCTAATTCTTGATGCAAATTTGGCATTGGTGGCCTATTTAGTTCAAATCTCTTTAGAATCTCCTTCCATACCCAATTAGTGTTATCACAAGCAAAATAGAGATGATTAATACTTTCTTCCTATTGTATATAAAGAGAGCATCGATTAACAAGGTTGATACCTCTTCACTTTATATTGTCTATTGTAGGTAGTTTGGCAAAAAGGGTCTGCCATTTGCATAAGGAATGTTTCTGTGAGTCCGGTTTATCCCATATCCAACTACTTGGGATCCACTTGTTGTTTCTTTGTCTAATTTGATTCCATGCAGATGTAACACTAAATTTACCATTATCATAAAGCTAAATAAGTATATTTGAAGAGTTGTTCCTGATTGGAAGAGTTATAATAGTCGGCTAAAGTGATAGTATGTTAAGAGAAATAGGATTAGGAAGACACTAGGTGCCGTTAGCAATGAACTCAGAAACCTTTCAATATTTAAGGGCCCCAAGATCTCTTCATACTCTATCACCATATAATTGGAATATACTTTTCCCATTCACCTAAGGATCATACCACATATTAATGCTAGTCCCAGAAAAGATTGCATAAGAAATATGTTTGATTAGCCAATTCCTTGCCTTCAAAATTTCTTTCTAAGCAGCAGAATGATATGTTTTTATTGGAACTTCCCAAATTGATTTCTTGGATAGGTATTTAGCAAAAACACATTGTGACCATAAAGATTTGTTTTGTAAAAGATCCCATAATTTTTGTACCAAACAAGCTTTATTCCAATCTCTCATATTTCTTATATTCAGCCCCCCTTCATCTTTCGATTTACAGATGATATCCCAATTTACCATATGCATTGCCTTACTATCTGTGCCATTTCAGAAGGAGTTCTTAAAGAATCTTTCAATATCCTAAAGAAGTCCAACAGGTAGAAGAAATACATTAGACCAATAAATAAAATAAGAGAACAACATAGATCGGATGAGTTCAAGTCGTCATGCTTTGGAAAGAAGTCTAGTTTTTCAAAAAGAAATTGTATTCTTTATTTTTTATAGGATAGGTTGACAATGGGTTTTGTGAATGCCAATGGATATAAGTGGGAGTCCCAGATAAGGAACTAACAGGCTTCCCTCGCTAAAACCCAAATTTTGTATAATAAAGTCTTTATCTTCAATGCAAGGACTCATATAGACTTTACTTTTTGCATGATTTAGCTAAAGGCCAGAAACTAAACTAAAATCTTTCAGAATAGTAGCTAAATTCCTCACTAAAGTAGAGTCATTGCGAAGAAATATAATAAGATCATCTATAAAAGTTATGTGGGATATATGAATAGAACCAGCATGGGGGTACCTTAATGCTGCCATCAGAAACTACCTCTTCCAACATACAACTGAGTCCTTCCATTACAATTGTAAAAAGATAAGGAGAAAGTGGATCTCTTTGTCAGATGACATTCGTACTCCCAAAAAAACCAATAGGTGAACCATTGAAGAGAACCGAAAATTTTGGAGTTTCCAAGTAGTATTGAATCCAATTAACCCATTGTTGAGGGAAGTTCATACTAAGGAGCATCAGATAGATAAAGTGTCTATTAATAGAATCAAAGGCTTTCATAAGTCAGCTTTAAAATAGAGTTTCATCCCTCTTGATTTGGAGTACAAATCCTTGGCCAAGTCATTAGCAAGAAGAACATTATGATGCTTCTTCCTTTAATGAAAGCAGCCTGAGTAGGACTAATGATCTTGTCCATAATCTTTTACATTTGATCTACAAGCAACTTGGATATAATTTTGTAAATAAAGTTACATAATGAAATGGGTCTATAGTGCTCTAATGAATCAGCCCCTGCATTCTTGGGAACTAAAGAAATAAAAGTATAATTTATCTCTTTAAGAATACGACCTAAAGAGAAAAAAATACTAAAAAGCTTTAATTATGTCATTGCTAATGATAGACCATACAATTTGATAAAATTCATTTGAAAATCCATCTGGACTAGGGCTTTTGTGCTTCGGTGACTTAAAGACAACTCTTATAATTTCTTCATCTGTAATTAGTATATTGAGGAATGAAATTGCATCAGAATCAAGCTTTCTAGTAGGCTCCAGATAAATATTATTAGGCTGCTCCTCTTGATTAAGTAATGAATAGAAAAATTGTTTAGTGTGTGCTGTAACCTTATCCAAATTCTCAATAAGATTATCGTCTTTGTTTTTACATTTCCTAATGTAGTTAATGGCCCTTATAGTAGTAATGATAGCATAGAAAAACTTAGTGTTAGAATCTCCTAGAGTAAGCCTGTGTTGTCGAGACTTCTGTTTTGCAAAAATTTCCTCTTGCTTTAAGGCTTGCATGAATTGATACCTAGCTTCTGCCTTTTTGTTAATAAGATTCTCATTAAGGGACTGAAGATGTAGCTCATGTTGCATCGTCATTAGCTCCATTTTGTTTAACTGGACTCGGGTGGTAATATTGCCAAAAGTATTAGTATTCCACTCCTTAAGTACTGCTTTACATGCTTTTAGCTTCTAGCATAAGATGTATGGAGGAGAATCATGCATAGTAACATTCCAAGCTGATCTGATAATCTCGAGGAACTAAGGATGAATACTTCACATGTTAAAGAATCTAAATGGTTTCTTGCCTTTAGATGTTGCTTTGTCTATGTGTATATATATTGAAGAGTGATCAGAGAATAACTGAACACTATACTCCATAAGTAAATCAGGGTAAACTATTGGCCATGCTTGATTAATCAAATACCTGTCGAGTCGAGCCATTATTTTCCTATGGGCAGCACTTTGATTACTCCATGAAAGCTAATCCCCTACTGATTTCATATCAATCAATGAAGCAGTATCTATGTAATCATTAAAATTCTGAAGTTGGCTTTCTGAAAGTGGTTTACAGGGTTTTCATTGTATATTGAACAGTATTAAAGTCACCAAGAACAATCCAAGGAACTTTAAGATAGCTATTTGCAATGTTAATTAGACTAGTCCATAAAGTATTTCTTTCATACATATTATTCGAAACATATATACCATTAATATGGAATTGACAATCATTCTTTTTGTCCTCTGCCTTAAGATGGATAAATTGTTTTATAGCAGAAATAAACCAAACACTAACAAAGTTGAGATATCATAAGACTAATATTCTATCATAAGTGTCGCAAGAATCATTGGTAAGAAGTTCTACCTCCGGCCATATTAAATTCTTTTGAATATGAACTTGAGATGGTTTAAGTTTTATTTCCACAAGAATAACAATATCATAAGCAGCAGACCTAATTATTCTATTGAGCTCCTGACATTTCTCAGGTTTATTAAGTCCATGAACATTCAAGCAGATTATCTTCATCAAAAATAAAATAGATGGAAAAAGAAGTAAGAGATTCTTCCTAAGTAGAAGGATGTGCGACTTAGGAAGGATATCCTTTTTCGTATCCTTAGATTTTACATTTTCCTCCCACACTATATCCTTACCTTTAAAGTCTTTTTTCCTGACCGGTATCTAATACCTATGTGTTATCATAAGATTCTGACAAATACCCATGTGTTATCATAAGATTCTGACAAATGGAGACTGATCATTAATGTACCTGAAGCTTCTCTAAGCTTCTGTTTTGCCCTTTCTATAAGGTACTCTTTGTAGTTCCTATTCCAGTGCCCATCTTTGCCATAGTGGAAGCACTGGCATTTGTCCTTTGTTGGGTCTTTCTTGACAACCTTTGCCTTACCCATTTTGCCCTTGCCCTTGCACTTCTTAAGGGTCTTCTCAGTCTTCCTTTTCTTTCTGGTCTCACCAGTGTAGAGAACTGGCTTCTCTTTCTTGAAGGTGCTCTCTGCTTCTCTCAACATATTGAGGAGCTCTGGGAGGGTCACCTCAAGTTTGTTAATATTAAAATTCATTATAAACTGAGAAAAGGAATCTAGTTGGGACTGAAGTACAAGATCCACACATAGGTTATCCTCTAGGACCATTCCTAGACCTGTGAGTTTCTCGATCTACTCAATCATCTTAAGGACATGGTTCTAAATCGGTGTCTCTTTAGTCATCCTAGCACGGAAAAGACTCTTTGATATCTCATATCGTTGAGTTCTTCCCTGTTCCTCAAACAGTTTGTGGAGATGTAGGAGTATGAAATTAACATCCATATTTTCATGCTGTCTCTGTAACTCAGTAGTCATAGAGGCCAACATATAACACTGAGTAAGAGTGGAATCATCTAAGTACTTCACATAACGAGCGATCTCATCCTCGTTTGCCCCTTCTTCGGGCGTAGGGTGATCTGTATCAAGGACATACATGATTTTTTTCACCATGAGAATGATTCTCAGATTGCGAAGCCAATATGTATAATTTGGACCAATGAGGCGGTTGGCATCAAGTATGCCACGTAAAGGATTTGAAAGTGACATTTTTCTAAAATAAAAGATATAGTAGAAATAAATAACATGTAGACTTTGCAGAAATTTAAACAATTAAGATAAGGACTTCTATCTTAATGTACTCCCACTAATTTTTCACGAGACACACAACACCCTCCGGTATGTGAATCGGAGACCCCCGACGGATCTCTAGTAGGGATCAGGATCCAATCGGCGTCTTAACGTAACCTCGAGGGACTCGACCAATCACGTTAAGCCCGTAAAGGTAGGCAACTCTTGTCAATCATAACTCCTTGTGATTCCCGTCCTATTTGGCCTCCGAACCACCATGGCCTTAAGGGACTTGACCAACCATGATATTCGGTTAAGTCATTAACATCATTACCAGATGAGTCTGATTAGGTGATATACTCTCGAGGGACTCGACCAAGTATACCATATCCTCAGGTCACCTATGACATCTCTATGTCGTAGATAAGATGGCGAGACACGATATAGGTGAGTCTCGAGGGAGTCGACCAACTCAACCTACACTAGGAATCGGCTCCTAGCTATAACGATGGAAGGCCATGTGGGTCAATCTAATTGCCTCACGTTTACCGACTTAATATTATTAATGGAGAGGATTTTTGATTTGGTCTCCTAACATAATGTGTCACACATACATATTTAATATATATATCTACATCGCATGCATATATATATATATATATATATATATATATACATATCTAGTAGGTGTATAACTAATCACACATCACATGAGCAATCACACCAGATGATCATGGACCATATCCTAATGTGATCAGGCCCGAGCCAGTGGGCCCAATCACTCACATCAAGATCTATGTGTACTTCAGCGCATCTCTATGCCCTGTGATCGTCCATCTCGCTTCGTCGGATCCGTCGGCATCTCAACGCATCTCCATGCTTCGGATCGTCCGTCTCGGCCTCATGAGTCATGCTATCACTGCGCCTCCTCATGTAATTACAACATAATTACAGGCATATAGGCCTGACAATAAATGAGAAAAATAGAGGCTCGCAGGCCCCAATAATAAAAATTACATGTACACACATCACAGGTCCATGATCATCTATTCACATCATACATCACATGTATATATTATTTTATAGGACTACTAGATAAAAATAATAGTTAATTAAACTATTTAATTAACATATTTAATTTTTTGAAATCAAGGACATAAAGGGAATTTTTGAATTCCCAAGGGTATTTCGATAATTCGACCAAAAGGGTATTTTGGTAATTCTATCATTAGAGACAAAATTTAGAATTTCTAAAATTTCAAAGGGTAAAACTATCTTTTACCCAAAACCCTAATACCTTTCCCTTCTGCAGAGTTGCGGCCGTTGCAACCCTATCGACGTCGGCCACTACGGTAGGCACACGGCAGACCCTACTCACTGCGCGTTGGCCGTAGGGCGTCATCTGTCCACGGGCGGCGCTACCCCTTGCGGGTGCGCCCACATGTCAGGCGAGATCACCCATGGTGGTGCTTTGCTCCTCATGGATCGGCGCGCATCTTGCCCCTTACGCTACGGGAGGGGAGGCGGCGCCCGCCGCCTACGGCATAGCGCCTACCGTCGGTGCCTCTGCAGCGCTGGCCTGCGAGCACGGGGGCCTAGTGCTGGTGCCTCTGTGGCGCCGCCCGGCACACGCCGCCGTCGGTGCGTTCGTGGGGTGCTGCTGCCTCGTGCCGTTGTTCACGCAAGCGCAGCGGCGCGCAGCGCTGCGCTGGCTGGCACTCGTCGAAGCCTCGCGGCGCCCGCAGTCGCCGGCGTAGGTCTTTGGCGTTGCTCGCAAGCAGCCCGTCGGTTGTTGCTTATGCAGGCAACAAGGCTACTTGCGGTCGTTGCACGAGTACAACGGGCAGCAATAGTTGCTGCCCTTCCTCGCCTTTCGCGCCAATGATTTTGGCGTCAAAAGCAGATCTAAAACACAACACACGCAGTTTAAGATCCGATCTTCGCATGAACAACCTGGCTTTAATACCACTGTTGGGAAATCCGTTAGTGGGAGCGACATTACATGCGTAGCGGAAGAACAAAAAAAAACAAAATCCCAGATTTTCCATAGAAAGTTTCTATCGTCGTGCGAAGATCGGTGTGTCAAAAATAAATATGCAAAACTGCACGTGTAAAAGAAGATACCTAGGGAGATCGTATATCCTTGAATTCCTCTAGATCTGTGGGAGAGGATGAAAGAGGTCAAGTGTCCTCCTCTCTAGCGATATCCACATGGCAGGGATTGTGACGATGCACCTCTCTCTCTCTAGGGAGAGGAGAATAGGAGGTGGCTACCAAAAACCCTAAGTCTCTAGAGCTTTGGTTCCCTCCTATTTATAGAGGCCCCCTGAAAACCCTAATGGATCTTTTGTCCTATTGGGTATTAGATCTCCATCCAATTACCCAAGCCTCTTGGATTAGTGGGTTTCTATCCAATAATATCTTATTAGCAATTATTGGATCTCATCTCAAGATCTAATAATTCAGGGGCTTAATGGATATCTAATAAGATATGGGTTCAGCGGATATCTCATATCCGAACCTCTACTCGTCGCAACACCTATCATATGTGTATGACCCTCTAGGCCCAATATCGAGCTGGCCATGAGTTATACTTGTCAGAACTCCTTCTGATATAGTGAATTATTATCTCTATAATAATTCACCCAACTCATCGACTGCGGACGTACCAGGCCACTACGGCGCGGCCCCCAGACGATACAGGGGAATCCAATCCTTTGGACCTATTTGTCCTCAGTTACCATGTATCTATAATCTCTCATCCATCTAATATCCCAAAGACCCTATACCGGGCATGGTGCTGTCAGGCCCATACGGTCTCTCCTCAAGTCTTGCTCTTGTCAGATTCTCCCGGAGAACTCTTTCTCTCTCAATCCGAATAACCTTGGCCAAGGATTTGTTCGAGCAAGAACACATGAGATATTCCTCTCATGATACCGAGAGCAGATGATCCTCTATTGACGCTCAATAGCCCTTGTAAGGTTGGCTACCACTCCCAATGACCGACTGTACTAGATATGGAACTTTCCAAACCTATAAGTCCGGTATTAAAGAGTGGAGTACTCATACAAGACATCCTTAGTGTCTCAAGTCTAAGGACCAGATACACTACTGGGACTACGGAATCACTGTCTGAAGTGAGGTATCAATAACCACTATGAGCGAATCAATCTGTGAACTCATTCTCCAATGAGCACCTGCACTGTACCCTTCGTGTCCCCACATGAGTAGCTATGAGACCAGCTACCTCTATCATATGAACGGGTATACAGCACACCAGTCTATCCGATTATCTCGATGTCCTTCTCGAGTTACCTATGACCAGGATAATTTAGGGTCTGTGTTTAAAGATGAATCGGTCTCATTATCGTAATCTCATCACGATCCAATTCTCATTGCACATATCCAAGGACTTCACAATATACATCTAGATAATGTGAGATAATGCCAATAATTATAAACAAAGAGATTGACGCAGCGTGTTACAGGTGTTATCACTCATGTGATTGGCTTGTAGGGCACCTATAACTAGCAAGAACCAGATACACTACTAGAACTACGGAGTCGCTGTCTGACGTGAGGTATCAATAACCATCTAGCATTCTATAGGCAGATCAATTAGTGAACTTATTCCCCAATGAGCACCTACATTGTACCCTTAGTATCCCCACATGATTAGCTATGAGACTAGCCACCTCCATCATATGGACGGGTATACATCACACTAGTCTATCCAGTTATCTCGATGTCCTTCTCGAGTAACCTATAACCAGGATAATTTAGGGTCTGTGTTTAAAGGTGAATCGGTCTCATTATCATGATCTCATCACGATCTGATTCCCATTGCACAGATCCAAGGACATTACAATATTTGCAACACGTAAGATAAAGTGATAAAATGCCTAATAATACACAAAGAGAAAAAGTGCATATCAAGTCACAAGTGCCATCACTCATGTGATTAGCTTGCAAGGCACATATGACTAGCAACAATATATGCAACACACAAGATAAAGTGATAAAATACCTAATAATAAACAAAGAGAAAGATTGCATATCAAGTCACAAGTGTCATCACTCATGTGATTGGCTTGCAGGACACATATGACTAGCAGTAATTAGGGTAAAAATTAGGTGATAATCTTGATTAACCCTAATAGGAGCCAATTAGGCCTTATGTGGATTGAATTGGGCTGGATTCAAGGTCCATTTAGTAGTGCTAGACTAGGTCTAACGGTGGCACCACCCCGGGAATTGATTCCTAGGTGGTCTGGGTGATGGTACCGTCCCAAGTCAGCGGTAGTACCTACCAATGGTGCTACCGCTTGACAGGTGGTAGTACTGTCAGTCCACAGAGCTCGAGGACTTTGTCATATGGTGGTACCACTTAGTACACTGACAGAGCATGGTCAACTGGCGATGGTACCGCTAGTACTCGAAAATCTAGGATGTGATTATTTTTGGCTCTATTTTTTAAGCCAATTGAGTCAATAAATATCCCTCTTATCTTAGCTGGCTAAGCACCTTTTGAGAAGTAAAAAACTGAGTCAAAGCTATAGCAAAATTGTGTTCGATAGCTTGAGTGTTCACCTCCCACTTTTTCTTTATCAAAATTCTATAAGAGTATGAACCACTTGTAAAAGTTTGTAAGAGGGGTACTTGGTCCTTCCCCTTCAAGAAGATTTTAATAGTAAAAATTGGGAGCCTCATCGGAGGAGGTTTCGAAAGTGGGCGTAGGTCATTTGACTGAACCACTATACATCACTGCGTACTACTTTAGATGTGTGAGTTTTAATTTCTGCATTTTGCTTTTACTTAGTTGCAAATCTTTTGATCTTCTTCTCACTACTCTCATTGCATTCACTCGAATTACGTTGCTTAAGTCTCTTTTGTCGGACCAAATTTTTTGAATGAACAACTCTTTCCGAAATCATTTTAAATTTACGGGTTTTATCCGCTGCACTAATTCACCCCCCCCCCTCTCAATGTCGCTCAAATCCTAACACATACTATCCTTTTGTACTCTAGTGTCTTATGGGATAATTTGGACCTTTGCCAGAAATGGTAAAGGGTATGTGCTTAGAGCCCCACGATTACTCTATCGGCCCCCATTGACTTCACTCAAACGTGGGCGGATGGAGCTCCCAAACTTGGGAGACTTATCTTTGGTGATCATCCAGAAATGGATGAGCCTTATTATGTATATGATCCCACAGCATCCTCTATGTTTTTGATATGATATCCAAAGCATTACTTATGTATCTGTATGTGCACTTTGAGTGAGAATGAAATGAATGCAACATTAGATATGACATTTGAGCTTCTATCTCTTATTCGTTATACTGATATGCGCTTAGATATCTCATATGGCATTGTTATACTTCAAAATATGTTTCAAATAATTTCATATACCATTAATATACTCTGAAATACTTCTTATGCTATTGGTATCCTCCGAAACATTTCATATATCATTAATATGTTCCGAAATGTTTCATATGTCATTGATATGCTCCGAAACATTTCATACATCATTGATTTGCCCTACAATGTTTCATATGCCATTGATATACTCTGAAATATTTCATATGCCATTGTTATGCTTTGAAATATATTTTAAAATGTATCATTTGCCACTGTTATGCTTTAAAATATTTCATATATCGCTGATACATTTCGAAACATTTTGCATACCATTGTTATGTTCCAAAATATTTTATTTGCCCTTGATACACTCCGAAACATTTCATACATCATTGATATGTTTTGAAATATTTCATTTACCCTTGATATGCTCCAAAACATTTCATACGTTCTTGATATATTTCAAAATGCTTCTTATGCTCTTGATATGCTTCGAAACATTTTATATGTCATTGATATGCTCCGAAATGTTTTATATACCATTGATATATTCTGAAATATTTTATATGCCATTGATACACTTCAAAATGTCCTATGTGCAATTGATATGCTTTGAAATGCTTCTTCTACTATTGATATGCTCTAAAATATTTCATATACCATTGACATATTTCGAAACATTTAATATGCTATTGATATGCTCTGAAATGTCCTATGCACTAATGATATGCTCTGAAATATTTCTTACACCCTTGATATGCTCTGAAACATTTTATACGTCATTGATATGCTCTGAAAAGTTTTGTATGTCATTGATATGCTCCGAAACAATCTTACGCCTTTGATTTGTGCCTAAATGCTTCATATGCTATTTGATACATGCTTAAATTCTTCCTATGGTAATGATATACTCCAATTTCCTCTCCTTAATTGTTATGAATAAAGTATAATTCGAATAAAATGGCTCTTGTGATTTTGCATCTATTGAGATGCTATCTATAAACTCTTGTATTCCTGTCTTGTATTTTGATATCAAGTTTATTTGAAAACTATCCTCTTTTGCTATAGATATGTTAGTCACTTGCTAAGCTCTTTATACTCACTCTATTGCTATATAAATTTTCCAAGTTAGCTTGTCCCTCACTGAAAAGTTAGATTTGGGCTGAGATAGTGAAAAACTAGAAAATTTTTGGGCAGATCTTTATTGGTTGATAGGTTTTTGTTGTATAAGTACACTTTACATCTGATGAAATATTAAGGATAAACCTAAACTTATGTGTTATAAAAGTTTAAAGGACCTCTCATGTTCAAGATTTTGAAATGATAATTTAAGTTGTATAAGGATATGAACTTGTGGTAAATGTTAGTTTTTGTGATTGTATGTATTACCACAATTATAGATTTATGATGTGGTTGATGCTTAGTTGAGTTGATTTTGGATCTTATGAATCATTGAGTGAAGTGGTGTATGAATATAAACTACACTGGTTTTATGAGTGTGAATTTATGACTTGAATATTTCTTAGTGTCCTCAAATGTTAGTTTGGATCCTGGGATTAGATTGTTGTTGAATCATAATATTATGGATTTTAAGATAGGGTCACACCTTATGAATGAGATTAATTCAAGGGAGGGGGGGAGTGGGGGGAGGCATGACGGAGGTGGTATCAGAGCATGATTTGAGAATCACTGAGATATTTGGTAAGTTTAATATACAAACTATATTGAGGTTTAGTAATTATATGGCGATCGATAGTAATTTTCTTTGATGTCTTCTACGAATCTAGGGTGACAAGGATATTTAGTCCCACCTCATTTTCTTTTGATTAATTGAGTAGGCTGAAAGGGTTAATCGGGGATATCAAATCAAAATGGATTGAGAATTGAATAGTTTAAGAAGGTCAGTCCTCCTAGTTTTAGGGGTGAGGCTGATCCAATGATAGCAAAACAATGGATGATGCAAATAGAGAAAATATTCAACGTTTTAAAATACCATGATGATCAGAAGGTTTCTCTTGCTACCTTCATGTTAGAAGGAGAGGCTATGCACTAGTGGAGGACAATAAAGAGGATTTCTGAAGTTCGACATGAGCCAATCATTTAGAAGGTATTTACAGAAAATTTCAATAATAAATATTTCCCAGATTGCATTAGAGAGCAGAAAGAATTGGAGTTCTTAAATATCATCCAAGGAAACTTGACAATGACAAAGTATGAATCTATATATTCACTGAGCTCCCCAGATTTGCCCCACATATGACTGATGATGAATCTAAAAAGATAAAAAGATTTGAAAGGGGTCTAAGGCCAACAATAAGAAGCCGGATATTAGCCTTAAAACTCCAAGTATATGCTGATGTAGTAGAAAGAGCTTTAATAATTGAAAAAGACTTGAAGTAGATCCAAGAAATCAGGAATAAGAATAATAAGGATAAGTTTATTAGTAAAAGTAAGAGAGGAAGTGAACTAGAAAGATAGACAAGAGCCTCTAGTCTCACTATTCCAAGTGGTAATAAGTGATACATAGTTTATACGAATGCTTCAAGAAAAGGCCTTAGCAGTATTTTGATGCAAGATAGGAGAGTGATTGTTTAAGCTTCTAGACAACTTAAGGAGTTATAAACAGAATTATCCAATTCATGATCTAGAATAGCAATTATTTTTGTTCTAAAGATTTAGAGACATTATTCATATGGGCGGATAATTAAAATCATTACCGATCATGAGAGTTTAAAATACATTTTTACTTAGAAAGAGTTAAGTATAAGGCAATGAAAATGGATAAAACTTTTAAAGGATTATGATTGCACCTTCCGTTGCCACCCTAGGTAAAGCCAATGTTGTAACTAATGTATTTTGGTATAAAAAATAAAAAATTATGACTTGAGTGTTATAAGGAACATGCGACACTCAATGAAATTGATGGCCTCTATCAAGACTCAATATGATCTTATTCAATAAATTAACGAAGGATAATGATGAGATCCACATTTTGTTTACTTGAGAAATGAAGTAGAAAAAAGGATTGAAGTCAGATTTTTGAATTTCAATGGATAGCCTATTGAGATTTAAGGATAGAATATGCATCCCTAATGATCGATATATTGAGAAACGAATCTTAGAAACAAGTTATATTTTCAAGTACACTATGCATTCGAGTAGTACTAAGATGTACATAGATTCTAAAAGTCATTATCTGTGGGAAGGCATGAAGATTAAAATTATAATATATGTTTTAAAGTGTTTGACTTATCAGCAAATCAAAGTAAAATACCAATAATCTGGAGGTTTGTTACAACTTTTAAATATTCATGAGTGGAAATGGTAATGTGAAACTATGAATTTTGTTTCGGATCTACCCAAAACCTCTAGAAGGTATGATACAATTTGGGTCATCATTGATAGGTTAACCAAATTTGCATATTTCTTACCTATCAATATGACTTACTCTTCTGATAGACTTGTGAATTTATATATCCATGATGTTTCAATGCTCAGATCACATGTATTTGATCCCTCTCGTAATATTAAGTATGAGCTGATTGTGATTGATAATGACTTGTCTTATGTAGAGGAGCCCACTCAGATCATTGATAAGAAAGAAATGGATCTTAAGAAATAAGGATCATTCCTCTAGTTAAAATGATTTGGAGGGTATCATTCTATTGATGAACCTACTTAAAAGCTAGAGAAAGAAATGAAGAAAGTTTATCCTCATCTTTTCATTGATAGAGGTATAATAAATTTAGAGGACTAAATTTTATTTTAAGGGGGGAGAGTGTAACATCCCTCATTTTTGAATATTTTGTAAGGGCTTGTTTGTAATGTAAGGACCTATTTATAAATATGAGGATTCTTTAATAGTTCTTTTGCACTAAATAACTTTATATTAAAAGTTTATTACTAGAAACTAAAGTGTGAATCTTAGTAATTAGATATAATTTGTGAAAGGTTCATATTAAGTTAAAAAAATGGAGGACATGTGTTTGTTTATTTTATGGATGACATATAAGCTTCCATCATGCATGTTTGCCACCTTACTATCTTTGTATTAACTAAACCTAAGTAATTAGAGAAAAAACTAAAAAAAAACTTATCAAATGGAGGAAAACTTTGCAGCTAATGTAGACTTGAGAAGAGAAGGAAAGAGGAATTGAAGTAGGAGAAGAAGTTTTACTTTGGCTTGAGGTTTTGCATTAATTCCCCACATTTGGTAATCAAATTTTTCTAAGACAAGTGTTCTAACCCCATCCTATGGCAATTTTGAACTCTGATTTCATCTCAATTCTAAAAAAATTTTGAAATATTTTGGCTTTGATATGATATCTCTCCCATTTAGGAATAAACTATAAATTTAGAATTTTTTGAGATTTTGACCTTACTGCATTGTTCTAGCCATAACATTATGTACCGAACTTTGATTTCAGCAAAATCAAATTTATCCGGAATTAGACTCAAATATCTTTCTTTGATCCATGATTAACAAATTTGGACTCTAAATACCTATCCAAACTATTATTTCAACTGACCCTATGAAATCTGTAAAACAAAGACTATCGGTTTTGACCTTTAAGTATTTTTTTTATTTGTAACTCTCTGTATAAGAATCTAATTATTACAAATCATATTCCATGAGATACTAGACTCATATATCTTTCTTTTGATACTAATATTAAAAGATTTGAGATATAAATGCCTATTGAAACATCTGTTCTAATCATCTCTATAAATTCTGCCAAACAGATATGATGTTCTCTGACCTTTGGTTATTAATCTATTTATAACTCCTTGTTGGAAACTCTAATTCATACAAAACTTATTTTTCTTAAACTATATTGATATATCTTTCAAATGAAACCTATTTCGAGCAAATTGGAGCATATTTGGTCATTCAAATAGTTCATGCTGTGTGCCTTTCAAATTCTGCCAGAATCAAATTTTTATCGATAATGCCTATTGTTGTTTCATCCTTTTGGAAATTAATTTCAGCTAAAATCTCTCCTTCAATTTGAGTTTTATATTATTGCATTGAATTCTTGTATACTCTTGTCCTTTAATTATTTGTATACCTGAATCTATTATGTAAAGTTTATGTTTGTATCAGATTGTTTCGTATAGGCGCATGTATGTTTCATTGTTCCGCATGTGCTTCCGATATGTGCCAATTTTATTATTCATACTATCCTTTTGTACTCTAGTGTCTTATGGGATAATTTGGACCTATGCTAGAAATGATAAAGGGTATGTGCTTAGAGCCCCATGATTGTTTTGTCGGCCCCCATTGACTTCACTCAAACGTGGGTGGATGGAGCACCCAGACATGAGAGACTTATGTTTGATGGTCATTCAGAAATTGATGAACCATATTATGTATGTGGTCTCACAACACCCTCTATTGTTTTGATATGATATCCAAAGCATTACTTATGTGTTTGTATGTGCGCTTTAGATGAGAATGAAATGAATTCAAAGTTAGATATAACATTTGAGCTTCTATCTCTTATTCGTTATACTGATATGCTTTAAGATATCTCATATGTCATTGTTATACTTTAAAATATATTCTGAATCATTTCATATATCATTGATATACTCCAAAATGCTTCTTATGCTCTTGTTATGCTCTGAAACATTTCATACGTCATTGATATGTTTCGAAATGTTTCATATGTCATTGATATGCCCTGAAATATTTCATACATCGTTGATTTGCCTCGAAATATTTTATATGCCATTGATATACTCTAAAACATTTCATATGCCATTGTTATATTTTGAAATTATTCTAAAATATCTCATCTACCATTGTTATGCTTTGAAATGTTTCATATGTCGTTGATGCGTTCCAAAATATTTCATATGCCATTATTATATTCTGAAATATTTTATTTGCCTTTGATATACTCTAAAACATTTCATACATCATTGATATGTTCCAAAAAGTTTCATTTGCCTTTGATATGCTCTAAAATATTTCATACATTCTTGATATATTCCGAAATGCTTCTTATGCTCTTGATATGCTTCAAAATATTTTATTCGTCATTGATATGCTTCGAAATATTTCATATGCCATTGATATATTTTGAAACATTTCATATGCTATTGATACACTCCAAAATATCCTATGTGCCATTGATATGCTTCGAAATGCTTTTTCTGCCATTGATATGCTTCGAAATATTTCATATACCGTTGACATGTTTCGAAATATTTCATATGCTATTGATATACTCCGAAATATCCTATGCGCCAATGACATGCTCCGAAATACTTCTTATGCCCTTGATATACTTAGAAATATTTTATACATCATTGATATGCTCCGAAAAGTTTCATATGCCATTAATATGTTCCTAAACATTCTTACACCTTTGATATATGCCTAAATGCTTCATATGTCATTTGACACATGCCTAAATGATTCCTATGCTAATGAAATACTCCAATTTCCTCTCCTCAATTGTTAAGAATAAAGTATGATTCAAATGAAATGGCCCTTATGATTTTGCATCTAATGAGATACTATCTATGAATTCTTGTATTCTTATCTTGCTTTTTGATATCAAGTTTGTTTCAAAACTATCTTCTTTTGCTTTGGATATGTTAGTCACTTGCTGAGCTCTTTATGCTCACTCTGTTGCTATATAAATTTTTCAGATTAGCTTGTCCCTCACTGAAAAATTAGATTTGGGCTGAGGTAGTGAAAAGTTAGAAGATTTTTGGGCAGATCTTTATTGGTTGATAGGTTTTTGTCGTATAAGTACACTTTACATTTGATGAAATGTTAAGGATAAACCTGAACTTATGTGTTGTAAAAGTTTAAAGGACCTCTCATGTTCAAGATTTTGAAATGATAAGTTTAAGTTGTATAAGGATATGTACTTGTTATAAATTTTGATTTTTGTAAGGATCTCTTCATACTCTAACACCATATAATTGGAATATACTTTTTCCATTCACCAATTGATCATACCACATATTAATGCTAGTCCCAAAAGAGATTGCATAAGAAATGTGTTTGATTAGCCAATTCCTTGCCTTCAAAATTTATTTTCAAGCAGTATAATGATATGTTTTTACTAAAACTTCCCAAATTGATTCCTTGGATAGGTACCTAGCAGAAACCTATTGTGACCATAAGGATTTGTTTTGCAAAAGATCCCACAATTTCTATATCAAACAAGCTTTATTCCAATCTCTTAGATTTCTCAGATTCAGCCCCCCTTCATCTTTTAGTTTGCAGATACTATCATAATTTACCATATGCAATGCCTTATATCCATGCTATTCTAGAAGAAGTTCTTAAATAGTCATTCAATATCCTAAAGAAGTCTAATAGGCAAAAGAAATGCATTAGACCAATAAATAGAATAAGAGAACAACACAGATCGGATGAGTTCAAGTCATCTTGCTTTGGAAAGAAGTCTAATTTTCTAGGAGAAAATTCTATTCTTTATTTTTTGCATGATAGGCTGACAGTGGATTTTGTGAATGCTAGTAGATATGAGTGGGAGACCCAGATAAGGAACTGACAGACTTCCCTCGCTAACACCTAAAGTTTGTTGAATAAAATCTTTATCTTCAATACAAGGACCCAAATAGACTTTACTTTTTGCATGATGTAGTTGAAGATCAAAAACCAGACCAAAGTCTTTCAGAATAATAGCTAGATTCCTCACTAAAATAGAGTCATTATGAAGAAATATAATAAGATCATCTACAAAAGTTATATGGGATATAAGAATAGAACCAGCATGGGGTACTTTAATGCTGCCATCAAAGACTGTCTCTTCCAACATACAGCTGAGTCCTTCAATTACAATTATAAAAAAATAAGGAGAAAATGGATTTCCTAGTTGAATGTCATTCGTGCTCCTAAAAAAGCTAATAGGTGAACCTTTGAAGAGAATCAAAAATTTTGGAGTTTCCAAGCAGTATTGAATCCAATTAACCCATGATTGAGGTAAGTTCATACTAAGGAGTATCTTGTAAATAAAGTATCTATTAACTGAATCGAAGGCTTTTAATAAATTAACTTTAAAACAGATTTTCATCCCTCTTGATTTGGAGTGCTAATCCTTGACTAGGATATTAGCAAGAAGAATATTATGATGTATACTTCGCCCTTTAGTGAAAGTAGCCTAATTATGACTAATGATCTTGTGCATAATCTTTTGCATTCGAATTGTAAGCAACTTAGAGATGATCTTATAAATAAGGTTACATAATGAAATGGGCCGATAGTGCTCTAGTGAATCAGCCCTTGCATTCTTGGGAACTAAAAAAATAAAAGTATAATTTATCTATTTAAGAATATGACCTAAAGAGAAAAAATATTGACAAGCTTTAATCATGTCATTACCAATGATAGGCCATGCAATTTGATAAAATTCAGTTGGAAATCCATCTAGACCAGGGCTTTTGTGCTTCGGTGACTTAAAAATAACTCTTACAATTTCTTCATCTGTAATTAGTGTATTGAGGATCACGATGGCATCCGAATCAAGCTTTTTAGTAGGCTCCACATGAACATTATTAAGCTGCTCCTCTTGATTAAGTAAAGAATAAAAGAATTATTCAGTGTATGTTTTAACTTTAACCAAATTCTCAATAAGATTATCGTCTTTGTCTTTACATTTCTTGATGTAGTTAATGGCCCTTCCTTCTAGTAGCAATGGAAGCATTGAAGAACTTAGTATTGGAACCCCTTAAAGTAAGCCAATGTTGTCAAGACTTCTGTTTTGTAAAACTTTCCTCCTGCTTTAAGGCTTATATGAATTGATACCTGGCTACTGCCTCTTTGCAAATAAGATTCTCATTAAGGGGCTGATGATACAGCTCATGTTGCACCGTCATTAGCTCCTCTTTTCTTAACTAGGCCCGGGTGATAATATTGCCAAAAGTGTTTGTATTCCACTCCTTAAGTGCTGCTTTATATGCTTTTAGCTTTTGGCATAAGATGTAAGGGGGAGAACCATGCATATTAACATTTCAAGTTGATCTGATAATCTCGAGGAACTAAGGATGAGTACTCCACATGTTAAAGAATCTAAATGGTTTCTTGCCTTTGGGTGTTACTTTGTCTGTGTGTATGTATATTGAAGAGTGATTAAAGAATAACTGCACACCATACTCCAAAAGTGAATCAGCATAAACTGTTAATCATTCTCGATTAATCAGATACTTGTCGAGTCGAGCCATTATTTTCCTGTGGGCAGTACCTTGATTACTCTATGAAAGCTAATCTTCTATAGATTTCATATTAATCAATGCAGCAATATCTATGTAATCATTAAAACTTTGAAGATTGCTTTATAAAAGTGGTTTATCCCCCACTTTTTCATGTGTACCAAATAGTATTGAAGTCACCAAGAACAATCAAAGGCACTGTAATGTTAGTTATAGGTGCCCTACAAGCCAATCACATGAGTGATGGCACCTGTGACACACTACGTTGATCTCTTTGTATATTATTATTGATATTTTCTCATATTATCTAGATGAATATTGTGATGTCTCTGGATCTTTGTAATGAGAATCGGTTTGTGATGAGATCACGATAATGAGACTGATATATCTTTAAACACAGATCCTAAATCATCATGGTCATAGGTTACTCGATGAGGATATCGAGATAACTGGATAGACTAGTGTGTTGTATACTCATTTATATGATAGAGGTGACTAGTCTAATAGTCGCTTATGTGGGGACACTAGAGGTATAGTATAGGTGCTCATTGGATAATGAGTTCACTGATTATTCGCTTATAGAATGCTGAATGGTTAATTATACCTAACATCAGATAATGATTCTGTAGTCCAAGTTGTGTGTCTGGTCCTTAAACTTGAGAAACCAAAGATGCTTTGTTTGAGTACTTTATTCTTTGATGTCAGACTTACAGGTTTGGAAAGCTCCAGATCTAGTACAATCGGTTCTCAGGAATGGTAGCCAACCTTACGAAGGCAATTATATATCAATAGAGGATCATCCACTCTTAGTATTATGAGAGGAATATCTAGCATATGCTCGCTCAGGCAAAATCCCTAGCTAGGGTCATTTTGATTGAGCTAGAAGTTCTTCAGGAGAATCCGATTAGAGCAAAACTCGGATAGGATTCCGTATGGGCCTGACTTTACCATGCCCAATATACGGTCTCGAGGATATTAAATAGATAAGGGACTATAGATACATGGTAACTAAGGACACATAGGTCCGATAGATTACATTCCCTTGTACCGTCTGGGGACTGTGGCCTAGTACATCCACAGTCAATGAGTCGAGTGAATTATTATGGAGATAATAATTCACTATATCATAATATGTTCCGAGTCAGAAGGAGTTCTGATGGGAGTGACTTACGGCCAACTCGGTATTGGGCCTAGAGGGTCACACGCACCTTTGTAAATAGGAGGAACTACTTGGTTCATAGGCTAAAGCTCTTGAAAGTTACCCCCCTATCTCCTGAGCCTCCTCTCCTCCTCCTTGGCTCCGACAGCCTCGTGGTGCAGCGGAGAGGGTGATCCCGTGGTGATCTGAGGAGCGTCGTTGCTCCGCTAGAGAGGAGTATGCTAGTGCTCATTCATCCTCTTCATCGGATCTGAAATTTTTGGAGATATACGTTCTCCCCAAGTAACGCTTCTGACATGATACTTGTGATTTTTTGGATTTGCGATTTTACGCGTACTAATCGTCGCACAACGGCCAAGTACATAACTATGAGAAATCTGATCTTGTTTTTATTTTTCGCTGTGCATGAGATACCAATTCCTCGATTTCCCAAATGTAAGACAGCCATTTGCAATGTCAGTCAGATCGGTTCATAGAACATTTCTTTTATGCATACTGTTCGAAGCATATATACTAGTAATATAGAATTAACAGTCATTCTTTTTGTCCTCTACCTTAAGGTGGATGAATTGTTCTATAGCAGAAATAAACCAAGCACTAATAGAGTTGGAATGACATAAGACCCATATTCTACTATAAGTGTCACAAGAATCATTGGTAATAAGTTCTGCCTCTAGCTATATTAAATTCTTTTAAATACGAACTCGAGATGGTTTAATTTTTGTTTCAACAAGAATAACAATATCATAAGCAGTAGACTTGATTATTCTATTGAGCTCCCGACATTTCTTAAGTTTATTAAGTCCATGAACATTCCAACATATTATCTTCATCAAAAATAAAAAAGGTGGGAAAGGAAGTAAAGGATTCTTCCTAGGTAGAAGGAAGGATGTGCGACTTAAGAGGGACAGTACTATCCTTCTTCTTATCCTTAGGTTTTATAGTTTTCTCCGATATAATATCCTTACCTTTTAAGCCTTTATTCCTATATTTATCCACTTCATCCATAGCTTGCAAATGTTTAAACTTAAAAGTACCTTGAGTAAAGAAGTCCTGGTTGGAGGGGTTTGCTAAAGTGCGAATAGTTGGTTGAAGCACAATGTACTAGTTGGTGAGGCTTTGTTAAGACATAATGTCCTGGTTCGCGTGAGGGTTGAGATCTTGGAGGTAAAGTTGGGGTGCAAGTACCATGAGAAACTTCTTTTGTGGAAGGCTCTAACATAATAGGAAGAGATGAATTCCTGACTTATCTTTCTTCTGTCTATGGTGCTGCCACAGTAAGTCAGAATGCTCACTTATCATTGCCACCACCAATGCCACTGCCACTGGAGGGGACGTGCCTTGTTCATCAGTAGTCATAATAGCAGTATTAACTCCATGTTGAGGTGTCTGACATGGCCTATAAACCTGAGTGATTTATTTCTGAGTTTGCTGACAAGCTCCATTTGCATGGCCAAAAGATAAACAAATCTTACATTGTTGTGGCTTCTAGGAATATGAAACGTACACCTTATGAGTGTTCCCATCAAGGTCATGATAAAAATCTCATTAGAAAGATCACCATCGAAAGAAACCATTACACATATTCATGCAAAAGTTAATCTCGTCTGCTAGCCATTGCCTTGTCGATATATAATGGTTATCCCAAGGTACTACATAACTTAGCAATAAAACGTCGACTCCAAAGATGTAGGGGAAGATCACGAAAGGATACCTATAAGAGAGACTGTAGGCTGTCTAACTCCAAACTGACATTAGGGGACTAGCACCGTAGAATCATTAGATGACCGCGAAAGTCCAAAACCCTTCAAGGATTCATTGTAACTCCTCTTTAGAATAGAGCTTGCATACAAAGAAACTATTCTCTAACATATGAAGGTAAAATATCGATGTTCCCCATCGAGTCTTAATGAAAGATGATAATGGGAAATATAATGTCTTGAGACTGACCACATAACCAACAAGTGCTATGGACCACATCGCAATCAGCTCTTTAGAATCAACAATCTCATATATAGCAATCTTCTGATCAGCTTGGACTTCTGAGACAAAGAAATCGAAGCTAAGATACAAACTTTCAACCGGAGCTTTGAAGAGGCTAGTCCAAGGTCGAGGATCTCTAGAAATGAGAGTAGAAGGTCATGATCTAGAGCGCGACCTACCTCTATGCTGCTTTGTTGAAGGAGCATCTTGTCAGGAAGAAGATAACAAAGGAGCTTGAGAGGTAAGAGCAGGGAGCCTTATCGTCAGATCTACCCTAAAGCCACCATCACAAGCCCCAAGGATCATCGCTAACATAGGGAGATAGCTGTGTCCCTACAGCGCTAGGAGAAGTTGAGCATAGCACTATGGAGCCACGGTGGCCCCTACACCGAAGACTCAAGCGGTTGGCACATAGTCAAGCAGCCTCCACCCCAAGGAGAAGTAGCCACCACACCTTCCTACACCCTAGGGAGAAGCAGCCACTACCCCTTCCTTCGCTAGGGAGAAGTAGCCGTAGTTGCTCGCCCTAGGGAGAAGTAGTGCAGGCTTCTCATGGGTGAACAAGGCGCAGAACTGCTCCTCTATTCACTAGGGAGAAGGAGTCGTAAGTTGCCGTCGCTGCCTTAATTAGGGAGAAGTAGCCGTAGTTGTCTTGTGGGCAATACAAGGCACATATAGGGAAGCACACTGCTACCGCAAGTCGCCCTAGGAAGAGAGTAGGAGGGAGGGGGCGATGCAGAGGGTGGGCCCTTCTCCAAGAGCAGAAGGAAGAGGGTGATGCAGAGAAAGCAGCTATGCCCTTTATCCCTTCACTCCCATTGTCGATCTCCCCTTCACTCGGCCACCGCACATCTCACCGAGCAGATGAGCTGATCGCAACTGCCGCCCCTTCCTTCACCCTAGGGAGGAGCAGCCGCAGTCGCTTGCCCTTGGGAGAGCGATGCACGACGCATATCGTTGTGGTCATAGTGCTGTGCCAGCCCATCGCCGCATCGCAGGCTACACCACACAGAACCGCCCCTGGGGCTACCGTCGTCCAGTCACCCGAGGTGAGGAAGCCTCCCTCGATCTCCTCCTCTGTTCACCGATCGTGATGCAGAGGGTGGAGAGCAATAGGCCCTTCCGTATTTACTACCTCTTAGACCTATCATATCAATAGTTTCAAATAAATCTATATGGATCAATTACAATAGTCTAGAGGTGCTTATTTGATTCTTTCATTTAAAATTATTTTTTATTTATTTTTTTAGTTGACATGCATCACAAACTTTATCTTTGACGAACTTGATATTAGGCATTCCTCTTATAAGTTCTAAGTTCTCTAGTTGAAATTTTAGAGACTAGTTTCATGTTAGCATAACCTAATCTCCTATGCCAAAGCCAAGCAGCATCGTTTAAAGCCGAAAAGCACGTTGCATCACAAAGATCTTCAATGTCAATAGTATTCACATTATTATGTTTTAAGACAATCATAGATGTATTTTTGTATGGTATTTTAATTATACAAGCATTAAATTCAAATCTTATGATATATTCTTTATTACACAATTAACTAATGCTTAGTAGATTATGCTTTTACCATCTATCAATAACACATTCAATTAAGAGGCTTGACTTATTACCTATAGTTCCTTTGCCAATAATTTTTCCTTTGTTGTTGTCTCCGAAGGTGACGTATCCTTCGTCTTGGCTAGTGAGCTTAGAGAATTGAGTTGGATCTCTGGTCATGTGCCTTAAGCATCCACTATCAAGATACCATCTCTTACTCCTAACTTGTGATTGTAAACATATCTACAAGAAATGAGATTTTCTTTTATGTACCCATTTAACTTTGGGTGCCTCATTAATCGATCTACCTAACTTATCAATTTGCATTGAGTTATTTATAGTTCCTTTAAGAACCCAAATTAATTTATGTGGATTATACTTTTTAAATAGACATTTATAAACATAATGTCCAAATTTACAACAAAAATTACATTTGTTTTGAGGTGAAACATGTAATGTGGGTGCTTTAACGAAGATAGTTAACTTTTGTTGAATATTACTCATAAAATTAATTTTTTCATTTCTATGAACATGACCCTTATTAGCAAGGATCATGTTTAAATATATGTTACCTACTTTAAATTTTTTTAATGTTTCATTAAAATTTTCTAATGTTTCATATAGTAACAAATTTCTTTTTTAAATGACTCTAGTCCTTTACATTGAATACAAGGAGTTAATATACACTTATCATGCTCATTTTTTAATTTTTTAAGTTCACTAGATAGAGAAGCATAATCCTTTTTCAACAATTTATATTTTTTATCAACTAATTTACATTCATCAAACAAATCATGAAAAACAATTAATAATTCATCAAAAGATAAATGAACTCCGATTGAGTCACTTTCCTCATCGCCATTAATGCGTAGTTTGTAACTTCTTTGTTGGTTGGCTCCTTGTCTTCGGATGCATTTGAGTCATCCTAAGTAGCTTTGAGCGTCTTCTTTTTCTTCGGTAGCTTCTTCTTTATTTGGGGACATTCATTTTTTAAGTGCCCTGGCTTCTTACATTCATAGCAAATTATTTGGTCCTTTTTTAGTTCAGTTTTATTCTTAGTATCTTATTTTGTTTTGTTCCTTTTTAAGAATTTTTTAAACTTTCTTGTTAGAAGTGCCAAGTCATCATCATCATCATCGTCACTTGAGTTCTCTCCTAAGTAGTCTTCTTTGGTTCTAAGTGTCATATCCTTTCTGTTCTTTGGAAGGTTGTTCTCAAGTTCATCATGTGCTATATACATCATTTCATAGGTCATTAACGACCCGATAAGTTCTTCAAGTGGAAAGTTATTTAGGTCTTTTGCTTCTTGTATTATCGTTACTTTAGGATCCCAACCTTTTGGAAGAGATCTTAATATTTTGTTAACAAGTTCAAAATTAGAAAAACTTTTACCAAGGGCTTTTAGACTATTGATGACATCCGTAAAACAGGTGTACATGTCTCCAATGGTCTCGTTTGGTTTCATACGAAATAACTCATAACTATGAACCAAAAGATTAATTTTTGACTCTTTTAACTCTACTTGTGCCTTCGTGTGACTTTGAGTATGTGTCAAATCTCATGTCCAGTTTCACAAATAGAAACTCGATTAAATTTGTTTTTGTCAAGAGCACAAAAGAAAACATTCATCGCTTTAGCATTTAAAGAAAAAGTCTTCTTCTCCAAATCATTCCACTCATTCATTGGTTTAGAAGACTTTTCAAAACTAGTTTCAACGATATTCCATAAATCAAAATCCATACAAAGCAAAAAGATTTTCATTCTAGTTTTTCAATATGTATAGCCTGTCCGATTGAACATAGGAGGATGAGTGATAGAAAGACCCTCCTGATTGCTAGTAAAAATCATTTCTCTTGGGTATTAAACCAAACGAAAAATAAATATGGCTCTGATACCAACTGTTAGGATCGTAGTAGCATTAAGAGGTGGGGGGGGGGGGAAGTGAATTAGTGCTTTCAAAAAATTATGTTGATTCAAAAATTTGTTTGATGAAATGTATCAGAAATGTGTTTTGACTTAGAATGTAAGTAAAAGTATTAAGCAGCCAACTTAGCAAGTAATAAGAGTGAAAAGCATAAAGAGAAAAGAGTACATTGGATTTATAGTGGTTCGGTCCTCCGACCTACATCCACTCCTGATTCCTCCTCCATCGAGATCACCAGATTTATAGATGAAATTCTAAACTTTTCAAGAGGAGGGAAGGAACACTCAAGACTTTTCAAGATTATAACTTTGATTCACCAAAGTCTTAGCTCACTTTTTCTTATGTAATCCTTGCAAAAATGAGTGGGGTCTTTATAGGCCCCAAATGGCTTAAAAAATGAAGCCAAAATTTAAATTTCCAGGCCTTCCGGGTACAAGCGGTACCACAGCCTGCACTGGGTAGTATTACCGCCTGTAGAACCTCAAAAATAGAGTTTCTAGTAGTGCTACCGCCAGCCTGGGCGGTGCCACTACCTATCAGCTTTAATACTAGTGGTACCATGACCAAGACTGGGTGGTACCACCACCTACAGCTTAGAAAAGTGTGCTTTTTCACTTTTCTAACTCATAGGCGGTTCTACCGTCAATTTGTCGGTGCCACCGCCTATAGTAACTTTTGGGTCACTGAATGTACCTTCCAATCAACCCAAATCAGTCCTAGTTTAGGCCCAATTAGCCCTTAATTGAGTTAGCATGGTTACACTTGAATCTAACTCAATTTTGACCTAACCTTCAATAATTAAGACACAAACAACTAAAGATAAAAAATTTTTTGTTATCCGACATGTCATTTCATCTGAACATCGTCCGAACTTCCGACACATCATGTGAATCTTTAACATATTGCTCGATCCTTCGGCATGTTGACTCCCACAACTTCTGATCTTGGTGCAATGTTTGGTTCTTCTGGCCCGATGCCCAATTTCTAACTCCAGCCCAACATCTGATCTTGCTTTGTTTTACCTTTTCTAATCGAAGTTAGTCCTACAATACTTATCTCAAAGAATAGATTAGATAACAAACTTATCAATTGATTTCATCATCAAAATTTGAGATTCAACAAATAGGAGGTGGCTACCAAGAAAACCCTAGCCTATGGGCCTTTGGTTCCCTCTTATTTATAGAGGCCCCTTGTTAACCCTAATAGATCTTGCCCTATTGAATACTGGATCTATATCCAATTATCCAAGCCTCTCAGATTAATTGGTCTCGATCTAATAATATCTTATTAGCTCTTATTGGATCTCATCCATGGGATCCAATAATTCAATGACTCATTGGATATCCAATAAGATAAGGGCTCTAGCGGATATTTCATATCCGAACCTCAACTCGTTGTAACACCTACCATATGTGTGTGACCCTCTAGGCCCAATATCAAGTTGGCTATGAGTCAAACCTATTAGAACTCCTTCTGACTCAGTGAATTATCATCTCTATAATAATTCACTCGACTCATCGACTACCAACGTACTAGGCTACTATGCCGTAGTCCCTAGATGATACTAGAGAATCCAATCCTTTGAACCTATTTGTTTTCAATTACCGTGTACCTATAGTCCCTCATCCATCTAATACCTTAGAGACTGTATATCGGGCATGGTACTATCAAGCCCATACGGTTTCCACTTAAGTCTCGCTCTAATCGGATTTTTCTGAAGAACTCTCTCTCTTAGTCCGAATGACTCTGGCCAAGAATTTGCTTGAGCAAGAATACATGGGATATTCCTCTCATGATATCAAGAGTGGATGATCCTCTATTAATACTCAATTATCTTCATAAAGTTGGCTATAATTCCCGAGAACCTATTGTACCAGGTTTGGAACTTTCCAAACTTGTAAGTCTAACGTCAAAGAATGAAATACTCCATACAAGGCATCTTTGGTGTCTCAAGTCTAAGGACCAAATATACAACTGAGACTATGGAATCGTTATCTAATGTTAGGTATCATTAACTATCTAGCATTCCGTAAGCGGATTAATCAGTGAACTCATTCTCCAATGAGCACCTGCACTGTACCCTTAGTGTCCCCACACGACACGAGTAGCTATGAGACCAGCCAGCTCCATCATATGGATGGGTATACAGCACACTAAACTGTCCGGTTATCTCGATGTCCCTCTTGAGTAACCTATGTTGAATCATTTATTTTGATGATCAAACTAATTGATAGTGTTTATGATCTGATTTGTATTTTGAGTGACGTAGGATTAGCTTCAATCAAGAAGAGATAATTAAAGTAGGAGGAATTGGACATTGTGCTGAAGTGAAACATGTTAGATGATTGGACGTCAAGCCGGAGGATTGGTCGACGTATCTGCAGAAGGCTTCGTGTCATGGATTCGAGCATTGGGCCAAGAAGAGCAAAATTTATGTCAAGGAAATCAGAGTTGTAAAGGTCAACTAGCCAATTGGGTAATAGGCCGCAAGAGAGGATGATGCGTCAAAAAATCGAATGAAGCGCCGATGGACCAATGACATGCCAGACAATAATTGATTTGAGCTTTGTAATAATTATCTAGATCAAGGTAGGTTTAAATTGTAATTGAGTTAAAATTAGACCAACTCAATTAGGGGTCAATTGGGCCCAAGTTTGGGCTGTGTTGGGCCAAGTAAAGGGCCCAAACAATGACCCAACATGTGGGTCAGGCAGTGGCACCACCAGAACAGGTGGTGGAATCGCTTATGGCTTAGACTCCAAGATACAGTCTTTGAGACTATGTCAAGTAGTGGTACCGCCCAATGTTAGAGCAGATTGTGTAGTGGTACCACAAAGTACTAGCAATGGTACCACTAATACTTTAAAGACTCGGGATGGTTCAAATTTTGGCTTTAAGTTTGAATCCACTTAGGGCCTATAAATACCTCTCTTATCCCTGGTTAGAACACACACCAACTGGGAACAAAAAGAGGGAAAATTCTGTTATAATTGTGTGAAAATTTCTCTCCTCTAGCTTTGAGTTTTGGTTAAGTCTAAGAGAGGGGTAAGTGGGGTTGTAAAGGTTATCTCCTAAACCTGTAAAAAGAAGAAAGGGTTGTAAATGGTAGTTGGTCTTCGTCCATTGAAGGAAGACCGTTAGTAGATGCTTGTGGCCTCGACGAAGGAGGAATCAAGAGTGGACGTAGGTCGGATAACCGAACCACTATAAAATTGGTGTGCCTCCCTTTCTCTGCTTGTTTAGTTATTTTGCAACTATTTTACCTGCTTATTCTATCTTGCACTCACTTTAAGTTCAAGCACACTCAATATTGGTTTTTATCATTCGAAGTTTTTCGAAATCGATGATGTTTTTAGCACTGTACTAATTCACCCCTCCCCCCCCTCTTAGTATCAACTACGATCCTAACAGTTGGTATCAAAGCCAATTTATTTCTCGTTTGGTTTAACACCCAAAGAAATAGCTCTTTTTGACTTTCAAGTGGGTCCTTCTATCATTCATCCTTCTTTGTTTGACGAGACAAACTATACATATTGAAAAACTTTCAAGTTTTCTTGCTTCCTTTAGATTTGAATTTATGAAATATTGTCGAAAATGGTTTTCGAAAGCCTTCCAAACAAATGAATGATTGAAATGATTTGGTAAAGAAGACTTTTTATTTGAATGCAAAAGCTATGAATGTTTTGTTTTGTGTCTTGAATAAAAATGAATTTAATCGTATTTCTATTTGTGAAACTGCATAAGAGATTTGGCATCTTTTGATGTATGATTTTGAATTATTTTGAATGAAACCAAGTGAAACTATTACAGACATGTATACCCGATTTACAGATGTCATCAATAATTAAAAAAGTTTTAATAAAAGTTTTTCTAATTTTAAACTTATTAATAAGATTCTAAGATCCCTTCCAAAAAGTTGAGATCCAAAAATAACCGCTATTTAAGAAATAAAGGATTTGAATTGCTATCCTATTGAATAGCTTATTGGGTCTTTGATGACCTATGAAATGACTCATTTGACACTTGATAAACATTAGAATAACCTTCTAAAGAATAGAAAGGATTTAGCACTGAGAACAAAAGAATACCACTTGAGTGATAACTCAAGTGATGATGATGAACGCACGAAGTCGGTGCACTCCAAAGACAAGTATACAAAAGTGAAGATGTTGGAAATCATCAACATAGCAATCATACACTCTAATAGCTAAAGAGCTATGATACATATGGAATGCAAATTAACATCTTCTCACAAATTGAAAACAAGGCAGATAGTTCAAGATTGAAGTAAAGGAAACTATTCTAATCACTTTATCAATAGAAAATTGATGAAATAATTAGAATAGCACTTTGATTCCCTTAAAATGTCACAAACTAAAAAGCTTGATAAGTTGAAAGGAAAAGCAAAGATTTTGGTTTTGAATGCCACAAGCAAAAAAGCTTGATAAGTTCCAAAGTTCATAAAATAATTTTAAAAAATAAAACACTCACCGGTGTTGAACAATGATTATACATCTCAAATTTATGTAATTCAATCATAAGCAAAGATTTGAATTCAAGTATCAAATGAATAAAGAAAATTTTCTGGAATGAAAAAAAAGATTTCCAAACCTGAAATAAGAATTCGAAAGAATGAAGTTAGAATTCTGTAATTTGCAAGAAGTCTTTGAATTCATAATTTTTTTTAATTTTGATCTTTTTCTTTCTTTCTTTCTTTTTTTTGAACTTTTGATCTTCTCCTCTCTCTCCTTTTTTTATCTTTGATTTCCTCTCTTTTTTTTAACTTTTGATTTTCTCTCTCTTTTTTTTGCTTTTGATATTTGCCCTCTCTTTTTTTTTTACTTTTTGTATTTTTTTTATACTGTAAAGTGAGGGAAAAGAAAAAAAATTAATGAAGAACAGTAATAACACAAGAAACACAACAATGAAGATGAAGAAAGCATGACAAATAAATATATGGTGATAAAAGAAAAAGAAGAAGAAGAAGAGAAAAGGGAAAGCTATAAGATAACAAATAAATGGATAAGCAAACCTCAAACTTGAGCCGTGCTCTGATACCAAATGATGGAAATCATAAACTTAGCAACCATACACCCTGACAGCTAAAGAGCTATGATATATATAGAATGTAAATTGACACCCTCCAACAAATTGAAAACAAGGCAGATCATCTAAGATTGAAGTAAGGGAAACTATTCTAATCACTTTATCAATAGAAAATTGATAAGATAATTAGAATAGCACTTTGATTTTCTTAAAATGCCACAAACTAACAATTTTAAGAAGTATAATCATTCTTCAACACTAGTAAGTATTTTATTTTTAAGTTCTTTTATGAACTTTGGAACTTATCAGGTATTTTTGCTTGTGATGTTCAAAACCAAAATCTTTGCTTTTCCTTTCAACTTATCAAACTTGTTAGTTGTTGCATTTTAAGTGAATCAAAGTGATATTCTAATTATCTCATCAATTTTCTATTGATAAAATGATTAGAATAGTTTTCTTTACTTCAATCTTGAACGATCTACCTTGTATTCAATTCGTTGGAGGGTGTAATTTGCATTCCATATATATCATGGCTCTTTAGCTATCATGGTGTATAGTTGCTAAGTTGATGATTTTCATTAGAAAAAGAAGGAGCTCACACAAAAGAAGAAGAAGGTGACTTGGGAAAAATCGAGTACATGCAAAGATGAGGCTATAAATTGTGTGTTGATGGCTTTCGACAACAAGGTAAGTGACTCAATCCAACCTTTTTTTTACCTTACTATGAAATAAGCTAGTGCTTTTCATGATTTGATTCAAATTACTTAGTAAAAAAATATATATAAATTTTCTTAAAACATTTTATTGATCATGTTAGTGCTTTGCATGTTTTATGATAAAGAAACAAAATGTTGATCTAATGCTTGTACACCTAATAAGATTAATCCTATGTATGTTTTAGGAACCATTAATGTGTATCTTGATGATTTATGCATTGCTTTTCGGTTTTAAATATAATGCTTAGCTTTCATATAAAAAACTTGAGTATGCTTATATGAACTCATTCGCATGAATTGAAACTAAAAAGAAGAAAGTATTTTTTTTGAAAATTTCATTTATCTTTAAAGTTTTGGTGATTTTTCAAAAAGAGATTATTGAATCCAGTTAGGTCATCTTGAATCTCTTGCAAGTGATATTGATGATCTGTCAAATTGAACAAGCTGAAAATAATGATAAATGTTTTGAAAATAGATATTTGTATCATGCTTGATAATTTTATATTATGATATCATGCATAAGGATTTGCAGTAATGATGATTTGAAATCTTATGTTTCGGAATAATATGTTATATATGTTTTTGGTCTTAATGATTTTTATGATGAAACTTGTGTTTCAATTTTAAACATTGATGCATGTCTTTATTTGGATAAGAGACTTAAGCATACTTGTGTGAAATCAATTACAAAACTAAAAGCACATTAGCTACTTTTAATCTTATAAGAATTAATCTATGTTTCTTTCAATAAATTTTTTGAATGAAAGAAAAATGATTTTGATAATGATTTCGGATGTGACAAATACTTGATTTATTCGTGTTTACGACTTGAGATATATTTTAATATGAATCATTTTCAATGCTTCTTTCTCAATTCATTTTGTTCTCCTATGTTTCTTCTTAATATTCACTAAAGAGGAAACTAATCCTAAAAATGGTGGAAATCTTTCATTCATGATATGTCACTTGACATCTTGATAATTATAAATTGAATTTTCTTTATGAATCAAGATCCTTGATCTCCTAAGATTTTTTTTTTGTTATTTGCTAAAAGGGAGATTTGTCAAAATGATTCATAGACTTTTGGATTCATGACTTGATTTTTCATTCATTTATGTGATGGTTGAAATATTTGCATCCTTAAATTCTTTCCTTCTCCTTTCCTTCTTTTTGATGACAAAAGGCGGAGAGAAAAAGTGCTAACTTGAATAATAAATTGGTATTCATGACTCAATTTTGATGATTAAAATATTTATGTAAATTTTTGGATACCACATTTGTCATGATTTAAAAGTTGATGTAAAGGGAAAAAAATTACAACATTGTATTCTTCCTTTCTTTTTGATAATGACAAAGGAGGAGATGTTGAATCTCAGATTTTGATGATGAAACTAATTGATTATGTTTTTGTTATCTAATTACGTTTTAAGTCACGCAGGTCTACTCTCGATCAGAATTAGACAGTTGATACAAGATGAATCAATGTTGCGCTAGAGGAAATCACGTCAAGACATTGGACGTCAAGCTGGAGGTCCGGTCGACAATTGGTAGAAGGCTTTAGATAAAGATATCGGGCATCGAGCCAAAAAGAGCAAAGTTACACTAAGGAGATCGTGGTTGCGAAGGTCAACCATCGATTGGGCAATAGGCCGCAAGAGAGGATAATGCACCGAAGAACCGAACGAAGCATCAACCAATGATGTGTCGAGCAATAGGATATTGATTTGTATTATAATTGTCTAGATTAAAGTAGGGTTAAGATTTAATTAGTGTGCAAGATTAACTATGATAGTGATGAAGGCATAAAGCAAAATGAAGTACTGGAGTCAACTGCGATCAAATCATTGGGAGTTCGAGAGTTAGCCAGAAGTTCGAAGATTCATCGAGAATGTTGTCAGACTTGGTCGAGAGTGAGTTGGGAAATTGACAAAGGGTTCATCGGAAGTTCACCGAAAAGACTCGTTGGAGGTTCATGGAGCTCGCAAAAAAAGAGTGGAGCTTGCCAAAGAAGACTCATCGAAACTCGCCAAGATCATCATGAAGTCCAAGAGCTAACTAGGAGTCCGAGAGTTTGTTAGAAGTCTGCTGGAAGCTCGTCGAAAGAAGCCTTGACGTGCCAAATTTAGATTTGCTTAGAAAATATTTTTAATTTTGTAGTTAGCACATAATTAAGGTTAAGATTAGGAGGTAATCCCCTTAACCCAGATAGGAGCCAATTGGGCCCGAATCAGGGATGAGTTGGGACGGATGAAAGGCCCAAACAATGCCCAACTGCCACATCAAGCGGTGGCACCGCTAGGGTTAGCGGTGGCACCACCAGAAGGCTCAATCTTCTAGACTGAGTCTGGGCGATGGTACCACCCAATGTTAGTGTACCTGGGTGGTAGTACCACCTAGTACACTGATAGAGTAGTGTGCTCAAGCAGTAGTACCACCCAGTGATAGGGTGTACTAGAAGGTAGTATCACCCGACACTCCAAAACCCGGTAGACCCGGGATAGAATGGTTTTTAGCTCCAAGTTTGAATTCAATTGAAAGCTATAAATACTCCTCTCATCGCTGGGTTGAACACACAAGCACACAAACTTTGAAAGCAAGAAAACGCTATAGAATTCTCTTTAGAAACCCCTCCTCTAGCTTTTATTTATTTTCAGTAAAAAGAGAGGAGTGTCTGAGTGTTTGTAAGGGTTATCTCTTAAGCTCATCAAAAGGAGAAGGCACTGTAAGGGAGTCATTCCTCATCCATTAGAAGTAGGACAACTAGTGGAAAGCCAGTGGCCTCAAGAGAAGAGAAATCAGGAGTGCATGTAGATCGGATGACCGAACCACTATAAAAATCGATTTGCATTTTGGTTCTTACATTTACCTTTCTGCAAACCTTTATTTTACTTGTTTACTATCTTTTATCTTCTCTAAACGTTCTTAAGTTTAGGTTAGAGCTTTTCCAGCATTATTTTTATCAAAATATCTTTTTATCGTATGAAGTTTTCGAAATCGTTAAAATCATCAAATTTATCATAAAGTTACCACTACACTAATTCACCCCCCCCCCCTCCCTCTTTGTGTTATTCTCGATCCCGAACAAGTGGTATCAGAGTCATATTGTTTCTCTTTTAGATTCACACCCACGAGAAATGACTCTTCACAACTTTCAAGATGGTTTTTTAATCGTTCATCCTCCATTGTTTAACAGGACGGACTACACTTTTTAGAAAACTCGAATAAGAGTTTTCTTGCTTTCTATGAATTTGGATTTATGGAACATCATTGAAAATGGATTTCAATTTCCCTCTAAATCAATGAACAAATAGTTGGATTTAGAGAGAAAATCTTTCTTTAAATGCAAAGGCTATGAATGCCTTATTTTGTGCCTTAGATAAAAACGAGTTTAATTGGATTTCAATATGCGAAATGGCTTTTGATATTTGGCACACACTTGAAATTACGCACGAGGGAACTAGTAGAGTCAAAAACTTGAAAGTAAACCTCTTATTACATGATTTTGAGCTTTTCCGAATGGCATCAAGTGAGACTATCGATGACATGTACATCACGGATGTCATCAATAGTCTGAAAGCTCTTAGTAAATCTTTTTAAAATTTTGAACTTGTTAATAATATTTTACGTTCTCTTTCGAAAAATTAGGATTCTAAAATAACCGCTATATAAGAAGCTAAAAATCTAAATGACTTACCTATTGAAGAACTCATTAGTTCATTGATGACATATGAAATGAGCTTTTTGAAACTCAATGAGCATGTGAACCATCTTTCAAAGAATAGAAAGTATTTGGTATTTCGAACAAGAGAATGTCACCTGAGTGATGACTCAAGTGATGAGGACAATATTGAGAACTTTAAACTTTTGGCATTAAAATTTAAAAAGCTCATTAAACAAGAATTAAAGAACACAAATGAAAAGAACATCAACTCTTGCTATGAACGCAAGAAACAAAAATACTCCAAAGATGAGTACACAAAAATGAAGAAGAGGAAAGCTCACAAAGAATAATCAAGTGACGAAGGGATGAACCGAGCTTTGATGGCCTTCAACTATGAGATAAATAACTCACCTAAAATGCTTTTTCATTGTTATGAAATTATTTGATCTTTCATTAGGTGCTTAACTTAGTTTAGTTAGTAGGAAATAAAAAAATTTATTTTCAAAATTTATATCATGCTTTTCTTTCTAGTATTTTTGAAAAGTAAAAAATTATGAATGATACTTGCATGATTCGTGATAATGCTTGTTTAAATCCATGAATATCTTGACGATTTCCGTATGACTTTTCATGAATGATGCATGATTTATCACACTAAACTAAAATCACCTTGTTATAACTAATAACAATAAAAGAGAGAATATTGGAATTAAAATGATTTTGATGATGCATTATGAAATCATGCTTAATGGTTGTATCATGCTTGATGATTTGAAATCTTATATTTCAGAATATTATGCTTTTGGTCTTAATCGTGTTTATGACAAAATTTTTAGATGATGTGTCACAATTTATTTTATATATAATAAAACTTGTGTTTTGGTTTTAAACTTGACACACATCGTTTATACAAAAAAAAGGGGACTTGAGCATGCTTACATGTAATCAATTTACGTTGCTCCTAACAAATTTTCTGAACGAAAGATTTTGATAACAATTTCGGATTTATATGATGATTCATGGCTTCCGAATGAAAATTTTGAACACACCCTATGAAATCATCCTTGATAATGATGAAATGAAAATATTAAAAGTTTGTTATCATGCTTAATGATGATGATGCATGAGGATTTGTAATAATGATGACTTGAAATCTCACATTTTAAAATGATGTGTTTGTCTTGATGATCTTTATGGCGAAATTGGTTTCAAACAAGATGTATCATTTTGACAAAAAAAATTTTAATTATCATGATAATTGAATGATCTTTCATTTGAAGATACCTTGTGTGTTGATAGTTTTGACGAAACTTTGTTTCAGATTTATACGATGATGTGTGAAATAAATTTGCATGAAATGAAATACATAAAAAATGACAAAATGTAATATCATGATATTTTATGCTTGATGTGTTTGGTCTTAATGATTTTTATGACGATACTTGTATTTCGAATTTACACGATGATGGCTATCATATGAAATACTTGAACATACTCATATAAAATCAATTGCATGAAATGAAAGTGTATTTTCTATCTTATTGAGATAAATGAATTCATTTTATGAATCTTGTGAATTTCTTAAAAATAATCATGATGAATGCTTTGAAAATAAATGTGTGTATCATATTATTAGTCTCAATGATTTCTCTTGAAACTTGCTTTCGGATCTATACAATGATACATGAATCTAGTATTAAAAGATAAAAGCATACTTATATAAAATAAATCATAAAAAAGAAATACATGTTTCTTGAAATCTTTCTATCTCTGGATTTTTCAGTTTTTTTTATAAAAGACAAATGATGAATCCATGTATATTATGTTCATGTGAATCAAAAATAATTTTGATGATTTTGTCGAATTGAACTTGAATGAGATTTTTTTAATGATTCTTGACTCTTCTCTTTTCTCTTGGAATCATAACTTGACTTTTGTGAATCGAGATGCATGAAACAAATTGTTCTTTTTGCTATTTACTATCAAATGAATCATGATTGATATCATTGCTATTATATCTCCTATGATTCATACTGTAGAGAAAGAATTTATAAATCATGATGCAATGAGAATTCATATGCAATAATCAAGTGCTCATGTGATTCTTTGCTAAAGAAAATATTTACGATTCATGATCTTGATAAGTATAACTTAAAACTTTTATAAATCAAGATCGTATATCATGATTATTTCATTTATCAAAAGAGAATTTTCTAAATGAAATATGACTTGTCTCTTGATTTCTCGGAACTATATAATTGAAAATTTTTTTTGTGATCTTGATGACTTGATATGTCACTTGATTTCTTGATGACTTCTTAATGATTCATGACTTCTATTTTTAAAATTTTGGAATCACAAATTTATTTTATCAGAATCATGACTTATTTGGTTTGAATGCATGAATTGTTGATTTTCATTTGATACTCGAAATTTTCCTTCAATCTTAATAACTTGATGCATGAATCATATTCTCATATGATTATTTCATGAATGTGATAATATGAATCATGTCTTGATCTTGATTTTGCTAAAAAGAACACTTATGAACCATGAATGACATCCTTTGGTATTGATCTTTGTTGATTTTTTATATTTATACCCTTTATGACATGATTTCTTTACATTTTTGCCTTGTATATATCATGTGATAACTTATATATATTTTGATGCAAATGTACTTGAAAGTGAATTTAAAGAAAATTTTGTATTCCCTCCTTTTTGACAATGATAAAGGGGGAGATAGTTTGCTATCGTGCACTTCACGAAATAAAGCAAAGATTGATAGCTTGCACATTTCAAAAGTTGTTATTTTAAACATCACAAAGAGAAGCAAGTTGCTATTTGAAAAGAAGTAAAAATTTTGCTAAACTTCACAAAATAATTGCTAGTTTGTGTATCACAAAGTACACTAGCTTGTTTATCATTATCATGATTGCTAGCTTGCTTATCATCAATTTCTCTCATATCATGATTTATTTATGATTCCTTTGAATTTATGCGTTGATTGTGATATGATGAAAATTCATGATTAATTTTTTTATGATTAGAGCATTGATGTAAAAGACTATTTGTACTCCCCTTCTCTTTGGCAATAACAAAGAGGGAGAAAGATTACTAGTTTGGGCTTGAAAACAAAAATTGCTAGCTCATTGCAAAGGCACAACTTGCTTGCACTTCTCAAAAGAGAATAGAAAAACTTGTTATCATGAACACTATCACAAAAATTACTACCTTGTAATTTCAAGAGAAGCAAAGTGCAAACTTGCACAAGAAGCAAGTGTTGAATTGCCATGATTACACATCCTTAAAAATTTGCTATAATTGAATGTTTTAAAGTGATGTTGAACATCTAAATTGATAGCTAGTATGATTATAAAACATACATATCTTTTAAACAAGCTATGATGTAACTTCTCCTTTTTGTTGATGACAAAGGGAGATAAGTAGATTAATGACTTCATATAATGTATGATTGAATATTTTATATATTTACTTGATACTTTTTTATAACATGATTTTGATATAAGTTACTTAGATTTGTTGAAATCCAAGGGTTTTATCAATATGGCATATTGATAAGGGGACTTTGGTTAAACTTTGGAAGTTAAGATTAACTTCATCATCAATTAGTTGTCAACATCAAAAAGGGGGAGATTGTTGAATCTCGAATTTTGATAATGAAACTAATTGATTGTGTTTTGGTTATCTAATTACGTTTTAAGTCACACAAGTCTACTCTCGATCAGAATTAGATAGTTGACACAAGATGAATCAGCATTACGTCGGAGGAAATCACGTCAAGACATTGGACGTCGAGCCAGAGGTCCGATCGATAATCAGTAGAAAGCTTCGGACAAAGATATCGGGCA
The DNA here is from genome assembly GCA_024322285.1 of Musa beccarii. Lineage (NCBI taxonomy): Eukaryota > Viridiplantae > Streptophyta > Magnoliopsida > Zingiberales > Musaceae > Musa > Musa beccarii. The sequence goes on from CM044402.1 coordinate 12,434,501, forward strand.
TCAAGCCAAGAAGAGCAGAGTTGCACCAAGGAGATCAGGGTTGCGGAGGTCAACCGTCGATTAAGCAACAAGCCGCCAGAGAGGATGATGCGCCAAAGAACCGAATGAAGCGCCGACCAATGACGTGTCGGGCAATAGGATGTTGATTCGTGTTGTAATTATCTAGATCAAAGTAGGATTAAGATTTAATTAGTGTACAGGATTAACTACGATAGCGTTGAAGGCATAAAGCAAAACGAAGTGTTTGAGTCAAGTGCAATCGAATCGTTGGAAGTTCGAGAGTTAACCGAACGTCCGAAGATTCATCGGGAATGCTACCTGAATTGGTCGAGAGTGAGTCAGGAACTTGACGAAGGGTTCGTCGGAAAGACTCGTCGGAGGTTCGTGGAGCTCACCAAGAATGATCAGAGCTTACCAAAGAAGACTCGTCGGAACTTGCCAAAATCATTATGAAGTCCAAGAGCCTGTCGAGAGTTCGTTAGAAGATGTCCAAGAGTTCGTCGGAAGTCTACCGGAAATTCATCGGAAGCTCGCCGGAAGAAGCCTTGACATAGTTAGATTTACATAGAAAATGAGTTTAATTTTGTAATTAGCACGTAATTAGGATTAAAATCGGGATGTAATCCCCTCAACCGAGATAGGGGCCAACTGGGCCCGAATCAGGACTGTGTTGGGTCGAATGAAAGGCCCAAACAATGCCCAAGTGCCACGTAAGGCAGTGGCACCGCTAGGATTGGTGGTGGCACCACTAGAAGGCTCAGTCTTCTAGACTGAGTCTGGGTGATGGTACCGCACAATGTCAGTGTACTTGGGTGGTGGTACCACCGAGTACACTGATAGAGCAGTGTGCTCAGGCAGTGGTACTACTAGACTGGGCGATGGTACCACCCAGTGACAGGGTGTACTGGGCGATGGTGCCGCCCAGCACTAGTGGTGGTACCGCCAGAACCTAGTAGACCCGAGATGGGATGATTTTTGGCTTCAAGTTTCAATCCAATTGAAGGCTATAAATACCCTCTCATCCTTGGGTTAAACACACAAGCACACAAACTTTGGAAGCAAGAAAGCGTTGTAGAATTCTCTTTCGAAATCGCTCCTCTAGCTTTCATTTATTTTCAGTAAAAAGAAAAGAGTGTGTGAGTGCTTGTAAGGATTATCTCTTAAGCTCGTCAAAAAGAGAAGGCACTATAAGAGAGTCTATCCTCACCTGTTGGAAGGAGGATAACTAGTGGAAAGCTGGTGGCCTCAAGAGAAGAGGAATCGAGAGTGGACATAAGTCGGATGATCGAACCACTATCAAAATCAGTTTGCATTTATATTCTTGCATTTACCTTTCTGTAAACCTTTACTTTACTTGTTGACTGCCTTTCATCTTCTCTAAATATTCTCAAGTTTAAGTTAGAGCTTTTCTAGCACGGTTTTCATCAAAATATCTTTTTATCGTACGAAGTTTTCGAAATCATTTAAATCGTCGAATTTATCGTAAAGTTAATACTGCACTAATTCACCCCTCCCCCTCTTAGTGTCGTTCTCGATCATCAACAGGAGAAAGTAACGCTAGCTTTCTCATTACAAAGGAAGCAAAAATTTGCTATCCTGCGTATCGCAAAGTTTGCTAGCTTGCACATTTCAAGAAAGCAAAATTTGCCAAGCTTGTACTTCTCAAAAGGGAAGAAAGAACTTGCCATCTTAAACATCACCAAGAATTGCTAGCTTGCAATCTTAAGAGCAACAAAGGGCTATTTTGCCTATCTTAAAAAGCAAAAGTACAAACTTGCACATCTCAATAAACAAAATTGCACATCTTTAAAAGTTACTATGCTTGCATGTTATAAAGTGATAAATTACTAGTTTGTACGTTATAAAACTTGCATATCTTAAAAACTTGCTATGTGCACTTCTCCTTTTTGTTGATGCAAAGGGGGAGAAGTATGATGAAAATGCTAATCATGTATGGGATAATGTACTTGGACACTTTGATTATGCATGAAATTCTCATAAATTTTTGAATTTTCATTTCTATTAATATGGCATATTGATAAGGGGAGTTTGGTTTAAACTCCGTCATCAATTGGTTGTCATCATCAAAAATGGAGAGATTGTTGAATCTATGATTTTGATGATGAAACCAATTGATAGTGTTTATGATCTGATTTGCGTTTTGAGTGATGCAGGACTAGCTTCGATCAGGAAGAGACAATTAAAGTTGGAGGAATTGGACGTTGGGCTGGAGTAGAACATGTTAGATGATTGTGTTAGTATTTAGAGCAACACTAAGAGGGGGGGTTGAATTAGTGCAGCGGTTAAGAATGATAAATTTCAGCGATTTAAAACGATTTTGAAAACTTCATATGATAAAAATCACGTTTCGACTAAAACTAAAGCGTATTGAAAACGTAATTAAATTAAGAGCATTTAGAGATGAAGAAAGACAGTAAGCCAGTAGAGCAGCGAAGTGAAGATAGTTTACAGTAAAGTAAATTTGCAAGAAGTAAATGCAAATCGATTTTTATAGTGGTTCGGTCATTCGACCTACGTTCACTCTCGATTCCTCTTCACTTGAGGCCATCGGCTTTTTCACTAGTTGTCTTCCTTCCAACGTACAAAGACCAACTCCCTTACAGTGCTCTTTCCTTTTGATGAGCTTAGGAGGTAACCCTTACAAGCACTCTCTCCTCTCTTTTAATTTGAATACAAGGACTAGAGGAGGGGATTTCTAGAGGGATTTGAATAACATTTTTCTACTTTCAAAGTATGTGTGCTTGTGTGTTCAACCTAGCGATGAGAGGGGTATTTATAGGCTCCAATTGGTTTCAAATTTGGAGCCAAAAACCTTTCCATCTTGGGTTTATCGAGTACTGGTAGTACCACTGCCTGTCACTAGCGGTACCACCGCCAATTTGACCCTCACATTGGGCGGTACCACCGCTAGTCTAGCGGTACCATCGCCTAGGCACACTAACATTATTAGTGTATTGGGTGGTACCACTGCCCAATCTAGGCGGTACCACCACCCAGGCATACTAACACTGGGCGGTACCATCACCCAGTACAATCTTGGGAGCTAAACCCAAGTGGTTCCACCACCCTAGTTTAGCGATGCCATCGCTTGATAGGGTTTAGCACTCTTGGTTAGGCCTTGAATCCAACCCAACTCAATCCATTAATAGGCCCTTTTTTTATGTGTTTCAATTAAGGTAACATATTCAATATTTTTATGAAAATGTCAAGCATCACATTTAGAATTGAAAGCATCATTATGACCACTTTTCTTTCATTCGAAAAGTTTATTGATACAATATGGGTTAAGTCTTTTAGTTTTGCAATTGATTTCATAAAGACATACATCATCGTATTAATCTAAAATTATCATCAAAATCTTTCATTTGAAAAATTTGTTAGGAGCAATGTAGATTTGATTACATGTAAGCATGCTCAATTCTTTTGTATTACCGATGTGTATCAAATTTAAAATCAAAAAATAAATTTCATAAAATAAATCATCAAGATACATATGATTTTATATTTTCATTATATTATTATAAAAAGTGATATGGAATTTATCAAGATAAATATTCATGAATTTAATCTTGTTATGTGTATAAGCATGAGATGTAATTATCATAATATTAATTTTTATGTCAAAACCATACATCAAGATTGAAACCAAAAACCGATTTGGAAATCATATGCATGGAATTTCATTATCACACATCATGTAATTATCATTCATAATATTGCATACATCATTCAAAATTTCAAATCATAACATGTATGAAACTTTAATATAAAAATATATAATTTTCATGATCAAATTTTTTTTAATTTTTCAAAAAATGCTAGAAAGAGAAGCATAATAATTTTTTAAAAATAATTTTTTTATTTCCTACAAACTAAATCAAGCATTCTCATGATAAGATCAAGTGATTTAATAACAATGAAAAAAGCATTGTGGGTGAGTTCCTTACCTTGTTATTGAAGGCCGTCAAAACGCATTTCGCCATTTCGTCACTTGATTCATCTTTGGGTGCCTTCCTCTTCTTTGACCTCTTCTTTCATTCAAGTTCATTTTTAGTTTTAGATTCTCGTTTTATAAACTTATTAAATTTTAGTGTTTGAAGTTCAAATTCATCATCAACATGGTCCTCATCACTTGAGTCATCACTCAAGTGGTATTTTATAGTCCGAAGTTCCAAGCCCTTCCTGTTCTTTGGAAGGTGGTTCATATGTTTATCATATTCAAAAGTCATTTCATAGGTCATTAAAGACCCAATGAGTTCTTTTCATAGGTCATTAAAGACCCAATGAGTTCTTTAATAGGATAATTATTTAGATTTTTAGCTTCTTGTATAGTGGTCACAGAAAACATGTGGAGTTTAATGCAGGTGAAGAACAATCTCACGAAAAATACATTAATACAATCGTAAAATAGTTCACCACTAGGTTTAAAAATCACATAGGGATATAAAAAAATTCACCACTCTAGGAAAATTAAACGAGGATACAAAACAGTACAAAAGGACTCACCACTCAAGGAAGGAATCCATTAGATACAGAGTTTTGAGATAGCTCCAAGAGCGCTTCAGCCAATATCTTCAATTTCTGAAAACCTCGTTCAACCCTAAAATACCAAAATAAATAATTGTGTATGAAATAACCCTTCATGCATAGTGAATTTCGAGATTAAATATCATACAGCTGTTGATGCGGGAGCATCCGAGACTACTAATCAATCTTTAAGTCCTGGGCTGATTCCTTCGGCAAAACAAACACTATCAAGACTTATTCCTGCCAAAACTAACTTCGGTTACAACTTACTTCGATGGGATAAGGAATGATATACCAATATCAAAATTCGTTGCTGATTGATGCTATATCAAAGAGGAGTTATTCAGGATAAGATCCAAAGTGATTTAATGATCTTTGGAAGTGGAGATTTGCTGGTTATTATTGGTGAACGAATTCTGTTCAATCTTGTTTGTTTGGGTAGTTCTCATTGTTTGTTTGGGTAGTTATGTTATTTCAATCTTGTTTGTTTGGGTAGTTTCCATTGTTTGTTTGGGTAGTTCCGTTATTTCAGTTTTGTTTGTTGGGTAGTTCCATTGTTTGTTTTCTGAGTCTAATGTCTATATAATGAGACATATTCTCATTTGTAAGGGGTGGTTGAATGAATGAAAATTGGTGAGACTTCCTCTACGTGAGTGAATATCTTCTGAGAGTGGATAACTCCTTGCGGTCTCTTTATCCTTGGAGCGTGGATTCCTCCTTGGTGGTGAGCCAAAAGCCCTTTATCCTTGGCTGGTGATATCTTTAGGCCTTGGTGGTGAGCTTCTCCTATCCCGAAGTCCTTTATCCTTGGCTGGTGAAATCTTTAGGCCTTGGTGGTGAACTTCGTAGATCCCGATCCTTATCCTTGGTTGGTGGCGTGGCCTTTATACCTTGGAAGAAGATCGTTCTATTTTATTTTTGGTGGTGAACTGCCCATTTTCTCGAAATCGCGCAGTCCTGAAATTTTCTGTTCGGAGTCACTCGCCCACGCACGCATCAGCTGTTAACCAACTCTATTAATGTGTTTCTTAGTCATTAGGAAAAGTGTAAATGTTTTACAATTGTAACATAGTGTAGAGAATATGTTCATGAGCTGTCATGGGCTGAGTTGAAGACTTTGAGGCAACATTGTGGGCTGAAAATATACCATAGCATCAGCAAGGTCAACATGAGCATATTGTAGCAAATTAGGCACTCTTGTGTCACCATCCTGGGTTTCCGAGGTCCTGGCGGTACCACCGCTAGTTGACACTGATACTAGACGGTACCATCACCCAGTTTGGTGGTACTATCGCCAAACAGAGTACCAGGTACTAGAACTGAGCGGTACCACCGCTTGGCGGTTAATAACAGTCAAGCGATGCCACCGCCCAGGCTTTTGGGAGACTGAGCCTTAGGCAGTTCTATCACCCTAGTCTAGGGGTGCCATCACCAAACAGGGTTCAGCAACTTGTTTGAGCCTTGAATCCGGCCCAAACCAATCTAATTATGGGCCCAATTGGCCCCTAACAGGGTTAGTGGGATTACCTCCCAAACCTAACCCTAATTATGTCTAACTATAATAATTAAGGCATATACTAAAGAAAAAAATAAGTTCAGTAAGTCTAGGTTTCTTCCGGTGATCTTTCTGCAAATTTCCGACGGACTTCCGACAAACTCTCGGATATCTTCCAGCGGACTCCCGGTAAGCTCCTGGACTTCACAATGATCTTCTTGGTGAGTTCCAACGAGCTTCTTTGGTAAGCTCTGATCTTCTCGGTGAGCTCCGACGAACCTCCGACGAACTTTCTAGCGAACTTTCGACGAACCCTTCGGCAAACTCCCGACGCATTCTCGACCAATTCCGATAGTACTCCTGATGAACTTTTAGACTCCCGATAGACTCTTGGACTCCCAACGTATCGATCGAACTTGGCTCCGGTACTTCATTTTGATTTATGCTTTTATCGCTATTGTAGTTAATCCTACACACTTTTCTCAACACATAGATTAAATCAAATAATTTACCAATTGATTTCATCATCAAAATCTGAGATTTAATAATAACAAACCATTCCTCATTTGAAGTTAATGGATTCAATCCATTAACTCCTATAGATTTGCTACATTTACCTTTGGAAAAGGCCTATCTGGACGGTTATCAAAAAGCTAATTTTATTAAAGCATTGCATGAAAAAGTCTAGACACATATTGAAAAGAAACTTTACAATATGAGAAACAACACAACAAAGGCTGAAAGCAAGTAGTATTTGAACCTAGAGGCTAGGTTTAGGTACACTTAAAGAAGGAAAGATTTCCTAGCCATAAGAAGTCTAAACTAATGCCAAGAGGAGATGGTCCATTTCAAGTCCTTCAAAAAATCAATGACAACATATACAAGCTAGAACTACCCGGTAAGTATGACAATGTTAGTGCAACATTCAATGTTTCTGATTTATCTTTATATGATATTGGTGATTAAGACACTGATTCAAGAACGAATCCTTTCGAGGAAAAGGGAATAATATGAACCAGCAAATTAATCATAATTATGCTAAAGACCCTTTAACTATTCTTGGAGGACCAATAATAAGAGCTAAAGTTAAAAGGATGAAAGAAGCTTTAACTTATTTATTGGAAAGCATTTGGAAGGAGTAAGTTAGTAAAGACTCGGTCAAGGTTCTATGGATGCATGAAGAGCCTAAAATAATCAACATGATTCAAATAAATCTAAATCATAAAGAGAAAGTCTAGCTTTAAGAGAAGGACAAATTTGAATAGCCTATTTTGAAGAATAAAGGCTAATCAACCATGTTGGACTATATTAAGAATTATGGGATTATTCATGAATGATCATTCAAATAAATTCAAGGCAGATTCATGAGTGATCAACATTCATGAATTGGGAATATGAATATCATTTAATACATTTAATGGATTCATTCCCTTTATACTTAGCCTTGTACTATATAAACAAGACTGACTCCCTTTGTAAAAGGACAATTGAGAAATATAATCATCTTTCAACACTAGTGAGTGTTTTGTTTTTAAGTTCTTGTATGAACTTTGGAACTTATCAAACTTTTCTGCTTATGACGTTTAAAACCCAAAAATCTTTGCTTTTCCTTTCAACTTATCAAATTTCTTAGTTTATGTTATTTTAAGGGAATCAAAGTGTTATTTTAATTATTTTATCAATTTTTCATTGATAAAGTGATTAGAATAGTTTCCCTTACTTCAATCTTAAACGATCTGTCCTGTTTTCAATTTGTTGGAGGGTGCCTATTTGCATTCCATATATATCATGGCTCTTTAGCTATCGGGGTGTATGGTTGCTAAGTTGATGATTTTCATCAAAAGGCCTTTGGCAGAATTATGATTAGCTTGTTGATTTATATCATATGCACTTTTTTTGTTTATTATTTATTTGGTATTTTACTCATTTTATGTTACCTGTTGTATGTATTATGATGTCCATAGATCTGTGCAATGGGAATCGGATCATGATGAGATCACGATAATGAGACCAATTTGTCTTTAAACATAAACCCTAAATAATCCCAGTCATAGGTTACTCAAGAGAGACATCAAGATAACTGGATATACTATTGTGTTATATATCCATTTATATGATAGAGACAATTGGTCTCATAGCTGCTTATGTGAGAACACTATGGATACAATGTAGGTGTTAATTGGAGAATGAGTTCGTTGATCGATTCGCTTATAGAATGCTAAATGATTGATGATACATCATTGTTAGACAGTGATTCTATTATCTCAATTGTGTATATGGTCGTTAGACTTGAGATACTAAGGATGTCCTGTTTGAGTACTCCACTCTTTGATACCGGACTTATAGGTTAGGAAGCTCCAAATCTAGCACAGCTAGTTATCGGGAGTGGCAACCAACCTTAAGAGGGCAATTGAGTATCGATAGAGGATCATTCGCTCTCGATGTCATGAGAGGAATATCCCATATGTTCTTACTCAAGTAAATCCTTAGCTAGGGTCATTCGGATTGAGAGAGAGAGTTCTTTGGAGAATCTGATTAAAGTGATATTCGAGTAGATTTCGTATGAGTCTAACAGCACCATACTCGATATATGATCTCAAGGATATTAGATGGATGATGGACTATAGATACACGATAACTGAAGACAGATAGGTTCGAATGATTGGATTCTCCTATATCATTTAAGGACTGCGGCGTAATGGCCTAGTACGTCCATAGTCGATGAGTCAAGTGAATTTTGGAGATAATAATCCACTAAGTCAGAAAGAGTTCTGACAAGTATGACTCATAGCCAGCTTGATATTGGGCCTAAAGGGTCACACACATATGGTAGGTGTTGCAACAAGAAAAGGTTCGGATATGAGATATCCGTTGAAACCCCTATCTTATTGGATGGATAATAAGCTTTAGAATTATTAGATCCTATGGATGAGATCCAATGAGAGCTAATGATAAATTATTGGGTAGAGATCCACTAATTTAAGAGGCTTGGGTAGTTGGATGAAGATCCAATACCCAATAGAGCAAGATCCATTAGGGTCATGTTGATAGGGAACCTCTATAAATAGGAGGAAACTAAAGGGCCATAGGCTAAATCATTTTTAGTTGTCACCTTCTATACTCCTCTCCCCCTCTCCTCAGCCGCCAGCCCCTGTTTGGGGTGTGTGGATAGCAAGAAGGGTCAGTCCCTTCTTGATCGCATGATACGTATGCAAAGGAGGATTATGCAATGATTTAATGAGCATCTTCGCAGCCTCTACTATATTGATCACTACTAGAGAGAAGAACAATAGACTTCCTTCATCCTCTTCCATAGATTTGTAGGTTTTCAATGATATACGATCTCGCTAGGTAACACATCTTTCTTATACATGTAGTTTTTCAGTTTTATGTGATTTTACGCACTAATATTTGCATGACAATAAGAAACTAATTTTTGTTTTTACAAAAAAATTTGAAATTTTGTTTTCTGTTCTTTCACTACACATGTAATATTACCCCAAGTCCCCCAATATGTATTATATTTAAGTTGAATTAACCCTTTTAAGGATATGATTAGGCACTAGCCTTTTAATATATTTTAAAATATTTCTTAGATTTCTATGATACTTAGAATTAAGTGAATGCCACCTTTGTACACCAAAATATGAGATTTATAAGTTCAAACTATCCTAATCTAGTTTCAACAGAACTAAATAAGTGTTGATAATTGAATTAGGAGGGTAGTTTAGCCTCCAAATGATTTGGTTTTAAGCTAAATTTTGGTATGTATATAGTTTTATATATTTTCTAGTTTTTTATAAAATTTTATAATAATTTAAGATTGTTTGGTTAGCTAAAATAGTGAAGTAAAATTTTTCCATAAAATTATGTGATGATTTCATTTATACAAACTAGTTTATTTGATTATAGAGTGAATTGTTAGAAAATTTGGTAGTGAAATCTAGATAAATTTTTAGGTTAAGTATAGTTTATTTTATGAGAAATTGTATCATATTTTTCTATGGATTATTGTAATAAATTATTATAAATCAATAATTCAAGAGATATGGTTATTAATTAACATATCTCATGACCCTATACTCTCAATTTGATAGGTGTATCGCTCCCTAATACACTTGATCATTAAGAAATATGATCTTTTCTTGGCATTTTCATTTTTAAGTTTAATTAAGTATAAGTTTAATTCACTACAAAATAGGGGCCATATAAATTATCATATGCATAATGTATTTTGGAAAGCATATTTCGAATAATATATATATATATATATATATATTAAGCATAAAAATATATAAAGTATAGTAAAAATATTTTATATGCATGTATATATGATCATGTGGGGTGTAGGAGTTCACGTGTTTTTGATAATGTGTAGTGTAGAAGTGCATAGATATATTATGACATGGAATACAAGTATGTATTATGACATGTGATGTGGAAGAACACGTATATATTATGACGTGCGGTGTGAGAGTACATGTATGTATTATGACATGCGATGCAAGAGTACATATCTACATTAGGACGTGCAATATGAGAATACACGTATGACACGAGAGTGCCTAATTTACTCTCTTGGAGTTCTCTCAAAGCCCACGTAGATATTAGTAGAAGCTCTTTTGGAGTTCTCTCAAAGCTCGATATCTATTGGATTCATCCTATAGTGATGAGTCCTTTTGTTCAATTCTGTATCCTCATTTAATTTCTCTAGGGTGGTGAAATTTTATGTATCCCTATGTGATTTTAAACTTGGTAGTGAATTGTTTTACGATTGTGTTAAAGTATTTTTTGTGAGATTGTTCTTTTTCTATCCGAAGAACTTATTCCAACAAATATCATTATACTCGATTTTTTTTTCTCTCAAAATCCATTCCGTATCACCCCTGTATCAGTTAAGTATCAAAGCTGAAGGTTAGAGATCATGGTAAGGCGAAATGGAAAAGATATTGTTGTTGAAGGTAGCGGCCACAAAGATGATATTGAATCATTGAGGCTACAACTACGAAGATTGTTAAATAGTCTGTAAGAAAAAAAAATCATCGAAGAACTTCAAAATAGAAACGACCGACGTGAAAATGATGTCCAACAATTTACTTCTTATGATGAGACACCTCCTCACTCTCGGGAGTCGACAAGATTTCGAGCAAGACATGAAGTCAAAGATGATTAACAGAACAAATACAACCCAAGATTGGATATTTCGGAGTTTGAAGGTAAAATTAATGATGATGACTTTATTGATTGGCTTAATATAGTGGAAAGAATTTTTTATTTTCATGAACCACTAGAACAAAAGAAGGTAAAACTTATGGCGCTTAAACTCTAACAGAATGTATCTTTTTGGTGGAAAAATCTGAAGAAGCAAAGAGAACATGAGGGGAAGAGTAAGATCATAACATGGGAGAAAATGAAAAGAGAGTTGAAGAGAAAATAGTTACCTGATAATTATAAGCAAGAGATCTTTCTCAAAATCAATGATTTCAAGCAAAAAAATCTTAGTGTGAAAGAGTACATAGCAAAGTTCGATAATCTCATATTGAAAGGAGAGCTTGTGGAACCAGAAGAGCAAACTATTGTGAGATACTTAGGAGGTCTAAAATATGAGATTGCTAAAGTGGTTCAACTACAACCATATTAGTCTTTAAATGATGTGAGTAAGTTGGCTTTAAAAGTTGAAAAGCAACATAAGTTGAAAAGAGTTCTCAGTACGGGTCAAAAGAAAGCTATACAAAAGTTGAAAGTTTCAAGTCTATTGTCCATAGCAAGGTGGTATCAAAGGTGCAAGAAAAGGGTGAAGGATCTGCTGGCAGTAAACAAACACCTAATTTGTCTACCCCAAGTGGTCGAAAATACTTTAAATGTCATGATTTTAGCATATTACTTTAGATTGTCCAAATAAGAGGATTGTTACTTTGATTGAAGATCATAGTGATGAAGAAGAAAATGAAGCCGATGATAAACCAAAATATGATGATGATGAGGAAGAGGTTACTTACGCTGATCATGGTATGTCTATTATGCTGCAACGTAGCTTACAAGTGTCCTATATGCTAAGGATGAAAGTTGAGCGAGAAAGAACGTGTTTCACACTAAATACACTTCTCATGGCAGGGTGTGCTTGGTGATTATCGATAGTGGCAGCTTTGAGAATGTGGTATCTTTAGAGATTGTGCGAAGTTAGACATAATCTCTCATCCACATCCTTATCAATTATGCTAGCTGCAAAAAGGGAATGATATCAAGGTAACTAAAAGATGTTTAGTTCCATTTTCCATTGGCAAGTATAACAAAGATGAAGTATGGTGTAATGTTACTCTTATAGATGTTTGTCATTTATTATTGGGTAGACCTTGGCATTATGATAGGAGGGTGTTGTATGATGGTTACAAACATACATATTCTTTTAATGTGAATGAAAAGAAGACTATTTTAGCTCCATTACAACCTCCTAAAATCAGTACATCAAAGAAGGATGTTAGCGCTTTTATGTCCTATAGTGAATACAAGAGTGAATTAGAAAGAGGTGGTCATATTTTGGCTTTATTAGTTGTAGAGGAAAATGAACAACATAAGAAGACACCAGCAATCATGAAATCAATTCTGGAGGAGTTTCAAGAAGTTGTACCAAAAGAGATTCCACATGGCCTTCCACCTCTAAGAGATATTCAGCATTACATTGATCTTATTTCGGGGGCTATTTTACCTAATAAGGCATTCTACATAATGAGTCTCAAAGAGTATGAAGAACTTCAAAGGTAAGTGAATGAGTTGGTATAAAAGGGATTGATTCGGGAGAGCATGAGTCCTTGTGCGATTCCAACCTTATTGGTGCTGAAGAAGGATAATTCTTGGAGAATGTGTGGATAACCACGCCATCAACAAAATCATAATTGACTATCGTTTTCCCATTCCAAGGTTAGATGATTTACTTGATCAATTGTGTGGTACTTCTATTTTCTCTAAAATTAATTTGAGGAGTGACTATCACTAAATAAGAATGAGACCTGGAGACGAGTGGAAAACAACATTTAATACCAAAGAAGGTTTATATTAATGGTTGGTTATGCTATTTGGGCTATCTAAAGCTCAAATAGCATAACCAACCATTCATATAAACCTTAGAAGGTTTATATTAGTACACAGCAAGAGTGAAGAGGAACATATAAATCATCTCAAAGAGATCTTTCAAATTTTGAGACAACAAAACTTTATGCTAGTATAAAGAAGTGTGATTTCTTTACAACTACTATTGTGTTTTTGAAGTATATTGTTTTAAAAGATGGAGTGACTATCACCAAATAAGAATGAGGCTGGGAGATGAGTGGAAAATAACATTTAAAACTAGAGAAGGGTTATATAAATGGTTGGTTATGCCATTTAGGCTATCTAATGCTCCAAGTACTTTCATGAGATTCGTGAATCATATACTTAAACCATGCATTGGGACTTTTGTTGTGGTCTATTTTGATGATATATTAGTATATATTAGTATACAACAAGAGTGAAGAGGAGTATATAAATCATCTCAAAGAGATTTTTCTTATTTTGAGATAGCAAAAACTTTATGCTAATCTAAAGAAATGTGATTTCTTTGCAACTACTGTTGTATTCTTAGGGTATATTGTTTTAAAAGATGGAATCATGATGGATCAAAGTAAAGTAGAGACTATTCTTAATTGGTCAAAACTTGCTTCATTACATGATGTGAGGAGTTTCCATGGCTTAACTTCCTTTTACAGAAGATTCATTAAGGGTTTCAGCTCTATTGTTGCTCCAATCACTGAATGCTTGAAAGGTGATAAATTCAAATGGACTAGTGAGGCTAATGATGTCTTTGAACTATTGAAAAGAAAGATGACCGAAGTTCCTATCTTAGTGCTACCTAATTTTGACAAAATATTTGAGGTTAAATGTGATGCCTCTAATGTGGGAATTGGTGCTGTTTTGAGTCAAGGCGAAAAGCCTATTGCCTTTTTTATCGAGAAGCTAAATGATACAAGAAGGAGATATTCTCTACCTATAGTAAAGAGTTCTATGCTATTTATCAAGCTTTATCTCATTAGAGTCAATATCTTCTTGCTAAGCCGTTTGTTCTATATTCTGCCATGAGGCATTAAAGTTCATTAATCATTAGCACAAGCTAAACAAGAGGCATGCAGCTTGGGTGGAGTTCTTACAACAATCTTATAACTTTACAATCAAGCATAAATCTGGTATTCAAAATGTAGTTGCTGATGCGTTGAGCAGAAAACATTCTTTATTATTAACAATGAAAGTTAAAATTGTTGGATTTGAGACATTCAAAGATCTTTATGAGAATGACGTGAATTTTGGCTCAATATGGCATAATTGCAAATCAGGTTCTTTTCAACAATTTTCTATTCTTGTTGGTTTTCTTTTTTGAGCTAATACCTTGTGTTCCATTTTGTTCATTGAGACAAGTAATTCTAGCTGAAGCTCATGATAGTGTTTTGGGAGGACATTTCAGTAGGGACAAGATCTAGCTCTTGTTTAATCAAATTTCTATTGGCTCGAGATGTTCAGAGATGTAGAGAGACTTGTAAAGCAATGCCGAGTATGCCATTTGGCAAAAACGAGAAGTAAAAATTCTGGTTTGTACACTCTACTTCCAATGCCTAATGCTCCATGGGAGTGAGTCTTGATTTCGTTTTGGGATTACCAAGAACTTGAAGGAACAATGATTCTATCATAGTTGTTGTCGAAAAATTTTAAAAAATATCTCACTTTGTTCCCTGTAATAAATCAAATGATGCATCTCATATCGCTGATTTATATTTTAAGGAGATTGTGAGATTGCATGGTGTTCCAAGAACTATGGTGTCTGATCGAGATTCAAAGTTTCTTAGTCATTTTTGGAGAACTCTTTGGAGGAAGCTAGGTACTTCTTTGAATTTCAGCAGCTCACATCACCCACAAACTGATGGGCAAACTGAGGTAATGAACAGAAGCTTGAGAAACTTGCTTAGAAGTTATGTTGGTAAGAACATCAAGCAATGGGATCTCATTCTTCCATAAATTGAGTTTGCCTATAATTGTTCCTTGCATCATAACATTGTTAAGAGTCATTTAGAGATTGTTTATGGTGCTAATCCTATTGGTCTTTTGGATTTGGTTCCTTATTCAGCAACTAAACAATTTAGTGGAGATGCAGATGAGAGAGCTAAGCAGATAAAGAAACTACATGAGGATGTTAAAGCAACCATAGGGAAACAAAATGAGAGGTATAGGCAAGTTGCCAACAAACACAGAAAACATGTGGAGTTTAATGCAGGTGATTTGGTTTGGATTCATCTAAGAAAGGAGAGGTTTTCGCTGGGCAAATTTGAAAAATTGAAACCAAAGGCTGATGGTTAAGAGAATTCGCCAGAATGTTTATGAGATCGAGCTACATGAAGATTATGGAGTGTGTCTAACATTTAATGTGGCTGATTTAAGTCCTTATCAAGATTATATTGCTAAAACAAATAAGGACTTGAGGACAAGTCTTTTTCAACCAGAGGAGAATGACACGATAGTGCCTAATTTGCAACAATCTGCTCATGTTGACCTTATTGACACTTTGGTATATTTTCAGCTCACAATGTTGCCTTAAAGTTTTTATCTCAACCCATTCAAATATGATAGCTCATGAGCACATTCTCTACACTAAGTTAAAGCTGTTTCAATACATTTTCTTCATGACTAAAAAACACATTAATGGAGTTACTTAATAGTTGTAAAACATTTATTTTCAAAATTTCCTATGCATGAAGGGTTGGTTCATGCACTACTATTTATTTTGGTGTTTTAGAGTTAGAGAAGGTTTTAGAAACGGAAGATATTGGTAGAAGCTCTCTTGAAGTTCTCTCAAAATTCTGTATCTCTTGGATTCTTCCTTGAGTGGTGAGTCCTTTTGTTCAATTCTGTATCCTCATTTAATTTTCCTATGGTGGTGAATTCTTCTATATCCCTAGGAGCATTAGATAGCCCAAATGACATAACCAACCATTCATATAAATCTTTTCTAGTTTTAAATGTTGTTTTTCACTCATTTCCAAGCCTCATTCTTATTTGATGATAGCCACTCAAATAAATTTTAGAGAAAATAGAAGCACCACATAATTGATCAAGTAAATCATCTAACTTTGGAATGGAAAAATGATAGTCAATTGTGATTTTGTTGATGGCGCAACTGTCCACACACATTTTCTAAGAATTATCCTTCTTCGACACCAACAAGGCTGGAACCGCACAAGGACTCATGCTCTCCCGAATCAATCTCTTTTTCACCAACTCATTCACTTGCCTTTGAAGTTCTTCATACTCCTTGGGACTTATTCTGTAGGCTGCCTTATTAAGTAAAATAGCCCTCGGAATAAGATCAATGTGATGTTGAATATCTCTTAGAGGTGGAAAGCCATGTGGAATCTCTTTTGGTACATCTTGAAACTCCTCTAGGATTGATTTCATGATTGTCAATATCTCCTTATGTTGTTCAGTTTCCTCCACAACTAATAAAGCCAGAATATGACGACCTCTTTCTAATTCATCATAGGACATGAAAATAATAACTTCCTTCTTTGGTGTATTGATTTTAGGAGATTACAATGGAGCTAAAATAATCTTCTTTTCATTCACATTAAAAGAATATGTATGTTTATACCCATCATACAACACCCTCCTAGCATAATGTTAAGGTCTACCCAACAGTAAATGACAAGCATTTATAGGAGCAACATCACACTATACTTCATCTTTATAATGCTTACCAATGGAAAATGAAACTAAACATCTTTTAGTTACCTTGATATCATTCCCTTTTTGCAGCCAACATAATTGATAAGGATGTGGATGAGAGATTATGTCGAACTTTAACTTTTGTACCATCTCCAAAGATACCACATTCTCAAAGCTACCACTATCGATAATCACCAAGCATACCTTGTCATGAGAAATGCATTTAGTGTGAAACACGTTCTTTCTCACCCAACTTTCATCCTCAGTCATATATGTCACATCCCAGATTTATAAAATATAATAAATCATCATTTTATTATTCATAATTTATATAATACACTCCTTCTCTTTCTTTTTTTTCATCATTGAATTCAATTTCATCTTTACAATAATAAATATTCTATTAACTAGAAAAAAGACTACATCTTCTTAGTAGAGTCACGACTCTTCCACCCAAGCTTTAGATCTATTGTAAAGTTATAGATTACACTAAAAATAATATAAAATAAAAACATATCAACAACCACACATGCTGGTAGGACCATCGAAAAATCATAAAAATAATCTTTAACATTCATAAAACAAATGTCAATAATTTAATAAGAAATAATAATATATCGATTCATCATAAAACTTATGGATTAGAAAAATAATGATAATTTCTTAAGCAAAATCATACATCAGTCATATGCAACACATACATAACAACTAGTTAACAAAGGCATACATCACACCCGATGGTGCACTCTCCCAATAGCGGATGGAGAGGCATTATTCACGGGATGGATTTCTCCCAATAGCGGATGAAGATAATCCATATTGCACTCGCAATAGCGGATGGAGTGGGATCCTCACCTGCCCAAGTGAGGATATGTTCCAATAACGGATGGAAAAATCGTCTAACCATCATGTCTGACGGTCCACTAATCCCTAAAGGGAATTGTCATACCTGCCCTCGGCAAGGATACATAAACATCCATGATTCATTCATTCATTCACACATGCATCCAAGAAATAATATATTATAAGAGATCATATTTTATGTATGATCTACTTTACTATGTCCATTAATGGCTCTACACTATGATGGGCCCGTAGCTCCTTTCATAGGTTGCACTTTCAATGTGGACCATTAACCTAGTAATATCTACTACATGGTAACAATCAAGTCAATATCATAAAATTAGGAAAAGTAGAAAATCAATAATCATTTTCAAATGACATCTTTAAATAAACCTTTAAATTCATCAAATCATAAAGGCTTAAAAATAGTAGTCTCTCAATAATCTTCAATCAACCAAAACCCTAATTGGAATAGCTCAATTGACTTAAATCAAATTCAATCCAATCATGGCCTAATAGAATTAACCTTAAATCCTTATAAAATCGATCTGAAATCACCCTAGGCTGGTCTAATTTAGATTTGATTGATCTCGATTAGGTCAAGTAAATTTGAACTAATCAAGTTAGTTTGGAATCACCATAAACTGACCTTAACCGATCAAACATATATAATTTAGTCAAAAGAGCTTAAACCAATAAAGGAAGAGAAAATCATACTATATCATATAGTGCTAGCCCAAACTGAACCAACCCACCTAAGCCTTGGACGGTTCATATACGCTGCACATGCCTGTCCCAAGTAATATGTTAGGTTGAGGTACAACGGACTAGATAGAGGAGCGATGATGTACTAACGCCATTCGCATCGTTGGACAAGCTTAACTTCATAGGCAGCCTTACTCATAAGTTGGACTAAGCCTTACCACTGAACTGGGTCATGCTTGGCTCACGAGTTGGGTCATGCTTAGACACATGATTTGGGGTTATATCTGACCATATGGACTGAGTTATACCTAGCCACATGAGTTGACCTATGCTTGGTCACATAATTAGGTCGTACCTTGCCACACGGGCTGGGACGTACAAGGCCACATGGACTAGATCATACTTAACCACATGGCTGAATCAAGCCTGGCCACATGGGTTAAATCATATCTTACCACATGGGCTGACTCCTACTTGGGCACATGGGCTGGGTTATACCTAGTCACATGGGCTGATTGTACCTAACCACATGGGCTGGATCATACATAACCACATGGGCTGAGTCGATTTAATCTAACAGATCAACTTAACTCAAGTTAGACCCCGATTAGAATCATCTTATCAAATAATATTTCAAAAATCTAAATTATCAAGAATAACTCAAATCCATGAATTAAAGAATTTAAATCATAATCTTAAATTTAAAACTAATTAAATCATAAAAATTCACATATAATTAATAAAACATAATTATATCTAATTAAATAATTTAGAACTATTAATCTAAAATAAAAAAAATTAATAATTAAATCAATGTTAAAATTCAAAGACCAATATTAATCAAATAATCATTCTAATATCATGAATCAATTGTCATTATTTATTAATCATGAAAATTTGAAATTAAAATATTATTATATATCATCAAATTATAACAATTCTAAAATCAAGATTTTAAAACATAAATCAAAGCAAATAAAAAAAAGAAAGGATCCTACCTCTCCTCGACTATCCTTTCCTCGAGATCATCTCCTCGAGAAGCCCTCTCCTTAATCCTCCTATTGTTATGCTCGATGAGAAATCAGGGAAGAGAAACCCCCTTATATAGGAGAAGATGAGATCTCCCAATGATGGAAGTCATCAACTTAGCAACCACACACCCCGATAGCTAAAGAGCTATGATACATATGGAATACAAATTGACACCCTCCAACGAATTGAAAACAAGGTGGCTCGTTCAAGAATGAAGCAAGGGAAACTATTCTAATCACTTATCAATAGAAAATTAATTAAATAATTAAAATAGCACTTTGAATTCTCTTAAGACGCCACAAACTAACAAGTTTGATAAGTCAAAGGAAAAGCAAAGATTTAGGTTTGAACGCCACAAGTAGAAAAGTCTGATAAGTTTTAAAGTTCATGCAAGAACTAAAAAACAAAACACTCATCGGTGTTGAAGAATTGTTATACTTCCCAAATTGTCTATCTTACACTAAGAGTCAGCCTCATTTATATAATATGAAGATAGTACAAAGGGAATGAATACATTAAATAATATTCATATTCCTAATTCATGAATTTTGATAAACATGGCTGAATGGACTTTTCTTCAAGATGAGGTCTTCAAATTTGTCCTTCTCTCTTCATGATTATGTTGACCATTTTAGGCTCTTCTTGCAACCATAGAACCTTGACTGAGTCTTGACTAGCTTGATCCTTCCAAATGTTTTCCAATAAACAAGTTAAAGCTTCTTTCATCCTCTTAGCTTTAGCTCTTGTCATTGGTACTCCATGAATAGTTAAAGGGTCTTTAATAGAATTATGATCAACTTGATGGTTCATATCATCCCAAAAGGCAAGTAAATATTTAATTTTATATTAAATTTATTTTTATTTTATTTTCACACAGAAACATAATATTCATTTATAATGGTTCATACTTAAAAATAGAATGTATATTATTTATTTCCTAAAAATCATATCACTTATTAGAAAATAAATCAATCAATAATCTAATTGATTAGTAAGATTCCTAACTTATCTACATGATTAAAGAAATCAAATTTAATTATTTCCTTAACTATAATACACAAACATGAAAGTTAATCATAAAGCAATACATTATTTATAGTAATTAATTTATGTTAGGGAGAAATCATCGGTGATTACAATATATGGCACTTGTAATCTACGTTACAGTACAATAGACAAACCATGATCAGCATAAGTAATCTCTTCCTCATCATCATCATATTTTGGTTTATCATCGGCTTCATTTTCTTCTTCCTCACTATAATCTTCAATCAAAGTAACAATCCTCTTATTTGGACAATCTGAACCAATATGCTTAAAACCATGACATTTGAAGCATTTTCAACCACTTAGGGTAAAAGAATTAGATGTTTGTTTGCTGCCAGCAGATCCTTCACCCTTGTTTGTACCTTTGATACTACCTTGCTCTAGACAATAGACTTGAAACTTCCTCTTTTTGTATAGCCTTCTTTCGACCACCTCCTTTCAAACTTCTGTTGATTTTCAACTTTTAAAGCTAACTTATATCATTTAAAGACCAATATGGCTGTAGTTGAACCACTTTAGCAATCTCATATTTCAAGCCTTCTAAGTATCTTGTAATAGTTTGCTCTTTTAATTCCACTAGCTCTCCTTTTAACATAAGATTGATTATCGAATTATGCTATGTACTCCTTCACACTAAGATCTTTTTGCTTGAAATCATGGATTTTGAAAAAGATCTCTTGCCCTTTTTCATTTTCTCCCATGTCACGATCTTACTCTTCCCCTCATGTTCTCTTTACTTCTTTAGATTTTTCTACTAAAAAGATACATTCCGTCTGAGTTTAAGCACCACAATTTTTATCTTCTTTTGTTCTGGTGGTTCATGAAAATAAAAAATTCTTTCCACTGTATTAAGCCAATCAATAAAATCATCAACATTAATTTTACCTTCAAACTTCGAAATATCCAATCTTGGGTTGTATTTGTTCTGTCATTTGTCTTTTGACTGTATGCCTTACCCGAAATCTTCTTGACTCCCTTGAGTGAGGTGTATCATCATCAGAAATAAACTGTTGGATATCATTTTAACACTGGTCGTTTCTACTTCGAAATTCTTTGATGATTTCATTTTTCTCTTGTATACTATTTAGCAATCTAGTTACAGCCTCAATGATTCAGCCACTACATTCACCAACAATATTTTTTCCATTTCGTCTTGTCATGATCTCTAACCTTTATCTTTGATACCAAATTGATACGAGGATGATACAGAATGGATTTTGAAAGAAAAGTCGACAGTATAATATTATTTACTGGAATAAGTTCTTTCAGACAGAAAAAAAATAATCTCATAAAAATACTTTGAGATAATCGTAAAATAGTTCACCACCAAGTTTAAAATCACATAGGGATACAAAAAAATTCACCACCCCAGGAAAATTTAATGAGGATACAGAACTGAACAAAAGGACTCATCACTCAAGGAAGAATCCAAGAGATACAAGGTTTTGAGAGAACTCCAAGACAGCTTCTGTCAATATCTTCAGTTTTTAAAACCTTCTTTAACCTTTAAACACTAAAATAAATAGTAGTGCATGAAATAACCCTTCCTACATAGGAAATTTCGAGATTAAATATTTTACAATTATTAACTAACTCTATTAATGCATTTCTTAGTCATGAAGAAAAATGCATTGAAATAACTTTAACTTAGTGTAGAGAATATACTCATGAGCTATCATATTTGAATGGGTTGAGTTGAAGACTTTAAAGCAACATTATGAGCTGAAAATATACCAAAGCATCAACAAGATCAGCATGAGCAGATTGTAACAAATTAGACACTCCCATGTCACTTTGCAAGTTCCTTTTAGAGTTACCAAGTCTCAGCAAATGTTACTATAAAGATGTTTAGAATTGCTATATCAATATCAGAGGGGATATATGTAATGTCCAGATTGTAAACAAATTAACACTAAATCAGGATTGTCAATTTGTTACATTGAAAATGCACATAGTTTGATAAGCAGAACATGACTTTTCTTCTGTTTAATAGTTGATGTATTAGCTATTTTGATAAAACTTCAAAGTGACTTACCATAGTCCTCTTATTGAATAGTAAAGCTCGCAAGTGACAATTCATGCAACTCGCTCAATATCCATTCTTCTCCGGTCTAGCCTCCGAGTACTATAGCCCTTGTTCCTCCAACAACACACGCAGTGTGTTCCCAAGCGAATCAAAGAGGTCGACCAGGTACATTAAGAATCCTCCATGTGGGTTTCTCCTCTGTTGCATCTAAGAGATAAAGCTGCGAAGCTGAGTGAAGACCCGCAACAGATCCACCAAATATCAGGATTCTACCTCCAGGAAGGCTCACGGCCACATGATCAAGGTGTGGTGGAGGACCAATTCCAACTGGATTTCCAGCACCTGGAATTCCACTACCTGTAATACAACTCCAGTAGGGTTGTTCTTCACTAAGATCCATTGTGAACACATCACTTGAACGCAATCTAAGGGGTCCACTCTTAGCCAGGCCCCCCAAAGATCAATATTTTTCTGCTATCATACACTGATAGTGAGTGACCTAACCTTGAAGGAGGTGTCCATGATGCTGGCATCCCTCTCCACATGTTCCTCCATTGTGACATCCAATAGGTAAGTGTCACTGAGAAGCACACCAGAATCGGAACAACCTCCTGAAACCACCAACTTTGTGCCATCAATGGTACAAGAGATATGCCATGACCTGGGTACAGGAGGTGCAATGCCAGAGATCTCACGCCACACAGGATATTGGGCATTCAAATCTAATATGAATACATCATTAAGCAAGCCCTGCCTTCCATATTCTGTCATATGCAAGCTAAGCTTGTTTGAGCCTTGGCATATGCAAGCTAAGCTCAAAAACTAATCTCAAGCATATAGCATATTATCATGCTCAGACTATCAACCATTTAAATAAGCCTAGCCAGACCTAATACCAAGTCAAATGTAGCCTTTGATCTGATGTATTATAGTCTAATCCAACTCCAGTTCAGCTTGATCAAGATCAGAGAGAGACAGGCAGAGATAAAGATAGTAGATAAAAGACAACACAACGAATCAAATCTACATCAATGAAGCAAAAGAAAATATCATGTTAAAGTGGATATCAGTGCTATTTGGACTTTTTTGCTTCCATCCATACAAATGAATTTTGAGACGCTCACTTATCAGATTCTCATATTATATATTTTAGAGATCCACTTAAAGTAGCATTTTTAAAAACTAAGTGATTTAATTTTCATTAGCATGCCCAATGTCGACAAGACAATGTATATATCCAGCAAAACATGGTCCGTGCACTATCAGCAGAGTCTTGCTAGGTCCTAATTCACCTTTATGGAGAGGAGCATTGTTGGACCTAGAGCTTTGGGATGCCACAAAGTATAACCTTTTCTTTGTCCCTCCTCTCATCCTCCAGTATCAATTTCCTCTTCTTTTTTTTTTTCAATCAATGCTGCTAGTATGGAATTTACCATGCCAACCAAAGGCAGGAAAGGGAACACCAATAACATTCAAATGCCGAGCTTTTGAGGCTTCTTATAAGACCAACTTCTAGTGCGCCATAATCTTACAACAGTGAAATAGGTTGATACACAACTTATTTCTCTTCAGATCCCTTTTCTTGAGACCTTAGGCACTCCAAACAGACCCAAACCCAGTTCTAGCATATGCCACCCAATTCTAGTTAGTATGGCACTTACCATGAAAGGGGACACCAAAATCATATAAATCCAGGGCCTTTAAGGCCTCTTATAAAACCAACTTCTACTGCTCCACAATCCAATGATAATGGAATAGGTTGATGCACAAGTTTTTTCTCTCCATATCCTTGTTCCTGTGACCTTAGGTACTCCAATACATATCCAAAGCCAGTTGTAGCATATGCCACTATGTAATATTGTCAAAGAGAAGCAGTTATTAGCTTCATTCATTTTATAATTGGCGAAAAAAAGCATCAGAAAAGAGAGATCATTGTGTGATGCAGGATTGGTACCATGAAATCCCTCTATTCACCTTGTCTTTACCTTAGCTTCTTATTGTCAAATTGAATAATGTGGACAAAGGTAGCAAAACAAATAATATCATATATTATGCACATATGTTTATTCAGCCAAACCTGTTTCATCCAATTGAAGTTCCAACTTTAATCTTAAGTCTCGAGACCAGATCTTACATCAAGCTGACCTTGCCATGAAAAGAATTTAATCAACCGAGTTATTGGCAAAATATTATCCAACCATAAACCTCATTGAAGCAGTGAAGTTCTAACCAATGTTGATCATATTCAAAATCCTTAAGAAACTACAAATTACCTACCATTCAAGTATTCTCAATATCCTTCCAGAAAAAAATTAACCAGCCAAATGAAGTCATCTTGTGTTGCTGATAACTCTCAACATTCATTAGATGTTGATGGACAATTTGGACAAAAGATCATATAACAAACAAAACATGCACATCAAAATTCACAACAAAATCTAACACCAAAAATGTGCCCCCACTATATCGTGGAAACTCTATGTTTACAATATAAGCTATGAAAGGTTATATTCACTAAAACTCTTTTGACTTAATAATCCAATGTTCAAGCAACTCACTGAAGGAGGAATATCGAATAACAGTATCAGTAATTAAAATTTTGCATAGCCAGCAAGAAGTTGTACTCTCTCAACTATACAAGAGAAAACTATACAACTTGGTTTTATATTTATCATAGTTCATGACTGGTATTATGAATTTTATCCAAAGCCTACTGCCTCTGTTTTTTCTTTTTGCGAAGATTACAAATATGTGCATCATTAACATCAAAATGCCCACCTAGCACTGTAGAAGTCTAAAACTAACTCATAATACAAAAAAAGAAGGCACCCATCGGAAGTCTCAAGTAACGTTAAACAATAAAACAGGTAAAAGTACATAGTAGGTAGATAATATAACTTGGTTCACAGAAATGAGTGGCTGCATATACACCTAAGTGCTCAACCAACTATCCGAATATAGTGAACTACCACACTTTCATTGCCTTACAAGACAGCATTTTTAAAGAAAGAACATGCTATGTTCGTTCCATTACCACTCCAAAACTATGTTACTACTGATCATTTTTCTCATACAGCACAAACAATCAGCCCTAAGATACGGGCACTCGCCAATGGTTCCACTAGGGAAAGGACTAGACTACAGCTGCACCTAACACTATAAGCAAGACCATAAGGCAAGACATTTGCAAGCAAGAAAGCAGGTAGATCATATGATCATGTCTCTTACTCTAGAAACAATCATGGAGTCTTGAAAAGGTTGCTCTTTTAATTGAAACTGCATTTTTCTCACAAAGATCATGCTGCATACATTAAACCATCTCAAACTGCACGATGATGGGAGCCTCATGCATTGGACCACCTAATATAAAAAATCCCACAAAATCATTATAAGAAACACCATTAACGCATCCAGAAAATCCCAACCAGAATTGACTGATCCAAAACAGGCTCAACCTGAATTATCATTCAACTAGACTTGAAACCAGTGATTTAAAAAGAGCTAGGCGCCAAGGTCTCAAAACGCCTGAGGCACTAAGCGCTTGCCCAAGCGCTCACCCGAGCGAAGCGAGGCGCTAAAATATAAAAATATATAATATAATTAATAAATATAATGATTTAAATAAAAATATATTATTAAATTAAAAAAATCTAAGGTACAAAATCAATAATTTCAAATAAATAAAAATTAATAGTATTAAAATCAAAATAATATATTATTAATTTAATAAATAAAAATATTGTTATTAGTATACAGTTACCAATATACTGTTAATATACTATCGAAGCGAGAACTGAAAGGAAGACCGAGCCTGCTGAGGCAATGGCAACGGTAGCAGGCGACAGCGGTAGTAGGCGACAGCGATAGCAGGCGATAGCGGTAGCTGGAGCGGGAGCGGGAGCGACGAGCGACAGCGGGAGCGAGAGCGGCGAGCGACAGCGGGCGCGGGAAGCAGCACTCTTGCGGCAAAGCCACGGACTTAGCTGGAGTTTCCTAAGTCGCAAAGCATTCTTACGCCACCTTCGTACAGGCTTAGTTGGGATTGCCTAAGTCTCGAGGCATCCTTGCAACATACGCGTCCGCTAAGGGTCAACCAAGTTGTAACCTCGTACAGGTCCCGTAGGACCTATAAAACAGAAAGTTGATTAGCTTTGAAACGAGCGACAGACAAGTCCCGATGTCTCGCGAAGAGGGAAGCTTTACAAGCAATTCAGCGAGCACTTGGAGTGCAAGAAAAGAGAGAAAGAGAAGAGGAAAACAAGGACTTTAGAAAGGTGAATAAGCAGCTGCAAGCCCGCAAACAACTACTCCCCAGGTGTCGGGCGCGAAGGCAAGTTTTCGTCAAGTTGACGTGCAAACTTGTGAAGATGTTCAACGCCCAACACTACCACAAAGCCCCACCCAGCCCGGTGCCACTTGGGGGGTTCCAGGGTGTTGAGATGGCTGACGTTTCGCAAGCGACTGCGGTCTGCAAAAAACAAGCCGCAGCACGCGAAAACGAAGGCTTTTTGGGGCAGTTTTGCCTAATGCGATAAGTGGTCGTACTGTAGCGTTGCAAACTACCGTTTCTTACATTTTTACAAGCAAAACACACCAAAACTATGACAAAACAAGCTGCCAAGGATATGTACAAGCATGCAAAAATGACAAACGGTTCATTGAACGAAATTGCTGCGGGTGTGCGACGACCGTTCGTGACATTCTCCCCCACTTAAACTGTCGATGCCCTCGTCGACGCTTGCTAGTAGGCTTTGATGGCTGTTTCTTCATGTCGGAGGGCATCTTTTGGCTCCCAACTGGCTTTTGTTCTGGGAAGCTTTCGTCACTTCACTAAGTACTCAATCTGCTCAGCTCCATTGGGTAGTTTTGTCTTGCGATCCGCTAAAATGGTTTCAACTCGCTTCTCGTAGGAGGCTCTGGTGGGGGGTGGCCGAGTTGGAACACTTCAGGAAGCATCTTGCAGATCTGAGTGGTAGGCTTTCAAGTTACTGGCATCAAAAACATTATGAATTTTGAGCCACGCCGATAGTTGCAACTTGTAGGAGACATTGCCCACCCTACTGATAATTGGGAAGAGTCATTCATATTTGCGCACCAATCCTTTGTGCACCTTGTTCCTAAAGAATTGGAGTAATGCTAGCTGGAGCTTCACCAACACCAAATCGCCGACTTTGAATTCCTGTGGTCGCCTTCCCAAGTCTGCCCACTTCTTCATCTTTTTGGTCGCCTCCTCCAAGTAAGCCCACGCAATATCTGCATTCCGATGTCATTCTTTTGCAAGGTGATATGCGGACAGGCTACTCCCAGTATAAGCAATAGCTAAAGTGTGAGGAGTCGACAACTATTATCCTGTGATGATCTCAAAGGGGCTCTTGGTGGACGCAGAGCTCTGTTGCAAGTTGTAGGAGAATTGGGTTATGTCCAACAGCTTCACCCAATCTCGTTGACTGGCACTCACGTAGTGCCGAAGATATTGCTCTAGGAGCGAGTTTATTCTTTCAATCTAGCCATTCGTCTGAGGGTGGAGGCTTGTGGAGAAGTATAACTTAGACCCCAACAATTTGAATAACTCAGTCCAAAATCGTTGCAGAAACCAAGCATCTCGATCACTTATGATATTGTACGGGACTCCCGAATACTTCACCACATTCTTCATCATCAGCTTGGCCGCTTCCTCCGCTGAACAATGTAAGGGTGCAGCAATGAATGTTGCATACTTCGAAAATCGATCGACCACCACAAGTATCGATCCGAGTCCCCCTACTGCTAGTAAGCTTGATATGAAATCCAAAGAAATGCTCTCCCATAGCCTTTCTGGTACGGGCAACGACTATAAAGTCCCACCGACTTCTATTGCTCCACCTTATCTTGTTGACAAATTAGGCACGTTCGAACATATTCCTCTACGTCCATCCCCATCTTCGGCCAATAGAAGGCTCTCTCCACGAGAGCCAATGTTCGGTGAATGCCCGAATGTCCTGCCTAAAGGGAATCGTGACACTCTTTAAAGAGTTCACGCCTCGAATTGTCCACTCGAAAAACATAAACTCTATTCCCTTTGGTGTAGATGAGTCCCTCCTGGACCCAGAATTGTCGAGCCTAGCCTTCTTAGATAAGTTGCATCAGGATTACTGCTTGGGGATCACTGTACAGTCCATCCTTGATCAAAGAAAGGAAGTTAGAGTCCAAGTGACTTGCTTGGCCTCTGCCCTCTAGTTGCATAGCGTTCACTCGCTCCACTTTCCGACTCAAAGCATCGGCTATGACATTTGTTTTCCCGGGCTTGTACTCCATTACCATATCAAATTCAGCCAGGAAGTCTTGCCATCGTGCTTGCTTTGGAGAAAGTTTCTTTTGAGTCTGAAAGTAACTCAAAGAGATGTTGTCCGTCCTCAGCACAAATCGCGATCCGAGAAGGTAGCATCGTCACACTCGCAAACAGTGGACCACCGCTGTCATCTCCTTCTCGTGCACCGGATACTATCGCTCAATCTCGTTGAGCTTGCGGCTTTCATAAGCCATTGGGTGGCTCTCCTGCATGAGTACTCCCCCAGTAGTGAAGTCTAAAGCATTTGTATAGACTTCGAAGGGCTTCCCATAGTCTGATAATTTGAGCACCAGTTCTGCCAAAATAGTAGCCTTTAGATCTTGAAATGCCGCTTCACATCTTTCGGACCATCTCCAAGGCTGCTCCTTCAGCAACTCCGTCAGTGGAGTTGCGCGCTTCGAATACCCAACTATGAAGCGCCAATAGTAGTTGACGAAACCAAGGAAAGATCTCAGCTCTGGCACCTTCTTTGGAGTTCGTCATTCTGCAACAACTTGCACCTTTGATTTATCCATTCGAATGGAACCATTGCTGATTCGATGCCCCAAGAATAAGATCTCCTTCTAAGCAAAGTAGTACTTCTCCCTTTTCACAAATAAAGTATTCTCTCTAAGAACTTTGAAAATTGTTCGAAGATGCTCAATATGCTCCTCAAGTGTTTGGCTATAGACGATGATATCGTCCAAGTAGACGACCACAAACTTGTCCAAATACTCCTTGAATAGTTGGTTCATGAGAGTGCAGAATGTAGCCGAAGCATTGGTTAAGCCGAAAAGCGTCACAAAGAACTCAAACGCTCCATACCTGGACGCGCAAGTAGTCTTCGCTTCAATGCCTTCAGCAATACGCACCTGCCAATACCCCGACCGAAGGTCGAGTTTGGAGAAATACTTTGCTTTGCCCAATTGGTCGAACAAGTCCGCGATGAGTGGGATGGGATACTTGTTCTTCACCATCACTTTGTTGAGAGCTCGATAGTCGATGCATAGTCGAAGACTCTCATCTTGTTTCTTCTAGAAGAGAACTGGAGCTCCGAATGGTGCTTTGGAACTGCGAATGAGACCACTGCTTAGCAGTTCATCTAATTGCTTTCTGAGCTCTGTCAACTCGGGAGGGGACATGCGGTATGGTGGTCTCGTTAGAGGCTCCACTCCCGTCTCCAGTTCAATATCCGCAGCAGGTTCTTGAATGGCCTCCTCGTCAAGTGGTTCTAGCTTCACAGCAGCCACAAGGTTAACTCTCCTTTGCGTACCCCCCCTTTTTTCAATTGCAATGCCGATAGTTGTTGGGGGTCCTTGGTTCCTCTCCAAGAGACGGGAACCACGTAGAGGTTGTCACCTCCCATCAGACATAAGGAGTCTAAGAACGGCATTAGCACCAACTTCGCTACGTGCATGAACTCCATTCCGAGAATCACTTGGAAATCGTCCAATGGCACCACCATCATGTTTGTGCTTCCGCTCCATGATCCGATCTTGATGGGGACTCCCTTCGCTAGCCCGGAGATCCGCTTGGCCTCCGAGTTCACCACCTTCATCCGACTTGGGTTCTTCTCCAAGATCAACCCAAGTCGCTTTGCTTCTCGGTCGGCAATAAGTTGTGGGTAGTGCTCGTATCCACCATAGCACGGGTGGTTTGGCCATTGAGCTTGATGTCCACATACATTAGCTCGTTATTTCCTGTTTTTTGTTGCTTTGCCTTCATGTTCTCCCCCACTTAACCCCGCAATGCATTCAACAAGCGCATCGCTCCCATCTGGGGTCCTTGCGACTCCTCGTCGTCGCTACCGGATTCTGAGCTACTTGAACTAAGAGCAACTGCCTTGCCCTTGTCCAGTTTGGGGGGATGGATAGAAGCTGTCAAGGTATTGAGTGACTGTTTCTGTGGGCACTCCCTCACCATATATGGCCCTCCGCACAAGAAGCATCCGCCAGGTTTTGAGGCCTTGCCTTTTGAGCGTAGACCTTATGGGAACTCTTCTTCCTTTTCTCGCCCTCGGGCTCCTTCCCTCGAGAATATTTTAGAGGACGATTTCCTAAAGGTTGTTTCTTCTTCCCCGAGTCCTCTGAAGAAACAAAGTCGGTGAGCCTTTCTGCGATCGCAATTGCCCTAATCACATCAGTGACATTCCGTCGATGTAGTTCCTACTGAGCCCATGGCTTCAGGCCATCCAGGAAGCTGAATAGCTTATCTTTTTCGGGCATGTCTTGGATGTCCAGCATTGGTGCAGAAAATTACTTCACGTAGTCCTGAATGGAAGTCGTTTGGCGGAGTTGTCTCAACTTCCTTCTTGCAATGAGCTTTACGTTCTCAGGTAGGAATTGAGTTCTCAGCTCTTGCTTCAAATCTTCCCATGTGTCCACTCGGTACCAACCTTGTTGGATCTCCTCCTAACGGGTCCTCCACCAATGTTTTGCATCTCCGTTCAGATACATGGTTGCTATTGAAACTTTGGTGTACTTAGAGTCAAGCCTCGTAGCTTAGAAGTATTGCTCCATGTCAAACAAGAAATTCTCGAGCTCCTTAGCATCTTTAGCACCTCCATAACAATGTGGCTCAGGTGCTCTGAAGCTTTGTGTCGGCGCGACGTGAGTGTTGCTCCCTCCCGTATTTAGCGCTCTTGTGAGCAAAGTCACTCTGGACGTGAGTTCCGCCACTTCCTGTAGATGTTGCACGGAGTCCTTAATGTCATTCGTTAGTTGGTCGACTACTGCC
Source organism: Musa beccarii (assembly GCA_024322285.1). Lineage (NCBI taxonomy): Eukaryota > Viridiplantae > Streptophyta > Magnoliopsida > Zingiberales > Musaceae > Musa > Musa beccarii. Next base: position 12,465,980 of record CM044402.1, read on the forward strand.
TCAACCTTATCGATCCGGGATCTAGCTTCTTCTTGCGAGCTCTCTACCACAAGAAGCCTTCGTTGGCCTTGGTAGAGTTCCTCCAAGCTCGCTTCAAGAACATCCAAGCAAGTTTCTGCTACTGTGAGTCTCTCTTTATGACTCTTTTTTCCGGTTGGCGCTCTAGATTGCGCCTCTTCCGCTCGCGGCGAGTAGCCAACTTCTCGCTCATCATGTTTGCTGCCGCCCTCCTCATAAGCGACTCCAGCAGCAAGGGAGCGAGTTTGCACTTGCAACCAACCTGCGGCTGCTTGGGGCAACGATCCGACTTGCCCCATTTTGCTCGATTCGCCGCGATGTTTCACCATGGAGAGATTACGAAGTTTCGTCGCTACTTGCTCGAAGTGCTTGCCCGCTCTAATACCACACTGTCACACACTTAGCTGGAATTGTCTAAGTGGTGCGACACCCTTGCGGCAAAGTCACGAACTTAACTGGAGTTGCCTAAGTTGCGAAGCACCCTTGCGCCACCTTCGTTCAGACTTTAGCTAGGATTGCCTAAGTCTCGAGGCGCCCTTGCGACATACGCATCCGCTAAGGGTCAGCCAAGTTGCAACCTTGTACAGGTCCTGTATAAGCTGTAAAACAAAAAGTTGATTAACTTTGAAACAAGCGGCGGACAAGTCCCGACATCTCGCGAAGAGGAAAGCTTTACAAGCAATTCAGCGAGCACTTGGAGTGCAAAAAAAAAAGAAAGAGAGGAGGAAAACAAGGACTTTAGAAGGGTGAACGAGCAGCTGTAAGTCCGCAAACAACTACTCCCTAGGTGTCGGGCACGAAGGCAAATTTCCGTCAAGTTGACGTGCAAACTTGTGAAGATGTTCAACGCCCGACACTACCCCAAAGCCCCATCCAGCCCGGTGCCACCTGAGGGGTTTCAAGGTGTCGAGATGGTTGACGTTTCGCAAGCGACTGCGGTTTGCAGAAAACAAGTCGCAGCACGCGAAAACGAAGGCTTTTTGGGGTAGTTTTGCCGGGTGCGGCGAGCGGTCGTATTGCAACACTACAAACTGTCGTTTCTTATATTTTTACAAGCAAAACAAACTAAAACTATGGCAAAACAAGGTGCCAAAGATATGTACAAGCATGCAAAAGCGACGAACGATTCGTTGAACGAAGTTGCTGCGGGTGTGCGACGATCGTTCGTGACAAAGTGACGACAGTGGCAGCGGCAGTAAACACCAGCAGTAGTGGCAGCATAGACCAAAATCGCGGGGCTAGAATTAGGGAAGTCGAGGAAGTCACAAGAGGGAGGCTAATATCAGTGATTTAGTTGGTTCAATCGAACCAACCAAAATTCTGGTTCGGTCGCCTGGTTTAACCCGGGCGCTCGCCCGAAGCGCCCGACGCTTGGGCTCGGGCAAGCACCCAGACGACGCCTCTTTGAAGCGCGCCGCTTGGAAGTGAAGCGAGGCGCTCGGGCCTCGCGGGCGCCTCTTTGAAGCGCACCGCATGGAAGTGAAGCGAGGCACTCGAGCCTCGTCTCGCCTCACCCGAGCGCCCGAGAGCCTATTGCAATCACTGCTTGAAACCATCATTAATGATCATGGCCTTCAACTCAACTAGGATATATTAATCCATACCATCCATGAGAAACCTTTTCTACTCTAAGATCGTATTAGCGTTACAGGTAAATGGTGCACCCTCAACAAACTTTTTTGTAGCCAACGGAGAGTGTTATAATCTAGTTCAAGCCTTTCAAAGTTCATGGCCATTCACCGAAGAAGGGGAGAAATACAGAGGAGATAGTTCAAGAGAAGAGTAGCAGACATGAAGGAGTTTGCCTCCCTCACAAGAGTTTGTCACTGTTCAGGGACCTTATATCATCCCTGTACCGAGCTGATATGCTCTTCCACTGATTTTTTCTTTCTTTACCTATCCCTCCATCCACACTTGCCCATGGACTTCATCCCCTCAGCCTATTTCAAGACCCATAACCACAGCTTCCTTTGCAAGGATGCACGGCATAGAGGAAAAGAAACAAGAACAGAAGATAGGAGAAGGAAAAAAGAATATACCATTTCTTTGAGAGGGAAATAGAAACTGACTAGCAAATGGCCTCACATAGACTTAAGGGCACCTTAATAGGGTAGTGCTTCCAAACATCAATTAAAATTCCAACACCACAAAAGGGTAGACTCCACCCTTATTTCAGTACTATTTTAACACTTGCTGATCAATAGTAAGAGACTAGGCATTAACCAATTCTAACTTTCTTGAATCTACGAGTTCCATCAGGGACTTCTTTAAAATCCCAGGCTTCAATTCATGAACTCCTTTCTCCATACTATAGAAGAGAATGTAAATAAAGATCCCATTTGATGATTTGGTCCTTATCTAAACTAAATTCCTTGAATATAGAAGCTTCAGCATTCTTATGCCCCAGCTTACAATCATCAATTAAACCAAGTTCCTTAAATATAGAAGCTTCATCATTCTTATGCGCTAAGCTCACAGTCCATTGTTAATTTTTTTTCTTCATTCTATATATTCTATCACAGGATAAAAGATTGTGTTTGAAGATAACTCTGTAAGGTAACTAAAAAATTCAAAGTTCAGAAATTTTAAAAATCACCGGAATTGCATACACTAGCATCAATTGTCACAATACAAGTCCAAATTAAAACTAATAACCAGAGAAAAACCTCACAAATCCATCGATCTAAAATAATAGTGGTCTACAGACTCTATACTAAAACCAACAACACGGGGCGATTACCAGTTCCTTCCAAGAACCTCCTCCGCGTGATAACCCGTGGCCTCCTCGAACCCGCGATTGACACAGATGATGGGTTGATCGGACTCGAGCGCATCGGTGACCACCAGACCGCATGAGGCCGCCGACCTAAGCATTCCCTCCACAGCGAACGAGAACACCCCGCCGCCGCCATCGCTAAGCAAGAAGCCTTCCTCCTCCTCGCCGCCACTCGGGGCCTCCAGTTCGCCATCCCACTCCATCCGCGCTTTCCGATGCGGAAGCCTCTTCACCCCATTCTCGGTGGCGATTGGAGCGGCAGGGACAACGAGAGAACGACAGGGACCGGAAGAGATGAATCGCGTCTACCTCGCTATCCCCTTCGCTGGTCGAGGGTTTTGAGGGGTTAGGCGATCGGCGAGCTATCTGAACGACGTCTCTGATCGAAGGCAGAAACGTTAGCCGTAAACCACCGATCAAAAAACCCAAGTTGGTAGGAGGCGGTGCTGCGATGGGCCACCAACTCATCATGATCTTTGTGCGGCGACAGCCGATCTGCCGTCGATCACGACTCTACAGATCAACGGTCAGATTTAAGGGTATGGTCCAACGTCGCTCCATCGGAGCCTTTAGCGGTAGTATTCATGTGCTCTATCCCACTTATTTAGGGCGATTTTGTTAGAAAATATTTATATTTTAAGAATTCTTTTTAAAAAAAATATATTTAATTTAAAATTGTTAAATATCACGAAATTTTTTATTTATTTTTCATCTATTTTTTACCAAATTTAACTGTTACAGTATTTTCATTTGATTCGTTTATCATGATTTTTAATAACATTTATAGCATTTCTTTCATCAAATTTTTTATCCATTTTTTATCAGCTTCAACTGCTATACTACTTTCATTTGACTCGATTATAGTTTTTTTTTTAATAATATTTATAATATTTTATTTATATATTAAAAATATTATAAGTAATATCATATCATACCTCTTTTAATTATCATTTTTCATATATCATTAAATATTATTTTTTAGATTTATAATTAATTTGATTGAGATTATAAATCTATTTACATCCTTTTCAAGACTTTCAAATAGACCTGTTTTTGTTATGATGACCAAAACAGTGTAATAGATAATAAAATAAAATAAAGGATAATTTAAATATTTTTAAAATTAAAAATACTATTTAAAAAAATAAAATGAGACACCGATTAAGAAATACTTAAAATGTAAATATTTTCTAAAAAATTCACCCACTTATCTAAACCAAACTTTAAATGTATTAGCTTCATATGCATAACACATTCTATCTCCCACAAATTTAACAGCCAGATTAACTCCACAGCAATTCATTCAAGATGGTTCTAAGCAAGATATTAACAGAGGAAGTAGCTGAGGTTTTTTCATTGCTAAATTTCCTAACAATGACAGACAAGAAACATAAACTGTGCTGGTAATTAAAGGCAACTGTTGTGAAAAATTTAGTACGAAAATACAAAGCCAAACAAAGATCTAACACGATGTCTATAACAGTCTCAGATCACCAGAATGTTTCAGGTGTAAGATATTGCAAGAAGAGCTCAGTAACTTATATATGCGTCTTCAAGATTCAACCATGGGTTCTGGTCCAGATGACTCAGCGAGGCTCAGGCGTATACAGCTTGTATGATGAACAGAATTAAACAGAATGTCCTTGATAACCTATATGGATGCACGGGAAACAATGGCACAAACCAGGTTTGATTAGCTGCTGATGTAAGTCAATGGAGGCAGCAGCAGTATGAGAAACTGGGTGTTTGGTTACCTGAGACATGAGACCATGCACCTGCTCAACTGTGATTTTCGAGCTATCACGTGTTATCTTGGCCAGCTGAGATTCCTCTGGCTGCACATACATGAAGCCATCAAAACACAGATAATTAAGATCACTATGATATGTTGCATATGTATTATTACTCTAGCTTCATAGTTTAAACGATAGTAATGCTATAGGAAACTCTCAGCCACTGGGAATAAAAAGCATTGGTCATGGTCAAGAAAATTACATGAAACTGCTACCTATCATTAATGAGCTGACTAAACAATGAGAGAAATTAGTATCAACCAGAAACAACTGAGAAAACACACAATGACCTTAAAGCATGATAAAGTATAACATGAGATATGCCATGTTTTGGTTGACTGCGACAAGATTCTATCAAGAAACACTTCGAAGATAAAGGCACAGTGACATGTTTTGACAATCAAAAATATTAACAAGACTTAAAAGCAGCTCAAAGTAACATATCATCAACCAGTGCCCTCATAGGAATTCAAACCAGATGGCCAAATGGAAGGATTTATAGATTTTGCAGCTGACCAACTTCAATCAATCTATTCCACTTAATTTTGTTTACTGATCTCCTTCAAGCTGACAAAACATGTTCGCTCATTCTTAAGTAAAAAGTGAATAACCAACCCTCGATGACTATAGCTTTTATGAAGCAATGCATGCTTATCATACTTTTGCAGCTTTAGTTTGCAGTGAAGGTGATCTGTGAGTAGTAACTCATATACTTTTGTACATGATTATTAAAGAAGCTATATTTGGGTACTCGGGAAGTGTTTAAGACCAAGCATGTGTTATCTCATTTTCCAACAGAGATTTATCTATATCAAGTAAAATTTACCTAACATTAATGGATCACAGTGTAATTATACCAGGCACCTGTATAATATCCCAAACTACTTGTGAGCCTTGGAATGTTAAGCATTTTTTATGTAAGCATATCAGGTTGCCATAAAAGGTCACAAACTACTTGTGACCCTTGTAACACTAAGCTCCATTTGTATTCTTTCAGAATAAAATATTAAAGCCCATTTTGCAATTCATGGTCATACCATCAGTAGGTTAGGTATACTTATGCATTAGGTGCCATTTCATTTGCTGCTAGAAACAAAATCATAAACGATTAATCCACTTAACTTGTAATCAGAATGATCAAATTCTTAACATGTTTAGTTCATGCACTCCAATACCAGAATCGGAACTTAGAATCAGAAAGTCCAATTCCTTTTGCATGTTTGATTGATGACCTATGAAATCATAATCAATGTTCAAGTTGGATACCATAATTAGTTATATACTTCATATTATTTTACTCATATTCTATGTCATCCTCTTTTATTATTTATTTAGTATTTTACATGATAGATTTTTATGTTATTTGGTACTTATATATTATTACATTATATTGCTTATTATTATTCTGTGTTTATATTTTTTATATGAATACTATTTAATCTTTCATTTACTGTACATATTTTCCATTTGTAAAGTTGTTTATGTTATATTATTTCATACATATATTATTCATATTATTTTATTATTATTTTTATGATATTTTACAATGATGTCATGTCAGTTTTATATTAGTTTAAGCATATATTATTTATGTCTGAAAGAAGATGAGAAATATAGAATCTTGATGCTAGTCAAATATAATTTGTAAATCATAATAGATTTCCAAGGAAGATTTCGGAATCAAATCTTGGGTTCCAAGGTGTGATTGGTTCCCAATTTCTATTAGAAAGGACAGTTGGATGAAGACATAATTCGATTAGAAATAAAAATGGGATTGCATTTATGTTTGTTTTGGCATGGAAACTGAATCAAAATGACTAGTTGTTCCATTACATCTGTAAGGGGTTCAAAAAGATAACCAAGAAAGACAGCTAGCAGGGAACCCTGATCGAAGTCATTCAACAGATCTGCTGTGATGGCAGTGCAGAATAGATCTACTGCATTGTTGTGTGCAACTAAGTAATGAAGGAAAGGGCCCTTGCCAACCATTCCTCGAAAAGGGGCAAGACAAGTCGAGGCTAAGTGATGAAAAGGACATCTATTCCATGAACGCAGAGAGAAACAGGAGTACATGGAGGTACAAAATGCCATGACATATCCTAGAATTGTAACAATTCTTATAAAAAGGCCATAAGAAGATCCTGGTAATAGGAAAACCCATTCCTTTTAAAGTGGAAAACAATTAAGAAGTTTTCCATTCAAAACTCAACAAATAGAAATCATACATACCAAATCCTAGCCCTTTTTTCATCCTTAAAAGTTGGAATTGGGATTGGAATGAGTATGGAAAACAATAATAATCTGATCCAATTTCCATAAGGGAATCAAATTCCTTAATAATCAGAAATATGAATCTGGTATCCTTTATAGGGATTGCTAATGACTCTAGATGTATGTATCAGCATTATCTCTAATTGTTCTTCTTTCTCCCATTTCCGTCACTTTTTCTTTGGCCGCTTTCTTGCCCCTCCTCCAATACTTATAAATATGTTCTCCCCCAAGCTATGGTGATAATGAAGGTGATGAATAATGGCAAGATACTTCATCTCATACCATAGAATGGTCGTCTCTCCGTCACAAACTCAATAGATCCATCATCTCCAATTAAAGTACACAACAAACCTCTTTCTTGGTTCCCTTTTAAAACTCCTTTTTTCTCTTCTTATTTCAATTGTTTTCTTCATACCACAACATTGATTTGCAAGATTGAATTGAAGAGTACTCTCTACATCTTCCGTCAGAATCCTGTTTTATACCTTATCTATTGTTTTTCCAATTTCTGCATACCGGAATACCACATATTAGAAATGAAAATAACCAGTCATTCCAATTTTGTTCCATCATCAAACTAAACATAATATTGGAAATTAAAATTCCATTTCTGACCATGTTGCATCCATTTAAAATTCCAAGTCTATTTCCAATTTGTAAACAACATACACCATAAGGGTAATCTTATTTTGCTCCATAATCAGAATGGAGCAAGATTTACCTAATTAACAATTTCCATTCTCATTGCATGTCCATTTTCCATGTATTACAATGAACCCTAACTGGATTCAACTAAAAAGCTATTATTTAGATTCCCAACATCATGAAATAAAGGGATTGATGATAGTAAGAGAAACCATTAGAAAACGCAATGATATCTTATGTTAAGTTGGTTGACTAATACCGCCATTAAGATCCATAAAATTGGACACTGAACTTCCAGAAAATCAAACCATTCCTTACTACTGGAGGTGGTAGAAATAACTGACAAGAGGTGCTCTAATCCAAGCCAATGTAACTTCTCATTATATAAACTTCAAGATCTCAGAACAAGTTAATCTTACACTACGAAATTGTCTGATACCTCAGTTGTAAATCATCTTGGGTACCTAATGTTTCATGAACACATTCAGATCTGGACTCATCTGAATTTTCAGTGAGCAAAGAGGGAAAGTGAGACAAGAAATGCATCATATATGAACCACAGTTATCTTTTAAGGTTATGAAGCATTAAAAGTTCATCAAAACTAGAAACCATAAAGGTAAGCATCCTAGTTGACAATTAAAATAGAACCTAACACATTACTGCATGTTTAAAATGTGGATATATTTCTAATACAAACTCAGGATATTGCACTGTTGATCAGGTAACATTTCTAATACCACTTATTTTGTCCTTCATCTTACCCCAGTTTATCTCCTCATATATGTGTTCCTAGATGTATAGATATTATTGTCACTTTGTTTGTAAACCTAAAAGCAGCCAATGGACATCCAATTTTCATGTATGTCATCGTCAAAACTATATGGTGAGGTAAGAAATACTGACAAAAGCATAAGGTGAGAGAAAAAACATAGGGAAATGGAGGTGGTTGTGGGTAGGAAAGAGAGAGAGAGAGAGAGAGAGAGAGAGAGAGAGCAATGATTTAAAAAGCATTGTGTCAAAAAACACCAAGGTCCCAAAATGCCCAAGGCACTAGGCGCTCACCCGAACGAAAAGAGATACTCTAAAATATTAAAATATAAATTTTAATATATAATATAATTATATAATTTAATTGCTCTGTACATTTGTCATTTATCCTGAAACCCTAATAATAATTTTAAATAAACAAAAATTAGCGGTGTTAAAATTTAAATAATATATTATCAATCTAGTAAATAGAGATTACTTTGCAAAGTAGTTAACAATCTACTGCTAATAGTATATTATTTATCGTTAACAATAGTTAGAGGGGAGAAAAAATTATTAATAGTAGCAAAGGAGGATAAAAGTGTCACCAACTGTGGAAAGTGGAGAAAGAGAAGGCAGCGGTGATGAAGGAAGCTGCGGACAACAGCAATAGCGATGAAGGATTCAGCTTAAGATAGTCACAGCAGCAGAGGAAGCTACGAGCGACAGCAACGATAGTGATGAAAGCTATGGACAATGGCGACGGCGGCGACGAAAGCTCCAGAGGGCGTCTATCAACGGCGGAGGAACCTACGGTCCTTTCCCTCGGCGGTGGAAGGAACTGCACATGGAGCAACAGCAAAAGGAAGCTACGGGTCTTACTAGGTCATCGGACTCATCCGTCGACGACATAGGAAGGCTTGGTCCACTTCATCTGCGGTGGAGGCAATGGCAGAGGCAACGGCAAAATGCATCGATGGCAAAGGCAAAAGCAGCACTAGGATTAGCTTGAGGTCGCGTTGTCATGTTGCCATTACCCTCTCCCCGCAAAACCAATCTATTAGGGTGTGCAGCGCCAATGCTTATAAGGCTCAAGACCTCCCCTTTCCTTACCAATGTGGGACTAAATGCACCTTGTCTACCCCTCTTGGGGCGCACCCCCTCTGGGGTGCTCGACGTGATACCCCCTCTAGGGTGATCAACGTGACATCCTTGAGAATTCACCCTGCCTACCTCCTCTGGGGCGCTTGGCATGACATTCTCCCCCACCCAATCACGTAACGCCCTCGTCACGGACTGGCCACCCTGCCCCTGCCTACCCCCTCTGGGGCGCTTGGCGTGGACACCCCCCTTTTGGGTGATCGGTGAAGGCCAGGGGCTGCTCTGATACCACTTGTCACGTGGCCATTACCCTCTCCCCGCAAAACCAATCTATTAGGGTGTGCAGCGCCAATGCTTATAAGGCTCAAGACCTCCCCTTTCCTTACCAATGTGGGACTAAATGCACCTTGTCTACCCACTCTTGAGGCGCACCCCTTCTGGGGTGCTCAACATGATACCCCCTCTAGGGTGATCAACGTGACATCCTTGAGAATTCACCCTGCCTACCCCCTCAGGGGCGCCTGGCATGACATTCTCCCCCACCGAATCACTTGACGCCCTCATCACAGGCTAGCCACCCTGCCCCTGCCTACCCCCTTTGGGGCGCTTGGCATGGACACCCTCTCTGGGGTGATCGGTGACGGCCAGGGGCTACTCTGATACCATTTGTCACGTGACCATTACCCTCTCCCCGCAAAACCGATCTATTAGGGTGTGCAGCGCCAATGCTTATAAGGCTTAAGACCTCCCTTTTCCTTACCAATGTGGGACTAAATGCACCTTGTCTACCCCCTCTTGGGGTGCACCCCCTCTAGGGTGCTCGACGTGATACCCCCTCTTGGGTGATCAACGTGACATCCTTGAGAATTCACCCTGCCTACCCCCTCTGGGACGCTTGGCGTGACATTCTCGCCCACCTAATCACATAACGCCCTCGTCACAGACTGGCCACCCTGCCCCTGCCTAGCCCCTCTGGGGCGCTTGGCGTGGACACCCCCTCTGGGGTGATCAGTGAAAGCCAGGGGCTGCTCTAATACCACTTGTCACGTGGCCATTACCCTCTCCCTGCAAAACCAATCTATTAGGGTGTGCAACGCCAACGCTTATAAGGCTCAAGACCTCTCCTTTCCTTACCAATGTGGGACTAAATGCACTTTGTCTATCTCCTCTTGGGGCACACCCCCTTTGGGGTGCTCGGCGTGATACCCCCTCCGGGGTGATCAACGAGACATCCTTGAGAATTCACCCTGCCTACCCCCTCTGGGACGCTTGGCGTGACAGCGTGGTCATGCAAGAGTTGCTTTTGCGGGTAAGAAACCAGTTAGTTGGTTCAATCAAACCAACTAACCACTGCTGAACCAAACCAGACTTAAAAGTCTGGTTTGATTGCTTTATTTGAACCCGACACTCGCTTAAGGTGCCTAACGCCTGGATTTAAGCAAACACCTAAGCGACGCCTCATTGAAACACACCACTCGATCCACCTACGAGGCGCTTGGGCCTCACCTCGCTCGAGTGCCTATGTGAGCACCCGAGTGCCTAGGCGAGCGCCCAAGCACTTATTTAAATCAGAGAGAGAGAGAGAAGAGAGAAAGATACTTAGGTTAGGCACAGCAGAACAACAAAGCTATAACCCTTCATTGAGAATCTTAACCTATATATGCCATGCATATTAAATATAGGTCTACTTAAATAAAAGCAAAATATTGTTATTCGACCCACTAATGAATTTCCTTCGAGAATATAGTAGACTACACTAACATACATAATGTAGTTAAAGGAAAAATGCACATGAAGTACTTGGCTATTTCCACTTTAAGATACATGTGAACAACTCGAATGATGCACATAAGAGCAAGGACGTAAACCTAGGAGCAGGGATATAGTTTGTAGTTCACTGATATTGAGTAAAATCTCCCATTTGAGTGCCTAAGAAAACTAAGTATGTCACGTTGAATATTCAATATCCAAGACTTCCTTGTCTATCAAAAATGATTCATGAAAGAGAAATATCACATGCTAAATGAAAGAGAAATATCACATGCTAAATAACTGAGAGAGATTGACTAAATTATGCTTTGTAGTTTGTACCAAGGTCGTAATTTGGTCGGGCCTAGTATGGACCTGGAAAGATGTACCAACCCAAGCATGAACTGTGTTAAGGACCAACCCTTTTTAGACGATTTAGGTCCAGTTCAAGATAACATATTTTAATTAAACCTACCCTATCTCTCTCTTGATCATCTGACCCCCAAGCCCCTTAGGGCTCACCACCTGCTCGCCCGCTGCCATCGGCCCACCAATCTCACACTGTCATTGGCCCACCCATCTTTTGCGGGCACTGGTACTTCTCCTCCTCTCTCTGGTACCTTGGCATGTACTGACATACCATGTGACAATAAGCTGGTATGAACCAGATCCATACTAATCCGACCATAAACTCATGAATCCAGTACATGAGATTTAGATCCATGCTTTGCACCCCTTACATTGCATAACTCTTCTATTCCAGCTCATCATACAAATATTTACCACAACAGTCTAAATTATAATTCATATGATGCAAATAATTCAATATTCATCACAATCATGATACACAGTATATCAAAATAACAAACATGTGTATTCAAATGAAGCATGACTTGGAAAGGCCCAATGAAGAATAGACACAAAAAACACTGACCTTTTTTCTTTGTGAAGGCAAAAGAAAAGATCCCATACGTGTGTGAGCCAGTTGATTTTCTGCCTGCTCCAGCTTTTCAGCTGCCATAAAGTTCTAGTTCAGCTCAAAAGAAAAAATGTATGGCAAAGAGAAGCCAACATTGCAGTAATGTAAAAAGAGAAGAACATGCCACAATGTGGCACTTTTGATAGACTTCTAAAACAACAGCTCACACACCTTTAGAATTTTCTATTTATAAACAACATATAGTTATCTGTATAAATAAAAAGCATAACTTACCCAAATCTGAAATTTGCCCAGCAACATAATCTCGATTACCTAGGAGAGGTGAAGAAGACAATGTTTTTACCCAGTACTTATTCCACAGCAGATCCAAGAGGTGGGAATCCAGAGCAGACTTGAAATAAGTTATATCTAATGCATAATACTGTACCAAGACAAAGAGTAAAAATAAACAAACATATATGTGCAAAATAAAAGAAATTCTTGTACATTAATATTCTTTGCCTGTTTGCAGTGAACACCAAAATCTTCAATCTTGTTAAGTGGGATAGTTTGATACTCTGACACTGGCTCGTCAGGGGGTTTGTATCCTTGAGGATATGTCCTGAATGCACCAATTTCCACTTTCCCAGCCGATACAGTTCTTGTAGGATCAATTACTACAGCCAAAAATGGTTCTTGAAATTGCTGATTGAGCATTTGTGTTGACACATCAATGCCTGACAGCCAGCATCCATAACCAGGATGTGAGTGGTACCAACCCACTACATTCTCCAACCTTCCAGCCTAATTTTTCACATAAAAAACTAGAGTTAGCAAAAAGGGTTTCACAATTACTACTAAACATGGTTTTAAGCATGACCTTTTAGAACTGTTTCTGATCAGAGATGAGACCTGATCATGATTCGTAAAATGAGGAAAAAAATTCAAAAATGTTTCCAGGCCTTTCACATTATTAAGTAACAGTAGATCTGTTTGAGAACAAGGATAAGTCAAACTGTTAAAATTGATCAGTAGGTTTCTTTCCCATCACACAAATAACACAAGCACACCCCTATGTTGATGAAAAAATGTAAAGAATGGAATCTGCAATAAGCTATTCTTTACTAATGAGGTCATGGCAAATGATACTTTTAATGAGAACAAGAGCTTCAACAAAAACAAGTATTAAGATTTGGCTCAATGGAAGACAAAGTAACAACAAGACACATCATCTCAACATCTGAACTAAGTTCTAGAAACATAAGAAACAAAAAAGCAAACGAAATTACCATGAAGTCCAGGGTAATCGCACATACGGTTGAAAGAGACTTGAACCACAATGATCTACATCCTCAGCAAATAAAATAAAGCTAATCAATTATCCTCTACTGTTTAAAGAAAAATTCTAGAACCCTTCTTTTCACTAGCAACTGTATAAAGTATCAGAAAATTCTACTCTTCACAATAGGAGGAACCCCAACATAAATTCACACTACACCCGGGAAACGAAAAAGAAGTGAGAAAATTTAGGTGCATTTATCATAACTACACAGGATTAAAGCTGGTGTTATGGAGCTATTAACTTTAAATTCCAGAAAATCAAGTCTCCAGTTCATAGGGAATACTCATTGCACATGCCAGTTAAATGGCTCATCGTGATACTAAAAGCAGCGTGTTAGGGTTCTCCCGATAGAAAATGAGGGCATGTCACCTGCTTGTTGGTCTGGGCGTACTCAACTATGTACCCATAGGTGTCGGCCTGCGCATTAACGCGGGTCTCGGTGCCCTCGACGGGAAGGGCGAAGGCGTCCATGACGATGATGGTATCGCCTTCGGTCTTCCCCTGCATCAGGCCCATCACCTCAATGGTGCCGCCGGAGCGAGCGTGCACCACCATCTTCAGTAGCGCCAGCGCCGAGATCTTCACCCGACGGAAGTAGTTAGGGTCCTGCATCCACAGCTTCTCCTGCTGGAACTTGGCCAGCACCGCCTCATCGTAGTAGTAGATCGCGTCCGCCTCAGCCCCGCTTGAGCCATTACCGCCGCTGCCACCGTCCACAAACACGATGTTGTTCTCTAGCTCCCACGTCTGCCGCGCCAACGACGACGACAACGAGGAGTCCATACCCCCCACACTTCTCCGCTCTCTTCTTCGTCGAGGTTGGAGCAGGACCAACGGGACTAGCGCTATGGAAACCCTAATAGAATTGCGAGAACGTCTTTCAAATCGCTTTCGGCTTGTAGCAAACATATAGTTTGGGATTGGCCCATTTGATCGATCCACCTTTATCGGCTTCCGACCCAATTGGATCTAATTGTGAACAAAATTGTCAATTTTTAATGTGGCAGAAAATTGGTCAATTATACCAAAATCTACATAGGACTAAATACATATGCTTTGAAATAAATTGACTTATTTGGATTGGTAGTTCCTGGTGATTTATTGCATGGTTCAGTTTTATTTAAACTAGATTCAAAATTCCTATTTAAGATTTATGAACAGTAACAAGGGTCCCATGTAACAAAAAAATTATTATTAATTTAGTTTTAGGATTAGCATAACTTTAATTATTTTTTATTGATATAATGATATAATTTTCCAAATTTATAATATTCAGCATAGATAGATATTTCTCGATCCATAAGAGTTTTTTTTATAAAAAAAACGGAGTTGAATTGTATGTACCAACATCAACTAAACAATTAGAAGCATTTAAATAAAAATAAATACATAAACAAAATAGGTTAAACATGGAGAATCTAGCAATTTTCACTCTTTTTTTTCAAACTATTCTAATCCATAATTTCATGGTAGTATTTATTAGAACATGTGATCTTACTTAATTAGATCAGACATACTATAATTGTAATTGGATTCCAATTAGAGTTATCAATCAAGAAAGTCTAATTAAGGTACGATTCTTTATTGGAGATGACCTTGATAGTAATAACTTCTCTAATTATTTATAGGTTTGCTCTCACCTATAAATAAACAAAAAATCTTAAGAACTATATACATAAAAGAGATTACAAATATACTCTCATCTTCTCTTAATCTTTGTTTAATCGCTTATAGTGGCCTTATAAAGAATAGAAAGAGAGCAGAAGGTGAGTATAGTTCTCTTTATAAATTGATATCGTTGCTTCCTTCGGATCAAATAATGGTGTGTTTGTAAATCTGAGGACAAGTATTTTGAATAACATAAAGAGATATGCATGATAAATTTAATATATTATTATTTGATTTTATATTCTGGTATTAAAGTTATTTCACATAACAGTAGCATGATTATAATATATATGCTTATAATTGGTATCATAATGATAGGACCCTAACAGAGTTGGATCTTACTCAACCAAGTAGCAACTAATAAAAACCCCGTTAGATTGTAATAAACTCCACATAGTCGTCTCTATCCTATAAAGAAGAGTGGCTAGGGTTTATATTTGGGCCTTTGGGCTTCCTAACCGCCGCCCCCCTTTACTGGGTCGGTCGACTAGGGTTGAGGGCAAAAGGGGTAATTCATTTAGGAAGCAGCCCTAAGGCTAGGGTTTGGAGCCCTATATAAGCATGTAGCCTCCATCTCTTTGGAATAACAAGATCCATCTACAATTGCAGCCATCTGACCGACTTCTAGGAGGGTGGAACCCCTATAGCGTACCAAGGGTTAATCCCCCTCAAAGATCAATCTACATAGAATTCCTCTAGGGTTCAATCATCTAGTATCAGAGCAGCGATCTTGCTGCTTTTGTTGTCATCCCTGCTGCCCACCATCAGCCAAGCAATTCTCATAATTGTTCTTGACGTCATCATCTCCACCGTCATCTTCTGCCGCAAATCAAATCAATCTGCTGTCGCCACCTCAAATTGCATCAGAGATATGGTATTCTCCTATCACCAATACCTTTTGTTGCTGCAATTTTCCATTCAAAATACCAAAAAGAAGTCTTATTATCTATCCCTTACTGCGAAATCCTTTCGTCGTAAAAGTTATCATCTTTGCGAACGAAGGATTGCTGTAGAAAATTTCAACTGCATATTGTTGCCTTTAAACCGATCTATTGCTATCCTTTTTAAATGAAATTTCTTGTATACTTTATAGATCATCTTGGCTTTCATCTATGATTGATCTATTTTGAAATTCATCTCTGAAACGTTCTTGTGTTGTTGCAAATTTTCGTCGCAAACCGTTGAAATTTTTCGACAAGAATTGTGCCATCGCAACTTGGACCGATTTCCTTGATCCAATTTGTCATCATTGCTGTTATCTAAACCGAGATTTTGCTATCAAATTCCCTTCTCAAATCTCTCAGTTTTCGCTAGAAATTTTATCGAGGAACCGCTATTTCTTCGATGACAATTCTGCTCTTACAAGACAGCACATATCTGCAGCAACTTCCACCAATTTCTATCAAACTTTTGCTGTCATCTACCACAGATCTAAAACTCTTTTCCCTAACCTTCATCCACTACCATCACAACCCTAAAACTCCATCAAACCGCACCCCAAGCCGCACCCAAAACAGCCACAAAACAAGCTAAACCGCAGCCTACATCCACCAATCCTCCAACCCTTTCGGCCACCACTTCTCTCAACTGATACATGCCTTTAACTCACAACAAAAGAGAGATCTTAACATTAAATATTTGGAGGCATATACTATGGCATCTGAGGAGGCAATCAATGCTAAATTCGAAGCCTTCGAGACGCGAATAGAGGATAAAATTCAGACTCTCTTTGCCAAACTCAATTTAGGCCGATCACCGAGCCCAAAGAAATCACATCAAAGAGAGAGCTCTGACCGAAGAGATGACTTCCAAGAGAGGGGAGGCTCTATGACCGATCCCTACTATCCACGCATGAGGGTGGACTTCCCTAGATGGGAAGGAGACCCGATTAGTTGGATCTCGCATGCGGAGCGATATTTTCGGTATCACAAAACCGCAGATGCATCTATAGTGGAAATTACGGCTATACACCTTGAAGGGGATGTCATACAGTGGTTTGATTGGTTTGAACACACTTATGGAGTCCTCTCATGGCGATAATTCAAAGAAAGACTGTTAATCCGCTTCGGACCAACCGATTACGAGAACATTGACAAACAACTAGCAAAGATCCGACAAACCTCCACCATTCAAAGTATCAAACCAAGTTTGAAAGGTTATCTAATCAAACTCATGATTGGTCTGAAAAACAGCTATTAGGGACCTTTATTGAGAGTTTGAAGCCGAAGATCCGGGGAGAAGTTCAAACGCGACAACCGTACACGCTTATGGCAGCCATCTCTTTCGCATGACTTCAAGATGGCCGATTGAACCATGAAGCCCAGAGGACTAGGGTCACTCCCCGACCAGTAATACCGAAGCCCTTAGCTCCCCCTACTGTCAATCGAGCCCTTGCACCAAAAAAGTTAAGAGAAGAGCTTCGAGAGCGATCTACAAAGAGAATATGTTGGCATTGCGACAAACTGTGGAGCCGCGAGCATCGTTATAAAAAAGGGAGACTTCTTATGATTGAACTAGTGGAAGAAGAGGTCATTGAACACCTAGAAGAGTGCCTTAAACATAAAAAAGAAGATATGGAAGAAGAGCCACAACCGACCGACTTTATAGTACACGCACTAGCCAGCTACTCGAATCCGCAAACGATGAAAGTTAGAGGCATTCTCAAACAACAACCGATCACTATTCTCATCGACATGGGCAGCACTAATAACTTCTTAAACAGTAAGGTTGCTGCTCGGATGGCATTCCACATCGAAGGTTGTAGCAAGTTCGACATAAAGGTCGCCGACGGTCGAATCCTAAAGTGCGACCAAAGATGCCCGTAAGTGAAACTATTACTACAAGACCAAGAAATTATCGCTGACTTCTTCCTCCTACCAATTGATGATTATGAGGCTATGCTTGGCATAGAATGGTTGATGACGCTAGGTGACGTCTCTTGGAACTTTTTCAAATTAATTATGAAATTCTACTACAAAGGCAAACAGGTCATCCTATGCGGGAAGTGCGAAAGCAACGTAACCACTATTTCGACCCAAGGAATGGAGAAAGTTTGCTGGGGAATCTGTGACGACATCATATGCGTAGCGGAGGAACAGAAACACAAATCATAGATTTCCCGCAGAAAAAGAGGTTCTCATCGTCGTGCAAAAGTTGGTGCGCAAAAACCCACAAAACCGAAAAACTATGCATAAAAAAATTATCTAGGGGGATCGTATATCCCTGAATTCCTGCAGATCTGTAGGATTGGATGAAGGAGTTCAAATGTTCTCCTCTCTAGAGATAATCCACATGGCAGAAGCTATGACGATACTCCTCAAATCGTTGCCGAAATCTCCTCGTAGGGCGCACTACACGATCAAGAAGGGGTCGGCCCTTCTTGCTGTCCACACGACCCAATCTAGGGCTGCTGGCTGAGGAGAGAGGGGAGGAGAATAGAAGATGACTGCCACAAAACCCTAGCCTATGGGCCTTTGGTTCCCTCCTATTTATAGAGGTCCCTTGTCATCTTAACCCTAATGGATCTTGCCCTGTTGGGTATTGGATCTCCATCCAATTACCCAAGCCTCTTGGATTAGTGAGTCTCTACCCAATAATCTCTTATTTGCTCTTATTGGATCTCATCTTAGGATCCAATAATTCATGGGCTTAACGGATATCCAATAAGATAGGGACTCCAATGGATATCTTATATCTGAACCTCTACTCGTCGCGACACCTACCATATGTGTGTGATCCTTTAGGCCCAATATCAAGCTGGCTATGAGTCATACTTGTCAGAACTCCTTCTGATTCAGTGAATTATTATCTCTATAATAATTCACTCGACTTATTAACTACGGATGTACTAAGCCATTAAGCCGTAGTCCTTAGATGATACAGGGGACTCCAATCCTTTGGACCTATCCGTCTTCATTTACCATGTACATATAGTCCCTCATCTATCTAATATCCCAGAGACCCTATACTAGCAATGGTGCTGTCAGGCCTATACGGTCTCTCCTCGAGTCTCGCTCTAATCAGATTCTCCCGAAGAACTCTCTCTCTCAATCCAAACAACCTTAGCTAAGGATTTGTTTGAGCAAGAATATATGAAATATTTCTCTCATGATACTGAGAGTGGAGGATCCTCTATTGACACTCAATAGCCCTCGTAAGGTTGGCTACCACTCCCAATAACCGACTGTACTAGATCTGGAGCTTCCAAACCTATAAGTCCGATATCAAAGAGTAGAGTGCTCATAAAGGACATCCTTAGTATCTCAAGTCTAAGGACCAGATACACTATTAGGACTACGGAATCATTGTCTGATAATAAGGTATCATCAACCATCCAACATTCCGTGGGCAAATCAATCAGCGAACTCATTCTCTAATGAGCACTTGTCCTGTATCGTTACTGTCCACACACGAGCAGCTATGAGACTAGTTGCCTCCATCATATGAATGGGTATATAGTACACTAGTCTGTCTGATTATCTCGATGTCCTTCTCGAGTAATCTATGATTGGGATTACTTAGGATCCGTGTTTAAAGGTGAATCGATCTTATTATCGTGATCTCATCATGATCCGACTCCCATTACACAGATCCATAGACATCACAATATACGTAACACGCAAGATAAAATGATAAAATGCCTAATAATAATAAGCAAAAAGAGTGCATGTCGAGTCACACATGTCATCGCTCATATGATTGGCTTGCAAAGCACATATGACTAGCAATCTACCATTTGACCTAAAGTCAATCACCTACGTGTCTGATCCCCATCAAACCCCTGTGATGCTCAAAGACAATTTAAGACAATGGCTTTGTCAGTGGATCTGCAATGTTATCTTCGGATAAAACTCTTTCCACTACTACATCACTTTGGGCGACAATCTCTCTTATTAAGTAGAACCTCCTCAGAACGTGCTTTGACTTCTGATGAGACGTGGGTTCCTTCGCTTGAGCAATCGCCCCATTGTTATCGCAATATAAGGGAATCAACTCCTCGTTGCTCGGCATGACTCCTAGATCTGCGATGAACTTCTTCATCCAAACTCCCTCCTTTCCTGTCTTTACCACAGCAATGTACTCTGCCTTTGTGGTCGAGTCAGCAATAGTGTCTTGCTTAGAACTCTTCCAGCATACTACTCCATTTAGGGTGAACACATACCCTGAATTAGACTTGCTATCATCAACAACGAAATGGAAGCTCGAGTCCATATAGCCCTCAACCTTGAGGCTACTACCTCCATATACTAGTAAAAGATCCTTAGTCTTTCTCAAATACTTAAGGATACACTTTACTACTTTCCAGTGCTCCAAGCTTGGATCTGCCTAGAAGCTCGAGTCCGTATAGCCCTCAACCTTGAGGCTACTATCTCCATATACTAGTAAAAGATCCTTAGTCCTTCTCAAGTACTTAAGGATATACTTTACTACTTTCCAGTGCTCCAAGCTTGGATCTGACTGATACCTACTCATGACACTCAGAGCATGCACTATATCAAGCCTGGTACATAGCATAGCATACATGATAGGCCCTATCATTGAGGCATAAGATATCCTATCAATGTGTGCCCTTTCTTCAAGAGTCTTTGAGGACATACTCCTAGAAAGTGATATACCATGTCTCATTGGTATGAGACTTCTCTTGAAATTTTGTCATGTCAAACCTTTTGACAATGGTGACTATGTACCTGAACTGGGACAAACGAAGCATCCTCTTAGATCTATCTCTATAGATTCAAATCCTCAATATACAGGATGCTTCCCCTAAGTCCTTCATAAAGAAGTGTCTAGATAGTCAAGCCTTTACTGTGGAGAGCATTCCTACATCATTCCAATGATCAGGATGTCATCCACATATAGCACCAAAAAGGTAATAATCCTCCCACTTACCTTTCTGTACACACAAGGCTCATCTTCATTCTTAACGAAGTCATAAGATCTGTTCGCCTCATCAAATCTTCTGTTCCAACTTCGGGAAGCTTGCTTCAATTCATAAATGGACCTATTCAACCTGCACACCTTATTTGGACTATCACTAGACATAAATCCCTTAAGTTGTATCATAAACTCTGTACTCAAGTACTTACCTCCTCGATCTGATTAAAGAGTCTTGATACTCTTTCCAGTCTGAACCTCTACTTCATTCTTATACTCCCTGAATTTCTCAAAGGCTTTGGACTTATACTTCATCAAGTACACATATCCGTACCTAGAGAAATCGTCAGTGAAAATAATGAAGTAGGAATAACCACTGATGGCCTGAGTTGACATTGGACCACATGCATCACTATGTATAAGTACCAACAACTCAGTGGCTCTTTCTCTAGTTCCACTAAATGGAGAGTTGGTCATCTTTCCACGAAAGCAAGGTTCGCAAGTCGCATATGACTCATAGTCAAATGGATCTAGGTATCTATCTAACAGCAACTTTTAAATTATTCCCTCATGGATATGACCTAGCTTACAATGCCATAGGTATGCATTGTTCACCTCATCTCGTTTCCTCTTGGTCTCACTTACATTCATGATATGTGGAGTAGTGTCTAGCATAATCAAACTATTATGCAATGTTTCTCTCGTGATGATCTTATCATCCTCAATAGTTGAACAACTATTATTCTCAAAAACTACTTTATAACCATTCAATGACAAACATAAAATGGAAATAACGTTTTTAATGATAGAGAGAACAAAATAAGATACATCTACTGCAATAGTAACTCCAACAAGCAAATGTATGGTGACCTCGCTAATAGCAATAGCAGTAACTCTTGCTTCATTGCCCATCTTGAGGTCCATCTCGCCTCTTATCAATCTCCTACATCTTGCCAGAACCTACAACGAATTGCAGATATGATAAACACTATTGGCATCCAATACCTATGTATTATCATATGAGTCTGACAGATAGAGACTAATCATGAATACATATCTGAAGCTTCTCTAAGCTTCTGTTTCGCCTTCTCTGCAATATACTCTTTGCAGTTCCTCTTCCAATGCTCATCTTTGCCATAGTGGAAGCACTAGTTTTTGTCCTCTTTCGGGTCTTCTTAGCAACCTTGCTTTTACCCGATCTGCCCTTGTCCTTTGCCCTTCTCAAGGGACTTCTCTGTCTTCCTTTTCCTTCTGGTCTTACCAGCATAACGAACTGTGAAAAGGAATCGAGTAAAGACTAAAACACAATATCCACACACAGGTTATCCTCTAGAACCATTCCTAGAACTGTGAGTGTCTCTATCCACACAATCATCTTAAGGACATGGTTCTGAACCAATGTCCTCTCAATCATCCTAGCATGGAAGAGACTCTTCGATATCTCATATCGTTAAGTTCTTCCCTGTTCCTCAAACAATTTTCGGAGATGCAAGAGTATGGATCTGTCATCCATCCTTTTATGTTGTCTCTATAACTCGGGAGTCATGGAGCCCAACAAGTAACACTAAGCAAGAATAGAGTCATCTACGTACTTCACATAGCGAGCGATCTCATCCTCACTTGCCCTTTCCTTGGGCATAGGCATCACTATTTCAAGGACATATGCGATTTTCTCCGCTGTGAGAACTATTCTCAAATTACGGAGTCAGTCCGCATAGTTTTGACCAGTGAGGCGGTTGGCATCAAGTATGCCTTGTAGAGAGTCTAATAACGATATTTTCAAAAATAAATATGTAGCTTAAATAAATAACATGCAGATTTTACAGAAATATCTATTGGGATATAAAGCGGCACTAAGAGGGGGATGAATTAGTGCAGCGGATAAAGATGACAAATTTCGACGATTTAAAATAAGCTTTTGGTAACTTCGTACGATAAAACTATTTTCAATTAAAGCCGATCGGAAACGTACTGAACTTGAATGCGTTTAAGGAAGATGATGAAGTGGAGTAGCAAGTAAATAAGGTTTGCTTGAAATATAGAGAACAATGAGTAAATGCAAACCAGAATTTTTATAGTGGTTCGGTCATACGACCTATGTCCACTCCCGATTCCTCTTCTCTTGAAGCCACCGGCTTTCCACTATCTATCCTCCATCCAACAGGCGAGGATTGACTCCCTTACAGTACTCTCTCCTTTTGACGGGCTTAGAAGGTAACCCTTACAAGCACTCTCTTCTCTCTTTTAAATTGAATACAAGTGAACTCTAGAGGAGGGGATTTCTAGAAAGAATTCTACAGCATTTTCTTGTTTTCAAAGTGTATGTGCTTGTGTATTCTAACCAGTGATGGGAGGGGTTTTTATAGGCTCCAATTTGATTCAAACTTAGAGCCAAAAAACTTCCCATCCCGGTTTTTTCGGGTACTCGCAGTACCACCACCAGTCTGACTCTGACACTGGGTTGTATCACCGCTCAGTCTAGCGGTACCACCACCTAACCAACGGTACCACCGCCCAGGCACTCTGCCCTAGGGCGGTACCACCGCCTAAACCACTTGGGAGACTGAACCCAAGCAGTACCACCGCCCTAGTCTGGCGATGCCACCGCCCTAGTCTAGCGATGCCACCGCCCTAGTCTGGGTTCAGCAACCATGTTTGGGCCTTTCATCCGGCCCAAACCTGTCCGGGCACGAGCCCAACTAGCCCCTAACTGGGTTGGCCCAATTACAACCCAATTAGACCTAATCCTACTTCGATCTAGACAATTATTATTACAACGTGAAACAAAATATCACCCGGCACGTCATTGGCCTATCGATGCTTCGTCCGACATTTCGGCGCATCGTCCCCCCTTGCGGCTTGTTGCCCAATCAACAATTGACCTTTATAGCCCTGATCTCCTTGGTGCAACTTTGCTCTTCTTGGTCCGATGCCCGATTTCATTGTTCGAAGCCTTCTGCCGAGCTGTCACGGACTTAGCTGATTTTGCCTAAGCCGTGCGGCACCAATGCGTATCACCGCAAAGGTCAGCCTCCCCGAAATCTCCTACAATCCCTTAGGACCAACGAAAGAGAAGACGGGATGAGAAAGCGCTTCACACGGATCCGCAAGCCACTCTTTTAGCAAACACTTTATAGCCGATGCACATTCCAACCATGGATATTACAAGCTCGTAACGCAGCTTGCACAACAAAGGTATAAAATTGGTCCACTACTGATCGGATTCTATTACAAGTATTCCTCGACGCTGCACTTTATGTACAAGCCTACAATGGCATTTGTCAAACTCACTCAAATAGGGCATTTTGCCTTTCGCAAGCCCTTTACAAGCTTTACAAGTGACAACCAACCAAAAGGGACACTGACATGCATAAGCATTACAACCGAACAAGCGCATTTACAATTTTGTCCGTGACATTCTCCCCACATAATCCTTCGACGTCCTCGTGAAGCCTTTCTTGACGACGCGCAACTTCTTTTCTTTGTTGGATCTTCGATCTTCGCTCCTCGCCGCGATGCGCCCCTTGGCTCCCATTTGTTCTCCGCTTGTTGTTGAGTCGTCGAACTTTAATCCGCCGTGCTGCTTCAACTCGCCAATGACTCTGACTTTGGTGTGGGGTTGGCAAAGTTGTGCTGATCCTTGCTGGTTATTGCGGATTCATCTGATTCAGCTGATCCTTGCTGGTGACAGGTGTTTGGGCGTGTGTCGGGAAGAGGTGCGGGAAAAAGGGGAACGGCTCGTTCCAGGTTTGGACATGTAACTGCCAGATGTAGGTTTCGCGTGTTACTTCCATCCCATGGACTACATAATTACAACCGCAAAAACGTGGGTACGTGGTGCGCTGCTAGTCATCGAGCCTGTGTCGATGCGTATTGACCACGTAATCGGGTGGGTCCCGCGCTTACTTGGGGTGCACTGAAAGCATCCGACATCTTGAACTGGGTAGATGCTTTGTTGGAGCTTTAACGAGCATCACCTCGCAACCTTGAAGTTTTCAGGTCCTTCCTCCGCAAAATTTGCCCATCGAATCTTCTTCCACTTAGTTGTCTTGAAGGGTCTTCACATCCGTGCAGAGCTCCTCTCTGCTGGATAACTAAGAGAGTCGGGTACTTGGAGTTCCGCCATTCTCTTGGGAGTTGAGAAGGCAAAGGTTACTTGTCTTCGCCCGCCTCCTCGAGTTTGTACTTCGTGCGCCGAGTGGTTCTTGGACTTCGCCGCTCTTAGCTCACACTTCCAAGCACTTGAAGTGTTTGCAATCTTCGCCGAGTCGACTCCATCGTGATTCACCTTTCATTGCCATTGAACTTCGGAATGCAAGAAGTTATCACACCAACTTGAGTAAATCTCCGATAGATTTGGTCGCCTTTGGGATCATCGCCTTCTCCATCATTTCGTCGCCGACTCCTCCGAGTAGTAAAGGTACAAAGACCTGCCAGCGTCGTCTCGCTCCGATCCTTGGTCATGCACTCTTGCATCGACCAAGTCCTTCACTCCGGCTATCTTGATAGAAAGTCTGCTGACATTGGTCTTACGAAGTTCTTTGGCCTTCGCCTTCAAATTTTTGTCTTGGTACATGGAGTTTGCAAAGCATTCTCCTCCTCCACGGCCCATATCACGACCAAGTGCTCTCCCTCTAAGAGAGCAAGGGATTGATGACTCCCGAAAGTCCCGCTCTCACGGCACCATGGCACCGCGACGCCAATGGCACTACTATCCGTTGTCTCGATCTGCATCCCTTCTTCGTGATCGGTAGATCCGCCTCTGTGCATTGTGACACTCCCCTGTGAGTTCACCTTCAATCTAACCAGATGACGATCGATATTGGGTAGTTGAGTCCCTCTTGGACTCGTCATTACTTCCTCGCCCTTTTCGACCACACCGCCGATACCTCTGTGTTCTCCGAAAGCGGTTCCACTTGGTCATTTGAAAGACAGATTACAACTCCCATGTATGGCCACCGCCACACATGTTGCGGGACTTGCACCATTTCTGTTTCTCCTTAGCTTCATTGGCTGCAATGTTCGCTTACTCGGCCTTGTCCTCGACTTCAGGGCTGCCCCTTAAGCTTAAAGTGAGCTCTAAAGTAGTTCCACTCTTCAGCCAGCTCGATCATACCTCAGATGATCGGTCCCCCTGGGACTCGGTACTTCAGATCATCGAACTTCTTCCTGATAGCAGTGCACCCATAAGTCGATGTCCAAGGCTTCCATTCAATGCAACATTCGGTGCACGCACGGAAGACCCACCTCTGCGGTACCATGGCATTCACTGCTTGAATCCATAGTTCTTCTTGCCGTCGTGTTGTTCACCGTTGTGGAGCTCTAGTCGCGCCCCGATCATACCTGCATGCGATCTAGTCCCCACGGGACTCATTTCGTGTGTGTCGCCTTGCCACGAACCATTCCACCACGATCTGGCCGTGCATCATGTCGCCGCTGGTGACATCTCCTCGCATTTCGATCCTGTGGTATGAACTCGAATCGCGATATCTCCCGTGTGGACTCGCCAACACATCGCGCGGGGCCTTCGCCGGCCGATTCTGTTCGCTCCTTTGGCAATCGACCTTCGCCCACCCACTCTCGGGTCACACTCGGACGAAGCCTAGCTCAGTTTCTACGATCCATCGCCTAGCGGCTCCTTTGAAGTCCCCTCGACTTGGCTGAAATTGGTGCACCATTATGCGGATCTCTGGGACTCGCTCTACCAAAGACAATCTCGCTGCCGCACCGCATCATCGGCAACTTGAATAGCAACACTGCGTGGCATATTCTTCAAGAGTAATTTCTCTGATCCTCTTGCCCCGTGTCAAGGCCTTTTGACACCAACTTTGCCTCAAAGAAATCGCGCCTTAGAATCTCCACCAAATGCATCATCGAGATAAGGTGCATGTGCCTCAAAGCTCCTTTGTCTTTGGCACCTACGCAAGATGAGTCGGCTCCATCTCGAATATGAAACCCATGGAACGACATGATCCGATTCTGCGCCTCGCAAGAGTCCATGTCCTGACCTGCCTAAGGAAAGCACCAAGCCTCCGCTCCTGTTCCATCTTCAAAGCCAACTCCTTCACGCGATTTGGGTACTTCACCAAGTTTTCCCCAAGTTGCTCGCTTCTCGATTAGCATTGGATTAATGGTGGCCTCACGCCCACCATTCCACGGTCACCCCCTGTTGAGTCCGATCTCACCGCGTCGGCTCTTAGTGTGCCTTCACTTTGTGTTGCCTGGGTTGCTCCCCACTTGATCTCGCTATGCGCCCACCAACGCATCACCACTAGCGAGATCATGAATGACTCCTTACCGCTCACTCGATCCGTCGAGCTTCGTCTTGAGGTACTCCTCAACTAGTGCGTTCATCGCGCGATAACTCGCTTCTCTGCGAAGCGGGACTTATCCTCTCGGATATCTCGCCTCCGTTGGAGCAACTTCTCTCTTCGCATCCTTCCTTAGGAAGTTTTGGAGACCACAATCCTTGGACTACTTCGCCTCTGCTTTGAACAAGCGTGCCCATTCTCGCCATTGCAAATGCACTTGCTAGATTGTGACACTTCACCAATACGACCAGACGCACCCCTCGGGTCTAGCAAACAACTGAACCCGCTGACACTTCAAAGATCTTACGAAAGCATCCTGCGCATATCAAGAGAAAGTTTGATGCTCACGTGGCGCCGACCCTTCGCCTTGGGACGGGCGAACAATCCATCGTCGCGTGCGTGGCACGCATGCGTGAGTATCGAATTCTTGAGTTTACAACTCTTTCGATCGTTGAACAACCCACTCCACCTTGCACGGTTTCATCCTTTCGCTAAGCACTCCGCTTGCCTCGAACACCATCAAGGTTGGGTGTTAACGTCGAGCCATCGCTCGAACTCGCCATCCCGGCCTCGCGCTCCGCAATTCTTCTTAGCTTGTTGTACTCGTGGTGCCTCGCTAGGTCCCCCACGTTTGCATGCTAAGTGTTTGTAAGTGGGCTTGTCCCGCTCGATACCAATCGTCACGGACTTAGCCGATTTTGCTAAGCCGTGCGGCACCAATGCGTATCACCTTGAAAGGTCACCTCCCAAATCTCCTACAATCCCTTAGGACCAACGAAAGAGAAGACGGAGACAGAGAAAGCGCTTCACACGGATCCGCAAGCCACTCTTTTAGCAAACACTTTATAGCCGATGCACATTCCAACCATGGATATTACAAGCTCGAAACGATTCTTGACAACAAAGGTATAAAATTGGTCCACTACTGAGCCGGATTCTATTACAAGTATTCCTCGACGCTGCACTTTATGTACAAGCCTACAATGGTCATCAAACTCACTCAAATATGGCATTTTACCTCTGCAAGCCCTTTACAAGCTTTTTACAAGTGACAACCAACCAAAAGGGACACTGATACGCATAAGCATTACAATCGAACAAGTTTGTTTACAATTTTGTCGTGACGAGCGAACGACTGGACCTTCGGCTCGACATCCAATATCCTAACGTGATTTTCTCTGCTGCAACGCTGATTCATCCTGCGTCAATTGTCTAATCCTGATTGAGAGTAGACCTGCGTATCTCAAAATGCAGTTAGATCACTAAAACATACTCAATTAGTTTCATCATCAAAATTTGAGATTCAACAATCTTTCCCATTTTGATAATGATAACTAATTGATGACGAAGTTAACCTTAACTCTCGAGAGTTTAAACAAACTCCCCCTATCAATATGTCATTGATAGAACACTTAAATTATCTCAAATCCAAGCAACATGTATCAATTGTTATGAGAAACATCATGCAAATATTTAAAAAAATAATCATAACATTACATTGCATGAACTCATCAATCTACTTCTCCCCCTTTGTCATCAACAAAAAGGAGAAATAACATTTAGCTAGTTTAAAAGATATGCAAGTTTTATAATCATACTAGCTAATAAATCTAGATGTTCAACATACATCACTTTAAAACATTCAATTATAGCAAGTTTTTAAGGATGTGTAATCATGAAAATTCAACACTTGCTTTTTGTGCAATGTTGCACTTTGCTTCTCTTAAGATTGCAAGGTAGCAATTTGGTAGTGTTCATGATAGCAAGTTCTTTCGAGCTAGCAATTTTTTTCATTTGGGTGTGCAAGCTAGCAAAAACTTTCTCCCCCTTTGTTTTTGTCAAAAAGAAGGGAAGAGTACAATTCTTTTCTCTTAAAATAACAAATTTACATCATGAATTTTCAACATATCAAGTCATGAATTCAAGGGAGCCATAAATAAATCATCTTTTGAAGGAAATTGATGATAATCATGCAAGCAATAACGATAAGCTAGCATACTTTGCGATACGCAAGCTAGCTCCCTTTCAATTCTTTTCTTTTACAACTAAGTTTCACCTTTGCAAGCTATCAATTTTTTGTTTGCAATAAGCTAAAATTTACAACATTTTAATCATGCAAGCTCATGAGTTTAAAAAATAATTTAACTTTGTAATTTTTTTTTCATTTTGAGAAGTGCATGTTTTGCCTTTTTGCAAGTTCTAGCTAGCTATGTTTGCCACTTTCTATTGTCATACACAAGCTAGCAAGCTAACTCTCCCTTTGTCATTATCGAAAAGAAGGGAGGACTCAATGGCTAAAAATTTTAATCATTATACAAGTCATATAAAGAAATCATGTCATGATATGAAGAAAAATTAAGGACATGATTCATTTGACAAATCTTTTTAATAAAGCAAAAGAATTATACAATCAAGAATCATGATAAAAGAGATATCAATATCAAAGATCAAGTCATGATTCATTTGGTAGTAAAAGGAACAACTTAATTTATGCATGATAGATCTAAATTCATCATGAATCATAAAAATAATTTCAAGTATCACTTATTGATATATCAACACTTGGATTGTTTTCCTCTTTGAAAAAAAAAGTAATCATAGAGGAAAGTATTTCAATTTGCATAAAAAAATATCTCAAGTCAAGAATTCATTAGAGAGTTCATGATTCGCTTTGAAACAAAAATCTCATTCAAACCATTTTGATAACTTGAAACCCATAATCAAATCAAAATCATTTTCGAGATTCAAAATGCTAGCAATTTACATTAATCATGACATGATACATCAAAAGTTTACATCAACATTTCAATCATCAAGTCATGAAGCATACAAAGAAGTATTGAAACATAAGAGAAAAGTCGATTTAAGCATGCAATGTTTCAATCAAATTCAAGTCATGGATACCAATGCTAGCATATTTTCTTTACATGTATTTTTAAGCCATGATAAAAAGAATAAATCAATAATTCAATCATGTCATGAAAGATATCAATATGAGAAATCAATAAGGATCAAAAGATATCATTCATGGTTCATAAATATTCCTTTTTAGGAGGTATCAAGATCATATTTCAATAATTCATAATAAAACCAATTAATTTTGAATCATCACATAAGGCATACAAGCCAAAGTGATCATGTCATTTCTAAGTCATCAAGGCTCAAATCAAGACGAACAGGATTCATTTAAATGGATTCTTTAACACATCATCAAAATCTCATTCATAATTCAAGTAATTCACAAGATATCAAGAAATTATCACTTGTCTTTTATTGAAAAATCAAAACTTTAAAGAAGGGGAGATGTTCAAGAAACATGCATTTCTCTTTTAGTGATTTCAATTCATGGATTGATTTCATATAAACATGTCTTTGTCTTTAATGTCAAATAGAGATAAGTATGACCATTCAGGTCTTAAAGGCAAAATCTCGTCAAAAAGATCATCAAGAGCCAAAAATATAGCACATTACACATAGAGCATCTTTTTAAAAGATTTGATTTATCATGATAATATGTTCCATTTTAAATTATTTATTTCATATAAGTGTGCTCATGTTTTAAAATATGAGTATCAAGTTTAAATCCAAAACATGAGTATTGTCATCAAACCCATTAAAATCAAATACATCACATATAAATCATCATGATAGTGCATTTTCTCATTTTTATGTTTCAATTTAAGTGATGTGATCTTTTATAGGAATGTTCAATTTTTTCATATGAAAATGTCATGCATCATATTTTAAAACCGAAAGCATCATCAAAACCATTAAGATTCATGGGTTCATCATACATATTATTTCAAAATATGAGATTTCAATTTTCATTGCTTCAATTCCTCATTAAGCATGATGCAAAAATTTAAAGATCAAGCATAATACCATAAAGTATCTTCAAAATTTTTATATGAAAGTCAAGCATTAACACATAAGATTCGCTCATCATGCATAGTTTTAAAATGTAAAATTATCAAGATAGATGCTCATTGATTTTATCTTGTTAGGTGTACAAGCATGAGATGCAATTATCATTAAGACACTTTCAAGAATAACATACATAGATATGCATTAAGTTTAAAACCGAAATCCGATACGAAAAGCATACATGGAATTTATGCATTATCACAAATTAAGCAATTATCATTCATAATTTTTACTTTTCATAAATACAAAAAAATTCCTACCAACTATATCAAGTAACTCATAAAAGGATCATGTAATTTCAAAACAATATAAAAACATTTTAAGTGAGTTATTTACCTCATTGGTGAAAGTCATCAAAGCCCAATTTGCCTCTTCTTTACTTGATTCGCCTTGGGTGCCTTCCTCTTTTTTGGCCTCTTCCTCTTTTCAAGTTCATTTTTTATTTTTGATTTTTGTTTAATAAACTTCTTAAAATTGATTAAAAGTTCAAGGCCCTCAATATTGTCCTCATCACTTGAGTCATCACTCAAGTGGCATTTTATAGTCCAGAGTTTCAAATCCTTCCTGTTCTTTGGAACGTAGTTCATGTGTACATCGGGTTCAAAAAAACTCATTTCATAGGTCATTAATGACCCGATTAGTTCTTCCAATGGAAAGTCATTTAAATCTTTTGATTCTTGTATCGTCGTTACTTTTGGATCCCACCGTTTTGGAAGGGATCTTAAAATCTTGTTAACGAGATCAAAATCCGAGAAATATTTACCAAGGGCTTTTCGACTATTGACGACATCCGTGAAACGGTGTACATGTCGCCGATAGACTCGCTTGGTGTCATTCGAAAGAGCTCAAAATCATGCAATAAGAGGGTTACTTTCGAGTCTTTAAATCTACTAGTTCCCTCGTGCGTGATTTCAAGTGTCCGCCAAATATCAAAAGCCGTTTCACACGTAAAAATTTGATTGAACTCGTTTTTATCCAAAGTGCAAAATAAGGCATTCATAGCCTTTGCATATTTAAAGAAAAAGATTTTCTCTCTAAATTCGACCATTTAGAGAGAAGTTAAAAATAGAGGATGAACAATCAAAAAACCCTCTTGAAAGTCGTGAAGAGTCATTTCTTGCAGGTGTAAATCCGAAAAAGAAACAACGAGGCTCTGATACCAATTGTTGGGATCTAGAGCGACACTAAAAGGGGGGGAGGGGGGGGTGAATTAGTGCAGCTGATAATGATGACAAATTTCGACGATTTAAAATAAGCTTTCGGTAACTTCGTACGATAAAACTATTTTCGATTAAAGCCGATCGAAAACGTACTGAACTTGAATGCGTTTAAGGAAGATGATGAAGTGGAGTAGCAAGTAAATAAGGTTTGCTTGAAATATAAAGAAAAATGAGTAAATGCAAACCAGAATTTTTATAGTGGTTCGATCATACGACCTACTGTCACGAACGGTCGTCGCACACTCGCAGCAACTTCGTTCAACGTTCCGTTCGTCGCTTGCCCATGCTTGTACATATCCTTGGCAGCCTGTTTTGCCATGTTTTGGTGTGTTTTTC
Source organism: Musa beccarii (assembly GCA_024322285.1). Lineage (NCBI taxonomy): Eukaryota > Viridiplantae > Streptophyta > Magnoliopsida > Zingiberales > Musaceae > Musa > Musa beccarii. Next base: position 12,498,675 of record CM044402.1, read on the forward strand.
CTTGTAAAACAGCAGAAAACAGCAGCTGCAAAGCAGCGAGCGTAACGATCGCCGCTGATCCGCCCGAAATCCAAAAACAGCTCCGTTTTAGGTGTGCGCGGGCTGATTTTCGCAGCGCGCCACGGAAAATTTTGTCACCATCTCAAGACTCTGGAACCACCCGGTGGCACATGGTCGGATGGGGCTTCAGTATAGTGTCGGGCGTTGAACACTTTCACAAGTTTGCACGTCAACTTGACGGAAACTTGCCTCGCGCCCGGCACTTGGGGAGTAGTTGTTTGCGGACTTGCAACTGCTCATTCACCCCTCTAAAGTCCTTGTTTTCCTCCTCTCTTTCTCTGCTTTCTTGCACTCCAAGTGCTCGCTCAATTGCTTGTAAAGCTTCCCTCTTCGCGAGACGTCGGGACTTGTCCATCGCTCGTTCCAACAACTAATCAACTTCTCTTTTACAGTCCTACGGGACTGACGAGGTTGCACTCGGTGACCCTTTTCATGGACGCAGTATGTCGCAAGGGCGCTTCAAGACTTAGGCAATCCAAGCTAAGTCCGATCGAAGTGGGCGCAAAGGCAATTCTTGACTTAGGCAACTTCAGCTAAGTCGGTGGCTTGCCGCAAGGGTGCCTCACCACTTAGGCAATTCTTGCTAAGTGCGTGACACTACGTCCACTCCCGATTCCTCTTCTCTTGAGGCCACCGGCTTTCCACTATCTATCCTCCTTCCAACAGGCGAAGATTGACTCCCTTACAGCAATCTCTCCTTTTGATGGGCTTAGGAGGCAACCCTTACAAGCACTCTCTCCTCTCTTTTAACTTGAATACAAGTGAACTCTAGAGGAGGAGATTTCTAGAAAGAATTCTACAACGTTTTCTTACTTTCAAAGTGTATGTGCTTATGTATTCTAACCAGGGATTGGAGGGGTTTTTATAGGCTCTAATTTGATTCAAACGTGGAGCCAAAAAACTTTCCATCCCGGTTTTTCGGGGTACTGGCGGGTACCATCGCTAGTCTGACTCTGACACTGGGCGATACCACCACTCAGTCTGGCGATATCACCACCTGACACACTGACACGGTCAATGTATTGGGCGGTACCACCGCCCAACCACTCTGCCCCAGGGTGGTACCATCACCCAGTTTAGGCAGTACCACCGCCCAAACCACCTGGGAGACTAAACCCAAGCGGTACCACCGCCCCAATCTGGCGGTGCCACCACCAGACAGGGTTCAGCAACCATGTTTGAGCCTTTCATCCGGCCCAAACCTATCCGGGTATGAGCCCAACTGGCACCTAACTGGGTTGGCCCAATTACAACTCAATTAGACCTAATCCTACTTCGATCTAGACAATTATTATTACAACATGAATCAAAATATCGCCCGGCACGTCATTGGCTATCGACGCTTCGCCCGACACTTCGGCGCATCGTCCTCTCTTGCGGCTTGTTGCCCAATCAGCAGCTGGCCTCTGCAGCCCCGATCTCCTTGGCGCAACTCCGCTCTTCTTGGCTCGATGCCCGATTTCATTGTCCGAAGCCTTCTGCCGATCGTCGACCAGACCTCCGACTCGACATCCAATATCCTGACGTGATTTCCTCCGGTGCAACGCTGATTCATCCTATGTCAATTGTCTAATCCTGATCGAGAGTAGACCTACGTATCTCAAAACACAATTAGATCACTAAAACATACTCAATTAGTTTCATCATCAAAATCCGAGATTCAACAATATCAATAATCAAGATATGGAGTTTTATCTTGACATACTCCCACTATTTTTCTGGCGAGTCACGCGACACCCTCAGCACGTGAAACGGAAGTCTCCGGCAGACTTCTAGTGAGGATCGGGATCCAATTGGCATCTTAGTGTAACCTCAAGGGACTCAACCAATCACACTAAGCCCAAAAGGTAGGCAACTCTTACCGATCACAACTCCTTGTGATTCCCATCCTATTTTGCCTCCGAACCACCATGGTCTCGAGGGACTCGACCAATCATGATGTTCGATTAAGTCAACACCATCGTTACATGATGAGTCTGATTCGATGATATACCCTCGAGGGACTCGACCAAGCATACCATGTCCTCAGGTCATCGGTAACATCTCTATGTCATAGATAAGATAGTGAATCGCGATATAGGTGAGTCTCGAGGGACTCGACCAACTCAACCTACACCGGGAATCGGTTCCTACCTATAACGATAGAAGGCCACGTGGGTCAATCTAATTGCCTCACGTTTACCGACTTAATATTATCGAGAGAGGGGATTTTTTATTTGGTCTCCTAATATAATGTGTCACACACATGCATATTTAATATATATCTACATCGCATGTAAATATATATATATATATATATATATATCTAGTAGGTGTATAAACAATCACACATTAGATGAGCAATCACACCAGATTATCATGGACCACATCCTAATGTGATCAAGCTGAGCCAGTGGGCCCAATCACTCACATCAAGATCTATGTGTGAATCGACGCATCTTCATGCCCTGTGATTGTCCATCTCGCTTCGTCGGTTCTATCGGCATCTCAACGCATCTCCATGCGTCGGATCGTCCATCTCGACCTTGTGGGTCCCGCTATCGCTTCCACGCTCTCGTTGCATCTTCTCGTATAATTACAATATAATTACAAGCACGTAGGCCCGACAATAAACGAGAAAAATAGAGGCTCGCAAGCCCCAATAATAATAATGATCACATTATACACATACATCACATCACACGGTCCATGATTATCTGTCCACATCATACATCACATGTATATGTTATTATACAGGACTACTAGATAAATAATAATAGTTAATTAAATATTTAATTAACTAATATTTTTTCTGAAATCAGGGGCATAGAGAAAATATTTGAATTTCGAAGGGCATTTTGGTCATGCGGCCAAGAGGGACAGAATTAGAATTTCAGAATTTCTCAAGGGCAAAATTATCTTTTGCTCGAAAAACCCTATTCCCTCCTCTTCTTGCTGCTACATTGCGATGCAGCAACCGCCACCTCTTCTTGCCGGCGGCGGCTTTTCCCGCAGGGGAGAGGGGGGGGACGCCACCCATGCCAGCGAGCGGTGCGCCCGCGGTTGGCACCGTTGCCCACCACAGGCAGCTTGCCTTTAGATCTTGAAATGTCGCTTCACATCTGTCGGACCATCTCCAAGGCAGCTCCTTCAGCAACTCCGTCGGTGGAGTTGCGCGCTTCGAATACCCAACTATGAAGCATCAATAGTAGTTAACGAAACCAAATAAGGATCTCAGCTCTAGCACCTTCTTTGGAGTTCGCCATTCTACAACAGCTTGCACCTTTGATTTATCCATTCGAATGGAACCATTGCTAATTCAATGACCCAAGAATAAGATCTCCTTTTGAGTAAAGTAGCACTTCTCCCTTTTCACGAATAAAATAGAACTTTGAAAATTGTTCGAAGATGCTCAATATACTCCTCAAGTGTTTGGTTGTAGACGATGATATCGTCCAAGTAGACGACCACAAACTTATCCAAATACTCCTTGAATAGTTGGTTCATGAGAGTGCAAAATGTGGTCGAAGCGTTGGTTAAGGCAACACCAAGAACTCAAACGCTCCATACCTGGTCACGCAGGTAGTCTTCGCTTCAACGCCTTTCGCAATATGCACCTGCTAATACCCCGATCGAAGGTCGAGTTTGGAGAAATACTTTGCTTTGCCCAATTGGTCGAACAAGTCCGCGATGAGTGGGATGGGATACTTGTTCTTCACCGTCACTTTGTTGAAGGCTCGATAGTCGATGCATAGTCGGAGAATCCCATCTTGTTTCTTCTGGAAGAGAACTGGAGCTCGTGATGGTAGAGTTTTCGGCAACTCAAGTGGCATAACGTCTGTGAACTCCTTCAGAACATTCCCAACCGTAGTAGGTTCTTAAATGGCCTCCTCGTTAAGTGGTTCTAGCTTCACAGCAGCCACAAAGGTTAACTCTCCTTTGCGTACCCCTTTCTTCGATTGCAATACTGATAGTTGTTGGGGGTCCTTGATTCCTCTCCGAGAGATGAGAACAACGTAAAGGTTGTCACCTCCCATCAGACATAAGGAGTCTAAGTACGGCATTGGCACCAACTTCACTGTATACATGAACATCATTCCGAGAATCACTTGGAAATCGTCTAATGGCACCGACATCATGTTTGTGCTTCTGCTCCATGATCCGATCTTGATGGGGACTCCCTTCGCTAGCCCGGAGATCCGCTTGGCCTCCGAGTTCACCGCCTTCATCCTACTTGGGTTCTTCTCCAAGATCAGCCCAAGTCGCTTTGCTTCTTGGTCAACAATAAAGTTGTGGGTAGCGCCCGTGTCCACCATAGCACGGGTGGTTTGGCCATTGAGCTTGATGTCCACATACATTAGCTCATTGTTTCCTGTTTTTTGTTGCTTTGCCTTCATGTTCTCCCCCACTTAACCCTGCAATGCATTCAACAAACGCATCGCTCCCATCCGGGGTCCTTGCGACTCCTCGTCGTCGCTATCGGATTCTGAGCTACTTGAACTAAGAGCGACTGCCTTGCCCTTGTCCGGTTTGGGGGGATGGATAGAAGCTGTCAAGGCATTGAGTGCCTATTTCTGTGGGCACTCCCTCACCATATGCGGCCCTCCACATAAGATGCATCCGCCAGGTTTTGAGGCCTTGCCGTTTGAGCATGGACCCTTATGGGAACTCTTCTTCCTTTGCTCGCCCCTAGGCTCCTTCCCTCGAGAATATTTTAAAGGACGATTTCCTGAAGGTTGTTTCTTCTTCCCCGAGTCCTCTGAAGAAACAAAGTCGGTGAGTCTTTCTACGGCCGCAATTACCCGAATCACATCAGTGACATTCCGTCGATATAGTTCCTGCTAAGCCCACGGCTTCAGGCCATCCAAGAAGCTGACTAGCTTATCTTTTTTGGACATGTCTTGGATGTCCAGCATTAGTGCAGAAAATTACTTCATGTAGTCCCGAATGGAAGTCGTTTGGCGGAGTTGTCTCAACTTCCTTCTTACAACGAACTTTGTGTTCTCAAGTAGCAATTGAGTTCTCAACTCTCGCTTCAAATCTTCCCGTGTCCGCTCGGTACCGACCTTGTTGGATCTCCTCCTAACGGGTCCTCCAACAAAGTTTTATATCTCCGTTCAGATACATGGTTGCTATTGAAACTTTGGTGTCCTCAGAGTCAAGCCTCGTAGCTCGAAAGTATTGCTCCATGTCAAACAGGAAATTCTCGAGCTCCTTAGCATCTTTAGCACCTCCATAACAATGTGACTCGGTTGCTCTGAAGCTTTGTGTCGACGCAACGTGAGTGTTGCTCCCTCCCGCATTTAGCGCCCTTGTGAGCAAAGTCACTCTGGGCGTGAGTTCCGCCACTTCCTGTAGATGTTGCACGGAGTCCTTAATATCATCCATTAGTTGGTCGACTAAGGCCTCAACCTTGTCGATCTGGGATTCAGCTTCTTCTTGCGAGCTCTCTACCCCAAGAAGCCTTTGTTGTCCTTGGTAGAGTTCCTCCAAGCTCGCTTCAAGAACATCCAAGAGGGTTTCTACCACTGTGAGTCTCTCTTTATGGCTCTTTTTTCCGATTGGCGCTCCAGATTGTGTCTCTTCCGCTCGCGACGAGTAGCCAACTTCTCGCTCATCATGTTTGCTACCGCGCTCCTCATAAGCGGCTCCAGCAGCAAGGGAGCGAGTTTGCACTTGCAGCCCACCTACGACTGCTTGGGGCAACGATCCGGCTTGCCCCATTTTGCTCAATTCGTCACGATGTCTCGCCATGGCGACATTGCGAAGTTTCTTCGCTACTTGCTCGAATTGCTTGCCCGCTCTGATACCACACTGTCACGCACTTAGCTGGAATTGTCTAAGTGGTGCAACACCCTTGCGGCAAAGTCACGAACTTAGCTAGAGTTGCCTAAGTCGCGAAGCACCCTTGCGCCACCTTCGTTCAGACTTTAGCTAGGATTGCCTAAGTCTCGAGGCGCCCTTGCGACATACGCGTCCGCTAAGGGTCAGCCAAGTTGCAACCTCCTACAGGTCCCGTAGGACCTGTAAAACAAAAAGTTGATTAGCTTTGAAACGAGCGACGGACAAGTCCCGACGTCTCGCGAAGAGGGAAGCTTTACAAGCAATTCAGCGAGAACTTGGAGTGCAGGAAAGAAGAGAAAGAGAGGAGGAAAACAAGGACTTTAGAAGGGTGAACGAGCAGCTGCAAGTCCGTAAACAACTACTCTACAGGTGTCGGGCGCGACGACAAATTTCCATCAAGTTGACATGCAAACTTGTGAAGATGTTCAACGCCCGACACTACCCCAAAGCCCCATCCAGCCCGGTGCCACCTGGGGGGTTCCAGGGTGTTGAGATGGCTGACGTTTCGCAAGCAATTGTGGTCTGCAAAAAATAGGCCGCAGCACGCAAAAACGAAGGCTTTTTGTGGCAGTTTTGCCAGGTGCGGCGAGCGATCGTATTGCAGCGCTACAAACTGTCATTTCTTACATTTTTACAAGCAAAACACACTAAAACTATGGCAAAACAGGGTGTCAAAGATATGTACAAGCATGCAAAAGTGACGAACGATTCATTGAACGAAGTTGCTACAAGTGTGCGACGATTGTTCATGACAGAACAACAACAGTGGCAGCGGCAGTGGCAGTAGACACCAACGGTAGCGGCAACAGAAACCAAAATCGCAAGGGCTAGGATTGGGGAAGTAGGGAAAGTCACGAGAGGGAGGCTGATATCAATGATTTAGTTGGTTCAATCGAACCAACTAAATCACCGGAGACCGAACCAGACCTAAAATCCTGGTTCGGTCGCCTGGTTTAACCCGGGCGCTCGCCCAAGCGCCCGACGCTTGGGCACGGGCGAGCGCCCAGGCAACGCCTCTTTGAAGCGCGCCGCTTGGAAGTGAAGCGAGACGCTTGGGCCTTGCGAGCGCCTCTTTGAAGCATGCCGCCTGGAAGTGAAGCGAGGCGCTCAGGCCTCGCCTCGCCTCACCCAAGCGCCTAGGCGAGCGCCCGAGCACCTATTGTAATCACCGCTTGAAACCATCATTAATGATCATGGCCTTCAACTCAACTAGGATATATTAATCTATACCATCCATGAGAAACCTTTTCTACTCGGAGACCTTATTGAAGCGCGCCACTTGGAAGTGAAGCGAGGCGCTCGAGCCTTGCGGGCGCCTATTTGAAGCGCGCCGCCTGGAAGTGAAGCGAGGCGCTCGGGCCTTGCCTCGCCTCACCCGAGCGCCTAGGCGAGTGCCCGAGCAACTATTGTAATCACCGCTTGAAACCATCATTAATGATCATGGCCTTCAACTCAACTAGGATATATTAATCTATACCATCCATGAGAAACCTTTTCTACTCTAAGACCGTATTAGCATTACAGGTAAATGGTGCACCCTCAACAAACTTTTTTGTAGCCAACGGAGAGTGTTATAATCTAGTTCAAGCCTTTCAAAGTTCATGGCCATTCACCGAAGAAGGGGAGAAATACAGAGGAGACCGTTCAAGAGAAGAGTAGCAGACATGAAGGAGTTTGCCTCCCTCACACGAGTTTGTCGCTGTTCAGGGACCTTATATCATCCCTGTACTGAGCTGATTTGCTCTCCCACTGATTTTTTCTTTCTTTACCTATCCCTCCATCCACACTTGCCCATGGACTTCATCCCCTCAGCCTCTTTCAAGACCCTTAACCACAGCTTCCTTTGCAAGGAAGCACAGCATAGAGGAAAAGAAACAAGAACAGAAGATAGGAGAAGGAAAAAAGAATATACCATTTCTTTGAGAGGGAAATAGAAACTGACTAGCAAATGGCCTCACATAGACTTAAGGGCACCTTAATAGGGTAGTGCTTCCAAACATCAATTAAAATTCCAACACCACAAAAGGGTAGACTCCACCCTTATTTCAGTACTATTTTAACACTTGCTGATCAATAGTAAGAGACTAGGCATTAACCAATTCTAACTTTCTTGAATCTACGAGTTCCATCAGGGACTTCTTTAATATCCCAGGCTTCAATTCATGAACTCCTTTCTCCATACTATAGAAGAGAATGTAAATAAAGATCCCATTTGATGATTTGGTTCTTATCTAAACTAAATTCCTTGAATATAGAAGCTTCAGCATTCTTATGCTCCAGCTTACAATCATCAATTAAACCAAGTTCCTTGAATATAGAAGCTTCATCATTCTTATGCGCTAAGCTCACAGTCCTTTGTTAATTTTTTTTCTTCATTCTATATATTCTATCACAGGATAAAAGATTGTGTTTGAAGATAACTCTGTAAGGTAACTAAAAAATTCAAAGTTCAGAAATTTTAAAAATCACCGGAATTGCATACACTCGCATCAATTGTCACAATAAAAGTCCAAATTCAAACTAATAACCAGAGAAAAACCTCACAAATCCATCGATCTAAAATAATAGTGGTCTACAGACTCTATACTAAAAATAACAACACGGGGCGATTACCAGTTCCTTCCAAGAACCTCCTCCGCGCGATAACCCGTGGCCTCCTCGAACCCGCGATTGACACAGATGATGGGTTGATCGGGCTCGAGCGCATCGGTGACCACCAGACCGCATGAGGCCGCCGACCTAAGCATTCCCTCCACAGAGAACGAGAACACCCCGCCGCCGCCATTGCTCAGCAAGAAGCCTTCCTCCTCCTCGCCGCCACTCGGGCGGGGCCTCCAGGTCGCCATCCCACTCCATCCGCGCTTTCCGATGCGGAAGCCTCTTCACCCCATTCTCGGTGGCGATTGGAGCGGCAGGGACAACGAGAGAACAACAGGGACTGGAGGAGATGAATCGCGTCTACCTCGCTATCCCCTTCACTGGTCGAGGGTTTTGAGGGGTTAGGCGATCGGCGAGCTATCTGAACGACGTCAGCCGCAGACCACCGATCAAAAAACCCAAGTGGGTAGGAGGCGGTGCTGCGATGCGCCACCAACTCATCATGATCTTTGTGCGGCGACGGCCAATCTGCCGTCGATCACGACTCTTTAGATCAACGGTCAGATTTAAGGGTATGGTCTAAGGTCGCTCCATTGGAGCCTTCAGCGGTAGTATTTATGTGCTCAATCCCACTTATTTAGGGCGATTTTGTTAGAAAATATTTATATTTTAAGAATTCATTTTTTAAAAAATTAATTTTTAAAAAATAATATATTTAATTTAAAATTTTTAAATATATCTCAATTTTTTATTAATTTTTTCATCTATTTTTTACCAAATTTTAACTGTTACAGTATTTTTATTTGATTCGTTTATCATGATTTTTAATAACATTTATAGCATTTCTTTCATTAAATTTTTTATCCATTTTTATCAGTTTCAACTGCTATAATATTTTCATTTGACTCGATTATAGTTTTTTTTAATAATATTTATAATATGTTATTTATATATTAAAAATATTATAAGTAATATCATATCATACCTCTTTTAATTATCAATTTTCATATATCATTAAATATTATTTTTTAGATTTATAATTAATTTGCTTGAGATTATATATCTATTTACATCCTTTTCAAGACTTTTAAATAGACCTGTTTTTGTAATGATGACCAAAACAGTGTAATAGATAATAAAATAAAATAAAAGGACAATTTAAATATTTTTTTTAAATTAAAATACTATTTAAAAAAATAAAATGAGACACCGATTAAGAAATACTCAAACTGTAATATTTTCTAAAAAAATCACCCACTTATCTAAACCAAACTTTAACTGTATTAGCTTCATATGCAGAACACATTCTATCTCCCTCAAATTTAACAGCCAGATTAACTCCACAGCAATTCATTCAAAATGGTTCTAAGCAAGATATTAACAGAGGAAGTAGCTGAGGTGTTTTCATTGCTAAATTTCCAAACAATGACAGACAAGAAACATAAACTGTGCTGGTAATTAAAGGCAACTGCTGTGAAAATTTTAGTACGAAAATACAAAGCCAAACAAAGATCTAACTCGATGTATATAACAGTCTCAGATCACCAGAATGTTTCAGGTGTAAGATATTGCAAGAAGAGCTCAATAACACTTCTATATGCTTCTTCAAGATTCAACCATGGGTTCTGGTCCAGATGACTCAGCGAGGCTCAGGCGTATACAGCTTTTATGATGAACAGAATTAAACAGAATGTCCTTGATAACCTATATGGATGCACGGGAAACAATGGCACAAACCAGGTTTGATTAGCTGCTGATATAAGTCAATGGAGGCAGCAGCAGTATGAGAAACTGGGTGTTTGGTTACCTGAGACATGAGACCATGCACCTGCTCAACTGTGATTTTGGAGCTATCACGTGTTATCTTGGCCAGCTGAGATTCCTCTGGCTGCACATACATGAAACCATCAAAACACAGATAATTAAGATCACTATGATATGTTGCATATGTATTATTACTCTAGCTTCATAGTTTAAACGATAGTAATGCTATAGGAAACTCTCAGCCACTGGGAAGAAAAAGCATTGGTCATGGTCAAGAAAATTACATGAAACTGCTACCTATCATTAATGAGCTGACTAAACAATGAGTGAAATTAGTATCAACCAGAAACAACTGAGGAAACACACAATGACCTTAAAGCATGATAAAGGATAACATGAGATATGCCATGTTTTGTTTGGACTGCGACAAGATTCTATCATGAAACACTTCAAAGATAAAGGCACGGTGACATGTTTTGAAAATCAAAAATATTAACAAGACTTAAAAGCAGCTCAAAGTAACATATCATCAACCAGTGCCCTCATAGGAATTTAAACCAGATGGCAAAATGTAAGGATTTATAGATTTTGCAGCTGACCAACTTCAATCAATCTATTCCACTTAATCTTGTTTACTGATCTCCTTCAAGCTGACAAAACAAAACATGTTCGCTCATTCTTAAGTAAAAAGTGAATAACCAACCCTTGATGACTATAGCTTTTATGAAGCAATGCATGCTTATCATACTTTTGCAGCTTTAGTTTGCAGTGAAGGTGATGTGTGAGTAGTAACTCGTATACTTTTGTACATGATTATTAAATAAGCTATATTTGGGTCCTCGGGAAGTGTTTAAGACCAAGCATGTGTTATCTCATTTTCCAACAGAGATTTATCTATATCAAGTAAAATTTACCTAACATTAATGGATCACAGTGTAATTATACCAGGCACCTGTATAATATCCCAACCTACTTGTGAGCCTTGGAATGTTAAGCATTTTTTATGTAAGCATATCAGGCTGCCATAAAAGGTCACAAACTACTTGTGACCCTTGTAACACTAAGCTCCATTTGTATTCTTTCAGAATAAAATATTAAAGCCTATTTTGCAATTCATGGTCATACCATCAGTAGGTTAGGTATACTTATGCATTAGGTGCCATTTCATTTGCTGCTAGAAACAAAATCATAAACAATTAATCCACTTAACTTGTAATCAGAATGATCAAATTCTTAACATGTTTAGTTCATGCACTCCAATATCAGAATCGGAACTTAGAATCACAAAGTCCAATTCCTTTTGCATGTTTGATTGATGACCTATGAAATCATAATCAATTTCAAGTTGGATACCATAATTAGTTATATACTTCATATTATTCTACTCATATTCTATGTCATCCTCTTTTATTATTTATTTAGTATTTTACATGATAGATTTTTATGTTATTTGGTACTTATATATTATTACATTATATTGCTTATTATTATTCTGTGTTTATATTTTTTATATGAATACTATTTAATCTTTCATTTCCTGTACATCTTTTCCATTTGTAAAGTTGTTTATGTTATATTATTTCATACATATATTATTCATATTATTTTTATGATATTTTACAATGATGTCATGTCAGTTTTATATTAGTTTAAGCATATATTATTTATGTCTGAAAGAAGATGAGATATAGAGAATCTTGATGCCAGTCAAATATAATTTGTAAATCATAATAGATTTCCAAGGAAGATTTCGGAATCAAATCTTGGGTTCCAAGGTGTGATTGGTTCCCAGTTTCTATTAGAAAGGACAGTTGGATGAAGACATAATTCGGTTAGAAATAAAAATTGGATTGCATTTATGTTTGTTTTGGCATGGAAACTGAATCAAATGACTAGTTGTTCCATTACATCTGTAAGGGGTTCAAAAAGATAACCAAGAAAGACAGCTAGCATGGAACCCTGATCGAAGTCATTCAACAGATCTGCTGTGATGGCAGTGCAGAATAGATCTACTGCATTGTTGTGTGCAACTAAGTAACGAAGGAAAGGGCCTTTGCCAACCATTCCTCGAAAAGGGGCAAGACAAGTCGAGGCTAAGTGATGAAAAGGACATCTATTCCATGAACGCAGAGAGAAACAGGAGTACATGGAGGTACAAAATGCCATGACATATCCTAGAATTGTAACAATTCTTATAAAAAGGCCATAAGAAGATCCTGGTAATAGGAAAACCCATTCCTTTTAAAGTGGAAAACAATTAAGAAGTTTTCCATTCAAAACTCAACAAATAGAAATCATACAAACCAAATCCTAGCCCTTGTTTCACCCTTAAAAGTTGGAATTGGGATTGGAATGAGTATGGAAAACAATAATAATCTGATCCAATTTCCATAAGGGAATCAAATTCCTTAATAATCAGAAATCTGAATCTGGTATCCTTTATAGGGATCGCTAATGACTCTAGATGTATGTATCGGCATTATCTCTAATTGTTCTTCTTTCTCCCATTTCCATCACTTTTTCTTTGGCTGCTTTCTTGCCCCTCCATTGCTTATAAATATGTTCTCCCCCAAGCTATGGTGATAATGGAGGCGATGAATAATGGCAAGATACTTCATCTCATACCATAGAATGGTCGTCTCTCCATCACAAACTCGATAGATCCATCATCTCCAATTAAAGTACACAACAAACCTCTTTCTTGGTTCCCTTTTAAAACTCCTTTTTCTCTCCTTATTTCAATTGTTTTCTTCATAACACAACATTGATTTGCAAGGTTGAATTGAAGAGTACTCTCTACATCTTCCGTCAGAATCCTGTTTTATACCTTATCTATTGTTTTTCCAATTTCTGCATACCGGAATACCACATATTAGAAATGAAAATAACCAGTCATTCCAATTTTGTTCCATCATCAAACTAAACATAATATTGGAAATTAAAATTCCATTTCTGACCATGTTGCATCCATTTAAAATTCCAAGTCTATTTCCAATTTGTAAACAACATACACCATAAGGGTAATCTTATTTTGCTCCATAATCAGAATGGAGCAAGATTTATCTAATTAAACAATTTCCATTCTCATTGCTTGTCCATTTTCCATGTATTAAAATGAACCCTAAATGGATTCAACTAAAAAGCTATTATTTCGATTCCCAACATCATAAAATAAAGGGATTGATGATAGTAAGAGAAACCATTAGAAAACGCAATGATATCTTATGTTAAGTTGGTTGACTAATACAGCCATTAAGATCCATAAAATTGGACACTGAACTTCCATAAAATCAATCCATTCATTACTACTGGAGGTGGTAGAAATAACTGACAAGAGGTGCTCTAATCCAAGCCAATGTAACTTCTCATTATATAAACTTCAAGATCTCAGAACAAGTTAATCTTACACTACAAAATTGTCTGATACCTCGGTTGTAAATTATCTTGGGTAGCTAGTGCTTCATGAACACATTCAGATCTGGACTCATCTGAATTTTCAGTGAGCAAAGAGGGAAAGTGAGACAAGAAATGCATCATATATGAACCATAGTTATCTTTTACGGTTATGCAAAATGAAGCATTAAAAGTTCATCAAAACACCTAAGCGACACTCGCTTTATTTGAACCCGACACTCGCTTAAGGTGCCTAACGCCTGGATTTAAGCAAACACCTAAGCGACGCCTCATTGAAACACACCACTCGATCCACCTACGAGGCGCTTGGGCCTCACCTCGCTCGAGTGCCTATGTGAGCACCCGAGTGCCTAGGCGAGCGCCCAAGCACTTATTTAAATCAGAGAGAGAGAGAGAAGAGAGAAAGATACTTAGGTTAGGCACAGCAGAACAACAAAGCTATAACCCTTCATTGAGAATCTTAACCTATATATGCCATGCATATTAAATATAGGTCTACTTAAATAAAAGCAAAATATTGTTATTCGACCCACTAATGAATTTCCTTCGAGAATATAGTAGACTACACTAACATACATAATGTAGTTAAAGGAAAAATGCACATGAAGTACTTGGCTATTTCCACTTTAAGATACATGTGAACAACTCGAATGATGCACATAAGAGAGCAAGGACGTGAACCTAGGTGCAGGGATATAGTTTGTAGTTCACTGATATAGAGTAAAATCTCCCATTTGAGTGCCAAAGAAACCTAACTATGTCACGTTGAATATTCAATATCCAAGACTTCCTTGTCTATCAAAAATGATTCATGAAAGAGATATCACATGCTAAATAACTGAGAAAGATTGACTAAATTATGCTTTGTAGTTTGTACCAAGGTTCCTAATTTGGTCGGGACTAGTATGGACCTAGCAATATGTACCGACCCAAGCATGAACTGTGTTAAGGACCAACCCTTTTTAGACGATTTAGGTCCAGTTCAAGACAACATATTTTAATTAAACCTTCCCTATCTCTCTCTTGATCATCCGACCCCCAAGCCCCTTAGGGCTCACCACCTGCTCGCCCGCTGCCATCGGCCCACCAATCCCACACTGTCATTGGCCCACCCATCTTTTGCGGGCACTGGTACTTCTCCTCCCTCTGGTACCATGGCATGTACTGGCATACCATGTGACAATAAGCTGGTATGAACCAGATCCATACTAATCCGACCATAAACTCATGTGAATCCAGTACATGAGATTTAGATCCATGCTTTGCACCCCTTACATTGCATAACTCTTCTATTCCAGCTCATCATACAAATATTTACCACAACAGTCTAAATTATAATTCATTGGATGCAAATAATTCAATATTCATCACAATCATGATACACAGTATATCAAAATAACCAACATGTGTATTCAAATGAAGCATGACTTGGAAAGGCCCAATGAAGAACAGACACAAAAACACTGACCTCCTTTTTTCTTTGTGAAGGCAAAAGAAAAGATCCCATACGTGTGTGAGCCAGTTGATTTTCTGCCTGCTCCAGCTTTTCAGCTGCCATAAAGTTCTAGTTCAGCTCAAAAGAAAAAATGTATGGCAAAGAGAAGCCAACATTGCAGTATTGTAAAAAGAGAAGAACATGGCACAATGTGGCACTTATGATAGACTTCTAAAACAACTGCTCACACACCTTTTGAATTTTCTATTTATAAACAACATATAGTTATCTGTATAAATAAAAAGCATAACTTACCCAAATCTGAAATTTGCCCAGCAACATAATCTCGATTACCTAGGAGAGGTGAAGAAGACAATGTATTTACCCAGTACTTATTCCACAGCAGATCCAAGAGGTGTGAATCCAGAGCAGACTTGAAATAAGTTATATCTAATGCATAATACTGTACCAAGACAAAGAGTAAAAATAAACAAACATATATGTGCAAAATAAAAGAAATTCTTGTACATTAACATTCTTTGCCTGTTTGCAGTGAACACCAAAATCTTCAATCTTGTTAAGTGGGATAGTTTGATACTCTGACACTGGCTCATCAGGGGGTTTGTATCCTTGAGGATATGTCCTGAATGCACCAATTTCCACTTTCCCAGCCGATACAGTTCTTGTAGGATCAATTACTACAGCCAAAAATGGTTCTTGAAATTGCTGATTGAGCATTTGTGTTGACACATCAATGCCTGACAACCAGCATCCATAACCAGGATGTGAGTGGTACCAACCCACTACATTCTCCAACCTTCCAGCCTAATTTTTCACATAAAAAACTAGAGTTAGCAAAAAGGGTTTCACAATTATTACTAAACATGGTTTTAAGCATGACCTTTTAGAGCTGTTCTCTGATAAGAGATGAGACCTGATCATGATTCGTAAAATGAGGAAAAAAATTCAAAAATGTTTCCAGGCCTTTCACATTATTAAGTAACAGTAGATCTGTTTGAGAACAAGGATAAGTCAAACTGTTAAAATTGATCAGTAGGTTTCTTTCCCATCGCACAAATAACACAAGCACACTCCTCTGTTGATGAAAAAATGTAAAGAATGGAATCTGCAATAAGCTATTCTTTACTAATGAGGTCATGGCAAATGATACTTTTAATGAGAACAAAAGCTACAACAAAAACAAGTATTAAGATTTGGCTCAATGGAGGACAAAGTAACAACAAGACACATCATCTCAACATCTGAACTAAGTTCTAGAAACATAAGAAACAAAAAAGCAAACGAAATTACCATGAAGTCCAGGGTAATCGCACATACGGTTGAAAGAGACTTGAACCACAATGATCTACATCCTCAGCAAATAAAATAAAGCTAATCAATTATCCTCTATTGTTTAAAGAAAAATTCTAGAACCCTTCTTTTCACTAGCAACTGTATAAAGTATCAGAAAATTTTACTCTTCACAACAGGAGGAACCCCAACATAAATTCACACTACACCCGGGAAACGAAAAAGAAGTGAGAAAATTTAGGTGCATTTATCATAACTACACAGGATTAAAGCTGGTGTTATGCAGCTATTAACTTTAAATTCCAGAAAATCAAGTCTCCAGTTCATAGGAATACTCATTGCACATGCCAGTTAAATGGCTCATCGTGATACTAAAAGCAGCGTGTTAGTGTTCTCCCGATAGAAAACGAGGGCATGTCACCTGCTTGTTGGTCTGAGCGTACTCAACCATGTACTCATAGGCGTCGGCCTGCGCATTAACGCGGGTCTCGGTGCCCTCGACGGGAAGGGCGAAGGCGTCCATGACGATGATCGTATCGCCATCGGTCTTCCCCTGCATCAGGCCCATCACCTCAATGGTGCCGCCGGAGCGAGCGTGCACCACCATCTTCAGTAGCGCCAGCGCCGAGATCTTCACCCGGCGGAAGTAGTTAGGGTCCTGCGTCCACGGCTTCTCCTGCTGGAACTTGGCCAGCACCGCCTCATCGTAGTAGTAGATCGCGTCCGCCTCAGCCCCGCCTGAGCCGTTACCGCCGCTGCCACCGTCCACAGACACGATGTTGTTTTCCAGCTCCCACGTCTGCCGCGCCAACGCCGACGACGACGAGGAGTCCATATCCCCCACACTTCTCCGATCTCTTCTTCGTCGAGGTTGGAGCCGGAACAACGGGACTAGCGCTATGGAAACCCTAATAGGATCGCGAGAACGTCTTTCAAATCGCTTTCGGCTTGTAGCACACAAATAGTTTGGGATCGGCCCATTTGATCAATCCGCCTTTATCGACTTCAGACCCAATTGGATCTAATTGTGAACAAAATTGTCAATTTTTAATGTGGCACAAAATTGGTCAATTATACCAAAATCCACATAGGACTAAATATATATGCTTTGAAATAAATTGACTTATTTGGAACGGTAGTTCCTGGAGATTTGTTGCATGGTTAAGTTTTATTTAAACTAGATTCAAAATTCCTATTTAAGATTTATGAACAGTAACAATGGTCCCATGTAAACAAAAAATTATTATTAATTTAATTTCTCGATCCATAAGAGTTTTTTTTAAAAAAAACGGAGTTGAATTGTATGTACCAACATCAACTAAACAATTAGAAGCATTTAAATAAAAATAAATACATAAACAAAATAGGTTAAACATGGAGAATCTAGCAATTTTCACTCTTTTTTTCATACTATTCTAATCCATAATTTCATGGTAGTATTTATTAGAACATGTGATCTTACTTAATTAGATAAGATATACTATAATTGTAATTGGATTCTAATTAGAGTTATCAAGAAAGTCTAATTATGGTATGATTTTTTATTGGAGATGACATTGATTGTAATAACTTCTCTAATTATTTATAGGTTTGCTCTCGCCTATAAATAAACAAAAAATCTTAAGAACTATATACATAAAAGATATTACAAATATACTCTCATCTTCTCTTAATCTTTATTTAATCTCTTATAGTGATCTTATGAAGGATAGAAAGAAAATAGAATATGAGAATAGTTCTTTTTATAAATTGATATAGTTTCCTTCCAATCAAATGATGGTGTGTTTGTAAATCAAGGACATGTTATTTTGAATAACATATAGAGATATTCTGATATTAAAGTTATTTCACATAACAGTAGTATGATTATAATATATATGCTTATAATTGGTATCATGATCATAGGACCCTAGTAGGGTTGGGTCCTACTCAACCAAGTAGCAGTTAATAAAAACCATATTAGATTATAATAAACTCCACCTAGCCGCCTCTATCATATAAAGAAGAATAGCTATGGCTTATATTTGGACCTTTGGGCTTCCTAACCGTCACCCCTCTTTATTGGTTCGGTCGATTAGAGTTGAGGACAAAAGGGGTAATTCACTTAGGAAGCAGCCTCTAGGGCAAGGGTTTGGAGCCCTATATAAGCATGTAGCCTCTATCTATTTGGAATAACAAGATCAATCTACAATTGCAGCTATTTGGCCGACTTCTAGGAGGGTAGAACCCCTATAGCATTTCAAGGGTTGATCCCCCTCAAAGATCAATCTACATAGAATTTTTCTAGGGTTCTATCATCTGGTATCAAAGCAGCGATCTTGTTGCTTTTGCTGCCATCTCTATCGTCCATCATTAGCCAAGCAATTTTCATAATTGCTCTTGACGTCGTCGTCTCCACCGTCATCTTCTATCGCAAATCAAATCAATCTGCTGCCACCACCTCCAATTGCATCAGACATATAGTATTCTCCTATCACCAATACCTTTTGTTTCTATAATTTTCCATTCAAAATACCAAAAAGAAGTCTTGCTATCTATCCCTTACTACGAATTCCTTTCGTCGTAAAAGTTATCATCTTTATAAATGAAGGATTACTATAGAAAATTTCAACCGCATATTATTGCCTTCAAACTGATCTATTGCTATCCTTTTTGAATAAATTTCTTGTATGCTTTATAGATCGTCTTGGCTTTTATCTGTAATTGATCTATTATGAAATTTATCTCTAAAACGTTCTTGTGTTGCTGTAAATTTTTATCGTAAACCGCTAAAATTCTTCGACGAGAATTTCGCCATCGCAACTTGCACTGATTTCCTTGCTATTATGCTATTGAAATTCCTTGATCTAATTTGTCATCATTGTTGTTATCCAAATTGAGATTTTGTTATTAAATCCACTCCTCAAATCTCTTAGTTTTTGTTAGAAATTCTATCGAGAAATCGTTATTTCTTCGATGACAATTCTGCTCTTATAAGATAGCACATATCTACAGCAACTTCTATCAATTTCTATCAAACCATTGCTGTCATCTACCACAGATCTAAAACTCTTTTCCCTAACCTTCATCCACTACCATCACAACCCTAAAACTTCATCAAACCATACCCTAAATCGCACCCAAAATAGCTATAAAATAAGCCTAAACTGCAGCCTACATCCACCAATCCACCAACCCTTTTGGTCACCATAAATCTCATTTGATACATGCCTTTAACTCTACAACAAAAGAGAGATCTTAATACTTAATAATTTTAAGGCATATACTATGGCATCTGAGAAGGCAATCAATGCTAAATTCAAAGCCTTCGAGATGCGAATAGAGGATAAGATTCAGACTCTCTTTGCTGAACTCAGTTTAGGCCGATCACCGAGCCTGAAGAAATCACATCAAGGAGAGAGGTCTAACCGAAAAGATGACTTCCAAGAGAGGGGAGGCTCTATGATCAATCCCTGCTAGTCATTTGTGCCCTGCAAGCCAATCACATGAGCGATGACACTTGTGACTTGATATGCACTCTTTCTTTTGCTTATTATTATTTGGCATTTTATCACTTTATCTTGCGTGTTGCATATATTGTGATGTCCTTGGACCTGTGCAATGGGAATCGGATAGTGATGAGATCACAATAATTAGACCAATTCACCTTTAAACATAGACCTTAAAGAATCCCAGTCATAGGTTACTCGAGAGGGATATCGAGATAACCGAATAGACTGGAGTGTTGTATATCCATCCATATGATGGAGGTGGCTGGTCTCATAGCTACTCGTGTGGGGACACTAAGGGTACAGTGCAGGTGCTCATTGGGGAATGAGTTTACTGATTGATTTGCTTATGTAATACAGGATGGTTATTGATACCTCACGTCAGATAGGGATTTCGTAGTCCTAGTAGTATATCTAGTCCTTAGACTTGAGACAACAAGGATGTCCTATATGAGTACTCCACTCTTTAATATCGGACTTATAGGTTTGTAAGTTCCAGATCTAGTACAGCCGATTATTGGAAGTGGTAGCCAATCTTATGAGGGCTATTGAATGTCAATAAAGGATCATCTGCTCTCGGTATCATGAGAGGAATATCCCATGTATTCTTGTTCGAACAAATCTTTGGCCAAGGTTATTCGGATTAAGAGAGAAAGAGTTCTCCAAGAGAATCCGACTAAAGCAAGATTCGAGAAGAGACCGTATGGGCCTGACAGCACCATTCCCAATATATGGTCTTTAGGATATTAGATAGATGAGGGACTATAGATACATAGTAACTGAGGATAGGTCCAAAGGATTAGATTTCCTTGTATCGTTTGGGGACTGCGGCGTAGTGGCCTAGTACGTCCGCAGTCGATGAGTCGGGTAAATTATTATAGAGATAATAATTCACTAAGTCAGAAGAAGTTCTAACAAGTATCACTCACGGGCAACTTAATATTGGGCCTAAAGGGTCACATACATAGGTAGGTGTTACGACGAGTAGAGGTTCGGATATGAGATATCTGTTAGAGCCTCTATCTTATTAGATATCCATTAAGCCCCTGAATTATTGGATCATAAGATGAGATCCAATAATTGCTAATAAGAGATTATTGGGTAGAGACCCACTAATCTAAGAGGCTTGGGTAATTGGATGGTCTCGCTCTAATCAAATTCTCCCGGAGAACTCCTCTCTTAATCAGAACGACCCTGGCCAGGGATTTTGCCTGAGCGAGAACGCACAGGATATATCTCTCATGATACCGAGAGTGGATGATCCTTTATTGACACGTAATTGTCTTCGTAAGGTTGGCTACCATTCCCGAGAACCGACTATACTAGATCTGGAGCTCTCCAAACCTATAAATCCGGCATCAAAGAATGGAGTACTAAACAAGGCATCTTTGATGCCTCAAGTCTAAGGACCAGACACACTACTAGGACTACGGAATCACTGTCAGACATTTGGTATCATTAACCATACAACATTCTGTAAGTGGTTCAATCAGTGAACTCATTCTCCAATGATAACCTGTATTGTACCTCTAGTGTCCTCATACAAGCAACTATGAGACCAGTCACCTCCATCAATAGACGAGTATACAGTGCACCAGTCTATCCGGTTATCTCAATGTCCTCATCGAGTAACCTATGACCAGGATGATTTAGGATCTGTGTTTAAAGGTATATCGGTCTCATTATCGTGATCTCATCCCGATCTGATTACCATTCCGCAGATCCATGAACATCACAATATTCATCCAGATAATGCAAGAAAATATCAATAATAATATGCGAAGAGATCGACGTAACATGTCACAGGTGCCACCACTCACGCGATTGGCTTATAGGGCACCTATAAATAACAATCTCTCACTTGACCTAAAGCCAATCACCTACATGTCTAATTCTTATCAGACCTCTGTGATGCTTAAATATAATATGAGTCAACGGCTTTGTCAGTGGATATGCAATGTTATCTTCGGATGGAACTTTTTCTACTGCTACATCTTCACGAGCTACGATCTCATTGATCAGGTGGAACCTTTTCAGAACACTTTTGACGAGACCTGGGTTCCCTAGCTTGATCGATCACCCCGTTTCTATCGCCCTATATAGGAATTAATTTCACACTGTTTGGCATGACTCCTAGATCTGCGATGAACTTATTCATCCAAACTCCCTCCTTCGTTGTCTCTGCTGCAGCAATATATTCCGCCTCTATGGTCGAGTTAGCAATAGTATCTTGCTTGAAACTTTTCCAGCATACTGCTCCTCCATTCAGGGTGAAGACATATCTTGAATTTGACTTGCTATCATCGACATCGGACTAGAAGCTCGAGTCCGTATAGCCCTCAACTCTGAGGCTACTGCTTTCATATACCAATAAAAGATCCTTAGTCATTCTCAAGTACTTAAGGATACACTTTACTATTTTTCAGTGCTCCAAGCCTGGATCTGCCTGATACCTGCTCGTGACACTCACAGCATACATTACATCAGGCCTGGTACATAGTATAGCATACATGATAGATTCTATGGCTGAGGCATATAGTATTCTATCCATGTATGCCCTTTCTTCAGGAGTCTTTGGGGACATACTCCTAGAAAGTGATATTCCATGTCTCATAGGTATGAGACCTCTCTTGGAATTTTTCATGCCAAACCTTTTGATAATAGAGTCTATGTACTAGGACTGGGATAAGCCAAGAATCCTCTTGGATCTATCTCTATAGATCTAAATCCCTAGAATATAGGATACTTCCCCTAAGTCCTTCATGGAGAAGTGTCTAGATAGCCAAGCTTTTACTATGGAGAGCATTCCTACATCATTCTATTAGAACCCTCTGCGGATTCTAAGCTTGGGGTTGATCTCTATAGGGGATCGGCCTTCTTGGAACTCTATAAGAGTTCCTTCCTCCATGTTGCTGCTCAAAGGCTACTAAAAGATTGATTTCTTCATTAATTAAAAAAGGATAAATACATGGCTATTTATAGGGCTTCTAAGCCCCAACTCCTAATAGGACTCTTACTCAAGACTCCTATTTCTAACCAACTTCTAATTAGGACTCCTTCTCTAGTAGGATTCCTAATTCTAATAGGACTTTTTCCCTAATAGGACTTCTACTTCTAATAGGACTCTTTTCCTAATAGAACTCCTACTTCTAATAGGACTCTTTCTCTAATAGGACTCCTTTTCTAAGAAGCAACATAACCCTAACCTAGCCGGCCTCTTCACCTCTTTAATAGGAGTCAGCTAGATAGGATTTATATGAATGCCCTTATCAATGAAACTAAATTAGGACTCTCATAGCTAGAGTCCTAACAGACCCGCCCTCTTCAAATCAGCCTTGTCCTCGAGGCTGACGTTCCATGAATTCTGAAAATTTGATCTTCAAGTCGTCATAGTTCTCCTAAGTGGCATCTTCTGCTGGTAGGTTTGCCCACTATATTAACACTTCAGTAGCAGGTCGTCGTCATCGAGTCACAATCCGTCGATCAATAATGACACTTGGTTGGGTCTGGAGCTCTCCTTGGGTAGTTATATTTGGTAGATGGCTTTGGGCTCTCGTGTTGTCCCAACTTGAGCTTCAAACATGATACATGGAAGACTGGATGGATTCGGGAGCTAGCGGGTAAGTCCAATCTATATGCTACTGCTCCGATGCACTCCAAAATCTGGTAGGGTCCATAGAACCGAGGTGAAAGCTTCATAGACGCTCTGGTTTGGATTGATGTTTGCTTGTATGGCTGGAGCCGTAGGAAGACCCAATCTCCTACTAAAAATTCTCTTTCGCCTTTGTGTTGATCATATTGCTGTTTCATCCTTGCTTGTGCTGCAGTGAGATTATCTTTTAGCAACTTCAGCATTTTGTCTCTATCTTGTAGTTCCCTATCTACTTGTTCTACTTTAGAGGTGCCCAACACATATTTTGGAATTACAGGGGGGGTCGGCCATACATGGCCTCATAGGGAGTACATTTTGTGGAGGAATGATAAGTTGTATTATACCGCCACTCGGCCTAGGGAAGCCACTTTGTCCATTCTTTTGGTCGGTCACTGGTGAAGCATCTAAGGTATGTCTCCAAACACCTGTTCACCACTTCAGTTTGGCTATCGGTTTGTGAGTGATATGCCGTACTCATCTTTAATTTAGTGCCTTGCATCTGGAATAACTCTGTCCAAAATTTGCTCGTGAAGACCCTATCACGATCACTTACAATAGATCTCAGCATCCCATGTAATTTTACAATATTCTCTATAAAGATTCGAGCAATACTAGAATCAGTGTAGGGATTATGGATGGCACAAAAGTGAGCATACTTTGTAAGGCGATCAATCACGACAAAAATTGTACCTTTTCCTTGTGATGAGGGAAGCTCTTCAATGAAATTCATTGATATATCAGTCCATATTGATTCTGGGATAGGTAGAGGTTGTAACTTTTCGGGACTTGCCACTGTCTTACCTTTGTGTCGTTGACATATATCACATTGTACTACAAATTCAGCAATAATATTTTTCATCCTTATCCAATAAAAATTTTGCTTAATTCTTTTATAAGTTTTAAGGAACCTGGAGTGCCCAGCCGCAAGTGTGGAATGCATCTCTTGAAGGATGGTCTTTATGCAAGTAGAATTTGGCACAAGCACAATGCGTCCTTTATATCGCAAGTCCTTTGAGTCCCAACTGTAATGAGCCATAGAGCTTAGTGTTTCCTTTAATTTTTTATGATTTTACTCGTTTCCGGATTATCTTGCCATTCCCTCCTAATATCCTCAAGGAAGTCGCTGGTCGAAAGTGAAACGACCAAAAATTCACTTGCTCAGTAGCGGAAGTGAAAGCGCATCTGCAACAATATTATCTTTCCCCCTTTTGTAAGTTATTTCATAATCATATCCAAGAAGCTTTGTTACCCATTTTTGCTGCTCAGGGGAAGATATCTTCTACTTCAAGAAATATTTTAGGCTTTTATGGTCGGTCTTGACATGAAAGCGTCGCCCAATTAAGTACGATCTCCATTTGGACACCGCATGCACAATCGCGAGCATCTCCTTGTCGTAAATAGTCATCTTGAGATGGGAAGGAGATAACGCTTTACTAGTATAAGTGAGGGGTTGGCCATCTTGCATTAGTACAGCACCAATTCTTGCTCCGGAGGCATCAGCTTCAATAATAAAAGTCTTGTCGAAGTCGGGTAATGCTAGTATTGGCGTTGTTATCATTACGACTTTAAGTTCATCGAAGGCGATGGTGGTTTTGTTCGACCACTGGAAAGCATCTTTTTTCAGCAAGGAAGTAAGGGGTGCACTGATCTTTCTATAGTCTTTCACGAACTTACGGTGGTAACCTGTTAAACCGAGAAAGCCGCGTAGTGATTTTATGTTCCTTGGGGTTGGCCAGTTCTGCATTGCTTCAATTTTGGAAGGGTCCACTGCCACCCCTTCCTCTGATATGATATGCCCAAGATATTCCACCTTTTGTTGAAGAAAGCTATAGTTCATTTTTTTGGCAAAAAGAATATGTTCTCGTAAAATTGTCAAAACAAGTCGTAAATGCTGAATATGACTTTCAAGAGAAGGGCTGTAAATAAGGATATCGTCAAAGAAAACTAGCATAAACTTTCGAAGATAACTCTGGAAAATATCATTCATAAGGCTCTGGAAGGTGGAGGGAGCATTGTTGAGACCAAAGGGCATTACCAGAAATTCATAGCGACCGTTATGCGTTCGAAAGGCAGTTTTCGGTATGTCTTCTTCGCACACTCGTATTTGATGATACCCGGATCGAAGGTCCAACTTTGTGAAGACTCGTGCTCCCTTTAATTCATCAAGCAATTTATCTACTACTGGAATAGGATACTTGTCCTTGACGGTTATGTCGTTGAGAGCTCAGTAATCAATGCACATTCGCCATGTTCCGTCTTTCTTTCGTACGAGGAGCACTGGTGAAGGGTAGGGGCTGCAACTTGGTCGAATAACTCATATTTCAAGAATCTCTTTTACAATCCTTTTTATTTCATCTTTTTGGAGATGTGGATACTGATATGGTCGAGTATTTGTTAGAGGTTTACCTGGAAGAATCGGTATACGATGATCGTGCCGGCGGTTAGGAGGTAGGCTACGTGGTTCGTCAAATATATCTGAAAATTCAGCAAGCAAGGGAAGTAGGTTTGGATCTTTAAATTTGGTTGGCTCTCCCTTAGATTGCTACTCAAGTTATACCAAAAAGCCGCTGCATGCTTTATGCAAAATTTTCTCCATTCGTTGTGTGCAAATTATCATTATGTCGCCCCCACGTTTCCCGTATAGTATCACATGTTTCCCCTTGCTGTAAAATTTCATAATTAATTTCAAAAAATTTCAGGAAATATCACCTAATGTCATCAACCATTCGATGCTAAGCACAGCCTCATAATCATCGAAAGAGAGGAGGAAAAAATCTGCAATTATCTCTTGGTCCTACAACAACAGTTTCACCCGTGGGCACTTACGATCAGACTTCAAAATTCATCCATCTGTGACTTTAACATCAAACCTGCTGCAATTCTTAATAGGTAAGGCCATCTGGACTGCAACCTTGCTATTCATAAAATTATTAGTGCTCCCGGTGTCAATAAGAATGGTGATCGGTTGTTGCTTCAGAAATCATCCTACTTTCATTGTTTGAAGGTTCGCATAACCGACAAGGGCACGCATCATAATATCAATTGGCTGCTGTTCTTCATCTGTGACCTCTTCCTCATGCTCCTGGATCTCCTCCTCCATATCTTCAAGAGGTTCAATCAATAGGAGGTGACCCCTTTTGCAGCGATGATCGTGGTTCCACGACTCATCGCAATGCCAACAAAGACCCTTTGTTAATCAGTCACGTAGTTCTTCTCTTGTCAATTTTTTGGGCAGCGAAGGATGGCTGGGAGCAGAAGGGGGTTTATATGTTGAGGTTCTAGGAGTGGTTCTCATCCTCTGAGCATCTTGGTTGAGTCGTTCTTCTTGTATTCGGGCAAAAGAAATCACAGCCATCACGGTAGGGGGCTGTCGTGCGTTAACTTCCCCTTTTATCTCTGGCTTGAGTCCTTCAATAAATGTTCCTAACAATTGACGGTCAGTCTAATCACGAGCAAGGTAGGACATCTTCTCAAACCTGGTTTGGTACTCTTGAATCATAGAGGTTTGTCGAATCTTTGCGAGTTGGCCGTCGATATTTTCATACTCCGTAGGTCCGAAACGGTTCAGCAGTGCATTCTTAAATTGATTCCATGTCGGAGCCTCATGATTATATTCCAGCCAATTGTACCATTGAATAGCATCTCCTTCAAGGTGGATGACAGCAATCTCCACCATAGCATTATCCGACGTTCGGTAGTAGCGAAAGTAACGTTCTGCGCGTGAAATCCACCTCGCTGGGTCTCCTTCTTCCCATCGTGGGAAGTCCACCCTCATGCATGGCTGAAGCATGTCCGAGATTTGTCCCTCCTTCTCTGGGGTCCTTTCTAAATTCTCTCCTTACTGCAGTTTGGTTGGACTCGATGGTTGTCCAATTCTGAATTCTGCAAACAAAGCGCGCAATTTGTCTTCCAAGAGCGATTCAAGCCGTGATTCAATCTGAGAATTCCAAGCTTCAAATTTGGCATCAATTGGATCTTGAGAAGCCATAGCATATGTCTGTAGATTAGAGATGCCCTTGTCTTTTTTCTGTTGATGGGTTAATGGCATGGGGTGGTGGAAGGTTCGGACAATAGATCGGTGATTGAAGGGTTTAATTGTATTGGTTTACTGTTTTGGGCTATGGTTTTTGATGCTGTTAGGGTTATGAAACTAGGTTATGATGGCTGCGTCTTGAGGTTAGAGGGATGCCCTAAAGATGTCTTAGCTTGTGGGCAGCAAGGTGGCTAGGGTTTGGTAGGTTACAGAGAAGAAAAAAGGACAAATGTGCAATACCGAATTTTTCATCGAAAAAATTCCAACTGTAAAGACATAATTTTTTCCAAATATTTTCAAAAGAGATTCAAGTAAAACTCAAAGGGGATGTACTGATAAGGAAGAGGTAATATTGTAAAAAATTTCGTAGGAAGAAACGACAGCAAGAGGTTTGGCAAAATTGAGAATCACAGAGAGGTATTATAGCAGATTTTTACGTCTAAAGTGCAGCAGTTTGGACGTAAAAGATAAGTGGTTTATATTGAGAATTTTTCGACAAAAATAAAGGGAAAACCACTGTTAGGAAGTGTCAAAGCTGCCGTAAAAATTTCATAGAGATTTGGATAGAAAAAACACAGTAGCAAGATCAAAAAGGCAGTGCTATGCGGCTGAAATTTCGCAATGCAACTTTCATTGTAGAGATGAAAACTTTGCCACGAAAAGTTTATGCAGCATTATAGGAACGAATTTTTTGGATTTTTTGAATAAGGATAACTAAATTGCAACAGCAGTAAGGTAGATAACCAGAACCTATTGCAATTTATGGGAAGATCAAAGGATGATCTATGGTGGTGGAGATGACGACGAAATTCAGCGATAATCTTCTAAGCAATTGTGGGAATTGCTTTGTGTGGTTGTGGAGGGCTGGTGGATGGCTGTGGAAGGGCAGCGAGATGCCAAGAACGCTGCTCTGATACCAAGTGTTAGAACCCTCCATGGATTCTAAGCTTGGGGTTTATCTCTATATGGGATCGGCCTCCTTAGAACTCTATAGGGGTTCCTTCCTCCAAGTTGTTGCTCAAAGGCTACTAAAAGATTGATCTCTTCATTGATTAAAAGAGGATGAATACATGGCTATTTATAGGGCTTCTAAGCCCTAACTCCTAATAGGACTCTTACTCAAGACTCATACTTCTAACCAACTTCTAATTAGGACCCCTTCTCTAGTAGGATTCCTAATCCTAATAGGACTTTTTCTCTAATAGGACTTCTACTTCTAATAGAACTCTTTTCCTAATAGAACTCCTACTTCTAATAGGACTCTTTCTCTAATATGACTCATTTTCTAAGAAGCAACCTAACCCTAACCTAGCCGGCCTCTTCACCTCTTTAATAGGGGTCGGCTAGATAGGATTTATATGAATGCCCTTATCAATGAAACTAAATTAGGACTCTCATAGCTAGAGTCCTAACACATTCTTAATGATTAAGATGTCATCCATATATAATACCAAAAAGGTGATAGCACTCTCACTTACCTTCTTATACATACAAGGCTCATCTTCATTCTTAACGAAGTCATAAGATTTGATCGCCTCATCAAATCTTATGTTCCAACTTTAAGAAGCTTGCTTTAGTCCATAAATGGACTTAAGCAATCTGCACACTTTATTTGGACTGTGCTTAGACATGAACCCCTTAGACTGTATCATATACACTTCCTCTTTAAGGTTGCAATTGAGGAACACAGCTTTCATGTCCATCTGTCAGATCTCATAGCTATAATATGCTGCAACAACCAATAGAATTCGAATGGATTTCAACATAGCTACGGGTACAAAGGTTTCGTCATAGTCAACACCTTGCTTCTGACGATACCCCTTAGCCATTAGCCTTGCCTTATAGGTCTCCACCTTTCCATCTACCCCGATCTTTTTCTTGAAGATCCATTTGCAGCCAATAGGTACGATACCCTCAGGTGCATCAACAAGGTTCTAAACCTTGTTGGAGTACATAGATTTCATCTCAGAATTCATGACTTCTTGGTATTTCCCGTAGTCTATACTCATAATTGCCTCCTCGTAGGTTTGAGGATTAATGTCCCGAATGTTCTCTCCATTAATATGTCCCACATATCTTTCAGGAGGGTGTGACATTCTACCAGTCCTATGCAAAATTAAAATTTGTATGTTAGGTACCTGAACAGACTCGATCTCTAGAATGGTGCTTGAGCTAGGTTCTCCAACCTCGCTCAATTCTATCATGCTCCCATTGTTTCCACTAAGAATGTATTCCTTTTCAAGAAACACTACTCTCATGGCAACAAAGACCTTTTGGTCCTCAGGGTGATAGAAATAATAACCACAAGTTTTCTTGGGGTATCCTACAAACTTACAACGTTCCACCCTAGATTCTAACTTATTGGGGTCGTGTCTTTTAACGTGGGCAGGGCAGCCCCAAATCATAACAATCTTAAGATCAAGCTTCTTCTCTCTCCATATCTAATATGGTGTAGACACTACTAATCCAGATGGAACTCTATTTAGAAGGTAACTTGCGGTCTGCATGGCATATCCCCAAAATGAGATGGGTAGGTCAACTATCATGTATCGCACAATATCTAATAGTGTGTGACTCCTCCTTTCTGATACACCATTGAGCTATGGTGTATAAGGAGGTATCCATTGGGACAGAATCCCATGGTCCTTGAGGAACTGGGTGAATTCTATACTCAAGTATTCTCCTCCTCGATCTAATCGAAGAGTTTTAATACTCTTTCCTGTCTGGTTCTCTACTTCATTCTTATACTCCCTGAATTTCCCGAAAGCTTCAGACTTATACTTCATTAAGTACACATATCCATACCTAAAGAAATCATCAGTGAAAGTAATGAAGTAGGAATAACCACTTATAGCATGAGTTGACATAGGACCACATACATCACTATGTATGAGTTTTAGTAACTCAATGACTTTCTCTCCAGTTCCACTAAATGGAGAGTTGGTCAATTTTCTTTTTGGTCTCACCAACATAGAGAACTAATTTCGCTTTCTTGATAGTACTCTCCGCCTCCTTCAACATATTGAGGAGCTCAGGGAGAGATACCTCAAGTTTGTTCATATTAAAATTCATGATGAATTGAGAAAAGGAATCTGGTAGGGATTGAAATATAAGATCAACACAGGTTATCATCTAGGACCATTCCTAGACATGTGAGTTTTTTAATCCACTCTATCATCTTCAGGACAGGGTTCTAAACTGGTGTCCCTTTAGTCATCCTGGTATGGAAGAGACTCTTGGATATCACATATCGCTGAGTTCTTCTCTATTCCTTAAACAATTTACAGATGTGTAGGAGTATGGAATGAGCATCCATGTTTTCATGTTGTCTTTGTAACTCAGGAGTCATGGAGGCTAACATGTAACACTGGGCGAGAGTGGAATCATCTATATGCTTCGCATATTGGGCAAATTCTTCTTGAGGAGCTTCTGCCTCAGGTTGGGGCATGACCGTATCTAAGACATATGCGATTTTCTATGCTGTAAGAACTATTCTTAGGTTGCAGAACCAATCCGTATAATTTAGACCAGTGAGGCAGTTGGCACAAGTATGCCACATAGAAGATTTGATGACGACATGTTTCTGATAAACAAGTGATATAGCAGAAGTAAATCACACGCAGATTTCGTAAAAATAAACAATCAAAATATGGACTTCTATCTTGACATGATCCCACTAATTTTTCTAACGAGTCACATGACACCCTCATGCACGTGAAACGAAAGTCTCTGGCATACTTCTAGTGGGGATCGGGATCTAATCGACATCTTAGTATAATCTCGAGGGACTCGACCAATCATACTAAGCCCAAAAAGTAGACAACTCTTGTTAATCACAACTCCTTGTGATTCCCATCATATTTGACCTCCGAACCATCATGGTCTCGAGGGACTCGACCAACCATGATGTCGAGTTAAGTCATCACCATCGTTACAAGATGAGTCTGATTCGGTGATATCCCCTCGAGGGACTCGACCAAGCATACCATATCCTCAAGTCACCGGTGATATCTCTATGACGAAGACAAGATAGCAAGATGCAAAATAGGTGAGCCTCGAGGGACTCGACCAACTCAGCCTACGTCGGGAATCGGTTCCTGCCCCTAACGATGGAAGGCCACGTGGGTCAATCTTATTGCCTCACGCTTACCGACTTAATATTATAATAAGAGGAATTTTAGGTTTGGTCACATGATATGATGTGTCACGCACGTACATATTTA
This sequence comes from Musa beccarii, assembly GCA_024322285.1. NCBI lineage: Eukaryota > Viridiplantae > Streptophyta > Magnoliopsida > Zingiberales > Musaceae > Musa > Musa beccarii. Next base: position 12,530,476 of record CM044402.1, read on the forward strand.
ATATATTTACATCGCATGCAAATATATATATACTTATCTAGTAGGTGTAAAACATTCACATACACAAGCACACCAGATGATCATGGATTTCAACCTAATATGATTAGGCCTAAGCCAGTAGGCCTAATCATTTATATCAGGATCTATGTGCATATCAGTGCATCTCTATGCACGGTGATCATCCATCTCGTCATCATCGGATCTATCAGCACCTCGACGCATCTTCATGCGTCGCGATCATCTGAATCGACATGAGAGGTCCCGCTACCACCTTTAGGCTTTTGTCGTGTCTCTAAGATAATTACAACATAATTACAAGCACATAGGCCCGACAAACAACAAAAAATGAAGGCTCGCAGGCCCCAATAATCATATACACACATCACAAAGTTCATGATCATCTTCCCACATCATATCACATCATATGTATATATCATGTAGGATTACTAGATAAATAATAATAGTTACTTAAACCTTTTAAATAACTAAAATTTGAAATCAGGGACATGCAAGAAATTTTCTAAATTTTGAGGGGTATTTTGGTCATTTTATCATTGAGGACAAAATTGGAATTTTAAAAATTTCGAGGGGCAAAACTATCTTTTGGTCCAAAAACCCTAATCCCCTCCCTTTCTTGCTACTACATTATCACCGCCACCACCGCCATCCTGCCAGCTGTCACGAACAAATTGTAAACGGTTTGTTCGGTGCAATGCTTATGCATGTCCGTGTCCTTTTTCGGTTTGTTCTAACTTGTAAAGCTTGTAAAGGGCTCGCGAAAGGCTAAACGCCCCATCTGAATGAGTTTGGAAGCTATTGTCAGCTTGTACATAAAGTTTGTGTCATGTGGACACTTGTACTAGATTTCGGTCTGTAGTGGACCAATCTTATACTTTTGTTATGCAACCATTCTGAGCTTGTGATCTTCATAATTGGAATTTACTTTGGCTATAAAGTGTTTGCTGAAAGAGTGGCTTGTGGATCCCGTGTGAAGCGCTTTCTCTGTCCTGTCTTCTCTTTTGCAGGTCCTAAGGGATCGTGGGAGGTCGGGGAGGCTGACCTTTGTGGATTGACATGCAATGGTGCTGCACGGCTTAGGCAAAAATAGCTAAGTCCGTGATAGATGGTATCAGAGCAGGACAAACCCACTTAGAAATACTTAGCATGCAAATGTAAGGGACCTAACGGGACTGCGTTGAGGGCAGCCAACACGCGTGATCGTTTAGGAAACGGACTTGGAGTTGTAGGGGAAGGAGTCGCTTAGAGGAGCGGGCATCCGAGAATGACATTTAGAAGAATGGCCAACCCTTCGCGCAAGAGGTACCATGAGGACAAACAAGCTAAAAAAAATTGCATAGCACACAAAGGTCGGGATGGCTGAGTTCGAGCAGTGGCTCGACGTTGGCACCCAAACTTGATGGTGCTCGAGGCAAGCAGAGTGCTTGGCAAAGAATGAGACCATGCAAGGTGGAGTGGGTTGTTCAACGATCGAAAGAGTTGTGCAAAGCTTACAGAGGTGAGGGGAGTTGCAAACTCAAGGAATTCGATACTCATGCAAGGCCTTGTATGCGGATGATGGATTGTTTGTGGCCATCCCATGGTGGCCGAAGGTCGGCGCCATGGAGCATTAAAACTTTCTCTTCAGCATGAGCAGGATACTTTCGTAAGAGGCTGAAGTGTACATTAAGTTCAGCATGTTGCTAGACCCAGAGGGGTGTAGTGGGAGCTGTATTAGCGAAGAGTTGCAATCTAGCAAGTGCGTTTGCGGAGGCACAACAAGGCACAGTTTGTTCAACAAAGGCGGAGTAGTCCAAGGGGATGGTGGTCTCCAAAACTTCCAAAGGGAAGGATGTGAAGAGAGAAGTTGCTCTAACGGAAGATATCCAGGAGGGATAAGTCCCGATTCTCCAGAGAGAGAATCATATGCAATGAACTGCACTGGTTGAGGAGTACCTCAAGACAAAGCTTGATGGATCGAGCGAGTGACAATGAGTTGTCGCATGATCTCGTAAGGGGCAATGCGTTGGTGGACGCATAGCGAGATCAAGTGGGGGAGCGACCCAAGGCAACATAGAGTGAAGGCACACTTGGAGCCGATAGGGAGATCGGACTCAACAGTGAGCTGACCCGTGGAATGGTGGGCGTGAGAGCCATCATTAACGCAATGCAAATCGAGAAGCGGAGCAACTTGGGGATAACTTAGTGATGTACCCAAGCCACATGAAGGGAGTTGGCATAGAAGATAGAACATGGAGTGAAGGCTTGGAGCTTTCCTTAGACAGAGGTCAAGGACATGGACTCTTGCAGAGACATGAGTAGGATCATGTCATTCCAGAGGTTCTTTATTCTGATGGAGTAGACTCATCTTGCATAGTGCCAAAGACGAAGGGAGCTTCGAGGCACATGCACATGATATCGGTGAAGCATTTAACGAAGGAACTAAGGCGACACAGTTTGCAGAGGTAAAGTAAGTGTCAGAAGGCCTTAGCATGGGGCAAGAGGACGCAGAGGTAGTTACTCTTGAAGAATATGCCACAGTGTTGCTATTCGAGTTGCCATGAGGAAAGTGATGTGCAGTGGAGATTGTGCTGGTAAGGGCAGAGTCCCAGGATCCAGACCATGGTGCACCAATTTCAGCAAAGTCAGGGGACAGGGGACTTCAGAGGAGCTGCTAGGCGATGGACTGCCCTAGAGCTATGCTTCATCCGAGTGTGACCCGAGAGCAGGTGGACGAAGGTCGATTATCAAAGGAGCAAACAAAATCGAAGGTGGCAAAGGCCCTATGATGTGTTGGCGGAGTCCACATATGGAGATATCATAGTTCGAGTTCATACCACAGGAATCAGAATGCAAGGAGATGTCACCAGGAGGCGACATGATGCAACGGATCATGGTGGAATGGTTCGTGATAAGGCGACATATACCGTGTGCCCTGTGAGGGACATGGTCATATGGAAGTATGATTGGGAGCACAACTGGGAGCTCCACTTCGGTGAACAACATAATAGCAAGAAGAGCTATGGATTCAAACAGTAAATGCCATGGTACCGTAGAGGCGGGTCTTCCATGCGTGCATCAAATGCTGCATTGAATGAAAGCCTTGGGCATCAGCTTATGGGGGTTATGCACTATCGAGAAAGAAGTTCATATGCAAGTACCAATGAGTCCCATGGGGGGGACCAGATCATGCAGAGGTATGATCGGAGTGGCTGAAGAGTTGGACTACTTAAGAGCTTACATTCACTTAAGGGAGCCCGGCAAGTCAGAGGACAAGGCCAAGTAAGCGAACGTTGTGACCAATGAAGCTAAGGAGAACAGAAGCGGTACAAGCCCTCCAACATGAATGGCGGTGGCCATACATGGGAGTTACAGGTCTTTCCAGCGATCAAGTGGAACTGTTCAGAGTACATAGAGGTGTCGAAGTAGGTGGTTGAAATAGGGCGAGGAAGCAATGACGAGTCCAGAGGGACTCAGCTACACAAGATCAATCATCGGTTAGATTGAAGGTGGACTCGGAGGAGTGCCGCAGTGCCATAGAGGCAAATCTACCGATCGTGAAGAAGGGACACAGATGCGAGACAACGGATAGTAGTGTCATGGGCAATGCAGTGCCATGGTACCGCAAAGGCGGGACTTCCGGGGAGACATCGATCCCTTGCTCTCATAGAGGGAGAGCGCTTGGTCGTGATATGCACCGTGGAGGAGGAGAATGCATTGGCAAACTCCATGTACCAAGACAAAGCTGAAAGACAGAGGTCAGAGAACTTCGTAAGACCGGTGTCAATAGACTTTTCATCAAGATAGCCGTAAGTGAAAGACTTCGGGTCAATGCAAGAGTGCATGACCAAGGATCGGAGCAGGCAGTACGTAATGTTGTACCATTCCTACTCAAAGGAGTTAGCGACAGAAATGATGGAGAAGGTGGTACAATCCTAAATGCGACCAAATCTATCTGAGACTTACTCCAAGTTGGAGTGATAACTTCTTGCATTCCAGAAGTTCAATGGCAATGAGAAGGCAAATCATAGTAGCTGACTCAGCGTAAGGATTGTAAACACTTCAAGTGTTTCGGAAGTATGAGCTAAGAGCAGGCAAAGTCTAGTAACCAGCTCGAACAAAAAAACAAAAAAAACCATAGATTTCCTGTAAAAAGGTTCCAGACAGGACATGCGCTATATCTCATGCACTACAGAAGAACAAAAAAACAAAACCACAGATTTCCTGTAGAAAGGTTTCATCGTCGTGCGAAGATCGATGCGTCAAAAACAAATCTGTAAAAACTACATATGTAAAAGAAAGTACCTAGGAAGATTGTATATCCTTGAACCCATGCAGATCTATAGAAAGGATGAAGGAGGTCAAGCATCCTCCTCTCTAGCGATATCCAAACGATAGGGATTGTGACGATGCTCCTCTCTAGGGAGAGGAGAATAGGAGGTGGCCACCAAAAAGAACTCTCAGCCTATAAAACTTTGGTTCCATCCTATTTATAGAGGTCCCCTGTAAACCCTAATGGATCTTACCTTGTTGGGTATTGGATCTCCATCCAATTACCCAAGCCTCTTGGATTAGTGGGTCTCTACCCAATAATCTCTTATTAGCAATTATTGGATCTCATCTTAGGATCCAATAATTCAGGGGCTTGATGGATATCCAATAAGATAGGGGTTTCAACAGATATCTCATATCCGAACCTCTACTCGTCGCAACACCTACCATATATGTGTGACCCTCTAGGCTCAATATCGAGCTGACTGTGAGTCATACTTGTCAGAACTCCTTCTAACTCAGTAAATTATTATCTCCATAATAATTCACCCGACTCATCGACTACGGACGAACTAGGCCACTACGCCACAATCCCCAGACGATACAGAGGAATCCAATCCTTTAGACCTATCTATCCTTAGTTACCATGTATCTATAGTCCCTCATCCATCTAATATCCCAGAGACCCTATATCAGGCATGGTATTGTCAGGCCTATACGGCCTCTTCTCGAGTCTTGCTCTTATCAGATTCTCCCAGAGAACTCTTTCTCTCTCAATCTGAATAACCTTGGCCAAGAATTTGTTCAAGCAAGAATACATAGGATGTTCCTCTCATGATACCGAGAGCGGATGATCCTTTATTGACACTCAATAGCCCTCGTAAGGTTGGCTACCACTCCCAATAACCAGCTGTACAAGATCTGAAACTTTCCTAACCTATAAGTCCGGTATTAAAGAGTAGAGTACTCATACAGGACATCCTTGGCGTCTCAAGTCTAAGGACCAGATACACTATTGGGACTACGGAGTCGCTGTCTTACGTGAGGTATCAATAACCATTCAGCATTCCATACGTGGATCAATCAGTGAACTCATTCCCCAATGAGCACCTGCACTATACCCTTAGTGTCCTCACATGAGTAGCTATGAGACCAGCTATCTCTATCATATGGATGAGTATACAGCACACTAGTCTATCTGGTTATCTAGATATCCCTCTCGAGTAACATATGACTAGGATTATTTAGGGTCTGTGTTTAAAGGTGAATCGATCTCATTATCATGATCTCATCATGATCCGATTCCTATTGCACAGATCTTATGATATCACAATATATGCAACACGTAAATTAAAGTGATAAAATGCCTAATAATAAGCAAAGAGAAAGAGTGCATATCAAGTCACAAGTGTCATCACTCATGTGATTAGCTTACAAGGCACATATGACTGGCAATCTCCCACTTGACCTAAAGCCAATCACCAACATGTCTGATCCCCATCAGACCTCTGTGACGCTCAAAAATAATTTGAGTCAATGGCTTTGTTAGTGGATCTGAAATATTATCTTCGGATAGAACTCTTTCCATTACTACATCTCTTCGGACCATGATCTCTCTAATAAGTTGGAACCTCCTTAAAACACTTCTAATGAGACCCGGGTTCCCTTATTTGAGTAATCACCCCGTAGTTGTCACAATATAAGGGAATCAGATCCTCGCTGCTCAACATGATACCCAAATCTATGATGAACTTCTTCATCCAATTTCCCTCCTTTGTTGCCTCTATCGTAGTAATGTATTCCGCCTCTATGGTTGAGTCAGCATTAGTGTTTTGCTTGGAATTCTTACAGCATATTGCTCCTCCATTCAAGGTGAATACATACCCTGAATTAGATTTCTATTATCAACATTGGATTGGAAGCTCGAGTCTGTGTAGCCCTCAACCTTGAGGCTACTTCCTCCATATACCAGTAAAAGATCCTTAGTCCTTGTCAAGTACTTAATGATACATTTTACTGCTTTCTAGTTCTCCAAGCCTGGATCTGCCTGATACTTGCTCGTGACACTTAGAGCATGTGCTATCTCAGGCCTGGTACATAACATAGTATACATGATAGATCCTATCACTAAGGCATATGGTATCCTATCCATGTGTGTCCTTTCTTCAGGAGTCTTTAGGGACATACTCTTTTAAAGTGGTATTCCATGTCTCATTGGTATGAGGCATCTTTTGGAATTTTTCATGCCAAACCTTTTGACAATGGTGTCTATGTACTTGGATTGGGACATGCCTAGCATTATCTTGAATCTATCTCTATAGATCTGTATCCCTAATATACATGATGTTTCCCCTAAGTCCTTCATTGAGAAGTGCCTAGATATCCAGGCCTTTACTGTGGAGAGCATTCCTATATCTTTCCCAATGATCAAGATATCATCCACATATAATACCAATAAGGTAATAGTACTCCCACATACCTTCCTATACACATAAGGCTCATCTTCGTTCTTAACGAAGTCATAAGATCTGATCTCCTCATCAAATCTTATGTTACAACTTCTAGAAGCTTGCTTCAGTCTATAGATGGACCTAAGTAACCTGCACACCTTATCAGGGTTATCCCTGGACATGAATTCCTTAGGCTGTATCATATATGTGTGTGACCCTCTAGGCTCGATACCGAGCTGGCCATGAGTCGCTCCCGTCAGAACTCCTTCTGACTCAGAACACCTTCTGATATAGTGAATTATTATCTCGATAATAATTCACTCAACTCATCGACTATAGACGTAATAGGCCACTATGCCATAGTCCCCAAATGGTACAAGGGGATATAATCTATCGGACCTGTCTGTCCTCAGTTATCATGTATCTATAGTCCCTCATCCATCTAATATGCCAGAGACCATATATTGGGCATGGTAAAGTAAGGCCCATACAGAATCCTATTCGAGTCTCGGTCTAATTGGATTCTCTCGGAGAACTCCTGCTCTCTCAATCCGAACGACCATAGCTAGGGATTTTGCCTGAGTGAACATATGCGGGATATATCTCTCATGATACTGAGAGTGGATGATCCTCTATTGACACGCAATTGTGTTATTAAGGTTGGCTACCATTCCCGAGAACTGGCTATACCAGATCTGGAGCTCTCCAAACCTGTAAGTCCGACGTCAAAGAATGGAGTACTCAAATAAGACATCTTTGGTGCCTCAAGTCTAAGGACAAGATACACTACTAGGACTACGGAATCGCTATCTGACATTAGGTATCATTAACCATACAACATTCTGTAAGTGGATCAATCAGTGAACTTATTCTCCAATGAGCATCTGCACTGTACTTCTAGTGTCCCCACATAAGCGACTATAAGACTGGTCGCCTCCATCATATAGATGAGTATATAGCACACCAGTTTATCTGGTTATCTCGATGTCCTCATCGAGTAACCTATGACCAGGATGATTTAGGATCTGTGTTTAAAGGTATATCGGTCTCATTATCATGATCTCATAATGATCCGATTCTCATTGCACAGATCCATGGACATCACAATATTCATCCAAATAATGTGAGAAAATATCAATAATAATATGCGAAGAGATCAACGTAACATGTCACAGGTGCCACCACTCACATGATTAGCTTGTGGGGCACCTATAACTAACAATCTCTCACTTGACCTAAAGCTAATCACCTACGTGTTTGATCCCCATCAGACCTCTGTGAGGCTCAAATATAATCTGAGTAAACGGCTTTGTCAGTGGATCTATAATGTTATCTTCGGATGGAACTCTTTCCACTACTAAATCTTCATGGGCTACGATCTCTCTGATCAGGTGGAACCTCCTCAGAATGCTTCTGATGAGACCTGGGTTCCTTTGCCTGAGCGATCGCCCCGTTGTTATCACAATATATGAAAATTGGTTCCGCACTGCTTGATACGATTCCCAAGTCCATGATGAACTTCTTCATCTATATACCCTCTTTTGTTGCTTCTACTGTAGTAATATATTCCGCCTCTGTGGTCAAGTCAGTAGTAGTATCTTACTTGGAACTTTTTCAGCATACTACTCCTCCATTCAGGGTGAAGACATACCTAGAATTTGACTTACTATCATCGACATCGGACTAGAAGCTCGAGTCCGTATAGCCCTCAACTCTGAGGCTACTACCTCCATATACCAATAAAAGATCCTTAGTCCTTTTCAAGTACTTAAGGATACACTTTACTAATTTTTAGTGCTCCAAGCCTGGATCTGCTTGATACCTGCTCGTGACACTCCGAGCAAGCACTACATCAGGCCTGGTACGTTACAAAGCATACATGATAGACCCTATCGCTGAGGCATATGGTATTCTATCAATATATGCCCTTTCTTCAAGAGTCTTTGGGGACATACTCTTAGAAAGTGACATTCTATGTCTCATAGGTATAAGACCTCTTTTGAAATTTTTCATGCCAAAACTTTTGACAATGGAGTTTATATACTTGGACTAGGACAAGCCAAGTATCCTCTTGGATCTATCTTTATAGATCTGAATCCCCAGAATAAAGGATGCTTCCCTTAAGTCCTTCATAGAGAAGTGTTTAGATACACAAGCTTTTACTGTGGAGAGCATTCGTACATCATTCTCAATGATTAAGATGTCATCCACGTATAACACCAAGAAGGTGATAGCACTCTCATTTACCTTCCTATACACACAAGACTCATCTTCGTTCTTAACGAAGTGATAAGATTTGATCACCTCATCAAATTTTATGTTCCAACTTTGGGAAGCTTGCTTTAGTCCATAAAATGGACTTAAGCAATCTGCATACTTTATTTGGATTGTGCTTGGACATGAACCCCTCAAGTTGTATATATACACTTTCTCTTTGAGATTGCCATTGAGGAATGCAGTTTTCACGTCTATCTGCTAGATCTCATAGTCATAATATATTACAACAGCCAATAGAATTCAAATAGATTTCAATATAGCTACGGGTGCAAAGGTTTCGTCATAGTCAATACCTTGCTTTTGACGATACCTCTTAGCCACTAGCCTTGCCTTATAGGTCTCCACATTTCCATCTATCCCGATCTTCTTCTTGAAGATCCATTTGCAGCCAATAGGTACGATACCCTTATGTGCATCAACAAGGTTCCAAGCCTTGTTAGAGTACATGGATCCATCTCAGAATTCATAGCTTCTTGCCACTTTCCGAAGTCTATACTCATAATAGCCTCCTCGTAGATCTGAGGATCAATGTCCTGAATGTCCTTTCCACTAATATGTCCCACGTATCTTTCAGGAGAGTGTGACACTCTACCAGTCCTACGCAAAATTAAAACTTGTGTGTTAGGTACCTGAACAGACTTAATCTCTTGAATGGTGCCTGAGCTAGGTTCTCCAACCTTGCTCAATTCTATCATGCTCCCACTATTTCTGCCAAGAATATATTCCTTCTCAAGAAGCACTGCTCTCTTGGTAATAAAGACCTTTTGGTCCTCAGGGTGATAGAAATAATAACCACAAGTTTTCTTGGGGTATCCCACGAACTTGCACCGTTCCGTCCTTGATTCCAATTTATCCGGGTCATGTCTTTTAACGTGGGTAGGGCAGCCCCAAATCTTAACAACCTTAAGATCAGGCTTCTTCCCTCTCCATATCTTATATGGTGTAGATATTACCGATATAGATGGAACTCTATTCAGAAGGTAAACTATGGTCTCTAGGGCATAATCCCAAAATGAGATGGGTAGGTCAGCGAAACTCATCATAGACCGCATCATATCTAATAATGTGTGATTCTTACTTTTTGATACACCATTGAGCTATAGTGTATAATGATATATCCATTGGGACAGAATCCAATTATTTTTGAGAAACTGGGTGAATTCTGTACTTAAGTATTCTCCTCAACGATTCGATTGAAGTGTTTTAATACTCTTTCCAGTCCACTTCTTCTTGGACATTTTTACATTCATGATATGTGGAGTAGTATTTAGCAAAAACAAACCATTATGCAATGTTCCTCTAATAATGATCTTATCATTCTTACTAATTGAATAATAGTTAATCTCAAAAGCACTTTATAATCATTTAATGTCAAACATGAAATAGAAATAACATTTTTGATAATAGAGGGAACAAAATAACATGCATCTAATGCAATAATAGTTCCATCAGGTAGGTGTAGAATGACCTCGCCGACAACAACAACAGCAACTCTTGCTCCATTGCCCATCTTGAGGTCCATCTCGCCATTTGCCAATCTCCTATGTCTTATCAGAACTTACAACGAATTACAGATATGATAAGCACTACCGGTATCCAATACCCATGCATTAAAATAAGAATCTCACACATGGAGACTGATTATGAAAGTACCTGAAGCTTTTCCAAGCTTCTGTTTCACTTTTTCTGCAAGATACTATTGAATCTCGGATTTTGATGATGGAACTAATTGATTGTGGTTTATTATTTAACTACATTTTGAGTTACATAGGTCTACTATCGATCAGGATTAGACAATTGATACTAGAGGAATTGACGTTGCGCCGGAGGTGATCACGTCAGGATATTGGATGTCGAGCTGGAGGTTTGGTCGACAATCGACAGAAGGCTTCATACGTCGAGCATTGGGCCTAGAAGAGCGTGTTGCGCCAAGGATATCGGGGTTGTAGAGGTCAATCGCCGATTGGACAACGGATCGCAAGAGAGGATGATGTGCCGAAGAATGGAACGAAACACCGACCAATGACGTGCCGGGCAACTGAATGTCAATTCGCATTTTAATAACTATCTAGATCGAAGTAGAGTTTTTGTTTGTATGTGTGCAGGATTAACTACGATGACAATGAAGATGTAAAGCAAAATAAAGTACCGGAAGACAAGTGGGATGGATCATTGGGAGTTCGAGAGTTTGACGGAAGTCCAAAGATTTGTTGGGAGTGTTGCCGGAACTGGCTGAGAACGAGTAGGGAGCTTGCCGAAGGGTTTTCGGAAGTTCGCTGGAAGGTTTATCGGAAGTTCATGGAGCTTGCCAAGAAAGATCAGAGCTTACTAATGAAGCTCGTTGGAACTCTCCAAGATCATCATGAAGATTGGGAGCTTGTCTGGAGTTCGCAGAATGGTTTCCGAGGGTTTGTCGGAAGACCATTGAAAGTTTGCCCGAAGCTTGCCGGAAGAAGTCTTGACTTGTCAGACTTTGTAATAGCTTAGAAAATGTCTTTAAATTCATGGTTAGCATGTACTTTGGTTTAGGATTAGGTGTTAATCCTATAAACCAAGTTAGGGCTAATTTGGCCTTGTTTTAGACCGATTTGGCCTGAGTTTTCGGCCCAAACTAGTGGGCTGAAATGTGCTGGGCGATGGCACTGCCTAGTGGTCGAAGGGCAGGCAGTGGCACCGCTGCCTTGGGCGATGGAATCGCCCTGTGCAGTGTCAGTCTGACAACTGACAGGCGGTGGCACCGCCAGCACCGGGAAGCTCGAAAAAAATTCAAATTTGGAGCCCAAATTTGAATCCTCTTGGGGTCTATAAATATCCCAAGTGTTATCGCAAGAAAAATAATAAACACAACAGTTTGAAAGCAAGAAAACTCTGCTTAAATCTCTTTAGAAAATCCTCCTTAGTTTTTCACTTGTATTCCATCGAAAGAAAGGAGAGGGTGCTTGTAAGGGTTTCCTCCTAAGCTCGTCAAAAGAAGAGGAGTTGTAAGGGAGTTCATCCTCACCCATTGGAATGAGGATAGCTAGTGGAAAGTTGGTGGCCTCAAGCAAGAGGAATCGGGAGTGGACGTAGGTCGGATGACCGAACCACTATAAAAATCTGGTTTGCATTTACGTTCTTGCTATTTACTTTGCTGCAAACCCTTTCCACTTAATTTGATGCTCTACTTCTTATCTCTGCAAACATCTTTAAGTTAGAGCTTTTCTTATATGATTCCACCGATATAGCTTTCATAATACGAAATAAAATTTTCACCGTACGAAGTTTCTGAAGTTAGTTTAAATCATCAAAAATTTATCATCTTTATCCGCTGCACTAATTCACCCCCCCCCCCCCTCTTAGTGCCGCTCGATCCCTAATAGATACGCCTTGCAATTCCTCTTCCAATGCCAATCTTGACCGTAGTAGAAGCACTGACTTTTGTCCTATGCTGGGTTAATTTTGGCAATATTTATCTTACCCCGTTTACCCTTGCCCTTACCCTTCTCAAGGGTCTTCCCAGCCTTCCTTTTTCTTTTGGTCTCACTAACATATAGAACTAATTTCTCTTTCTTGATAGTGCTCTCTGCCTCCCTCAACATATTGAGGAGCTCAGGGAGAGATATCTCAAGTTTGTTCATATTAAAATTCATGATGAACTAAGAAAAGGAATCTGGTAGGGACTGAAGTATAAGATCAACACAGGTTATCATCTAGGACCATTCCTAGACCTGTGAGTTTTTCAATCTACTCTATCATCTTCAGGACATGGTTTTGAACCGGTATCCCCTCAGTCATCCTAGCACGGAAGAGACTCTTGGATATCTCATATCGCCGAGTTCTTCCATGTTCCTCAAATAGTTTACGGAGGTATAGGAGTATGGAATGAGCATCCATGTTTTCATGTTATCTCTATAACTCAGGAGTCATAGAGGCTAACATGTAACACTGGGCGAGAGTGGAATCATCTATATACTTCGTATATTGGGCAAACTCTTCTTGAGAAGCTTCTGCCTCAAGTTGGGGCATGACCGTATCTAAGACATGCAATTTTCTCCGTTGTAAGAACTATTCTTAGGTTATGGAGCCAATCCGTATAATTTGGACCAGTGAGTCGGTTGGCATCAAGTATGCCACGTAGAGAGTTTGATGATGACATGTTTATGATAAACAGGAGATATAGCATAAGTAAATAACATACAGATGTTACAAAAATAAACAATCAAGATATGAACTTCTATCTTGACATGCTCCTGCTAATTTTTCTAGCGAGTCACATGACACCCTCATGCACATGAAATGGAAGTCTTCGACAGACTTCTAGTGGGGATCGAGATCTAATCGACATCTTAGTACAACCTCGAGGGACTCGACCAATCACACCAAGCTCAAAAGGTAGACAACTCTTGCCAATCACAACTCCTTGTGATTCCCGTCATATTTGGCCTCCGAACCACCATGGCCTCGAGAGACTCGACCAACCATGATGTCTAACTAAGTCATTACTATCGTTACAAGATGAGTCTAATTCGGTGATATGCCCTCGAGGGACTCGACCAAGCATACCATGTCCTCAGGTCACCGGTGACATCTCTATGTCGAAGACAAAATAGCGAGACATGAAATAAGTGAGCCTCGAGGGACTCGACCAACTCAACCTATGTCGGGAATCGGTTTCTACCCCTAACGATGGAAGGCCACATGGGTCAATCTTATTACCTCATGCTTACTGACTTAATATTATCATAGGAGGGGTTTTAGGTTCCGTCTCATGATATGACGTGTCACACACATACATTTTAAAATATTTACATGGCATGCAAATATATATATATATACTTATCTTGTATGTGTATAGCATTCACATGCACAAGCACACCAGTTGATCATGGACTTCAACCTAATATGATTAGGCCTGAGCCAGTAGGCCTAATCATTTATATCTAGATCTATGTGCATATTAGTGCATCTCTATGCACGGTGATCATCCATCTCATCGTTGTCGGATCTGCTAGCACCTCGATGCATCTCCATACGTCGCGATCGTCTGAATCGGCCTCAGGGGTCCCGCTACCACCTCCAAGCTTCTGCTGCACCTCGAGGATAATTATAATATAATTACAGGCATGCAGGCTCGATAATCAACGAAAAATGAAGGCTCGTAGGCTCCAATAATCACATACACACATCACAAAGTCCATGATCATCTTCCCACATCACATCACATCACATGTATATATCTTGTAGGATTACTAGATAAATTATAATAGTTACTTAATCCTTTTAAATAACTAAAATTTGAAATTAGTGACATGCAAGAAATTTTCAGAAATATCAAGGTTATTTTCATAATTTTTTCTGGGACATGCATTGAAATTTCTGAAATTAACAGGGTCAAAATTATCTTTTGACCTAGATCTCCCCAAATAAAGTTGGCGGCCGTAACTTCTTGTGGTCGTCGCCTCCCTGCTGCGGCCACCGCCTGGCAGGTGTGTAATAGTCGTAATTTCTTACGGTCGCCACCTGCTAGGCGTGCGATAGCCCCTTCGAAGGCGTGCGATGCCACGTTGGGCGCTGCTGCCTTGCCATAAGTGGTCAACAGGTGTCACCCCGCGCTTGCTGTCGCCTCTGTGTAGAGGCGATTGCTGCCTCGGTCAGGTGGTGGATAGCCGCTGCCATCGTGCGCAGACGCGACCCAGCTAGCGTCGTCTTGTGCAGCCACCCCATGCGCATAGGTAGTGGCAACTGCCTTGCGTAGGCAGCGGGCAACCGCCTTGCTTGCGCACCGATGGCCTGTATGCAGCTCACAACAGCCACAGCCTGCTACAACCATTGCGGTAGCAGCAACCATTGCGGTAGCAGTAACCATTGCGGCCATCGCCTCGCACACGTAGGGGCTGCTGCCATGCGCACCGCCTCCGGTTGATCCGCGGGCAGCAACAGTTGCCACCTTTACCTCTTTCATTTGCGTCAACAAATTTGACGCAGAAGGATCACTCTAAAGTACCTTTCATTAGTAAGATGAAGCGTTTTTTGGATCTGAAAACCACGTCAAACGCAGTAAGAACGCATAAAACAATTCTACGCAATTAAACACAACACATGCAGTTTATAAGCCAATCATCACACGACGAACCTGGCTCTGATACCACTGCTAGGAAATCAGGAGATTCGGCATCTCATGCACAGCGAAAAACAAAAACAAGACCGGATTTCTCATAGTTACGTACTTGGCCATCGTGCGATAATTGGTGCGCATAAACTACAAATCCGAAAAATCCACATGTATCATGTCAGAAGCGTTACCTGGAGAGATCGTATATCCCCAAAAATTTCAAATCTAATGAAGAGGATGAAGGAGCACTAGCGTACTTCTCTCTAGCGGCAATCCACACAGCGAATGCAGTAACGACGCTCCTCAGATCACTACAGGATCTCTCTCGACATGCACCACAAGGATCCCGGAGCCAAGGAGGAGGAGAGGAGACTGAGGAGAATAGGAGGATGACTACCAAGAGCTCTCAGCCTATAAACTAGGAGGTTCCTCCTATTTATCGAGGTGGAGGAAGCTTATCCTTAACAGATCCTGTTCATACTGGATCTTTATCTAGTTGGATCTCATTGGATCTTATCCACAGGATCCAATTTGATCTCATCCAATTGGATCTTATCCAATCATTTAATTGGATCTCATCCAATTACCCAATTGGATCTCATCCAAAGGATCCAAACTAGAGGCTTCACAGATATCTCATATCCGCACCTCTACTCGTCTTAATATCCACCTTATATATGTGACCCTCTAGGCCTGATACCGAGCTGGCCATGAGTCACTCCCATCAGAACTCCTTCTGACTTAGAATATCTTCTGATATAGTGAATTATTATTTTTATAATAATTCACTTAACTCATCGACTATGGACGTACTAGGCCATTATGCCATAGTCCCCAAACGGTACGGGGGGATATAATCCATCGGACTTGTCTGTCCTCAGTTATCATGTATTTATAGTCCCTCATCCATCTAATATCCTAGAGACCGTATATTAGGCATAGTAAAGTCAGTCCCATACGGAATCCTGTTCGAGTCTCGCTCTAATCAGATTCTCATGGAGAACTCCTCTCTCAATCTGAACGACCATAGCCATGGATTTTGCCTTAGTGAGAACACATAGGATATATCTCTCATGATACCGAGAGTGGATGATCCTTTATTGACACACAATTGCCTTCGTAAGGTTGGCTACTATTCTCGAGAATCAGTTATACCAAATCTGAAGCTCTCTAAACCTGTAAGTCCGGCGTCAAAGAATGGAGTACTCAAACAAGACATCTTTGGTGCCTCAAGTCTAAGGACCAGACACACTATTGGGACTACGGAATCGCTGTCTTACATTAGGTATTATTAACCTTACAACATTCTGTAAGTGGATCAATTAGTAAACTCATTCTCCAATGAGCACCTGCACTATACCTCTAGTGTCCCTACACAAGCGACTATGAGACCAGTCGCCTCCATCATATAGACGAGTATATAGCACACCAATCTATCTGGTTATCTCGATGTCCTTATCGAGTAACCTATGACCAGGATGATTTAGGATCTATGTTTAAAGGTATATCGGTCTCATTATTGTGATCTCATCACGATTCGATTCCCATTGCACAGATCCATGGACATCACAATATTTATCCAGATAATGTGAGAAAATACCAATAATAATATACGAAGTGATCGACGTAATATGTCATAGGTGCCACCACTCACATGATTGGCTTGTAGGGCACCTATAACCACACGGTTGACCTCCACAACCCCGATATCCTTGGCGCAATACTACTCTTCTTGGCCCAATGCCCGACATCCGAAGTCTTTTACCAATTGTCGACTGGACCTTCGGCTCGACATCCAATATCCTGACGTGATTTCCTCTAGCGCAACATCAATTCCTCCTGTGTTAACTGTCTAAGCCTGATCGAGTAGACCTGCATCACTCAAAACGTAGTTAGATAATAAAACATAATCAATTAGTTTCATTACCAAAATCTGAGACCTAACTGGAAGCCTCTCTTGGTTTTCTTGAGAGGGAAGATGGAGTTTTGAGAGAAAGGGAAGAGTATTTAGGAGCAGCTTCAAGAGTTGTGGGCAGTTCCACCGTCGGCCCTAACTCCCCTTTATATAAGGGGGCTCTCGAGCGGTGCCACCACCAATTGAGCGGTGCCACCTCCTAAGAACAGAATGCCCAAGCTGTGCTATCGCCAGTCCTAGCAGTGCCACCACTGGCACCCTAACTTAGATAGTTTTAAGGAGGGATGCAACATCTTGATTTTTGATCAATTTGTCTCCTTTATTAACATCTCAGATTTCTAATTTGATCATTAAGCATTTGATTGAGATGAAATGATATCTTCCTATCTCATACTAATCATGAGGTAATAATTTTTATTAAGCACATTTACTTAAACAAATGATTGATCATATTAAGTGTTGTAATCAAGAAGCTTTGGAAACTTTCTCATCAAGCGATTCGAAAGAATGATAACGTAAAGACAAGAAAAACTTAGATGATATAAAAGTAGTGATTTTCGAATGTTATGAATACCAACATTGATCAATTTATGAGATGATGAAGGACGTATAATTAAACCAAAAGATGTCATCTATAAATATCGAGATCATGAATCACACTATTTTTAGTCATACATCAAGGAAAGGAAATTTTGAGTCGGAAATCAACAATTCATGTGTTACTTATCATATAAAAGATAGTCAAGCATGTTTTTAAAAATTTATCACTAAGAGTCATCTTCAAAAGATATGAAAAAAATATATTTCAATCATAACTATTGATAAGCAACTCATTTGTACGTATCATCAAATGGGAACATGATTCATGCATTATATAAAAAAAAATCACATCTCTAATGCATTCAAGCCATCAATGCACTATTAGTTATGAATCATTTAAAAAACTCATCCTAGCTTAATTTATTAACTCTGAATTCATCATTGAAATCACATACGAGATTCACAAAATAACTGAATTTGTAGGTTTTGAGAATGCAAGAGTGAATTCAATTTTTCATAGGAATGTTCAAGGAAGATATATACTTCTTATATAAAGGCCTAGTATCATTGTATAGTTCTAAAACAAAGTTTCGTCAAATTCATTAAAACCAAATCATTTCAAAACATAGGAATTCTAATTTTAAGGTGACAAATGTTTTTACCAAATTCCTTTATGAAGAGACTTAATGGAAGTATTATTGTGCATAACCAAATAATGTATATCACTCAAGGGTATTTTTATTACTCGAGCTAGTGAGCTTAGTAAAGATCAAGAATCATATTGTTACCCGCTCCTAGCTTGTGATGTTTAGGATGCCTACAAAGAAGAATTTTTGGGTACCCATTTGAACTTGGGCGCCTCAAATATTGATTTACTAGTCTTGTTATTGTTCATTGAGTTCTTTATAGTTCCTTTAGGAACCCATATAACTTATGTGGACTAACTTTCTTAAACGGACATTTGTAAATAACATGTCCGGATTTGCAACAAAAGTTACATTTCAAATAAGATGATACATGTAGTGTGGGTCCTTTGATGAAGGTGCTTGGAGTATGGTGATTTCCACTCACAAATCCAATTTCACTTCTTTTTCTGACATAACCCTTATTTGCAAGGATCAAATCCAAGCTCTTGCTACCAACCTTAAACTTGTTTAGGGTCTCTTTAAATAGTAAGTTCTCATTTTTTTTATTGCCTCTAAGTGTTTACAATTAGAGCATGGGGTTAAAGAGGGAGTGTCAAGTTTAAAACTATCTAGTTTATCGACTAAGAGAGCATGCTCCTTCTTTAATAAATTGAACTTTTTACTAATAGCTCTACACTCATTAAATAATTTATGAAAAGAAATTGAAAGTTCATCAAAAGATAAATCTCCATTAAATAACTCACATACCTCTTCTTTGAAAGCCAATAATGTGAAGTTGGCTTCCTCCTTGTTGCATGCTTCTTCATCTTCGGAGCCACTTGAGTCGTCCTATGTCGCCTTTAGAGCCTTCTTTCTCTTTGGTTGCTTCTTCTTGGCTTGGGGGCATTCACTTTTGAAGTGCCCCAGCTTCTTGCAGTCGTAACATACCATTTGTTCCTTTTTTGCTCAAGTTTATTTTTAGTATCATTTTTAAATTTATTCCTTCTTATAAATTTTTTGAATTTTCGAGTGAAGAGTGCAAGTTCATCATCAAGGTCCTCATCACTTGAAGATTCTTTCAAGTAGGTTTCTTGTATTCTCAATGTCATATTCATCCTGTTCTTTGGAAGGGGGTTCTCTAGCTCATTATGAGCATGACATGTCATTTCGTAGGCCATTAAAGACCCAATGAGTTCTTCGAGAGGAAAATTTTTAAGGTCCTTGGCCTCTTGAATGACCGTAATTTTTGGATCCCAACTCTTTAGAAGGAATCTTAAAATTTTAATTACAAGTTCGAAATTAGAAAAACCTTTACTAAGTGTTTTGAGTCTATTGACGATATCCGTGAAACGGGTGTACATATCTCCGATGGACTCACTTGGTTTCATCTGAAATAATTTACAAGAATGCACCAAGAAGTTGATTTTGGACTCTTTCACTCGGCTAGTGCCTTCATGAGTGATTTCAAGAGTATGCCAAATATCAAAAACTGATTCATAAATCAAAACATAATGAAACTCATTTTTATCAAGTGTGCAAAATAAGGCATTCATAATAGCCTTTGTATTTAGAGCAAAAACCTTCTCCGATTCATTCCATTCATTCATCAGAAGAAAAGATTTTTGAAAGTCATTTTCAATAATATTCTAAAATTCAAAATCCATGAAAATTAAAAAAATCTTCATACGAGTCTTTCAGTAGGTGTAATCCGACCCATTAAATATAAGTGGACGTATACTTGAATGACTCTCTTGGGTTTTAAACTAAATGAGAGTGACCAAGCTTTGATACTAATTGTTAGGATCTAAGTGGCACTAAGAGAGGGGGGGGTGAATTAGTGCAACGGATAAAAACCATGCTTTTAAAATCGATTTTGGAAAGAGTTGTCCATAGAGAAATTTTGATCCAACGAAAAAGATTTCGGCAAAGTGATTCAAGTGAATGCTATCAAAAGTAGAGAGGAGGAAATCGAGGGATCACAGCAAGTATAGAATGAAGTGCAAAAAGTTAAAACTTACACATCAAGAGAAGAACACAACGATGTATAGTGGTTCGGTCAAATGACCTACATCCACTTCTGAAACCTCCTCCGATGAGATTCCCAACTTCCACTATCAAATCTTCTTGAAGAGGAAGGACCAAGCACCCCTCTTACAAAATTTTACAAGTGGTTCACACTCTTACAGAATTTTGATAAAGTAAAACGTGAGAGGTTAACACTCAAGCTATCGAATGCGATTTTGCTATAGCTTTAACTCAGTTTTTATCACTTCTTAATGTGCTTAGCTAGCTGAGAAGAGAGGAGTTTTTATAGACTCAATTGGCTTCATAATTGGAGCCAAAAAGAGTCATATCCCGAATTTTCGAGTACTAACAGTACCACCGCCTAGCACTAGCGGTACCACCGCTTGGCACTGGTGGTACCACCACTAGTTGACCTTGCTCTATTAGTGTACTAGGTGGTACCATTGCCCAGTCTGATGATACTACCGCCTGACAGGGTCCTCGGACTCTGTGAAGAGGCGGTACCATCGCTTATCAAGCGGTACCACCGCTTGTCAAGCGATACCACTGTTGACAAGTAATAACCGTCAACGGTACCACCGCTGACCTAGGGCAGTATAGTACCACCACCCAAACCACCTGGGAATCTATTTCAGGGGTGGTGTCATCGCCCTAGTTTAGAGGTGCCATTGCCCTAGTCTGGCGGTGCCATCGCCAGACATGGTCCAACACTACTGAATGGGCCTTGAATTCGGCCCAATTGAGTCCAATTAAGGCCTAGTTGGACCCTATTAAGGTTAATCAGGATTATCACATGATCTTAACCCTAATTACATGCTAACTATGAAATTGAAAATATATTCTAAGCAAAAACTAAACCGGCAACATTGAGTTTTCTTCCGACGAACTTCCGGCGGACTTCCGACACACCCTCGGATTTCTTCCGATGGACTCGCAACAGGCTCCCGGACTTTATGACGAGTTTGACGAATCTTTGGCAAGCTTTTGAACCTTCTCGGTGAGCTCTGCAAACCTTTGATGATCTTTCTGGTGAACTTCCGAAGCCTTCAATAATTCCTCGATTCATTCTTGGCTGGTTTCGACAGCATTTCCGACGATCCTTCGGACTTCCCACGGACTCTTGAACTCCTAGCATAATTGACTCTAGCAATTTACTTTATGTCTTCATTGCTATTGTAATTAATCTTGCATCCTCATCTCAATAATATGGATTAGATCAAATAACCTATCAATTGACTTTATCATCAAAATCCAAGATTCAACACTTCCTCAACTGACTGCACCCCTCTCTAGTGCGAGGGAGCAGCGAGAAGGACTTCCCTTACTATGTGGTGGTAGTGCACAAAGGCAAGGAAAGAATGCATTGCAAAAGGAGATGTGTCGTCACTTTATTCACCATATGGATCACTGCTAGAGAGGAGAGCGTGAGATCTCCTTTAGCCACGGATTGGGATCTACAGATCAAGTATATATGAGTTCTCTTATGTGATATCGTCTTATATCTTCATGAGTTTTTCATTCCCAATCGTTGTATGTGATTCGATATAAATCTGTTTTTGGGAAACCGAATTTGTTTTGTTTTTCGCTATGCATGTGATGCTTTCACAGGTTTCCCAACATTAGATAGGTTTAGTATGAGTAATGCAAAGCTAATTAATTCTCCTGTTTAAAGTTACTTCAAGTTATGCTTAGAGTAGAGTTCATCAAGTGATGAGGAGAAAGAAAAAATATAAAAGGTTCCTTATGCTTTAGCAATCAAAAGTTTGATGTATGCGATGGTATATATGTGGCCAGACATCGCATATGCAATAGGTGTTGCTAGCAGATTTCTTACAAATTCAAGCAAAAAACATTGGTCAGTAATGAAATGGATCTTTATATATCTCAGAGGTGTTGGAAAATCTTCGGTGACATCAGAAGTGATTTCATACAGATCTGTGGGATTGGATGAAGGAATTCAAGTGATCTCCTCTCTAGTGGTGATCCACTTGACAAGGGCTATGATAACACTCCTTAAATCTCCTCGTTGCGAACACCATGCAATCAAGAAGGGGTCGACTCTTCTTACCATCCACACGCCCCAAACTAGGATTGATAACTAAGGAGGAGAGAGGAGGGAGAATAGGAGGTGATTGCCAAAAGGCCCTAACCTATGGGCCTTTGGTTTCCTTCTATTTATAGAGGCCTCCTATCAACTTAACCCTAACGAATCCTGCCCTATTGGGTATTGGATCTCCATCCAATTACCCAAGCCTTTTAGATTAGTGGGTATCTACCCAATAATCTCATATTAGCTTTTCTTAGATCTCATCTATAGGATCCAGTAATTCAAAGACTTATTGGATATCCAATAAGATAGGGGCTCCAGTAGATATCTGATATCTGAATCTCTACTCGTCGCAACACCTACCATATATGTGTGACCCTCTAGGTCCAATATCGAGCTAGTCATGAGTCATACTTGTCAAAACTCCTTCTAGCTCGGTGAATTATTATCTTTATAATAATTCACTCAACTCATTGACCGAGGACGTACTAGGCCACTACGCCATAGTCCCCATACAATATAGAGGAATCCAATCATTTGGACCTATCTATCCTCAGCTACTATATACCTATAGTCTCTCATCCATCTAATATCTCAAAGACCATATACCGGGCATGGTGTTGTCAGGCCCATATGGTCTCTCCTCGATTCTCGCTCTAATCAGATTCTCTTGGAGAAATCTTTCTCTCTTAATCCGAATAACCTTATCCAAGGATTTGTTTGAGCAAGAACACATGAGATATTCTTCTTATGATACTGAGAGCGGATGATCTTTTATCGATATTCAATAGCCCTCATAAGGTTGGCTATCACTCTTAATGATTGGTTGTACTAGATCTGAAACTTCTAGATCTATAAGTCCGACATCAAAGAGTGGAGTACTCATATATAACATCCTTGATGTCTCAAGTCTAAGGACTAGATACATTACTGGGATTAAGAAATTACTATCTGATAATAAGGTATCATCAACCATCCAGCTTCCGTGAGCGAATCAATCAATAAACTCATTCTCCAATGAGCACCTGCACTATATCCCTATATGAGTAGCTATGAGACTAGTTGCCTCCATCATATGGATGGGTATATAGCACACCAATCTATCTGGTTATCTCGATATCCTTCTCGAATAACCTACGATCGGGATTATTTAGGGTATATATTTAAAGGTAAATCGGTCTCACTATCGTGATCTCATCATGATCTGATTCTCATTCCACAAATCCATGAACATCATAATATATGCAATATGCAAGATAAAGTGATAAAATATCAAATAATAATAATAAGCAAAAAAGAGTATATGTTGAGTCACATATGCCATCACTCATGTGATTGGCTTGCAGGGCACCTATGACTAGCAAGAGGAAGCTCTAAAATTTATTCAAGTTTTAGAGATGGACCACCTATGTTGATAGGCTACACAAATGTAGATATGACAAGAGATGTTGATACAAGGAAGTCCATATTAGGTTTTGTACTCACCTATGCTAGAGGAGCTATGTCATGGCAATCGAGATTACAAAGGTGTATTGCTCTCTCTACTACAAAGATAGAATATATTGTTGTTACAAAGATTTACAAAGAAATATTGTAGATGAAAGAATTTTTATAATAATTGGAGTTGAAACATGAAAATTATACAGTGCATCGTGACAGCTAGAGTATCATTCATTTGTATAAAACCCAACTTTTCATTCCAAGTAAAGAACATAGATGTCAGATATCACTAGATCCAAAATATACTTGAAGAGAAGTAATTATAATTTTAGAAAATTCATACAGATGATAATGAGGTAGATATGTTGATAAAGACCTTGCTAAGAGAAAGATAAGAGATATATCGATAGCTGGTCGGCATGACTTCACATTGAGGAATCATGGGACAGCCTTCGTTATGAGCTTAAGAGGGAGATTGTTGGGCACATGACCTATTTATTCAGCCTATAGTGGGCCTTAATAACCTACAACCTACAGTAGCCATTTAATCATTTTTTTTAAACCGATACTTATGGCAGCTAGAGCAGAAAAAAGAAGGCTTGCGATGGAGAAAATTTTTCACATAAATTTTGATATTTTATGTGATTTTTATTTAATTTTTCTATTACATATTACATCCTGCTCGAATTTATTTATATTCCCCCCTCCTGTTTGTTTTTTTTTTTAATCAGTTACAAGGGTCACAAGTAGTTTGTGACCTTTTATGGCAGCGATATGTTTACACAAAAAAAATGCTTAACATTCCAAGGCTCACAAGTAGTTTGGGATATTATACAAGTGCCTGATATATTTACATTGTGATCCATTTATCTTTTATCTTTTATCTTTTATCTTTTATCTTTTGGGGGAAAAGATAAGTCTATGTTGGAAAATGAGATAACACATACTTGGTCTTAAACACTTCCCGAGGACCCAAATAGAGCTTCTTTAATAATCATGTGCAGAAGTACATGAGTTACTACTCATGCATCACTTTCACTGCAAACTAAAGTTGCAAAAGTATGTTAAGCATGCATTGCTTCATAAAAACTATAGTCATTAAGGGTTGGTTATTCACTTTTTGCTTAAGAATGAGCGAACATGTTTTGTCAGCTTGAAGGAGATCAATAAACAAAATTAAGTGGAATAGATTGATTGTAGTTGGTCAGTTGCAAAATCTATAATCCTTCCATTTGGCCATCTGGTTTGAATTCCTATGAGGGCACAGGTTGCTGATACGTTACTTTGAGCTGCGTTAAGTTTTGTTAATATTTTTGACTGTCAAAACATGTCATCGTGTCTTTATCTTTGAAGTGTTTCATGATAGAATCTTGTCGCAGTCCAAACAAAACATGGCATATCTCACATTATACTTTATCATGCTTTAAGGTCATTGTGTTGTTTTCTCAGTTGTTTCTGGTTGATGCTAATTTCTTTTCATTGTTTAATCAGCTCATTTATGATAAGTAGCAGTTTCATGTAATTTTCTTGACTACTTTGACCAATGCTTTTTCTTTGCACCGGCTGAAAGTTCCCTATAACATAACTATCGTTTAAAACTATGAAGCTAGAGTGTACATACATATGCAACGTATCATAGTGATCTTAATTATCTGTTTTTTTTATGGTTTCGTGTATGCGCAGCCGGAGGAATCTCAGCTGGCCACGATAACACGTGATGGCTCCAAAATCACAGTTGAGCAGGCGATTGGTCTCATGTCTAAGGTAACCAGACACCCAGTTTCTCATACTGCTGCTGCCTCCACTGACTTACATCAGTAGCTAATCCTACCTTGTTTGTGCCCTTGTTTCCTGTTCATCCATAGGCTATCAAGGACAATCTGTTTAATTCTGTTCGTCATACAAGTTGTACACGAACGAGCCTCGCGCTTTCATCTGGACCAGAACCCATGGTTGAATCTTGAAGAAGCATACAGAAGCAAGCCAATGAGCTTTCCTGCAATATCTTACACCTGAAACATTCTGGTGATCTGAGACTTGTGTACATCGAGTTAGATCTTTGTTTGGCTTTGTATTTTCGGACTAAAATATTCATAACAGTTGTCTTTAATTACCAGCACAGTTTATGTTTCTTGTGTGTCATTGTTAGGAAATTTAGCAATGATAAAACCGCAGCTACTTCCGCTGTTATTATCTTGCTTCGATCATTTTGAATGAGTTGCTGTAGAGTTAATCTGGCTGTTAAATTTGAGGGAGATAGAATGTGTTATGCATATGAAGCTAATACATTTAAAGTTTGGGTTAGATAAGTGGGCGATTTTTTTAGAAAATATTTACATTTTAAGTATTTCTTAATCGGTATCCCATTTTATTTTTTAAATAGTACTTTTAATAAAAAATATTTAAATTATCTTTTAAATTTTTTGCCTCAATTATAATGATTTGGTCATCATAATAAAAACACTGTAAGGTCTTAAAAGTATTAAAAATAATTTGAATAGACTTATAATTTTAATCAAATTAATTATAAATCTAAAATGAAATATTCGTCCAAGATATGTGGGATAGTGCACATAAACACTACCGCTAAAGGCAGCAATGGAGTGGCCTTAGACCATACCCTTAAATCTAACCGTTGATCTGTAGAGTCGTGATCGACGGCAGATCGGCCGTCGCAGCACAAAGATCAAGACGAGTTGGTGGAGCATCCCGGCGCCGGCTCCTACCCACTTGGGTTTTTAGATCGGTGGTCTGCGGGTGACTGGCTTTTATAGAGACCTTGTTCAGATAGCTCGCGAATCGCCAAGCCCCTCAAAACCCTCGACCAGCGAAGGGGATAGCGAGGTGGACGCGATTCATCTTTTCCAGTCCCTGTTGTTCTCTCGTTGTCCCTGCCGCTCCCATCGCCACCGAAAATGCCGTGAAGAGGCTTTCGCATCGGAGAGCGCGGATGGAGTGGGACGGGGAACTGGAGGGCCCGAGTGGCGGTGAGGAGGAAGGCTTCTTGCTGAGCGAGGGCGGCGGCGGGGTATTCTCGTTCGCTGTGGAGGGAATGCTTAGGTCGCCTGCCTCATGCGGTCTGGTGGTGACCGATGCCCTCGAGCCCGATCAACCCATCATCTATGTCAATCGCGGGTTCGAGGAGGCCACGGGGTATCGCGCGGAGGAGGTTCTTGGAAGGAACTGGTAATTGCCCCGAGGTGTTATTTTTAGTATAGAGTCTATAGACCACTATTATATTAGATCGATAGATTTGTGAGGTTTTTCTCTGGTTATTAGTTTTAATTTGGATTTGTATTGTGACAATTGATGCGAGTGTATGCAATTCCGGTGATTTTTAAAATTTCTGAACTTTGAATGTTTTAGTTACCTTATAGAGTTATCTTCAAACACAATCTTTTATCCTGTGTTGGAATATACAGAATGAAGAAAAAAAATAACAAATGACTGTAAGCTTAGTGCATAATACTGATGAAGCTTCTATATTCAAGGAACTTGGTTTATTTGATGATTTTAAGCTGGGGCATAAGAATGCTGAAGCTTCTATATTCAAGGAATTTAGTTTAGATAAGGAGCAAATAATCAAATGGCATCTTTGTTTACATTCTCTTCTACTATAAAATGGAGAAAGGAGTTCATGAATTGAAGCTTGGGATATTTAAGAAGTCTCTGATGGAACTTGTAGATTCCAGAAAGTTAGTATTGGTTAATGCCTAGTCTCTTACTATTTATTAGCAAGGTGCTCGCCTGAGTGAAGCACGACGTTTTGAAATATTAAAATATAAAAAATAATATAATTAATAAATATGATTATATATATATATATTAAAATATGATATTAAATTAAAAAATTAAAGTACCAAGTCACATTATCCATCTTCTAATAACAAAAATGTTAAAAGACTTAAAATATTGAAGTTCTGTATCAAATTCAATCATCATCTTCATCAAAATATATTTTTTCCTCTTTAACAATGGCAGGATATAAGCTTGAGGTTCTTGTACTCATTTTTTTCCTTTATCATTTGTCTTGTACACAGTGGTTTAAAAAGGTGCTCGGGTGCTCGCCTAAGCGCTCGGGCGAGGCGAAGCGAGGCCCGAGCGCCTCGATCGGCTTCCAGGCGACGCGTTTCAAAGAGGCGCCGCCTAGACGCTCGCCCGAGCCCAGGCGTTGGGCGCTTCAGGCGAGCGCCTGGGTTAAATCGGGCGACCGAACCAGATTTTTACATCTGGTTTGGTCTAATGTGATTTAGTTGGTTCGATTGAATCAACTAAATCACCGATAAATCGATTTTCCCAACCCTAAACCTCGCGATTAGCCTCTGCATGCCGTTGCCGCCGCTGCGCTGCTTCGCTCGTCGTCGCTTCGCCGCTTCGCTCTCGCTTGTCGCTGCCGCTTGCTCGCTCGCTCGCCGTCGCCGCCGCTTCGCTCTCGTCGCCGCCGCCGCTCCGCCGCCGCTCGCGCCGCTGCACCGCTCGCTTTCGCCCGCCGCTTCGCGCTTCGCTCGCCGCTCGTCATTTGCACGCTCGCTTGCTGCGCTTCTTCTCGCCGCTCCCACCGCTGTCGACAGGCTCGATCTTCTCCTTCGCATTGAGCTTGATAATATATCGTTGTTAGCGTTAACGAAGATATCTTTGTGAAGAATACGATATCGTTATTAAGATAACGATATCGTTAACAAGATAAGATATCTTTATAACGATATATATATCTTTGTTAACAGATTTTTTTTATTTATTAAAATAATAATATATTTATTTAATTATATTTATAATTTTTTTTATTTATTTAATTATATTTATAAATTTTTATATTTTAGAGCCTCGCTTCGCTCGGGCTAGCGCCTGGGCGAGCGCCTAGCGCCTTGGGTGATTTTAGACCTTGGCGCCTTTTGGTGCCTAGCGCTTTTTAAATCACTGCTTGTACATATATGTAATTCTACACTACCTAAGGCTCTTGTTACATCTTCAAATATAAGCTTGTATTCTGACATCTTGCAAGTTCGTACTTATTTCCCCCATCAACCACTCATCATTAATGTCTTGTAATGAGTTTGGATCAATGTTATTTCGTAAATCATGATGAGCCTTCAATGCTTGATTATACTTTATATAAACAAGATCATATAATCATTGATGCTTTAATCGATTTCTTCTCTTTGTGTTATCTTGCCATATAATTTGAAAAAATAATTAATATATCTATCTAAAAAAGAGTAGATTAATTAAAATAAAATATTCTGTGATCCTTACATGCTTAAAGACACTCTAGTTTCACTCATAACTTGCCTTATGACATGTTAGTCTAAGAATTTTGATAGCTAATTGTTGCAAGTTCGGGATGAAATTTTCAAATAAACTCCACCATTTAACTGCAAAATTGATTTTATTATTAACAATAACATACTTTGCATGAAATTAATTATATAAATTTATTAATACTCGGGGATATAGTTGTCTTAGATCGAACTGCCATTCGAATTTCAAAAAGACCATCAACATTCTTGTATAACGATAATTCACGTATGATCTTATCTTGCAACTTAAGGCCCTGAAGCCAATCTTGCAATGCACTGATATGATCCATTTACAACTTCTGCATCAAACTCAATGGAGGTGTTCTCATAAAAAGTTATAAGTTTAAATAATATCTTACTGCATGTAATGGACAATAAAGTTGATAATTCAATCTTTCTTCAATTATTGTAAATATATATATATATTTTTTCCATTTCTAACTTTGTTTTATCCATAGTCTCAAAAATATATCCCATTGTAGGATTCTTTTCATTATCTACCAACATAATGACTCAAACAACATGACCCATTACCTTTAATATATAAACTATAAGATTCCAAAAGGATGACATTAAGATGATATCAGCGACTCTCTTTCCTTTCACTTCTTTTGCCTATTTTCTTGTTGATAGGGAATATTCTAGTGTTAGTTATGACCTGCTAGTTGGTTGCCACTTAGGAGCTGACTTGGACAGCGCAAGGCTTAGGTTATCCCTCCCCCACGACTAACAATAGGGCAGCAACATGCCACCCAGGGGTGGTGGTATGGGTTGGCCATCGGGGCTCGTGTAGGCGATAGCTATTTGACTTGTGCTAAGACTGGCAGGTGGTGTCCCTATTGTCAATTCTTGGATTTTTTTTCTCCAGGATTATGCCTTTTCACACATATAGAGCCAAATAATTAAACATCACTTTATTCATCATCATAAATGTTTATTACAATTTATTTATTCATCAAATCATGAGTAGAAAGGTAAACATAATGACGTTAATTCGAAAAATCATCTAAGTGGCTCTACCTAGTGGTAGAGGAAGGTCCGCTCTCCACTGGAATCTGATTCAGTGCTAGTGGAAGGCTGCTTTGAAAATCAAAAACAAAGAAAATTCAGCAACGCTGAGTAGGAACCCCAAAAGTCAACTAAAAATAAATGCATGGTCAAAAATCCATCATCCCATTGGCGTATATCAAATACCCGAAGGAGCGCTCTCCTAACAGCGGATGGAAAGGGCTTTATCCTATGGGATGAGTTTGTGTTCTCCCAACAGCGGATGGAGATAAACTCATATCACACTCCCAACAACGAATGGAGTGGCGTCCCTCACCCGCCAAAGTGGGGACACGTTCCTCCCAACAGCGGATGGAGGAACCGTCCAGCCGTCACGTCTGACGACACGTTAATCCCCGAAGGGAATCGCTCTTCCTGCTCTTGGCAGTGAAATAATATAATCTCATACTAATCATGTCTATTCGGGATGAAATAACACATTCAAAACATCTCTTTCCAACATCATCAATATCAATAATACCAAATAGCCCTCAATTGACTTGAACCCAAGTTAAATCGATCTAATCAAACTCGATTCACTAAAACTTAACTGGACCGATCTCTAATCCTCATTTAACTGGTCTGGAACCACCATAGACTAGTATAATTTGGACTAGATTAGGTTCAATTTAGGTTAAACTGACTTGAAAAGTTAAACCAATTTGGAACCACCCTGAATTTGATCTAGACTAATCAAGTCTGGTTTAGTTCAATCAATATTTGGGCTCAAATCCAACAATTACATAATATTAGACTAGGTTGAGTCGACCCAAATACGGTCATGTCATGTACCTTTGTACATACGCACCGTATACATCATCACTAGATGGGCCAACCTTGACCCATGACTGCCCACATTGGGCTGGGCTAGGTTAACCTGTGGGCTAGGGTCTGACCCATGGGTAGGGCCTGGCCTGCGGGTTATTTTAATCCAATCCTATCCAATTTCATAATTTCGAATTACAACAACATATATTCACTGATAATAATACATCAAAACATAATAACAGATTAAATAAATGATAAGATAATCTTCAAATGAGGAAACAATATTTTTAATTCAATAAGAATTAGAAATCATATGAATAATTTCAACATGATCAAATAATAACATTTTAAATCTCAAAAGGATACAAATTTTAAATAACATATTCTAATAAAAATTTTAACATCTAAAGGATTAAGAATTTTTTTTTTTTGAACTGCTCATGTTATACTTAAATCTAAATAAGATTAGAAGGTAACAACAATAAAATGAAATAACATTCTTAAAAAAATCCGATATCATAAAACATATATAATTTCAGAATGTTTAAAAATGAAAACTTTTAAAGGGTATCAAAGGTTAAAATATTTTAATTCAAACTAATATCAATTAAAAAATTTCAACATGGAATCTAAACAAAAGCTTTTAATTTCAAGAAAAGTAGGGAGAACTTACCTCTTCTTAGCAGGACGAAACTCCTCGTTCCTCCCGCTGTTGAGTTCTGCTCGGCGAGGAACGAAGGAGAGAAATCCCTCCCCTTAAATAGGAGGAGGTGAGCCTCCATTAAAGAAAAATTTTCTAAATTTTCGTATTTATTTAATATAAATTATTTTTATTTAATATACTGACAAATATGATATCATCTTATTTGGAATGCTTAATAAGCATTTCCTAATTCGTAATGGCAAACAAGGAAATAGGATTATCCTTCCCTAAGTTATACTAGCATGTAAGGAAATAATATTTAATTCTTAAATCAAATATTTGATTTGATTATATTTCTCCCCACCTATAAGAAATTTGGTCCCCAAATTTTACTTACCTCAAGATAATAGATGAGGATACTGTTTTAGCATATCTTTTTCTCTTTCCCATGTTGCCTCTTGGTCTGAATGGTGTTGTCAACAAATCTTTACCAAAGGTATAACTTTATTCCTTAGAATATGTTCTTTCCTTTCCAAGATCTGGATTGGTTGTTTTGCAAAAGTGACATCGTTTCTCAGTTGTAGAGGTTGGTAAGATATGACATGTGATGGATCCCTGATATATCTCCGAAGCATAGACACGTGGAATACATCATGGATGCTAGCCAAAACCGGGGGCAATGCTAATCTGTACGCTACGGGCTCGACCTTTTGTAAGACCTCAAATGGGCCTATGAATCTAGCGGCTAACTTTCCCTTTTAACCAAACCTCATAACTCCCTTGGTTGGCGACATTTTCAAGAAGACGTGCTCGTCAACTTTAAACTCTAGATCTCTTCGTCTTCGATCTGCATAACTTTTATGACGACTTTGAGCTGTTAATAATCTTTGGCGTATAATTCGAATATTATCAGCTTTTTTTTGAATCAATTGAGGTCCCAAAAGTTTTTGTTCTCCTACCTCATCCCAATATACAGGTGATTTGCACTTTCTCCCATAAAGAGCTTTAAATGAGGCCATCTATATACTAGAGTGGTAACTATTATTGTAAGAAAACTCAATTAGGTGAGTGCATATCCCAACTTCCACCAAAGTCTAAAGTACATGCTCTTAAGAGGTCTTCAAGAGTTTGTATTATCCTTTCAGATTGGCTATCAGTTTGGGGGTGAAATGCTGTACTAAACTTTAATTGTATACTTAAAGATTTTTGTAGATTTTCCTAAAATTTAGAGGTGAACCTTGAATCTCTATCTAAGATAATACTAACTGGCACCCCATGATATCGAATAATCTTTTTAATATATAAACATGCTAATTTATCCAATGAATATTTCTTGTTAACAAGGAGGAAGTGAGCAGATTTAGTAAGTCTATCTACTACTACCCAAATTCCATCATATTCTTTCGTAGTCTTGGGTAATCTTGTTACGAAATCCATAGTGACTTGCTCCCACTTTCATTCAGGAATTGAAATCCTTTGCAATTTTCCGGCAGATACTCGATATTCTGCCTTCACCTGTTGACATATCAGACATTTAGAAACAAACTCTGTTATATCTCTCTTCATACTACGCCACCAGTAGTTTTGGCGTAAATCCCGGTACATCTTGGTAGTTCCGAGATGGATATTAAATTTTGATCTGTGTGCCTCCTCCAATAATTGCATTTTTACTAGATGACTTTCAGGAACACACAGACGATTGTGGAATGTAATAGAACCATCTTCGATTTGGAGGAATTCGGGTCTAGCTCCTTGAGCTATTTCCTTAACTATCATCTGGAGATATGGATCTTCCTTCTAACCTTCTTTAATCCTTTCTATTAAATATGATTGTGCCATCAGACATGCAAGAAAACCTTTATTTGTCTTCGATAAAAGTCTAAGTTTTAAGTCTACTAGCTCTGTCATCATAGAATTCTTTTGAATATTCATATAGGCTATAAGACTAGAAGTATTTCTGCTTAAGGCATCAACAACTACATTAGCCTTCCCAGGATGATAGTTGATATTAAAATCATAATCTTTTAGAAAGTCCAACCATCTTCTTTGTCTCATATTTAAATCTTTTTGTGTGAAAATGTACTTGAGACTCTTATGATCTGTGAAGATTTCAAAAGTTTGTCCATAGAGATAGTGCCTCCAAATTTTCAGTGCAAAAATGATAGTTGCTAGCTCTAAATCATGAGTAGGATAGTTTTTCTCATGAGGTTTCAATTGCCTAGACGCATAAGCAATTACTCTCTCATTTTGTATTAGAACACAACCAAGTCCTTGTAGTGAGACATCACTATATACTACAAAACCTTCTCCCCTTGAACGAATCACCAAGATAGGAGCACTGGTTAATTTTTTCTTCAATTCTTGAAAACTTCGTTGACATTTGTCATCCCATATGAACTTTATATTTTTTTGTGTTAACCTGGTCAAAGGTGCTACTATTTTTGAGAAGCCTTCTACGAATCTTCTATAGTATCCAGCTAAACCCAAGAAACTTCTAATTTCTGAAACATTAGAAGGCTGCTTCTATTTTGTCACAGCTTCAATCTTGTGAGGGTCAACAGATATACCAGCACTTGAAATTACATGGTCGAGAAACATAATTTCATTGAGCCAGAAATTGCACTTGCTTAATTTGGCATATAGTCTCTCTTGTCTTAGGACTTCCAGAACTGTTTTAAGATGGTATTCATGTTCTACCCTACTTTTGGAGTAGATCAAGATATCATCAATGAATACAATTACAAATTTATCAAGATAAGGGTGGAACACCTTATTCATGAGATCCATGAAGGGAGCTGGTGCATTTGTGAGTCCGAAGGGCATTACTAAGAATTCATAATGACCGTATCTTGTTCTGAAAGCTGTTTTCTATATGTCTCCTTCTCTTATCTTCAGTTGATGATACCGAAATCTCAAATCAATTTTTGAATATACCTGAGTACCTTGAAGTTGATCAAATAGGTCATCAATTCGAGGAAGGGGATATTTATTCTTTATGGTCACTTGATTGAGTTGCCTATATGATGGTTTAAAAGGCACTCGGCGCCGCTAAGCGCCGGCGAGGCGAGGCGAGGCCCGAGCGCCTCGATTGGCTTCCAGGCGGTGCGCTTCAAAGAGGCGCCGTCTGGGCGCTCGCCTGAGCGCAGGCGTCGGGCACTTCGGGTGAGAGCCTGGGTTAAACCGAGCGACCGAACCAGATTTTTACATCTGGTTCGGTCTAATGTGATTTAGTTGGTTCGATTGAACCAACTAAATCACCGATAAATCGATTTCCCCAACCCTAAACCTCGCGATTAGCCTCTGCATTCTTTGTCTTTGCTTGCGCTTTGCCGCTCGTTGCCGCTGCCGCTTCTCTCTCGCGCCGCTTGCCGCCGCTCACGCCATCGCTCGTCGCTCCAGCTGCCGTTGTCGCTCGCCACACCCGCTCTAGCCGTCATTCGCCGCTTTCGCTCCTGTTTGCTCGCCGCTGCCTACTCTCGCCGCTCCCAACACTGTCGACAGGCTCGGTCTTCTCCTTCCTTCGCTTGAGCTCGACAAGATATCTTTGTTAAGTGTTAACGATATCTTGTTAAGTGTTAACGATATCTTGTTAAAGGTTACAGATACTGAATAACGATATCTTGTAATAGTATACTATCTTTGTTAATGAATTTTTTATTTATTAAAATAATAATATATTATTTTATTTTTAATACTATTAATTTTTATTTATTTGAAATTATTGTTAGGTTTCAGGATAAATGGCAAGTGTTCAGAGCAACTCAATTGATTCTATGATGACATCAAAAAAAGATCCTGCATGGAAGTATAAGTATTTAAAGGATCCGAAAGATCCCAATGCAGTGACCTGTATGTTCTACGACAAGACTACTAAAGGTGGTATTTTTCGTGCAAAACATCTAGTCAGAAATTTCAAGAATACAATAGCTTGCAAAAGTGTCCACCTGAGGTTAAAGAAGAGTTGCTGAGTTATATGAATGAAAAGAAGATAATAAAGAATGAATCTTACGGGAATTTACCAGAAGATGATGTTGAATATCTCAGGGACGAAGAAGAAGATTATTATTTAAATATTAACCAAAGTGGGAAAAAAGTATCTAACAGAAAAGGAAAAGAAGTTGTGAGTACTAAGAAGGCTAAAAAAGGATCGATGAATCTGTATATGTTTCGAGGATCACAGAAACAACAAGGGCAAGCAGGAGGCTCAAAATTTAGACAAACAAATATAAGTGATGCTTGTGATAAAGAAATAAGAGGAAGAACAATTCAGCACATTGCTCACTTCTTCTATCAGGCTGGTCTTCCTCTTAGTACTACTCGTTTAGACAGTTTTAAGGAAATGATTGAAGCTATTGGAAGATATGGTGCAGGATTAAAACCTCTAAGTTATTATGAGATGCGAGTTCCATTATTGCAAAAAGAGTTGAATTATACAAATGACTTACTAAAGGGTCATAAAGAATCATGGGCAACACATGGTTGCTCTATTATGTCAAATGCTTGGACTGATAGGAGACGCAGGGGTATAATTAATTTTATGGTTAATTGTTCTTTAGGGACTATGTTTGTGAAGTCAATAGATGCTTCATCTTTTGTAAAATCTGGAATAAGATATATGATTTACTTGACAAGTTTGTGGAAGAAATTAGAGAACAAAATGTCGTTCAAGTCATAATCGACAATGGAAGCAACTATGTATTAGCTGGTAATATTCATCTTTTGAATTTTTTAAATTTTTAATTATTTTATCTTCAATTAAATGTATTAAACTCGTAAGTCTTATCATTTTTGTTATCTTTTGTCTCAGGTACATTACTTAAATAAAAAAGACAGCACTTATATTGGACTCCATGTGTAGCACATTGTATTGTTTTAATGTTGGAGGATATTGGAAAGATCCCAGACATCAAGAAAACTTTAGAAAGGGCAATTTTTATTGTTGGATTTCGTTATAATCATACTGGGGCTTTGAATATGTTGAGAGAATTCACAAGCAACAAAGAATTAGTGAGATATAATGTCACTCGATTTGCTATTTC
Organism: Musa beccarii; assembly: GCA_024322285.1. NCBI lineage: Eukaryota > Viridiplantae > Streptophyta > Magnoliopsida > Zingiberales > Musaceae > Musa > Musa beccarii. The sequence continues at coordinate 12,566,950 of CM044402.1, forward strand.
ATTCTTGACATTACAGAGTGTGCATCGTCAAAAACATAATCTGAGAAACATGTTTACTTCTAAGAAATGGGTGACAAGCAAATGGGCAAAAGAAACAAAAGGCAAGAGAGCTACTAATATTATCTTAATGCCATCCTTTTGGAATCATGTGGTTTATATATTAAAGGTAATGGGCCTTCTTGTTCGAGTCCTTCGATTGGTGGATAATGAAAATAAGCCTGCAATAAAATATATTTATGTGGCTATGGATAGAGCAAAGGAAACGATTAAAAGGTCTTTTAATGAAAATGAAGAAAAATATGAGAAAATTTTTACAATCATTGACAAAAGATGAAATTGTCAACTTCATTGTTCCTTACATGCAGCAGGATATTATTTGAACTATGAATTCTTTTATACGATTAAATCTGTTGGGTTTGATGCAGAAGTTTTAGATAGGTTATATCAGTGCGTTACAAGATTAGTTCCAAGCATTGAGGTGCAAGGTAAGATTATTCGTGAATTATCTTTGTATAAAAATGCTGAAGGTCTTTTTGGAATTCCAATGGCAGTTCGATCCGGGACAACTACGTCTCCGGGTATTAATAATTTGAGATAATTAATTTTCATTGATAGTATGTTATTATGTTATTGCTAATAATAATGGAGTCTATTTAGAAATTCTACCCCGAACTTACAGCAATTTGCTATCAAAGTATTTAGTTTGACATGTAGTGCTTCGGTTGTGAGCAAAACTGGAGTGTCTTTGAGCATGTAAGAATCAATAAATATTTTTGTTTCAATTAATTTATTTATTTAGATAGATATATTAATATATTTTTAAATTATATGACATGACAGATTCACTCAAAGAGAAGGAACCGGTTGGAACATCAGCGATTACATGATCTTGTTTACATAAAAGTATAATCAAGCTTTAAAGGCTCGTCATAATTTACGAAATACAATTGATCCAATCTCATTACAAGATATTGATGATTCAAATGAGTGGTTGGTGAGAGAAATGGGTGTCAACTTGCAAGATGCCGAAAACGAGCTTGTATTTGAAGATGATAGATTGACATGAGGAGATGTGGCAAGAGCTTCCGGTGTTGGAGAATTACAAACATATACAAGACAGATGACAAAGAGAAAAATGAGTACAAATGCATCAAGCTCGACTCTTGCTATTGTTGAAGACATTGAGAATGAAACATATTTTGATGAAGAGGAAGGACAAGATGAAGAGGATGAATTCAATGAAGATGATTTATATGAAAATGACGATAATATTGATGATGATGAATGACTTTAATGTAAAATTTTATTTTTTGATTTTTGGAACTTTTTAGTAATGTGACATTGTGAGTTTGTATGTTATATTTTCTTCATTTAATAGTATATTTTTATTTAAATAATTATATTTTTTAATCATATTTATAAATTTTTATATTTTAGCGTCTCGCTTCGCTCGGGCTAGCGCCTGGGCAAGCGCCTAGCGCCTCGGGCGATTTAAGACCTTGGCGCCTTTTGGTGCTTAGTGCTTTTTAAATCACTGGCCTATAATCAATACATAGCCGCATGGATCTATCTTTCTTCTTCACAAATAGGACAAGGGCACCCCAAGGTGATACATTGGGTCGAATAAAATCCTTATCTAAAAGCTCCTGGATTTGTTTTTTTAACTCCAACTCAATTGGTGCCATTCTATATGGGGGCTTAGAAATAGGTGCGGTGCCAGGTAGAAGATCAATTGTAAATTCAATCTGCCTATTTGATGGCAGTGCAGGTAGATCGTCAGGAAAAACATCTGGAAAATCCTGTACAATAGGGATGTCCTCTAATACTGGCTTCTTAGATTCTTCTCCAGAAATGAAGGCCAAGTACCCTTGACATCCCTTCAATAATAGTTGGGTAGTACTCAAGGCTGATATGATAGGAGGGAGCTTTTCTTGAATCCTAATGAACTTGAAAGATGACTGATCTAGAGGTGAGAAAGTAACAGTCTTCTGAAAATAATCGACACTTGCATGGTATGCTGAAAGCCAGTCCATACCCAAGATAGCATCGAAATCTTGAAATTCTAGTAGAATAAGATCTACTAGCAAATCGTGACTTTCAATAGTAATAATACAATTTCTATATATCTGATTAGCTATCAAGGAGTTTCCAACTGGTGTTGCTACCATTAACATATTATGCATTGTTTCAGGATTCTTATGTAGCTTCCTAGCAAAATATGGTGATATAAAAGAATGCGTAGAACTTGAATCTATAAGCACAGATGCAGGTGTACCACAAAGTGTGATGATACCTTTAATAATAGATCCTGAGGCTTCAGCATCTTGATGGGTCAATGCATAGACCCTCGCCTGACCTCGCTCTCTGGGTCCTAGCCGTGGTTGTCCATCTGCTTGGGGTGGAGTTCGGCGTTGTTGTCTTCGAGGGCGGTCCTTTGACGTGTGACCTGGTTGTTGACAATAAAAGCATACACGTTGTCCTATGGGACATGAGGTGGAAACATGATCTGTCTTTTCACAAAAGTAGCATCTTATAATGATTTGATTACTAGAGGCTCCTGCCTGTTGATGCCTAAGCTGTTTGCCCTTGCCTTTCTTTGAAGGTCCAGAATGAGATCCCCCATACGCAGATGGTGCAGCATTAAAAGGTCGCTTTCGATCTTTTACTTGTTGTAGTTCATTATCCAATTTCTCCACCACTAGAGCTCGATTTAATACTTCAGCATAGGTTGGTAAAATCAATACTGCAATAGACTTTTTAATTGATGATCGAAGTCCCCTCTCAAAATGACGAGCTCTTTGATTTTCATTAAAGGCAATATGTGGAGAAAACTGAGCTAGTTCAGTGAAATAATGATCATATTCCATTACTGTTCTACTTCCTTGGTGGATAGTAAGGAATTCTTATTGCTTCTCAAAGCGAACTGAATCGGGAAAGAACTGCTTATAAAATGCATTCTTAAACTGTTCCCAAGTCACCACATCGCCTCCGGCTTCTAACATCCTCCTTTTTTAGGTCCACTAAGTGCCTGCCTTCTCTTCCAAAATGAAAGAAGCAAAAGACACCTTCTGATTTTCTCGACATTTGATAACTTCGAATGTCTTCTCTACTTGACGAATCCAACGTTCAGCAAAGGATTGGATCTGGTTTGCCCTCAAAAACATGTGGTCCCAATCTCTTAAAATGATCCAATGTATTATTTCCACCTCGTGGAGCTCTATCATGCTCCTGTCGCTCAAAGTATCCTCTAATAGCATTGAGGACTTCGTGTATATCATCTTGAGCATTGATAGGTGCTGGCGCATGAGGTATATTTTGTGGTGTCGGAGAAGCTGGCATATAAGGATTGGGTTTGCTCCGCAGTGCGTGGAACGTCCCAGTTATTGTTCACTCGAACACCCCTTCGAGGGCGAAGGCCAATAGCATTACGATCACGAGCGCCACGGGTCATAGGGCCACTATTTTCTTGAATTGGCTCCATTACTCCTATAATAGGTCAAGACAATCATTGGTCAAAGTCAATCAAGAGACTTAAATACCTACAAGCCCTAAACTTGACTCTGATACCATAAAAAGATGTCACATCCTGGATTTTTTTTTCCAGGATTACGTCTTTCTACACATACAGAGCCAAATAATTAAACATCACCTTATTCATCATCATAAATGTTTATTATAATTTATTTATTCATTAAATCATGAGTAGAAAGATAAATATAATGACGTTAATTCAAAAAATCATCCAAGTGGCTCTACCTAGCGGTAGAGGAAGGTCCGCTCTTCACCGGACTCTGATTCTGTGCTAGTGGAAGACTGCTCTGAAAATCAAAAATAAAAAAAATTCAGTAACGCTGAGTAGGAACCCCAAAAGTCAACTCAAAATAAATGTATGATCAAAAATCCATAATCCAATTGGTGTATATCAAATATCCGAAGGAGCACTCTCCCAACAGCGGATGGAGAGGGCTTTATCCTATGGGATGAGTTTGTGTTCTCCCAACAGTGGATGGAGATAAACTCATATCACACTCTCAACAGCGGATGGAGTGGCGTCCCTCACCCGCCAAAGTGGGGACACATTCCTCCCAACAGCGGATGGAGGAACCGTCCAATCGTCATGTCTGACGATACGCTAATCCCCGAAGGGAATTGCCCTTCCTGCTCTTGGCAGTGAAATAATATAATCTTATACTAATCATGTCTATTCGGGATGAAACAACACATTCAAAACATCTCTTTCCAACATCATCAATATCAATAATACCAAATAGCCCTTAATTAACTTGAACCCAAGTTAAATCGATCTAATCAAACTCGATTCACTAGAACTTAACTGGACCGATCTCTAATCCTTATTTAACTGGTCTAGAACCACCCTAGACTAGTATAATTTGGACTAGATTAGGTTCAATTTGGGTTAAATTGACTTGAAAAGTTAAACCAATTCGGAACCACCCTGAATTTGATCTAGACTAATCAAGTCTGGTTTAGTTCAATCAATATTTGGGCTCAAATCCAACAATTACATAATATCAGACTAGGTTGAGCCGACCCAAATGCCGGTCATGTGCACTGTACATGACTGTACATGCATCACACCAGGTTAGGCCAACCTTGGCCCATGACTGCCCACATTGGGCTGAGCTAGGTTAACCTGTGGGCTAGGGCCCGACCCATGGGTAGGGCCTGGCCTGCGGGCTATTTTAACCCAATGTTATCCAATTTCATAATTTTGGGCCTGGCCTACGGGTTATTTTAACCCAATCTTATCTAATTTCATAATTTCGAATTACAACATATATTCACTGATAATAATACATCAAAACATAATAACATATTATTCCAGTGTTAGTTATGACCTGCCAGTTGATTGCCACTTAGGAGCTGACTTGTACAGCGCAAGTTTTAGGTTATCCCTCCCTCACGACTAACAACAGAGCAGCAACTTGTCACCTAGGGGTGGTGGTATGGGTTGGCCGTCGGGGCTCGTGCAGGCGATAGCTATTTGACTTGTGCTAAGACTGGCAGGTGGTGTCCCTGTTGTCACATCTTGGATTTTTTTTTCTTCAGGATTACGCCTTTTCACACATATAGAGCTAAATAATTAAACATCACTTTATTCATCATCATAAATGTTTATTACAATTTATTTATTCATCAAATCATGAGTGGAAAGGTAAACATAATGACGTTAATTCGAAAAATCATCCAAGTGGCTCTACCTAGCGGTAGAGGAAGGTCCGCTCTCCACCGGAATCTGATTCAGTGTTAGTGGAAGGCTGCTCTGAAAATCAAAAACAAAGAAAATTCAGCAACGCTGAGTAGGAACCCCAAAAGTCAACTAAAAATAAATGCATGGTCAAAAATCCATCATCCCATTAGCGTATATCAAATACCCGAAGGAGCGCTCTCCTAACAGCGGATGGAAAGGGCTTTATCCTATGGGATGAGTTTGTGTTCTCCCAACAGCGGATGGAGATAAACTCATATCACACTCCCAACAGTGGATCCCTCACCCGCCAAAGTGGGGACACGTTCCTCCCAACAGCGGATGGAGGAACCGTCCAGCCGTCACGTCTGACGACACACTAATCCCCGAAGGGAATCGCCCTTCTTGCTCTTGGCAGTGAAATAATATAATCTCATACTAATCATATCTATTCGGGATGAAATAACACATTCAAAACATCTCTTTCCAACATCATCAATATCAATAATACCAAATAGCCCTCAATTGACTTGAACCCAAGTTAAATCGATCTAATCAAACTCGATTCACTAGAACTTAACTGGAGCGAACTCTAATCCTCATTTAACTGGTCTGGAACCACCCTAGACTAGTGTAATTTGGACCAGATTAGGTTCAATTTAGGTTAAACTGACTTGAAAAGTTAAACCAATTCGGAACCACCCTGAATTTGATTAATATTTTAATTCGAACTAATATCAATAAAAAATTTCAACATGGAATCTAAACAAAAACTTTTAATTTCAAGAAAAGTAGGGAGAACCTACCTTTTCTTAGCAGGATGAAACTCCTCGTTCCTCCCGCTATTGAGTTCTGCTCGACGAGTAACGAAGGAGAGAAATCCCTCCCCTTAAATAGGAGGAGGTGAGCCTCCATTAAAGGAAAATTTTCTAAATTTTCGTATTTATTTAATATAAATTATTTTTATTTAATATACTGACAAATATGATCTCATCTTATTTGGAATGCTTAATAAGCATTTCCTAATTCGTAATGGCAAACAAGGAAATAGAATTATTCTTTCCTAAATTATACTAGCATGTAAGGAAATAATATTTAATTCTTAAATCAAATATTTGATTTGATTACACCTGTAGTCATCCTTCGTTGACGACGAGCCACAGCGGTTCGTATGGCTCGGCTGTCCACATGAATGTGCTACAGAAGGACATACGGGCCAGTCCTTGTCAACTGTCAGTCCCCCTACGTTGATCCCCCATTCCCGCCCAAGCGGTCGAGCTAAGACCTGCTGAGGCGAAAGCCACTACAACGGACTCATACTCTCGCTACGATGGTTGAACCAAGACCCGCTACGACGAAAGCCACCACAATAGACTCATTCTCTCGCCTATGCAATCGAGCCAAGACCCGCTGTAGCGGGAGTATGACTCCACTATAGCGGAAGCCACCGCAGCGGGTCTTGGCTCATTCTCTCGCCCAAGTGGTCGAGCCAAGACCCGCTACGGCGGACTCATTTTCTCGTCCAAGTGGTCGAGAGCCAAGACCAGCTACGACGGATGTAACATCCCTAGTTAGTCCAATAGTCCCATATCGGAAGTGGGTGGGATTAAGATTGGCTTATATGGGTCTGATGAGTGTACTACTAATAACTTCAGCTTAAGCATTTTGGCCAGTGGTTGATAGGCCAAAATGAAGTTGATAGGCTAGTTAGCCCATCAGGCCTGGTCGTGACATTTGGTATCAGAGCCGACCTAGTATTTGGGCATGGTGAGGTAGGCTTGAGTAGGAAAGAGCTACTTGTGGATGAAGTCAGAGAACTCATCTCAGCGTGGAGCCACTACTAGGCTATGCCTCACATGCACCATGCTAGGGTCTGATCTAGGCCTTGACGGGGACTCAAGTCATTTAACTAGGGGAGATTGTAACATCCCTAGTTAGTCCAATAGTCCCTTATCGGAAGTGGGTGGGACTAAGATTGGCCTATATGGGTCTGATGAGTGTACTACTGATAACTTCAGCTTAAGCATTTTGGCCAGTGGTTGATAGGCCAAAACGAAGTTGATAGGCTAGTTAGCCCATCAGGCCGGGTCGTGATAACGGAAGCCACCATGGCGGACTCATACGCTACGGTGGTCGAACCAAGACCCACTATCGTGGAAGTTGCCACGGCGAACTACTCCGGCTACGACGGTTGAACCAAGACCCATACGGTGGAAGCTGCCATGGTAGATCTACACTCCCGCCCAACCGATTGAGTACCTACCCCCCCTCCCCTCAGACGCAAAAGAAAGAGGGCAGCTCCAAACGAAGACCCAAGTTCTCGTACGAAAAGGGGAGGCAAAAATGGTGAAGAAAACCTCCTAAATTAGAAGGGGGAGGTCAGAAATTAGAGAGAGAATGGGCTCCTATACGGAAGGAGAACGAAGAAAAGAGGGAGAAAAAGAGAGGATCCATTTAGGCCAAAACCTATCACTCTTACCATCGGGACAAAACTCGCTATAGTGTAGGAATACGGTCCGCCCCGTTGGATCCAAGCTACCACAACAACTTCAACAAAGGGCCCATGACGAAAACGACACCCGCATAGAAACACAAAGCATGCATAAAATAGAAAAATGATGTACTTTGAGACCCCCTTTCAGAGCTTCGAAGCATGCCTTCCGGGGGGATGAACGATAGGGAAGTACTAGCACTACCAACTCATCCCGTCACCTGGGCTGAGGAGGCCACATAAGCAAAAGTATGGGAGCTCCCACCAACTACTTGCAGTTGCCAATAGGGGATTAACCCACGATCCCTGCTTGTCTCGACTTCCTGAAGAGAGCTCGCAAGACCTACTCCTCGTTGACACAACGGCTGAAGGAAGGGCCACACCCCCGCATTAATGGCCGGTGGCATGGTTCGCCTCCCCCACACCTCCCTTCCGGATGATTGGAGGGACCACTCCTTGCCTAACTAAAAGCGGCTAAAAGGCCGGATAGGGAATGCCATCACGAATGGCCCAGTGTCGATGTTGGCCTCGGGACGACGCACTGGTAAGCCGCTTCCATTAATGGCTCATGACGAGCAGGGTAGGGGGGACCCTCGCCAATCCCCATCTTTGTCGCCAGGCGCCCAGGTATAAAAACCAAGCCCCAGGCCAAACAAGGGCAAGCGAGTGAACACCACACTCTCCTGAATACTATGTACTCTCTCTTTCCCCATCCCTCTAACTTAAGCATCGGAGGGGTGATGTCAGGACATCCTCCGGCGCTAACCTGTTGTGTAGGATCCTCGGTGCGGTTGAGGAGGCTCTAGGAGATGACTCCCCCACAGGCAAGGTGGTCCGTCCTCCCAGATTAGTTCGCTCCCTTTATGGGTGAGAAGCTCTCCATGCCTTCTTTCTATGCCCACGCCTCACGCCAACTCTCCACAATAGTTCTCCGTGTTAGCTTTCCAGGAAGGACCTGCACTTTTGGTGTTGAACCAAGCCGAGCTCACTTGTTAGTTGATGGCCTCAGTGTAATAACACCTTTGTATCTTTTTTTCAATGATATAAGCCAGCAACTCTTCTTTTACATCGAGTAGACACTTCTTGTAGGCTAATGCTTTCTTGAAATTTTATACTAGATACTGCTTTGCATGAAAAATACCACTTTTAGTAGTCTTATCACAAAAGATATAAGAAACTGCATTAGGATCTTTATGATCCTTTAGATAATTATATTTCCAAGCGGTGTCTATAATTTCGTATCGTACCGGAGTTTCGATACTTCTTCGGTACGGTACGATATGGTACCGTATATCGAATGATACATTTCAATGTACCGTTCGATATACATATAATTTATAAATATTATATATATAATTATATATATATTTCTTTTCTCGGAGACATCGTCGAGGCGACGTCGCTTATAAAAAAAAAGCCTCACTTCTCGGGCGACGTTGCCTCGAGAGACATCGCCTCCCTTCTCGGGCAACGTCATCGAGGGAGACGCCGCTCGAGCCTCGGCGACGTCGCCCGCATATTAAAAAAAAAAAATCGGCGACGTTGCCCGCATATTAAAAAAATAAAAAAAAAATGGCGATGTCGCCCATATATTAAAAAAATAAAAAATAATTTTTTTCTATTAAAAAAAATAAAAAATCGATATCACCCGGTAATAGGCGGTCCGCGTACCGGTATCCTATCAGACCGGTATGTACCGCCCGGTTACATACCTTATTTCCAAGTAGGATCCTTGAATTTTTTAATGAATCTTCCAAATTGCTTTGTACACTTGCCATTATTCCTGAAACTCTAATAATAATTTTAAATAAATAGAGATTAGCATTGTATATTATCAATCTAAATAGTATGTTATCAATCTAAATAGAGATTGCTTTGTGCAGTAGTTAATAATTTACTGTTAATATATATTATTTATTATTAATAATAGTTCAAGAGGGAGAAAAGAGTCATTGACAATGGAAAGTGGGGAAGGAGGAACTTTCGGATGACGACGGTGGCGGAGGAAGCTGCGGACGACAACAACGGCGTGGAGGAAGCTGCGGGCGGTAGTAGTGGCAGCTGCGGATGGTGATGTCGTGGGTGGAGGAAACTTTATAGATGTCCATTGGTGGTGGAGGAAACTACGATCCTCTCCCTCGATAGTGGAAGGAGCTGTACACAGAAGTAGTAGTGGCGGTGGAAGGAATTACGCATAAGGCTAGGTCGTCGGATTCGTCCGTCGACGACAGAGGAAGCCTCGGTCCTATGCATCGACGGCGGAGGCAATGATAGGGGAAGTGCCATCAACAGATGCAGAAGCTACGCTAGGGTTGATGGCTAGGGGTTGCACAGGGGTGCGAGGGGTGGGTTTTGCGGGTACGACGATAGAGGAAGCCTCAGTCCTGTGCATCGATGGTAGCAGGGTAGTGTTGGCAACGGAGGTAGAAGCGGTGCTACGGTGATGGCTCGGGCTCGCACAGGGGTACAGGGGGTGGATTTTGTAGCTATAGTAAAAGAAAGTAGTTAGTTGGTTCAATCGAACCAACTAGCTATTGTTCAATCGAACTAGACTTACCAAGCGCTCGCTTGAGGCACTCGGTGCTTGGGTTCAAGCGAGGGCTCAGGCGAAGCGTGTCGCCTGGTCAACCCTTGAGGCACTCAGGCCTCACCTCACCCAAGCGCCTAGGCAAGTGCCCGGGCTTCTATTTAAATCATTGGTCTACACTTTTGTGGTGTCTAGAATTTTAATTGATGTTTGGAAGCACTACCCTATTTGGGTGGCCTTAAGTCTATGTAAGGCCATTTGTTAGTCAGTTTCTATTTCCCTCTCGAAGAAATGGCATATTTTTTTTCCTTCTCGTATCTTCTGTTCTTGTTTCTTTTCCTCTATACTGTGCCCCCTTGCAAAGGAAGCTGTGGTTGTGGGTCATGAAAGAGGATGAGGGGATGAAGTCCATGGGCAAGTGTGGATGGAAGGATAGGTAAAGAAAGAGAAAATCAGTGGGAGAGCTCATCAGCTAAGTACAGGAATGATATAAGGTCCCTGAACAGTGACAAGCTCTTGTGAGGGAGGCAAGCTCCTTCATGTCTGCTACTCTTCCCTTGAACTCTCTCCTCTGCATTTTTCCCCTTCCTTGGTGAATGGCCATGAACTTTGAAAGGTTTGAACTAGATTATAACACTCTGTCGGCTACAAAAAAGGTTTGTTGAGGGTGCACCATTTACCTGGAATGCTAATACAGTCTCAGAGTAGAAAAGGTTTCTCATGGATGGTTTGGGTTAATATATCCTAGTTGAGTCAAAGGCCATGAACATTAATGATGGTTTCAAGTCCAGTTGAGTGATAATTCAGGCTGAGCCTGTTTTGGATCAATCAATTTAGGTGGGGATTGTCCAGATGCATTAATGGTGTTTCTTATAACGATTTGTATTAGGCGGTCCAATTCATGAGGCTCCCATCATCATGGGGTTTGAGGTGGTTTAATGCATGCAGCATCATCTTTGTGAGAAAAATGCAGTTTCAATTAAAAGAGCAACCTTTTTGAGATTCCGTGATTGTTTCTAGAGTAAGAGACATGATCATATGATCTTGCTTGCAAATGTCTTGCCTTATAGTCTTGCTTATGCTGTTAGTGCAGCTCTACTGTAGTCTTTCCCCTAGCTGAACCATTGGCAAGTGCTCGTATATTAGGGCCAATTGTTTATGCTGTATGAGAAAAATGATCAGTAATAACATGGTTTTGGAGTGGGACTGGAACATAGCATGTTCTTTCTTAAAAATGCTGTCTTGTAAGGCAATGAGGTGTGGTAGTTCACTATATTCCGATAGTTGGTTGAGCACTTTGGTTTATGTGCAGCCACTCATTTCTATGAACCAAGTTATATTATCTACCTACTATGTACTTTTACCTGTTTTATTGTTTGACGCTAATTGAAGAGACTTCCGGTGGGTGCCTTCTTTTTTTGCATTATGAGTTAGTACAGTGCTAGGTGAGCATTTTGATGTTAATGATGCACATATTTGTAATCATTGCGAAAGGAAAAGAAAACAGAGGGAGTAGGCTTTGGATAACATTCATAATACCAGTCATGAACTATGATAAATATAAAACCAAGTTGTATGGCTTTCTCTTGTATAGTTGAGAGAGTACAACTTCTTGCCGGCTATGAAAAATTTTAATTACTGATACTGTTATTCGATTTTCCTCCTTTAGTGAGTTGCTTGAACATTGGATTATTAAGTCAAATGAGTTTTAGTGAATATAGCCTTTCACAGCTCATATTGTAGACATAGAGTTTCTGTGATATAGTGGGGACACATTTTTGGTGTTAGATTTTGTTGTGAATTTGGATGTGCATGTTTTGTTTGTTATATGATCTTTGTCCAAATTGTCCATCAACATCTAATGTTGAGAGTTATCAGCAACACAAGATGGCTTCACTTGGCTGGTTAATTTTTTCTGGAAGGATATTGAGAATACTTGAATGGTAGGTAATTTGTAGTTTCTGAAGGATTTTGAATATGATCAACATTGGTTAGAACTTCACTGCTTCAATGAGGTTTATGGTTGGATTATATTTTGCCAATTTCTGGGTTGATTAAACTCTGTTCATGACAAGGTCAGCTTGATGTAAGATCTAGTCTCAAGACTTAAGATTAAAGTTGGAACTTCAATTGGATGAAACAGGTTTGGCGGAATAAACATATATGTACATAATATGATAGTCTTTGTTTTGCCACCTTTGTCCTTAGTATTCAATTTGATAATAAGAAGCTAAGGTAAAGACAAGGCGAATGGAGGGATTTCATGGCACCAATCCTGCATCACACATTGCTCTCTCTTTTCTGATTTTTTTTTTGCCAATTGTAAAATGAATGAAGTTAATAACTGCTTATCTTTGACAATATTACATAGTGGCATATGCTAGAACTGGCTTGGGATTTGTATTGGAGTGCCTAAGGTCACAGAAACAAGGATATGGGGAGAGAAAAAACTTGTGCATCAACCTGTTCCATTATCGTCAGATTGTGGAGCAGTAGAAGTTGGTTTTATAAGAGGCCTTAAAAGCCCTGGATTTATATGATTTTAGTGTCCCCTTTCATGGTAAGTGCCATACTAACTAGAAATGGGTGGCATATGATATAACTGGGTTTGGGTCTGTTTGGAGTGCCTAAGGTCTCAGAAAAAGGGATATGAAGAGAAATAAGTTGTGTATCAACCTATTTCATTGTTGTAAGATTATGGCGCACTAGAAGTTGGTCTTATAAGAAGCCTCAAAAGCTCGGCATTTGAATGTTATTGGTGTTCCCTTTCCTGCGTTTGGTTGGCATGGTAAATGCCATACTAGCAGCATTGATTATAAAAAAAAAGAGGAAATTGATACTGGAGGATGAGAGGAGGGACAAAGAAAAGGTTATCCTTTGTGGCATCCCAAAGCTCTAGGTCCAACAATGCCTCTCCATAAGAGTGAATTAGGACCTAGCAAAACTCTGCTGACAGTGCATGGACCATGTTTTGCTGGATATACAATGTCTTATTGACATGGGGCATGCTGATGAAAATTAAATTACTTAGTTTTTAAAAAGGCTACTTTAAGTTGATCTCTAAAATATATCATATGAGAATTTGATAAGTGAGTGTCTCAAAATTCATTTATATGGATGGAAGCAAAAAAGTCCAAGTAGCACTGATATCCACTTTAACATGGTATTTTCTTTTGCTTCATTGTTGTAGATTTGATTCCTTGTGTTGTCTTTTATCTACTATCTTTATCTCTGCCTGTCTCTCTCTGATCTTGATCAAGCTGAACTGGATTTGGATGAGACTAGAATACATCAGATCAAAGCAGGTTATATTTGGTTTGATATTAGGTCTGGCTAGGCTTATTTAAATGGTTGATTGTCTGAGCACAATAATATGTTGTATGCTTGAGTTAGTTTTGAGCTTAGCTTGAATATGCCAAGGCTCAAACAAACTCATTTTGATTAATTTTAGACTGAACGGAAATGTTCCGTGTGAGAATGGAAATGATCCCAAATTGAGCCAGGGCTTATTTTGCTACCATTCACTACAAATTTGTTAAAAAGGGTGAATTCAGTCCATGATGCTTCCACCAACACAGGTCTAGGGGAGGTTGATATATGCAGCCTTACCACTATATTTAGAGAGACGGTTCCCAAAACTCAAACTCCAGGTCATGAAGGATTAACTTTACCACTGTACCAACTTTCGCTACACATTAGTTCTTCTAGAATATCATAAAGGAGTAAAGGGCAATCTGTGATTCATGAAAGATTGATGGTTGTGTTTGAGCTGATTGCCGAATTATGAATGCATGTGGACCATGTCAACATTTTGATAATTAATATGAGATATAATTATGCTGTGTCATGGCATACTGTGGTGGCACCATACCAGAAGGCAGAAGCAACATGCGTCATGCAAGATGAAGTTCTGGTCCATTGAATGAGAGCTATCAGTAGGATTATTAATATCTGGTCACTAATAATTCCTTTACATTCTTGTCAACTCCAAATTTAAATTGCATCAGATTTGAAAATTATAATCAAATCTGGCTTTTGTTTCTGGCGGTACAGCGGTCTTAATATGCAACTTGCTAAAATTGTACCAAATGATGGATGCAGGTACTAGTGAATGTGCTGTTGACAATCATAAATGTGATACTTTGTGGCATGAATGTGTAAAATTACTACTTCATAGGTTTGTAGTGTGGTAATGCATGTTGCATACCATGTCAGTAGCTTGCTAGCAGTGTGGCATGTGACATTCAACAAAAATGTTGCAAAGGAGCTGTCCACCATTTGAACTCGTCTGATTGGCAGTGAAGCGTGCCTTGAGTCACCTTAGTGAAAGATAAACAAACTTATACTGATTGCTAGCAGATGCTGTGAAAGAAGGGATATAGGGAAAAAAGACTGAGCAATAATTCTTTCTGATATAGGAAATTCTTTTGTTTTTAGCTTCTAGTGAGTAATTATTTTGCTGTATATGTTACATTATAGATTGATGGATGATGAATATGGAGATGAGAATTCTATTTTGATCATTTATCTTCTTTTTAAGGTGGTAGGGCATCCGTTTACAAGCACAAGGAGATGGGTGATTTTTGGTGTTTGGAAAATGGTTTACATTAACCTCTTGCCCATTTTTTTCCTGGTGTATGAGGAACAGTGATATGAACCAGCAAGTTGATCATAATTCTATCCATAGTATGCAGTTTCGACCTGTACCGCTCGGTACGGGCGGTACGTACCGGTTCGACAGGATATCGGTACGCGGACCGCCCTTTACCGGGCGGAACGCCTAATATCTCCCGTATCGGTCTATATGGAGATATATCAGGCGGTAACGATCGAAATTTCGATCGTTACCGCTCGGCACAACTCAGTAACGGTTGAAATCGATCGTTACCGCTTGGCACAGCTCGATAACGGTCGATTTCGACCGTTACCGCCGAGACTGCTACTTCGGTATCTCGATTCGCCGATTTCGACGTGCTATCGATCAGCGATACTCAACGGTCAAATTGATCGTTGGAGCCCTTTCTTATCTTTTTAAACACCTCTTTCCTTCTATTTCACTCCATTTCATTCTCCTACTCTTTTACACAATCTCAAACTCTTCTAAACTTTACAAAACATCGATTTGTGAATTTAATTGAAGCTAATTTGAGAAGATTAAGAGGAAGAACTTTCTAATCAAGAGGTATGTATTCTCTTTCTTTAATTAGAGAGTAATTAAGATATTTAATATTATGATTAATGTGTTTAGTATTGATTAATTTGAAATTAGAAGCTTATTAGGTCAAATATTTATATTTCACGCATATTAAATATTGAAAGATATTTATGATGGTAAAATAGGTTTAATTAGGTTTTATTAAAGTTATTTAATACTGCGATTAGTCTTTTTAGTGATGATTTAATCAAAATTTGATCGATTTTAGGTCAATTTAATGTTTTTAATACCTATTAGGGTATTTAATATGTTTATAGTGTTGAAAGAGAAGTAATTAGTTGGCAATTAACTGTTAATCATGTAATTAGTGTATCTAATGATGATTTCATCATAATTTGAACTATATTGGATTAAAATTACGTATCTAATGCTTCTTTTATGTGTTTCACGTATTTATGATGGTAAAATAGGTTTAATTAGGTTTTATTAAAGTTATTTAATGCTGCGATTAGTCATTTTAGTGATGATTTAAACGAAATTTGATCGATTTTAGGTTAATTTAATGTTTTTAATACCTATCAGGGTATTTAACATGTTTATAGTGTTGAAAGAGAAGTAATTAGTTGGTAATTAACTATTAATCATGTAATTAGTGTATCTAATGATGATTTTATCATAATTTGAACTATATTGGATTAAAATTACGTATCTAATGCTTCTTTTATGTGTTTCACATATTTATGATGGTAAAAGAGGTTTAATTAGGTTTTATTAAAGTTATTTAATGCTGTGATTAGTGATTTTTTATCGATATATGATCAATTCAATATATTTATTTGATTTAAATTTGGTAGAAGCATGACAACAAAGGAACAGCAACATGATGACGCTTGGTCTCATGCCAAAAAGTTAGATGGGAACCGTCATCATTGGCAATGTATTTATTGTGATTACATTGGCAAGGGTGGAGGAATAACTCGGGTGAATATGCATTTGGCCGGCGGGTATCCGGACGTTGTAAAATGCAAGAAGGTTCCGATGGAGATTCATAAATGTTTTAAAAGCAAGCTACAACAAGCAAAGGAAGATACATTAAAAAAGAAGGCAAGAGTTGAGAAAGAATATAGGAGGGCTACACAGAAACTAGTTTATGATCAGTATGAGGGCTGCGGCGATGAAGCCGATCCGAATCTCACAATTGGGATTCGTGCATCATTGGAGCATCAGTATATGGTCGATGAAGTAATGAGGCATCGACGACCTGACTCACAATTGGAGCACGGCAGTGGTAGTGGAATCCAGAGGTCGGCGAGTATGAGGCACCTAACTGCTCCTCTTAAGTTAGGCCGAACCAGTAGCATGAGGCATAGTGGACTCCGTGGTTTTATGAGAGGTCTTGGCAGGAGGTCTGCACCAGATATTATTGATATTGATCCGCAAGCCTATCCCTCACAAACAGCAAAATAGACACGGATTGATGATGCATACACAAAAGAAAAGAAGGCAATTTCAAAATGGTTCAACTTCCATAGGATTCCAGCCAACACAGCCCAAGGTCCATATTATCAGAACATGATCTCTTCTATTCAAAAGTCAGGCTCGGGTATCCAACCTCCAACACCGAAGGAGATTTACGGCATGTACTTAGATGAGGAGGTGACAGAACTGAAAGATTGGATCAAATCCTCGAAGAGGCAATGGGACGAATATGGGGTGACACTGATGTGTGATAGTTGGACAAGAACAACAATAATGAGTATCATCAACTT
Source organism: Musa beccarii (assembly GCA_024322285.1). Classification (NCBI taxonomy): domain Eukaryota; kingdom Viridiplantae; phylum Streptophyta; class Magnoliopsida; order Zingiberales; family Musaceae; genus Musa; species Musa beccarii. The sequence goes on from CM044402.1 coordinate 12,584,101, forward strand.
TCTTGTTTATTGCAACAGAAGAGTGGTTTTTCATAAGTCAATTAATGCTTTTGAAAAAATCCAAGATGCAAACTACATTGAGAGTTTGATGGACACTATAGTAGAGGAGATCGGACCACAGTATGTTGTCCAAATAGTAACCGACAATGGAGTAAATTTCAAGAAGGCCGGTTTACAATTAATGGTAAAAAGAAAAACATTATTTTGAACTCGATGTGTAGCTCATTGCATAGATCTAATACTGAAGGATATTGGTGAGCTGGACGCGGTCAAGAATTATGTAGCTCGAGCACAATCAATTACAAAGTTTATATATAATCATCATTGGGTCCACGCTTTAATGCAAAAGTATGTAAACGGTGAGATACTCCGACCTGGAGTCACTCGGTTTGCTACCAATTATATTGCATTAAAGTCATTACAGCAAAGATGACATGGCTTGAAGGCAATGGTCACCTCACATGAGTGGTCTGATTCTAGATATTCGAGATTAAGCGATGGAAAGAAAATAGAAAAGTCCATTCTTTCCTCTAGATTTTGGAACACCACGACAGAAATCATAAAAGGTGTGGAACCACTTTATGTTATTCTCCGAAAGGTTGATATGGACAAGCGTCCACAGATGCCGTATCTGAAATGTATGTTGATTCAAGCAAGAGATGAGGTCAGGAAAGCATTCAAGGATGATTTTAAAGCCGACCAATATATACGGATCATTGATCGTCGGACCGCAGTTCATATGGATCAGGATATCCATAATGCAGGTAAATTCATATTCAGAATAAATTAATTTATTATTTTTTATATAATAAAAAATTATACTAACAAAATTATGTCTTGCAGCATATTATCTAAACCTGGCAATTCAATATCGGTATACTCTCGGAACACAACATGATTTACTAATAGCACTACGAAATGTTATATATCGGCTCTTGCCAAACACTACTGATGCAGTTGATGCTCTTATGGAGGATCGATTATTTCGAGAAATAGTTGGTTCATTCTCCGATGTTGTAGCAGTATCGTGTCATTACACTATGGATCTTGGTGAGGAAAAGTTACATAATTGATTATCAATTATCAATTATATTTGATGTCAATTATTTGTTATGCTAATAAAATCTTATTTATATTTTTTGCAATTTAGTGGTGGCTACAATTTGGAGGGGATGTACCATATTTAAGAAAGGTTGTCGTTCGTGTACTTTCACAAACGACAACATCTAGCGGTTGTGAATGTAATTGGTCAACATTTGCATTGATTCACACGAAGATCTGTAACAAACTCTCATATAGACGGTTAGAGAAACTAGTATATGTCCATTATAATATGCGACTAAAGTTACGATGTGTTGAGCTGGATAAGGAGCCAGAGGAACCAGATATTGATCCCATTGACCTCCAATTCTACAATAAAGATTCAGAGTCGATGTTAGATTGGGTTGAAGTAGCAGAGAACCAAGAGAATCCTCTACTTGATGAGGTGGGAGATCCTTAGCGTCCTTCACATTTTATCACCGAGGCAATAGGTGACAAGTCCCCCTCGATCACAACATGACAGGAGTTCATCGAGTCAAATTGCTGGAGGAACTACAGACACCCAACAATCACAGTCGTCCGCCCAACGTGCAAAGGCAAAAGGGAAGGCAGTAGCATCAGTCGCATCGTTGGAAAGAATCGAGTCAGGTGACGAGACACCTTCACAATCGCATTCAGCAACTCGCTCGGCCCAGAGACATGACAGCAACATGAATAGTAGTGCCTCGACGGATGATGGCGGCGATGCCGGGCAATCGTTGGTCTCGTCTACACAACTTGAGGGTGGTGCATGGACCGAGGAGCAATATTTTACACATGCCACCCAAGATTCAGATCATGGAACTCGACAAGGTTCTCATCAAGTTTATGCACGGAAGGGGAAGGGGAAGGGGAAGGGGAAACCAGTGGATGAATTTGAGCAGATGCGACAGAGCCTACATGATGTAGACACAGAACGAAGCTCATCGTATTCACAGCCGTCATATTATGAAGAATCATATGACCAACAGCAGTATGGTGATAGTTGGTCATACTTCTCCAAGCAACAGTATGATACAGAGCAGTAGATCAGTAGCGAAAGTAGAAGCTCTGACATTCACCAATATATGCCTCATGAGCTGCCTCGGACAAATGTGATTCATGACGATCAGCCTACGATCATCACCACATTGATGCACCAATGGCATACGGTGTATCAATATACTATGTCGTGGGATCAATTTCATGATTGGGTCCAACAAACATATCATATTGATATGCAGATGTATAGGATCGAGGACCCCGATCCACCACCCGTGAAGGCACGTCGTTCGTTTTGGTGGTAGAATTAGCAATAAGGTATATCTACATATATGATTATTTAATTCATTTGAATTTTAGAGTTTATATTGTAACAAAATAGTCTAACAATTCAAATGATTTTTTTATAGATATTTTAATATTTACAGAAGGACAATATAGAATGGATCGAAATACCAACCTTGCACAAGACTAGTCTTTAAAGTCCGAAAAAAGATATGTGATACTATTCTTACCTAATTTACATTGATTTTGCTAAACTTATTGTATTACTATATTTATTTCTAACTTAAAAACCCTATCCTAACCTTTTTTTTTATTTTCAGGTATTTTCGGAGGAATTTACACCTAAATTAAGTGTACCGCTCGGTATGCCCCGGCATACCGCTCGGTACACGTACCATACCGACCAACTATCGGTACACCGGTACGGTACGGTATTGCAGACCTTGATTCTATCAAAGACCTTTTAACTATTCATGGGGGACCAATGACAAGAGCTAAACCTAAAAGGATGAAGATAGCTTTAACTTGTTTATTAGAAAGCATTTGGAAGGAGTAAGCTGGTCAAGACTCGGTCAAGATTCTATGGTTACAAAAAGAGCTTAAAATGTTCAACATGATCATGAAGAGAGAAAGACAAATTTGAAGATCTCATCTTGAAGAATAAAAGTCCATTCAGCCATATTGGATAATTTATAAATTAGGAATATGAATGTCATTTAATGTATTTAATATATTCATTCCCTTTTTACTTAGCCTTGTACTATATAAACAAGGCTGACTCTCATTGTAAAAAGACAATTTTGAGAAGTATAATCATCCTTCAACACTGGTGAGTGTTTTGTTTTTAAGTTCTTGCATGAACCTTGGAACTTATAAAGCTTTTCTGCTTGTGACTTTCAAAACCCAAAATCTTTGCTTTTCCTTTCAATTTATCAAACTTCTTAGTTTGCGGCGTTTTAAGAGAATTAAAGTGCTATTCTAATTATTTCATCAATTTTTCATTGATAAAGTGATTATAATAGTTTCTCTTACTTCAATCTTGAACGATCCATCTTGTTTTCAATTCATTGGAGGGTGTCAATTTGCATTCCATATGTATCATAGCTCTTTAGCTATCGGGGTGTATGGTTTCTAAGTTGATGATTTCATAGAAATAGTGTCTGGGCCATCAGTTTGCTTTATAGAGCATAAAGGTGTAATGAATTTCTTTTATTGTCCATGACTTACTATAATTGTTATGTTTTACAATAGACTTTAATTAGGTTATGTTCTTAAGAAAATAATTTTGGTATTAGACTGCAAATGATAAGTTCTCTTGAAATGATAGATATGGATTGGGTTTGTGCTGCTCCAGACTTATGGTTTTTTCTTGGGTTTTCATTCTGTGTTAGTTCTGTCACCTGGTCGAAGGCATTGGTGGAAGTGATGTTGGTGCATTCTTGTCAATTTTTTGTTTCTTTTGCCTGGTAAATAAGTTCATGATTCTCATATTTTAAGCATATTTAAGTCCATTCTGAAATTATTTTCTCCATTTATTTTCTTTAATTATCATAACCTATTTATTTTGCATCTGACTTTTTTATTTTCTACTTGATATTATTTTGGCTGGATGTATTGTCAGTAGGCAATTCTTTATTGCTGTTGGTTTTATCCATGTGTTCAGTAGTAAATTGGGCAATGGTGGTCAGACTTGGTGTCCCAAGTGGAAGGTTATTGCTGCAATTTTATCCTAACAATATGTCATGTTATGGAAGTATTTTCTTATCTAATTTGTATGTCTCATGATCATCCGTTGTTCTTTTCTTGTTCTTTTTTTTTTCCTTAATGTTTTTGGTGGTTACTTATCTTTCTGTTTTTTTTTTGTTCTGGGAATAGATGGAGGAGTTCCCTATTTGTTCACTGGGTTTGCCAGATGGACACATAAAAAAAGATAGGATGGCATGGTTAGTCGATAGATCTGTCTAATCACATATGCTTGCACGTGAAATATGACAATGTGACATGGTAAGCAACAAAAAGGAAAGGATAGTATATAAATTGCTGAATCAAAAGTAATTGGCAGGAACATCAGTAGGGAAGAACATAAAGATGGAAACTGGAGGAAGTACAAATAAAAGAAAGAGATATTACAGGTGGTGCTTGATTGAAATGTTCTTATTTCCAATTCTACCATATTAACACGTGGATGACCTAGAAAATCAATCCCAATTTTTTCTAATAAATTAGATATTTCTCTCGTTCTGACTCTCAAAGACCCAAAGGGAATCTGGACATAGTTAAACTGGCGAAGGTCTCAAAAGCTAGGATTCACTGATATGACAACTAATACAAATCCTATTATCAACTTGATGACCTTTGAAATAGGAAAATAAATAAATAAAAATCTCAAAAGTAGAAATGACCAAGAGCCTAGACCTATTACTGACTTGGTTAACTTGACCCAAATTTAATTCAAATCCTCAATCTTGATTGTACTGCATCGAAGCTTGGCAAAATTGGGTTCAGAGCATATACTCTGTGATTTGCCTCACAATTTGTCATTCGTGTTTGAGAAGTGTGTAGAATTCGAATAACGTGGCTAGGAAGTGCCCAAGTTTATTATAGTGGTCAAATTATTTTTTTAGTATGTGAGATAAGAACCGGATAGTCTCCGTGCTTTGAGAATTCGAATAATGTGGCTATGAAGTGTTCAAGTTTATTATAGTGGTCAAATTATTTTTTTAGTATGTCAGATAAAAACTGGATAGTCTTCATGCTTTGACATGCTTCCTTTGTCTTTGGAAAATTATTTGTCAATCTTTCTTAGGTTTACTTATATTTTTGATTAATTTTTTATTTTCAAGTTCTATGAGACATCAATAATCTTCTAGATACCAAATAGTAAATGACCCAAAAAGAACTCAGATCAGAATACATCTAATTAAGATATGCTTAATCATAATTTTCATACTTTCAGTAACTGCATCAGATTAGCTCTTGCTTTGTTTCTCGGATACTTTATTTTATATTCAAGCATTACCTTTTTCTTGTTACATATCACTTCATGTACTGTGGTCCAATTGTATTTGTGTTCTTCCTTTGCTCTTTTTGAATTGGACAATGGCATAACAGTGTCTTCTATATGACACTCAAGCATTACCTTTCCTCCTATATCTATTAGACAATGGCATAATAGTGTCTTCTGTATGCCACAGAACTGAATTGTTCTAATGAACCAGTTTCTGATTATATCCAAAGGATTGACTGTCATAATGAACCTAATTCTGACAATAGCATGTCTTTTGGATTTACTGAGAACATCAATAACAAGTTTTGTACATTTGTAATTGTGTCAATTTTGCTCTTGGATTTATTTGGACACTATCTTCTTTCCAAACAGCATATATATCACTCCTCATTATGTATGAGTTCATTCTTCCTGTTAAGCAATCAGTTCATTTCTTTTTCAGTGAATGTGCATGCACAGTTCAAGTATCCAAATTAATTGTTTCTGGGCAGTTTGTGGAGTGGGCAATATTTTGTGTTGCTTCCCTTCTAATCTTTGGTGGTAATAATCAAATGCAAGTATAAAGTCATCAAAGATTTCATGCGAATAGGAGACTAGTAACAACAAAAGATGCATCATTTGTTCTAGATCTTCTTCTTTACTGTTTGTCGTTTGTTTTGTGTAAGCTTCATAATTTCATATCGTATCGGCATTTCGAGCTCAGTTCGGTACAATACGATATGAGCATACTGAGCGGTATGCTCTGGCATACCGATCGATATATATATATATATAATAATAATAATAAATAAGTTGAAAGAAAAGGATGATGTCATCGAGGCTACTTCTCCCTGCACGGATAAGGAGAAGTCACCAACGACATCGAGGCCTCATTGGTTTCTTCTCCCCATATGGGGAGAAGAAACGAGGCGACGTCGCCGAGGCTTCTTCTCCCTACGCGGATGAACAGAAGTTCCCGACGATGTCGAGGCCTCGTCGCCTCAGACAAGGAGGAGGCGACATTTCATCTGCGGCGTCTGGAGGGAGGGCGGCGACATATCGAGATCGTTGAGGGAGAGCAGCGTCGGATCTCTAAGTTCTCCCTTTTCTTCTCCCTCTTCCTTCTCCCTCGACTAATATTGCTCGGTAGCGGGTGGCGACAATCGAAATCGACTATTACCGACCGATTTCGGACGATAATGGGGTGGAAACAGCCCTAGTCGATGGTATTGCCCGATAGCGGGAGGTCCGCGTACCAGTCTATTGGCAGACTGGTACGTACTGCCTGATACAGGCGGTATAATTCGAAATTAAAATCCTTGGTTTTGTCACATATCTTTGTTAAACTTCTCTAGATGTCAAATGGTGGAAAACCCTAAAATTTTTGTTTCTTGTTAGTTCTTGCCTGACTTTTTTTTTTGTAAGTGAAAGTAATTGGATTAAGTATAAATTTGTACAAAATAGCTTTGTCTACACAAGCCATAGACTAAAACCTGAAATCTCTTAGAGCAGTCTTGGAGAGTGCACCCCATCTCAAAAAGGTGGAATGGTCTCACTCCACTAGACTCATCTCCAAGAGTAGTCAAACAAAAGGTAGTCATGGCTACACATGCTGCAGACTATGGCTCCTTACTATAATCAACAAATAATAAAATGTAATGTCTAGACATACCTAGACTACTTGTGAGTACATCACATTATTAAAACATATAACTACGAAATACATATAGTTCTTCAACATCATTCCTGAGATCATTAACTAATAGTAAAATTGAATATGATAAAAATCCCTTTCTCTCTTTGTGTTAAGTGCTCCGTTTTTAGATCTTGCTCCAGAAATCATCTTTAGTCTCTAAGAATCTCTATCAGAAGTTGAGTTTTGTTTGTGTTTTGACACTCAAAGATTCTCCCACACCTCTTCTTCCAAATCCACCAGATAGCATATCTGAAAGTAATCTTTGCCAATTGTTTAAGAGGCCATTTTCTTAAGAAGCTTTGCATGAGTTTTTTTAGTTCTTGATACAAGTTTGGCTATGGTAGACTATTGAGTTCAAATTTCTTTAAAATCTCCTTCTATATCCAATTAGTGGTCACAAGCAAAATAGAGGTGGTCAACATATTCTTCCTGTTGCATACAAAGGGAGCATCGGTTGATAAGATAAATACCTTTTCTTTTCATACTGTCCATTGTAGGTAGTTTGGCAAGAAGGGCCTGCCATGTGCATAAGGAATGTCTCTGTGAGCCTGGTCTATCCCATGTCCAACTGCTTGGGATCCATTTGTTGTTCCTTTGCCTGATTTGATTTCATGCTAATATAGCACTAAATTTTACCATTATCATTATCCCATGTCCAACTGCTTGGGATACATTTGTTGTTCCTTTGCCTGATTTAATTTCATGCTAATATAGCACTAAATTTTACCATTATCATGAAGCCAAATAAGCATATATGAAGAGTTATTCCTGATTGGAATAGCTGTAATAGTCGGTCAAAGTGATAACATTTCGGGGGAAATAGGATTGGGAAGACACCAGGTGCCATTAGCAATGAACTCAGAAATCTTCCAATCTTTAAGAGCCCCAAGATCTCTTCGTACTCTATCACCATATAATTGGAATATACTTTTCTCATTCACCGAAGGATCATACCACATATTAGTGCTGGTCCCGGAAGAGATTACATAGGAAATGTTATTGATTAGTCAATTTCTTGCCTTTAAAATTCCTTTCCAAGTAGCAGAATGATATGTTTTTGTTGAAGCTTCCCAGATTAATTCCTTGGATAAGTACCTAGTAGAAACCCATTTTGACCATAAGAAATATTTGTTTTGCAAAAGATCCCACAATTACAGTACCAAACAAACTTTATTCCAATCTCTAATATTTCTCAGATTCAGAATCCCTTCATCTTTCGGTTTGCAGATGCTGTATCAATTTACCATATACATTATCTATGTCATTTCAGAAAAAGTTCACAAGGAGTCGTTCAATATTCTGGAGAAGTCCAACAGGCAGAAGAAATGCATTAGACCAATAAATAGAGAAGTACAACACAGATTGGATGATTTCAAGTTGTCCTGCTTTGGAAAGAAGTATATTTTTTCAGAATAAAATTTTATTCTTTATTTTTTGCAGGATAGGCTGACAGTGGGTTTTGTGAATGCCAATGGATAAGAGTGGGAGACCCAGATAAGGAATTGACAGACTTCCCTTACTAACCCCTAGAATTTGTGCAATAAAATCTTTATCTTTAATGTAAGGACCCATATAGACTTTACTTTTCGTATGATTTAGCTTAAGGCTAGAAATTATACCAAAATCTTTCAGAATAGTGGCTAGATTCCTCATTGAAGTAGAATCATTCCGAAGAAAGATAATAATATCATTTGCAAAAGTTATGTGGGATAGATTAATAGAACCAGCATGGGGTACCTTAATGCTGCTATCAAAGATTGCCTTTTCCAACATATAGCTGATTCCTTCCATTCCAATTGTAAAGAGATAAGGAGAAAGTGGATCTCCTTGTCGGATGCCCATTCATGCTTCCAAAAAATCCAATAGGTGAACCATTGAAGAGAATCGAAAATTTTGGAGTTTTCAAACAGCATTGAATCCAATTAATCCATTGTTGAAGAAAGTTCATATTGAGGAGCATTCTGTAGATAAAGTGTCTATTAACTAAATCAAAGGTTTTTCATAAATCAGCTTTAAAACATATTTTTGTCCCTTTTGTTTTTGAGTGTAGATTCTTTACCAAGTCATTAGCAAGAAGAACATTATGATGTATACTTCTCTCTTTAATGAAAGCAGTCTGATGAGGACTGATAATCTTGTTCATAACCTTTTGCATTCTATCTGCTAGCACCTTGGAGATGACCTTGTAAATAAAGTTTCATAATGAAATGGGTCGATAGTTCTCTAGTGAATTTGCCCCTATATTCTTGGGAGCTAAAGAAATAAAAGTGGAATTCATCTCTTTAAGGATACGACCTGAAGAGAAAAAATGTTTGACAAGCTTTAATCACATCATTGTCGACGATAGACCATGCAATTTGGTAAAATTCAACTGGAAATCCGTCCGGACCAGGGCTTTTATGCTTCGGTAAGTTAAAGACAACTCTTATAATTTCTTCATTTGTAATTGGGGCGTTGAGGATTGATATTGCATCCGAATCAAGCTTTCTAATAGGCTCCACATGAATTTATTAAGCTCCTCCTCTTGATTAAGTAAGGAATAAAAATATTGCTCAGTGTGTGCTTTAATCTCATCCAAATCCTCAATAAGTTTACCATCTGTCTTTACATTTGTTGATATAGTTAATGACCCTTCTAGTAGCAATGACAGTATAGAAGAACTTAGTATTGGAATCCCCTAGAGTAAGCCAATGTTATCGAGATTTCTGTTTTACAAAACTTTCTCTTGCTTTAAGGCTTGCATAAAGTTATCTCAGGCTTCTGCCTCTTTGCAGATAAGATTCTCATTAAGGGGCTGAAGATGCAGCTCATGTTGCATTGCCATTAGCTCTCTTTTGCATCAGTGATTTAAAAAACGCTAAGCGCCAAGGTCTAAAATCGCCCTAGGTGTTAGCCCGAGCGAAGCGAGGCGCTAAAATATAAAAAATTATAAATATAATTAAAAAAATATAATTATTTAAATAAAAATATACTATTAAATAAAGAAAATCTAAGATACAAACTCACAATGTCACATTACTAAAAAGTTTCAAAAATCAAAAAATAAAATTTTACATCAAAGTCATTCATCATCATCAATATTATTGTCATTTTCATATAAATCATCTTCATTGAATTCATCCTCTTCATCTTGTCTTTCCTCTTCATCAAAATATGTTTCATTCTCAATATCTTCAACAATAGCAGGAGTCGAGCTTGATGCTTTTGTACTTATTTTTCTCTTTGTCATCTGTCTTGTATATGTTTGTAATTCTCCAGCACCTGAAGCTCTTGCCACATCTCCCCATGTCAATCTATCATATCTTCAAATACAAGCTTGTCTTCGGCATCTTACAAGTTGGCACCCATTTCTCCCACCAACCACTCATTTGAATCATCAATATCTTGTAATGAGATTGGATCAATTGTATTTCGCAAATTATGACGAGCCTTCAAAGCTTGATTATACTTTATGTAAACAAGATCTTGTAATCGCTGATGTTCCAACCGGTTCCTTCTCTTTGAGTGAATACATCGTAAGTCATCATATAATTTAAAAATATATTAATATATCTATCTAAATAAATAAATTAATTGAAACAAAAATATTTATTGATTCTTACATTGCTCAAAGACACCAGCCGGTTTACACTGACAGAAGCACTACATGTCAAACTAAGTACTTTGATAGCAAATTGCTGTAAGTTCGGGGTAGAATTTCCAAATAGACTCCACCATTCAGTTACAAAATTTATATTATTATTAGCAATAACATAATAACATACTATCAATGAAAATTAATTATCTTAAATTATTAATACCCGGAGACGTAGTTGTCCTGGATCGAATTGCCATTGGGATTTCAAAAAGACCTTCGGCATTTTTATACAGAGATAATTCACGAATAATCTTATCTTGCACTTCAACGCTTGGAACTAATCTTGTAACGCACTAGTATAACCCATTCAAAACTTCTGCATCAAACTCAACAGATTTAATCGTATAAAAGAATTCAGGGTTCAAATAATATCCTGCTGCATGTAAGGGACGATAAAGTTGACAATTCCATCTTTCGTCAATGATTGTAAAAATTTTCTCATATTTTTTTTTCATTTTCATTAAAAGACCTTTTAATCGTCTCCTTTGCTCTATCCATAGCTTCATAAATATATCCCATTGCAGGTTTATTTTCATTATCCACCAATCGAAGGACTCGAACAAGAGATCCTATTACCTTTAATATATAAACCACATGATTCCAAAAGGATGACATTAAGATGATATCAGTAGCCCTCTTGCTTTTTGTTTCTTTTATCCATTTGTTTGTCACCCATTTCTTAGAAGTAAACATATTTCTCAGATTATGTTTTTGACGATGCACACTCTGTAATGTCAAGAATGAAGTAGCAAATCGGGTGACACCATATCTCACTAATTCTTTGTTGTCTGTGAATTCTCTCATCATATTCAAAGCCCTAGTATGATTATAAAGAAATCCAACAATAAAAATTGTCCTTTCTAAAGTTTTCTTGATGTCTGGGATCTTTCCAATATCCTCCAACATTAAATCAATACAATGTGCTGCACATGGAGTCCAATATAAGTGCTCTCTTTTTGATTCAAGTAATTTACCTGAGACAAAAGATAACAAAAATGATAAGACTTACGAGTTTAATACATTTAATTGAAGATAAAATAATTAAAAATTTAAAAAATTTAAAAGATGAATATTACCAGTTAATACATAGTTGCTTCCATTGTCAGTTATGACTTGAACGATATTTTATTCTCCAATTTCTTCCACAAACTTATTAAGTAAATCATATATCTTATCTTCAGATTTTACAAAAGATGAAGCATCTATTGACTTCACAAACATAGTCCCTAAAGAATAATTAACCATAAAATTAATTATACTCCTGCGTCTCCTATCAGTCCAAGCATCTGACATAATAGAGCAACCATGTGTTGCCCATGATTCTTTATGACCCTTTAGTAAGTCATTTGTATAATTCAACTCTTTTTGCAACAATGGAACTCGCATCTCATAATAACTTGGTGGTTTTAATCCTGAACCATATCTTCCAATAGCTTCAATCATTTTCTTAAAACTATCTAAACGAGTAGTACTAAGAGGAAGACCAGCCTGATAGAAGAAGCAAGCAATGTGCTGAATTGTTCATCCTCTTATTTCTTTATCACAACCATCACTTATATTTGTTTATCTAAATTTTGATCCTCCTGCTTGCCCTTGTTGTTTCTATGATCTTTGAAACATATACAGATCCATCAGTCATTTTTTAGCCTTTTTAGTACTCACAACTTCTTTTCCTTGTTTGTCAGATACTTTTTTCCCACTTTAGTTAATACTCAAAGAATAATCTTCTTCGTCCCTGAGATATTCGACATCATCTTTTGATAAATTCCCATAAGATTCATTCTTTGTTATCTTCTTTTCATTCATATAACTCAGCAACTCTTCTTTAATCTCAGGTGGACACTTTTTGCAAGCTGTTGTATTCTTGAAATTTTCTACTAGATGTTGTTTTGCACGAAAAATATCACATTTAGTAGTCTTGTCGCAGAACATACAGGTCATTGCATTAGGATCTTTCGGATCCTTTAAATAATTGTACTTCCATACAGGATCTTTTTTTAATATCATCATAGAATCAATTGAGTTGCTCTGAACACTTGCCATTTATCTTGAAACCTAACAATAATTTCAAATAAATAAAAATTAATAGTATAAAAAATAAAATAAAATATTATTATTTTAATAAATAAAAAAATTCTGTTAACAAGATATCATTATGATAAAAATATCTTGTTGACGATATCTTTATTCTGAATCTTTATCGTTATCAACGTAATATACTTTATCAGATATCTTGTTATTTTTAACAAAGATATTGTTAACACAATAAAGATATCTTTGTCAAGCTCGAAGCAAAAGTGATGCGGGAGCATCCGAGACTACTAATCAATCCTTAAGTCATGGGCTGATTCCTTCGGCAAAACAAACACTATCGGGACTTATTCCTGCCAAAACTAACCGGTTACAACTTCGATGGGATAAGGAATGATGATACCAATAACTAACTTTGTTCTTTGATTGATGCTATATCAAAGAGGAGTTATTCAGGATAAGATCCAAAGTGATTTAATGCTCTTTGGAAGTGGAGATTTCTTTGGTTATTATTGGTGAATGAATTCATTATTTCAATCTTGTTTGTTTGGGTAGTTTCCATTGTTTGTTTGGGTAGTTCCGTTATTTCAGTTTTGTTTGTTTGGGTAGTTCCATTGTTTGTTTTTCGAGTCTAATGTCTATATAATGAGACATTCTCATTTGTAAGGGAGGTTGAATGAATGAAAATTGGTGAGACTTCCTCTACGTGAGTGAATATCTTCGGAGAGTGGATAACTCCTTGCGGTCTCTTTATATCCTTGAGCGTGGATTCCTCCTTGGTGGTGAGCCAAAAGCCCTTTATCCTTGGTGGTGATATCTTTAGGCCTTGGTGGTGAGCTTCTACTATCCCAAGTCCTTTATCCTTGGTGGTGAAATCTTTAGGCCTTGGTGGTGAACTTCGTAGATCCCGATCCTTATCCTTGGTTGGTGGCGTGACCTTTATACCTTGGAAGAAGATCGTTCTATTTTATTTTTTTGGTGGTGAACTGCCCATTTTCTCGAAATCGCGCAGCCCTGAAATTTTCTGTTCGGAGTCACTCGCCCACGCACGCATCAAATTGGTATCAGAGCTCAAGGTTTGAACTTATCTTGAGTGATTCCTTTGTGTTGTTATCTTCTACTTACCATGAGTGACGAACAAGTTCCACGAGGCTTGACTTTGGAGCAAGCGCACGACCTACGGCGAGATCGTGCTATAGAGAATCTCCAAAGGCAAATGGAGCGAGTCCTCAATCTTCTAGAGGATCCAGCAAGACAAGGCCAACCGGAGAGGCGTCCGAATGATCGACGTTGGCGTGACAATTTGGAATCTCGTCAAAGTTATAGTGGCGATTCCAATTCCCTCTGGGGTAACTCTAGTGATTCGATTCTCATATCCAAAGACGAAGAGGAGGCATAAGGAAAATAATCGAGACATTAAAGTAGCGTTCTGAATTTGAAGGTAATCTCAATCCTGATGACTTTGTGGATTGGCTACACACAATCGAACGGATTTTTGACTTCAAGACCTACTCGGATAAGAAGAGGTGTAAGGTTGCTGCCATAAAATTGACAAAGTATGCTTCTCTATGGTGGGAGAATCTAAAGCGTCAACGAGCAAGAGAAGGAAAAGACCAAATCAAGTCTTGGGAAAAACTCAAGAAGTTGATGAAGAAGAGGTTCTTACCCGATAACTATAGACAAGATCTTTTCCTAAAACTGAACTCCCTAAGACAACAAGGGATGAGTGTTGAAGAATACATCTGTGAGTTTGAACAACTCAAAATGAGATGTGACGTTCCAGAAGTTCCAGAGCAAACCATCGCTCGTTTCCTTGGCGGCTTGAATAGAGAAATTGCTGATGTGGTTGAACTTCAACCGTATTGGTCCTTTGAAGATATTTGTAAGCTAGCCATAAAAGTTGAGAAGCAACTGAAAGGCAAGAGGTTTTCCTCCAGAACCTCACCCAAGGTGACATCCTATTTTAAGGATGCTTCCTCAAGCAAGATCGAGAGCACGTCAACCAAATACAAAGGAGAGGAGAAGAGTGCAAAGCCTTCCAAAGAATTTCGGAAGAAACTTGAAGGCGATACAAGGAAATGCTTTAAGTGCCACGGTTATGGGCATTTTCAAGCAAATTGTCCGAATCGGCGAGTTATGACTCTTCAAGAAATTGAGAAAATCAATTCAGCACTTCTAGAGGCTGAAAGCAATCCAGACCAAAATGGTTCTGAATCTGAAAAAGAAGAAGAAGTTATGGAGAAGGCTGATGATGGTGAGTTGTTGGTGATACGGAGAGCATTACATGCCGAGATATCTCCCGAAGAGAATGAGCAAAGGGAGAACATCTTCCACACCCGTTGCACCATTAACGGGAAGGTGTGTATGACGATTATCGATGGAGGAAGCTGCACCAATGTCGCCTCGACAACCATGATTGAAAAACTGAAGCTACCAACATCAAAACATCCTCAACCTTACAAGCTTCAGTGGCTTAGCAAAGGAAGTGATGTGAAGGTAACTAAACGAGCCCTTATATCATTTTCCATTGGGAAGAGTTATCAAGATGAAGTTCTATGCGATGTTATTCCCATGGATGCATGTCACTTGTTGTTAGGTAGACCTTGGCAATATGATAGAAAGGTTGTACATGATGGGTATAAAAACACATACTCTTTTCACAAGGAACGAAAGTGCATTACTCTTGCATCTTTGAAACCGAGCATGATACATCGAAATCAACTGGGAAGGGAAACACTAGTAAGGAAAATCTCTTCTTGAGTGAAACACGAGTTAAGAGAGCCATTACCAAACAGAAAAATGTATTTGCTTTGCTTAGGGTTGAGAAAAGAGTGAGAAAGAGAGACCTATACATCCGAAAATGCATTCCTTGTTAAGAGACTTTGCAGATATGTTCCTGAAGAATTGCCATCCGGATTACCTCCAAGAAGAGGTATTGAGCACCAAATTGACTTGCTGCCCATTGCCCCTCTACCAAACAAAGCAAAGCATATAGATGCAACCCGGAAGAAACAAAGGAGTTGCAAAGACAAGTCAATGAACTTATTGACAAGGGGTATGTTCGAGAAAGTATGAGCCCATGTTCGTTAGGCTCTACTGCGTACAAAGAAGGATGGAACATTGAATGTGTGTCGATAGCCGAGCCATCAACAACATCACTATTAAGTACAAGTGGCTATCACCAGATCCGAACGCAGAAAAGAGATGAGTGGAAAACGACTTTCAAGGAGTCTTATAGGAAGAAAGCTAATAAGCATCGGAGGAAGACTCATTTCTAACCTGTTCTCGAGAGAATTGGCGAAAATGCGCACAAGATTGATCTTCCTGGAGAATATGGAGTTTCGCAACTTTTAATGTAGGTGATCTTTCTCCTTACTTGACGATGATGACTTGTCGATTTGAGGACAAATCTCAAACAACCGGGGAGAATGATGCGGGAGCATCCGAGACTACTAATTAATCCTTAAGTCATGGGCTGATTCCTTCGGCAAAACAAACACTATCGGGACTTATTCCGCCAAAACTAACTTCGGTTACAACTTACTTCGATGGGATAAGGAATGATGATACCAATAACTAACTTTGTTCTTTGATTGATGCTATATCAAAGAGGAGTTATTCAGGATAAGATCTAAAGTGATTTAATGCTCTTTGGAAGTGGAGATTTCTTTGGTTATTATTGGTGAACGAATTCTGTTATTTCAATCTTGTTTGTTTGGGTAGTTTCCATTGTTTGTTTGGGTAGTTCCGTTATTTGTTTTGTTTGTTTGGGTAGTTCCATTGTTTGTTTTCGAGTCTAATGTCTATATAATGAGACATTCTCATTTGTAAGGGGAGGTTGAATGAATGAAAATTGGGGAGACTTCCTCTACGTGAGTGAATATCTTCGGAGAGTGGATAACTCCTTGCAGTCTCTTTATCCTTGGAGCGTGGATTCCTCCTTGGTGGTGAGCCAAAAGCCCTTTATCCTTGGCTGGTGATATCTTTAGGCCTTGGTGGTGAGCTTCTACTATCCGAAGTCCTTTATCCTTGGTGGTGAAATCTTTAGGCCTTGGTGGTGAACCTTCAGAGATCCCGATCCTTATCCTTGGTTGGTGGCGTGGCCTTTATACCTTGGAAGAAGATCGTTCTATTTTATTTTTGGTGGTGAACTGCCCATTTTCTCGAAATCGCGCAGCCCTGAAATTTTCTGTTCGGAGTCACTCGCCCACGCACGCATCAAAAAGGAAGAAGAAGATCAAGCCTGTCGACAGCGGTGGGAGCGGGGAGAGCGAGCAGCGGCGAGCAGGTAGGAGCGAAAGCGGCAAGCGTTTGGGCGGAGCGTAGGCAGCGAGCAGCAGAGCGAAAAGCGACGAGCGGACGGGCGAGCGAGCGATGGCGAGTGATGGCGAGCAAAGCAGGTAGCGGCGGCGGCAAAGCGGCAAAGCAGCAGAGGTTAATCGCGAGGTTTAGGGTTGGGGAAATTGATTTATCGGTGATTTAGTTGGTTCAATCGAACCAACTAAATCACAATAGACCGAACCAGATGTAAAAATCTGGTTCGGTCGCTCGGTTTAACCTCGGCGCTCGCTCGAAGCGCCCGACGCCTGGGCTCGAGCAAGCGCCCAATCGGCGCCTTTTTGAAGCACGCCGTTTGGAAGCCGATCGAGGCGCTCGGGCCTCGCCTCGCCTCGCCCGAGCGCTTAGGCGAGCGCCCGAGTGCCTTTTTAAACCATTGTTTTGCATAACTGGACCCCAGTGGTAATATTGCCAAAGGTGTTTGTATTCCACTCCTTAAGTGCTGCTTTACATGCTTTCAACTTTCGACATAAGATGAAAGGGAGAGAACCATGCTCATTAACGTTCCAAGCTGATTTGATAACCTCGAGGAACTAAGGGTGAGTACTTTACATGTTGAAGAATCTGAAAGGTTTCTTGTCTTTGGGTGTTGCTTTGTCTGCGTGTATATACATTAAAGAGTGATTGAAAAACAATTGAGTATCATACTCAAGAAGTGAATCAAGGTAAATTTTTAACCGTTCTTGATTAATCAAACACCTATCGAGTCGAGCCATTATTTTCCTATAAGCTACACCTTGATTACTCCATGAGAGCTAATCACCTACATATTTTATATCAATCAATGCAGCAGTATTTATGTAATCATTAAAACTTTGAAGCTCGAACAGTATTAAAGTCATTAAGAACAATCCAAGGCACTTGAAGACAGTTATTTGCAATGCTAATCAGATTAGTCCATAAAATATTTCTTTCATGCATACTGTTCGAAGCATATATACCAGTAATATGGAATTAATAGTCATTCTTTTTGTCCTCTGCCTTGAGATGGATGAATTGTTCAGTAGCGGAAATAAACTAAGCACTAATAAGATTGGGATGCTATAAGACCCATATTCTACCGTAAGTGTCACAAGAATCATTGGTAAAAAGTTTCACCTCCGGCCATATTAAATTCTTTTGAACACGAACATGAGATGGTTTAATTTTTGTTTTCACAAGAATAATAATATCAGATATGGCAGACTTGATTATTCTATTGAGCTCCCGACATTTTTTAGGTTTATCAAGTCCACGAACATTCCAATAGGTTATCTTCATCAAAAATAAAATCAGGTGGGAAAGGAAGTAAGGGATTCTTCCTAGGTAGAAGGAAGGATGTGCAACTTGGGGGGACAGTACCATCCTTATTCTTATCCTTAAATTTTGTAATTTTCTTCCGCACAATATCCTTATCTTTTAAGCCTTTAGTCATGTATTTATCCACTTCATCCATAGCTTGCAAATGTTTAAACTTAAAAGTACCTTGAGTAAAGAAATCCTGGTTGGCGGGGTTTGTTGAAGTGCAATTAATTGGTTGAGGCACAATGTCCTGGTTGGTGAGCCTTTGTTGAGGCATAATGTCCTGGTTAACACGAGGAGTGGATCTTGGAGATGAGGTTGTTGGGGTGCGAGTACCATGGGAAACTTCTTTTGTGGAAGGCTCCGACATAATAGGAAGAGATGAAGTTCTTGACTTGTCCTTCTCCTATCCGCGGTGCTCCCCTAGTGAGTTAGAATGCTCACTTGTCTTCGCCACCACCGGCGCTACTGCTACTGGAGGAGACTTGCCTTGTTCGTCAACAGTCATAATAGCAGCATCAACCTCGTGTTGAGGCGCCTGATGTGACTGGTAGACCTGAGTGATCTGTTTCTGAGTTTGCTGACAAGCTCCATTTGCATGGTTAAAATACAAGCAAATCCTACGTCATTGTGGCTTCTAAGAATATGAGACATGCACCTTACGGGTGTTCCCATTAAGATTATGATAAAAAACCTCATTTAGAAGATCACCATTAGAAGAAACCATTACACATGCTTGTACAAAAGCTAATCTCGTTTGTGCAGTTGTTGCCTTGTCGATATATAATGGCCATCTTAATGTGCTGCATAACTTTGCAATAAAACATCGACTCCAAAGATGCAGGGGAAGATCATGAAAGGATACTCATAAGGGAATAGACTATAGGCTGTCTAACTCCAAATGGACATCAAGGGACCAGCACCGTAGAATCATTGGATCACCGCGAATAGTCCAAAACCCTTCAAGGATCTATTGTAAATCTTCTTCAGAGTAGAGCTTTTATACAAAGAAACCGTTCTCCAGCATATAGAGATCAAATGCTGATGTCCCCCATCTAGCATTGATGAATGAGATAGCGGGAAATAGAATGTCTTGAGACTGACCACATAACCAATAAGCACCATAGACCACGTCTCAATCAGCTCTTTAGAATCAACAGCCTTATACATAGGAATCTTCTGATCAGCTTGGACTTTGTTAGAACCCTTGCAGATTCTAAGCTTGGGGTTGATCTCTTTAGGGGATCGGCCTCCTTGAAACTCTATAGGGGTTCCTTCCTCCAAGTTGTTGCTCAAAGGTTGCTAAAAGGATTGATCTATTCATGAAGAAAAAAGGTTAAGGCGCGGTAGCCCTGTATCGTGATGGATGCGATTTCTTTCGCCCGAATACAAGAAGAATGACTCAACCAAGATACTCGGAGGATGAGAACTACGTGACTGATCAGCAAAGGGTCTTTGTTGGCATTGCGTCGAGTCGTGGAATCGTGATCATAGCTGCAAAAGGGGCTGCCTCCTACTGATTGAACCTCTTGAAGACATGGAGGTCTAGGAGCATGAGGAAGAGGTCGCAGATGAAGAACAGCAGCCGGTTGATATTACGATGCATGCCCTTGCCGGTTACTCGAATCCGCAAACGATAAAAGTGGGAGGCCTTTTGAAGCAACAACCGATCACTATTCTTATTGACACCGGGAGCACTAATAATTTTATGAACAGCAAGGTTGCTGCCCGGATGGCCTTACCTATCAAGAATTGCAGCAAGTTTGACGTTAAGGTCGTCGACGAACGAATTTTGCAGTGTGATCGTAGGTGCCCGCGGGTGAAACTGTTGCTGCAGGACCAAGAGATAATTGCAGATTTCTTCCTCTCTCTTGATGATTATGAGGCCGTGCTCAGCATCGAATGGTTGACAACATTAGGAGATGTTTCCTGGAATTTTTTGAAACTAATTATGAAATTTTATAATAAGGGGAAACAGGTGATACTACGTGGGAAACGTGAGGGCGACGTAATGACGATTTGCACACTACGAATGGAGAAAGTTTTGCACAAAGCATGTAGCGGCTTTTTGGTATAACTTGAGCAGCAATCTAAGGAAGAGCCAATCGAATTTGAAGACCCAAACCTGCTTCCCTTGCTTGTTGAATTTTCAAATATATTTGATGAACCGCGCAGCTTACCTCTTTCCCACCGGCATGATCATCGTATATCGATTCTTCCGGGTAAACCTCCAGCAAATACTTGGTCATATCGGTATTCACATCTCCAGAAGGATGAAATGGAAAGGATTGTAAAAGAGATGCTCGAAACAGGAGTTATTTAGCCAAGTTGCAGCCCCTACTCTTCATCGGTGCTCCTCGTACGAAAGGACGAAATATGGCGAATGTGTGTTGATTATCGAACTCTCAACAGCATAACCGTCAAGGACAAGTATCCTATTCCAGTAGTAGATGAATTGCTTGATGAATTAAAGGGAGCACGAGTCTTCACAAAGCTGGACCTTTGATCCAGATATCATCAAATACGAGTGTGCGAAGAAGACATACCGAAAATCACCTTTTGAACACATAATGGCCACTATGAATTTCTGGTGGAATATCTTGGGCATATCATATCAGAGGAAGGTGTAGCGGTGGACCCCTTCAAAATTGAAGCAATGCAGAACTGGCCGACCCCGAGGAACATAAAATCGCTACGCGACTTTCTTGGTTTAACAGGCTACTACCGCAAGTTCGTGAAAAACTATGGAAAGATCAGTGCACCCCTTACTTCCTTGCTAAAAAAAGATGCTTTCTAATGGTTGGACAAAGCCACCACCGCCTTCGACGAACTTAAAGCCACAATATCGACAACGCTCGTACTAGCACTACCCGACTTCGGCAAGACTTTTATTATTGAAGCCGATGCCTCCGGAGTCGGAATTAGTGCTTTACTAATGCAAGATGGTTGCCCCCTCGCTTATACCAGTAAGGCGTTATCTCCTTCCTATCTCAAGATGACTATTTACAACAAGGAGATGCTCACGATTGTGCATACGGTGGCTGTACTTGATCGGGCGACACTTGATCGGACGACGCTTTTAAATCAAGACTGACCATAAAAGCCTAAAATTTTTCTTGGAGCAGAAGATATCTTCTCCCGAGCAACAAAAATGGGTAACAAAGCTTCTTGGATATGATTATGAAATAACTTACAAAAAGGGAAAAGAGAATGTTGTTGCAGATGCGCTTTCGCGGCTACTCGAGCAAATTGAATTTTCGGTTGTTTCACTTCCGACCAGCGATTTCCTTGAGGATATTAGGAGGGAATGACAAGATGATCCGAAGACCAGTAAGATCATAAAAAAATTGGAGGAAGCACCAAGCTCTGTGGCTCATTACAGTTGGGACTCAAAAGACTTGCGCTATAAGGGACGCATTTTGCTTGTGCCAAATTCTACTTGCATAAAGACCATCCTTCAAGAGATGCATTCCACACCTACGACCGGGCACTCCAGGTTCCTTGGAACTTATAAGAGAATTAAGCAAAATTTTTACTGGGTAAAGATGAAAAATATTATTGCTGAATTTGTAACACAATGTGATGTATGTCAACGACAAAAAGGCGAGACAGTGGCAAGTCCCGAAAAACTACAACCTCTACCCATCCCGGACTCAATATGGACTGATATATCAATGGACTTCATCAAAGGGCTTTCCCCATCACAAGGAAAAGGTACAATTCTTGTTGTGGTTGATCGCCCTACAAAGTATACTCGCTTTTGCGCTGTTCGTAATCCCTACATTGCTTCTAGTATTGCTCGAATCTTTATGGAGAATATTGTAAAATTGCATGGGATACTGAGATCTATTGTAAGTGATCGTGATAGGGTCTTCATGAGCAAATTTTGGACAGAGTTATTCCATATGCAAGGCACTAAATTGAAGATGAGTATCACCCACAAATCGACGGTCAGACTGAAGTGGTGAACAGGTGCTCGGAGACATACCTCTGTTGCTTCACCAATGATCGGCCAAAAGAGTGGACAAAGTGGCTTCCCTGGGCCGAGTGGTGGTATAATACAACGTATTATTCATCCACAAAATGTACTCCCTATGAGGCTATGTATGGTCGACCTCCCCCTGTAATCCCAAAATATGTGTTGGGTACCTCTAAAGTAGAACAAGTAGACAGGGAACTACAGGACAGAGACAAAATGCTGAAGTTGCTAAAAGATATCTCACTGCAACTCAAGCAAGGATGAAACAGTAATATGATCAACACAAAGGCGAAAGAGAATTTTCAGTAGGAGATTGGGTCTTCCTACGGCTCCATCCATACAAACAAACATCAATCCAGGCCAGAGCATCCATGAAGCTTTCACCTCGGTTCTATGGACCCTACTAGATTTTGGAGCGCATCGGAGCAGTAGCATATAGATTGGACTTACTCGTCAGCTCCCGAATCCATCCAGTCTTCCATGTGTCATGTTTGAAGCTCAAGTTGGGACAAAATGAGACAACCCAAAGCCACCTACCAAATATGACTACCTAAGGAGAGCTCCAGACCTAGCCGAGTACCATTATTGATCGACGGATCGTGACTCGACGACGACGACCCACTACTGAAGTGCTAATACAGTGGGCGAACCTACCAGCCGAAAATGCCACTTGGGAGAACTATTACGACTTGAAGATCAAATTTCCAGAATTCATGGAGCGTCAGCCTCGAGGATAAGGCTGATTTGAAGAGGGTGGGTCTATTAGGACTCTAGCCAGGAGAGTCCTAATTTAGTTTCATTGAAGGGGGCAAACATGTAAATCCTAAGTGCATTCATGTAAATCCTATTTAGCCGACCCCTATTAAAGAGGTGAAGAGGCCAGCTAGGTTAGGATTAGTTTGGAGGTTGCTTCTTAGAGAAGTATTAGGAGTTGATTAGAAGTAGGGGTCTTGAGTAGGAGTCCTATTAGGAGTTGGGGTTTAGAAGCCATATAAATAATCATGTATTCACCCTATTTTCTTCATGAATAGATCAATCATTTTAGCAACCTTTGAGCAGCAACTTGGAGGAAGGAACCCTTATAGAGTTCCAAGGAGGCCGATCCCCTAAAGAGATCAACCCCAAGCTTAGAATCCGCAAGGGTTCTAACACGTCGCCCCTTCCCTCGCCCTAGGGAGAAGCAGCCGCAGTCGATCGCCCTTGGGAGAAGCGGCCGCAAAATCACCCTAGTGAGAAGCAGCAGTCGCCCTTCCCTCGCCCTAGGCGTAGGCACCCTCGCTCGCCCGAGGTGAGATCGCCGACAACCCCAATCGCTCCTCTCTGTTCTCTCGATGAAAAAGAAGAATAACAGAGGGGCTTTCGTGGAGTTGGGGGGACGATCTGTCGCCACCGCCAGGGCCTTCACCGAGAGGGTGATCGAAAGCAGTGGGAGGAGGAATCGAGAAGGCACTCCTCGCGAGCGATGCACTCCTTCAAACTAGCACCATCGCCACCCCACCCCAATCGCTCAGAGAGGATTCTGAAGTGAGCATCTGACTACTATTCTAGTTCTTGCCTGACTGTTCTGTTATAGAAACTATATCACAATTGTCAGCACCGTGTCAAATGAAAATTGTTCTCTCTTTGTTACTGTGAATTGTAGCTAAACGGCCTCCTTTTAGATTTTTCTTTATTGATGATAACTTGTATTGGTTCCCTACCATGTCCTTTTGATTGTTATTTGTCAAGGTCATTCCTTCAGAATTAATTTGCCTCGTTTACAAAGCATGCAGAGAACCAGTGTATTTCCAGATGTTAAAAATAAATATTAAAACCTGAACCTTTTGTTTTGTTGTATTCTTCCAGCCGGTTTTTGCAATGCAGAGGGCCATTTGCTCAAAGGAGGCATCCTCTGGTAGATGCTTTGGTGGTTGCTGATGTACGAAAACGTCTTGAGGAGGGAATTGAGTTCCAAGGTGATCTGTTGAACTTCAGGAAGGATGGTTCTCCCTTGATGAACAGATTGCAGGTAACACCTATTTATGGTGATGATGAGACAATAACCCACTACATGGGCATTCAGTTCTTCACTGACACAGATGTTGATTTGGGACATCTGCCTGGTATTATGACTAAGGAAGCTGTGCGACCTCCTGATCACCTTACCATTGATTCGTTGTACCGAGCTATATTAACAGGGCATGGACATATCTGTCATGAGTTTTGCAGCCTGTTGCAATTGGGTGATGAGGTATTGTCGCATAAGATCCTGTCGAGGTTGTCACCGAGAGATGTTGCATCTGTTGGTTCTGTGTGCAAGAGGTTTTATCAGCTGACAAAAAATGAAGATCTCTGGAGAATGGTTTGTGAGAATGCATGGGGCAGTGAGACTACTCGTGCATTAGAAACTGTACCTGGAGCCCGAAGACTTGGATGGGGAATACTTGCAAGGGAATTGACCACCCTTGAAGTTGTTTCTTGGAGGAAATTGACAGTTGGAGGTGCTGTGGAGCCATCACGTTGCAATTTCAGCGCTTGTGCTGTTGGAAACCGAGTTTTTCTTTTTGGTGGAGAAGGTGTTAATATGCAACCGATGAACGATACCTTTGTGTTGGATCTAAATGCCAGTAATCCAGAGTGGAGACATGTCAATGTGACCTCTGCCCCTCCTGGTAGATGGGGCCATACACTATCTTGCTTAAATGGATCCTGGTTGGTTGTCTTTGGTGGCTGTGGAAGGCAGGGCTTGCTTAATGATGTATTCATATTAGATTTGGATGCCCAACATCCTGCGTGGCGTGAGATATCTGGCATTGCACCTCCTGTGCCCAGGTCATGGCACAGCTCTTGTACCGTTGATGGCACAAAATTGGTGGTTTCAGGAGGCTGTGCTGATTCTGGTGTGCTTCTCAGTGACACTTACCTATTGGATGTCACAATGGAGAAACCTATGTGGAGAGAGATGCCAGCATCATGGACACCTCCTTCAAGGTTAGGTCACTCACTATCAGTGTACGATGGCAGAAAAATATTGATGTTCGGTGGCCTGGCTAAGAGTGGACCCCTTAGATTGCGTTCAAGTGATGTGTTCACAATGGATCTTAGTGAAGAACAACCCAACTGGAGGTGTATTACAGGTAGTGGAATGCCAGGTGCTGGAAATCCAGCTGGAATTGGTCCTCCACCACGCCTTGATCATGTGGCCGTGAGCCTTCCTGGAGGTAGAATCCTGATATTCGGTGGATCTGTTGCGGGCCTTCACTCGGCTTCGCAGCTTTATCTCTTAGATCCAACAGAGGAGAAACCCACATGGAGGATTCTTAATGTACCTGGTCAACCTCCTCGATTCGCTTGGGGACACAGTACATGTGTTGTTGGAGGAACAAGGGCAATAGTACTCGGAGGCCAGACCGGAGAAGAATGGATGCTGAGTGAGTTGCATGAACTATCACTTGCGAGTTCTACTATTCAATAAGAGGATTATGGTAAGCCACTTTGAAGGTTTATCAAAATAGCTAATACATCAACTATTAAACAGAGAAGAGAAGTCATGTCCTGCTTATCAAACTATGTGCGTTTTCAAAGAAACAAATTGACAATCCTGATTTTGTTTTAGTTTTGTTTACACTCTGGACATTACATATATCCCCCTGATATTGATATAACAATTCTTAACATCTTTATAGTTTCCGTTCAGCATTTGCTGAGACTTATTAACTCTAAAAGGAACTAGCAAAGTTTCCATTTTGATTTTTCTGTGGCTTTTCTATTCATCTACTGGTATCCTAATCAGAAACTGAGTTGCCTGTGCACATTTCACTTGTATTACACGCTTTGGCTGAGTTGCTTTTCAACAGTCATACTCAACTGTAATGATTTTTTGTTGGAATCTCAAAATCTATCTATATTGCATGTTCATGCTGATGTTGCCTAGCCAGGATTTTTTTTCTAATCAGCTGAGTTAGTTTGTCACAGGCTTGACTTAAGGTATGCTTCGTCCTTGCATAGAACTGATGTCTTCTTATATCTTTTGTTGTTCCACGTCAGTTTTCTTTCAGTTTAATAGGGATTAATGTCCGAAGTAGAACTATCAAGACATTCTCAGATGACAAAGTAGGGAATAACTTGTATGTTTGCATTCCCTGAGATAAGTTGGGAATGAATTATATGTTTGTAAAACAATCTTATCGTACACCGAATGAATGTGTATTTATGCTTCGTGAGATGAGACTGATGTTGATGAAGTTGTTAAGAACTTTGGGACATAGAGAAGCATTATTTCTCTTTGAACCCACTTGATAGAAATTTACGTGTGAGCAATCGAATTGTAATGATTTATCCGTGAAGTGTATCTTACCTCAGATCTTATCCGATTCAAGTGCCTATTTTTCACTCAATTGCATATCGTATCCAATGAGCAGTGAGAGTTCGCTAGCAATGGGCAACGATGGTGCCCGCAGCATAGGCAGGTGGGGGGAGGAGCAGAAGGGGGAAGGGAGAGGAAGGGAGGAGAGGGCAGTATTATTTATGGTGAGAGAAGGGAGTGGTGGAGGCTATGACGATGGTGGTTCGAGGTTGCTGGTGGACGCGAAGCTTATTTTTATTAAATTAATAAAAAAATACTCCTGGATAAAAATCGATAAAAATCATTTAGGAGGTATCATTTGTTAAAAGTGAACTTTTTTAGGTAAAACGCTCTATACAATTAAGTCATCATCATAGAGAATAAGTGAAAATGGTTTGATTCTTTTTAAGTCATCATATACGTGAAAGGAATTTTTTTTTTATCTATACAATTATTCTCTATGCAATTCTTTCTAAAAATGGTCCTTTCCTAAAAAAAAAAAAGTTGAGCAATTATTTGTTTACAATGACAAACCACCAAGTCAACTTAAAGACGCTTCACCATATAGGAAAATAACCTTTTGTGTCATTTAGTCAAACACTCTAACACCTTAGAATTATTATCTTTGTACATCATTAATATGCTCATATTTTTTTTCCATTTTCTATATCATTAATTTGGACGATCAACCTCATGACCAATAAATAGCTTTCTTTCATGGAGAAAAATAGGGTGTAATGTGTTAGATATTTTCTTAACAACTTAAGTCACCTGATAATTAATCTTTATTTTGTCTTTTGGATTGAGATTCATGTCACATTATGTGGTCCTACTTAATTCGATATGATATATTATAAATCTAATTAGATTCTGATTATAATCATTGATTAATAAAAAGAAAGTTCAATTATGATAGGAATCTTTAGGAGATGATCTTGATGAGTCTCTTAATTATTTATTCTAGACTCTCTACTTTTATCTATAAATAGATAGAACCTCCTAAGGACTCAATATGAAATAGCGTTAGAGAGATTACATATCTTCTCTTATCCTCCCTTGGTCCCTATTCTAATTCCTGTGAAAGATAAGAAGATAAGAAAAGGGAGTTTAGTTCTCCTTTATATTAGCATCGTTTTAGCTTTCAGATTGGGTGATAGTATGCTTGTACATCAAATAAATTTTTTTCTAAATAGTATCGAAAGGTACACAATCATAATCTTTGTTCTATATTTATTTATATTAGTTTTTAGCATTAAAATTTTCTGCATAATAGAAGCATGATTATAGTTTTTATACTTACAATTGGTATTAAAGCCATGTTTTGAAATCAAATACCTTAGATTGTAAAAGTATGACGGATCTATTTTGTATTTAGATCTATTTATCAGCATCCTTCGCTTGCGAAAATGTATTATCCGATTTTGATTATACAATGTTTGAATGATCTATTTGTATTATCAATTTGCTTTCTTATCTTGTCTGTCTGTTGCTTACAAGTGATGCAAGGTTTTTCATATTTGATTGATGGACTATCGTGAATAAGCTTACTGTTGGCAATAACATTATTGAGGTCGAAAGCCTCTAGTGGTCGCCTACCCAATCGTGAGAAGAGGCTACATAGTGGAAGTGCGGTGGGGTGCGATAGTCAGTAGTAGTCACATGCATAGTTGTAACTACCTGTGTGCAGCAGCTTTGTAGCGACTAGCTTGACTTGGTTGTAGATAGTTGCACATACAACAACGTCTTTGCCTGTAGTGGCTACAATAGTGCCATTGCCTACAGTGGTTGCAATAGTGTCAATGCCTATGACAACTACCACGATTACAACTTTGCCTTTAATTAGTGGCTGTAGTAATGCCATTGTAGTGGTGTTTGTTGACAGTGGCCAGCATCAATTGGACGTCGAAGGTCATAGTTCCTAGCGATTACGCAACAAACACATGAAAATAACCAAGCATTGCGGTGACTATGGAGGTCACCGATTGGTGTGTGTGCACAACTATACGATGGGATGATGGTTAGCGATACTCATTCAATAACATGTGGTTGCATAGGTGTTCCGTCGATGAGGAACTCGTGCTTGATGAGAACAACAACACATGGTGATTGATGAGGTCGTCAGTTAGTCACGCTAGTGTGACGATCATAGGTGATACTTTAGCAACGGTTGACCATGCACCTTGATAATCGCATACCTCATGTAGCCATGGTTAAGAAGAGGAATAATAATAATAATAATAATAATAATAATAATAATAATTAGGGTTTCATTATTGAAATTATAGTTTTGCCCTTATAAATCTTTTAATTCTAATGTGTCCTCTTAACTATTTTGCCCTTCAAAAATTATATATATATATATATTTGGTAAGTAAAAGTAATTGAATTAAGTATGGAGTTTGTACAAAATAGCTTTGTCTACACAAGCCATAAACTAAAGCTTGATATCTCTTAGAGCAATCTAGGAGAGTGTACCCCACCTCAAAAAGATAAAATGGTAAAACTCTACCAAACTCATCTCCAAGGATAGTCAAACAAAAAGGGAGTCATGACTACACATGCTACAAACTATAATTCCTTACTATAGTCAACAAATAATAAAATGCAATATCCAGACATGCCTAGACTACTTGTGAATACATCACATTATTAAAGCATATAACTACGGAACACATAGTTCTTTAACATCATTCTTGAGATCATTAACTAATAGTAAAATTGAATCCGATAAAAATCTCTTTCTCTCTTTGTGTTAAGTGCTCTGTTTTCATATCGTGCTCCATACATGATCTAGAGTCTCTTATGTAAAACTGCATATGATATTTGACACACACTTGAAGTTACTCATGAAGGCCCAAATAAAGTAAAAGAATCTAAGATTAATCTTTTGATATATAGTTATAAATTATTTAAAATAAAATCAAGTGAAACCATTGGAAACATGTACACCTAGTTTATGAATGTTATTAACGGTTTGAAAGCTCTTAGTAAATGTTATACTAATCTTGGACTTGTTAACAAAATTTTAAAATCTCTTCCAAAAAGTTAGGATTCAAAGGTGATTGCAATTCAAGAAGCAAAGAATTTGAACAACTTTCCTCTCGAAGGACTTATAGGATCATTAATGACCTATAAAATAACTTACAAGATACATGACAAACAAGAGAACAACCTTCCAAAGAACATAAAGAATATTACATTTAGAACCAAAAAAGATCACTTGAGTGAAAACTCAAGAGATGATGATGATGATGATGATGATGGTGATGATGACGATAACAATGACGATGACGATGATGATGACGATGATGATGATGATGATGATGATGATGATGATGATGATGATGATGACGACTTAGCACTCATCATAAGAAAATTTTAAAAGTTATTAGAAAGGAATAAAATAAATTTTATAAAATCAGAATCCAAAAATAAAAATAAATTTAACAAGAATACAATAACTTGCTATGAATGCAAAAAACCTAAGCAGTTAAAAAATGAGTGTCCACAACTGAAAAAGAAGTTACTAGCATATAAGAAGAAGAAAGTACTCTTAAAGCAACTTGGGATGAATCAAGTGCCTCAAAAGACGAAGAGCAAACCAATAAAGACGAAGTAGTGAACTACGTATTGATGGCTTTCGATGAGGTATATGACTCATCTAAAATCTCTTTATATTATGATGAATTACTTGATGTATTTTATGATTTGTATGATGAATTTAAATAGTTGGTAAGAAATATAAATCACTAAGAAAGATCATGCATCTCTCTAATGAATTTGATAAACCAAAAAATGAGTATGACAAATGCTTGTTAACACCTTACACTAAGTGTGAATAGTTAGATTCATTTTAAAAATATATATTATTATAAAAATATTTTAAAAAATATTAAAATAATTTAAAATTGGTAATAAATCATTAAATATTATTCTTGCTAATAAGGGTTATATACATAGAAAGGAAGAAATTGGCTTTGTGAGTAATAATATTCAACAAAAGCTAATTGTATTTGTTAAAGGACCCATATTACATGTTCTCCCTATAGCTAAATGTAATTTTTATTGAAGATATGATCATTATGCTTATATATATTTATTTAAAAATAAATAACTTAATGCCAAAAGTCAAGATAGATAGATCTAATCATGAGGGACCCAAAGTTAAATGGGTACCTAAAGCAAACTCCTTTTTTTTTTTGTAGATGTGTTCAATCCAAAGCTAGAGTTAGAGATGATATTTTAATAGTGAATGCTCAAAGCATATGACCGGAGATCCAACATATTTCTCTAAGCTCACTAGCCAAGACGAAGGATATGTCACCTTTGGAGACAATAACAAAGGAAAATTTATTAGCAAAAGAAATATAGGTAATAAATTAAACCTCTTGGTTGAATATATTCTATTAGTAGATGGTTTAAAATATAACTTACTAAGCATTAGTCAATTGTATGATAAGGAATATAATATTAAATTTGAATCTAATGCTTGCATTATAGAGATACCACATAAAAATAAATCTATAATTATCTTAAAGAGTAATAATATGTATACTATTGATCTTGATGATTTTTGTGATGAAACTTGTTGTTTGGTTTTAAATGATAATGCATGTCTTTGACATAAGAGATTAGGTTATACAAGTACGAAATTGATTTCATAAATTACAACTAAAAAACTTGTAAGAGGTATGCCTAGAATTAAATTTATCAAAAATAAAATTTATGATGCATGCCAACTAAGTAAATAAATAAAGAGTAGTTTTAAATCTAAAAATCAAGTACCTCTAGACCGCTACAATTAATTCATATGGATTTATTTGGACCAATTAATATTACAAGTCTAGGAGGTAGTAAATATGCTTTTATGATTGTTGATGATTATAGTAGATATACTTGGACATACTTCTTGGCACATAAAAGTGACTGTTTTAAATGTTTTACAAAGTTTTACTAATAAGTTCAAAATGAAAAATATTTTATGATTTCTTCTATTCGCAGTGATCATGGTGGTAAATTTAAAAATATAATTTTCAAGAATTTTATAATTCAAATGGGTTTGACCATAAGTTCTCTACTCCAAGAAATCCATAATAAAATATAATTATTGAAAAAAAATAAAAGTTTACAAGAGATGGCAAGAACCATGCTTAATGAACATAGCCAATATAAATATTTTTGGGTCGAAGCCATTAACATGACATGCTATGTCATGAATAAGGTTCTCATAAGACCACTATTATCTAAAACTTCTTATGAATTATAAAACAATAAAAGACATAACATTTCATATTTTAAAGTTTTTTTGTTGTAAATATTTTATTTTAAATGAAAAGGATGCCTTAGGAAAATTTGATGTAAAATCCAATGAAAGTATTTTTCTTGGATGTTTCTTTGTTTCTAAAGCTTATCGAGTTTTCAATAAAAGAACTTTTAGTTAAATTTCTCAAATTTAAGAAAAATAATTTTGATGATGATTTTAAATTTGATATATTAAATTTGAATAATAATTCTCCTCTCCCAAGCAACTTGGATGCATCTATTTCCAAAGAATTATTACCCAAGAAATAGAAGTATGTAGATGCACATCCTAAGGAGCTAATCATTGGAGATATATCAAAAGATATTCAAAATAATTCTTCATTTAAAACTTTTTATCTAAATATTACCTTTTTGCCTCAAATTAAACCTAAATGCATTGACGATGCTCTTAAAGATGACTTATGAGTTTTTATAATGTATAAAGAATTAAATTAATTTGAGAGAAATAAGGTTTGGACGCTTGTTCCTAGACCTAGTATTATTATCTTATAATTAGCACTAAATGGGTCTTTAGGAATAAACAAGATGAACTTGGTTTCGTGGTTTGAAACAAGACTAGATTAGTGGCCACAAGTTTCAACCAAGAAGAAAGTATAGACTATGAAGAAATATTTACTCCTGTGGCAAGATTTGAAGCCATAAGGATACTCCTTGCCTATACTTGTTGTAAAAATTTTAAATTATTTCAAATGGATGTCAAAAGTGTTTTTCTTAATGGTTTTATTTTTGAAGAAGTTTATGCTGAGCAACTACCCGGATTTGAGAATATTTATTTTTCGGACTATGTTTATAAGTTATCTAATAGTTTAATTAATTAGATAATTTAATTAATTAATTATTATTATTATCTAGTAGTCTTATATAATGATGTATACATGTGATGTATAATATGAACGGATGATCATGGACCGTGTGACATGTGTATACATGTGATTATTATTATTATTGGGGTCTGCGAGCCTTTAATTTTCTCATTTATTGTCAGGCCTACGTGCTTATGATTAAGTTGTAATTACACAAGAAGGTACAATGGGAGCATGTAAGCGATAGTGGAACCCATGAGGCCAAGACGGATGATCCCACTCTATGGAGATGCGTCGAGATGTCAACGGAATCGACAAGGATGAGATGGACAATCACAGGGCATGGAGATGCCGTTGCACACATAGATCTTGATGTGAGTGATTGGGCATAGTGGCTAAGGCTTGGTCACATTTAGGATGTGATCCATGATCATCTTGTGTGATTGCTTATGTGATGTGCGATTATTGATACACCTACTAGATGCGTATATATATTTATATGTGATGTAGATATATATTAAATATGTATGTGTGTGATATGTCATAGAAGACTAAATCAAAAATCCCCTCTCTCGATAATATTAAATTAGTAAACATGAGGTAATTAGATTGACCCGCCTGACCTTCTATCATTATAGGTAGGAATTAATTCATGATGTAAGTTGAGTTGATCGAGTCCCTCAAGGCTTACCTATATCACGATTCGATATCTTGCCTGTGACATAGAGATGTCACCGTTGACTTGAGGATATGGTATGCTTGGTCAAGTCACTCGAGGGTATATCATCAAATTAGACTCATCTTATGACGATGGTGACGACTTAACCGAGCATCATGGTTAGTCGAGTCCCTCGAGGCTATGGTGGTTCAAAGGCCAAACAGGATAGGAATCATAAAGAGTTGTGATTGACAAGAGTTGCCTACCTTTACGGGCTTAGTGTGATTAGTCGAGTCACTCGAGGTTACGTTGAGATGTCGATTGAATCCCAGTCCCCACTAGAGATCCACTAAGAGGTCTCTATTTCACATACTAGAGGGAGTTATGTGTTTCAGGAGAAAATAATAGGAGTAGATTAAGATAGAAGTCTTTATCTTAATTATTTATTTTTATAAAATCTACATGTTATTTATTTTTACTGTATCTTTATTTTTAGAAAAATGTCACTTTCGAATCCTTTACGTGGCATACTTGATATCAACCGCCTCGCTAGTCCAAATTATATAGATTGGCTCTGTAACTTGAGAATCATTCTCATGGTAGAGAAATCACGTACGCCCTTGATATATTGATGCCTACGCTCGACAAAAGGACAAGCGAGGATGAGATCACTCATTATGTGAAATACATATATGACTCCATTCTTGCTCAGTGTTACATATTGAGCTTCATGACTCTTGAGTTACAGAAATAGCATGAAAAAATGGATACCATATCCATTCTCTTACATCTCCCTAAATTGTATGAGGAACAGGGAAGGACTCAATGATATAAGATATCCAACAGTCTCTTTCGTACCAAGATGACTAAGGGGACATCGGTTTAGAACCATGTCCTAAAGATAATTGATTGGATAGAGAAACTCACAGGCCTAGGAATAGTCTTAGAGGATAACCTGTGTGTGGTCCTTGTGCTTTAGTCCCTACCAAATTCTTTTTCTCAATTCATAATGAATTTTAATATGAACAAGCTTGAGGTGACTCTCCTTGAGCTCCTTAATATGTTGAGGGAGGCTGAGAGCATCATAAAAAAAGAGAAGTCAGTTCTCTATGCTAATAAGACCAGAAAGAAAAGAAAGATAGAGAAATCCTTTAAGAAGGGTAAGGGCAAAGACATATTGGGTAAAGCAAATGTTGCAAAGGATAAAGGTCAGTGCTTCCACTATGACAAAGATGGGCACTAGAAGAGGTACTGTAAAGAGTACATTGTAGAAAGGGTGAAACAAAAGCTTGGAGAAACATCAGATATATTCATAATTAGTCTTCATTTGTCAGAATCTTATGATAACACATGGGTATTGGATATCGACAATGCTTATCATATATGCAATTCTTTGTAGGTTTTAGTAAGACCTAGGAGATTGGCGAGAGGCAAGATATGTTAGGAAATCTAGGGGCGACATCACATGCATAGTAGAAGAATAGAAAATAAAAATCTTAAATTTCGATAAAAAGGCTTCATCATCGTATGAAGTGCTAGTTATGTGTCATACAAGCAAATCACATGAGTGATGGCACGTGTGACTTGATATGCACTCTTTCTTTTATTTATTATTATTAGGTATTTTATCACTTTATCTTGCATGTTGTATATATTGTAATGTCCATGGATCTGTGCAATGGGAGTCGAATCGTGATGAGATCACGATAATGAGACCGATTCACCTTTAAACACGGATCCTAAATAATCTCAGTAATAGGTTACTCGAGAAGGACATCGAGATAACCGGACAGACTGATATACTTTATATACCTATTCATATGATGGAGACGGTTGGACTCATAGCTGCTCGTGTGGGGATACTAAGGATACAATATAGGTGCTCATTGGAGAATGAGTTTGCTGATTGATCCGCCCATGGAATGCTGGATGTTAATGATACCTTATTGTCAGACAGTGATTCCATAGTCATTGACTAGTAGTGTATCTGGTCCTTAAACTTGAGACACCAAGGATGTCCTATATGAGTACTCCACTCTTTGATACTGGATTTATAGGTTTGGAAGCTCCAGATCTAGTACAGCTAGTCATTGGGAGTGGTAGCTAACCTTACGAGAGCTATTGAGTGGAAATAGAGGATCATCCGCTCTTGGTATCATGAGAGGAATATCTCATGTATTCTTGCTCAAACAAATCCTTGGCCAAGATTGTTCGGATTGAGAGAGAAAGAGTTCTCCGGGAGAATCCGATTAGAGCGAGATTAGAGGATGGACCATATGGGCCTGACAGCACCATGCCCGGTGTAGGGTCTCTAGGATATTAGATGAATGAGGAACTATAGGTACATAGTAACTGAGGACAGATAGGTCCAAAGGATTGGATTATCCTGTATCATGTTGTCACGCCAAGTGCCCCAGAGGGGGTAAGCAGGGTGAGTTCTCAATGATGTCAAACTGATCACCCCAGAGGGGGTCTCACGCCGAGCGCCCCAAAGGGGGTAGGCAAAGTACATTTAGTCCCACATCGGTAAGGAAAGGGGATGTCTTGAGCCTTATAAGCTCAAGACAGAAATGAGAGCAGCAAGGCTGCTCTCAGCCTACTGCATAACAGCCACTACAACTAGATTTCCTGACTGCAAAGGGGACCCATGGTGGCATAAAATGTAAGGAGGTGATCCATGCACATTAACATTCCAAGCAGATCTGATAACCTCAAGAAACTAAGGATGGGTACTCCACATGTTTGGTAATGGCTCTCTTAACCTGTGTTTCACTCAAGAAGAGATTTTCCTTACTAGTGTCTCCCTTCCCAGGTTGATTTCGATATATCATGTTCGGTTTCAAAGATTCAAGAGTAATGCACTTTCGTTCCTTGTGAAAAGAGTATGTGTTTTTATGCCCATCATGTGCAGCCTTTCTATCATATTTCTAAGGTCTACCTAACAATAAGTGACAAGCATCCATGGGAATAACATCGCATAGAACTTCATCTTGATAATTCTTCCCAATGGAAAATGATATAAGGGCTTGTTTGGTTACCTTCACATCACTTCTTTTGCTAAGCCACTGAAGCTTGTCAGGTTGAGGATGTTTTGATGTTGGTAGCTTCAGTTTTTCAATCATGGTTGTCGAGGCGACATTGGTGCAGCTTCCTCCATCGATAATCATCATACACACCTTCCCGTTAATAGTGCAACGGGTGTGAAAGATGTTCTCCCTTTGCTCATTCTCTTCGGGAGATATCTCAGTATGTAATGCTCTCCGTATCACCAACAACTCACCATCATCAGCTTTTTCAACGATATTCTCGGATTCTTCAGCTTCAGACTCATTCTGGTCATGTTCATCGTTGGCCTCTTGAAGTTCCAAATCGATCTTCTTAATTTCTTGAAGAGTCATAACTCTCCGATTTGGACAATTAGCTTGCCAATGCCCATAGCCATGACACTTAAAACACTTCTTTGTGTTACCATCAACTTTCTTGCTGGTTCCTTTGATGGGTTCCACCAATTTCTCTTTACCCTTAGCGTTCGACGAAACACCTTCTTGAGGAAGCACCCCTAAAGTAGGATATCCCCTTCGAGGAGGTTCTGGAAGAAAACCTCTTGCTGCTCTTTAGTTGTTTCTCAACCTTCGTTGCTAGCTTGCAAACATCTTCGAAGGACCAATAAGGCTGAAGTTCAACCAAATCAGCAATTTCCCGATTCATGCCACCAAGGAAACGAGCGACGGTTTGCTTGGGAACTTCTGGAACTTCGCATCTCATCATGATTTATTCGAACTCACGAATATATTCTTCAATACTCATCCCTTGTTGTCTTAGGGAATTCAACTTGAGAAACAGATCTTGCTTATAGGTATCGGGCAAGAACCTTTTCTTCATAAGTTTCTTGAGTTTATCCCAAGACTTGATTCGGCATTTTCCTTCTCTAGCTCGCTGACGCTTTAAATTCTCCCACCATAGAGAAGCATATTTAGTAAGTTTCAAAACAGCGACCTTGCACCTCTTCTCATCCGAGTATGACTTGAAGTCAAAAATTCATTCAATGGCAAGGAGCCAATCAACAAAGTTGTCAGGATTGAGACTACCCTCGAACTCAGGTGCATCTGCTTTAATCTCACGGTCATTCTCATGGTATCTTCTTCTTCTTCTCCGAACTTGGTGCTCAAAAGCACTAGAGTTGCCTCCAATGAATCGAATCATCATTAGAATTATGATACTGAATCTGATTCGTCATGGTGTCGCCGATCATTGGGACGCCTTCTTTGGTTGCTCTTGTCTCTCTGGGTTCTCTAGGAGATTGAGAACTCGCTCCATTTGCCTTTGGAGATTCTCTATAGCACGATCTCGCCGTAGGTCGTGCGCTTGCTCCAAAGTCAAGCCTCGTGGAACTTGTTCGTCACTCATGGTAAGTAGAAGATAACAACACAAAGGAATCACTCAAGATAAGTTCAAACCTTGAGCTCTGATACCAACTTGATGCGTGCGTGGGCGAGTGACTCCGAACAGAAAACTTCAGGGCTGCGCGATTTGGGGAAAAGGGCAGTTCACCACCAAGGCTTAAAGGAAATTCCACCAGCTAAGGATAAAGAACTGTTTGATTCACCACCAACGATGTTGGATAAAGAATCGAGATAAAATTCAACTCAAAAGAGGAATTATCATTCATTCAACCTCCTTACAAATGAGAATATGTCTCATTATATAGACATTAGACTCAGAAAACAATATGGGAACTACCCAAACTGATATGAACCAGATCAAGCTAGTCAAGACTCAATTAACATTCTATGATTGCAAGAAGATTCTAAAATGGCCAACGTCATCATAAAGAGAGAAGGACAAATTTGAAGACCTCAACTTGAAGAATAAAAGTCCATTCAGCTATGTTTACCAAAATTCATGAATTAGGAATATAAATGTTATTTAATGCATTCATTCTCTTTGTACATTCCTCATACTATATAAATGAGGTTGACTCTTAGTGTAAGACAATTGGGAAGTATAACAATTCTTCAACACCGGTGAGTGTTTTGTTTTTAAGTTCTTGCATGAACTTTAGAACTTATCAGGCTTTTTTGCTTGTAGCGTTCAACCTAAATCTTTGCTTTTCCTTTGACTTATCAGACTTGTTAGTTTGTGGCGTCTTAAGGGAATTCAAAGTGCTATTCTAGTTATTTTATCAATTTTCTATTGATAGGTAATTAGAATAGTTTCCCTTACTTCATTCTTGAACGATCCGCCTTGTTTTCAATTCGTTGGAGGGTGTCAATTTGCATTCCATATGTATCATAGCTCTTTAGCTATCGGGGTGTATGGTTGCTAAATTGATGATTTCCATCATTTGGTATCAGAGCACGGCTCAAGTTTGAGGTTTGCTTATCCATTTATTTGTTATCTTTTAACTTTTCCCTGTTCTCTTATCACGATATCCATAATTGCTATTCTTCCTTTCTTCTTATTGTTGTGTTTTTTGTGCTATTATTGTTTGTTTTTTTCATTTTTTCCCCTCACTTTATCGTCAAAAAAAAGAAAGAGAAACAGAAAGTTAAAAAAAAAACGAGAGAGAGAAAATCAAAAGTAAAAAAAAAGAGAGGAAATCAAAGATCAAAGAAAAAAAAAGAGAGAGAGAGGAGAAGATCAAAGGTAAAAAAAAGGAAAAAAAGAAAGAGATCGAAATTTAAAAAAACGAGAGAGAGAAAATCAAAAGTAAAAAAAAAAAGAGAGGAAATCAAAGATCAAAAAAAAAAGGTAAGGAAAATGTGATCGCTGATGCTCTCTCTAGAAGGTGATGGAGGCTATGATTCGAGGACGAATCCTTTTCAGGAAAGGGGGAATGATATGAACCAGATCAAGCTAGTCAAGACTCAATTAACATTCTATGATTGCAAGAAGATTCTAAAATGGCCAACGTGATCATAAAGAGAGAAGGACAAATTTGAAGACCTCAACTTGAAGAATAAAAGTCCATTCAGCTATGTTTACCAAAATTCATGAATTAGGAATATAAATGTTATTTAATGCATTCATTCTCTTTGTACATTCCTCATACTATATAAATGAGGTTGACTCTCAGTGTAAGACAATTGGGAAGTATAACAATTCTTCAACACCGGTGAGTGTTTTGTTTTTAAGTTCTTGCATGAACTTTAGAACTTATCAGCTTTTTTGCTTGTATGCTCAACCTAAATCTTTGCTTTTCCTTTGACTTATCAGACTTGTTAGTTTGTGGCGTCTTAAGGGAATTCAAAGTGCTATTCTAGTTATTTTATCAATTTTCTATTGATAGGTAATTAGAATAGTTTCCCTTACTTCATTCTTGAACGATCCGCCTTGTTTTCAATTCGTTGGAGGGTGTCAATTTGCATTCCATATGTATCATAACTCTTTAGCTATCGGGGTGTATGGTTGCTAAATTGATGATTTCCATCACAAACAAATAAAACTGAAATAGCGGAACTACCCAAACAAACAATGGGAACTACCCAAACAAACAAGATTGAACAGAATTCGTTCACCAATAATAACCAGCAAATCTCCACTTCCAAAGAGCATTAAATCACTTTGGATCTTATCCTGAATAACTCCTCTTTGATATAGCATCAATCAGCAACGAATTTTGATATTGGTATATCATTCCTTATCCCATCGAAGTAAGTTGTAACCGAAGTTAGTTATTGGTATCATCATTCCTTATCCCATCGAAGTAAGTTGTAACCGAAGTTAGTTATTGGTATCATCATTCCTTATCCCATCGAAGTAAGTTGTAACCGAAGTTAGTTTTGGCTGGAATAAGTCCCGATAGTGTTTGTTTTGCCGAAGGAATCAGCCCAGGACTTAAGGATTGATTAGTAGTCTCGGATGCTCCCGCATCAGATGTAACCAAAGTTAGTTTTGGCATGAATAAGTACCGATAGTGTTTGTTTTGCCGAAGGAATCAGCTCAGGACTTAAGGATGGATCAGTAGTCTCGGATGCTCCCGCATCATTCTCCCCGGGTTGTTTGAGATTTGTCCTCAAATCTGTCAAGTCATCATCGTCCAAGTAAGGAGAAAGATCACCTACATTAAAAGTTGTCGAAACTCCATAATCTCTAGGAAGATCAATCTTGTAAGCATTTTCGCCAATTCGCTTGATAACTTTAAACGGACTATCAGCTTTCGGCATGAGCTTGTTCTTGCGTCGAGATGGAAATCTCTCCTTCCTTAAGTGAAGCCACACAAGATCACCCTTTTGAAATTGGGCCTTCTTTCGAAACTGATTTGCTTTCTTCTGGTAAGACTCATTGGCCTTCTCAATCTTTGATCGAATTTGCTCATGAAGCTTCTTCATCGACTCAGCTCTATAAAGTTTTTGCTTGATTACCTCAAAAGCATTTTGAGCAGCCTTTGTCCATTCAAAATTGTACTTTTATTTCTTTGGTTCCTAAGAATGCAGGGGCTGATTCACTAGAGCACTACAGGCCCATTTCTTTATGCAACTTTATTTACAAGATCATCTCCAAGTTCCTTGCAGATCGAATGCAAATGATTATGCATAAGATCATTAGTCCTACTCAGGCTGCTTTCATTAAAGGGAGAAGCATACATCACAATATTCTTCTTGCTAACGACTTGGTCAAAGATTTGCACTCCAAATCAAGAGGGACAAAAATATGTTTTTGACTTACGAAAAGCATTTGATTCAGTTAATAGACAGTTTCTCTACAAGATGCTCCTCGTTTGAACTTCCTCAACAATGGGTTAATTGGATTGAAGGTTGCTTGAAACTCCAAAATTTTCAGATTCTGTTCAATGGTTCCCCCGTTGGCTTCTTTGGGAGTACGAATGGCATCCGACAAGGAGATCCACTTTCTCCATATCTTTTTACAATTGTCATGGAAGGACTCATTTGTATGTTAGAAAAGGCAGTCTCGATGGCAAAGATTAAGGTACCCCATGTTGGTTCTATTAATATATCCCACATAACATTTGCAGATGATCTTATTATCTTTCTTCGCAATGACACTACTTCAGTGAAGAATTTGGCTACTATTCTGAAAGATTTTGGTTTGGTTTATGGCCTTCAACTAAATCATGCAAAAAGTAAAGTCTATATGGGTTCTTGCGTTGAAGATAAAGACTTTATTATACAAACTCTAGGGGTTAGCGAGGAAGTCTACCAGTTCTTTATCTGGGTCTCCCACTCTTATCCACTGACATTCATAAAATTCACTGTCAGCCTATCCTGCAAAAAATAAAGAATAGAATTTCCTCCTGGAAAACTAGACTTCTTTCCAAAGCAAGACGACTTGAACTCATCCGATCTGTGTTGTTTTCTTATTCTATTTATTGGTCTAATGCATTTCTTCTACCTGTTGGACTTCTTCAGGATATTGAACGGCTATTGAAGAACTTTTTCTGGAATGGTACGGATGGAAAGGCAATGCATATGGTCAATTGGGATAGCATTTGTAGACCAAAAGATGAGGGGGGGCTGAATCTGCGAAATCTAAGAGATTGGAATAAAGCTTGTTTGGTACAGAAATTATGGGATCTTTTGCAAAATAAATCTTTATGGTCACAATGGGT
Organism: Musa beccarii; assembly: GCA_024322285.1. Taxonomy (NCBI): domain Eukaryota; kingdom Viridiplantae; phylum Streptophyta; class Magnoliopsida; order Zingiberales; family Musaceae; genus Musa; species Musa beccarii. The sequence continues at coordinate 12,626,071 of CM044402.1, forward strand.
TTCTTCTAGATATCTATCTAAGGAATCAATATGGGAAGTTTCAACAAGAACATATCATTCTGCTGCATGGAAAGGAATTTTGAAGGCAAGAAACTGGTTAATCAATCACATTTCTTATGCAATCTCTTCTGGGACCAGAATTAATATGTGGTATGATCCTTGGGTGAATGGAAAAAGCATATTTCAATTATATGGTGATCGAGTACGAAGAGATCTTGGGGCCCCTAAAGATTGGAAAGTTTCTGAGTTCATTGCTAACGGTACATGGTGTCTTCCTAATCCTATTTCTCCTGATATGCTATTACTTTGGCCGACTATTACCGCTCTTCCAATCAGGAATAACTCATCAGATATGCTTAATTGGCTTCATGACAATGGAAAGTTTAGTGCTACTACATCTGCATGGAATCAAATCGACAAAGAAATAACAAGTGGATCCCGAGCAGTTGGACATGGGATAGACCGGGCTCACAGAGACATTCCTTATGCACATGGAGACCCTTCTTGCCAAACTACCGACAATGGATAATATGAAGCTTAAAAGGTATATATATTGTTAACCGATGCTCTCTTTGTATGCACCAGGAAGAAGATATTGATCATCTTTATTTTGCTCATGACTACACTAATTGGATATGGAAGGAGATCTCAAGAGATTTGAACTCCCTAGGCTACCAATGCCAAACTTGCATCGGGAACTAAAAGCAATGATTTGCAAAGCAAAGCTTCTCAAGCAAAGGGCTTCTTACATAACTCGCAAAACTTACCTTGGATGTGCTATTTGGTGGATTTGAGAGGAGAGGTGTAGCAGAATCTTTGAGGGCCACAACACGCACAATACTCACATATTGCTCGAGATACTTAGCGACTCAAGATCATGTATGGAGCAGATGGAAATGAAGCATTTAACAAGTAGAGAAAAAGATATCTTTACCAGATTCAATTTTGTTATTCGTTAAGGAATGGTTGGTTATTACATTTTGTTATTTATTGATATCGTAAGGCGTCATAGTCTACAACATGTGTAGTCATGGCTGTTATCTTCTCTTGGAGATGAGTCTGGTGGAGTGAGTCCATTCCACCTTTCTGAGGGGGGGTGCATTCTCCTAGACTGCTCCAAGAGATCTCAGGCTATAGTCTACGGCTTGTGTAGACAAAGCTATTTTGTGCAAACTTCATACTAAATACAATTACATTTACTTACCAAAAAAAAAAACAGAATTGGAGTAAAAAGGATGATAAACCCATTGTTAAGCCTAAAATTGATGGAATTAAAAGCAAAAATAAATTTGGCAACAAGGGTAAAGGTGAGAATCAACCTAATCAAAGTAGAGGTATTAAGTGTTTTAAGTGCCTTGGACATGGACATATAGCACGTGAATGTCCAAATAAGAGAGTTATGATTATAAAAGATGGGAATATAAAATCTAAAAGTGAAAGAGAGGATGATGATGACATTCCAGAGGATACTAGTGACATAGAGTATGCTAAAGGTGAAATTTTGGTTATTCAACGCACACTTACTTTGCAAAGTAAAAATGATGAACATGGTGAACAACGTGAAAATCTGTTTCATACTCATTGTTTGATTGCTAACAAGTTGTGCAATGTGATTGTTGATAGCGGAAGTTGTACCAATGTGGCAAGTACCTTGCTTGTGGAGAAACTGAAATTGCACAACTTGTGAAACCTTACTATCAAACATCCGAAACCTTACAAGTTGCAATGGTTGAATGATAGTGGTGTAGTAAAGGTAAATCAGCAAGTGTTAGTTCATTTTTCAATTGGTAGATATAAGGATGAAGTTTAGTGTGATGTGGTACCTATGTATGCTGGTCACATGTTGTTGGGGAGACCATGGCAATATGATCGTAGGGTAACACATGATGGGTTCAAGAACCGTTATTCCTTGATCATGGATGGACAGAAATATCAGCTTAGACCATTGCCTCCGAAGACAATTCTTGAAGACCAGATGCGCATAAAACAACAATATGAGGAGCTTGAGTCTTCGTTAACCAAAACTTTTGGGAGGGAGCAAGAAAGAGAGAAAAAAGAAAAAGATGAGATGAGTGATAAAAATAAAGTATTGGGAAACACAAGGGAGAGAAAACAAGGAAGGCTTGAGTGAAAGAAAAATGAGTGTTTATGCCAAAATGAGTGATGTAAAAAAGGCCTTAATCATGAGGCAGCCCTTACTTGTACTTATGTACAAGGACATTTTGATTTCTTCTAACAAAATTGACAAAAGTTTGCCTAGTGTTATTGTTAATCTTTTGCAGGAAAATGAGGATATCTTTCCCGAAGAAGTTCCCAATGGTTTGCCACCAATTAGAGGAATTGAGCATCAAATTGATTTCATTCCAGGTGCAAGCATACCAAATAGGCCAGCATATAGATGCAACCCAGAAGAGACCAAGGAAATCCAAAAGCAAGTCAGTGAGCTTATGGAAAAGGGGTATGTGCGAGAAAGCATGAGTCCATGTGCAGTTCCTGTTCTTTTGGTGCCTAAAAAGGATGGATCTTGGAGAATGTGTGTTGATTGCAGAGCTATCAACAAAATCACGGTGATGGAGGCTATGATTCGAGGACGAATCCTTTCCAGGAAAGGGGGAATGATATAAACCAGCAAGTTGATCATAATTCGATTAAAGACCCTTTAACTATTCATGGAGGACCAATGACGAGAGCTAAAGCTAAGAGGATGAAAGAAGCTTTAACCTGTTTATTGGAAAACATTTGGAAGGATCAAGCTAGTCAAGACTCAGTCAAGATTCCAAGGTTACAAGAAGAGCCTAAAATGATCAACTTGATCATGAAGAGAGAAGGACAAAGTTAAAGACCTCATCTTGAAGAAGAAAAGTCTATTCAGCTATGTTTACCAAAATTCATGAATTAGGAATATGAATGTTATTTAATGCATTCATTCCTTTGTACTATCCTCATACTATATAAATGAGGCTGAATCAAAGTGTACAAAGACAATTGAGAAGTATAACAATTCTTCAACACCGGTGAGTGTTTTGTTTTTAAGTTCTTGCATGAACTTTAGAACTTATCAGGCTTTTTTGCTTGTGGCGTTCAACCCAAATCTTTGCTTTTCCTTTAACTTATCAGACTTGTTAGTTTGTGGCGTCTTAAGGGAATTCAAAGTGCTATTCTAGTTATTTTATCAATTTTCTATTGATAGGTAATTAGAATAGTTTCCCTTACTTCATTCTTGAACGATCCGCTTTGTTTTCAATTCGTTGGAGGGTGTCAATTTGCATTCTATATGTATCATAGCTCTTTAGCTATCGGGGTGTATGGTTGCTAAGTTAATGATTTCCATCAGGTTAACTTTTCATTGAAATATGCCAATGGCCTTTGTTCTTGAACAAGAACAGCTCCAATGCCAACTCCACTTGCATCACATTCAACTTCAAATACTCTATCAAAATTAGGAAGGGCAAGAACAGGGGACTCACATAGCTTCAGTTTGATGAGTTCAAAAGCGGCATGAGCAGCTCTTGTCCATTCAAAAGAACCCTTCTTCATGCATTCGGTGATAGGGGCCATGATTGTACTAAAGTTCTTCACAAAACGACGATAGAAAGAAGCAAGGCCATGAAAACTCCTTACATCGGTGATGGATTTCGGAACCGGCCAGGTTTTCATTGCATCCACTTTCAATTGATCAACGGAAATTCCATCTTTCGAAACCACATATCCAAGGAATATAATGCTGGAAGAGAAGAACTCACACTTCTCCATTTTGGCATAAAGCTTCTGTTCTCTCAAGGCTTTAAAGACCTGTTTCAAATGATAAATATGCTCCTCCTCGCTTTGACTATAAACAAGGATATCATCAAAGTATACAACAACAAATAAACCAATGAAGGAACGAAGAACCTTGTTCATAAGCCTCATGAACGTACTTGGAGCATTAGAAAGTCCGAATGGCATAACCAACCATTCATATAAACCTCCCTTAGTCTTGAAAGCTGTTTTCCACTCATCTCCTTTCTGCATTCGGATCTGGCGATAGCCACTTCGCAAATCTATCTTCGAAAACACAGTAGAACCATATAATTCATCAAGCATATCATCAAGTCTAGGTATAGGATACCTGTACTTAATAGTGATGTTGTTGATTTTTTTTTGGTAAGTGTGATGTTGTTGATGGCTCAGCTATCGACACACATTCTGAATGTTCCATCCTTCTTTGGTACGAGTAGAGCCGGAACATAACATGGGCTCATACTTTCTCGAACATATCCCTTGTCAATAAGTTTATTGACTTGTCTTTGCAACTCCTGATGCGTGCGTGGGCGAGTGACTCCGAACAGAAAATGTCGGGACTGCGCGATTTCGGGAAAATGGGCAGTTCACCACCAAAAATAAAATAGAACGATCTTCTTCCAAGGTATAAAGGTCACGCCACCAACCAAGGATAAGGATCGGGATCTACGAAGTTCACCACCAAGGCCTAAAGATTTCACCAGCCAAGGATAAAGGACTTCGGGATAGGAGAAGCTCACCACCAAGGCCTAAAGATATCACTAGCCAAGGATAAAGGGCTTTTGGCTCACCACCAAGGAGGAATCCACGCTCCAAGGATAAAGAGACCGCAAGGAGTTATCCACTCTCCGAAGATATTCACTCACGTAGAGGAAGTCTCACCAATTTTCATTCATTCAACCACCCTTACAAATGAGAATATGTCTCATTATATAGACATTAGACTCAGAAAACAAACAATGGAACTACCCAAACAAACAAAACTGAAATAACGGAACTACCCAAACAAACAATGGAAACTACCCAAACAAACAAGATTGAAATAACAGAACTACCCAAACAAACTCCAGGATTGAGGAAGTTACGCCCATGACTCAGCAATGCCAATCAGCAACGAACAAACTCCAGGATTGAGGAAGTTACGCCCATGACTCAAGGATTGATCAATAGTCTCGAATGCTCCCGCATCATTCTCCCCGGGTTGTTTGAGATTTGTCCTCAAATCTGACAAGTCATCATCGTCCAAGTAAGGAGAAAGATCACCTACATTAAAAGTTGCCGAAACTCCATATTCTCCAGGAAGATCAATCTTGTAAGCATTTTCGCCAATTCTCTCGAGAACTGGTTGGAAATGAGTCTTCCTCCGATGCTTATTAGCTTTCTTCCTATAAGACTCCTTGAAAGCTATTTTCCACTCATCTCCTTTCTGCGTTCGGATCTGGTGATAGCCACTTCGCAAATCTATCTTTGAGAAGACAGTAGAACCATACAATTCATCAAGCATATCATCAAGTCTAGGTATAGGGTACCTATACTTAATGGTGATGTTGTTGATGGCTCGGCTATCAATGCACATTCTGAATGAACCATCTTTCTTAGGCACGAGTAGAGCCGGAACAGAAAATGGGCTCATACTTTCTCGAACATATCCCTTGTCAATAAGTTCATTGACTTGTCTTTGCAACTCCTTTATTTCTTCCGGGTTGCATCTATATGCTGCTTTGTTTGGTAGAGGGGCAATGGGCAGAAAGTCAATTTGGTGCTCAATACCTCTTATTGGAGGTAATCCAGATGACAATTCTTCAGGGAACATATCTGCAAAGTCTTTCCACAAGCGATGCATCTTTGGATGAATGGGTTGCCCCATCTTACTCTTTTTCTCTACCATAAGCAAAGCAAATACATTCTTTTGTTTGCTAATGACTCTCTCAACCCGTGTTTCATTTAAGAACAAACTTTCCTTACCAGTGTTTCTCTTCCCAGGTTGATTTCGATGTATCAATGAAGGATTTAAGGGCAAAAGGGTGATGCCTTTTTGTTCTTTCCGAAAAGAGTATGTGTTCTTACGACCATCATGCACAACATTCATATCATATTGCCAAGGTCTTCCCAATAACAAGTGACATGCATCCATGGGAATCACATCACACAGAGCTTGATCTCGATAGTTCATCCCAATAGAAAATGATATAAGAGCTCGTTTGGTTACCTTAAGATCATTTCCTTGATTGAGCCATTGGAGCTTGTACGGTTGAGGATGTTTCATTGTCGGAAGCTTCAATTTGTCAACAAGGTTTGTCGAAGCAACGTTGGTACAACTCCCCCCATCGATAATCACTGAACATACCTTCCCGTTAATAGTACAACGGGTGTGAAAGATGTTCTCCCTTTGCTCATTATCAAGAGAAACTTCAGTATGCAGTGCTCTTCGTATGATCAACATTTCACCATCATCTGCTTTCTCCATAACTTCTTCTTCTTTTTCAGATTCAGAACCATTTTGGTCTGGATTGCTTTCAGCCTCTTGAAGTGCTGAATTGATCTCCTCAATTTCTTGAAGAGTCATAACTCGCCGATTCGGACAATTTGCTTGAAAATGCCCATAACCGTGGCACTTAAAGCATTTCCTTGTATCGCCTTCAAGTTTCTTCCGGAATTCTTTGGAAGGCTTTGCACTCTTCTCCTCTCCTTTGTATTTGGTTGACGTGCTCTCGATCTTGCTTGAGGAAGCATCCTTAAAATAGGATGTCACCTTGGGTGAGGTTCTGGAGGAAAACCTCTTGCCTTTCAGTTGCTTCTCAACTTTTATGGCTAGCTTACAAATATCTTCAAAGGACCAATACGGTTGAAGTTCAACCACATCAGCAATTTCTCTATTCAGGCCGCCAAGGAAACGAGCGACGGTTTGCTCTGGAACTTCTGGAACGTCACATCTCATTTTGAGTTGTTCAAACTCACGGATGTATTCTTCAACACTCATCCCTTGTTGTCTTAGGGAGTTCAGTTTTAGGAAAAGATCTTGTCTATAGTTATCGGGTAAGAACCTCTTCTTCATCAACTTCTTGAGTTTTTCCCAAGACTTGATTTGGTCTTTTCCTTCTCTTGCTCGTTGATGCTTTAGATTCTCCCACCATAGAGAAGCATACTTTGTCAACTTTATGGCAGCAACCTTGCACCTCTCCTTATCCGAGTAGGTCTTGAAGTCAAAAATCCGTTCGATTGTGTGTAGCCAATCCACAAAGTCATCAGGATTGAGATTACCTTCAAATTCAGGAACGTCCACTTTGATGTCTCGATTATTTTCCTTATGCCTCCCTCTTCGTCTTTGGATATGAGAATCAGAATCACTAGAGTTACCCCCAGTGGAATTGGAATCGCCACTATAACTTTGACGAGATTCCAAATTGTCACGCCGACGTCGATCATTCGGACGCCTCTCCGGTTGGCCTTGTCTTGCTGGATCCTCTAGAAGATTGAGGACTCGCTCCATTTGCCTTTGGAGATTCTCTATAGCACGATCTCGCTGTAGGTCGTGCGCTTGCTCCAAAGTCAAGCCTCGTGGAACTTGTTCGTCACTCATGGTAAGTAGAAGATAACAACACAAAGGAATCACTCAAGATAAGTTCAAACCTTGAGCTCTGATACCAACTTGATGCGTTGGTGGGTGAGTAATTCTGGATCGGGTAACTTCCTTTGGATTTTCCTGAATGTTATGCTTGGAGATAACGGAGTCACCAGATGTTATCCTTGGTGTAACTGAATGGTTGTTCAGTTATCACCTCAAACAAGACTGCATTATCTTTCCAGTTCAAAAAAGAATAAAAAAGATATAACAACTGGTCGACGATAATTGGAATGGAGTGTAGGACGAAGGAAATGAAGAAAAGACGTAAGAAAGAATAAAAGAAGAATAGAAAATGGGCAGGGGCATCAACTCCCGCATCAACTCCTTTGTTTCCTCCGGGTTGCATCTATATGTTGCTTTGTTTGGTAGAGGGGCAATGGGCAGCAAGTCAATTTGGTGCTCAATACCTCTTATTGGAGGTAATCCAGATGGCAATTCTTCGGGGAACACATCTGCAAAGTCTCTTAACAAGGAATGCATTTTCGGATGTATAAGTCTCTCTTTCTCACTCTTTTTCTCAACCATAAGCAAAGCAAATACATTTTTCTGTTTGGTAATGGCTCTCTTAACCTGTGTTTCACTCAAGAAGAGATTTTCCTTACTAGTGTTTCCCTTCCCAGGTTGATTTCGATGTATCATGCTCGGTTTCAAAGATTCAAGAGTAATGCACTTTCGTTCCTTGTGAAAAGAGTATGTGTTTTTATGCCCATCATGTACAGCCTTTCTATCATATTGCCAAGGTCTACCTAACAACAAGTGACAAGCATCTATGGGAATAACATCGCATAGAACTTCATCTTGATAATTCTTCCCAATGGAAAATGATATAAGGGCTCGTTTGGTTACCTTCACATCACTTCCTTTGCTAAGCCACTGAAGCTTGTAAGGTTGAGGATGTTTTGATGTTGGTAGCTTCAGTTTTTCAATCATGGTTGTCGAGGCGACATTGGTGCAGCTTCCTCCATCGATAATCATCATACACACCTTCCTGTTAATAGTGCAACGGGTGTGGAAGATGTTCTCTCTTTGCTCATTCTCTTCGGGAGATATCTCAGCATGTAATGCTCTTCGTATCACTAACAACTCACCATCAGCTTCAGAATCATTCTGGTCATGTTCATCGTTGGCCTCTTGAAGTTCCAAATCGATCTTCTCAATTTCTTGAAGAGTCATAACTCTCCGATTTGGACAATTAGCTTGCAAATGCCCATAGCTATGATACTTAAAACACTTCCTTGTGTCACCATCAACTTTCTTGCTGGTTCCTTTGATGGGTTCCACCAACTTCTCTTTACCCTTAGCGTTCGACGAAACACCTTCATATTTGCTTGAGGAAGCACCCCTAAAGTAGGATGTCCCCTTCGAGGAGGTTCTGGAAGAAAACCTCTTGCTACTCTTTAGTTGTTTCTCAACCTTCATTGCTAGCTTGCAAACATTTTCGAAGGACCAATAAGGCTGAAGTTCAACCAAATCAGTAATTTTCCGATCATGCCACCAAGGAATCGAGCGATGGTTTGCTCAGGATCTTCTGGAACTTCGCATCTCATCATGAGTTGTTCGAACTCATGAATATATTCTTCAATACTCATCCCTTGTTGTCTTAAGGAATTCAACTTGAGAAACAGATCTTGCTTATAGGTATCGGGCAAGAACCTTTTCTTCATAAGTTTCTTGAGTTTATCCCAAGACTTGATTCGACTTTTTTCTTCTCTAGCTCGCTGACGAATTTTCTCTCTCTAGGCGAGAGCTTCTCTCTCGAGGCGATTCTCTTCTCTCTCTAGGGTGAGAAGAGGCGGTGTGGATCTGCTTCTTCTCCCTTGGGTGGTGGTTCTTCCCTTCCTCCACGTGGTGTAGGAACTCGCTGCTGCTATGCAGCTGTGAGATCGAACGCGTTGGGGGAAAGTGAAGCCACAGAGAAAGACTAGGGCGAGAAGGGGCGACGGCTGCTGGGCGGCGATTCTCCCCTGGCGCACGGAGATCTGCTTCTCCCTTGGGCGAGTCGCTGCTCTAAGGACAAGGAGGGCATCGCTTCTGCATCTGCACACACGGAGTTGGGAGGCGGCGGCGGCGTCCCTGTTCTGCGGAGAGCAGGAAAGGGGCTTTGGCTGCTGGGCGGCGATCGAGGGTCTGCTCTTCTCCCTCGAGTGCGCTCCATCCCTTGCCTCTCCGAGGGCGGTGCGGCCTTTGGCGACGGTGCAGAGGATTGCGGACGTGGCTGCGGTGGCCGGGCGAGGCTGCGGTGGCCGGACGAGGCTGCTGTGCGTGGCTGCAAGGGCCCATCAGGAGCAGACAGCGGTGTCTTCCCTGTTTCGCACGGTGAGCAGGGTTCCCTGCAGATCTGCGCGCAAGGAACAAAGGACCGAGGAGGCTCCTCACCTCGGTCAGATCGCTGCGCTGTCCCCTGCATCGCCCCCTTCTGCTTTAGGGCGTGAGGCGGCGGCTGCTGGGCGGCTCCCCTGTATCGTCCGTGGCTGCTTCGCTGGGAAGGGGCGACGGTTTCTTCGCTGTTTCCCCTAGGAGGCGGTGGGCTGCGCACGAAGGTGAGGGAGGTGCGGCGGCAGCAGCTTGCAGAGGCCTGCAGCTGCTTCGTTGGGGCTGCGGCTACTCTCTCTGCTGCTGCGAAGAACAGTGGAGGCTGCCTTCTCCCTGCACGCACGAGGTGCGGCCAGTCTGAGCGGCAGCTGGGTGAGGCCAGGCGGCGGCTGCTGGGCAGCGCCCGTATTTGCACTGCCCTCTCCCTCCTGCCCTTTGAACATTTCCTCTTGAGTTGGAGCAGCGCAACTCGAGAATGGTTGTTGACGATGGCAGCAGGGTCGATCCGAAGAGGCTTCCTGCTCAAGTTGCTTCTTCTTCCCGACGAGATGGTCCTTTGATGCCGCAGCATAGAGGAAGGTCGCGCTCTAGATCACGACCTCCTATTCTCATTTCTAGAGATCCTCGACCTTGGACAAGCCTCTTCAAGGCTCCGGTTGGAAGTTCAGATCTTAGCTTGGACTTCTTTGCTCCAGAAACCCAGAATGATCATAAGATTGCTGTGTATGAGACTGCTGATTCTGAAGAGCTGGTTAAGACATGGTCCATGGCGCTGGTTGGTTATGTGGTCGGTCTAAAGACATCCTATTTCCCGTTATCCTCGTTCATTAAGACTCGATGGGGAACATCAGCATTTGATCTGCATATGCTAGAGAACGGTTTTTTTGTATGCAAACTCTATTCCGAAGAGGATCTGCAACGGATTCTAGAAGGGTTTTGGACCATTCGTGGTCATCCGATGATACTACGACGCTGGTCCCCTGATGTCCGTTTGGAGTTAGACAGCCTCCAGTCTATTCCATTATGGGTTTCCTTTCATGGTCTTCCCCTGCATCTTTGGAGTCGACGTTTTATTGCTAAGTTATGCAGTACCTTGGGACAGCCATTGTATATTGATAAGGCAACAGCAGCGCAGACGAGATTGGCTTTTGCACGTGCATGTGTTATGGTTTCTTCCGATGGCGATCTCCCGGATGAGGTTTATTATAGGGATCTTGAGGGGACCACTCGTAAGGTGCATGTTTCATATTCCTGGAAGCCACAGCGGTGTAAAATTTGTCACTCTTTCTGATGCGGGAGCATCCGAGACTATTGATCAATCCTTGAGTCATGGGCGTAACTTCCTCAATCCTGGAGTTTGTTCGTTGCTGATTGGCATTGCTGAGTCATGGGCGTAACTTCCTCAATCCTGGAGTTTGTTTGGGTAGTTCTGTTATTTCAATCTTGTTTGTTTGGGTAGTTTCCATTGTTTGTTTGGGTAGTTCCATTGTTTGTTTTCTGAGTCTAATGTCTATATAATGAGACATATTCTCATTTGTAAGGGTGGTTGAATGAATGAAAATTGGTGAGACTTCCTCTACGTGAGTGAATATCTTCGGAGAGTGGATAACTCCTTGCGGTCTCTTTATCCTTGGAGCGTGGATTCCTCCTTGGTGGTGAGCCAAAAGCCCTTTATCCTTGGCTGGTGATATCTTTAGGCCTTGGTGGTGAGCTTCTCCTATCCCGAAGTCCTTTATCCTTGGCTGGTGAAATCTTTAGGCCTTGGTGGTGAACTTCGTAGATCCCGATCCTTATCCTTGGTTGGTGGCGTGGCCTTTATACCTTGGAAGAAGATCGTTTTATTTTATTTTTGGTGGTGAACTGCCCCTTTTCCCCAAATCGCGCAGCCTTGAAGTTTTCTGTTCGGAGTCACTCGCCCACGCACGCATCACTTTCGGTCATACACATGGAGCTTGTCAGCAAATGCAAAGAATGATCACTCAGGTTTACCGACAACGTTAAGCAACTCAAGTTGATGCTGCTATGACAACTGATGAACAAGGTGCATCTCCCGAAGCAGTAGCACCGACGATGACGAAAGAGCATTCTTACTCGCTTGGGCAACAACACGAACAAAAGGATACATCAGGAACTTTAATTCTTTTTTTTTTGGTAAGTAAATGTAATTGTATTTAGTATAAAGTTTGCACAAAGTAGCTTTGTCTACACAAGCCGTAGACTATAGCCTGAGATCTCTTAGAGCAGTCTAGGAGAATGCACCCCACCTCAGAAAGGTGGAATGGACTCATTCCACCAGACTCGTCTCAAGAGAACATAGCAAAAAAGTAGTCATGACTACACATGTTGTAGACTATGACGCCTTACGATATTCAATAAATAGCAAATAACCAACCATTCCTAAACGACCTGTGAATACATCACATTGTGGAAACATAGAAATACACAATACAGCAATCTCAATCTAGAAAGCATTAACGAATAACAAAATTGAATCTGATAAATATATCTTTTTCACTACTTGTTAAATGCTTCATTTCCAGATTCTGCTCCATACATGATCTTGAGTCGCTAAGTATCTCGAGCAATAGGTGAGTATTGTGTGTGTTGAGGCCCTCAAAGATTCTGCTACATCTCTCCCTCCAAATCCACCAAATAGCACATCTGAAGGTAATTTTTGCTAGTTGTGTTAGAAGCCCTTTCCTTGAGAAGCTTTGCTGCAGCTGTTCTAGTTCCTGATGCAAGTTTGGTCTTGGTAGCCTATGGAGTTCAAATCTCTTCAGAATCTCCACCCATATCCAATTAGTGTAGTCGCAAGCAAAATAAAGATGATCAATATCTTCTTCCTGTTGCATACAAAGAGAGCATCGGTTAACAATATATATACCTTTTCGCTTCATATTATCCATAGTTGGTAGTTTGGCAAGAAGGGCCTGCCATGTGCATAAGGAATGTCTCTGTGAGCCCGGTCTATCCCATGTCCAACTGCTTGGGATCCACTTGTTGTTTCTTTGTCTGATTTGATTCCATGCAGATGTAGCATTAAATTTTCCATTGTCATGAAGCCAATTAAGCATATCTGAGGAGTTGTTCTTGATTGGAAGAGTTGTAATAGTCGGCCAAAGTGATAGCATATCAGGAGAAATAGGACTAGGAAGACACCAGGTGCCGTTAACAATGAACTCAGAAACCGTCCAATCTTTAGAGGCCGCAAGATCTCTTCGTACTCTATCGCCATACAATTGAAATATACTCTTCCCATTCACCCAAGGATCATACCACATATTAATTCTCGTTCCAGAAGAGAAACTTTAATTCTTCCTATTATAGCCCCTTCCACAATAACAATTTCCCAGGCTTCATCTCTTCCTACACCGACAGGAGTTGCTACAACGGGGATTCCACGTCCCATTCATCGTGCTAACCAGGATAATGTATCTCAACCAATCCCAACAAACCTCGTCAGTCAAGATATTCAGCCTCATCGTGCTAACCAGGATATTGTGGATATTCAGCCTCAACAACCTTCAACAATCACTGCCAACCTAGATATTTTGGGTATTTCAAAGTTTAAGCATTTGCAAGCTGTGGATGAAGTGGATAAAAATAGAAATAAAGCTTTAAAAGGTAAGGATATTATGCGGGAGGACATTGCAAAACCCAAGGATAAGAAGAAGGATGGAACTGGTAAGTTGCACATACTTCCGTCTACCTAGGAAGAGTCATTTATTTCCTTTCCAATCTGTTTTGATTCTGATGAAGATACTTTGTTGGAATGTTCGTGGGCTGAATAAATTTGAGAAATGTCGAGAGCTTAATAGAACAATCAAATCTGATGCTTGTGATATAGTTATTCTTGTGGAAACAAAAATTAAACCATCTCGGGTTTGTGTTCAAAAAGATTTAATATGGCCAGAGGCAGAACTTTTTACCAACGATACTTGTGACACTTATGGTAGAATATGGGTACTATGGCATCCGAACTCTGTTAGTGCTTGCTTTATTTCTGCTACAGAACAATTCATCCACCTTAAAGCCGAGGATAAAAGGAATGGTTGTCAATTCCATATTACTGGTGTATATGCTTCTAACAGTATGCAGGAAAGAAATGTTTTATGGAATGATCTGATTAACATTGCAAATGGTTGTCTTACAGTGCCTTGGATTGTTCTTGGTGACTTCAATACTGTTCGGTACACACATGAAAAAGTGGGGGGTAAACCACTTTCAGAGAGCAAGCTTCAAGGTTTTAACGATTATATAGATATTGCTGCATTCATTGATATGAAATCCGTAGGTGATTGGCTCTCATGGAGTAATCAAGGTGCTGCCCACAGGAAAATAATGGCTCGACTTGATAGGTGTCTGATTAATCGTGAATGGTTAACAGTTTACCCTGATTCACTGCTGGAGTATGGATCTCAATTGTTCTCTGATCACTCTTTAATGTATATACATGCCGACAAAGTAATACCCAGAGGCAAGAAACCATTTAGATTCTTTAACATGTGGAGTACTCATCCTCAGTTTCTTGATGTTATCAGTTCTGCTTGGAATGTTAATGTTAATGTGGTGCTGCTGCAGCAGTTGATTGCTGCTGTCCTCTGCCCTTCGCCCATCGCTCCTCACGCGGAGGAGCTGCGATCGGGGCGACTGGGCGGCGGCGGTTTCGGATTGCTGGCGGCAGATCTGCGAACAGAGGGTTCCACTGCGCGAGGGAATCACGCCGCTTCTTCTCCCTAGGGCATCGGATCGCTTTGGGCAGCGGCGGCGCTGCGTTCTGTTCTGCACAAAGCAAGCAAGAAAGGGAGGTGTGGCTCGCCTGCTGCGCTCCCTCCTTGCATCCTGCAGAAGAACAGAGGAGGCGATTGCTGCTCCCTCTCTGCTGTCCTCCGCCAGGTGGCGGCTGCTTTGGGCAGCCCCTGCTCTGTCCTCCTCTTGTTGGGGGGCAGCGAATGGTGGCGAAGGTGGCAGCAGGTCGATCCGAAGATGAGGCTTCCTTCCCAAGTTGCTTCTTCCCGACGAGATGGTTCTTTGATGTCGCAGCATAGAGGTCGATCGCACTCTAGATCGCGGCCTCCTACTCTCATTTCTCGAGATCCTCGACCTTGGACAAGCCTCTTCAAGGCCCCGGTTGGAAGCTCGGATCTTAGCTTGGATTTCTTTGCTCCGAAACCCAGCCGATCGAAGATTGCTTCGTGTACGAGACTGTTGATTCTGAAGAGCTGATTAAGACATGGTCCATGGCGCTTGTTGGTTATGTGGTTGGTTTAAAGACATCATATTTTCCGTTATCCTCATTCATCAAGACTCGATGGGGAATATCGGCATTTGATCTGCATATGCTAGAGAATGGTTTTTTTGTATGCAAACTCTATTCTGAAGAGGATTTGCAACGAATTCTTGAAGGGTTTTGGACTATTCGCGGTCATCCGATGATTCTACGACGTTGGTCTCCTGATGTCCGTTTGGAGTTAGACAGTCTACAATCTATCCCTTTATGGGTATCTTTTCATGGTCTCCCCTTGCATCTTTGGAGTCGTCGTTTTATTGCTAAGTTATGTAGCACCTTGGGACAGCCATTGTATATTGACAAAGCAACAGCAGCACAAACGAGATTGGCTTTTGCACGAGCATGTGTAATGGTTTCTTCTGATGATGATCTTCCAAATGAGGTTTTTTATCGTGATCTAGATGGGACCACCCGTAAGGTGCATGTTTCATATTCTTGGAAACCACAGCGTTGTAAGATTTGCAACTCTTTTGGTCATGCACATGGGGCTTGTCAGCAAACTCAGAAACCAATCACTCAGGTTTACCGCCAACGCCAATCATCTCAGCAAGGGGTTGATAGTACTATTATGACTACTGATAAACAAGGTGAGTCTCCTTCAGGGGCAGTAGTGTTGGTACAGACAAGCGAGCATTCTGACTCACTTGGGCAGCATCATGATCAGAAAGATAAATCGGGAACTTTACCTCTTCCTAATATATCAGAGTCTGTCACAACAACAGTTTCTCAGGTTACCCATGCACAGGAGAACGAGAAACCTTCGTCTCTTCCTACATCGACAGGAACTACCGCAACGGGGATCCCACGTCCTACTCATCGTGCTAACCAGGATATTGTAATCCCAACAAACTTCGCCAGTCAGGATATTCAGCCTCAACAATCTTCAACAAACACTGCCAACCTAGATATTTTGGGTATTTCAAAGTTTAAGCATTTGCAAGCTGTGGATGAAGTGGATAAAAATAGAAATAAAGCTTTAAAAGGTAAGGATATTATGCGGGAGGACATTGCAAAACCCAAGGATAAGAAAAAGGATGGAACTGGTAAGTTGCATATACTTAAAATCTACCTAGGAAGAGTCATTTATTTCCTTTCCAATCTGTTTTGTTTCTGATGAAGATACTTTGTTGGAATGTTCGTGGGCTGAATAAATTTGAGAAATGTCGAGAGCTTAATAGAACAATCAAGTCTGATGCTTGTGATATTGTTATTCTTGTGGAAACAAAAATTAAACAATCTCGGGTTTGTGTTCAAAAAGATTTAATATGGCCAGAGGCAGAACTTTTTACCAACGATACTTGTGACACTTATGGTAGAATATGGGTATTATGGCATCCGAACTCTGTTAGTGTTTGCTTTATTTCTGCTACAGAACAATTCATCCACCTTAAAGCCGAGGATAAAAGGAATGGTTGTCAATTCCATATTACTGGTGTATATGCTTCTAACAGTATGCAGGAAAGAAATGTTCTATGGAATGATCGATTAACATTGCAAATGGTGTCTTACGATTGCCTTGGATTGTTCTTGGTGACTTCAATACTGTTCGGTACACACATGAAAAAGTGGGGGGTAAACCACTTTCAGAGAGCAAGCTTCAAGGTTTTAACGATTACATAGATATTGCTGCATTGATTGATATGAAATCTGTAGGTGACTGGCTTTCATGGAGTAATCAAGGTGCTGCCCACAGGAAAATAATGGCTCGACTTGATAGGTGTCTGATTAATCGCGAATGGTATGATTGATTCGGATGGTATGATTCATGTGGAGCCTACTAGAAAGCTTGATTCGGATGATATCATGATTCTCAATGCCCCAATTACAGATGAAGAAATTGTTAGAGTTGTCTTTAAGTCACCGAAGCACAAAAGTCCTGGTCCAGGATGGGTTTCGGCTGAATTTTACCAAATTGCATGGCCGATTATTGGAAATGCGTGATTAAAGCTTGTCAAGCATTTTTCTCTTTGGTCATCTTCTTAAAGAGATAAATTGTACTTTTATTTCTTTAGTTCCTAAGAATGCAGGGTGATTCCTAGAGCACTATAGGCCCATTTCATTATGCAACTTTATTTACAAGATTATATCCAAGTTGCTTGCGGATCGAATGCAAATGATTATCTGAGAAGATCATTAGTCCTGCACAGTGCTTTCATTAAAGGAAGAAGTATACATCACAATATTCTTACGGCTAACGACTTGGTCAAAGATCTGCACTCCAAATCAAGAGGGACAAAAATATGTTTTAAAGCTGACTTACGGAAAGCATTTGATTCAGTTAATAGACACTTTCTCTACAAGATGCTCCTCAAGTATGAACTTCCCTCAACAATGGGTTAATTGGATTGATCTGTGCTTAGAAACTCCAAAATTTTCGGTTCTCTTCAATGGTTCACCCATTGGCTTCTTTAGAATACGAATGACATCCGACAAGGAGACCCACTTTCTCCATATCTTTTTACAATTGTCATGGAAGGACTCAGTTGTATGTTGGAAAAGGCAGTCTTTTATGGTAGCATTAAGGTACCCCAAGCTGGTTCTATTCATATATCCCACATAACATTTGCAGATGATCTTATTATATTTCTTCGCAATGACATTACTTGATGAGGAATTTGGCTACTATTCTGAAAGACTTTGGTTTGGGTTCTGGCCTTCAGCTAAATCATGCAAAGAGTAAAGTCTATATGGGTCATTGCATCGAAGATAAAGACTTTATTATACAAACTTTGGGGGTTAGCGAGGGATGTCTGCCAGTTTCTTATCTAGGTCTCCCACTTATTTCCACTGGCATTCACAAAACCCCTTTGTCACCTATCCTGGAAAAAATAAAGAATAGAATTTTCTCTTGGAAAACTAGACTTCTTTCTAAAGCGGGACGACTTGAACTCATCCGATCTCAGGCTTTGTTCTCTTACTCTATTTATTGGTCTAATGCATTTCTTCTACTGTTGGACTTCTTGAGGATATTGAGCAATTTGTTGAAAAACTTTTTACGGAATGGTACGGATGGTAAGACAATGCATATGATAAATTGGGATAATATCTGCAGCCGAAGGATGAGGGGGACTGAATCTGTGAAATCTGAGATCTGGAATAAAGCTTGTTTGGTACAAAATTATGGGATCTTTTGCAAAACAAATCTTTATGGTCACAATGGGTTTCTGCTAGGTACCTATCAAAGGAATCAATCTGGGAAGTTTCAGCAAAAACATATCATTCTGCTGCTTGGAAAGGAATTTTGAAGGCAAGAAATTGGCTGACCAAACATATTTCTTATACAATCTCTTCTGGAACGAGAATTAATATGTGGTATGATCCTTGGGTAAATGGAAAGAGTATATTTCAATTGTATGGTGATAGAGTACGAAGAGATCTTGGGGCCTCTAAAGATTGGACGGTTTCTGAGTTTATTGTTAACGGCACCTGGTGTCTTCCTAATTTCTCCTGATATGCTATCACTTTGGCCGATTATTACAACTCTTCCAATCAAGAACAACTCCTCAGATATGCTTAATTGGCTTCATGACAATGGAAAATTTAGTGCTACATCTGCATGGAATCAAATCAGACAAAGAAACAACAAGTGGATCCCAAGCAGTTGGACATGGGATAGACCGGGCTCACAGAGACATTCATTATGCACATGGCAGGCCCTTCTTGCCAAACTACCAACTATGGATAATATGAAGCGAAAAGGTATATATATTGTTAACCGATGCTCTCTTTGTATGAAACAGGAAGAAGATATTGATCATCTTTATTTTGCTTGCGACTACACTAATTGGATATGGGTGGAGGTTCTGAAGAGATTTGAACTCCATAGGCTACCAAGGCCAAACTTACATCAAGAACTAGAACAGCTGCAGCAAAGCTTCTCAAGGAAAGGACTTCTTACACAACTAGCAAAAATTACCTTCAGATGTGCTATTTGGTGGATTTGGAGGGAGAGATGTAGCAGAATCTTTGAGGGCCTCAACACACACAATACTCATCTATTGCTCGAGATACTTAGCGACTCAAGATCATGTATGGAGCAGAATATGGAAATGAAGCATTTAACAAGTAGTGAAAAAGATATATTTATCAGATTCAATTTTGTTATTCGTTAATGCTTTCTAGATTGAGATTGCTGTATTGTGTATTCTATGTTTCCACAATGTGATGTATTCACAGGTCGTTTAGGAATGGTTGGTTATTTGCTATTTATTGAATATCGTAATGCGTCATAGTCTACAATATGTGTAGTCATGACTATTTTTTTGCTATGTTCTCTTGGAGACGAGTCTGGTGGAATGAGTCCATTCCACCTTTCTAAGGTGGGGTGCATTCTCCTAGACTGCTCTAAGAGATCTCAGGCTATAGTCTACGGCTTGTGTAGACAAAGCTACTTTGTGCAAACTTTATACTAAATACAATTACATTTACTTACCAAAAAAAAAAATTAATCGCGAATGGTTAACAGTTTACCCTGATTCTCTTCTGGAGTATGGATCTCAATTGTTTTCTGATCACTCTTTAATGTATATACATGCAGACAAAGTAATACCCAGAGGCAAGAAACCATTTAGATTCTTTAACATGTGGAGTACCCATCCTCAGTTTCTTGAGGTTATCAGATCTGCTTGGAATGTTAATGTGCATGGATCACCTCCTTACATTTTATGCCAAAAGCTTAAAGCATGTAAAGCAGCACTAAAGGAGTGGAATACAAACACTTTTGGCAACATTATCACCCGAGTTCAGTTAATCAAAAAGAAACTAATGGCGGTGCAACATGAGCTACATCTTCAGCCCTTTGACGAGAATCTTATTTGCAAAGAGGCAGAAGCTAGATCTCAATTCATGCAGGCCCTAAAGCAGGAAGAAAGTTTTGCAAAACAGAAGTCTCGGCAGCATTGGCTTACTTTAGGGGATTCTAATACGAAGTTTTTCTATACAGCCATTGCTACTAGAAGGGCTGTTAATTGTATCAGAAAATGTAAAGACCAAGATGGTACGCTTATTGAGGATTTGGATGAAGTTAAAGCACACACTTTGAACAATTTTTTATTCTTTACTCAATCAAACAGAGCAGCCTAATAATGTTCATGTGGAGCCTACTAGAAAGCTTGATTCGGATGACATCATGATTCTTAATGCACCAATTA
This sequence comes from Musa beccarii, assembly GCA_024322285.1. Classification (NCBI taxonomy): domain Eukaryota; kingdom Viridiplantae; phylum Streptophyta; class Magnoliopsida; order Zingiberales; family Musaceae; genus Musa; species Musa beccarii. The sequence goes on from CM044402.1 coordinate 12,646,229, forward strand.
CAGATGAAGAAGTTGCACGAGTTGTCTTCAAGTCACCAAAGCACAAGAGCCCTGGTCCAGATGGATTTCCAGCTGAATTTTATCAAATTGCATGGCCAATCATTGGAAATGATGTGATTAAAGCTTGTCAGCATTTTTTCTCTTCAGGTCATATTCTTAAAGCGATAAATTGTACTTTTATTTCTTTGGTTCCTAAGAATGCAGGGGCTGATTCACTAGAGCACTACAGGCCCATTTCTTTATGCAACTTTATTTACAAAATCATCTCCAAGTTGCTTGCAGATCGAATGCAAATGATTATGCATAAGATCATTAGTCATACTCAGGCTGATTATGCAAATGATTATACATCACAATATTCTTCTTGCTAACGACTTGGTCAAAGATTTGCACTCCAAATCAAGAGGGACGAAAATATGTTTTAAAGCTGACTTACGAAAAGCATTTGATTCAGTTAATAGACAGTTTCTCTACAAGATGCTCCTCAGTTTGAACTTCCCTCAACAATGGGTTAATTGGATTCAGTGCTGCTTGGAAACTCCAAAATTTTCAGTTTTGTTCAATGGTTCCCCCGTTGGCTTCTTTGGGAGTACGAATGGCATCCGACAAGGAGATCCACTTTCTCCATATCTTTTTACAATTGTCATGGAAGGACTCAGCTGTATGTTAGAAAAGGCAGTCTCTGATGGTAGCATTAAGGTACCCCATTCTGGTTCTATTCATATATCCCACATAACATTTGCAGATGATCTTATTATCTTCCTTCGCAATGACACTACTTCAGTGAAGAATTTGGCTACTATTCTGAAAGATTTTGGGTTGGTTTCTGGCCTTCAACTAAATCACGCAAAAAGTAAAGTCTATATGGGTTCTTGCGTTGAAGATAAAGACTTTATTATACAAACTCTGGGGGTTAGCGAGGGAAGTCTACCAGTTCTTTATCTGGGTCTCCCACTCTTATCCACTGGCATTCATAAAATTCACTGTCAGCCTATCCTGCAAAAAGTAAAGAATAGAATTTCCTCCTGGAAAACTAGAATTTCTTTCCAAAGCAGGACGACTTGAACTCATCCGATCTGTGTTGTTTTCTTATTCTATCTATTGGTCTAATGCATTTCTTCTACCTGTTGGACTTCTTCAGGATATTGAACGGTTATTGAAGAACTTTTTCTGGAATGGTACGGATGGAAAGGCAATGCATATGGTCAACTGGGATAGCATTTGTAGACCAAAAGATGAGGGGGTCTGAATCTGCATAAATCTGAGAGATTGGAATAAAGCTTGTTTGGTACAGAAATTATGGGATCTTTTGCAAAATAAATCTTTATGGTCACAATGGGTTTCTTCTAGGTACCTATCTAAGGAATCAATATGGGAAGTTTCAACAAGAACATATCATTCTCGCTTTGCATGGAAAGGAATTTTGAAGGCAAGAAACTGGCTAATCAACCACATTTCTTACACAATCTCTTCTGGGACCAGAATTAATATGTGGTTTGATCCTTGGGTGAATGGAAAAAGTATATTTCAATTATATGGTGATCGAGTACGAAGAGATCTTGGGGCCCCTAAAGATTGGAAGGTTTCTGAGTTCATTGCTAACGGCACCTGGTGTCTTCCTAATCCTATTTCTCCTGATATGCTATCACTTTGGTCGACTATTACAGCTCTTCCAATCAGGAATAACTCATCAGATATGCTTAATTGGCTTCATGACAATGGAAAGTTTAGTGCTAAATCTGCATGGAATCAAATCGAGACAAAGAAATAACAAGTGGATCCCGAGCGTTGGACATGGGATAGACCGGGCTCACAGAGACATTCCTTATGCACATGGCAGGCCCTTCTTGCCAAACTACCCACAATGGATAATATGAAACGAAAAGGTATATATATTGTTAACCGATGCTCTCTTTGTATGCAACAGGAAGAAAATATTGATCATCTTTATTTTGCTTGCGACTACACTAATTGGATATGGGAGGAGATTCTGAAGAGGTTTGAAATCCATAGGCTACCAAGGCCAAACTTGCATCAGAACTAGAACAAATTTGCAAGCAAAACTTCTCAAGAAAAGGGCTTCTAACACAACTAGCAAAAATTACTTTCAGATGTGCTATTTGGTGGATTTGGAGGGAGAGGTGTAGCAGAATCTTTGAGAGCCACAACACACACAATACTCACCTATTGCTCGAGATACTCAGCGACTCAAGATCATGTATGGAGCAAGATTTGGAATTGAAGCATTTAACAAGTAGCGAAAAAGATATCTTTATCCGATTCAATTTTGTAATTCGTTAATGCTTTCTAGATTGAGATTGTTGTATTGTGTGTTTCTATATTTCCACAATGTGATGTATTCACAGGTCGTTTAGGAATTGCATTTTTATTGAATATCGTAAGGCGTCATAGTCTACAACATGTGTAATCATGGCTACTTTTTTGCTTATGTTCTCTTGGAGATGAGTCTGGTGGAATGAGTCCATTCCACCTTTCTGAGGTGGGGTGCATTCTCCTAGACTACTCTAAGAGATCTCAGGCTATAGTCTACGGCTTGTGTAGACAAAGCTACTTTGTGCAAACTTCATACTAATACAATTACATTTACTTACCAAAAAAAAATGTTAATGTGCATGGATCACCTCCTTACATTTTATGCCAAAAGCTTAAAGCATGTAAAGCAGCACTAAAGGAGTGGAATACAAACACTTTTGGCAATATTATCACCCGAGTTCAGTTAATCAAAAAGAAACTAATGGCGGCGCAACATGAGCTACATCTTCAGCCCTTTGACGAGAATCTTATTTGCAAAGAGGCAGAAGCTAGATCTCAATACATGCAGGCCCTAAAGCAGGAAGAAAGTTTTGCAAAACAGAAGTCTCGACAGCATTGGCTTACTTTAGGGGATTCCAATACGAAGTTTTTCTATACAGCTATTGCTACTAGAAGGGCTGTTAATTGTATCAGAAAATGTAAAGACCAAGATGGTATGCTTATTGAGAATTTGGATAAAGTTAAAGCACACACCGAATAATTTTTTTTATTCTTTACTCAATCAAACACAGCAGCCTAATAATGTTCTTGTGGAGCCTACTAGGAAGCTTGATTCGGATGACATCACGATTCTTAATGCACCAATTACAGATGAAGAAGTTGTACGAGTTGTCTTCAAGTCACCAAAGCACAAGAGCCCTGGTCCAGATGGATTTCCAGCTGAATTTTACCAAATTGCATGGCCGATCATTGGAAATGATGTGATTAAAGCTTGTCAGCATTTTTTCTCTTCAGGTCATATTCTTAAAGCGATAAATTGTACTTTTATTTCTTTGGTTCCTAAGAATGCAGGGGCTGATTCACTAGAGCACTACAGGCCCATTTCTTTATGCAACTTTATTTACAAGATCATCTCCAAGTTGCTTGCAGATCGAATGCAAATGATTATGCATAAGATCATTAGTCATACTCAGGCTGCTTTCATTAAAGGAAGAAGTATACATCACAATATTCTTCTTGCTAACGACCTGGTCAAAGATTTGCACTCCAAATCAAGAGGGACGAAAATATGTTTTAAAGCTGACTTACGAAAAGCATTTGATTCAGTTAATAGACAGTTTTCTACAAGATGCTCCTCGTTTGAACTTCCCTCAACAATGGGTTAATTGGATTGATCTTTGCTTGAAACTCCAAAATTTTCAGTTTTGTTCAATGGTTCCCCTGTTGGCTTCTTTGGGAGTACGAATGGCATCCGACAAGGAGATCCACTTTCTCCATATCTTTTTACAATTGTCATGGAAGGACTCAGCTGTATGTTAGAAAAGGCAGTCTCTGATGGTAGCATTAAGGTACCCCATACTGGTTCTATTCATATATCCCACAAAACATTTGCAGATGATCTTATTTTCTTCCTTCGCAATGACACTACTTCAGTGAAGAATTTGGCTACTATTCTGAAAGATTTTGGTTTGGTTTCTGGCTTTCACCTAAATCTTGCAAAAAGTAAAGTCTATATGGGTTCTTGTATTGAAGATAAAGACTTTATTATACAAACTCTGGGGGTTAGCGAGGGAAGTCTACCAGTTCCTTTTCTGGGTCTCCCACTCATTTCCACTGACATTCATAAAATTCACTGTCAGCCTATCCTGCAAAAAATAAAGAATAGAATTTCCTCATGGAAAACTAGACTTCTTTCAAAAGCAGGACGACTTGAACTTATCCGATCTGTGCTGTTTTCTTATTCTATTTATTGGTCTAATGCATTTCTTCTATCTGTTGGACTTCTTCAGGATATTGAACGGTTATTGAAGAACTTTTTCTGGAATGGTACAGAAGGAAAGACAATGCATATGATCAATTGGGATAGCATTTGTAGACCGAAAGATGAGGGGGGGTTGAATCTGCGAAATCTGAGAGATTGGAATAAAGCTTGTTTGGTACAGAAATTATGGGATCTTCTGCAAAATAAATCTTTATGGTCACAATGGGTTCTTCTAGGTACCTATCTAAAGAATCCATATGGGAAGTTTCAACAAGAACATATCATTCTGCTGCATGGAAAGGAATTTTGAAGGCAAGAAACTGGCTAATTAACCACATTTCTTACACAATCTCTTCTGGGACCGAAATTAATATGTGGTATGATCCTTGAGTGAATGGAAAAATATATTTCAATTATATGGTGATCGAATACGAAGAGATCTTGGGGCCCCTAAAGATTGGAAGGTTTCTGAGTTTATTGCTAACGGCACCTGGTGTCTTCCTAATCCTATTTCTCCTGATATGCTATCACTTTGGCCAACTATTACAGCTCTTCCAATCAGGAATAACTCATCAGATATGCTTAATTGGCTTCATGACAATGGAAAGTGATGGAAATCATCAATTTGAATCTTCTTGCAATCATAGAATGTTGATTGAGTCTTGACTAGCTTGATCTGGTTCATATCAGAAAGTTTAGTGCTAAAAAAAAGCACTAAAGGCCAACGTGTTTTTCTCTCTCTAGGCGAGAGCTTCTCTCTCTGGCGAATCTCTTCTCTCTCTAGGGTGAGAAGAGGCTGAGAGATCTTGGTGCGCAGAGGAGTAGGGGAACAGAGGAGAGGGCTTTCGCTCCCTTCCTCGCCTCTCTCTGCTGCCGCACGCAGGGGAACAGAGGAGAGGCTCTTCCGCACGCACGAGGGCGGTGCGGCCTTTGGCGACGGTGCAGAGGCTTGCGGACGTGGCTGCGGTGGCCGGGCGAGGCTGCGGTGGCCGGACGAGGCTGCTGTGCGTGGCTGCAAGGGCCCATCGGAGCTTGCTGCCAGCGCTGGGTTCACGAGCAGACAGCGGTGGTTCTTCCCTGTTTTGAACGCACGGTGAGCAGGGTTCCCTGCAGATCTGCGCGCAAGGAGAACAAAGGACCGAGGAGGCACGGCGAGCAGAGCACACTGCAGATCTGTAGAGCCTCTACTCCGCCTCTTTCCAGAACAGAGGAGGAGGAGAACAAGGGAGGCGTCCTCACCTCGGCCAGATCGGGGGCTGCGCTGTCCCCTGCATCGCCCCCTGCTTTGGGGCGTGAGGCGGTGGCGGTTCTCCCCTGCGGTGGGCTGGGTGTTCACGCGACTTCTCCCCCTGGAGGCGGTGGCTGCTGGGCGGCGGTTCTCCCCTGTTCTGCGCACGGAGAGCAGCCAACAGTGAGCGGCGGCGGCTGTTGGTGGCGGTTCTCCCCTGCGCACGGAGAGCAGGCAGGGTTCCCTGCAGAACCGACTCTGCCCTTTCCTTTGTTCCTTCGGTGAACAGAGGAGGAGGAGATCGGGGGAGGCTTCCTTACCTCGGCCAGATCGGGGGCTGCACTCCCTGCATCGCCCCCTGCTGCTTTGGGGCGTGAGGCGGCGGCTGCTGGGCGGCTGTTCGCACGCACGGAGAACGCGAGGGAGGCGTCCTCGCGATCCCCTGCATTCTGCAGCAGAAGCCTGCAGCTCGCTGTTGGGGTTGCGGCAGCAGTTTTGTGGCTGCTTCTCTGTTTTTGGGGCTGCAGCAGCAGGACCTCGGCTGGAGGCGGTGGGCTGGGTGGCACGCACAGAGAAGGCACGGCGGCATCTCCCCTGCATCGCCCCTTCTTCTCTCTAGGAAGGGGCGACGGCTGCAGGGTTTGCGAGTGCGGTGTGGCTTCTGCCTGCAGCTGCTTTCTGTTGGGGCTGAGGCAGCAGTTTATTGGGGCTGCTCCATAGCTCAAGGAACGCAGCTACCGGGCAGCGATGGTCCCTGCTCCGACGACGAGGTTCCCTGCCCCTACGTCTCAACCTTCCCGACGAGACGCTTCTTCGATGATGCAGCATAGAGGTAGGTCGCGCTCTAGATCGCGGCCTCCTGCTCTTATTTCTAGAGATCCTAGGCCTTGGACTAGCCTCTTCAAGGCTCCGGTTGGAAGTCCGGATCTTAGCCTAGATTTCTTTGCTCCAGAAATTCAGGCAGACCAGAAGATTGCTGTGTACGAGACTGCTGATTCTGCAGAGCTGATTGAGACATGGTCCAGGGCGCTTGTTGGTTATGTGGTCGGTCTAAAGACATCCTACTTTCCATTATCTTCATTCATCAAAACTCGATGGGGAATATCGGCATTCGATCTTCATATGCTGGAGAATGGTTTTTTTGTATGCAAACTCTATTCTGAAGAAGATTTGCAACGGATTCTTGAAGGGTTTTGGACTATTCGTGGCCATCCGATGATATTACGACGCTGGTCCCCTGATGTCCGTTTGGAGTTAGACAGCCTACAATCTATTCCCTTATGGGTATCTTTTCATGGTCTTCCATTACATCTTTGGAGTAGACGTTTTATTGCTAAATTATGCAGCACCCTAGGACAGCCATTGTATATCGACAAGGCAACAGCAGCGCAGACGAGATTGGCTTTTGCACGAGCATGTGTTATGATTTCTTCTGATGGTGATCTTCCTAATGAGGTTTTTTATCGTGATTTAGATGGTACCACCCGTAAGGTACATGTTTCATATTCCTGGAAACCACAACGATGTAATATTTGCTCCTCTTTTGGTCATGCACATGGAGCTTGTCAGCAAATTCAGAAGCCAATTACTCAGGTTTATCGGCAACGTCAAACACCTCAACATAGGGTCGATACTGCTATTATTGAACAAAGCGAGTCTCCTTGATGGCGGTTGAGACAAGAACGATGAGTGAGCATTCTGACTCACTTGGGTAGCACCAAGGCCAGGGGGATAAATCAGGAGCTTTAACTCTTCCTATTATATCGGAGCCTTCTACAAAAGCAGTTTCTCATGGTCCTCGCGAACAGGAGAAGGAGAAGTTGGAAACTTCATCTCTTCATATATTGCCAGTGACTACTACAACAGGGATTCCACGTTCTACTCATCGTACTAACCAGGATATAGTGTCCCAACCAGCTCATGTCCCTACCAATCAAGACATTTTGAACACAGCTATCCCGGATGCTCAAGGTACATTAAAATTTAAACACTTGCAAGCAGTGGATGAAGTCGAAAAATATAGAAATAAAGGCTTGAAAGGTAAGGATATAGTGCGGGAGGAAAATGTCAAACCTAAGGAGAAGAAAAAGGATATCCTTCCTAAGTCACACATTCTTCCCTCTACTTAGGAAGAATTACTCTATTTCCCATATGTTTTCTTTTTTATGAAGATTATCTGTTGGAATGTTTGTGGACTTAATAAACCTGAGAAATGTCAAGAGCTCAATAGAGTAATCAGGTCTGCTGCTTGTGATATTGTCATTCTTGTGGAAACAAAAATTAAACCATCTCGAGTTCGTGTTCAAAGAAAATTAATATGGCCAGAGGCAGAACTTCTTACCAACGATACTTGTGATACTTATGGTAGAATATGGGTATTATGGCATCCGAACTTTGTTAGTGCTTGTTTTATTTCTGCTACAGAATAATTTATCCACCTTAAAGCTGAGGATAAACAGAATGGTTGTCAATTCTATATTACTTTTTTTTGGTAAGTAAATGTAATTGTATTAGTATGAAGTTTGCACAAAGTAGCTTTGTCTACACAAGCCGTAGACTATAGCCTGAGATCTCTTAGAGCAGTCTAGGAGAATGCACCCCACCTCAGAAAGGTGGAATGGACTCATTCCACCAGACTCATCTCCAAGAGAACATAAGCAAAAAAGTAGCCATGACTACACATGTTGTAGACTATGACGCCTTACGATATTCAATATTCCTAAACGACCTGTGAATACATCACATTGTGGAAATATAGAAACACACAATACAACAATCTCAATCTAGAAAGCATTAACGAATTACAAAATTGAATCGGATAAAGATATCTTTTTCGCTACTTGTTAAATGCTTCAATTCCAAATCCTGCTCCATACATGATCTTGAGTCGCTGAGTATCTCGAGCAATAGGTGAGTATTGTGTGTGTTGTGGCTCTCAAAGATTCTGCTACACCTCTCCCTCCAAATCCACCAAATAGCACATCTGAAAGTAATTTTTGCTAGTTGTGTTAGAAGCCCTTTTCTTGAGAAGTTTTTCTTTGCATTTGTTCTAGTTCCCATGCAAGTTTGGCCTTGGTAGCCTATGGATTTCAAACCTCTTTGAGAATCTCCTCCCATATCCAATTAGTGTAGTCGCAAGCAAAATAAAGATGATCAATATCTTCTTCCTGTTGCATACAAAGAGAGCATCGGTTAACAATATATATACCTTTTCGTTTCATATTATCCATTGTGGGTAGTTTGGCAAGAAGGGCCTGCCATGTGCATAAGGAATGTCTCTGTGAGCCCGGTCTATCCCATGTCCAACTGCTCGGGATCCACTTGTTATTTCTTTGTCTGATTTGATTCCATGCAGATTTAGCACTAAACTTTCCATTGTCATGAAGCCAATTAAGCATATCTGATGAGTTATTCCTGATTGGAAGAGCTGTAATAGTCGACCAAAGTGATAGCATATCAGGAGAAATAGGATTAGGAAGACACCAGGTGCCGTTAGCAATGAACTCAGAAACCTTCCAATCTTTAGGGGCCCCAAGATCTCTTCGTACTCGATCACCATATAATTGAAATATACTTTTTCCATTCACCCAAGGATCAAACCACATATTAATTCTGGTCCCAGAAGAGATTGTGTAAGAAATGTGGTTGATTAGCCAGTTTCTTGCCTTCAAAATTCCTTTCCATGCAGCAGAATGATATGTTCTTGTTGAAACTTCCCATATTGATTCCTTAGATAGGTACCTAGAAGAAACCCATTGTGACCATAAAGATTTATTTTGCAAAAGATCCCATAATTTCTGTACCAAACAAGCTTTATTCCAATCTCTCAGATTTTGCAGATTCAACCCCCCCTCATCTTTTGGTCTACAAATGCTATCCGATTGACCATATGCATTGCCTTTCCATCCGTACCATTCCAGAAAAAGTTCTTCAATAACCGTTCAATATCCTGAAGAAGTCCAACAGGTAGAAGAAATGCATTAGACCAATAAATAGAATAAGAAAACAACACAGATCGGATGAGTTCAAGTCGTCTGCTTTGGAAAGAAGTCTAGTTTTCCGGGAGGAAATTTATTTATTCTTTACTTTTTGCAGGATAGGCCGACAAAGTGAATTTTATGAATGCCAAGTGGATAAGAGTGGGAGACCCAGATAAGGAAGGCTGGTAGACTTCCTCGCTAACCCCCCGAGTTTGTATAATAAAGTCTTTATCTTCAACGCAAGAACCCATATAGACTTTACTTTTTGCAAGATTTAGGTGAAGGCTTAGAAACCAATCCAAAATCTTTGAGAATAGTAGCCAAATTCTTCACGAGGTAGCGTCATTACGAAGGAAGATAATAAGATCATCTGCAAATGTTATGTGGGATATATGAATAGAACAGAATGGGGTACCTTAATGCTACCATCGAGACTCGCCTTTTCTAACATACAATTTGAGTCCTTCCATGACAATTGTAAAAGATATGGAGAAAGTGGATCTCCTTGTCGGATGCCATTCGTACTCCCAAAGAAGCCAACGGGGAACCATTGAACAAAAGCGAAAATTTTGGAGTTTCCAAGCAAAGATGAATCCAATTAACCCATTGTTGAGGGAAGTTCAAGCGAGGAGCATCTTGTAGAGAAACTGTCTATTAACTGAATCAAATGCTTTTCGTAAGTCAGCTTTAAAACATATTTTCGTCCCTCTTGATTTGGAGTGTAAATCTTTGACCAAGTCGTTAGCAAGAAGAATATTGTGATGTATACTTCTTCCTTTAATGAAAGCAACCTGAGTATGACTAATGATCTTATGCATAATCATTTGCATTCGATCTGCAAGCAACTTGGAGATGATTTTGTAAATAAAGTTGCATAAAGAAATGGGCCTGTAGTGCTCTAGTGAATCAGCCCCTGCATTCTTAGGAACCAAAGAAATAAAAGTACAATTTATCGCTTTAAGAATATGACTGAAGAGAAAAATCTTTGACAAGCTTTAATCACATCATTTCCAATGATTGGCCATGTAATTTGATAAAATTCAGTTGGAAATCCATCGGACCAGGGCTCTTGTGCTTTGGTGACTTGAAGACAACTCGTGCAACTTTTTCATGTAATTGGTGCATTAAGAATCATGATGTCATCCGAATCAAGCTTTCTAGTAGGCTCCACATGAACATTATTAGGCTGCTCTGTTTGATTGAGTAAAGAATAAAAAATTGTTCGAGTGTGTGCTTTAACTTCATCCAAATCCTCAATAAGCGTACCATCTTGGTCTTTACATTTTTCGATACAATTAATCAGCCCTTCTAGTAGCAATGGCTGTATAGAAAAACTTCGTATTAGAATCCCCTAAAGTAAGCCAATGCTGCCGAGACTTCTGTTTTGCAAAACTTTCTTCCTGCTTTAGGGCCTGCATGAATTGAGATCTAGCTTCTGCCTCTTTGCAAATAAGATTCTCGTCAAAGGGCTGAAGATGTAGCTCATGTTGCACCGCCATTAGTTTCTTTTTGATTAACTGAACTCGGGTGATAATGTTGCCAAAAGTGTTTGTATTCCACTCCTTTAGTCTTTGCTTTACATGCTTTAAGCTTTTGGCATAAATGTGAGGTGATCCATGCACATTAACATTCCAAGCAGATCTGATAACCTCAAGAAACTGAGGATGGGTACTCCACATGTTAAAGAATCTAAATGGTTTCTTGCCTCTGGGTATTACTTTGTCTGCATGTATATACATTAAAGAGTGATCAGAAAACAATTGAGATCCATACTCCAGAAGAGAATCAGGGTAAACTGTTAACCATTCGCGATTAATTTTTTTTTTTGGTAAGTAAATGTAATTATATTTAGTATAAAGTTTGCACAAAGTAGCTTTGTCTACACAAGCCGTAGACTATAGCACTGAGATCTCTTAGAGCGATCTAGGAGAATGCACCCCACCTTAGAAAGGTGGAATGGACTCATTCCACCAGACTCGTCTCCAAGAGAACATAGCAAAAAAATAGTCATGACTACACATATTGTAGACTATGACGCATTACGATATTCAATAAATAGCAAATAACCAACCATTCCTAAACGACCTGTGAATACATCACATTGTGGAAACATAGAATACACAATACAGCAATCTCAATCTAGAAAGCATTAACGAATAACAAAATTGAATCTGATAAATATATCTTTTTCACTACTTGTTAAATGCTTCATTTCCATATTCTGCTCCATACATGATCTTGAGTCGCTAAGTATCTCGAGCAATAGATGAGTATTGTGTGTGTTGAGGCCCTCAAAGATTCTGCTACATCTCTCCCTCCAAATCCACCAAATAGCACATCTGAAGGTAATTTTTGCTAGTTGTGTAAGAAGTCCTTTCCTTTGAGAAGCTTTGCTGCAGCTGTTCTAGTTCTTGATGTAAGTTTGGCCTTGGTAGCCTATGGAGTTCAAATCTCTTCAGAACCTCCACCCATATCCAATTAGTGTAGTCGCAAGCAAAATAAAGATGATCAATATCTTCTTCCTGTTTCATACAAAGAGAGCATCGGTTAACAATATATATACCTTTTCGCTTCATATTATCCATAGTTGGTAGTTTGGCAAGAAGGGCCTGCCATGTGCATAATGAATGTCTCTGTGAGCCCGGTCTATCCCATGTCCAACTGCTTGGGATCCACTTGTTGTTTCTTTGTCTGATTTGATTCCATGCAGATGTAGCACTAAATTTTCCATTGTCATGAAGCCAATTAAGCATATCTGAGGAGTTGTTCTTGATTGGAAGAGTTGTAATAATCGGCCAAAGTGATAGCATATCAGGAGAAATTAGGAAGACACCAGGTGCCGTTAACAATAAACTCAGAAACCGTCCAATCTTTAGAGGCCCCAAGATCTCTTCGTACTCTATCACCATACAATTGAAATATACTCTTTCCATTTACCCAAGGATCATACCACATATTAATTCTCGTTCGAGAAGAGATTGTATAAGAAATATGTTTGGTCACCAATTTCTTGCCTTCAAAATTCCTTTCAAGCAAAGTGAGAATGATATGTTTTTTGAAACTTCCCAGATTGATTCCTTTGATAGGTACCTAGCAGAAACCCATTGTGACCATAAAGATTTGTTTTGCAAAAGATCCCATAATTTTTGTACCAAACAAGCTTTATTCTAGTCTCTCAGATTTGCAGATTGAGTCCCCCTCATCCTTCGGCCTGCAGATATTATCCCAATTTATCATATGCATTGTCTTACCATCCGTACCATTCCAGAAAAAGTTTTTCAACAGCCGTTCAATATCCTGAAGAAGTCCAACAGGTAGAAGAAATGCATTAGACCAATAAATAGAGTAAGAGAACAGCACAGATCGGATGAGTTCAAGTCGTCCTGCTTTAGAAAGAAGTCTAGTTTTCCAAGAGAAAATTCTATTCTTTATTTTTTCCAGGATAGGCTGACAGTGGGTTTTGTGAATGCCAGTGGAAATAAGTGGGAGACCTAGATAAGAAACTGGCAGACATCCCTCGCTAACCCCCAAAGTTTGTATAATAAAGTCTTTATCTTCGATGCAATGACCCATATAGACTTTACTCTTTGCATGATTTAGCTGAAGGCCAGAACCCAAACCAAAGTCTTTCAGAATAGTAGCCAAATTCCTCACTGAAGTAATGTCATTGCGAAGAAATATAATAAGATCATCTGCAAATGTTATGTGGGATATATGAATAGAACCAGCTTGGGGTACCTTAATGCTACCATAAAAGACTGCCTTTTCCAACATACAACTGAGTCCTTCCATGACAATTGTAAAAAGATATGGAGAAAGTGGGTCTCCTTGTCGGATGTCATTCGTACTCCCAAAGAAGCCAATGGGTGAACCATTGAAGAGAACCGAAAATTTTGGAGTTTCTAAGCAGCACTGAATCCAATTAACCCATTGTTGAGGGAAGTTCATACTGAGGAGCATCTTGTAGAGAAAGTGTCTATTAACTGAATCAAATGCTTTCCGTAAGTCAGCTTTAAAACATATTTTTGTCCCTCTTGATTTGGAGTGCAGATCTTTGACCAAGTCGTTAGCTTAGAGAAGAATATTGTGATGTATACTTCTTCCTTTAATGAAGCATAAAGCTGTCAATGCAGGACTAATGATCTTCTGTATAATCATTTGCATTCGATCTGCAAGCAACTTGGATATAATCTTGTAAATAAAGTTGCATAATGAAATGGGCCTATAGTGCTCTAGGGAATCAGCCCCTGCATTCTTAGGAACTAAAGAAATAAAAGTACAATTTATCTCTTTAAGAAGATGACCAGAAGAGAAAAAATGCTGACAAGCTTTAATCACGTCATTTCCAATAATCGGCCATGCAATTTGGTAAAATTCAGCTGGAAACCCATCCGGACCAGGACTTTTGTGCTTCGGTGACTTAAAGACAACTCTAACAATTTCTTCATCTGTAATTGGGGCATTGAGAATCATGATATCATCCGAATCAAGCTTTCTAGTAGGCTCCACATGAATCATACCATCCGAATCAATCATACCATTCGCGATTAATCAGACACCTATCAAGTCGAGCCATTATTTTCCTGTGGGCAGCACCTTGATTACTCCATGAAAGCGATCACCTCTGATTTCATATCAATCAATGCAGCAATATCTATGTAATCGTTAAAACCTTGAAGCTTGCTCTCTGAAAGTGGTTTACCCCCCACTTTTTCATGTGTGTACCGAACAGTATTGAAGTCACCAAGAACAATCCAAGGCACTGTAAGACAGCCATTTGCAATGTTAATCAGATCATTCCATAGAACATTTCTTTCCTGCATACTGTTAGAAGCATATACACCAGTAATATGGAATTGACAACCATTCCTTTTATCCTCGGCTTTAAGGTGGATGAATTGTTCAGAGCAGAAATAAAGCAAACACTAACTTGAGTTCGGATGCCATAATACCCATATTCTACCATAAGTGTCACAAGTATCGTTGGTAAAAGTTACGCCTCTGGCCATATTAAATCTTTTTAACACAAACCCGAGATTGTTTAATTTTTGTTTCCACAAGAATAACAATATCACAAGCATCAGACTTGATTGTTCTATTAAGCTCTCGACATTTCTCAAATTTATTCAGCCCACGAACATTCCAACAAAGTATCTTCATCAGAAACAAAACAGATTGGAAAGGAAATAAATGACTCTTCCTAGGTAGACGGAAGTATATGCAACTTACCAGTTCCATCCTTTTTCTTATCCTTGGGTTTTGCAATGTCCTCCCGCATAATATCCTTACCTTTTAAAGCTTTATTTCTATTTTTATCCACTTCATCCCACACTTGCAAATGCTTAAACTTTGAAATACCCAAAATATCTAGGTTGGCAGTGTTTGTTGAAGATTGTTGAGGCTGAATATCCTGACTGGCGAAGTTTGTTGGGATTACAATATCCTGGTTAGCACGATGAGTAGGACGTGGGATCCCCGTTGCGGTAGTTCCTGTCGATGTAGGAAGAGACGAAGGTTTCTCGTTCTCCTGTGCATGGGTAACCTGAGAAACTGTTGTTGTGACAGACTCTGATATATTAGGAAGAGGTAAAGTTCCCGATTTATCTTTCGGTCATGATCTTTGCCAGTGAGTGAGTCGAATGCTCGCTTTTCTGTACCAACACTACTGCCCCTGAAGGAGACTCACCTTGTTTATCAGTAGTCATAATAGTACTATCAACCCCTTGCTGAGATGATTGGCGTTGGCGGTAAACCTGAGTGATTGGTTTCTGAGTTTGCTGACAAGCCCCATGTGCATGACCAAAAGAGTTGCAAATCTTACAATTTGTGGTTTCCAAGAATATGAAACATGCACCTTACGGGTGGTCCCATCTAGATCACGATAAAAAACCTCATTTGGAAGATCATCATCAGAAGAAACCATTATACATGCTCGTGCAAAAGCCAATCTCGTTTGTGCTTCTGTTGCTTTGTCAATATACAATGCATTTGTCCCAAGGTGCTACATAACTTAGCAATAAAGCAGCGACTCCAAAGATGCAAGGGGAGACCATGAAAAGATACCCATAAAGGGATAGATTGTAGACTGTCTAACTCCAAACGGACATCAGGAGACCAACGTCGTAGAATCATCGGATGACCGCGAATTGTCCAAAACCCTTCAAGAATTCGTTGCAAATCCTCTTCAGAATAGAGTTTGCATACAAAAAAACCATTCTCTAGCATATGCAGATCAAATGCCGATATTCCCCATCGAGTCTTGATGAATGAGGATAACGGAAAATATGATGTCTTTAAACCAACCACATAACCAACAAGCGCCATGGACCATGTCTTAATCAGCTCTTCAGAATCAACAGTCTCGTACACAGCAATCTTCTGATCAGCCTGGGTTTCTGGAGCAAAGAAATCCAAGCTAAGATCCGAGCTTCCAACCGGGGCCTTGAAGAGGCTTGTCCAAGGTCGAGGATCTCGAGAAATGAGAGTAGGAGGCCGCGATCTAGAGTGTGATCGACCTCTATGCTGCGACATCAAAGAACCATCTCGTCGGGAAGAAGCAACTTGGGAAGGAAGCCTCATCTCGGATCGACCCCTGCTGCCACCTTCGCCGCCACCATTCGCTGCCCCAACAAGAGGAGGACAGAACAGGGGCTGCCCAGCAGCCGCCACCTGGCGGAGGACAGCAGAGAGGGAGCAGCAATCGCCTCCTCTGTTCTTCTGCAGGATGCAAGGGAGGGAGCGCAGCAGCGAGCCACACCTCCCTTTCTTGCTTGCTGTGCAGAACAGGAACGCTGCCGCCGCTGCCCAAAGCGATCCGATGCCCTAGGGAGAAGAAGCAGCGTGATTCCCTCCGCAGGTGGAACCCTCTGTTCGCAGATCTGCCGCCAGCAATCCGAAACCGCCGCCGCCCAGTCGCCCCGATCGCAGCTCCTCCGCGTGAGGAGCGATGGGCGAAGGGCAGAGGACAGCAGCAATCAACTGCTGCAGCAGCACCCTCGCTCAGCCTGCGCCTGCCCGTCGCCGCTTCTCTGTTCCAGAAGAGGAACAAAGGGGGCGGAGCAAAGGCTCGGTCGTTGCAGCAGCGAGCCCCAATCGTTCCGTGCGAGCGATTCTGCCGCTAGCCGCACCTCTTCCCCCCCTCTCGACGGATCTGCAGCCCAAGGAGCAGCAGAAGAGGCGAGGGATGGAGCGCAGGGAGCTCGCCGCCCAGCAGCCGCAGCCGCCCTCCGAACCTGCTCTCCGTGTGCAGCTCGCCCAAGCGACGCCCTCCTATCCCCCTTCTCTTCCAGAAGAGGAGCAAAGGCGTCTCCTCTGTTCCAGGAAGAAACAGAGAGAGGAGAGGGAGGCGTGCCCTAGATTGCCACCCGCCCGAAGTCTGGTCACGGCGAGCCCACCGCCGCCGTCACCCAGCCCTCGCAGCACCACCCCACTGATTGCAGAAGCGACGCCCTCCTTCTCCGCAGAGCAACGATGCCCTGCAGACCCCGTGCAGAGGCTGCAAATCCTGTGATGCAGCCTTCCTGCTCTAGAACAGGGGAGACGTCACCTTTTCTTGCCCTAGTCGCCTCCAAACCAAAATCTTTCTTTTTCTTCTACTTGGAAACCGAATTTCAATTCAATTCTATATTACTGGTGTATATGCTTCTAATAGTTTGCAGGAAAGAAAGGTCTATGGACTGATTTGATTAACGTTGCAAATGGGCTTCTTGATTGCCATGGATTGTTCTTGGTGACTTCAATACTGTTCGGTACACACATGAAAAAGTGGGGGGTAAACCAATTCCAGAGAGCAAGCTTCAAGGATTCAATGATTACATAGATATTGCTGCTTTGATTGATATAAAATCTGTAGGGGATTGGCTTTCATGGAGTAATCAAGGTGCTGCTCACAGGAAAATAATGGCTCGACTTGATAGGTGTTTGATTAATCGAGAATGGTTAATGTTTACCCTAATTCACTTACGGAGTATGGTGCTCAATTGTTTTCGATCATTCTTCAATGTATATACATGCATGCAGACAAAGTAATACCCAGAGGCAAGAAACCATTTAGATTCTTTCATATGTGGAGTACCCATCCTCAGTTTCTCGAGGTTATCAGATCAGCTTAGAATGTTAATGTGTATGGTTCTCCCCCTTACATCCTATGTCAAAAGCTTAAAGCTTGTAAAGCAGCACTAAAAGAGTGGAATACAAACACCTTTGGCAATATTACCACGCGGGTCCAGTTAAGTAGAAAGGAACTAATGGCGGTGCAACATGAGCTACATCTTCAACCCTTTGACGAGAATCTTATTTGCAAAGAGGCAGAAGCTAGGTATCAATTCATGCAGGCTTTAAAGCAAGAAGAAAGTTTTGCAAAAAGAAGTCTAGACAACATTGGCTTACCTAGGGGATTCCAATACGAAGTTTTTCTATACTGACCATTGCTACTAGGCGAACGTTAATCAGTATCAGAAATGTAAAGACCAAGACGGTACACTTATTGAGAATTTGGATGAGGTTAAAGCCCACACTCGAACAATTTTTTATGCTTTACTTAATCAAACAGAGCAGCCTAATAATATTCATGTGGAGCCTACTAGAAAGCTTGATTCGGATGATATCACGATTCTCAATGCCCCAATTAGATGAAGAAATTGTTAGAGTTGTCTTTAAGTCACGAAGCACAAAAGTCCTGGTCCGGATGGGTTCCAGCTGAATTTTACCAAATTGCATGGCCGATTATTGGAAATGACGTGATTAAAGCTTGTCAGCATTTTTTCTCTTCTTGTCACCTTCTTAAAGAGATAAATTGTACTTTTATTTCTCTAGTTCCTAAGAATGCAGAGGCTGATTCCCTAGAGCACTACAGGCCCATTTCATTATGCAACTTTATTTACAAGATTATATCCAAGTTGCTTGCAGATCGAATGCAAATGATTATACAGAAGATCATTAGTCCTGCACAGGCTGCTTTCATTAAAGGAAGAAGTATACATCACAATATTCTTCTGGCTAACGACTTGGTCAAAGATCTGCACTCTAAATCAAGAGGGACAAAAATATGTTTTAAAGCTGACTTACGAAAAGCATTTGATTCAGTTAATAGACATTTTCTCTACAAGATGCTCCTCAAGTATGAACTTCCCTCAACAATGGGTTATGGATTGAGGTCTTTGCTTAGAAACTCCAAAATTTTCGATTATTTTCAATGGTTCACCCATTGGCTTCTTTGGGAGTATGAATGGCATCGACAAGGAGACCCACTTTCTCCATATCTTTTACAATTGTCATGGAAGGACTCGGTTGTATGTTAGAAAAGCATGGCAGTCTTTGATGGTAGCATTAAGGTACCCTCAAAGTGGTTCTATTCATATATCCCACATAACATTTGCAGATGATCTTATTATATTTCTTCGCAATGACATTACTTGATGAGAATTTGGCTACTATTACGAAAGAATTTGGTTTTTTTTCGGCCTTCACTAAATCATGCAAAGAGTAAAGTCTATATGGGTCCTTGCATCGAAGATAAAGACTTTATTATACAAACTTTGGGGGTTAGCGAGGATGTCTCGCCGATTTCTTATCTAGGTCTCCCACTCATATCCACCTTGGCATCCACAAAACCCATCGCCACCTATCCTGCAAAAAAAAATAAAAGTAAAATTTTTTCTCTTGGAAAACTAGACTTCTTTCTAAAAGGGCGACTTGAACTCATCCGATCGGTGTTGTTCTCTTACTCTATTTATTGGTCTAATGCATTTCTTCTACTGTTGGACTTCTTGAGGATATTGAGCTATTGTTGAAAAACTTTTTCTGGAATGGTACGGATGGTAAGGCAATGCATATGGTAAATTTGGATAATATCTGCAGGCCTAAGGATGAGGGGGGACTGAATCTGCGAAATCTGAGAGACTGGAATAAAGCTTGTTTGGTACAAAAATTGTGGGAACTTTTGCAAAACAAATCTTTATGGTCACAATGGGTTTCGCTAGGTACCTATCAAAGGAATCAATCTGGGAAGTTTTCAAGCAAAACCATATCATTTCTTTGCTTGGAAAGGAATTTTGATCGGCAAGAAATTGGCTAACCAAACATATTTCTTATACAATCTCTTCTGGAACAAGAATTAATATGTGGTATGATCCTTGGGTGAATGGAAAGAGTTATTTCAATTGTATGGCGATAGAGTACGAAGAGATCTTGGGGCCTCTAACGATTGGACGGTTTTCGAGTTCATTGTTAACGGCACTTGGTGTCTTCCTAGTCCTATTTCTCCCGATATGCTATCACTTTGGCGATTATTACAACTCTTCCAATCAAGAACAACTCCTCGGATATGTGATTTGCTTGATTGGCTTCATGACAATGGAAAATTTAGTGCTACATCTGCATGGAATCAAATCGAAAAAAAACAACAAGTGGATCCCAAGAGTTGGATATGGATGATAGAAGGGCTCACAGAGACATTCTTTATGCACATGGCAGGCCCTTCTTGCCAAACTACCAACTATGGATAATATGAGCTTAAAAGGTATATATATTGTTTGATGCTATCTTTGTATGCAACAGGAAGAAGATATTGATCATCTTTATTTTGCTTGCGACTACACTAATTGGATATGGGTGGAGATTCGAAGAGATTTGAACTTCATAGGCTACAAGGCCAAACTTGCATCGGGAACTAGAAGCAATTTGCTAAGCAAAGCTTCTCAAGGAAAGGGCTTCTTACACAACTAGCAAAAATTACCTTTGGATGTGCTATTTAGTGGATTTGGAGGAGAGATCCAAAGCAGAATCTTTGAGGGCCTCAACACACACAATACTCACCTATTGCTCGAGATACTTAGCGACTCAAGATCATGTATGGAGCAGAATTTGGAAATGACGCATTTAACAAGTAGTGAAAAAGATATCTTTATCGATTCAATTTTGTTATTCGTTAATGCTTTCTAGATTGATTGCTGTATTTTGTATTTCTATGTTTCCACAATGTGATATAGTCGTTTAGGAATGTTATTTGCTATTTATTTAATATCGTAGGCGTCATAGTCTACAACATGTGTAGTCATGACTACTTTTTGCTATGTTCTCTTGGAGGCAGTGGTGGAATGAGTCCATTCCACCTTTCGAAAGGTGGGGTGCATTCTCTAGACTGCTCTAAGAGATCTCAGGCTATAGTCTACGGCTTGTGTAGACAAAGCTACTTTGTTACTAAATACAATTACATTTACTTACCAAAAAAAAAAAAAGTTTAGTGCTAAATCTGCATGGAATCAAATCAGACAAATAAATAACAAGTGGATCCCGGTAGTTGGACATGGGATAGAACCAAGGCTCACAGAGACATTCCTTATGCACATGGAGAAGACCCTTCTTGCCAAACTACCCACAATGGATAATATGTGGAAAAAGGTATATATTGTTAACCGATGCTCTCTTTGTATGCAAGAGAGAAAAATGATATTGATTATCTTTATTTTGCTTGCATGACTACACTAATTGGATATGGGAGGAGATTTCAAGAGGTTTGAAATCCATAGGCTAAGGCACAAGGCCAAACTTGCATCGAGAACTAAAAACAAATTTGCTCAGTGAGTTTGAAAACTTTTCAAGAAAAGGGCTTTTTACACAACCTGGCAAAACTTATCTTGAGTTGTACTTTGGTTTGGATTTGGAAGGAGAGGTGTAGCAGAATTTTTGAGGGTCACAACACACACAATGCTCATCTTGCTTGAGATACTTAGTGATTCACGATCATGCATGGAGTAGGATTTGGAAATGAGGCATTTAACAAGTCGAGAAAAAAGAGATCTTCCTCGATTCAATTTTACAATTCTTTAATGCTTGGTTATTACATTCTACTCTTGTTGCCTATGGTAGCGTCATAGTCTACAATATGTGTAGTCATGATTTCTGTTTAACTACTCTCGAGAGCAGTCGGTGGAGTGAGACTATTCCACCTTTACGAGATGGGGTGCATTCTCCTAAGCTGCTCTAAGAGATCTCAGGCTTTAGTCTATGGCTTGTGTAGACAAAGCTAATTTGTACAAACTTCATACTAAATCTACTTACATTTACTTACCAAAAAAAAAAAAAAAAAAACTAACTAACCGGTTACAACTTACTTGATGGGATAAGGAATGATGATACCAATATCAATTTTCTTTGATTGATGCTATATCAAAGAGGAGTTATTCAGAATAAGTTCCAAAGTGATTTAATGCTCTTTGGAAGTGGATATTTGCTGGTTATTGTTGGTGAATGAATTTTGAAGACTGAAGAGTTAAGGCTCCTAATGCCCATGTCATTTATCGCATTCCCTAGTTTCTAGACCTTTAATGTTTTTTTAGTCTTGTTAGTCTTTAATATTTGGGTAGTTCCCATGTTGTTTTCTGAGTCTAATATCTATATAATGAGACATATTCTCATTTGTAAGGGGACTGGTTGAATGAATGAAAATTCCTCTTGTGAGTTGAATTTTATCTCGATTCTTTATCCAACATCGTTGGTGGTGAATCAAACAGTTCTTTATCCTTGGCCAGTGGAATATTCTCATGGTATCTTCTTCTTCTCCGAACTCGGTGAGTTGAATTGTAGTTCACCACCAAGGCTTAAAGGAAATTCCAAACCTATGGATTTCAAACCTCTTCAGAGTCTCCTCCCATATCCAATTAGTGTAGTCGTAAGCAAAATAAAGATGATCAATATCTTCTTCCTGTTGCATACAAAGAGAGCATCGGTTAACAATATATATACCTTTTCGCTTCATATTATCCATTGTGGGTAGTTTGGTAAGAAGGGCCTGCCATGTGCATAAGGAATGTCTCTGTGAGCCCGGTCTATCCCATGTCCAACTGCTCGGGATCCACTTGTTATTTCTTTGTCTGATTTGATTCCATGCAGATTTAACACTAAACTTTCCATTGTCATGAATCCAATTAAGCATATCGGATGAGTTATTTATGATCGGAAAAGCTGTAATAGTCGGCCAGAGTGATAGCATATCAGGAGAAATAGGAGTAGGAAGGCACCAGGTGCCGTTAGCAATGAACTCAGAAACCTTCCAATCTTTAGGAGCCCTAAGATCTCTTCGTACTCGATCACCATATAATTGAAATATACTTTTTCCATTCACCCAAGGATCATACCACATATTAATTCCGGTCCCAGAAGAGATTGTGTAAGAAATGTGGTTAATTAGCCAGTTTCTTGCCTTCAAAATTCCTTTCCATGCAGCAGAATGATATGTTCTTGTTGAAACTTCCCATATTGATTCTTTAGATAGGTACCTAGAAGAACCCATTGTGACAATAAGGATTTATTTTGCAGAAGATCTCATAATTTCTGTACCAAACAAGCTTTATTCCAATCTCTCAGATTTCGCAGATTCAGCACCCCCTCATCTTTCGGTCTACAAATGCTATCCCAATTGATTATATGCATTGCCTTTCCTTCCGTACCATTCCAGAAAAAGTTCTTCAATAACCGTTCAATATCCTGAAGAAGTCCAACAGGTAGAAGAAATGCATTAGACCAATAAATAGAATAAGAAAACAGCACAGATCGGATGAGTTCAAGTCGTCCTGCTTTTGAAAGAAGTCTAGTTTTCCATGAGGAAATTCTATTCTTTATTTTTTGCAGGATAGGCTGACAGTGAATTTTATGAATGCCAGTGGAAACGAGTGGGAGACCCAGATAAGGAACTGGTAGACTTCCCTCGCTAACCCCCAGAGTTTGTATAATAAAGTATTTATCTTCAATGCAAGAACCCATATAGACTTTACTTTTTGCAAGATTTAGGTGAAGGCCAGAAACCAACCCAAAATCTTTCAGAATAGTAGCCAAATTCTTCACTGAAGTAGTGTCATTGCGAAGGAAGATAATAAGATCATCTGCAAATGTTTTGTGAGATATATGAATAGAACCAGTATGGGGTACCTTAATGCTACCATCAGAGACTGCCTTTTCTAACATATAGCTGAGTCTTTCCATGACAATTGTAAAAAGATATGGAGAAAGTAGATCTCCTTGTCGGATGCCATTCGTACTCCCAAAGAAGCCAACAGGGGAACCATTGAACAAAACTGAAAATTTTGGAGTTTCAAGCAAAGACACTTGAATCCAATTAACCCATTGTTGAGGGAAGTTCAAACGAGGAGCATCTTGTAGAGAAACTGTCTATTAATCTTGAATCAAATGCTTTTAAGTAAGTCACTTTAAAACATATTTTCGTCTCTCTTGATTTGGTGAGCAAATCTTTGACCAAGTCGTTAGCAAGAAGAATATTGTGATGTATACTTCTTCCTTTAATGAAAGCAAAAGATTTGTGAGTATGACTAATGATCTTATGCATAATCATTTGCATTCGATCTGCAAGCAACTTGGAGATGATTTTGTAAATAAAGTTGCATAAAGAAATGGGCCTGTAGTGCTCTAGTGAATCACCCCTGCATTCTTAGGAACCAAAGAAATAAAAGTACAATTTATCGCTTTAAGAATATGACCAAGAGAAAAATGCTTGACAAGCTTTAATCACATCATTTCAATGATCGGCCATGCAATTTGGTAAAATTCAGCTGGAAATCCATCTGGACCAGGGCTCTTGTGCTTTGGTGACTTGAAGACAACTCGTACAACTTCTTCATCTGTAATTGGTGCATTAAGAATCGTGATGTCATCCGAATCAAGCTTTCTAGTAGGCTCCACAAGAACATTATTAGGCTGCTGTGTTTGATTGAGTAAAGAATAAAAAAATTGTTCGGTGTGTGCTTTAACTTCATCCAAATTCTCAATAAGCGTACCATCTTGGTCTTTACATTTTCTGATACAATTAACAGCCCTTCTAGTAGCAATGGCTGTATAGAAAAACTTCGTATTGGAATCCCCTAAAGTAAGCCAATGCTGTCGAGACTTCTGTTTTGCAAAACTTTCTTCCTGCTTTAGGGCCTGCATGTATTGAGATCTAGCTTCTGCCTCTTTGCAAATAAGATTCTCGTCAAAGGGCTGAAGATGTAGCTCATGTTGCGCCGCCATTAGTTTCTTTTTGATTAATGAATTGGGTGATAATATTGCCAAAAGTGTTTGTATTCCACTCCTTTAGTGCTGCTTTACATGCTTTAAGCTTTTGGCATAAAATGTAAGGAGGTGATCCATGCACATTAATATTTTTGGTAAGTAAATGTAATTGTATTAGTATGAAGTTTGCACAAAGTAGCTTTGTCTACACAAGCCGTAGACTATAGCTTGAGATCTCTTAGAGCAGTCTAGGAGAATGCACCCCACCTCAGAAAGGTGGAATGGACTCATTCCACCAGACTCATCTCCAAGAGAACATAAGCAAAAAAGTAGCCATGACTACACATGTTGTAGACTATGACGCCTTACGATATTCAATAAAAATGCAATTCCTAAACGACCTGTGAATACATCACATTGTGGAAATATAGAAACACACAATACAACAATCTCAATCTAGAAAGCATTAACGAATTACAAAATTGAATCGGATAAAGATATCTTTTTCGCTACTTGTTAAATGCTTCAATTCCAAATCCTGCTCCATACATGATCTTGAGTCGCTGAGTATCTCGAGCAATAGGTGAGTATTGTGTGTGTTGTGGCTCTCAAAGATTCTGCTACACCTCTCCCTCCAAATCCACCAAATAGCACATCTGAAAGTAATTTTTGCTAGTTGTGTTAGAAGCCCTTTTCTTGAGAAGTTTTGCTGCAGCTGTTCTAGTTCCTGATGCAAGTTTGGCCTTGGTAGCCTATGGATTTCAAACCTCTTCAGAATCTCCTCCCATATCCAATTAGTGTAGTCGCAAGCAAAATAAAGATGATCAATATCTTCTTCCTGTTGCATACAAAGAGAGCATCGGTTAACAATATATATACCTTTTCGTTTCATATTATCCATTGTGGGTAGTTTGGCAAGAAGGGCCTGCCATGTGCATAAGGAATGTCTCTGTGAGCCCGGTCTATCCCATGTCCAACTGCTCGGGATCCACTTGTTATTTCTTTGTCTGATTTGATTCCATGCAGATTTAGCACTAAACTTTCCATTGTCATGAAGCCAATTAAGCATATCTGATGAGTTATTCCTGATTGGAAGAGCTGTAATAGTCGACCAAAGTGATAGCATATCAGGAGAAATAGGATTAGGAAGACACCAGGTGCCGTTAGCAATGAACTCAGAAACCTTCCAATCTTTAGGGGCCCCAAGATCTCTTCGTACTCGATCACCATATAATTGAAATATACTTTTTCCATTCACCCAAGGATCAAACCACATATTAATTCTGGTCCCAGAAGAGATTGTGTAAGAAATGTGGTTGATTAGCCAGTTTCTTGCCTTCAAAATTCCTTTCCATGCAGCAGAATGATATGTTCTTGTTGAAACTTCCCATATTGATTCCTTAGATAGGTACCTAGAAGAAACCCATTGTGACCATAAAGATTTATTTTGCAAAAGATCCCATAATTTCTGTACCAAACAAGCTTTATTCCAATCTCTCAGATTTCGCAGATTCAGCCCCCCCTCATCTTTTGGTCTACAAATGCTATCCCAGTTGACCATATGCATTGCCTTTCCATCCGTACCATTCCAGAAAAAGTTCTTCAATAACCGTTCAATATCCTGAAGAAGTCCAACAGGTAGAAGAAATGCATTAGACCAATAGATAGAATAAGAAAACAACACAGATCGGATGAGTTCAAGTCGTCCTGCTTTGGAAAGAAGTCTAGTTTTCCAGGAGGAAATTCTATTCTTTACTTTTTGCAGGATAGGCTGACAGTGAATTTTATGAATGCCAGTGGATAAGAGTGGGAGACCCAGATAAGGAACTGGTAGACTTCCCTCGCTAACCCCCAGAGTTTGTATAATAAAGTCTTTATCTTCAACGCAAGAACCCATATAGACTTTACTTTTTGCAAGATTTAGGTGAAGGCCAGAAACCAACCCAAAATCTTTCAGAATAGTAGCCAAATTCTTCACTGAGGTAGCGTCATTACGAAGGAAGATAATAAGATCATCTGCAAATGTTATGTGGGATATATGAATAGAACCAGAATGGGGTACCTTAATGCTACCATCAGAGACTGCCTTTTCTAACATACAGCTGAGTCCTTCCATGACAATTGTAAAAAGATATGGAGAAAGTGGATCTCCTTGTCGGATGCCATTCGTACTCCCAAAGAAGCCAACGGGGGAACCATTGAACAAAACTGAAAATTTTGGAGTTTCCAAGCAGCACTGAATCCAATTAACCCATTGTTGAGGGAAGTTCAAACTGAGGAGCATCTTGTAGAGAAACTGTCTATTAATCTGAATCAAATGCTTTTAAGTAAGTCACTTTAAAACATATTTTCGTCCCTCTTGATTTGGAGTGCAAATCTTTGACCAAGTCGTTAGCAAGAAGAATATTGTGATGTATACTTCTTCCTTTAATGAAAGCAGCCTGAGTATGACTAATGATCTTATGCATAATCATTTGCATTCGATCTGCAAGCAACTTGGAGATGATTTTGTAAATAAAGTTGCATAAAGAAATGGGCCTGTAGTGCTCTAGTGAATCAGCCCCTGCATTCTTAGGAACCAAAGAAATAAAAGTACAATTTATCGCTTTAAGAATATGACCTGAAGAGAAAAAATGCTGACAAGCTTTAATCACATCATTTCCAATGATTGGCCATGCAATTTGATAAAATTCAGCTGGAAATCCATCTGGACCAGGGCTCTTGTGCTTTGGTGACTTGAAGACAACTCGTGCAACTTCTTCATCTGTAATTGGTGCATTAAGAATCATGATGTCATCCGAATCAAGCTTTCTAGTAGGCTCCACATGAACATTATTAGGCTGCTCTGTTTGATTGAGTAAAGAATAAAAAAATTGTTCAGTGTGTGCTTTAACTTCATCCAAATCCTCAATAAGCGTACCATCTTGGTCTTTACATTTTCTGATACAATTAACAGCCCTTCTAGTAGCAATGGCTGTATAGAAAAACTTCGTATTAGAATCCCCTAAAGTAAGCCAATGCTGCCGAGACTTCTGTTTTGCAAAACTTTCTTCCTGCTTTAGGGCCTGCATGAATTGAGATCTAGCTTCTGCCTCTTTGCAAATAAGATTCTCGTCAAAGGGCTGAAGATGTAGCTCATGTTGCACCGCCATTAGTTTCTTTTTGATTAACTGAACTCGGGTGATAATGTTGCCAAAAGTGTTTGTATTCCACTCCTTTAGTGCTGCTTTACATGCTTTAAGCTTTTGGCATAAAATGTAAGGAGGTGATCCATGCACATTAACATTCCAAGCAGATCTGATAACCTCAAGAAACTGAGGATGGGTACTCCACATGTTAAAGAATCTAAATGGTTTCTTGCCTCTGGGTATTACTTTGTCTGCATGTATATACATTAAAGAGTGATCAGAAAACAATTGAGATCCATACTCCAGAAGAGAATCAGGGTAAACTGTTAACCATTCGCGATTAATCAGACACCTATCAAGTCGAGCCATTATTTTCCTGTGGGCAGCACCTTGATTACTCCATGAAAGCCAATCACCTACAGATTTCATATCAATCAATGCAGCAATATCTATGTAATCGTTAAAACCTTGAAGCTTGCTCTCTGAAAGTGGTTTACCCCCCACTTTTTCATGTGTGTACCGAACAGTATTGAAGTCACCAAGAACAATCCAAGGCACTGTAAGACAGCCATTTGCAATGTTAATCAGATCATTCCATAGAACATTTCTTTCCTGCATACTGTTAGAAGCATATACACCAGTAATATGGAATTGACAACCATTCCTTTTATCCTCGGCTTTAAGGTGGATGAATTGTTCTGTAGCAGAAATAAAGCAAGCACTAACAGAGTTCGGATGCCATAATACCCATATTCTACCATAAGTGTCACAAGTATCGTTGGTAAAAAGTTCTGCCTCTGGCCATATTAAATCTTTTTGAACACAAACCCGAGATTGTTTAATTTTTGTTTCCACAAGAATAACAATATCACAAGCATCAGACTTGATTGTTCTATTAAGCTCTCGACATTTCTCAAATTTATTCAGCCCACGAACATTCCAACAAAGTATCTTCATCAGAAACAAAACAGATTGGAAAGGAAATAAATGACTCTTCCTAGGTAGACGGAAGTATATGCAACTTACCAGTTCCATCCTTTTTCTTATCCTTGGGTTTTGCAATGTCCTCCCGCATAATATCCTTACCTTTTAAAGCTTTATTTCTATTTTTATCCACTTCATCCACAGCTTGCAAATGCTTAAACTTTGAAATACCCAAAATATCTAGGTTGGCAGTGTTTGTTGAAGATTGTTGAGGCTGAATATCCTGACTGGCGAAGTTTGTTGGGATTACAATATCCTGGTTAGCACGATGAGTAGGACGTGGGATCCCCGTTGCGGTAGTTCCTGTCGATGTAGGAAGAGACGAAGGTTTCTCGTTCTCCTGTGCATGGGTAACCTGAGAAACTGTTGTTGTGACAGACTCTGATATATTAGGAAGAGGTAAAGTTCCCGATTTATCTTTCTGGTCATGATGCTGCCCAAGTGAGTCAGAATGCTCGCTTGTCTGTACCAACACTACTGCCCCTGAAGGAGACTCACCTTGTTTATCAGTAGTCATAATAGTACTATCAACCCCTTGCTGAGATGATTGGCGTTGGCGGTAAACCTGAGTGATTGGTTTCTGAGTTTGCTGACAAGCCCCATGTGCATGACCAAAAGAGTTGCAAATCTTACAACGCTGTGGTTTCCAAGAATATGAAACATGCACCTTACGGGTGGTCCCATCTAGATCACGATAAAAAACCTCATTTGGAAGATCATCATCAGAAGAAACCATTATACATGCTCGTGCAAAAGCCAATCTCGTTTGTGCTGCTGTTGCTTTGTCAATATACAATGGCTGTCCCAAGGTGCTACATAACTTAGCAATAAAACGACGACTCCAAAGATGCAAGGGGAGACCATGAAAAGATACCCATAAAGGAATAGATTGTAGACTGTCTAACTCCAAACGGACATCAGGAGACCAACGTCGTAGAATCATCGGATGACCGCGAATAGTCCAAAACCCTTCAAGAATTCGTTGCAAATCCTCTTCAGAATAGAGTTTGCATACAAAAAAACCATTCTCTAGCATATGCAGATCAAATGCCGATATTCCCCATCGAGTCTTGATGAATGAGGATAACGGAAAATATGATGTCTTTAAACCAACCACATAACCAACAAGCGCCATGGACCATGTCTTAATCAGCTCTTCAGAATCAACAGTCTCGTACACAGCAATCTTCTGATCAGCCTGGGTTTCTGGAGCAAAGAAATCCAAGCTAAGATCCGAGCTTCCAACCGGGGCCTTGAAGAGGCTTGTCCAAGGTCGAGGATCTCGAGAAATGAGAGTAGGAGGCCGCGATCTAGAGTGTGATCGACCTCTATGCTGCGACATCAAAGAACCATCTCGTCGGGAAGAAGCAACTTGGGAAGGAAGCCTCATCTTCGGATCGACCCTGCTGCCACCTTCGCCAGCCATTCGCGCTGCCCCAACAAGAGGAGGACAGAACAGGGGCTGCCCAGCAGCCGCCACCTGGCGGAGGACAGCAGAGAGGGAGCAGCAATCGCCTCCTCTGTTCTTCTGCAGGATGCAAGGGAGGGAGCGCAGCAGCGAGCCACACCTCCCTTTCTTGCTTGCTGTGCAGAACAGGAACGCTGCCGCCGCTGCCCAAAGCGATCCGATGCCCTAGGGAGAAGAAGCAGCGTGATTCCCTCCGCAGGTGGAACCCTCTGTTCGCAGATCTGCCGCCAGCAATCCGAAACCGCCGCCGCCCAGTCGCCCCGATCGCAGCTCCTCCGCGTGAGGAGCGATGGGCGATGAGCGAAGGGCGAAGAGGACAGCAAGCAATCAACTGCTGCAGCAGCACCACATTAACATTAACATTCCAAGCGAATCGATAACATCAAGAAAGCGAGGATGAGTACTCCACATGTTAAAGAATCTAAATGGTTTCTTGCCCTCGGGTATTACTTTGTCGGCATGTATATACATTAAAGAGTGATCGAGAGAACAATTGAGATCCATACGCCCAAGCAAGTAAATTCTTTGAATAGGGCAAAGCGTTAACCATTCACGATTAATCGAGACACCTATCAAGTCGAGCCATTATTTTCCTGTGGGCAGCACATTGATTACTCCATGAGAGCCAATCACCTACAGATTTCATATTAATCAATGCAGCAATATCTATATAATCGTTAAAACCTTGAAGCTTGCTCTCTAGAAAGTGGTTTACCCCTACTTTTTCATGTGTGTACCTTCAGATTGAAGTCACCAAGAACAATCCAAGGCATCAGTAAGACAACCATTTGCAATGTTAATCAGATCATTCCATAAAAAATTTCTTGGCTGATCTTGTTAGAAGCATATACACCAAGAATATGGAATTGACAACCATTCCTTTTATCCTCGCTTTAAGGTGGATGAATTTTCTCCATCTGCGAGAAATAAAGCAAGCACTAACAGAGTTCGGATGCCATAGTACCCATATTCTACCATAAGTGTTACAAGTATCGTTGGTAAAAAGTTCTGCCTCTGGCCATATTAAATCTTTTTTAACACAAACCCGAGATGGTTTAATTTTTATTTCCACAAGAATAACTATATCACAAGCATCAGATTTGATTGTTCTATTAAGCTCTCGACATTTCTCAAATTTATTTATTCACGAACATTCCAACAAAGTATCTTCATCGTAGAATCAAAATAGATTGGAAAGGAAATAAATGACTCTTCCTAGGTAGGCGGAAGTATGTGCAACTTTGGTTCCATCCTTCTTCTTATCCTTGGGTTTTGCAATGTCCTCCCGCATAATATCCTTACCTTTTAAAGCTTTATTTCTATTTTTATCCACTTCATCCACAGCTTGCAAATACTTAAACTTTGAAATACCCAAAATATCTAGGTTGGCAGTGATTATTGAAGGTTGTTGAGGCTGAATATCCACAATATCCTGGTTAGCACGATGAGGCTGAATATCTTGACTGGCGAGGTTTGTTGGGATTGGTTGAGATACATTATCCTGGTTAGCACGATGAATGGGACGTGGAATCCCCGTTGTAGCAACTCCTGTCGGTGTAGGAAGAGATGAAGCCTGGGAAATTGTTGTTGTGGAAGGGGCTATAATAGGAAGAATTAAAGTTCCTGATGTATCCTTTTGTCCGTGTTGTTGCCCAAGCGAGTAAGAATGCTCTTTCGTCATCGTCGGTGCTACTGCTTCGGGAGATGCACCTTGTTCATCAGTTGTCATAGCAGCATCAACTTGAGTTGCTTGACGTTGTCGGTAAACCTGAGTGATCGTTCTTTGCATTTGCTGACAAGCTCCATGTGTATGACCGAAAGAGTGACAAATTTTACACCGCTGTGGCTTCCAGGAATATGAAACATGCACCTTACGAGTGGTCCCCTCAAGATCCCTATAATAAACCTCATCCGGGAGATCGCCATCGGAAGAAACCATAACACATGCACGTGCAAAAGCCAATCTCGTCTGCGCTGCTGTTGCCTTATCAATATACAATGGCTGTCCCAAGGTACTGCATAACTTAGCAATAAAACGTCGACTCCAAAGATGCAGGGGAAGACCATGAAAGGAAACCCATAATGGAATAGATCGGATTTATCAAGCGGACATCGTATTCATTATCTTTCAGCGTCGTAGTATCATCGGATGACCACGAATGGTCCAAAACCCTTCTAGAATCCGTTGCAAATCCTCTTCGGAATAGAGTTTGCATACAAAAAAAACGTTCTCTAGCATATGCAGATCAAATGCTGATGTTCCCCATCGAGTCTTAATGAATGAGGATAACGGGAAATAGGATGTCTTTAGACCGACCACATAACCAACCAGCGCCATGGACCATGTCTTAACCAGCTCTTCAGAATCAGCAGTCTCATACACAGCAATCTTATGATCATTCTGGGTTTCTGGAGCAAAGAAGTCCAAGCTAAGATCTGAACTTCCAACCGGAGCCTTGAAGAGGCTTGTCCAAGGTCGAGGATCTCTAGAAATGAGAATAGGAGGTCGTGATCTAGAGCGCGACCTTCCTCTATGCTGCGGCATCAAAGGACCATCTCGTCGGGAAGAAGAAGCAACTTGAGCAGGAAGCCTCTTCGGATCGACCCTACTGCCATCGTCAACAACCATTCTCGAGTTGCGTTGCTCTAACTCAAGAGGAAATGTTCAAAGGGCAGGAGGGAGAGGGCAGTGCAAATACCGCTGGCCTCACCCAGTGCCGCTCAGCCTGGCCGCACGCTCGTGCGTGCAGGGAAGAAGGCAGCCTCCACTTTGTTCTTCGCAGCAGCAGAGAGAGTAGCCGCAGCCCCAACAGAAGCAGCTGCAGGCCTCAGCAGCTGCTGCCGCCGCACCTCCCTCACCTATCGGCGCAGCCCACCGCCTCCTAGGGGAAATAAAGTGAAGAAACCGTCGCCCCTTCCCAGCGAAGCAGAGCAGTTGGGACGATGCAGGGGAGAACAGCCGCCCAGCAGCCGCCGCCTCACGCCCTAAAGCAGAAGGGGGCGATGCAGGGGACAGCGCAGC
Source organism: Musa beccarii (assembly GCA_024322285.1). NCBI lineage: Eukaryota > Viridiplantae > Streptophyta > Magnoliopsida > Zingiberales > Musaceae > Musa > Musa beccarii. The sequence goes on from CM044402.1 coordinate 12,679,297, forward strand.
CCCCGATCTGACCGAGGTGAGGAGCCTCCTCGGTCCTTTGTTCCTTGCGCGCAGATCTGCAGGGAACCCTGCTCACCGTGCGAAACAGGGAAGAACCACCGCTGTCTGCTCCCGATGGGCCCTTGCAGCCACGCACAGCAGCCTCGTCCGGCCACCGCAGCCTCGCCCAGCCACCGCAGCCACGTCCGCAATCCACCGTCGCCAAAGGCCGCACCGCCCTTGGAGAGGCAAGGGATGGAGCGCACCCGAGGGAGAAGAGCAGAAGCCCCTTTCCTGCCTCTCCGCAGAACAGGGACGCCGCCGCCGCCGCCTCCCAACTCCGTGTGTGCAGATGCAGAAGCGATGCCCTCCTTGTCCGTAGAGCAGCGACTCACCCAAGGGAGAAGCAGATCTCCGTGCGCCAGGGGAGAATCGCCGCCCAGCAGCCGTCGCCCCTTCTCGCCCTAGCCTTTCTCCGTGGCTTCACTTTCCCCCAACGCGTTCGATCTCACAGCTGCGTAGCAGCAGCGAGTTCCTACACCACGTGGAGGAAGGGAAGAACCACCACCCAAGGGAGAAGAAGCAGATCCACACCGCCTCTTCTCACCCTAGAGAGAGAAGAGAATCGCCTAGAGAGAGAAGCTCTCGCCTTAACCGAAGTTAGTTTTGGCATGAATAAGTACCGATAGTGTTTGTTTTGCCGAAGGAATCAATTCATGACTTAAGGATTGATCAGTAGTCTCGGATGCTCCCGCATCAGGACTTAAGGATTGACCAGTAGTCTCGGATGCTCCCGCATCACTAGTCCAAGGTCGAGGATCTCTAGAAATAAGAGCAGGAGGCCGCGATCTAGAGCGCGACCTACCTCTATTTTGCATCATCGATGAAGCATCTCGTCGGGATGAAGATAGCAAAGGTTGAGACAGAGGGGCAGGGAACCTCATCGTCGGAGTAGGGACCATCGCTGCCCTGCGTTCCTGCAGTGCTGAGCTAGGGACCTGCAGCCCCAACAGCGGCAGCTGCAGGCAGAAGCCGCCCCCACTTCAGCGCCGCCGCGCCTCCCTCGCCTTCTCCGTGCGTGCAAGAACACCCAGCCCACCGCCTCCTAGGGGACAGCCGCCCAGCAGCCACCGCCTCCAGGGGGCGATGCAGGGGAGTTGCGTGCGAAACACCACCCAGCCCATCGCAGGGGAGAACCGCCCAGCAGCCACCGCCTCACGCCCCAAAGCTGCAGGGGACAGCGCAGCCCCCGATCTGGCCGAGGTGAGGACGCCTCCCTCGTTCTCCTCCTCCTCTGTTCACCGCAAAGTGGAAAAGTGGAGTAGAGGCTCTCCTGGCACAGATCTGCAGCGTGCTGTCTGCTCTCCTTGTGCAGAACCTTCTCCTATCCCCTTTCTCTTCCAGAAGAGGAGCAGAAGTCTCCTCTGTTCCACGTGCAGGAAGAAACAGAGAGAGGAGAGGGAGGCGTGCCCTAGGTTGCCGCCTTCCTGGACGACGAGCCCACCGCCGCCGCTGTCACCCAGTCCACGCAGCACCGCCCAGCAGATGCCCTGCAGACAGCCCATGCAGAACAGGCTGCGGATCCTGTGATGCAGCCTTCCTGCTCTCCGTGCGCAGAACAAGGGAGAACCCAACGGTCGTCGCCTTTTCTTGCCCTAGCCGTCTCCGTGGCTTCACTTTCCCCCAACGCGTTCGCACGTGGAGGAAGGGAAGAACCACCACCCAAGGGAGAAGAAGCAGATCCACAGCGTCCTGCAGCCACCGCCTCTCTCTCCCGAGAGAGAGAAGAGAATCGCCTAGAGAGAGAAACTCTCGCACGGAGTTGAAACAAAACTTTTAATTTTTTTTTTATTGGTTTCGCCAAAAAAATGTGATGGTCATAAAGTTTGCACAAAGTCGATATTTGATCGATTTTTTTCTCACCATCTTGAAAATTCAAAATATTGATAATTCCAAACTTATATGGCTCAGGGAAGTTGTATAACCTTTGTTTCGCCCAAAAACATGACGGTTATAATGTTTGCGCAAAGTCGATGTTTGATCAGTTTTTTTCACACCATCTCATAAATTCAAAATATTGACTATCCCCAACTTAATAGGTATAGGGAAGTTGTATAACCTTGGTTTTGCTAAAAAAAATGTGACGATCATAATGTTGGCGCAAAGTTGATGTTGGATCAGTTTGTTCCACACCGTTTCGAAAATTAAAAATATGAACCATTCCCAACTTATTAGGCCTAGGGAAGTTGAATAAACTTGGTTTCACCAAAAACGTGGCGGTCATAAAGTTTGCCTAAAGTCGATGTTTGAAACGATTTTTTCACACCGTTTTGAAAATTTAAAAATTTGACAATTCCAAACTTATAAGGCCTAGGGAAGATGTATAACCTAGGTTTCACAAAAAAATGTAATGGTCATAAATTTTGCGCAAGGTCGATGTTTGATTTATTTTTTTCGCACCATCTCAAAAATTTAAAATATTGAACATTCCCAACTTATAAGACCTAGGGAAGTTGCATAACCTTGGTTTCGTAAAAAAATATGACGGTCATAAAGTTTACCCAAAGTTGATGTTTGTTAGATTTTTTTCGCACCATCTCATAAATTTAAAATATTGACCCTTCCCAACTTATTAGGCTTTGGGAAGTTGAATAACCTAGGTTTTGTAAAAAAATGTGATGGTCATAAAATTTACAAAAAGTCGATGTTTGATCGATTTTTTTCGCACCATCTCAAAAATTTAAAATATTGAACATTCCAAACTTATTAGGCAAATCGAAGTTGAATAACCTTGGTTTCACCAAAAAATATGAGGGTAATAAAGTTGGCAGAAACTCGATGTTTGATCGGTTTTTTTTGAACCATCTTGAAAATTAAAAATATTGACCATTCCCAACTTATTAGGCCTAGGGAAGTTGAATAACCTTGGTTTCGCAAAAAAAAAACGAACGGTCATAAAGTTTGCCCAAAGTCGATGTTTGATTGATTTTTTTAGACTCTTCTTGAAAATTCAATATATTATCCATTCTCAACTTATTAGGCCTAGGGAAGTTGAATAACCTTGGTTTTGCCAAAGAACGTGACGGTCATAAAATTTATGAAAAGTCGATGTTTGATCGGTTTCTTTCATGCCGTCTCGAAAATTCAATATATTGACCATTCCAAACCTATTAGGCCCAGCGAAGTTGTATAACCTTGGTTTCACCAAAAAACGTGATGGTCATAAAGTTTACGGACAGTCGATGTTTGATCGATTTTTTTCGTACCATCTCGAAAATTCAAAATATTAACCATTCCAAACTTATTTGGCCTAGGGATGTTGAATAACCTTGGTTTTGCCAAAAAATGTGACGGTCATAAAGTTTCCACAAAGTCGATGTTTAAATAGTTTTTTTTGTACCATCTTGAAAATTCAAAATATTGACCATTCCTAACTTATTAGGCCTAGAGAAGTTGTATAACCTAGGTTTCACCAATAAACGTGAGGTTTATAAAGTTTGCGCAAAGTCGATGTATGCTCTTTTTTTTTTTGCACCATCTAAAAAATTCAAAATATTGACCATTCCCTACTTATTAGGCCTAGGGAATTTGAATAATTTATTTTTTGTTTTGCCAAAAAGCGTGTGGGTAAAGTTTCCCATAGTCGATGTTTGAACGATTTTTTTGGCACCATCTTGAAAATTCAAAATATTGTTCATTCTAAATTTATTAGGCCTAGGGAAGTTGAATGACCTTGATTTCGCCAAAAAATTTAAAATATTGAACATTCCAAACTTATTAGGCAAATGGAAGTTTTTTTTTTGTAAGTAAATGTAATTGTATTAGTATGAAGTTTGCTCAAAGTAGCTTTATTTACACAAGCCGTAGACTATAGCCTGAGATCTCTTAGAGCAGTCTAAGAGAATGCACCCCACCTCAGAAACGTGGAATGGACTCATTCCACCAGACTCATCTCCAAGAGAACATAAGCAAAAAAGTAGTCATGACTACACATGTTGTAGACTATGACGCCTTACGATATTCAATAAATAGCAAAATGCAATTCCTAAACGACCTGTGAATACATCACATTGTGAAAACATAGAAACACACAATACAACAATCTCAATCTAGAAAGCATTAACGAATAACAAAATTGAATCTGATAAAGATATCTTTTTCGCTACTTGTTAAATGTTTCAATTCCAAATCCTGCTCCATACATGATCTTGAGTCGCTGAGTATCTCGAGCAATAGGTGAGTATTGTGTGTTGTGGCTCTCAAAGATTCTGCTACACCTCTCCCTCCAAATCCACCAAATAGCACATCTGAAAGTAATTTTTGCTAGTTGTGTAAGAAGCCCTTTTCTTGAGAAGCTTTGCTGCAGCTGTTCTAGTTCCTGATGCAAGTTTGGCCTTGGTAGCCTATGGAGTTCAAATCTCTTCAGAATCTCCATCCATATCCAATTAGTGTAGTCGCAAGCAAAATAAAGATGATCAATATCTTCTTCCTGTTGCATACAAAGAGAGCATCGGTTAACAATATATATACCTTTTCGCTTCATATTATCCAGTGTGGATAGTTTGGCAAGAAGGGCCTGCCATGTGCATAAGGAATGTTTCTGTGAACCCGGTCTATCCCATGTCCAACTGCTTGAGATCCACTTGTTGCTTCTTTGTCTGATTTGATTCCATGCAGATGTAGTACTAAATTTTCTATTTTCATGAAGCCAATTAAGCATATCTGAGGAGTTGTTCTTGATTGGAAGAGTTGTAATAGTTGGCCAAAGTGATATCATATCAGGAGAAATAGGACTAGGAAGACACCAGGTGCCGTTAACAATGAATTCAGAAACCGTCCAATCTTTAGAGGCCCCAAGATCTCTTCGTACTCTATCGCCATACAATTGAAATATACTCTTCCCCTTCACCCAAGGATCATACCACATATTAATTCTCGTTCCAGAAGAGATTGTATAAGAAATATGTTTGGACAGCCAATTTCTTGCCTTCAAAATTCCTTTCCAAGCAGCAGAATGATATGTTTTTTCTGAAACTTCCCAGATTGATTCCTTTGATAGGTACCTAGCAGAAACCCATTGTGACCATAAGGATTTGTTTTGCATAAGATCCCATAATTTCTGTACCAAACAAGCTTTATTCCAATCTCTCAGATTTCGCAAATTCAGTCCCCCCTCATCTTTCGGTCTGCAGATATTATCCCAATTTACCATATGCATTGCCTTACCATCCGTACCATTCCAGAAGAAGTTCTTAAATAGTCTTTCAATATCCTGAAGAAGTCCAACAGGCAAAAGAAATGCATTAGACCAATAAATAGAGTAAGAGAACAACACCGATCGGATGAGTTCAAGTCGCCCTGCTTTAGAAAGAAGTCTAGTTTTCCAAGAGAAAATTTTACTCTTTATTTTTTTGCAGGATAGGCTGACAGTGGGTTTTGCGGATGCTAGTGGATATGAGTGGGAGACCCAAATAAGGAACCGGCATACTTCCTTCGCTAACCCCCAACGTTTGCAAAATAAAGTCTTTATCTGCAATGCAAGGACCCATATAGACTTTACTTTTTGCATGATTGAGCTGAAGGCCAGAAACCAAACCAAAATCTTTCAGAATAGTAGCCAAATTTCTCACTGAAGTAGAGTCATTGCGAAGAAATATAATAAGATCATCTGCAAATGTTATATGAGATATATGAAGAGAACCAGCATGGGGTACCTTAATACTGCCAGCAATGACTGCCTCCTCCAACATACAACTGAGTCCTTCCATTACAATTGTGAAAAGATACGGAGAAAGTGGATCTCCTTGTCGAATGCCATTCGTGCTTCCAAAAAAACCAATAGGGGAACCATTAAAGAGAATCGAAAATTTTGGAGTTTCCAAACAGCATTGAATCCAATTAACCCATTGTTGAGGGAAGTTCATACTGCGAAGCATCCTGTAGATGAAGTGTCGATTAACTGAATCAAATGCTTTTCTTAAGTCAGCCTTAAAACAGATTTTTGTCCCTCTTGATTTGGAATGCAAATCCTTGACCAAGTCATTAGCAAGAAGAACATTGTGATGTATACTTCGTCCTTTAATAAAAGCAGCCTGAGTCGGACTAATGATCTTGTGCATAATATGTCGCATTCGATCTGCAAGTAACTTGGATATGATCTTGTAAGTAAAGTTACATAATGAAATGGGCCTGTAATGCTCTAGTGAATCAGCCCCTGTATTCTTCGGAACTAAAGAAATAAAAGTGCAATTTATCTCTTTAAGAATATGTCCTGAAGAGAAAAAATGCTGACAAGCTTTAATCACGTCATCACCAATGATAGGCCATGCAATTTGATAAAATTCAGCTGGAAATCCATCTGGACCAGGGCTTTTGTGCTTCGATGACTTAAAGACTACTATTACAATTTCTTCATCTATAATTGGTGCATTGAGAATCGCGATGGCATCCAAATCAAGCTTTCTAGTAGGCTCCACCTGAATATTATTAGGTTGCTCCTCTTTATTGAGTAGAGAATAAAAAAATTGTTCAGTGTGTGCTTTAACCTCATCCAAGTTCGTAATAAGATTATCGTCGTTATCTTTATATTTCTTGATGTAGTTAATGGCCCTTCTAGTAGCAATGGCAGCATAGAAAAACTTAGTGTTGGAATCCCCTAGAGTAAGCCAGTGCTGTCGAGATTTCTGTTTTGCAAAACTTTCCTCCTGCTTTAATGCTTGCATGAACTGATGCCTGGCTTCTGCCTCTTTACAAATAAGATTCTCATCAAAGGGTTGGAGATGCAGCTCTTGTTGCACTGCCATTAGCTCCTTTTTGCTTAATTTAACTCGGGTGTTAATATTGCCAAAGATGATTATATTCCCTTGCTTAAGTGCTGCTTTACAGGATTTTAGCTTCTGACATAAAATGTACGGAGGGGAACCATGCACAGTAACATTCCAAGCTGATCTGATAATATCAAGGAACTGAGGATGAGTACTCCACATGTTAAAGAATCTAAATGGTTTCTTGCCTTTGAGCGTTGCTTTGTCTGCGTGTATATACATTGAAGAGTGATCGGAGAATAACTGAACATCATACTCCAGAAGTGAATCAGGATAAACTGTTAGCCATGCATGATTAATCAGACATCTGTCAAGTCGAGCCATTATTTTCCTGTGGGCAGCACCTTGATTTCTCCATGAAAACCAATCCCCTACAGATTTCATATCGATCAATGCAGCAGTATCTATGTAATCATTAAAATTCTTTTTTTTGGTAAGTAAATGTAATTATATTTAGTATGAAGTTTGCACAAAATAGCTTTGTCTACACAAGCCGTAGACTATAGCCTGAGATCTATTGGAGCAGTCTAGGAGAATGCACCCCACCCCACCTCTCTAAAATTCTGAAGCTGGCTTTCTGAAAGTGGTTTGCCCCCCACTTTTTCATTTGTGTACCTAACAGTATTAAAGTCACCAAGAACAATCCAAGGTACTGTAAGACAACCATTTGCAATGATAGTTAGATCAGTCCATAGAGCCTTTCTTTCATGCATACTGTTCGAAGCATATATACCAGTAATATGAAAATGACAGCCATTCTTTTTGTCCTCTACCTTAAGATGGATGAATTGTGCAGTAGCAGAAATAAACCATGCACTAACAGAATTAGGAAGCCATAAAACCCATATTCTACCATAAGTGTCACTAGAGTCATTGGTAAGAAGTTCTGCCTCCGGCCATATTAAATTCCTTTGAACACGAACCCGAGATGGTTTAATTTTTGTTTCCACAAGTATAACAATATCACAAGCAGCAAACTTGATTATTCTATTGAGCTCCCGATATTTTTCAGGTTTATTAAGTCCACGAACATTCCAACATATTATCTTCATAAATAAAATAGAAGGAAAGGAAAATAATTCTTCCTAAGTAGAAGGGATCTTAGGAAGTACCTCCTTTTCTTATCCTTAGATTTCACATTGTCCTCCCGCACCATATCGATGCGTGCGTGGTAGCAATAAAGTGACTAGCTCGACCAATGCGAGAAAATGTCGGGGCTGGCGATTTCAGGAAAATGGGAGTTCACCACCAAAAATAAAATAGAACGATCTTCTTCCAAGGTATAAAGGCCACGCCACCAACCAAGGATAAGGATCGGGATCTACGACATCACCACCAAGGCCTAAAGAAAGATTCACCACCAAGGCCTAAAGATTTCAAGGACCAAGGATAAAGGACTTGGGATAGGAGAAGCTCACCACCAAGGCCTAAAGATATCACCAGCCAAGGATAAAGAGCTTTTGGCTCACCACCAAGGAGGAATCCACGCTCCAAGGATAAAGAGACCGCAAGGAGTTATCCACTCTCCGAAGATATTCACTCACGTAGAGGAAGTGATATGAACCAGATCAAGCTAGTCAAGACTCAATCAACATTCTATGATTGCAAGAAGATTCTAAAATGGCCAACGTGATCATAAAGAGAGAAGGACAAATTTGAAGACCTCAACTTGAAGAATAAAAGTCCATTCAGCTATGTTTACCAAAATTCATGAATTAGGAATATAAATGTTATTTAATGCATTCATTCTCTTTGTACTATCCTCATACTATATAAATGAGGTTGACTCTCAGTGTAAGACAGACAATTTGGGAAGTATAACAATTCTTCAACACCGGTGAGTGTTTTGTTTTTAAGTTCTTGCATGAACTTTAGAACTTATTAGGCTTTTCTGCTTGTGGCGTTCAAATCAAATCTTTGCTTTTCCTTTGACTTATCAGACTTATTAGTTTTGTGGGCCTTAAGGAATTCAAAGTGCTATTCTAGTTATTTTATCAATTTTCTATTGATAGGTAATTAGAATAGTTTCCCTTACTTCATTCTTGAACGATCCGCCTTATTTTCAATTCGTTGGAGGGTGTCAATTTGCATTCCATATGTATCATAGCTCTTTAGCTATCGGGGTGTATGGTTGCTAAATTGATGATTTCCATCATTTGGTATCAGAGCATGGCTCAAGTTTGAGGTTTGCTTATCTATTTATTTGTTATCTTTTAACTTTTCGCTGTTCTCTTATCACGATATCCATAATTGCTATTCTTCCTTTCTTCTTATTCTTTGTGTTTCTTGTGCTATCACTATTTGTTTTTCATTTTTTTCCCTCACTTTATCAAAAAAAGAAAGAGAAGACAGAAAGTTGTCAAAAAAAAAAAAAATGAGAGAGAGAAAATCAAAAGTAAAAAAAAAGAGAGGAAAGCAAGAAAAAAAAAGAGAGAGGAGAAGATCAAAGGTTAAAAAAAAAGGAAAGAAAGAAAGAGATCGAAATTTAAAAAAAAAATTATGAATTCAGGGACTTCGTGCAAATTGCAGAATTCTTTCTTCATTATTTTGAATTCTTGTTTCAGGTTTGGAATTATTTTCATTCCAAAAATACTTGAATTCAAATCTTTGCTTATGATTGAAGTGCATCATACACTCCTATAAATTTGGCTTACATTTTTTTTTGCTTTTATGTCCAATTTCAATACCCTTGAATTGCCACAATCTGAATTGTTTGTTTAAGTTTTTTTAGTTAATCTAAGAACTCAAAGAACAAAACAAGAGGTAAAAGGCAAGAGTGGTGAGATCAATATCGAGAAAAGCCAAACATTGTGTGAAAACACGAGTGGAGTGAATCAAATCTTGAGTGAAACACGTGAGAGAGTGTTGGTGAGGCTATTCTAACTTTGTTTTTCAGGTTGCAAACATGTCTAAAGAAAAAGAAGCGAGTTCTTCATCTAATGATCTTTTGCTTCAAGCAATGCAACAACAATTTGAACGTATGTTCAAAGTGATAGGAGATGTAAGAGATCATCTAGAAAGGCATGATGATGCAATTAATAGATTGGAAGGTGAACCACGACGTAGGAGACAACCAACATTCGTCCACGATGAATATAATGGCGGAGATGACCTCGATGATGACCAAGTCACTCTAATTGGTCAAGATGTTAATCCTACGAGACAAACTAGAGACGACGCGTTTTGATGGTGTGGACAGAAACATAGGCAGCATCAAAATGAAAATTCCTTCTTTTCAAGGAAAGAATAATCCAGATACTTATTTGGAGTGGGAACGAAAAGTGGAGCTGATCTTTGAATGTCACAACTACTCCGAAGAGAAAAAGGTAAAATTAGCTGTTGAATTTTGTGATTATGCTATAATTTGGTGGGATCAATTATGTAAAGACAGGCGTAGAAATGGTGAAAGGCCCGTAGAGACTTGGTTGGAGATGAAACAAATAATGAGGAGGAGATTCGTCCCAAGTCATTACTATCGGGATTTGCATCAACGACTGCAAACTTTGACACAAGGTTCCATGAGTGTTGATGAATATCACAAGGAGATGGAGATAGCAATGATAAGGGCTAATGTGGAGGAAGACCGTGAGGCTACAATGGCTCGATTCCTGAGTGGATTAAACAAGAACATTGCTGATCTTGTGGAATTGCAGCATTATGTGGAGATTGAGGATATGGTGAATATGGCCATGAAGATTGAGAGACAACTCAAAAGAAAAGGCACAAGGTATGATTCAAAACCTTATTCGGGTTTTTCTTCTACTTAGAAACCGAATTGGAGTAAAAAGGATGATATACCCATTGTTAAGCCTAAAATTGATGGAATTAAAGGCAAAAATGAATTAGATAGCAAGGGTAAAGGTGAGAATCAACCTAATCAAAGTAGAGGTATTAAGTGTTTTAAGTGCCTTGGACATGGACATATAGCACGTGAATGTACAAATAAGAGAGTTATGATTAGATGCAGTTAAAGTAACCAGAGTTTCTCTCTCTAGGCGAGAGTTTCTCTCTCTAGGGGATTCTCTTCTCTCTCTAGGGAGAAAAGAGGCGGTGGCTGCAGGACGCTGTGGATCTGCTTCTTTCTCCCTTGGGTGGTGGTTCTTCCCTTCCTCCACGTGCAAACGCGTTTGGGGAAAGAGAAGCCACGGAGACGGCTAGGGCAAGAAAAGGCGACGGCTGCTGGTTTTCCCCCTGTTCTGCGCACGGAGAGCAGGAAGGCTGCATCACAGGATCCGCAGCCTGGTGCTGCGGTGACGGCGGTGGCGGTGGGCTCACCGTGACCAGGCTTCGGGCGGGCGGCAACCTAGGGCACGCCTCCCTCTCCTCGCTCTGTTTCTGGAAGAGAAGGGGGATAGGAGAAGGATCTGCGCACGCACATCTGTGCCAGGCGTTTCTCTTCTCTCTCTAGGGTGAGAAGAGGCTGCGATCTTGGTGTGCAGGAGTAGGGGAACAGAGGAGGGCTTGCTCCCTCCCTCGCCTCTCTGCTGCTGCACGCAGGAGAACAGAGGAGAGGCTGCGCCCTCGCCTCCCTGCTGCCAGCGCTGCGGAAAGGAAGGGTAAAGGGGCGCGGCTGGATTGCTGCTGTGCACCGATCCTCTGCTTTTTCGCCCATCGCTCCTCGCGATCGGGGCGACTGGGCGACGGCGGTTGATCACCTGCATCCTTCAATCAAGCCTCTGCTCCGCCCCCTTTGTTCCTCTTCTGGAACAGAGAAGCGACGGGCGGGCGCAGGCTGCACTGCTTGCTTGGCTGCGCTTCTGCGAGGGTGCTGCTGCAAATCCGTTTCTTCTCCCTAGGGCATCGGAGAGCTGTTGGGCAGCAGCGGCGGCGCCCCTGTTTCACACACGAGCAAGAAAGGGAGGTGCTGCGCTCCCTCCCTTGTCTCTGCTGCTGCGAAGAAGAACAGAGGAGGCGACGATCGCTGCTACCTCTCTGCTATCCTCCGCCAGGCGGCGGCTGCTGGGTAGCCCCTGTTCTGCCCTCCTCTTGTTGGGGCAGCGCGCAACTCGAGAATGGCTGGTGATGGTGGCAACAGGATTGATCCGAAGATGAGGCTTCCTTCTCAAGTTGCTTCTTCCCGACGAGATGGTTCTTTGATGACGCAACATAGAGGTAGGTCGCACTCTAGATCGCGACCTCCTACTCTCATTTCTCGAGATCCTCGACCTTGGACAAGCCTCTTCAAGGCTCCAGTTGGAAGTTCGGATCTTAGCTTGGATTTCTTTGCTCCAGAAACCCAGGCTGATCAGAAGATTGCTGTGTACGAGACTGTTGATTCTGAAGAGCTGATTAAGACATGGTCCATGGCGCTTGTTGGTTATGTGGTCGGTTTAAAGACATCATACTTTCCGTTATCCTCTTTCATCAAGACTCGATGGGGAACATCGGCATTTGATCTGCATATGCTAGAGAATGGTTTTTTTGTATGCAAACTCTATTCTGAAGAGGATTTGCAACGAATTATTGAAGGGTTTTGGACTATTCGCGGCCATCCGATGATTCTACGGCGTTGGTCTCCTGATGTCCGTTTGGAGTTAGACAGTCTACAGTCTATTCTTTTATGGGTATCCTTTCATGGTCTTCCCTTGCATCTTTGGAGTCGACGTTTATTGCTAAGTTATGTAGTACCTTGGGACAGCCATTGTATATTGACAAAGCAACAAGGAAAAAAAGCATTTGAGCGAGATTGGCTTATGCACGAGCATGTGTAATGGTTTCTTCTAATGGTGATCTTCCAGATGAGGTTTTTTATCGTGATCTTGATGGGACCACTCGTAAGGTGCATGTTTCATATTCTTGGAAGCCACAGCGTTGTAAGATTTGCTACTCTTTCGGTCATGCACATGGATTGAATTGTCAACAAACTCGAAACCGATCACTCAAGAGTTTACCGACAACGCCATTGAGTGATCATCTCAAAGACGGAGTTGATACTATTATCTGACTCTTGACATATTGCCAAAGAACAAGGCGAGTCTCCTTCAGGGGCAGTAGTGCTGGTGAAGACGAGCGAGCATTCTAACTCACTTGGGCAGCATCATGATCAAGGCGAGTCTCCTTCAGGGGCAGTAGTGCTGCGGTTCTTCCCGCGCACGTAGATCTGCTTCTCCCTTGGGCGAGTCGCTGATCTACGTACAAGGAGGGCGTCGCTTCTGCATCTGCACACACGGAGTTGGGAGGCGGCGGCAGTGTCCCTGTTCTGCATCGGAGAGAAGGAAAGGGGCTCCATCCTTTGCCTCTCTCTGCTGCTGCGAAGAACAGAGGAGAGGCTCTTCCGCACGCACGAGGGCGGTGCGGTCTTTGGCGACGGTGCACGGTGGCCGGGCGAGGCTGCTGGACCGAGCCTCTGCTCCGCCCCCTTTGTTTCTCTTCTGGAACAGAGAAGGCGACGGGCGGGCGCAGGGCACGATCAAGGGCTGCGCTTCTCAAGACAGAAGGGCTGCTGCACGAGCCCATCGCCCTCATCGATTCCCCGCAGATCTACGGAGCTGTTGGGAGGAGGCGGCGGCGTCCCTGGTTCGAAGGGCGGCTGCTGGCTTAGGGCGGCTGCTGGGCGGGTCGGCGGGCGGGCGGTGAGAACCGCTGCCTCCCTCGGGCGCGCTTCACGGCTGAAGAACAGAGGAGGTGAACCATCGCTGCTCCCTCTCTGCTGCCTCCGGAGAGGTGCGGCTAGTTCCCAGCATCGCTCCCACGGTCTTCTGGTGGTGAGGAGGTCAGGCGGCGGCTGGGTGGTGTTCGCACGCAACTCTCGGTGGGCTGGGTGGTGTTGCACGCAACTGCATCGCCCCTTGCAGCAGAACCTGCAGCGGCTTCTTCCCTTTGGAGGCGGTGGGCTGGGTGTTTGCACGCACGGAGAAGGCGAGGGAGGCGCGGCGGCGCTTTCCCTGCCCCTATGTCTCAACCTTTGCTATCGTCATCCCGAGCTTCTTCGATGATACAAAATAGAGGTAGGTCGCGCTCTAGATCGCGACCTCCTCCTGCTCTTATTTCTAGAGATCCTCGACCTTGGACTAGCCTCTTCAAGGCTCCGGTTGGAAGTCCGGATCTTAGCCTAGATTTCTTTGCTCCAGAAATTCAGGCAGACCAGAAGATTGCTGTGTACGAGACTGCTGATTCTGCAGAGCTGATTGAGACATGGTCCAGGGCGCTTGTTGGTTATGTTGTCGGTCTAAAGACATCTTATTTTCCATTATCTTCATTCATCAAAACTCGATGGGGAATATCGGCATTCGATCTTCATATGCTGGACAATGGTTTTTTTGTATGCAAACTCTATTCTGAAGAGGATTTACAACGGATTCTTGAAGGGTTTTGGACTATTCGTGGCCATCCGATGATATTACGACGCTGGTCCCCTGATGTCCGTTTGGAGTTAGACAGCCTACAATCTATTCCCTTATGGGTATCTTTTCATGGTCTTCCATTACATCTTTGGAGTAGACGTTTTATTGCTAAGTTATGCAGCACCCTAGGACAGCCATTGTATATCGACAAGGCAACAGCAGCGCAGACGAGATTGGCTTTTGCACGAGCATGTGTTATGGTTTCTTCGGATGGTGATCTTCCTAATGAGGTTTTTTATCGTGATTTAGATGGTACCACCCGTAAGGTACATGTTTCATATTCCTGGAAACCACAACGATGTAATATTTGCTCCTCTTTTGGTCATGCACATGGAGCTTGTCAGCAAATTCAGAAGCCAATTACTCAGGTTTATCGGCAACGTCAAACACCTCAACATAGGGTCGATACTGCTATTATTGAACAAAGCGAGTCTCCTTCAGTGGCAGTTGAGACAGTAACGATGAGTGAGCATTCTGACTCACTTGGGCAGCACCAGGGCCAGGGGATAAATCAGGAGCTTTAACTCTTCCTATTATATCGGAGCCTTCTACAAAAGCAGTTTCTCATGGTCCTCGCGAACAGGAGAAGGAGAAGTTGGAAACTTCATCTCTTCATATATTGCCAGTGACTACTACAACAGGGATTCCACGTTCTACTCATCGTACTAACCAGGATATAGTGTCCCAACCAGCTCATGTCCCTACCAATCAAGACATTTTGAACACAGCTATCCCGGATGCTCAAGGTACATTAAAATTTAAACACTTGCAAGCTGTGGATGAAGTCGAAAAATATAGAAATAAAGGCTTGAAAGGTAAGGATATAGTGCGGGAGGAAAATGTCAAACCTAAGGAGAAGAAAAAGGATATCCTTCCTAAGTCACACATTCTTCCCTCTACTTAGGAAGAATTACTCCATTTCCCATATGTTTTCTTTTTTATGAAGATTATCTGTTGGAATGTTCGTGGACTTAATAAACCTGAGAAATGTCAGGAGCTCAATAGAGTAATCAGGTCTGCTGCTTGTGATATTGTCATTCTTGTGGAAACAAAAATTAAACCATCTCGAGTTTGTGTTCAAAGGAATTTAATATGGCGAGGCGAACTTCTTACCAACGATACTTGTGATACTTATGGTAGAATATGGGTATTATGGCATCCGAACTTTGTTAGTGCTTGTTTTATTTCTGCTACAGAACAATTTATCCACCTTAAGGCTGAGGATAAACAGAATGGTTGTCAATTCTATATTACTGGTGTATATGCTTCTAATAGTTTGCAGGAAAGAAACGGTCTTTGGACTGATTTGATTAACGTTGCAAATGGCTGTCTTACAGTGCCATGGATTATTCTTGGTGACTTCAATACTGTTCGGTACACACATGAAAAAGTGGGGGGTAAACCAATTCCAGAGAGCAAGCTTCAAGGTTTCAATGATTACATAGATATTGCTGCTTTGATTGATATGAAATCTGTAGGGGATTGGCTTTCATGGAGTAATCAAGGTGCTGCTCACAGGAAAATAATGGCTCGACTCGATAGGTGTCTGATTAATCGAGAATGGTTAACAGTTTACCCTAATTCACTTCTGGAGTATGGTGCTCAATTATTTTCTGATCATTCTTCAATGTATATACATGCAGACAAAGTAATACCTAGAGGCAAGAAACCATTTAGATTCTTTCATATGTGGAGTACCCATCCTCAGTTCCTCGAGGTTATCAGATCAGCTTGGAATGTTAATGTGTATGGTTCCCCCCCTTACATCTTATGTCAAAAGCTTAAAGCCTGTAAAGCAGCACTAAAGGAGTGGAATACAAACACCTTTGGCAATATTACCGCACGGGTCCAGTTAAGCAGAAAGAAACTAATGGCGGTGCAACATGAGCTACATCTTCACCCCTTTGACGAGAATCTTATTTGCAAAGAGGCAGAAGCTAGGTATCAATTCATGCAGGTTTTAAAGCAAGAAGAAAGTTTTGCAAAACAAAAGTCTAGACAGCATTGGCTTACTCTAGGGGATTCCAATACGAAGTTTTTCTATACAGCCATTGCTACTAGACGGCGTTAACTAGTATCAGGAAATGTAAAGACCAAGACGGTACACTTATTGAGAATTTGGATGAGGTTAAAGCCCACACTGAACAATTTTTTTATGCTTTACTTAATCAAACAGAGCAGCCTAATAATATTCATGTGGAGCCTACTAGAAAGCTTGATTCGGATGATATCATGATTCTCAATGCCCCAATTACAGATGAAGAAATTGTTAGAGTTGTCTTTAAGTCACCGAAGCACAAAAGTCCTGGTCCGGATGGGTTTCCAGCTGAATTTTACCAAATTGCATGGCCGATTATTGGAAATGACGTGATTAAAGCTTGTCAGCATTTTTCTCTTGGTCATCTTCTTAAAGAGATAAATTGTACTTTTATTTCTTTAGTTCCTAAGAATGCAGGGCTGATTCCTAGAGCACTATAGGCCCATTTCATTATGCAACTTTATTTACAAGATTATATCCAAAGTTGCTTGCAGATCGAATCGAATGCAAATGATTATACAGAAGATCATTAGTCCTGCACAGGCTGCTTTCATTAAAGGAAGAAGTATACATCACAATATTCTTCTGGCTAACGACTTGGTCAAAGATCTGCACTCCAAATCAAGAGGGACAAAAATATGTTTTAAAGCTGACTTACGGAAAGCATTTGATTCAGTTAATAGACACTTTCTCTACAAGATGCTCCTCAGTATGAACTTCTCTCAACAATGGGTTAATTGGATTTGATCGCTGCTTAGAAACTCCAAAATTTTCGGTTCTCTTCAATGGTTCACCCATTGGCTTCTTTGGGAGTACGAATGGCATCCGACAAGGAGACCCACTTTCTCCATATCTTTTTACAATTGTCATGGAAGGACTCAGTTGTATGTTGGAAAAGGCAGTCTTTTATGGTAGCATTAAGGTACCCCAAGCTGGTTCTATTCATATATCCCACATAACATTTGCAGATGATCTTATTATATTTCTTCGCAATGACATTACTTCAGTGAGGAATTTGGCTACTATTCTGAAAGACTTTGGTTTGGGTTCTGGCCTTCAGCTAAATCATGCAAAGAGTAAAGTCTATATGGGTCATTGCATCGAAGATAAAGACTTTATTATACAAACTTTGGGGGTTAGCGAGGGATGTCTGCCAGTTTCTTATCTAGGTCTCCCACTTATTTCCACTGGCATTCACAAAACCCCTTTGTCACCTATCCTGGAAAAAAAAAAATAAAGAATAGAATTTTCTCTTGAAAACTAGACTTCTTTCTAAAGCAAGACGACTTGAACTCATCCGATCTCAGGTCTGTTGTTCTCTTACTCTATTTATTGGTCTAATGCATTTCTTCTACCTGTTGGACTTCTTCAGGATATTGAGCAATTTGTTGAAAAACTTTTTCGGAATGGTACGGATGGTAAGACAATGCATATGGTAAATTGGGATAATATCTGCAGCCGAAGGATGAGGGGGACTGAATCTGAAATCTGAGAGCTGGAATAAAGCTTGTTTGGTACAAAATTATGGGATCTTTTGCAAAACAAATCTTTATGGTCACAATGGGTTTCTGCTAGGTACCTATCAAAGGAATCAATCTGGGAAGTTTCAGCAAAAACATATCATTCTGTTGCTTGGAAAGGAATTTTGAAGGCAAGAAATTGGCTGACCAAACATATTTCTTATACAATCTCTTCTGGAACGAGAATTAATATGTGGTATGATCCTTGGGTGAATGGAAAGAGTATATTTCAATTGTATGGTGATAGAGTACGAAGAGATCTTGGGGCCTCTAAAGATTGGGACGGTTTCGAGTTTATTGTTAACGGCACCTGGTGTCTTCCTAGTCCTATTTCTCCTGATATGCTATCACTTTGGCCGATTATTACAACTCTTCCAATCAAGAACAACTCCTCAGATATGCTTAATTGGCTTCATGACAATGGAAAATTTAGTGCTACATCTGCATGGAATCAAATCAGACAAAGAAACAACAAGTGGATCCCAAGCAGTTGGACATGGGATAGACCAGGGCTCACAGAGAGACATTCATTATGCACATGGCAGGCCCTTCTTGCCAAACTACCAACTATGGATAATATGAAGCTTAAAAGGTATATATATTGTTAACCGATGCTCTCTTTGTATGAAACAGGAAGAAGATATTGATCATCTTTATTTTGCTTGCGACTACACTAATTGGATATGGGTGGAGGTTCTGAAGAGATTTGAACTCCATAGGCTACCAAGGCCAAACTTACATCAGGAACTAGAACAATTGCAAAGAAAGCTTCTCAAGGAAAGGACTTCTTACACAACTAGCAAAAATTACCTTGAGATGTGCTATTTGGTGGATTTGGAGAGGAGAGATGTAGCAGAATCTTTGAGGGCCTCAACACACACAATACTCATCTATTGCTCGAGATACTTAGCGACTCAAGATCATGTATGGAGCAGAATATGGAAATGAATCATTTAACAAGTAGTGAAAAAGATATATTTATCAGATTCAATTTTGTTATTCGTTAATGCTTTCTAGATTGAGATTGCTGTATTGTGTATTCTATGTTTCCACAATGTGATGTATTCACAGGTCGTTTAGGAATGGTTGGTTATTTGCTATTTATTGAATATCGTAATGCGTCATAGTCTACAATATGTGTAGTCATGACTATTTTTTTGCTATGTTCTCTTGGAGACGAGTCTGGTGGAATGAGTCCATTCCACCTTTCTAAGGTGGGGTGCATTCTCCTAGTCTGCTCTAAGAGATCTTAGGCTATAGTCTACGGCTTGTGTAGACAAAGCTACTTTGTGCAAACTTTATACTAAATACAATTACATTTACTTACCAAAAAAAAAAATCATGATCAGAAAGACAAATCGGGAAATTTACCTCTTCCTAATATATCAGAGTCTGTCACAACAACAGTTTCTCAGGTTACCCATGCACAGGAGAACGAGAAACATTCGTCTCTTCCTACATCGACAAGAACTACAGCAACGGGGATCCCACGTCCCACTCATCGTGCTAACCAGGATATTGTATCTCAACCAATCCCAACAAACCTCGCCAGTCAGGATATTCAGCCTCAACAACCTTCAACAAACACTGCCAATCTGGATATTTTGGGTATTTCGAAGTTTAAGCATTTGCAAGCTGTGGATGAAGTGGATAAAAGAAATAAAGGTTTAAAAGGTAAGGATATTATGCGGGAGGACATTGCAAAACCTAAGGATAAGAAGAAGGATGGTATTGGTAAGTTGCACATACTTCCGTCTACCTAGGAAGAGTCCTTTATTTTCTTTCCAACCTGTTTTGATTCTGATGAAGATATGATATGAACCAGATCAAGCTAGTCAAGACTCAATCAACATTCTATGATTGCAAGAAGATTCTAAAATGGCCAACGTGATCATAAAGAGAGAAGGACAAATTTGAAGACCTCAACTTGAAGAATAAAAGTCCATTCAGCTATGTTTACCAAAATTCATGAATTAGGAATATAAATGTTATTTAATGCATTCATTCTCTTTGTACATTCCTCATACTATATAAATGAGGTTGACTCTCAGTGACAGACAATTGGGAAGTATAACAATTCTTCAACACCGGTGAGTGTTTTGTTTTTAAGTTCTTGTATGAACTTTAGAACTTATCAGGCTTTTCTGCTTGTGGCGTTCAAACCAAATCTTTGCTTTTCCTTTGACTTATCAGACTTTTAGTTTGTGGCGTCTTAAGGGAATTCAAAGTGCTATTCTAGTTATTTCATCAATTTTCTATTGATAAGTAATTAGAATAGTTTCCCTTACTTCATTCTTGAACGATCCGCCTTGTTTCAATTCGTTGGAGGGTGTCAATTTGCATTCCATATGTATCATAGCTCTTTAGCTATCGGGGTGTATGGTTGCTAAATTGATGATTTCCATCATTTGGTATCAGAGCACGGCTCAAGTTTGAGGTTTGCTTATCCATTTATTTGCTATCTTTTAACTTTTCCCTGTTCTCTTATCACGATATCCATAATTGCTATTCTTCCTTTCTTCTTATTGTTGTGTTTCTTGTGCTATTATTGTTTATTTTCTTCATTTTTTTCCCCTCACTTTATCATCAAAAAAGAAAGAAAGCAGAAAGTTAAAAAAAAAGAGAGAGAGAAAATCGAAAGTAAAAAAAAAAGAGGAGAGGAAATCAAAGATCAAAGAAAAAAAAAGAGAGAGAGAGAGGAGAAGATCAAAGGTAAAAAAAAAAAAGGAAAGAAAGAAAGAGATCGAAATTTTAAAAAAAATTGTGAATTCAGGGACTTCGTGCAAATTGCAGAATTCTTTCTTCATTATTTTGAATTCTTGTTTCAGGTTTGGAATTTTTTTTTTCATTCCAAAAATACTTGAATTCAAATCTTTGCTTATGATTGAAGTGCATCATACTCCTTTAAATTGGCTTACATTATATTTGTTTTTATGTCCAATTTCAATACCCTTGAATTGCCACAATCTGAATTGTTTGTTTAAGTTTTTTTTAGTTAATCTAAGAACTCAAAGAACAAAACAAGAGAGATAAAAGACAAGAGTGGCGAGATCAATATCGAGAAAAGCCAAACATTGTGTGAAAACACGAGTGGAGTGAATCAAATCTTGAGTAAAGCACGTGAGAGAGTGTTGGTGAGGCTATTCTAACTTTGTCTTTCAGGTTTGCAAATATGTCTAAAGATAAAGAAGCGAGTTCTTCATCAAATGATATTTTGCTTCAAGTAATGCAACAACAATTTGAACGAATGTTCAAAATGATAGGAGATGTAAGAGATCATCTAGAAAGGCATGATGATGCAATTAATAGATTGCAAGGTGAACCACGGCGGAGGAGACAACCAGCCTTCATCCATGATGAATATGATGGTAGAGATGACATCGACGATGATCAAGTCACTCTAATTGGTCAAGATGTTAATTCTAGGAGACAAACTAGGAGAGAACGTTTTGATGGTATAGACAGAAACATAGGCAGCATCAAAATGAAAATTCCTTCTTTTCAAGGAAAGAATAATCCAGATACTTATTTGGAGTGGGAACGAAAAGTGGAGCTGATCTTTGAATGTCACAATTACTCCGAAGAGAAAAAGGTAAAATTAGCTGCTGTTGAATTTTGTGATTATGCTATAATTTGGTGGGATCAATTATGTAAAGACAGGCGTAGAAATGGTGAAAGGCCCGTAGAGACATGGTTGGAGATGAAACAAATCATGAGGAGGAGATTCGTCCCAAGTCATTACTATCGGGATTTGCATCAACGACTGCAAACTTTGACACAAGGTTCCATGAGTGTTGATGAATATCACAAGGAGATGGAGATAGCCATGATAAGGGCTAATGTGGAGGAAGACCGTGAGGCTACAATGGCTCGATTCCTGAGTGGATTAAACAAGAACATTGCATTGATCTTGTGGAATTGCAGCATTATGTGGAGATTGAGGATATGGTGAATATGGCCATGAAGATTGAGAGACAACTCAAAAGAAAAGGCACAAGGTATGATTCAAAACCTTATTCGGGTTTTTCTTCTTCTTGGAAACTGAATTGGAGTAAAAAGGATGATATACCCATTGTTAAGCCTAAAATTGATGGAATTAAAGGCAAAAATGAATTAGGCAGCAAGGGTAAAAGTGAGAATCAACCTAATCAAAGTAGAGGTATTAAGTGTTTTAAGTGCCTTGGCCATGGACATATAGCACGTGAATGTCCTAATAAGAGAGTTATGATTATAAGAGATGGGAATATAGAATCTGAAAGTGAAAGAGAGGATAATGATGACATTCCAGAGGATACTAGTGACGTAGAGTATGCTAAAGGTGAAATTTTGGTTATTCAACGCATACTTAGTTTGCAAAGTAAAAATGATGAACATGGTGATCAACGTGAAAATCTGTTTCATACTCATTGTTTGATTGCTAACAAGTTGTGCAATGTGATTGTTGATAGCGGAAGTTGTACCAATGTGGCAAGTACCTTGCTTGTGGAGAAACTGAAATTGCCTACTATCAAACATCCGAAACCTTACAAGTTGCAATGGTTGAATGATAGTGGTGTAGTAAAGGTAAATCAGCAAGTGTTAGTTCATTTTTCAATTGGTAGATATAAGGATGAAGTTTGGTGTGATGTGGTACCTATGTATGCTGGTCACATGTTGTTGGGGAGACCATGGCAATATGATCGTAGGGTAACACATGATGGGTCAAAGAACCGTTATTCCTTGATCAAGGATGGACAGAAATATCAGCTTGGACCGTTGCCTCCGAAGACAATTCTTGAAGACCAGATGCGCATAAGACAACAATATGAGGAGCTTGAGTCTTCATTAACCAAAACTTTTGGGAGGGAGCAAGAAAGAGAGAAAAAAGAAAAAGATGAGATGAGTGATAAAAATAAGAGTATTGGAAAACACAAGGGGAGAGAAAACAAGGAAGGCTTGAGTGAAAGAAAAATGAGTGTTTATGCCAAAATGAGTGATGTAAAAGAGGCCTTAACCATGAGGCAACCCTTACTTGTACTTATGTACAAGGTCATTTTGATTTCTTCTAACAAAATTAACAAAAGTTTGCCTAGTGTTATTGTTGATCTTTTGCAGGAAAATGAGGACATCTTTCCCGAAGAAGTTCCCAATGGTTTGCCACCAATTAGAGGAATTGAGCATCAAATTGATTTCATTCCAAGTGCAAGCATACCAAATAGGCCAGCATATAGATGTAACCCCGAAGAGACCAAGGAAATCTTAAAGCAAAGTCGTAGGCATGCAAAATGGGTGGAGTTTATTGAATCTTTTCCATACATCATCAAGTACAAACAAGGTGATGGAGGCTATGATTCGAGGACGAATCCTTTTCAGGAAAGGGGGAATGATATGAACCAGATCAAGCTAGTCAAGACTCAATCAACATTCTATGATTGCAAGAAGATTCTAAAATGGCCAACGTGATCATAAAAAGAGAAGGACAAATTTGAAGACCTCAACTTGAAGAATAAAAGTCCATTCAGCTATGTTTACCAAAATTCATGAATTAGGAATATAAATGTTATTTAATGCATTCATTCTCTTTGTACATTCCTCATACTATATAAATGAGGTTGACTCTGATGATGACAATTGGGAAGTATAACAATTCTTCAACACCGGTGAGTGTTTTGTTTTTAAGTTCTTGTATGAACTTTAGAACTTATCAGGCTTTTCTGCTTGTGGCGTTCAAACCAAATCTTTGCTTTTCCTTTGACTTATCGGAGTCGAATTTTTAGTTTGTGGCGTCTTAAGGGAATTCAAAGTGCTATTCTAGTTATTTCATCAATTTTCTATTGATAAGTAATTAGAATAGTTTCCCTTACTTCATTCTTGAACGATCCGCCTTGTTTCAATTCGTTGGAGGGTGTCAATTTGCATTCCATATGTATCATAGCTCTTTAGCTATCGGGGTGTATGATTGCTAAATTGATGATTTCCATCAAGATACTTTGTTGGAATGTTCGTGGACTGAATAAATTTGAAAAATGTCGGGAGCTTAATAGAACAATCAAGTCTGATGCTTGTGATATTGTTATTCTTGTGGAAACAAAAATTAAACCATCTCGGATTTGTGTTCAAAAAGATTTAATATGGCCAGAGGCAGAACTTTTTACCAACGATACCGGTGATACTTATGGTAGAATATGGGTATTATGGCATCCGAACTCTGTTAGTGCTTGCTTTATTTCTGCAACAGAACAATTCATCCACCTTAAAGCCGAGGATAAAAGGAATAGTTGTCAATTCCATATTACTGGTGTATATGCTTCTAACAGTATGCAGGAAAGAAATATTCTATGGAATGATCTTATTAACATTGCAAATGGCTGTCTTACAGTGCCTTGGATTATTCTTGGTGACTTCAATACTGTTCGGTACACACATGAAAAAGTGGGGGGTAAACCACTTTCAGAGAGCAAGCTTCAAGGTTTTAACGATTACATAGATATCGCTGCATTGATTGATATGAAATCTGTAGGGAATTGGCTTTCATGGAGTAATCAAGGTGCTGCCCACAGGAAAATAATGGCTCGACTGGATAGGTGTCTGATTAATCGCAAATGGTTAACGATTTACCTGATTCATTCACTTCTGGAGTATGGATCTCAGTTGTTCTCTGATCACTCTTTAATGTATGTACATGCAGACAAAGTAATACCCAGAGGCAAGAAACCATTTCGATTCTTTAACATGTGGAGTACCCATCCTCAGTTCCTTGAGGTTATCAGATCAGCTTGGAATGTTAATGTGCATGGATCTCCGCCTTACATTTTATGCCAAAAGCTTAAAGCATGTAAAGCAGCACTAAAGGAGTGGAATACAAACACTTTTGGCAATATTATCACCCGGGTTCAGCTAATCAAAAAGAAACTATTGGCGGTGCAACATGAGCTACATCTTCAGCCCTTTGACGAGGATCTTATGCAAAAAGAGAAGCTAGGTCTCAATTCATGCAGGCCCTAAAGCAGGAAGAAAGTTTTGCAAAACAAAAGTCTCGACAGCATTGGCTTACTTTAGGGGATTCCAATACGAAGTTTTTCTATACAGCCATTGCTACTAGAAGGGCTGTTAACTGTATCAGGAAATGTAAAGACCAAGATGGTACGCTTATTGAGAATTTGGATGAAGTTAAAGCACACACTGAATAATTTTTTTATTCTTTACTCAATCAAACAGAGCAGCCTAATAATGTTCATGTGGAGCCTACTAGAAAGCTTGATTCGGATGACATCACGATTCTTAATGCACCAATTACAGATGAAGAAGTTGTACGAGTTGTCTTCAAGTCACCAAAGCACAAAAGCCCTGGTCCAGATGGATTTCCAGCTGAATTTTACCAAATTGCATGGCCGATCATTGGAAATGATGTGATCAAAGCTTGTCAGCATTTTTTCTCTTCAGGTCATCTTCTTAAAGCGATAAATTGTACTTTTATTTCTTTGGTTCCTAAGAATGCAGGGGCTGATTCACTAGAGCACTACTGAGCCCATTTCTATGCAACTTTATTTACAAGATCATCTCCAAGTTGCTTTGCAGATCGAATGCAAATGATTATGCATAAGTTCATTAGTCCTACTCAGTTGCTTTCATTAAAGGGAGAAGCATACATCACAATATTCTTCTTGCTAACGACTTGGTCAAAGATTTGCACTCCAAATCAAGAGGGACAAAAATATGTTTTAAAGCTGACTTACGAAAAGCATTTGATTCAGTTAATAGACAGTTTCTCTACAAGATGCTCCTCAGTTTGAACTTCCCTCAACAATGGGTTAATTGGATTCAGTGCTGCTTGGAAACTCCAAAATTTTTAGTTCTGTTTCAATGGTTCCCCGTTGGCTTCTTTGGGATACGAATGGCATCCGACAAGGAGATCCACTTTCTCCATATCTTTTACAATTGTCATGGAAGGACTCAGCTGTATGTTAGAAAAGACAGTCTCTGATGGCAGCATTAAGGTACCCCATGCTGGTTCTATTAATATATCCCACATAACATTTGCAGATGATCTTATTATCTTTCTTCGCAATGACACTACTTCAGTGAAGAATTTGGCTACTATTCTGAAAGATTTTGGTTTGGTTTCTGGCCTTCAACTAAATCATGCAAAAAGTAAAGTCTATATGGGTTCTTGCGTTGAAGATAAAGACTTTATTATACAAACTCTGGGGGTTAGCGAGGGAAGTCTACCAGTTCTTTATCTGGGTCTCCCACTCTTATCCACTGGCATTCATAAAATTTACTGTCACCTATCCTGCAAAAAATAAAGAATAGAATTTCCTCCTGGAAAACTAGACTTCTTTCCAAAGCAGGACGACTTGAACTCATCCGATCTGTGTTGTTTTCTTATTCTATTTATTGGTCTAATGCATTTCTTCTACCTGTTGGACTTCTTCAGGATATTGAACGGCTATTGAAGAACTTTTTCTGGAATGGTACGGATGGAAAGGCAATGCATATGGTCAATTGGGATAGCATTTGTAGACCAAAAGATGAGGCTGATCTGCGAAATCTAAGAGATTGGAATAAAGCTTGTTTGGTACAGAAATTGTGGGATCTTTTGCAAAATAAATCTTTATGGTCACAATGGGTTTCTTCTAGATATCTATCTAAGGAATCAATATGGGAAGTTTCAACAAGAACATATCATTCTGCTGCATGGAAAGGAATTTTGAAGGCAAGAAACTGGTTAATCAATCACATTTCTTATGCAATCTCTTCTGGGACCAGAATTAATATGTGGTATGATCCTTGGGTGAATGGAAAAAGCATATTTCAATTATATGGTGATCGAGTACGAAGAGATCTTGGGGCCCCTAAAGATTGGAAAGTTTCGAGTTCATTGCTAACGGTACCTGGTGTCTTCCTAATCCTATTTCTCCTGATATGCTAATACTTTGGCCGACTATTACCGCTCTTCCAATCAGGAATAACTCATCAGATATGCTTCATTGGCTTCATGACAATGGAAAATTTAGTGCTACATCTGCATGGAATCAAATCAGACAAAGAAATAACAAGTGGATCCCGAGCGATTGGACATGGGATAGACCAGGGCTCTTGAGAGACATTCTTGGCACATGGCAGGCCCTTCTTGCCAAACTACCAACAATGGATAATATGAAGCGAAAAGGTATATATATTGTTAACCGATGCTCTCTTTGTATGCACCAGGAAGAAGATATTGATCATCTTTATTTTGCTTGCGACTACACTAATTGGATATGGAAGGAGATTCTGAAGAGATTTGAACTCCTAGGCTACCAATGCCAAACTTGCATCAGAACTAAAACAACCTTACAAAGAAAGCTTCTCAAGCAAAGGGCTTCTTACACAACTCGCAAAACTTACCTTCAGATGTGCTATTTGGTGGATTTGGAGGGAGAGGTGTAGCAGAATCTTTGAGGGCCACAACACGCACAATACTCACATATTGCTCGAGATACTTAGCGACTCAAGATCATGTATGGAGCAGGATCTGGAAATGAAGCATTTAACAAGTAGAGAAAAAGATATCTTTACCAGATTCAATTTTGTTATTCGTTTAAGGAATGGTTGGTTATTACATTTTGTTATTTATTGAATGGTTATTTCTATTTATTTAATATCGTAAGGCGTCATAGTCTACAACATGTGTAGTCATGACTACTTTGTTATCTTCTCTTGGAGATGAGTCGGTGGAGTGAGTCCATTCCACCTTTCGAGGTGGGGTGCATTCTCCTAGATGCTTGCTCCAAGAGATCTCAGGCTATAGTCTACGGCTTGTGTAGACAAAGCTATTTTGTGCAAACTTCATACTAAATACAATTACATTTACTTACCAAAAAAAGAGAGTTATGATTATAAAAGATGGGAATATAGAATCTGAAAGTGAAAGAGAGGATGATGATGACATTCTAGAGGATACTAGTGACGTAGAGTATGCTAAAGGTGAAATTTTGGTTATTCAACGCACACTTAGTTTGCAAAGTAAAAATGATGAACATGGTGAACAACGTGAAAAAATTTCATATACTCATTTTTTTGATTGCTAATAAGTTGTGCAATGTGATTGTTGATAGCGGAAGTTGTACCAATGTGGCAAGTACCTTGCTTGTGGAGAAACTCGAAATTGCCTACTATCAAACATCCACATTCCAAACCTTACAAGTTGCAATGGTTGAATGATAGTGGTGTAGTAAAGGTAAATCAGCAAGTGTTAGTTCATTTTTCAATTGGTAGATATAAGGATGAAGTTTGCTTGTGATGTGGTACCTATGTATGTCTGCTCACATGTTGTTGGGGAGACCATGGCAATATGATCGTAAAGGATAACACATGATGGGTTCAAGAACCGTTATTCCTTGATAATGGATGGACAAATGAAATATCAGCTTGGACCGTTGCCTCAGAAGACAATTCTTGAAGACCGAGATGCATAAGACAACAATATGAGGAGCTTGAGTCTTCATTAACCAAAACTTTTGGGAGGGAGCAAGAAAAGAGAAAAAGAAAAAGAAGATGAGTGATAAAAATAAAGTATTGGGAAACAAGGGAGAGAGAAAACAAGGAAGGCTTGAGTGAAAGAAAAATGAGTATTTATGCCAAAATGAGTGATGTAAAAGAGGCCTTAACCATGAGGCAACCCTTACTTGTACTTATGTACAAGGTCATTTTGATTTCTTCTAACAAAATTGACAAAAGTTTGCCTAGTGTTATTGTTGATCTTTTGCAGGAAAATGAGGACATATTTTCGAAGAAGAAGTTCCCAATGGTTTGCCACCAATTAGAGGAATTGAGCATCAAATTGATTTCATTCCAAGTGCAAGCATACCAAATAGGCCAGCATATAGATATAACATTGAAGAGACCAAGGAAATCTTAAAAGCTAAGTCGTAGGCATGCAAAATGGGTGGAGTTTATTGAATCTTTTTCATACATCATCAAGTACAAACAAGGTGATGGAGGCTATGATTCGAGGACGAATCCTTTTCAGAAAAGGGGAATGATATGAGACCAGATCAAGCTAGTCAAGACTCAATCAACATTCTATGATTGCAAGAAGATTCTAAAATGGCCAACGTGATCATAAAGAGAGAAGGACAAATTTGAAGACCTCAACTTGAAGAATAAAAGTCCATTCAGCTATGTTTACCAAAATTCATGAATTAGGAATATAAATGTTAAAATGATGCATTCATTCTCTTTGTTGAATGAATATTGAAGTACATCACTTTCCTACTCTTTTACTTGCTTGGTGAATTAGGAATATAAATGATTTAATGTTGACTCTATAAATGTCAAAGACAGACAATTTGGGAAGTATAACAATTCTTCAACACCGGTGAGTGTTTTGTTTTTAAGTTCTTGCATGAACTTTAGAACTTATCAGGCTTTTCTGCTTGTGGCGTTCAAACCAAATCTTTGCTTTTCCTTTGACTTATCAGACTTATTAGTTTGTGGCGTCTTAAGGGAATTCAAAGTGCTATTCTAGTTATTTTATCAATTTTCTATTGATAGGTAATTAGAATAGTTTCCCTTACTTCATTCTTGAACGATCCGCCTTATTTTCAATTCGTTGGAGGGTGTCAATTTGCATTCCATATGTATCATAGCTCTTTAGCTATCGGGGTGTATGGTTGCTAAATTGATGATTTCCATCAGGAAGTCTCACCAATTTTCATTCATTCAACCTCCCCTTACAAATGAGAATATGTCATTATATAGACATTAGACTCAGAAAACAAACAATGGAACTACCCAACAAACAAAACTGAAATAACGGAACTACCCAAACAAACAATGGAAACTACCCAAACAAACAAGATTGAAATAACAGAACTACCCAAACAAACAATGGGAACTACCCAAACAAACAAGATTGAACAGAATTCGTTCACCAATAATAACCAGCAAATCTCCACTTCCAAAGAGCATTAAATCACTTTGGATCTTATCCTGAATAACTCCTCTTTGATATAGCATCAATCAGCAACGAATTTTGATATTGGTATATCATTCCTTATCCCATCGAAGTAAGTTGTAACCGAAGTTAGTTTTGGCAGGAATAAGTCCTGATAGTGTTTGTTTTGCCGAAGGAATCAGCCCAGGACTTAAAGATTGATTAGTAGTCTCGGATGCTCCCGCATCATTCTCCCCGGGTTGTTTGAGATTTGTCCTCAAATCTGACAAGTCATTATCATCCAAGTAAGGAGAAAGATCACCTACATTAAAAGTTGCCGAAACTCCATATTCTCCAGGAAGATCAATCTTGTAAGCATTTTCGCCAATTCTCTCGAGAACTTCAAATGGGCCGTCAGCTCTGGACATAAGTTTATTCTTCCGCTGAGAAGGAAATCTTTCCTTCCTTAAATGTAACCACACAAGATCACCTGGTTGGAAATGAGTCTTCCTCCGATGTTTATTAGCTTTCTTCCTATAAGACTCGTTAGCCTTCTCGATCTTACTTCGAATCTGCTCATGAAGTTTTTTTATTGATTCAGCTTGCTCTTTGCCATCAAAGTTCACTTGTGAATTGGATGGAATAGGAATTAAATCAATCGGTGTGAGCGGATTGATTCCATATACAATTTCGAAGGGTGATCGACCAGTAGTATAACTCGGCGATCGATTATAAGCGAACTCAGCATGTGCAAGCTTCAAATCCCAATCTTTTAGGGATTTACTAACCATTCCTCGAAGTAACGTAGTGAGAGTGCGATTGGTTACCTCAGTTTGGCTATTGGTTTGAGGATGACAAGTGGTGCTGAATAGAAGTCTGGTTCCAAGCATTCTCCATAAGGTCTTCCAGAAATAACTTAAAAATTTAGAATCACGATCAGATACAATGGTCTTTGGTACTCCATGAAGGCGAATGATCTCCTTGAAATAAAGATCAGCCACATGAGATGCATCATCCGTCTTGTGGCATGGAATAAAATGGGCCATTTTAGAAAATCGATCAACAACCACCAAAATGGCATCTTTTCCCCTCTGAGTTCTTGGAAGAGCCACAATAAAATCCATGCTCACATCTTCCCAAGGCTGTAATGGTACTGGAAGGGGAGTATACAGCCCTTGGTGGAAATGACTCTTTGCTCTTTGACAAGTTGCACACCTCAAGATGATAGCATGTACGTCTCCACTCATCTTTGGCCAATAAAAGTGCTCTTGAAGGATTTCAAGAGTTTTGTTCATGCCGAAGTGACCAGCCAGACCTCCACCATGTGCTTCTCGGATCAACAATTCTCTAAATGAACTCTTCGGCACACATAATCGATTTCCCTTGAAAAGAAAACCATTTTGGACAGAATATGTACCTTGAATTCCATGTTTGCAATTGTCAATAATAGTAGAGAACTCCGGGTCTTCAGAATATAGTTCTTTCATGGATTGAAAACCAAGAATTCTAGAATCAAGAACAGCAAGCATAGAGTATCTTCTTGATAAAGCATCCGCAACAACATTAGTATGGCCAGGTTTATATTTCGAAACGAAAGAAAAGGATTGAAGAAATTCTACCCATTTGGCATGCCTTGAGTTGAGCTTGCGTTGGCCACTAATAAATTTCAAAGCCTCATGGTCAGAATGAAGTACAAACTGTTTAGGCCTTAAATAGTGACTCCAATGATCAAGAGCTCTCACAATGGCGTAGAACTCCTTATCATAAGTTGAGTAGTTTTTCTTCGAATCGGTTAACTTTTCACTGAAATATGCCAATGGCCTTTGTTCTTGAACAAGAACAGCTCCAATGCCAACTCCACTTGCATCACATTCAACTTCAAATACTCTATCAAAATTAGGAAGGGCAAGAACGGGGGACTCACATAGCTTCAGTTTGATGAGTTCAAAAGCGGCATGAGCAGCTCTTGTCCATTCAAAAGAACCCTTCTTCATGCATTCGGTGATAGGGGCCATGATTGTACTGAAGTTCTTCACAAACGACGATAGAAAGAAGCAAGGCCATGAAAACTCCTTACATCGGTGATGGATTTGAACCGGCCAGGTTTTCATTGCATCCACTTTCAATTGATCAACGGAAATTCCATCCTTCGAAACCACATATCCAAGGAATATAATGCTGGAAGAGAAGAACTCACACTTCTCCATTTTGGCATAAAGCTTCTGTTCTCTCAAGGCGTTAAAGACCTGTTTCAAATGAGAAATATGCTCCTCCTCGCTTTGACTATAAACAAGGATATCGTCAAAGTATACAACAACAAATCGACCAATGAAGGAACGAAGAACCTCGTTCATAAGCCTCATGAATGTACTTGGAGCATTAGAAAGTCCGAATGCCATAACCAACCATTCATATAAACGTCCCTTAGTCTTGAAAGCTGTTTTCCACTCATCTCCTTTCTGCATTCGGATCTGGTGATAGCCACTTCGTAAATCTATCTTTGAAAACACAGTAGAACCATATAATTCATCAAGCATATCATCAAGTCTAGGTATAGGATACCTGATGGAAATCATCAATTTAGCAACCATACACCCCGATAGCTAAAGAGCTATGATACATATGGAATGCAAATTGACACCCTCCAACGAATTGAAAACAAGGCGGATCGTTCAAGAATGAAGTAAGGGAAACTATTCTAATTACTTATCAATAGAAAATTGATGAAATAACTAGAATAGCACTTTGAATTCCCTTAAGACGCCACAAACTAAAAGTCTGATAAGTCAAAGGAAAAGCAAAGATTTGGTTTGAACGCCACAAGCAGAAAAGCCTGATAAGTTCTAAAGTTCATGCAAGAACTTAAAAATAAAACACTCACCGGTGTTGAAGAATTGTTATACTTCCCAAATTGTCTGTCTTACACTGAGTGATATGAACCAGATCAAGCTAGTCAAGACTCAATCAACATTCTATGATTGCAAGAAGATTCTAAAATGGCCAACATGATCATAAAGAGAGAAGGACAAATTTGAAGACCTCAACTTGAAGAATAAAAGTCCATTCAGCTATGTTTACCAAAATTCATGAATTAGGAATATAAATGTTATTTAATACATTCATTCTCTTTGTACATTCCTTATACTATATAAAAGAGGTTGACTCTCAGTGTAAGACAATTGGGAAGTATAACAATTCTTCAACACCGGTGAGTGTTTTGTTTTTAAGTTCTTGCATGAACTTTAGAACTTATCAGGCTTTTCTGCTTGTGGCGTTCAAACCAAATCTTTGCTTTTCCTTTGACTTATCAGACTTTTAGTTTGTGGCGTCTTAAGGGAATTCAAAGTGCTATTCTAGTTATTTTATCAATTTTCTATTGATAGGTAATTAGAATAGTTTCCCTTACTTCATTCTTGAACGATCCGTCTTGTTTCAATTCGTTGGAGGGTGTCAATTTGCATTCTATATGTATCATAGCTCTTTAGCTATCGGGGTGTATGGTTGCTAAATTGATGATTTCCATCATTTGCATTATCGAGCACTTACGACTCAAGTTTGAGGTTTGCTTATCCATTTATTTGTTATCTTTTAACTTTTCCCTGTTCTCTTATCACGATATCCATAATTGCTATTCTTCCTTTCTTCTTATTGCTGTGTTTCTTGTGCTATCACTGTTTGTTTTTCATTTTTTTCCCCTCACTTTATCGTCAAAAAAAGAAAGAGAAACAGAAAGTTAAAAAAAACGAGAGAGAGAAAATCAAAAGTAAAAAAAGAGAGGAAATCAAAGATCAAAGAAAAAAAAAAAGAGAGAGAGGAGAAGATCAAATAAAAAAAAAAAAAAAAAAAAGAAAGAGATCGAAATTTTAAAAAAATGAGAGAGAAAATCAAAAGTAAAAAAAAAGAGAGGAAATCAAAGATCAAAGAAAAAAAAAAGGTAAGGAAAATGTGATCGCTGATGCTCTCTCTAGAAGGTGATGGAGGCTATGATTCGAGGACGAATCCTTTTCAGGAAAGGGGGAATGATATGAACCAGATCAAGCTAGTCAAGACTCAATCAACATTCTATGATTGCAAGAAGATTCTAAAATGGCCAACGTGATCATAAAGAGAGAAGGACAAATTTGAAGACCTCAACTTGAAGAATAAAAGTCCATTCAGCTATGTTTACCAAAATTCATGAATTAGGAATATAAATGTTATTTAATGCATTCATTCTCTTTGTACATTCCTCATACTATATAAATGAGGTTGACTCTCAGTGTAAGACAATTGGGAAGTATAACAATTCTTCAACACCGGTGAGTGTTTTGTTTTTAAGTTCTTGCATGAACTTTAGAACTTATCAGGCTTTTCTGCTTGTGGCGTTCAAACCAAATCTTTGCTTTTCCTTTGACTTATCAGACTTTTAGTTTGTGGCGTCTTAAGGGAATTCAAAGTGCTATTCTAGTTATTTTATCAATTTTCTATTGATAGGTAATTAGAATAGTTTCCCTTACTTCATTCTTGAACGATCCGTCTTGTTTCAATTCGTTGGAGGGTGTCAATTTGCATTCCATATGTATCATAGCTCTTTAGCTATCGGGGTGTATAGTTGCTAAATTGATGATTTCCATCACTGAGAGTCAACCTCATTTATATAGTATGAGGATAGTACAAAGAGAAAAGAAGGAATTTTCATTTTGATGCTGCCTATGTTTCTGTCCACACCATCAAAACGTCCTCTCCTAGTTTGTCTCGTAGGATTAACATCTTGACCAATTAGAGTGACTTGGTCATCGTCGAGGTCATCTCCGCCATTATATTCATCGTGGACGAATGTTGGTTGTCTCCTACGCCGTGGTTCACCTTCCAATCTATTAATTGCATCATCATGCCTTTCTAGATGATCTCTTACATCTCCTATCATTTTGAACATACGTTCAAATTGTTGTTGCATTGCTTGAAGCAAAAGATCATTAGATGAAGAACTCGCTTCTTTTTCTTTAGACATGTTTGCAAACCTGAAAGACAAAGTTAGAATAGCCTCACCAACACTCTCTCACGTGTTTTACTCAAGATTTGATTCACTCCACTCGTGTTTTCACACAATGTTTGGCTTTTCTCGATATTGATCTCACCACTCTTGCCTTTTATCTCTCTTGTTTTGTTCTTTGAGTTCTTAGATTAACTAAAAAAAAACTTAAACAAACAATTCAGATTATGGCAATTCAAGGGTATTGAAATTGGACATAAAAGTAAATATAATGTAAGCCAATTTAAAGGAGTGTATGATGCACTTCAATCATAAGCAAAGATTTGAATTCAAGTATTTTTGGAATGAAAAAAAAAATTCCAAACCTAAAACAAGAATTCAAAATAATGAAGAAAGAATTCTGCAATTTGCACGAAGTCCCTGAATTCACAATTTTTTTTTTTAAATTTCGATCTCTTTTCTTTCTTTCTTTTTTTTTACCTTTGATCTTCTCCTCTCTCTCTCTCTTTTTTTCTTTGATCTTTGATTTCCTTTTTTTTTACTTTTGATTTTTTCTCTCTCTTTTTTTTTTAACTTTCTATTTCTCTCTTTTTTTTGACGATAAAGTGAGGGGAAAAATGAAAAACAAACAAGATGATAGCACAAGAAACACAAGCAATAAGAAGAAAGGAAGAATAGCAATTATGGATATCGTGATAAGAGAACAGGAAAAGTTAAAAGATAACAAATAAATGGATAAGCAAACTCAAACTTGAGCCGTGCTCTGATACCAAATGATGGAAATCATCAATTTAGCAACCATACACCCCGATAGCTAAAGAGCTATGATACATATGGAATGTAAATTGACACCCTCCAATGAATTGAAACAAGCGGATCGTTCAAGAATGAAGTAAGGAAACTATTCTAATTACCTATCAATAGAAAATTGATAAAATAACTAGAATAGCACTTTGAATTCCCTTAAGACGCCACAAACTAAAAGTCGATAAGTCAAAGGAAAAGCAAAGATTTGGTTTGAACGCATACAAGCGAGAAAAGCCTGATAAGTTCTAAAGTTCATGCAAGAACTTAAAAACAAAACACTCACCGGTGTTGAAGAATTGTTATACTTCCCAATTGTCTTACACTGAGAGTCAACCTCATTTATATAGTATGAGGAATGTACAAAGAGAATGAATGCATTAAATAACATTTATATTCCTAATTCATGAATTTTGGTAAACATAGCTGAATGGACTTTTATTCTTCAAGTTGAGGTCTTCAAATTTGTCCTTCTCTCTTTATGATCACGTTGGCCATTTTAGAATCTTCTTGCAATCATAGAATGTTGATTGAGTCTTGACTAGCTTGATCTGGTTCATATCAATACCTGTACTTAATAGTGATGTTGTTGATGGCTCGGCTATCGACACACATTCTGAATGTTCCATCCTTTTTTGGTACGAGAAGAGCCGGAACAGAACATGGGCTCATACTTTCTCGAACATATCCCTTGTCAATAAGTTCATTGACTTATCTTTGTAACTCCTTTGTCTCCTCCGGGTTGCATCTATATGCTGCTTTGTTTGGTAGAGGGGCAATGGGCAGCAAGTCAATTTGGTGCTCAATACCTCTTATTGGAGGTAATCCAGATGGCAATTCTTCGGGGAACACATCTGCAAAGTCTCTTAACAAGGAATGCATTTTCGAATGTATAGGTCTCTCTTTCTCACTCTTTTTCTCAACCATAAGCAAAGCAAATACATTTTTCTGTTTGATAATGGCTCTCTTAACCTGTGTTTCACTCAAGAAGAGATTTTCCTTACTAGTGTTTCCCTTCCCAGGTTGATTTCGATGTATCATGCTCGGTTTCAAAGATTCAAGAGTAATGCACTTTCGTTCCTTGTGAAAAGAGTATGTGTTTTTATGCCCATCATGTACAGCCTTTCTATCATATTGCCAAGGTCTACCTAACAACAAGTGACAAGCATCCATGGGAATAACATCGCATAGAACTTCATCTTGATAATTCTTCCCAATGGAAAATGATATAAGGGCTCGTTTGGTTACCTTCAGATCATTTCCTTGATTGAGCCATTGGAGCTTGTACGGTTGAGGATGTTTCGTTGTCGGAAGCTTCAATTTGTCAATAAGGTTGGTCGAAGCAACGTTGGTACAACTCCCACCATCGATAATCACTGAACATACCTTCCCGTTAATAGTACAACGGGTGTGAAAGATGTTCTCCCTTTGCTCATTATCAAGAGAAACTTCAGTATGCAGTGCTCTTCGTATGATCAACATTTCACCATCATCTGCTTTCTCCATAACTTCTTCTTCTTTTCAGATTCAGAACCATTTTGGTGGATTGCTTTCAGCCTCTTGAAGTGCTGAATTGATCTCCTCAATTTCTTGAAGAGTCATAACTCGCCGATTCGGACAATTTGCTTGAAAATGCCCATAACCGTGGCACTTAAAGCATTTCCTTGTATCGCCTTCAAGTTTCTTCCGAAATTCTTTGGAAGGCTTTGCACTCTTCTCCTCTCCTTTGTATTTGGTTGACGTGCTCTCGATCTTGCTTGAGGAAGAATCCTTAAAATAGGATGTCACCTTGGGTGAGGTTCTGGAGGAAAACCTCTTGCCTTTCAGTTGCTTCTCAACTTTTATGGCTAGCTTACAAATATCTTCAAAGGACCAATACGGTTGAAGTTCAACCACATCAGCAATTTCTCTATTCATTTGCCAAGGAAACGAGCGACGGTTTGCTCTGGAACTTCTGGAACGTCACATCTCATTTTAAGTTGTTCAAACTCACGGATGTATTCTTCAACACTCATCCCTTGTTGTCTTAGGGAGTTCAGTTTTAGGAAAAGATCTTGTCTATAGTTATCGGGTAAGAACCTCTTCTTCATCAACTTCTTGAGTTTTTCCCAAGACTTGATTTGGTCTTTTCCTTCTCTTGCTCGTTGATGCTTTAGATTCTCCCACCATAGAGAAGCATACTTTGTCAACTTTATGGCAGCAACCTTGCACCTCTCCTTATCCGAGTAGGTCTTGAAGTCAAAAATCCGTTCGATTGTGTGTAGCCAATCCACAAAGTCATCAGGATTGAGATTACCTTCAAATTCAGGAACGTCCACTTTGATGTCTCGATTATTTTCCTTATGCCTCCCTCTTCGTCTTTGGATATGAGAATCAGAATCACTAG
This sequence comes from Musa beccarii, assembly GCA_024322285.1. Lineage (NCBI taxonomy): Eukaryota > Viridiplantae > Streptophyta > Magnoliopsida > Zingiberales > Musaceae > Musa > Musa beccarii. Next base: position 12,717,062 of record CM044402.1, read on the forward strand.
AGTTACCCCCAGTGGAATTGGAATTGCCACTATAACTTTGACGAGATTCCAAATTGTCACGCCGACGTCGATCATTCGGACGCCTCTCCGGTTGGCCTTGTCTTGCTGGATCCTCTAGAAGATTGAGGACTCGCTCCATTTGCCTTTGGAGATTCTCTATAGCACGATCTCGCCAGTAGGTCGTGCGCTTGCTCCAAAGTCAAGCCTCGTGGAACTTTGTTCGTCACTCATGGTAAGTAGAATAACAACACAAAGGAATCACTCAAGATAAGTTCAAACCTTGAGCTCGATACCAACTTGATGCGTGCGTGGGCGAGTGACTCGAACAGAAAAAATGTCGGGATCTGGCGATTTCGGGAAAATGGGCAGTTCACCACCAAAAATAAAATAGAACGATCTTCTTCCAGGTATAAAGGCCACGCCACCAACCAAGGATAAGGATCGGGATCTACGAAGTTCACCACCAAGGCCTAAAGATTTCACCACCAAGGATAAAGGACTTGGGATAGGAGAAGCTCACCACCAAGGCCTAAAGATATCACCGACCAAGGATAAAGAGCTTTTGGCTCACCACCAAGGAGGAATCCACGCTCCAAGGATAAAGAGACCGCAAGGAGTTATCCACTCTCGAAGATATTCACTCACGTGAGGAAGTCTCACCAATTTTCATTCATTCAACCTCCCTTACAAATGAGAATATGTCTTATTATATAGACATTAGACTCAAAAAACAAACAATGGAACTACCCAACAAACAAAACTGAAATAACGGAACTACCCAAACAAACAATGGAAACTACCCAAACAAATAAGATTGAAATAACAGAACTACCCAAACAAACAATGGGAACTACCCAAACAAACAAGATTGAACAGAATTCGTTCACCAATAATAACCAGCAAATCTCACACCAAAGAGCATTAAATCACTTTGGATCTTATCCTGAATAACTCCTCTTTGATATAGCATCAATCAGCAACGAATTTTGATATTGGTATATCATTCCTTATCCCATCGAAGTAAGTTGTAACCGAAGTTAGTTTTGGCAGGAATAAGTCCTGATAGTGTTTGTTTTGCCGAAGGAATCAGCCCAGGACTTAAAGATTGATTAGTAGTCTCGGATGCTCCCGCATCAATATCCTTACCTTTCAAGCCTTTATTCTTATTTTTTTCCACTTCATCCACAGCTTGTAAATGTTTAAATTTGAAAGCGCAGACGAGATTGGCTTTTGCACGAGCATGTGTTATGATTTCTTCTGATGGTGATCTTCCTAATGAGGTTTTTTATCGTGATTTAGATGGTACCACCCGTAAGGTACATGTTTCATATTCCTGGAAACCACAACGATGTAATATTTGCTCCTCTTTTGGTCATGCACATGGAGCTTGTCAGCAAATTCAGAAGCCAATTACTCAGGTTTATCGGCAACGTCAAACACCTCAACATAGGGTCGATACTGCTATTATTGAACAAAGCGAGTCTCCTTCAGTGGCAGTTGAGACAGTAACGATGAGTGAGCATTCTGACTCACTTGGGCAGCACCAAGGCCAGGGGGATAAATCAGGAGCTTTAACTCTTCCTATTATATCGGAGCCTTCTACAAAAGCAGTTTCTTATGGTCCTCGCGAGCAGGAGAAGGAGAAGTTGGAAACTTCATCTCTTCATATATTGCCAGTGACTACTACAACAGGGATTCCACGTTCTACTCATCGTACTAACCAGGATATAGTGTCCCAACCAGCTCATGTCCCTACCAATCAAGACATTTTGAACACAGCTATCCCGGATGCTCAAGGTACATTAAAATTTAAACACTTGCAAGCGGTGGATGAAGTCAAAAAATATAGAAATAAAGGCTTGAAAGGTAAGGATATAGTGCGGGAGGAAAATGTCAAACCTAAGGAGAAGAAAAAGGATATCCTTCCTAAGTCACACATTCTTCCCTCTACTTAGGAAGAATTACTCTATTTCCCATATGTTTTCTTTTTTATGAAGATTATCTGTTGGAATGTTCGTGGACTTAATAAACCTGAGAAATGTCAGGAGCTCAATAGAGTAATCAGGTCTGCTGCTTGTGATATTGTCATTCTTGTGGAAACAAAAATTAAACCATCTCGAGTTCGTGTTCAAAGGAATTTAATATGGCCAGAGGCAGAACTTCTTACCAACGATACTTGTGATACTTATGGTAGAATATGGGTATTATGGCATCCGAACTTTGTTAGTGCTTGTTTTATTTCTGCTACAGAACAATTTATCCACCTTAAAGCTGAGGATAAACAGAATGGTTGTCAATTCTATATTACTGGTGTATATGCTTCTAATAGTTTGCAGGAAAGAAACGGTCTATGGACTGATTTGATTAACGTTGCAAATGGCTGTCTTACAGTGCCATGGATTGTTCTTGGTGACTTCAATACTGTTCGGTACACACATGAAAAAGTGGGGGGTAAACCAATTCCAGAGAGCAAGCTTCAAGGATTCAATGATTACATAGATATTGCTGCTTTGATTGATATGAAATCTGTAGGGGATTGGCTTTCATGGAGTAATCAAGGTGCTGCTCACAGGAAAATAATGGCTCGACTCGATAGGTGTCTGATTAATCGAGAATGGTTAACAGTTTACCCTAATTCACTTCTGGAGTATGGTGCTCAATTGTTTTCTGATCATTCTTCAATGTATATACATGCAGACAAAGTAATACCCAGAGGCAAGAAACCATTTAGATTCTTTCATATGTGGAGTACCCATCCTCAGTTTCTCGAGGTTATCAGATCAGCTTGGAATGTTAATGTGTATGGTTCTCCCCCTTACATCCTATGTCAAAAGCTTAAAGCTTGTAAAGCAGCACTAAAGGAGTGGAATACAAACACCTTTGGCAATATTACCACGCGGGTCCAGTTAAGCAGAAAGGAACTAATGGCGGTGCAACATGAGCTACATCTTCAACCCTTTGACGAGAATCTTATTTGCAAAGAGGCAGAAGCTAGGTATCAATTCATGCAGGCTTTAAAGCAAGAAGAAAGTTTTGCAAAACAGAAGTCTAGACAGCATTGGCTTACCCTAGGGGATTCCAATACGAAGTTTTTCTATACAGCCATTGCTACTAGCGGTGTTAATCAGTATCGAGAAATGTAAAGACCAAGACGGTACACTTATTGAGAATTTGGATGAGGTTAAAGCCCACACTGAACAATTTTTTTATGCTTTACTTAATCAAACAGAGCAGCCTAATAATATTCATGTGGAGCCTACTAGAAAGCTTGATTCGGATGATATCACGATTCTCAATGCCCCAATTACAGATGAAGAAATTGTTAGAGTTGTCTTTAAGTCACCGAAGCACAAAAGTCCTGGTCCGGATGGGTTTCCAGCTGAATTTTACCAAATTGCATGGCCGATTATTGGAAATGACGTGATTAAAGCTTGTCAGCATTTTTTCTCTTCTGGTCACCTTCTTAAAGAGATAAATTGTACTTTTATTTCTCTAGTTCCTAAGAATGCAGAGGCTGATTCCCTAGAGCACTACAGGCCCATTTCATTATGCAACTTTATTTACAAGATTATATCCAAGTTGCTTGCAGATCGAATGCAAATGATTATACAGAAGATCATTAGTCCTGCACAGGCTGCTTTCATTAAAGGAAGAAGTATACATCACAATATTCTTCTGGCTAACGACTTGGTCAAAGATCTGCACTCTAAATCAAGAGGGACAAAAATATGTTTTAAAGCTGACTTACGAAAAGTATTTGATTCAGTTAATAGACATTTTTCTACAAGATGCTCCTCAAGTATGAACTTCCCTCAACAATGGGTTAATTGGATTGATCTCTGCTTAGAAACTCCAAAATTTTCGATTCTTTTCAATGGTTCACCTATTGGCTTCTTTGGGAGTACGAATGACATCCGACAAAGAGACCCACTTTCTCCATATCTTTTTACAATTGTCATGGAAGGACTCAGTTGTATGTTAGAAAAGGCAGTCTTTGATGGTAGCATTAAGGTACCCCAAGCTGGTTCTATTCATATATCCCACATAACATTTGAGATGATCTTATTATATTTCTTCGCAATGACATTACTTCAGTGAGGAATTTGGCTACTATTCTGAAAGAATTTGGTTTGTTTTCTGGCCTTCAGCTAAATCATGCAAAGAGTAAAGTCTATATGGGTCCTTGCATCGAAGATAAAGACTTTATTATACAAACTTTGGGGGTTAGCGAGGGATGTCTGCCAGTTTCTTATCTAGGTCTCCCACTTATTTCCACTGGCATTCACAAACCCACTGTCACCTATCCTGGAAAAAATAAAGAATAGAATTTTCTCTTGGAAAACTAGACTCCTTTCTAAAGTAGGACGACTTGAACTCATCCGATCGGTGCTGTTCTCTTACTCTATTTATTGGTCTAATGCATTTCTTCTACTGTTGGATTTCTTCGGATATTGAGCTATTTGTTGAAAAACTTTTTTACGGAATGGTACGGATGGTAAGGCAATGCATATGGTAAATTGGGATAATATCTGCAGCCTAAGGATGAGGGGGACTGAATTTGCGAAATCTGAGAGACTGGAATAAAGCTTGTTTGGTACAAAAATTGTGGGATCTTTTGCAAAACAAATCTTTATGGTCACAATGGGTTTCTGCTAGGTACCTATCAAAGGAATCAATCTGGGAAGTTTCAGCAAAACCATATCATTCTGCTGCTTGGAAAGGAATTTTGACGGCAAGAAATTGGCTAACCAAACATATTTCTTATACAATCTCTTCTGGAACAAGAATTAATATGTGGTATGATCCTTGGGTGAATGGAAAGAGTATATTTCAATTGTATGGCGATAGAGTACGAAGAGATCTTGGGGCCTCTAAAGATTGGACGGTTTCTGAGTTCATTGTTAATGGCACTTGGTGATGGAAATCATCAATTTAGCAACCATACACCCCGATAGCTAAAGAGCTATGATACATATGGAATGCAAATTGATACCCTCCAACGAATTAAAAACAAGGCGGATCGTTCAAGAATGAAGTAAGGGAAACTATTCTAATTACCTATCAATAGAAAATTGATAAAATAACTAGAATAGCGCTTTGAATTCCCTTAAGACGCCACAAACTAACAAGTCTGATAAGTCAAAGGAAAAGCAAAGATTTGGATTGAACGCATACAAAGTAAAAGCTCTGATAAGTTCTAAAGTTCATGCAAGAACTTAAAAACAAAACACTCACCGGTGTTGAAGAATTGTTATACTTCCCAATTGTCTGTCTTACACTGAGAGTCAACCTCATTTATATAGTATGAGGATAGTACAAAGAGAATGAATGCATTAAATAACATTTATATTCCTAATTCATGAATTTTGGTAAACATAGCTGAATGGACTTTTATTCTTCAAGTTGAGGTCTTCAAATTTGTCCTTCTCTCTTTATGATCACGTTGGCCATTTTAGAATCTTCTTGCAATCATAGAATGTTGATTGAGTCTTGACTAGCTTGATCTGGTTCATATCATTCCCCTTTCTGAAAAGGATTCGTCCTCGAATCATAGCCTCCATCACCTTGTTTGTACTTGATGATGTATAGAAAAGATTCAATAAACTCCACCCATTTTGCATGCCTACGACTTAGCTTTAAGATTTCCTTGGTTTCTTGAGTTACATCTATATGTTGGCCTATTTGGTATGCTTGCACTTGGAATGTAATCAATTTGATGCTCAATTCCTCTAATTGGTGGCAAACCATTGGGAACTTCTTGGGAAAGATGTCCTCATTTTCTGCAAAAGATCAACAATAACACTAGGCAAACTTTTGTCAATTTTGTTAGAAGAAATCAAAATGACCTTGTACATAAGTACAAGTAAGGGTTGCCTCATGGTTAAGGCCTCTTTTACATCACTCATTTTGGCATAAACACTCATTTTTCTTTCACTCAAGCCTTCCTTGTTTTCTCTCCCCTTGTATTTCCCAATACTCTTATTTTTATCACTCATCTCATCTTTTTCTTTTTTCTCTCTTTCTTGCTCCCTCCCAAAAGTTTTGGTTAATGAAGACTCAAGCTCCTCATATTGTTGTTTTCTGCGCATCTGGTCTTCAAGAATTATCTTCGGAGGCAATGGTCCAAGCTGATATTTCTGTCCATCCATGATCAAGGAATAACGGTTCTTGAACCCATCATGTGTTACCCTATGATCATATTGCCATGGTCTCCCCAACAACATGTGACCAGCATACATAGGTACCACATCACACCAAACTTCATCCTTATATCTACCAATTGAAAAATGAACTAACACTTGCTGATTTACCTTTACTACACCACTATCATTCAACCATTGCAACTTGTAAGGTTTCGGATGTTTGATAGTAGGCAATTTCAGTTTCTCCACAAGCAAGTACTTGCCACATTGGTACAACTTCCGCTATCAACAATCACATTGCACTTGTTAGCAATCAAACAATGAGTATGAAACAGATTTTCACATTGTTCACCATGTTCATCATTTTTACTTTGCAAACTAAGTGATGGAAATCATCAATTTAGCAACCATACACCCCGATAGCTAAAGAGCTATGATACATATGGAATGCAAATTGACACCCTCCAACGAATTGAAACAAGGCGGATCGTTCAAGAATGAAGTAAGGGAAACTATTCTAATTACTTATCAATAGAAAATTGATGAAATAACTAGAATAGCACTTTGAATTCCCTTAAGACGCCACAAACTAAAAGTCTATAAATTCAAAGAAAAGGAAAGATTTGGTTTGAACGCCACAAGCAGAAAAGCCTGATAAGTTCTAAAGTTCATGCAAGAACTTAAAAACAAAACACTCACCGGTGTTGAAGAATTGTTATACTTCCCAAATTGTCTGTCTACACTTTGATTCAGCCTCATTTATATAGTATGAGGATAGTACAAAAGGAATGAATGCATTAAATAAAATTCATATTCTTAATTCATGAATTTTGGTAAACATAGCTGAATAGACTTTTCTTCTTCAAGATAAGGTCTTTAACTTTGTCCTTCTCTCTTCATGATCAAGTTGATCATTTTAGGCTCTTCTTGTAACCTTGGAATCTTGACTGAGTCTTGACTAGCTTGATCCTTCCAAATGTTTTCCAATAAACAGGTTAAAGCTTCTTTCATCCTCTTAGCTTTAGCTCTCGTCATTGGTCCTCCATGAATAGTTAAAGGGTCTTTAATCGAATTATGATCAGGTTTCGGATGTTTGATAGTAGGCAATTTCAGTTTCTCCACAAGCAAGGTACTTGCCACATTGGTACAACTTCCGCTATCAACAATCACATTGCACAACTTGTTAGCAATCAAACAATGAGTATGAAACAGATTTTCACGTTGTTCACCATGTTCATCATTTTTACTTTGCAAACTAAGTGTGCGTTGAATAACCAAAATTTCACCTTTAGCATACTCTACGTCACTAGTATCCTCTGGAATGTCATCATCATCCTCTCTTTCACTTTCAGATTCTATATTCCCATCTTTTATAATCATAACTCTCTTATTTGGACATTTACGTGCTATATGTCCATGTCCAAGGCACTTAAAACACTTAATACCTCTACTTTGATTAGGTTGATTCTCACCTTTACCCTTGTTGCCAAATTCATTTTTGCCTTTAATTCCATCAATTTTAGGCTTAACAATGGGTATATCATCCTTTTTACTCCAATTCGGTTTCCAAGAAGAAGAAAAACCCGAATAAGGTTTTGAATCATACCTTGTGCCTTTTCTTTTGAGTTGTCTCTCAATCTTGATGGCCATATTTACCATATCCTCAATCTCCACATAATGTTGCAATTCCATAAGATCAGCAATGTTCTTGTTTAATCCACTCAGGAATCGAGCCATTGTAGCCTCACGATCTTCCTCCACATTAGCTCTTATCATGGCTATCTCCATCTCTTTGTGATATTCATCAACACTCATGGAACCTTGTGTCAAAGTTTGCAGTCGTTGATGCAAATCCCGATAGTAATGACTTGGGACGAATCTTCTCCTCATGATTTGTTTCATCTCCAACCAAGTCTCTACGGGCCTTTCACCATTTCTACGCCTGTCTTTACATAATTGATCCCACCAAATTATAGCATAATCACAAAATTCAACAGCAGCTAATTTTACCTTTTTCTCTTCGGAGTAGTTGTGACATTCAAAGATCAGCTCCACTTTTCGTTCCCACTCCAAATAAGTATCTGGATTATTCTTTCCTTGAAAAGAAGGAATTTTCATTTTGATGCTGCCTATGTTTCTGTCCACACCATCAAAACGTCCTCTCCTAGTTTGTCTCGTAGGATTAACATCTTGACCAATTAGAGTGACTTGGTCATCGTCGAGGTCATCTCCGCCATTATATTCATCGTGGACGAATGTTGGTTGTCTCCTACGCCGTGGTTCACCTTCCAATCTATTAATTGCATCATCATGCCTTTCTAGATGATCTCTTACATCTCCTATCACTTTGAACATACGTTCAAATTGTTGTTGCATTGCTTGAAGCAAAAGATCATTAGATGAAGAACTCGCTTCTTTTTCTTTAGACATGTTTATAACCTGGAAAACAAAGTTAGAATAGCCTCACCAACACTCTCTCACGTGTTTCACTCAAGATTTGATTCACTCCACTCGTGTTTTCACACAATGTTTGGCTTTTCTCGATATTGATCTCACCACTCTTGCCTTTTACCTCTTGTTTTGTTCTTTGAGTTCTTAGATTAACTAAAAAAACTTAAACAAACAATTCAGATTGTGGCAATTCAAGGGTATTGAAATTGGACATAAAAGCAAAAAAAATGTAAGCCAAATTTATAGGAGTGTATGATGCACTTCAATCATAAGCAAAGATTTGAATTCAAGTATTTTTGGAATGAAAAAAAATTCCAAACCTGAAACAAGAATTCAAAATAATGAAGAAAGAATTCTGCAATTTGCACGAAGTCCCTGAATTCACAATTTTTTTTTTAAATTTCGATCTCTTTCTTTCTTTCCTTTTTTTTACCTTTGATCTTCTCTCTTTTTTTTTTTTTTCTTTGATCTTGCTTTCCACTTTTTTTTTACATTTGATTTTCTCTCTCTTTTTTTTAACTTTCTGTTCTCTTTCTTTTTTTGACGATAAAGTGAGGGGAAAAAATGAAAAATAAATAGTAATAGCATAAAAAAAACACAACAATAAGAAGGAGAAAGAATAGCAATTATGGATATCATGATAAGAGAAACAGGAAAAGTTAAAAGATAACAAATAAATGGATAAGCAAACCTCAAACTTGAGCCGTGCTCTGATACCAAATGATGGAAATAATCAATTTAGCAACCATACACCCCGATAGCTAAAGAGCTATGATACATATGGAATGCAAATTGATACCCTCCAACGAATTGAAAACAAGGCGGATCGTTCAAGAATGAAGTAAGGGAAACTATTCTAATTACCTATCAATAGAAAATTGATAAAATAACTAGAATAGCACTTTGAATTCCCTTAAGACGCCACAAACTAACAAGTCTGATAAGTCAAAGGAAAAGCAAAGATTTGGGTTGAAGCGCACAAGCAGTAAAAGCCTGATAAATTCTAAAGTTCATGCAAGAACTTAAAAACAAAACACTCACGGTGTTAAAGAATTGTTATACTTCCCAATTGTCTGCATCTGTCTTACACTGAGAGTTAACCTCATTTATATAGTATGAGGATAGTACAAAAAGAATGAATGCATTAAATAATATTCATATTCCTAATTCATGAATTTTGGTAAACATAGCTGAATTGATTTTTATTCTTCAAGTTGAGGTCTTCAAATTTGTCCTTCTCTCTTCATGATCACGTTGGCCATTTTTGGATCTTCTTGTAATCATAGAATCTTGATTGAGTCTTGACTAGCTTGATCTGGTTCATATCATTCCCCATTTCTTGGAAAGGATTCGTCCTCGAATCATAGCCTCCATCACCTTGTTTGTACTTGATGATGTATGGAAAAGATTCAATAAACTCCACCCATTTTGCATGCCTACGACTTAGCTTTTGGATTTCCTTGGTCTCTTCTGGGTTGCATCTATATGTTGGCTTATTTGGTATGCTTGCACCTGGAATGAAATCAATTTGATGCTCAATTCCTCTAATTGGTGGCAAACCATTGGGAACTTCTTCGGGAAAGATATCCTCATTTTCCTGCAAAAGATCAACAATAACACTAGGCAAACTTTTGTCAATTTTGTTAGAAGAAATCAAAATATCCTTGTACATAAGTACAAGTAAAGGCTGCCTCATGGTTAAGGCCTTTTTTACATCTCTCATTTTGGCATAAACACTCATTTTTCTTTCACTCAAGCCTTCCTTATTTTCTCTCCCCTTGTATTTCCCAATACTCTTATTTTTATCACTCATCTCATCTTTTTCTTTTTTCTCTCTTTCTTGCTCCCTTCCAAAAGTTTTGGTTAATGAAGACTCAAACTCCTCATATTGTTGTTTTATGCGCATCTGGTCTTCAAGAATTGTCTTCGGAGGCAACGGTCCAAGCTGATATTTCTGTCCATCCATGATGAAGGAATAACGGTTCTTGAACCCATCATGTGTTACCCTACGATCATTTTGCCATGGTCTCCCCAACAACATGTGACCAGCATACATAGGTGCCACATCACACCAAACTTCATCCTTATATCTACCAATTGAAAAATGAACTAACACTTGCTGATTTACCTTTACTACACCACTATCATTCAACCATTGCAACTTGTAAGGTTTTGGATGTTTGATAGTAGGCAATTTCAGTTTCTCCATGAGCAAGGTACTTGCTATATTGGTACAACTTCCGCTATCAACAATCACATTGCACAACTTGTTAGCAATCAAACAATGAGTATGAAACAGATTTTCACGTTGTTCACCATGTTCATCATTTTTACTTTGCAAACCAAGTGTGCGTTGAATAACCAAAATTTCACCTTTAGCATACTCTACGTCACTAGTATCCTCTGGAATGTCATCATCATCTTCTCTTTCACTTTCAGATTCTATATTCTCATCTCTTATAATCATAACTCTCTTATTAAGACATTCCCGTGCTATATGTCCATGCCCAAGGCACTTAAAACACTTAATACCTCTACTTTGATTAGGTTGATTCTCACCTTTACCCTTGCTGCCTAATTCATTTTTGCCTTTAATTCCATCGATTTTAGGCTTAACAATGGGTATATCATCCTTTTTACTCCAATTCGGTTTCAAGAAGAAAGAAAAACCCGAATAAGGTTTTGAATCATACCTTGTGCCTTTTCTTTTGAGTTGTCTCTCAATCTTGATGGCCATATTTACCATATCCTCAATCTCCACATAATGTTGCAATTCCATAAGATCAGCAATGTTCTTGTTTAATCCACTCGGGGAATCGAGCCATTGTAGCCTCACGATCTTCCTCCACATTAGCTCTTATCATGGCTATCTCCATCTCTTTGTGATATTCATCAACACTCATGGAACCTTGTGTCAAAGTTTGCAGTCGTTGATGCAAATCCCGATAGTAATGACTTGGGACGAATCTTCTCCTCATGATTTGTTTCATCTCCAACCAAGTCTCTACGGGCCTTTCACCATTTCTACGCCTGTCTTTACATAATTGATCCCACCAAATTATAGCATAATCACAAAATTCAACAGCAGCTAATTTTACCTTTTTCTCTTCGGAGTAGTTGTGACATTCAAAGATCAGCTCCACTTTTCGTTCCCACTCCAAATAAGTACCTGGATTATTCTTTCCTTGAAAAGAAGGAATTTTCATTTTGATGCTGCCTATGTTTCTGTCCACACCATCAAAATGTCCTCTCCTAGTTTGTCTCGTAGGATTAACATCTTGACCAATTAGAGTGACTTGGTCATCGTCGAGGTCATCTCCGCCATTATATTCATCGTGGACAAATGTTGGTTGTCTCCTACGCCGTGGTTCACCTTCCAATCTATTAATTGCATCATCATGCCTTTCTAGATGATCTCTTACATCTCCTATCACTTTGAACATACGTTCAAATTGTTGTTGCATTGCTTGAAGCAAAAGATCATTAGATAAAGAACTCGCTTCTTTTTCTTTAGACATGTTTGCAACCTGAAAACAAAGTTAGAATAGCCTCACCAACACTCTCTCACGTGTTTCACTCAAGATTTGATTCACTCCACTCGTGTTTTCACACAATGTTTGGCTTTTCTCGATATTGATCTCACCACTCTTGCCTTTTACCTCTTGTTTTGTTCTTTGAGTTCTTAGATTAACTAAAAAAACTTAAACAAACAATTCAGATTGTGGCAATTCAAGGGTAGTGAAATTGGACATAAAAGCAAAAAAAATATAAGTCAAATTTATAGGAGTGTATGATGCACTTCAATGATAAGCAAAGATTTGAATTCAAGTATTTTTGGAATGAAAAAAATTCTAAACCTGAAACAAGAATTCAAAATAATGAAGAAAGAATTCTGCAATTTGCACGAAGTCCGTGAATTCACAATTTTTTTTAAATTTCGATCTCTTTCTTTCTTTCCTTTTTTTTTACCTTTGATCTTCTCCTCTCTTTTTTTTCTCTTTGATCTTGCTTTCCTCTCTTTTTTTTTACGTTTGATTTTCTCTCTCGTTTTTTTTTAACTTTCTGTTTCTCTTTCTTTTTTTTGACAATAAAGTGAGGGGGAAAAAATGAAAACAAACAGTGATAGCACAAGAAACACAGCAATAAGAAGAAAGGAAGAATAGCAATTATGGATATCGTGATAAGAGAACAGGGAAAAGTTAAAAGATAACAAATAAATGGATAAGCAAACCTCAAACTTGAGCCGTGCTCGATGCAAATGATGGAAATAATCAATTTAGCAACCATACACCCCGATAGCTAAAGAGCTATGATACATATGGAATGCAAATTGATACCCTCCAACGAATTGAAAACAAGGCGGATCGTTCAAGAATGAAGTAAGGGAAACTATTCTAATTACCTATCAATAGAAAATTGATAAAATAACTAGAATAGCACTTTGAATTCCCTTAAGACGCCACAAACTAACAAGTCTGATAAGTCAAAGGAAAAGCAAAGATTTGGGTTGAACGCCACAAGCAGAAAAGCCTGATAAGTTCTAAAGTTCATGCAAGAACTTAAAAACAAAACACTCACCGGTGTTGAAGAATTGTTATACTTCCCAAATTGTCTGTCTTACACTAAGAGTCAACCTCATTTATATAGTATGAGGATAGTACAAAGAGAATGAATGCATTAAATAACATTTATATTCCTAATTCATGAATTTTGGTAAACATAGCTGAATGGACTTTTATTCTTCAAGTTGAGGTCTTCAAATTTGTCCTTCTCTCTTTATGATCACGTTGGCCATTTTAGAATCTTTTTGCAATCATAGAATATTGATTGAGTCTTGACTAGCTTGATCTGGTTCATATCACTTGGTGTCTTCCTAGTCCTATTTCTCCTGATATGCTATCACTTTGGCCGATTATTACAACTCTTCCAATCAAGAACAACTCCTCAGATATGCTTGATTGGCTTCATGACAATGGAAAATTTAGTGCTACATCTGCATGGAATCAAATCAGACAAAGAAACAACAAGTGGATCCCAAGCAGTTGGATATGGGATAGACCGGGCTCACAGAGACATTCTTTATGCACATGGCAGGCCCTTCTTGCCAAACTACCAACTATGGATAATATGAGCTTAAAAGGTATATATATTGTTAACCGATGCTCTCTTTGTATGCAACAGGAAGAAGATATTGATCATCTTTATTTTGCTTGCGACTACACTAATTGGATATGGGTGGAGATTCTGAAGAGATTTGAACTCCATAGGCTACCAAGGCCAAACTTGCATCAGGAACTAGAACAGCTACAGCAAAGCTTCTCAAGGAAAGGGCTTCTTACACAACTAGCAAAAATTACCTTCAGATGTGCTATTTGGTGGATTTGGAGGGAGAGATGTAGCAGAATCTTTGAGGGCCTCAACACACACAATACTCACCTATTGCTCGAGATACTTAGCGACTCAAGATCATGTATGGAGCAGAATCTAGAAATGACGCATTTAACAAGTAGTGAAAAAGATATCTTTATCAGATTCAATTTTGTTATTCGTTAATGCTTTCTAGATTGAGATTGCTGTATTTTGTATTTCTATGTTTCCACAATGTGATGTATTCACAGGTCGTTTAGGAATGTTATTTGCTATTTATTTAATATCGTAAAGCGTCATAGTCTACAACATGTGTAGTCATCACTACTTTTTTGCTATGTTCTCTTGGAGACGAGTCTGGTGGAATGAGTCTATTCCACCTTTCTGAGGTGGGGTGCATTCTCCTAGACTGCTCTAAGAGATCTCAGGCTATAGTCTACGGCTTGTGTAGACAAAGCTACTTTGTTACTAAATACAATTACATTTACTTACCAAAAAAAAAGTGTCTTGGTTAGTTGGATCCAAAATGTCCTGGTTGGTAAGGTATGCAGGGGCATGTGATTGAGACACAATATCCTGGAGAACACGATGAGTGGAACGTGGGATCCCTGTTGACAATATAGGAAGAGATGAAGGTTTCTCTTTCCCAGCTGTTGTTGTGAAAGACTCTGATATATTAGGAAGAGGTAAAGTTCCTATTTTATCTTTCTGATTGTGATGCTGTCCAACCGAGTCAGAATACTCGTTCGTCTTCACCGGTACTACCGCCACTGAAGGAGCCCGCCTTGCTCGTTATAACCTTGGTTTCACCAAAAAATATGAGGGTCATAAAGTTGGCAGAAACTCGATGTTTGATCGATTTTTTTTGAACCATCTTGAAAATTAAAAATATTGACCATTCCCAACTTATTAGGCCTAGGGAAGTTGAATAACCTTGGTTTCGTAAAAGACGTGACGGTCATAAAGTTTGCCCAAAGTCGATGTTTGATTGGTTTTTTTCGTACCTTCTTGAAAATTCAATATATTATCCATACTCAACTTATTAGGCCTAGGGAAGTTGAATAACTATGGTTTTGCCAAAGAACGTGACGGTCATAAAATTTACGGAAAGTCGATGTTTGATCGGTTTTTTTCATGCCGTCTCGAAAATTCAATATATTGACCATTCCAAACCTATTAGCCCTAGGGAAGTTATATAACCTTGGTTTCACCAAAAAATGTGATGGTTATAAAGTTTACGGACAGTCGATGTTTGATCGATTTTTTTCGCACCATCTCGAAAATTTAAAATATTGACCATTCCAAACTTATTTGGCCTAGGGATGTTGAATAACCTTGGTTTCGCCAAAAAATGTGACGGTCATAAAGTTTCCACAAAGTCGATGTTTAAATAGTTTTTTTTGTACCATCTTGAAAATTCAAAATATTGACCATTCCTAACTTATTAGGCCTAGAGAAGTTGTATAACCTAGGTTTCACCAATAAACGTGAGGTTTATAAAGTTTGCGCAAAGTCGATGTATGTTCTTTTTTTTTTGCACCATCTCAAAAATTCAAAATATTGACCATTCCCTACTTATTAGGCCTAGGGAAGTTGAATAACCTTTGTTTTGCCAAAAAACGTGACGGTCATAAAGTTTCCCCATAGTCGATGTTTGAACGATTTTTTTTGGCACCATCTTGAAAATTCAAAATATTGTTCATTCTAAATTTATTAGGCATAGGGAAGTTGAATGACCTTGATTTCGATAAAAAATTTAAAATATTGAACATTCCAAACTTATTAGGCAAATGGAAGTTGAATAACCTTATTTTCACCAAAAAAATATGAGGGTCATAAAGTTGGCAGAAACTCGATGTTTGATCGGTTTTTTTCGAACCATCTTGAAAATTAAAAATATTGACCATTCCCAACTTATTAGGCCTAGGGAAGTTGAATAACCTTGGTTTCGTAAAAACGTGACGGTCATAAAGTTTGCCCAAAGTCGATGTTTGATTGGTTTTTTTCGTACCTTCTTGAAAATTTAATATATTATCCATTCTCAACTTATTAGGCCTAGGGAAGTTGAATAACCATGATTTTGCCAAAGAACGTGACGGTCATAAAATTTACAGAAAGTCGATGTTTGATTGGTTTTTTCCATGCCGTCTCGAAAATTCAATATATTGACCAGTCCAAACCTATTAGCCCCAGGGAAGTTATATAACCTTGTTTCACCAAAAAACGTGATGGTTATAAAGTTTACGGACAGTCGATGTTTGATCGATTTTTTTCGTACCATCTCGAAAATTCAAAATATTGACTATTCCAAACTTATTTGGCCTAGGGATGTTGAATAACCTTGGTTTCGCCAAAAAATGTGATGGTCATAAAGTTTCCACAAAGTCGATGTTTAAATAGTTTTTTTTTGTATCATCTTGAAAATTCAATATATTGACCATTCCTAACTTATTAGGCCTAGAGAAGTTGTATAACCTAGGTTTCACCAATAAATGTGAGGTTTATAAAGTTTGCGCAAAGTCGATGTATGTTCTTTTTTTTTTTGCACCATCTCAAAAATTCAAAATATTGACCATTTCCTACTTATTAGGCCTAGGGAAGTTGAATATCCTTTGTTTTGCCAAAAAACGTGACGGTCATAAAGTTTCCCCATAGTCGATGTTTGAACGATTTTTTTGGCACCATCTTGAAAATTCAAAATATTGTTCATTCTAAACTTATTAGGCCTAGGGAAGTTGATGACCTTGATTTCGCCAAAAAATTTAAAATATTGAACATTCCAAACTTATTAGGCAAATGGAAGTTGAATAACCTTGGTTTCATCAAAAAATATGAGGGTCATAAAGTTGGCAGAAACTCGATGTTTGATCTGTTTTTTTCGAACCATCTTGAAAATTAAAAATATTGAACATTCCCAACTTATTAGGCCTAGGGAAGTTGCATAACCTTGGTTTTGTAAAAAACGTGACGGTCATAAAGTTTGCCCAAAGTCGATGTTTGATTGGTTTTTTTCGTACCTTCTTGAAAATTCAATATATTATCCATTCTCAACTTATTAGGCCTAGGGAAGTTGAATAACCTTGGTTTTGCCAAAGAACGTGACGGTCATAAAATTTATGGAAAGTCGATGTTTGATCGATTTTTTTCATGCCGTCTTGAAAATTCAATATATTGACCATTCCAAACCTACTAGGCCTAGGGAAGTTGTATAACCTTGGTTTCACCAAAAAACGTGATGGTCATAAAGTTTACTACTAGATTATGATCGATGTTTGATCGATTTTTTCGCACCATTTCGAAAATTCAAAATATTGACCATTCCAAACTTATTTGGCCTAGGGATGTTGAATAACCTTGGTTTCGCAAAAAAATGTGACGGTCATAAAGTTTTCACAAAGTCGATGTTTAAATAGTTTTTTTTGTACCATCTTGAAAATTCAAAATATTGACCATTCCTAACTTATTAGGCCTAGAGAAGTTGTATAACCTAGGTTTCACCAATAAACGTGAGGTTTATAAATTTGCGCAAAGTCGATGTATGTCCTTTTTTTTTTGCACCATCTCAAAAATTCAAAATATTGACCATTCCCTACTTATTAGGCCTAGAGAAGTTGAATAACCTTTATTTTGCCAAAAAACGTGACGGTCATAAAGTTTCCCCATAGTCGATGTTTGAACGATTTTTTTGGCACCATCTTGAAAATTCAAAATATTGTTCATTCTAAATTTCTTAGGCCTAGGGAAGTTGAATGACCTTGATTTCACCAAAAAATTTAAAATATTGAACATTCCAAACTTATTAGGCAAATGGAAGTTGAATAACCTTGGTTTCATCAAAAAATATGAGGGTCATAAAGTTGGCAGAAACTCGATGTTTTATCGGTTTTTTTCGAACCATCTTGAAAATTAAAAATATTGAACATTCCCTACTTATTAGGCCTAGGGAAGTTGCATAACCTTGGTTTTGTAAAAAACGTGACGGTCATAAAGTTTGCCCAAAGTCGATGTTTGATTGGTTTTTTTCGTACCTTCTTGAAAATTCAATATATTATCCATTCTCAACTTATTAGGCCTAGGGAAGTTGAATAACCTTGGTTTTGCCAAAGAACGTGACGGTCATAAAATTTACGGAAATCGATGTTTGATCGATTTTTTTCATGCCGTCTTGAAAATTCAATATATTGACCATTCCAAACCTACTAGGCCCAGGGAAGTTGTATAACCTTGGTTTCACCAAAAAACGTGATGGTCATTAAGTTTACGGACAGTCGATGTTTGATCGATTTTTTTCGCACCATTTCGAAAATTCAAAATATTGACCATTCCAAACTTATTTGGCCTAGGGATGTTGAATAACCTTGGTTTCGCAAAAAAATGTGACGGTCATAAAGTTTTCACAAAGTCGATGTTTAAATAGTTTTTTTTGTACCATCTTGAAAATTCAAAATATTGACCATTCCTAACTTATTAGGCCTAGAGAAGTTGTATAACCTAGGTTTCACCAATAAACGTGAGGTTTATAAATTTGCGCAAAGTCGATGTATGTTCTTTTTTTTTTGCACCATCTCAAAAATTCAAAATATTGACCATTCCTTACTTATTAGGCCTAGGGAAGTTGAATAACCTTTGTTTTGCAAAAAAACATGACGGTCATAAAGTTTCCCCATAGTCGATGTTTGAACGATTTTTTTGGCACCATCTTGAAAATTCAAAATATTGTTCATTCTAAATTTATTAGGCCTAGTGATGCGTGCGTGGGCGAGTGACTCCGAACAGAAAACTTCAGGGCTGCGCGATTTGGGGAAAAGGGACAGTTCACCACCAAGGCTTAAAGGAAATTCCACCGGCCAAGGATAAAGAACTGTGTTATTCACCACCAACGATGTTGGATAAAGAATCGAGATAAAATTCAACTCAAAAGAGGAATTGTCATTCATTCAACCTGCCTTACAAATGAGAATATTTCTCATTATATAGACATTAGACTCAGAAAATAATATGGGAACTACCCAAATAAATAAAACTGAAATAGCGGAACTACCCAAACAAACAATGGGAACTACCCAAACAAACAAGATTGAACAGAATTCGTTCACCAATAATAACCAGCAAATCTCCACTTCCAAAGAGCATTAAATCACTTTGGATCTTATCCTGAATAACTCCTCTTTGATATAGCATCAATCAGGAATGAATTTTGATATTGGTATATCATTCCTTATCCCATCGAAGTAAGTTGTAACCGAAGTTAGTTATTGGTATCATCATTCCTTATCCCATCGAAGTAAGTTATAACCGAAGTTAGTTTTGGCAGGAATAAGTCCCGATAGTGTTTGTTTTACCGAAGGAATCATCCCAGGACTTAAGGATTGATTAGTAGTCTCGGATGCTCCCGCATCATTCTCCCCGGGTTGTTTGAGATTTTTCCTCAAATCTGACAAGTCATCATCATCCAAGTAAGGAGAAAGATCACCTACATTAAAAGTTGCCGAAACTCCATATTCTCTAGGAAGATCAATCTTGTAAGCATTTTCGCCAATTCTCTCGAGAACTTCAAATGGACCGTCAGCTCTGGACATAAGTTTATTCTTCCGTTGAGAAGGAAATCTTTCCTTCCTTAAATGTAACCACACAAGATCACCTGGTTGGAAATGAGTCTTCCTCCGATGTTTATTAGCTTTCTTCCTATAAGACTCGTTAGCCTTCTCGATCTTACTTCGAATCTGCTCATGAAGTTTTTTTATTGATTCAGCTCGCTCTTTGCCATCAAAGTTCACTTGTGAATTGGATGGAATAGGAATTAAATCAATCGGTGTGAGCGGATTGATTCCATATACAATTTCGAAGGGTGATCGACCAAAGTAGTATAACTTTCGGCGATCGATTATAAGCGAACTCAAGCATGTGCAAGCTTCAAATCCCAATCTTTTAGGGATTTACTAACCATTCCTCGAAGTAACGTAGTGAGAGTGCGATTGGTTACCTCAGTTTGGCCATCGGTTTGAGGATGACAAGTGGTGCTGAATAGAAGTCTGGTTCCAAGCATTCTCCATAAGGTCTTCCAGAAATAACTTAAAAATTTAGAATCACGATCAGATACAATGGTCTTTGGTACTCCATGAAGGCGAATGATCTCCTTGAAATAAAGATCAGCCACATGAGATGCATCATCCGTCTTGTGGCATGGAATAAAATGGGTCATTTTAGAAAATCGATCAACAACCACCATAATGGCATCTTTTCCCCTCTGAGTTCTTGGAAGAGCCACAATAAAATCCATGCTCACATCTTCCCAAGGCTGTAATGGTACTAGAAGGGGAGTATACAGCCCTTGGTGGAAATGACTTTTTGCTCTTTGATGCGGGAGCATCCGAGACTACTAATCAATCCTTAAGTCATAGGCTGATTCCTTCGGCAAAACAAACACTATCGGGACTTATTCCTGCCAAAACTAACTTCGGTTATAACTTACTTCGATGGGATAAGGAATGATGATACCAATAACTAACTTTGTTGCTGATTGAGGCTATATCAAAGAGGAGTTATTCAGGATAAGATCCAAAGTGATTTAATGCTCTTTGGAAGTGGAGATTTGCTGGTTATTATTGGTGAACGAATTCTGTTATTTCAATCTTGTTTATTTGGGTAGTTTCCATTGTTTGTTTGGGTAGTTCCGTTATTTCAGTTTTGTTTGTTTGGGTAGTTCCATTGTTTGTTTTCTGAGTCTAATGTCTATATAATGAGACATTCTCATTTGTAAGGGTGGTTGAATGAATGAAAATTGGTGAGACTTTCCTCTACGTGAGTGAATATCTTCGGAGAGTGGATAACTCCTTGCGGTCTCTTTATCCTTGGAGCGTGGATTCCTCCTTGGTGGTGAGCCAAAAGCCCTTTATCCTTGGCTGGTGATATCTTTAGGCCTTGGTGGTGAGCTTCTCCTATCCCGAAGTCTTTTATCCTTGGCTGGTGAACTCTTTAGGCCTTGGTGGTGAACTTCGCAGATCCCGATCCTTATCCTTGGTTGGTGGGCGTGGCCTTTATACCTTGGAAGAAGATCGTTCTATTTTATTTTTGGTGGTGAACTGCCCATTTTCCCGAAATCGCGCAGTCCTGAAATTTTCTGTTCGGAGTCACTCGCCCACGCACGCATCAAATTGGTATCAGAGCTCAAGGTTTGAACTTATCTTGAGTGATTCCTTTGTGTTGTTATCTTCTACTTACCATGGGTGACGAACAAGTTCCACGAGGCTTGACTTTGGAGCAAGCGCACGACCTACGGCGAGATCGTGCTATAGAGAATCTCCAAAGGCAAATGGAGCGAGTTCTCAATCTTCTAGAGAACCCGGAGAGACAAGAGCAACCAGCAAGGCGTCCCAATGATCAGCGACACCATGACGAATCAGATTCGCATCACAATTCTAATGATGATTCTGATTCCGCTGGAGGCAACTCTAGTGCTTTTGAGCACCATGTTCGGAGAAGAAGAAGAAGAAGATACCATGAGAATGACCGTGAGATTAAAGCAGATGCACCTGAGTTCGACGGTAGTCTCAATCCTGACAACTTTGTTGATTGGCTCCTTGCCATCGAACGAATTTTTGACTTCAAGTCATACTCGGATGAGAAGAGGTGCAAGGTCGCTGTTTTGAAACTTACTAAATATGCTTCTCTATGGTGGGAGAATTTAAAGCGTCAGCGAGCTAGAGAAGAAAAAAGCCGAATCAAGTCTTGGGATAAACTCAAGAAACTTATGAAGAAAAGGTTCTTGCCCGATACCTATAAGCAAGATCTGTTTCTCAAGTTGAATTCCCTAAGACAACAAGGGACGAGTATTGAAGAATATATTCGTGAGTTTGAACAACTCATGATGAGATGCGAAGTTCCAGAAGTTCCCGAGCAAACCGTCGCTCGTTTCCTTGGTGGCATGAATCGGGAAATTGCTGATTTGGTTGAACTTCAGCCTTATTGGTCCTTCGAAGATGTTTGCAAGCTTTTTTTTTTGGTAAGTAAATGTAATTGTATTTAGTAACAAAGTAGCTTTGTCTATACAAGCCGTAGACTATAGCCTGAGATCTCTTAGAGCAGTCTAGGAGAATGCACCCCACCTCAGAAAGGTGGAATGGACTCATTCCACCAGACTCGTCTCCAAGAGAACATAGCAAAAAAGTAGTCATGACTACACATGTTGTAGACTATGACGCCTTACGATATTAAATAAATAGCAAATAACATTCCTAAACGACCTGTGAATACATCACATTGTGGAAACATAGAAATACAAAATACAGCAATCTCAATCTAGAAAGCATTAACGAATAACAAAATTGAATCTGATAAAGATATCTTTTTCACTACTTGTTAAATGCGTCATTTCCAGATTCTGCTCCATACATGATCTTGAGTCGCTAAGTATCTCGAGCAATAGGTGAGTATTGTGTGTGTTGAGGCCCTCAAAGATTCTGCTACATCTCTCCCTCCAAATCCACCAAATAGCACATCTGAAGGTAATTTTTGCTAGTTGTGTAAGAAGCCCTTTCCTTGAGAAGCTTTGCTGCAGCTGTTCTAGTTCCTGATGCAAGTTTGGCCTTGGTAGCCTATGGAGTTCAAATCTCTTCAGAATCTCCACCCATATCCAATTAGTGTAGTCACAAGCAAAATAAAGATGATCAATATCTTCTTCCTGTTGCATACAAAGAGAGCATCGGTTAACAATATATATACCTTTTCGCTTCATATTATCCATAGTTGGTAGTTTGGCAAGAAGGGCCTGCCATGTGCATAAAGAATGTCTCTGTGAGCCCGGTCTATCCCATATCCAACTGCTTGGGATCCACTTGTTGTTTCTTTTTGTCTCGATTTGATTCCATGCAGATGTAGCACTAAATTTTCCATTGTCATGAAGCCAATCAAGCATATCTGAGGAGTTGTTCTTGATTGGAAGAGTTGTAATAATCGGCCAAAGTGATAGCATATCAGGAGAAATAGGACTAGGAAGACACCAAGTGCCGTTAACAATGAACTCAGAAACCGTCCAATCGTTAGAGGCCCCAAGATCTCTTCGTACTCTATCGCCATACAATTGAAATATACTCTTTCCATTCACCCAAGGATCATACCACATATTAATTCTTGTTCCAGAAGAGATTGTATAAGAAATATGTTTGGTTAGCCAATTTCTTGCCGTCAAAATTCCTTTCCAAGCAGCAGAATGATATGGTTTTGCTGAAACTTCCCAGATTGATTCCTTTGATAGGTACCTAGCAGAAACCCATTGTGACCATAAAGATTTGTTTTGCAAAAGATCCCACAATTTTTGTACCAAACAAGCTTTATTCCAGTCTCTCAGATTTCGCAGATTCAGTCCCCCCTCATCCTTAGGCCTGCAGATATTATCCCAATTTACCATATGCATTGCCTTACCATCCGTACCATTCCAGAAAAAGTTTTTCAACAGCCGTTCAATATCCTGAAGAAGTCCAACAGGTAGAAGAAATGCATTAGACCAATAAATAGAGTAAGAGAACAGCACCGATCGGATGAGTTCAAGTCGTCCTGCTTTAGAAAGGAGTCTAGTTTTCCAAGAGAAAATTCTATTCTTTATTTTTTCCAGGATAGGCTGACAGTGGGTTTTGTGAATGCCAGTGGAAATAAGTGGGAGACCTAGATAAGAAACTGGCAGACATCCCTCGCTAACCCCCAAAGTTTGTATAATAAAGTCTTTATCTTCGATGCAAGGACCCATATAGACTTTACTCTTTGCATGATTTAGCTGAAGGCCAGAAAACAAACCAAATTCTTTCAGAATAGTAGCCAAATTCCTCACTGAAGTAATGTCATTGCGAAGAAATATAATAAGATCATCTGCAAATGTTATGTGGGATATATGAATAGAACCAGCTTGGGGTACCTTAATGCTACCATCAAAGACTGCCTTTTCTAACATACAACTGAGTCCTTCCATGACAATTGTAAAAAGATATGGAGAAAGTGGGTCTCCTTGTCGGATGCCATTCGTACTCCCAAAGAAGCCAATGGGTGAACCATTGAAAAGAATCGAAAATTTTGGAGTTTCTAAGCAGCACTGAATCCAATTAACCCATTGTTGAGGGAAGTTCATACTGAGGAGCATCTTGTAGAGAAAATGTCTATTAACTGAATCAAATGCTTTTCGTAAGTCAGCTTTAAAACATATTTTTGTCCCTCTTGATTTAGAGTGCAGATCTTTGACCAAGTCGTTAGCCAGAAGAATATTGTGATGTATACTTCTTCCTTTAATGAAAGCAGCCTGTGCAGGACTAATGATCTTCTGTATAATCATTTGCATTCGATCTGCAAGCAACTTGGATATAATCTTGTAAATAAAGTTGCATAATGAAATGGGCCTGTAGTGCTCTAGGGAATCAGCCTCTGCATTCTTAGGAACTAGAGAAATAAAAGTACAATTTATCTCTTTAAGAAGGTGACCAGAAGAGAAAAAATGCTGACAAGCTTTAATCACGTCATTTCCAATAATCGGCCATGCAATTTGGTAAAATTCAGCTGGAAACCCATCCGGACCAGGACTTTTGTGCTTCGGTGACTTAAAGACAACTCTAACAATTTCTTCATCTGTAATTGGGGCATTGAGAATCGTGATATCATCCGAATCAAGCTTTCTAGTAGGCTCCACATGAATATTATTAGGCTGCTCTGTTTGATTAAGTAAAGCATAAAAAAATTGTTCAGTGTGGGCTTTAACCTCATCCAAATTCTCAATAAGTGTACCGTCTTGGTCTTTACATTTCCTGATACAGTTAACAGCCCGTCTAGTAGCAATGGCTGTATAGAAAAACTTCGTATTGGAATCCCCTAGGGTAAGCCAATCTTTGTCTAGACTTCTGTTTTGCAAAACTTTCTTCTTGCTTTAAAGCCTGCATGAATTGATACCTAGCTTCTGCCTCTTTGCAAATAAGATTCTCGTCAAAGGGTTGAAGATGTAGCTCATGTTGCACCGCCATTAGTTCCTTTCTGCTTAACTGGACCCGCGTGGTAATATTGCCAAAGGTGTTTGTATTCCACTCCTTTAGTGCTGCTTTACAAGCTTTAAGCTTTTGACATAGGATGTAAGGGGGAGAACCATACACATTAACATTCCAAGTGATCTCGATAACCTCGAGGCGAGGATGGGTACTCCACATATGAAAGAATCTAAATGGTTTCTTGCCTCTGGGTATTACTTTGTCTGCATGTATATACATTGAAGAATGATCAGAAAACAATTGAGCACCATACTCCAGAAGTGAATTAGGGTAAACTGTTAACCATTCTCGATTAATCAAACACCTATCAAGTCGAGCCATTATTTTCCTGTGAGCAGCACCTTGATTACTCCATGAAAGCCAATCCCCTACAGATTTCATATCAATCAAAGCAGCAATATCTATGTAATCATTGAATCCTTGAAGCTTGCTCTCTGGAATTGGTTTACCCCCCACTTTTTCATGTGTGTACCGAACAGTATTGAAGTCACCAAGAACAATCCATGGCACTGTAAGACAGCCATTTGCAACGTTAATCAAATCAGTCCATAGACCGTTTCTTTCCTGCAAACTATTAGAAGCATATACACCAGTAATATAGAATTGACAACCATTCTGTTTATCCTCAGCTTTAAGGTGGATAAATTGTTCTGTAGCAGAAATAAAACAAGCACTAACAAAGTTCGGATGCCATAATACCCATATTCTACCATAAGTATCACAAGTATCGTTGGTAAGAAGTTCTGCCTCTGGCCATATTAAATTCCTTTGAACACGAACTCGAGATGGTTTAATTTTTGTTTCCACAAGAATGACAATATCACAAGCAGCAGACCTGATTACTCTATTGAGCTCTTGACATTTCTCAGGTTTTTGCTTGCGACTACACTAATTGGATATGGAAGGATATTCTGAAGAGATTTGAACTCCCTAGGCTACCAATGCCAAACTTGCATCAGGAACTAAAACAGCTGCAGCAAAGCTTCTCAAGCAAAGGGCTTCTTACACAACTCGCAAAACTTACCTTCAGATGTGCTATTTGGTGGATTTGGAGGGAGAGGTGTAGCAGAATCTTTGAGGGCCACAACACACACAATACTCACATATTGCTCGAGATACTTAGCGACTCAAGATCATGTATGGAGCAGGATCTGGAAATGAAGCATTTAACAAGTAGAGAAAAAGATATCTTTACCAGATTCAATTTTGTTATTCGTTAAGGAATGGTTGGTTATTACATTTTGTTATTTATTGATATCGGAAGGCAACATGTGTAGTTTTGCGAGTAGTCTACAACATGTGTAGTCATGGCTGTTATCTTCTCTTGGAGATGAGTCTGGTGGAGTGAGTCCATTCCACCTTTCTGAGATGGGGTGCATTCTCCTAGACTGCTCTAAGAGATCTCAGGCTATAGTCTACGGCTTGTGTAGATAAAGCTATTTTGTGCAAACTTCATACTAAATACAATTACATTTACTTACAAAAAAAAAGACATTTCTCAGGTTTATTAAGTCCACGAACATTCCAACAGATAATCTTCATAAAAAAGAAAACATATGGGAAATAGAGTAATTCTTCCTAAGTAGAGGGAAGAATGTGTGACTTAGGAAGGATATCCTTTTTCTTCTCCTTAGGTTTGACATTTTCCTCCCGCACTATATCCTTACCTTTCAAGCCTTTATTTCTATATTTTTCGACTTCATCCACTGCTTGCAAGTGTTTAAATTTTAATGTACCTTGAGCATCCGGGATAGCTGTGTTCAAAATGTCTTGATTGGTAGGGACATGAGCTGGTTGGGACACTATATCCTGGTTAGTACGATGAGTAGAACGTGGAATCCCCTGTGTAGTAGTCGGCAATATATGAAGAGATGAAGTTTCCAACTTCTCCTTCTCCTGTTCGCGAGGACCATGAGAAACTGCTTTTGTAGAAGGCTCCGATATAATAGGAAGAGTTAAAGCTCCTGATTTATCCCCCTGGCCTTGGTGCTGCCCAAGTGAGTCAGAATGCTCACTCATCGTTACTGTCTCAACTGCCACTGAAGGAGACTCGCTTTGTTCAATAATAGCAGTATCGACCCTATGTTGAGGTGTTTGACGTTGTCGATAAACCTGAGTAATTGGCTTCGAATTTTTGACAAGCTCCATGTGCATGACCAAAAGAGGAGCAAATATTACATCGTTGTGGTTTCCAGGAATATGAAACATGTACCTTACGGGTGGTACCATCTAAATCATTATAAAAAACCTCATTAGGAAGATCACCATCAGAAGAAATCATAACACATGCTCGTGCAAAAGCCAATCTAAATCATAGTTCTTTGTTGCCTTGTCGATATACAATGGCTGTCCTAGGGTGCTGCATAATTTAGCAATAAAATGTCTACTCCAAAGATGTAATGGAAGACCATTAAAAGATACCCATAAGGGAATAGATTGTAGGCTGTCTAACTCCAAACGGACATCAGGGGACCAGCGTCGTAATATCATCGGATGGCCACGAATAGTCCAAAACCCTTCAAGAATCCGTTGCAAATCTTCTTCAGAATAGAGTTTGCATACAAAAAAACCATTCTCCAGCATATGAAGATCGAATGCCGATATTCCCCATCGAGTTTTGATGAATGAAGATAATGGAAAGTAGGATGTCTTTAGACCGACCACATAACCAACAAGCGCCCTGGACCATGTCTCAATCAGCTCTGCAGAATCAGCAGTCTCGTACACAGCAATCTTCTGGTCTGCCTGAATTTCTGGAGCAAAGAAATCTAGGCTAAGATCCGGACTTCCAACCGGAGCCTTGAAGAGGCTAGTCCAAGGCCTAGGATCTCTAGAAATAAGAGCAGGAGGCCGCGATCTAGAGCGCGACCTACCTCTATGCTGCATCATCGAAGAAGCGTCTCGTCGGGAAGGTTGAGACGTAGGGGCAGGGAACCTCGTCGTCGGAGCAGGGACCATCGCTGCCCGGTAGCTGCGTTCCTTGAGCTATGGAGCAGCCCCAATAAACTGCTGCCTCAGCCCCAACAGAAAGCAGCTGCAGGCAGAAGCCACACCGCACTCGCAAACCCTGCAGCCGTCGCCCCTTCCTAGAGAGAAGAAGGGGCGATGCAGGGGAGATGCCGCCGTGCCTTCACCCAGCCCACCGCCTCCAGCCGAGGTCCTGCTGCTGCAGCCCCAAAACAGAGAAGCAGCCACAAAACTGCTGTCGCAACCCCAACAGCGAGCTGCAGGCTTCTGCTGCAGAATGCAGGGGATCGCGAGGACGCCTCCCTCGCGTTCTCCGTGCGTGCGAACAGCCGCCCAGCAGCCGCCGCCTCACGCCCCAAAGCAGAAGGGGGCGATGCAGGGAGTGCAGCCCCTGATGCAGGAGCATCCGAGACTACTAATCAATCTTTAAGTCCTGGGCTGATTCCTTCGGCAAAACAAACACTATCAGGACTTATTCCTGCCAAAACTAACTTCGGTTACAACTTACTTCGATGGGATAAGGAATGATATACCAATATCAAAATTCGTTGCTGATTGATGCTATATCAAAGAGGAGTTATTCAGGATAAGATCCAAAGTGATTTAATGATCTTTGGAAGTGGAGATTTGCTGGTTATTATTGGTGAACGAATTCTGTTCAATCTTGTTTGTTTGGGTAGTTCCCATTGTTTGTTTGGGTAGTTCTGTTATTTCAATCTTGTTTGTTTGGGTAGTTTCCATTGTTTGTTTGGGTAGTTCCGTTATTTCAGTTTTGTTTGTTGGGTAGTTCCATTGTTTGTTTTCTGAGTCTAATGTCTATATAATGAGACATATTCTCATTTGTAAGAGGTTGAATGAATGAAAATTGGTGAGACTTCCTCTATGGGAGTGAATATCTTCGGAGAGTGGATAACTCCTTGCGGTCTCTTTATCCTTGGAGCGTGGATTCCTCCTTGGTGGTGAGCCAAAAGCCCTTTATCCTTGGCTGGTGATATCTTTAGGCCTTAGTGGTGAGCTTCTCCTATCCTGAAGTCCTTTATCCTTGGCTGGTGAAATCTTTAGGCCTTGGTGGTGAACTTCGTAGATCCCGATCCTTATCCTTGGTTGGTGGCGTGACCTTTATACCTTGGAAGAAGATCGTTCTATTTTATTTTTTGGTGGTGAACTGCCCATTTTCCCGAAATCGCGCAGTCCTAAAATTTTCTGTTCGGAGTCACTCGCCCACGCACGCATCAGCCCCCGATCTGGCCGAGGTAAGGAAGCCTCCCCCGATCTCCTCCTCCTCTGTTCACCGAAGGAACAAAGGAAAGGGCAGAGTCGGTTCTGCAGGGAACCCTGCCTGCTCTCCGTGCGCAGGGGAGAACCGCCACCAACAGCCGCCGCCGCTCACTGTTGGCTGCTCTCCGTGCGCAGAACAGGGGAGAACCGCCGCCCAGCAGCCACCGCCTCCAGGGGGAGAAGTCGCGTGAACACCCAGCCCACCGCAGGGGAGAACCGCCACCGCTCACGCCCCCAGGGGATGCAGGGGACAGCGCAGCCCCGATCTGGCCGAGGTGAGGACGCCTCCCTTGTTCTCCTCCTCCTCTGTTCTGGAAAGAGGCGGAGTAGAGGCTCTACAGATCTGTAGTGTGCTCTGCTCGCCGTGCCTCCTCGGTCCTTTGTTCTCCTTGCGCGCAGATCTGCAGGGAACCCTGCTCACCGTGCGTTCAAAACAGGGAAGAACCACCGCTGTCTGCAACCCAGCTGATGGAAATCATCAATTTAGCAACCATACACCCCGATAGCTAAAGAGCTATGATACATATGGAATGCAAATTGACACCCTCCAACGAATTGAAAACAAGGCGGATCGTTCAAGAATGAAGTAAGGGAAACTATTCTAATTACTTATCAATAGAAAATTGATGAAATAACTAGAATAGCACTTTGAATTCCCTTAAGACGCCACAAACTAATAAGTCTGATAAGTCAAAGGAAAAGCAAAGATTTGGTTTGAACGCCACAAGCAGAAAAGCCTGATAAGTTCTAAAGTTCATGCAAGAACTTAAAAACAAAACACTCACCGGTGTTGAAGAATTGTTATACTTCCCAAATTGTCTGTCTTACACTGAGAGTCAACCTCATTTATATAGTATGAGGATAGTACAAAGAGAATGAATGCATTAAATAACATTTATATTCCTAATTCATGAATTTTGGTAAACATAGCTGAATGGACTTTTATTCTTCAAGTTGAGGTCTTCAAATTTGTCCTTCTCTCTTTATGATCACGTTGGCCATTTTAGAATCTTCTTGCAATCATGGAATGTTGATTGAGTCTTGATTAGCTTGATCTGGTTCATATCATTCCCCCTTTCCTGAAAAGGATTCGTCCTCGAATCATAGCCTCCATCACCTTGTTTGTACTTGATGATGTATGGAAAAGATTCAATAAACTCCACCCATTTTGCATGCCTACGACTTAGCTTTAAGATTTCCTTGGTCTCTTCGGGGTTACATCTATATGCTGGCCTATTTGGTATGCTTGCACTTGGAATGAAATCAATTTGATGCTCAATTCCTCTAATTGGTGGCAAACCATTGGGAACTTCTTCGGGAAAGATGTCCTCATTTTCCTGCAAAAGATCAACAATAACACTAGGCAAACTTTTGTCAATTTTGTTAGAAGAAATCAAAATGACCTTGTACATAAGTACAAGTAAGGGTTGCCTCATGGTTAAGGCCTCTTTTACATCACTCATTTTGGCATAAACACTCATTTTCTTTCACTCAAGCCTTCCTTGTTTTCTCTCCCCTTGTGTTTCCCAATACTCTTATTTTTATCACTCATCTCATCTTTTTCTTTTTTCTCTCTTTCTTGCTCCCTCCCAAAAGTTTTGGTTAATGAAGACTCAAGCTCCTCATATTGTTGTCTTATGCGCATCTGGTCTTCAAGAATTGTCTTCGGAGGCAACGGTCCAAGCTGATATTTCTGTCCATCCATGATCAATGAATAACGGTTCTTGAACCCATCATGTGTTACCCTACTATACGATCATATTGCCATGGTCTCTCCCCAACAACATGTGACCAGCATACATAGGTACCACATCACACCAAACTTCATCCTTATATCTACCAATTGAAAAATGAACTAACACTTGCTGATTTACCTTTACTACACCACTATCATTCAACCATTGCAACTTGTAAGGTTTGGATGTTTGATAGTAGGCAATTTCAGTTTCTCCACAAGCAAGGTACTTGCCACATTGGTACAACTTCCGCTATCAACAATCACATTGCACAACTTATTAGCAATCAAACAATGAGTATGAAATAGATTTTCACGTTGTTCACCATGTTCATCATTTTTACTTTGCAAACTAAGTGTGCGTTGAATAACCAAAATTTCACCTTTAGCATACTCTACGTCACTAGTATCCTCTGGAATGTCATCATCATCCTCTCTTTCACTTTCAGATTCTATATTCCCATCTTTTATAATCATAACTCTCTTATTTGGACATTCACGTGCTATATGTCCATGTCCAAGGCACTTAAAACACTTAATACCTCTACTTTGATTAGGTTGATTCTCACCTTTACCATTGTTGCCAAATTCATTTTTGCCTTTAATTCCATCAATTTTAGGCTTAACAATGGGTTTATCATCCTTTTTACTCCAATTCTGTTTCCAAGAGAAGAAAAATTTGAATAAGGTTTTGAATCATACCTTGTGCCTTTTCTTTTGAGTTGTCTCTCAATCTTCATGGCCATATTCACCATATCCTCAATCTCCACATAATGCTGCAATTCCACAAGATCAGCAATGTTCTTGTTTAATCCACTCAGGAATCGAGCCATTGTAGCCTCACGGTCTTCCTCCACATTAGCTCTTATCATGGCTATCTCCATCTCTTTGTGATATTCATCAACACTCATGGAACCTTGTGTCAAAGTTTGCAGTCGTTGATGCAAATCCCGATAGTAATGACTTGGGACGAATCTTCTCCTCATGATTTGTTTCATCTCCAACCAAGTCTCTACGGGCCTTTCACCATTTCTACGCTGTCTTTACATAATTGATCCCACCAAATTATAGCATAATCACAAAATTCAACAGCAGCTAATTTTACCTTTTTCTCTTCGGAGTAGTTGTGACATTCAAAGATCAGCTCCACTTTTCGTTCCCACTCCAAATAAGTATCTGGATTATTCTTTCCTTGAAAAGAAGGAATTTTCATTTTGATGCTGCCTATGTTTCTGTCCACACCATCAAAACGTCCTCTCCTAGTTTGTCTCGTAGGATTAACATCTTGACCAATTAGAGTGACTTGGTCATCGTCGAGGTCATCTCCGCCATTATATTCATCGTGGGGAGAATGTTGGTTGTCTCTACTGCCGTGGTTCACCTTCCAATCTATTAATTGCATCATCATGCCTTTCTAGATGATCTCTTACATCTCCTATCACTTTGAACATACGTTCAAATTGTTGTTGCATTGCTTGAAGCAAAAGATCATTAGATGAAGAACTCGCTTCTTTAGACATGTTTGCAACCTGAAAAACAAAGTTAGAATAGCCTCACCAACACTCTCTCACGTGTTTCACTCAAGATTTGATTCACTCCACTCGTGTTTTCACACAATGTTTGGCTTTTCTCGATATTGATCTCACCACTCTTGCCTTTTACCTTTTGTTTTGTTCTTTGAGTTCTTAGATTAACTAAAAAAACTTAAACAAACAATTCAGATTGTGGCAATTCAAGGGTATTGAAATTGGACATAAAAGCAAAAAAAATGTAAGCTAAATTTATAGGAGTGTATGATGCACTTCAATCATAAGCAAAGATTTGAATTCAAGTATTTTTGGAATGAAAAAAAATTCCAAACCTGAAACAAGAATTCAAAATAATGAAGAAAGAATTCTGCAATTTGCACGAAGTCCCTGAATTCACAATTTTTTTTAAAAAATTTCGATCTCTTTCTTTCTTTCCTTTTTTTACCTTTGATCTTCTCTCTCTCTCTCTTTTTTCTTTGATCTTTGATTTCCTCTCTTTTTTTTTACTTTTGATTTTCTCTCTCGCTTTTTTTTAACTTTCTCTTTTTTTTTTAACTGATAAAGTGAGGGGAAAAAATGAAAAACAACGATGATCTCAATAAGAAGAAAGGAAGAATAGCAATTATGGATATCGTGATAAGAAAGAGAAAAGTTAAAAGATAACAAATAAATGGATAAGCAAACCTCAAACTTGAGCCGTGCTCTGATACCAAATGATGGAAATCATCAATTTAGCAACCATACACCCCGATAGCTAAAGAGCTATGATACATATGGAATGCAAATTGACACCCTCCAACGAATTGAAAACAAGGCGGATCGTTCAAGAATGAAGTAAGGAAACTATTCTAATTACTTATCAATAGAAAATTGATGAAATAACTAGAATAGCACTTTGAATTCCCTTAAGACGCCACAAACTAAAAGTCTGATAAGTCAAAGGAAAAGCAAAGATTTGGTTTGAACGCCACAAGCAGAAAAGCCTGATAAGTTCTAAAGTTCATGCAAGAACTTAAAAACAAAACACTCACCGGTGTTGAAGAATTGTTATACTTCCCAAATTGTCTGTCTTACACTGAGAGTCAACCTCATTTATATAGTATGAGGATAGTACAAAGAGAATGAATGCATTAAATAACATTTATATTCCTAATTCATGAATTTTGGTAAACATAGCTGAATGGACTTTTATTCTTCAAGTTGAGGTCTTCAAATTTGTCCTTCTCTCTTTATGATCACGTTGGCCATTTTAGAATCTTCTTGCAATCATGGAATGTTGATTGAGTCTTGATTAGCTTGATCTGGTTCATATCATGCTCTTTTCAGGGCAAAGCAAATCCGATGGGCCCTTGCATACGCTTAGCAGCCTCGTCGGCCACCCAGCCTCGCCCGCCACGCAGCCACGTCCGCAAGCCTCTGCACCGTCGCCAAAGGCCGCCGCCTCGTCGTCGTTCAAGGAAGAGCCTCTCCTCTGTTCCCTGCGTGCGGCAGCAGAGAGAGGCGAGGAAGGGAGCGAAAGCCCTCTCCTCTGTTCCCCTACTCCTCTGCGCACCAAGATCTCTCAGCCTCTTCTCACCCTAGAGAGAGAAGAGATTCGCCCCGATGTTTGCAAGCTAGCAACGAAGGTTGAGAAACAACTAAAGAGTAGCAAGAGTTTTTCTTCCAGAACCTCCTCGAAGGTGACATCCTACTTTAGGGATGCTTCCTCAAGCAAATATGAAGGTGTTTTGTCGAATGCTAAGAGTAAAGAGAGGTTGGTGGAACCCATCAACGAAACCAGCAAGAAAGTTGATGGTGACACAAGGAAGTGTTTTAAGTGTCATGGCTATGGGCATTTGCAAGCTAATTGTCCAAATCGGAGAGTTATGACTCTTCAAGAAATTGAGGAGATCAATTCAGCACTTCAAGAGGCTGAAAGCAATCCAGACCAAAATGGTTCTGAATCTGAAAAAGAAGAAGTTATGGAGAAAGCAGATGATGGTGAAATGTTGATCATACGAAGAGCACTGCATACTGAAGTTTCTCTTGATAATGAGCAAAGGGAGAACATCTTTCACACCCGTTGTACTATTAACGGGAAGGTATGTTCAGTGATTATCGATGGTGGGAGTTGTACCAACGTTGCTTCGACCAACCTTGTTGACAAATTGAAGCTTCCGACAACGAAACATCCTCAACCGTACAAGCTCCAATGGCTCAATCAAGGAAATGATCTGAAGGTAACCAAACGAGCCCTTATATCATTTTCTATTGGGAAAAATTATCAAGATGAAGTTCTATGCGATGTTATTCCTATGGATGCTTGTCACTTGTTGTTAGGTAGACCTTGGCAATATGATAGAAAGGCTGTACATGATGGGCATAAAAACACATACTCTTTTCACAATGAACGAAAGTGCATTACTCTTGCATCTTTGAAACCGGGCATGATACATCGAAATCAACATGGGAAGGGAAACACTAGTAAGGAAAATCTCTTCTTGAGTGAAACACAGGTTAAGAGAGCCATCATTACCAAACAGAAAAATGTATTTGCTTTGCTTAGGGTTGAGAAAAAGAGTGAGAAAGAGAGACCTATACATCCGAAAATGCATTCCTTGTTAGAGACTTTTGCAGATATGTTCCTGAAGAATTGCCATCTGGATTACCTCCAATAAGAGGTATTGAGCACCAAATTGACTTGCTGCCCATTGCCCCTCTACCAAACAAAGCAGCATATAGATGCAACCCTGAAGAAACAAAGGAGTTGCAAAGACAAGTCAATGAACTTATTGACAAGGGGTATGTTCGAGAAAGTATGAGCCCATGTTCTGTTCCGGCTCTACTCGTACCAAAGAAGGATGGAACATTCAGAATGTGTGTCGATAGCCGAGCCATCAACAACATCACTATTAAGTACAGTGGCTATCACCAGATCCGAATGCAAAAAGAGATGAGTGGAAAACAGCTTTCAAGGAGTCTTATAGGAAGAAAGCTAAT
This sequence comes from Musa beccarii, assembly GCA_024322285.1. NCBI lineage: Eukaryota > Viridiplantae > Streptophyta > Magnoliopsida > Zingiberales > Musaceae > Musa > Musa beccarii. Next base: position 12,752,529 of record CM044402.1, read on the forward strand.
AAGCATCGGAGGAAAGACTCATTTCCAACCTGTTTCGAAGAGAATTGGCGAAAATGCGTACAAGATTGATCTTCTGGAGAATATGGAGTTTCGGCAACTTTTAATGTATGTGATCTTTCTCCTTACTTGGATGATGATGACTTGTCAGATTTGAGGACAAATCTCAAACAACCCGGGGAGAATGATGCGGGAGCATCCGAGACTACTAATCAATCCTTAAGTCATGGGCTGATTCTTTCGGCAAAACAAACACTATCGGGACTTATTCCTGCCAAAACTAACTTCGGTTACAACTTACTTCGATGGGATAAGGAATGATGATACCAATAACTAACTTTGTTGCTGATTGATGCTATATCAAAGAGGAGTTATTCAGGATAAGATCCAAAGTGATTTAATGCTCTTTGGAAGTGGAGATTTGCTGGTTATTATTGGTGAACGAATTCTGTTATTTCAATCTTGTTTGTTTGGGTAGTTTCCATTGTTTGTTTGGGTAGTTCCGTTATTTCAGTTTTGTTTGTTTGGGTAGTTCCATTGTTTGTTTTCTGAGTCTAATGTCTATATAATGAGACATTCTCATTTGTAAGGGGAGGTTGAATGAATGAAAATTGATGAGACTTCCTCTACGTGAGTGAATATCTTCGGAGAGTGGATAACTCCTTGCGGTCTCTTTATCCTTGGAGCGTGGAATCCTCCTTGGTGGTGAGCCAAAAGCCCTTTATCCTTGGCTGGTGATATCTTTAGGCCTTGGTGGTGAGCTTCTCCTATCCCGAAGTCCTTTATCCTTGGCTGGTGAACTCTTTAGGCCTTGGTGGTGAACTTCGCAGATCCCGATCCTTATCCTTGGTTGGTGGGCGTGGCCTTTATACCTTGGAAGAAGATCGTTCTATTTTATTTTTGGTGGTGAACTGCCCATTTTCCCGAAATCGCGCAGTCCTGAAATTTTCTGTTCGGAGTCACTCGCCCACGCACGCATCACCATTTTAGAAAATCGATCAACAACCACCATAATGGCATCTTTTCCCCTCTGAGTTCTAGAAAGAGCCACAATAAAATCCATGCTCACATCTTCCCAAGGCTGTAATGGTACTGGAAGGGGAGTATACAGCCCTTGGTGGAAATGACTCTTTGCTCTTTGACAAGTTGCACACCTCAAGATGATAGCATGTACGTCTCCACTCATCTTTGGCCAATAAAAGTGCTCTTGAAGGATTTCAAGAGTTTTGTTCATGCCGAAGTGACCAGCCAGACCTCCACCATGTGCTTCTCGGATCAACAATTCTCTAAATGAACTCTTCAGCACACATAATCGATTTCCCTTAAAAAGAAAACCATTTTGGACAGAATATGTACCTTGAATTCCATGTTTGCAATTGTCAATAATAGTAGAGAACTCCGGGTCTTCAGAATATAGTTCTTTCATGGATTGAAAACCAAGAATTCTAGAATCAAGAACAGCAAGCATAGAGTATCTTCTTGATAAAGCATCCGCAACAACATTAGTATGGCCAGGTTTATATTTCAAAAGAAAGAAAAGGATTGAAGAAATTCTACCCATTTGGCATGCCTTGAGTTGAGCTTGCGTTGGCCACTAATAAACTTCAAAGCCTTATGGTCAGAATGAAGTACAAACTGTTTAGGCCTTAAATAGTGACTCCAATGATCAAGAGCTCTCACAATGGCGTAGAACTCCTTATCATAAGTTGAGTAGTTCTTCTTCGAATCGGTCAACTTTTCACTGAAATATGCCAATGGCCTTTGTTCTTGAACAAGAACAGCTCCAATGCCAACTCTACTTGCATCACATTCAACTTCAAATACTCTATCAAAATTAGGAAGGGCAAGAACGGGGGACTCACATAGCTTCAGTTTGATGAGTTCAAAATCGGCATGAGCAGCTCTTGTCCATTCAAAAGAACCCTTCTTCATGCATTCGGTGATAGGGGCCATGATTGTACTGAAGTTCTTCACAAAACGATGATAGAAAGAAGCAAGGCCATGAAAACTCCTTACATCGGTGATGGATTTCGGAACCGGCCAGGTTTTCATTGCATCCACTTTCAATTGATCAACGGAAATTTCATCCTTCGAAACCACATATCCAAGGAATATAATGCTGGAAGAGAAGAACTCATACTTTTATTTGGTAAGTAAATGTAATTGTATTAGTATGAAGTTTGCACAAAGTAGCTTTGTCTACACAAGCCGTAGACTATAGCCTGAGATCTCTTAGAGTAGTCTAGGAGAATGCACCCCACCTCAGAAAGGTGGAATGGACTCATTCCACCAGACTCATCTCCAAGAGAACATAAGCAAAAAAGTAGTCATGACTACACATGTTGTGTAGACTATGACGCCTTACGATATTCAATAAAAATGCAATTCCTAAATGACCTGTGAATACATCACATTGTGAAAACATAGAAACACACAATACAACAATCTCAATCTAGAAAGCATTAACGAATAACAAAATTGAATCTGATAAAGATATCTTTTTCGCTACTTGTTAAATGCTTCAATTCCAAATCCTGCTCCATACATGATCTTGAGTCGCTGAGTATCTCGAGCAATAGGTGAGTATTGTGTGTGTTGTGGCTCTCAAAGATTTTTCTACACCTCTCCCTCCAAATCCACCAAATAGCACATCTGAAAGTAATTTTTGCTAGTTGTGTTAGAAGCCCTTTTCTTGATAAGTTTTGCTGCAGCTGTTCTAGTTCCTGATGCAAGTTTAGCCTTGGTAGTCTATGGATTTCAAACCTCTTCAGAATCTCCTCCCATATCCAATTAGTGTAGTCGCAAGCAAAATAAAGATGATCAATATCTTCTTCCTGTTGCATACAAAGAGAGCATCGGTTAACAATATATATACCTTTTCGTTTCATATTATCCATTATGGGTAGTTTGGCAAGAAGGGCCTGCCATGTGCATAAGGAATGTCTCTGTGAGCCCGGTCTATCCCATGTCCAACTGCTCGGGATCCACTTGTTATTTCTTTGTCTGATTTGATTCCATGCAGATTTAGCACTAAACTTTTCATTGTCATGAAGCCAATTAAGCATATCTGATGAGTTATTCCTAATTGGGAGAGCTGTAATAGTCGGCCAAAGTGATAGCATATCAGGAGAAATAGGATTTGGAAGACACCAAGTGCCGTTAGCAATGAACTCAGAAACCTTCCAATCTTTAGGGGCCCCAAGATCTCTTCGTACTCGATCACCATATAATTGAAATATACATTTTTCATTCACCCAAGGATCATACCACATATTAATTCTGGTCCCAGAAGAGATTGTGTAAGAAATGTGGTTGATTAGCCAGTTTCTTGCCTTCAAAATTCCTTTCCATGCAGCAGAATGATATATTCTTGTTGAAACTTCCCATATTGATTCCTTAGATAGGTACCTAGAAGAAACCCATTGTGACCATAAAGATTTATTTTGCAAAAGATCCCATAATTTTTGTACCAAATAAGCTTTATTCCAATCTCTCAGATTTCGCAGATTCAGCCCCCCCTCATCTTTTGGTCTACAAATGCTATCCCAATTGACCATATGCATTGCCTTTCCATCCGTACCATTCCAGAAAAAGTTCTTCAATAACCGTTCAATATCCTGAAGAAGTCCAACAGGTAGAAGAAATGCATTAGACCAATAAATAGAATAAGAAAACAACACAGATCGGATGAGTTCAAGTCGTCCTGCTTTGGAAAGAAGTCTAATTTTCCAGGAAGAAATTCTATTCTTTACTTTTTGCAGGATAGGCTGACAGTGAATTTTATGAATGCCAGTGGATAAGAGTGGGAGACCCAGATAAGGAACTGGTAGACTTCCCTCGCTAACCCCCAGAGTTTGTATAATAAAGTCTTTATCTTCAACGCAAGAACCCATATAGACTTTACTTTTTGCAAGATTTAGGTGAAGGCCAGAAACCAACCCAAAATCTTTCAGAATAGTAGCCAAATTCTTCACTGAGGTAGCGTCATTACGAAGGAAGATAATAAGATCATCTGCAAATGTTATGTGGGATATATGAATAGAACCAGAATGGGGTACCTTAATGCTACCATCAGAGACTGCCTTTTCTAACATACAGCTGAGTCCTTCCATGACAATTGTAAAAAGATATGGAGAAAGTGGATCTCCTTGTCGGATGCCATTCGTACTCCCAAAGAAGCCAACGGGGGAACCATTGAACAAAACTGAAAATTTTGGAGTTTCCAAGCAGCACTGAATCCAATTAACCCATTGTTGAGGGAAGTTCAAACTGAGGAGCATCTTGTAGAGAAACTGTCTATTAACTGAATCAAATGCTTTTCGTAAGTCAGCTTTAAAACATATTTTCGTCCCTCTTGATTTGGAGTGCAAATCTTTGACCAAGTCGTTAGCAAGAAGAATATTGTGATGTATACTTCTTCCTTTAATGAAAGCAGCCTGAGTATGACTAATGATCTTATGCATAATCATTTGCATTCGATCTGCAAGCAACTTGGAGATGATTTGTAAATAAAGTTGTAAAGAAATGGGCTGTAGTGCTCTAGTGAATCAGCCCCTGCATTCTTAGGAACCAAAGAAATAAAAGTACAATTTATCGCTTTAAGAATATGACCTGAAGAGAAAAAATGCTGACAAGCTTTAATCACATCATTTCCAATGATTGGCCATGCAATTTGATAAAATTCAGCTGGAAATCCATCTGGACCAGGGCTCTTGTGCTTTGGTGACTTGAAGACAACTCGTACAACTTCTTCATCTGTAATTGGTGCATTAAGAATCGTGATGTCATCCGAATCAAGCTTTCTAGTAGGCTCCACATGAACATTATTAGGCTGCTCTGTTTGATTGAGTAAAGAATAAAAAAATTATTCAGTGTGTGCTTTAACTTCATCCAAATTCTCAATAAGCGTACCATCTTGGTCTTTACATTTCCTGATACAGTTAACAGCCCTTCTAGTAGCAATGGCTGTATAGAAAAACTTCGTATTGGAATCCCCTAAAGTAAGCCAATGCTGCCGAGACTTCTGTTTTGCAAAACTTTCTTCCTGCTTTAGGGCCTGCATGAATTGAGATCTAGCTTCTGCCTCTTTGCAAATAAGATTCTCATCAAAGGGCTGAAGATATAGCTCATGTTGCACCGCCATTAGTTTCTTTTTGATTAACTGAACTCGGGTGATAATGTTGCCAAAAGTGTTTATATTCCACTCCTTTAGTGCTACTTTACATGCTTTAAGCTTTTGGCATAAAATGTAAGGAGGTGATCCATGCACATTAACATTCCAAGTAGATATGATAACCTCAAGAAACTGAGGATGGGTACTCCACATGTTAAATAATCTAAATGGTTTCTTGCCTATGGGTATTACTTTGTCTGCATGTATATACATTAAAGAGTGATCAGAAAACAATTGAGATCCATACTCCAGAAGAGAATCAGGGTAAACTGTTAACCATTCGTGATTAATCAGACACCTATCAAGTCGAGCCATTATTTTCCTGTGGGCAGCACCTTGATTATTCCATGAATGCCAGTCACCTACAGATTTCATATCAATCAATGCAGCAATATCTATGTAATCGTTAAAACCTTGAAGCTTGCTCTCTGAAAGTGGTTTACCCCCCACTTTTTCATGTGTGTACCGAACAGTATTGAAGTCACCAAGAACAATCCAAGGCACTGTAAGACAGCCATTTGCAATGTTAATCAGATCATTCCATAGAACTGATGGAAATCATCAATTTAGCAACCATACACCCCGATAGCTAAAGAGCTATGATACATATGGAATGCAAATTGACACCCTCCAACGAATTGAAACAAGGCGGATCGTTCAAGAATGAAGTAAGGGAAACTATTCTAATTACCTATCAATAGAAAATTGATAAAATAACTAGAATAGTACTTTGAATTCCCTTAAGACGCCACAAACTAAAAGTCTGATAAGTCAAAGGAAAAGCAAAGATTTGGTTTGAACGCATACAAGCGAAGAAAAGCCTGATAAGTTCTAAAGTCATGCAAGAACTTAAAACAAAACACTCACCGGTGTTGAAGAATTGTTATACTTCCCAAATTGTCTGTCTTACACTTTGAGAGTCAACCTCATTTATATAGTATGAGGATAGTACAAAGAGAATGAATGCATTAAATAACATTTATATTCCTAATTCATGAATTTTGGTAAACATAGCTGAATGGACTTTTATTCTTCAAGTTGAGGTCTTCAAATTTGTCCTTCTCTCTTTATGATCACGTTGGCCATTTTAGAATCTTCTTGCAATCATAGAATGTTGATTGAGTCTTGACTAGCTTGATCTGGTTCATATCATTCCCCTTTTGAAAAGGATTAGTCCTCGAATCATAGCCTCCATCACCTTGTTTGTACTTGATGATGTATGAAAAAGATTCAATAAACTCCACCCATTTTGCATGCCTACGACTTAGCTTTAAGATTTCCTTGGTCTCTTCGGGGTTATATCTATATGCTGGCCTATTTGGTTTGCTTGCACTTGGAATGAAATCAATTTGATGCTCAATTCCTCTAATTGGTGGCAAACCATTGGGAACTTCTTTGGGAAATATGTCCTCATTTTCCTGCAAAAGATCAACAATAACACTAGGCAAACTTTTGTCAATTTTGTTAGAAGAAATCAAAATGACCTTGTACATAAGTACAAGTAAGGGTTGCCTCATGGTTAAGGCCTCTTTTACATCACTCATTTTGGCATAAATACTCATTTTTCTTTCACTCAAGCCTTCCTTGTTTTCTCTCCCCTTGTGTTTCCCAATACTCTTATTTTTATCACTCATCTCATCTTTTTCTTTTTTCTCTCTTTCTTGCTCCCTCCCAAAAGTTTTGGTTAATGAAGACTCAAGCTCCTCATATTGTTGTCTTATGCATCTGGTCTTCAAGAATTGTCTCGGAGGCAACGGTCCAAGCTGATATTTCTGTCCATCCATGATCAAGGAATAACGGTTCTTGAACCCATCATGTGTTATCCTACGATCATATTGCCATGGTCTCCCCAACAACATGTGAGCAGCATACATAGGTACCACATCACACCAAACTTCATCCTTATATCTACCAATTGAAAAATGAACTAACACTTGCTGATTTACCTTTACTACACCACTATCATTCAACCATTGCAACTTGTAAGGTTTCGGATGTTTGATAGTAGGCAATTTCAGTTTCTCCACAAGCAAGGTACTTGCCACATTGGTACAACTTCCGCTATCAACAATCACATTGCACAACTTATTAGCAATCAAACAATGAGTATGAAACAGATTTTCACGTTGTTCACCATGTTCATCATTTTTACTTTGCAAACTAAGTGTGCGTTAAATAACCAAAATTTCACCTTTAGCATACTCTACGTCACTAGTATCCTCTGGAATGTCATCATCATCCTCTCTTTCACTTTCAGATTCTATATTCCCATCTTTTATAATCATAACTCTCTTATTTGGACATTCACGTGCTATATGTCCATGTCCAAGGCACTTAAAACACTTAATACCTCTACTTTGATTAGGTTGATTCTCACCTTTACCCTTGCTATCTAATTCATTTTTGCCTTTAATTCCATCAATTTTAGGCTTAACAATGGGTATATCATCCTTTTTACTCCAATTCGGTTTCCAAGTAGAAGAAAAACCCGAATAAGGTTTTGAATCATACCTTGTGCCTTTTCTTTTGAGTTGTCTCTCAATCTTCATGGCCATATTCACCATATCCTCAATCTCCACATAATGCTGCAATTCCACAAGATCAGCAATGTTCTTGTTTAATCCACTCAGGAATCGAGCCATTGTAGCCTCACGGTCTTCCTCCACATTAGCCCTTATCATTGCTATCTCCATCTCCTTGTGATATTCATCAACACTCATGGAACCTTGTGTCAAAGTTTGCAGTCGTTGATGCAAATCCCGATAGTAATGACTTGGGACGAATCTCCTCCTCATGATTTGTTTCATCTCCAACCAAGTCTCTACTGGGCCTTTCACTTTCTACGCTGTCTTTACATAATTGATCCCACCAAATTATAGCATAATCACAAAATTCAACAGCAGCTAATTTTACCTTTTTCTCTTCGGAGTAGTTGTGACATTCAAAGATCAGCTCCACTTTTCGTTCCCACTCCAAATAAGTATCTGGATTATTCTTTCCTTGAAAAAAAGGAATTTTCATTTTGATACTGCCTATGTTTCTGTCCACACCATCAAAACGTCGTCTCCTAGTTTGTCTCGTAGGATTAACATCTTGACCAATTAGAGTGACTTGGTCATCATCGAGGTCATCTCCGCCATTATATTCATCGTGGACGAATGTTGGTTGTCTCCTACGTCGTGGTTCACCTTCCAATCTATTAATTGCATCATCATGCCTTTCTAGATGATCTCTTATTTTTTTGTTTGATTAGTTTTTTTTTTTTTGGTAAGTAAATGTAATTGTATTTAGTATGAAGTTTGCACAAAATAGCTTTGTCTACACAAGCCGTAGACTATAGCCTGAGATCTCTTGGAGCAGTCTAGGAGAATGCACCCCACCTCAGAAAGGTGGAATGGACTCACTCCACCAGACTCATCTCCAAGAGAAGATAACAGCCATGACTACACATGTTGTAGACTATGACGCCTTACGATATCAATAAATAACAAAATGTAATAACCAACCATTCCTTAACGAATAACAAAATTGAATCTGGTAAAGATATCTTTTTCTCTACTTGTTAAATGCTTCATTTCCAGATCCTGCTCCATACATGATCTTGAGTCGCTAAGTATCTCGAGCAATATGTGAGTATTGTGCGTGTTGTGGCCCTCAAAGATTCTGCTACACCTCTCCCTCCAAATCCACCAAATAGCACATCTGAAGGTAAGTTTTGCGAGTTGTGTAAGAAGCCCTTTGCTTGAGAAGCTTTGCTGCAGCTGTTTTAGTTCCTGATGCAAGTTTGGCATTGGTAGCCTAGGGAGTTCAAATCTCTTCAGAATCTCCTTCCATATCCAATTAGTGTAGTCGCAAGCAAAATAAAGATGATCAATATCTTCTTCCTGGTGCATACAAAGAGAGCATCGGTTAACAATATATATACCTTTTCGCTTCATATTATCCATTGTCGGTAGTTTGGCAAGAAGGGCCTGCCATGTGCATAAGGAATGTCTCTGTGAGCCCGGTCTATCCCATGTCCAACTGCTCGGGATCCACTTGTTATTTCTTTGTCTGATTTGATTCCATGCAGATGTAGCACTAAATTTTCCATTGTCATGAAGCCAATTAAGCATATCTGATGAGTTATTCCTGATTGGAAGAGCGGTAATAGTCGGCCAAAGTATTAGCATATCAGGAGAAATAGGATTAGGAAGACACCAGGTACCGTTAGCAATGAACTCAGAAACTTTCCAATCTTTAGGGGCCCCAAGATCTCTTCGTACTCGATCACCATATAATTGAAATATGCTTTTTCCATTCACCCAAGGATCATACCACATATTAATTCTGGTCCCAGAAGAGATTGCATAAGAAATGTGATTGATTAACCAGTTTCTTGCCTTCAAAATTCCTTTCCATGCAGCAGAATGATATGTTCTTGTTGAAACTTCCCATATTGATTCCTTAGATAGATATCTAGAAGAAACCCATTGTGACCATAAAGATTTATTTTGCAAAAGATCCCACAATTTCTGTACCAAACAAGCTTTATTCCAATCTCTTAGATTTCGCAGATTCAGCCCCCCCTCATCTTTTGGTCTACAAATGCTATCCCAATTGACCATATGCATTGCCTTTCCATCCGTACCATTCCAGAAAAAGTTCTTCAATAGCCGTTCAATATCCTGAAGAAGTCCAACAGGTAGAAGAAATGCATTAGACCAATAAATAGAATAAGAAAACAACACAGATCGGATGAGTTCAAGTCGTCCTGCTTTGGAAAGAAGTCTAGTTTTCCAGGAGGAAATTCTATTCTTTATTTTTTGCAGGATAGGCTGACAGTGAATTTTATGAATGCCAGTGGATAAGAGTGGGAGACCCAGATAAAGAACTGGTAGACTTCCCTCGCTAACCCCCAGAGTTTGTATAATAAAGTCTTTATCTTCAACGCAAGAACCCATATAGACTTTACTTTTTGCATGATTTAGTTGAAGGCCAGAAACCAAACCAAAATCTTTCAGAATAGTAGCCAAATTCTTCACTGAAGTAGTGTCATTGCGAAGAAAGATAATAAGATCATCTGCAAATGTTATGTGGGATATATTAATAGAACCAGCATGGGGTACCTTAATGCTGCCATCAGAGACTGCCTTTTCTAACATACAGCTGAGTCCTTCCATGACAATTGTAAAAAGATATGGAGAAAGTGGATCTCCTTGTCGGATGCCATTCGTACTCCCAAAGAAGCCAACGGGGGAACCATTGAACAGAACTGAAAATTTTGGAGTTTCAAGCAAAGCATTTGAATCCAATTAACCCATTGTTGAGGGAAGTTCAAACTGAGGAGCATCTTGTAGAGAAACTGTCTATTAACTGAATCAAATGCTTTTCGTAAGTCAGCTTTAAAACATATTTTTGTCCCTCTTGATTTGGAGTGCAAATCTTTGACCAAGTCGTTAGCAAGAAGAATATTGTGATGTATGCTTCTCCCTTTAATGAAAGCAGCCTGAGTAGGACTAATGATCTTATGCATAATCATTTGCATTCGATCTGCAAGCAACTTGGAGATGATCTTGTAAATAAAGTTGCATAAAGAAATGGGCCTATAGTGCTCTAGTGAATCAGCCCCTGCATTCTTAGGAACCAAAGAAATAAAAGTACAATTTATCGCTTTAAGAAGATGACCTGAAGAGAAAAAATGCTGACAAGCTTTGATCACATCATTTCCAATGATCGGCCATGCAATTTGGTAAAATTCAGCTGGAAATCCATCTGGACCAGGGCTTTTGTGCTTTGGTGACTTGAAGACAACTCGTACAACTTCTTCATCTGTAATTGGTGCATTAAGAATCGTGATGTCATCCGAATCAAGCTTTCTAGTAGGCTCCACATGAACATTATTAGGCTGCTCTGTTTGATTGAGTAAAGAATAAAAAAATTGTTCAGTGTGTGCTTTAACTTCATCCAAATTCTCAATAAGCGTACCATCTTGGTCTTTACATTTCCTGATACAGTTAACAGCCCTTCTAGTAGCAATGGCTGTATAGAAAAACTTCGTATTGGAATCCCCTAAAGTAAGCCAATGCTGTCGAGACTTTTGTTTTGCAAAACTTTCTTCCTGCTTTAGGGCCTGCATGAATTGAGACCTAGCTTCTGCCTCTTTGCATATAAGATCCTCGTCAAAGGGCTGAAGATGTAGCTCATGTTGCACCGCCAATAGTTTCTTTTTGATTAGCTGAACCCGGGTGATAATATTGCCAAAAGTGTTTGTATTCCACTCCTTTAGTGCTGCTTTACATGCTTTAAGCTTTTGGCATAAAATGTAAGGCGGAGATCCATGCACATTAACATTCCAAGCTGATCTGATAACCTCAAGGAACTGAGGATGGGTACTCCACATGTTAAAGAATCGAAATGGTTTCTTGCCTCTGGGTATTACTTTGTCTGCATGTACATACATTAAAGAGTGATCAGAGAACAATTGAGATCCATACTCCAGAAGTGAATCAGGGTAAACTGTTAACCATTCGCGATTAATCAGACACCTATCCAGTCGAGCCATTATTTTCCTGTGGGCAGCACCTTGATTACTCCATGAAAGCCAATTCCCTACAGATTTCATATCAATCAATGCAGCGATATCTATGTAATCGTTAAAACCTTGAAGCTTGCTCTCTGAAAGTGGTTTACCCCCCACTTTTTCATGTGTGTACCGAACAGTATTGAAGTCACCAAGAATAATCCAAGGCACTGTAAGACAGCCATTTGCAATGTTAATAAGATCATTCCATAGAATATTTCTTTCCTGCATACTGTTAGAAGCATATACACCAGTAATATGGAATTGACAACTATTCCTTTTATCCTCGGCTTTAAGGTGGATGAATTGTTCTGTTGCAGAAATAAAGCAAGCACTAACAGAGTTCGGATGCCATAATACCCATATTCTACCATAAATATCACCGGTATCGTTGGTAAAAAGTTCTGCCTCTGGCCATATTAAATCTTTTTGAACACAAATCCGAGATGGTTTAATTTTTGTTTCCACAAGAATAACAATATCACAAGCATCAGACTTGATTGTTCTATTAAGCTCCCGACATTTTTCAAATTTATTCAGTCCACGAACATTCCAACAAAGTATCTTCATCAGAATCAAAACAGGTTGGAAAGAAAATAAAGGACTCTTCCTAGGTAGACGGAAGTATGTGCAACTTACCAATACCATCCTTCTTCTTATCCTTAGGTTTTGCAATGTCCTCCGCATAATATCCTTACCTTTTAAACCTTTATTTCTTTTATCCACTTCATCCACAGCTTGCAAATGCTTAAACTTCGAAATACCCAAAATATCCAGATTGGCAGTGTTTGTTGAAGGTTGTTGAGGCTGAATATCCTGACTGGCGAGGTTTGTTGGGATTGGTTGAGATACAATATCCTGGTTAGCACGATGAGTGGGACGTGGGATCCCGTTGCATTTTGTAGTTCCTGTCGATGTAGGAAGAGCGAAGCTTTCTCGTTCTCCTGTGCATGGGTAACTTGAGAAACTGTTGTTGTGATAGACTCTGATATATTAGGAAGAGGTAAAGTTTCTGATTTGTCTTTCTGATCATTATGCTGCCCAAGTGAGTCAGAATGCTCGCTCGTCTTCACCAGCACTACTGCCCCTGAAGGAGACTCGCTTTGTTCGTCAGTAGTCATAATAGTATCAACTCGTCGGCCTGAGATGATTGGCGTTGTCATGTAAACTGAGTAATCAGTTTTTGAGTTTGCTGACAAGCTCCATGTGCATGACCGAATGAGTAGCAAATCTTACAACGCTGTGGCTTCCAAGAATATGAAACATGCACCTTACGGGTGGTCCCATCAAGATCACGATAAAAACCTCATCTGGAAGATCACCATCAGAAGAAACCATTACACATGCTCGTGCATAAGCCAATCTAAATGCTTGCATTCTTTGTTGCTTTGTCAATATACAATGGCTGTCCCAAGGTACTACATAACTTAGCAATAAAACGTCGACTCCAAAGATGCAAGGGAAGACCATGAAAGGATACCCATAAAGGAATAGATCAGAAGTTTGTCTAACTCCAAACGGACATCGGAGACCAACGCCGTAGAATCATCGGATGGCGCGAATAGTCCAAAACCCTTCAATAATTCGTTGCAAATCCTCTTCAGAATAGAGTTTGCATACAAAAAAACCATTCTCTAGCATATGCAGATCAAATGCCGATGTTCCCCATCGAGTCTTGATGAAAGAGGATAACGGAAAGTATGATGTCTTTAAACCGACCACATAACCAACAAGCGCCATGGACCATGTCTTAATCAGCTCTTCAGAATCAACAGTCTCGTACACAGCAATCTTCTGATCAGCCTGGGTTTCTGGAGCAAAGAAATCCAAGCTAAGATCCGAACTTCCAACTGGAGCCTTGAAGAGGCTTGTCCAAGGTCGAGGATCTCGAGAAATGAGAGTAGGAGGTCGCGATCTAGAGTGCGACCTACCTCTATTTTGCGTCATCAAAGAACCATCTCGTCGGGAAGAAGCAACTTGAGAAGGAAGCCTCATCTTCGGATCAATCCTGTTGCCACCATCACCAGCCATTCTCGAGTTGCGCGCTGCCCCAACAAGAGGAGGGCAGAACAGGGGCTACCCAGCAGCCGCCGCCTGGCGGAGGACAGCAGAGAGGTAGCAGCGATCGTCGCCTCCTCTGTTCTTCTTCGCAGCAGCAGAGACAAGGGAGGGAGCGCAGCACCTCCCTTTCTTGCTCGCCGTGTGCAGAACAGGGACGCCGCCGCTGCTGCCCAACAGCTCTCCGATGCCCTAGGGAGAACGGATTTGCAGAACGGATTTGCAGCAGCACCCTCGCAGAAGCGAAGCAATCCAGCCACGCCCCTTTACCCTTCCTTTCCGCAGCGCTGGCAGCAGGGAGGCGAGGGCGCAGCCTCTCCTCTGTTCTCCTGCGTGCAGCAGCAGAGAGGCGAGGGAGGGAGCAAGCCCTCCTCTGTTCCCCTACTCCTGCACACCAAGATCGCAGCCTCTTCTCACCCTAGAGAGAGAAGAGAAACGCCTGGCACAGATGTGCGTGCGCAGATCCTTCTCCTATCCCCCTTCTCTTCCAGAAAGAGCGAGGAGAGGGAGGCGTGCCCTAGGTTGCCGCCCGCCCGAAGCCTGGTCACAGTGAGCCCACCGCCACCGCCGTCACCGCAGCACCAGGCTGCGGATCCTGTGATGCAGCCTTCCTGCTCTCCGTGCGCAAACCAGCAGCCGTCGCCTTTTCTTGCCCTAGCCGTCTCCGTGGCTTCTCTTTCCCCAAACGCATTTGCACGTGGAGGAAGGGAAGAACCACCACCCAAGGGAGAAAGAAGCAGATCCACAGCGTCCTGCAGCCACCGCCTCTTTTCTCCCTAGAGAGAGAAGAGAATCGCCTAGAGAGAGAAACTCTCGCCTAGAGAGAGAAACTCTGGTTACAACTTACTCTGGTTACCTTCTAGATGATCTCTTACATCTCCTATCACTTTGAACATACATTCAAATTGTTGTTGCATTGCTTGAAGCAAAAGATCATTAGATGAAGAACTCGCTTCTTTTTCTTTAGACATGTTTGCAACCTGAAAAACAAAGTTAGAATAGCCTCACCAACACTCTCTCACGTGTTTCACTCAAGATTTGATTCACTCCACTCGTGTTTTCACACAATGTTTGGCTTTTCTCGATATTGATCTCACCACTCTTGCCTTTTACCTCTTGTTTTGTTCTTTGAGTTCTTAGATTAACTAAAAAAACTTAAACAAACAATTCAGATTGTGGCAATTCAAGGGTATTGAAATTGGACATAAAAGCAAAAAAAAATGTAAGCCAAATTTATAGGAGTGTATGATGCACTTCAATCATAAGCAAAGATTTGAATTCAAGTATTTTTGGAATGAAAATAATTCCAAACCTGAAACAAGAATTCAAAATAATGAAGAAAGAATTCTGCAATTTGCACGAAGTCCCTGAATTCACAATTTTTTTTTTAAATTTCGATCTCTTTCTTTCTTTCCTTTTTTTTTAACCTTTGATCTTCTCCTCTCTTTTTTTTTTTGATCTTGCTTTCCTCTCTTTTTTTTACTTTTGATTTTCTCTCTCTCGTTTTTTTTTTAACTTTCTGTTTCTCTTTCTTTTTTTGACGATAAAGTGAGGGGAAAAAAATGAAAAACAAACAGTGATAGCACAAGAAACACAGCAATAAGAAGAAAGGAAGAATAGCAATTATGGATATCGTGATAAGAGAACAGCGAAAAGTTAAAAGATAACAAATAAATGGATAAGCAAACCTCAAACTTGAGCCATGCTCTGATACCAAATGATGGAAATCATCAATTTAGCAACCATACACCCCGATAGCTAAAGAGCTATGATACATATGGAATGCAAATTGACACCCTCCAACGAATTGAAAAACAAGGCGGATCGTTCAAGAATGAAGTAAGGGAAACTATTCTAATTACCTATCAATAGAAAATTGATAAAATAACTAGAATAGTACTTTGAATTCCTTAAGACGCCACAAACTAAAAAGTCTGATAAGTCAAAGGAAAAGCAAAGATTTGGTTTGAACGCCACAAGCAGAAAAGCCTGATAAGTTCTAAAGTTCATGCAAGAACTTAAAAACAAAACACTCACCGGTGTTGAAGAATTGTTATACTTCCCAAATTGTCTGTCTTACACTGAGAGTCAACCTCATTTATATAGTATGAGGATAGTACAAAGAGAATGAATGCATTAAATAACATTTATATTCCTAATTCATGAATTTTGGTAAACATAGCTGAATGGACTTTTATTCTTCAAGTTGAGGTCTTCAAATTTGTCCTTCTCTCTTTATGATCACGTTGGCCATTTTAGAATCTTCTTGCAATCATAGAATGTTGATTGAGTCTTGACTAGCTTGATCTGGTTCATATCAAGAACATTTATTTCCTGCATACTGTTAGAAGCATATACACCAGTAATATGGAATTGACAACCATTCCTTTTATCCTCGGCTTTAAGGTGGATGAATTGTTCTGTAGCAGAAATAAAGCAAACACTAACAGAGTTCGGATGCCATAATACCCATATTCTACCATAAGTGTCACAAGTATCGTTGGTAAAAAGTTCTGCCTCTGGCCATATTAAATCTTTTTGAACACAAACCCGAGATTGTTTAATTTTTGTTTCCACAAGAATAACAATATCACAAGCATCAGACTTGATTATTCTATTAAGCTCTCGACATTTCTCAAATTTATTCAGCCCACGAACATTCCAACAAAGTATCTTCATCAGAAACAAAACAGATTGGAAAGGAAATAAATGACTCTTCCTAGGTAGACGGAAGTATATGCAACTTACCAGTTCCATCCTTTTTCTTATCCTTGGGTTTTGCAATGTCCTCCCGCATAATATCCTTACCTTTTAAAGCTTTATTTCTATTTTTATCCACTTCATCCACAGCTTGCAAATGCTTAAACTTTGAAATACCCAAAATATCTAGGTTGGCAGTGTTTGTTGAAGATTGTTGAGGCTGAATATCCTGACTGGCGAAGTTTGTTGGGATTACAATATCCTGGTTAGCACGATGAGTAGGACGTGGGATCCCCGTTGCGGTAGTTCCTGTCGATGTAGGAAGAGACAAAGGTTTCTCGTTCTCCTGTGCATGGGTAACCTGAGAAACTGTTGTTGTGATGATCGATATATTAGGAAGAGGTAAAGTTCCCGATTTATCTTCTCGATCATAAATGCTGCCCAAGTGAGTCGAATGCTCGCTTGTCTGCACTCAACACACCACCCCTGAAGGAGACTCACCTTGTTTATCAGTAGTCATAATAGTACTATCAACCCCTTGCTGAGATGATTGGCGTTGGCGGTAAACCTGAGTGATTGATTTCTGAGTTTGCTGACAAGCCCCATGTGCATGACCAAAAGAGTTGCAAATCTTACAACGCTGTGGTATCCAAGAATATGAAACATGCACCTTACGGGTTGTCATATCTAGATCACGATAAAAAACCTCATTTGGAATATCATCATCAGAAGAAACCATTACACATGCTCGTGCAAAAGCCAATCTCGTTTGTGCTGCTGTTGCTTTGTCAATATACAATGGCTGTCCCAAGGTACTACATAACTTAGCAATAAAACGACGACTCCAAAGATGCAAGGGGAGACCATGAAAAGATACCCATAAAGGAATAGATTGTAGACTGTCTAACTCCAAACGGACATCAGGAGACCAACGTCGTAGAATCATCGGATGACCGCGAATAGTCCAAAACCCTTCAAGAATTCGTTGCAAATCCTCTTCAGAATAGAGTTTGCATACAAAAAAACCATTCTCTAGCATATGCAGATCAAATGCCGATATTCCCCATCGAGTCTTGATGAATGAGGATAACGGAAAATATGATGTCTTTAAACCAACCACATAACCAACAAGCGCCATGGACCATGTCTTAATCAGCTCTTCAGAATCAACAGTCTCGTACACAGCAATCTTCTGATCAGCCTGGGTTTCTGGAGCAAAGAAATCCAAGCTAAGATCCGAGCTTCCAACCGGGGCCTTGAAGAGGCTTGTCCAAGGTCGAGGATCTCGAGAAATGAGAGTAGGAGGCCGCGATCTAGAGTGCGACCGACCTCTATGCTGCGACATCAAAGAACCATCTCGTCGGGAAGAAGAAGCAACTTGGGAAGGAAGCCTCATCTTCGGATCGACCCTGCTGCCACCTTCGCCAGCCATTCGCGCTGCCCCAACAAGAGGAGGGCAGAACAGGGGCTGCCCAGCAGCCGCCACCTGGCGGAGGACAGCAGAGAGGGAGCAGCAATCGCCTCCTCTGTTCTTCTGCAGGATGCAAGGGAGGGAGCGCAGCAGCGAGCCACACCTCCCTTTCTTGCTCGCTGTGCAGAACAGGGACGCTGCCGCCGCTGCCCAAAGCTATCCGATGCCCTAGGGAGAAGAAGCAGCGTGATTCCCTCCGCAGGTGGAACCCTCTGTTCGCAGATCTGCCGCCAGCAATCCGATCAACCGCCGCCGCCCAGTCGCCCCGATCGCAGCTCCTCCGCGTGAGGAGCGATGGGCGAAGGGCAGAGGACAGCAGCAATCAACTGCTGCAGCAGCACCCTCGCTCAGCCTGCGCTTGCCCGTCGCCGCTTCTCTGTTCCAGAAGAGGAACAAAGGGGGCGGAGCAGAGGCTCGGTCGTTGCAGCAGCGAGCCCCAATCGTTCCGTGCCAAGGGCTGGAAGACAGCCCCCGCCGTCGCCCAGTCACGTCGCCCAGAGAAGCAGCCTTCTCCTCTCTGTTCGTGCGCAAGGGGGCGAAGCAGAGGGTGGAGAGCGATTCTGCCGCTAGCCGCACCTCTTCCCCCCCTCTCGACGGATCTGCAGCCCAAGGAGCAGCAGAAGAGGCGAGGGATGGAGCGCAGGGAGCTCGCCGCCCAACAGCCGCCCTCCGAACCTGCTCTCCGTGTGCAGCTCGCCCAAGCGACGCCCTCCTATCCCCCTTCTCTTCCAGAAGAGGAGCAAAGGCGTCTCCTCTGTTCCAGGAAGAAACAGAGAGAGGAGAGGGAGGCGTGCCCTAGATTGCCACCCGCCCGAAGTCTGGTCACGGCGAGCCCACCGCCGCCGTCACCCAGCCCTCGCAGCACCACCCCACTGATTGCAGAAGCGACGCCCTCCTTCTCCGCAGAGCAACGATGCCCTGCAGAGGCTGCAAATCCTGTGATGCAGCCTTCCTGCTCTAGAACAGGGGAGACGTCACCTTTTCTTGCCCTAGTCGTCTCCGTAGCTTCACTTTCCCCCAACGCGTTTGCACGTGGAGGAAGGGAAAAACCACCACCCAAGGGAGAAGAAGCAGAGCCACAACGTCCTGCAGCCACCGCCTCTTTTCTCCCTAGAGAGAGAAGAGAATCGCCTAGAGAGAGAAACTCTCGCCTAGAGAGAGAAACTCTCGCCTAGAGAGAGAAAGTCCAAACTCTCGCCTCTTATGTAGAATGCTTAGAACTCACACTTCTCCATTTTGGCATAAAGCTTCTGTTCTCTCAAGGCGTTAAAGACCTGTTTCAAATGAGAAATATGCTCCTCCTCGCTTTGACTATAAACAAGGATATCGTCAAAGTATACAACAACAAATCGACCAATGAAGGAACGAAGAACCTCGTTCATAAGCCTCATGAATGTACTTGGAGCATTAGAAAGTCCGAATGGCATAACCAACCATTCATATAAACCTCCCTTAGTCTTGAAAGCTGTTTTCCACTCATCTCCTTTCTGCATTCGGATCTGGTGATAGCCACTTCGTAAATCTATCTTTGAAAACACAGTAGAACCATATAATTCATCAAGCATATCATCAAGTCTAGGTATAGGATACCTGTACTTAATAGTGATGTTGTTGATGGCTCGGCTATCGACACACATTCTGAATGTTCCATCCTTTTTTGGTACGAGAAGAGCCGGAACAGAACATGGGCTCATACTTTCTTGAACATATCCCTTGTCAATAAGTTCATTGACTTGTGATGGAAATCATCAATTTAGCAATCATACACCCCGATAGCTAAAGAGCTATAATACATATGGAATGCAAATTGACACCCTCCAACGAATTGAAAACAAGGCGGATCGTTCAAGAATGAAGTAAGGGAAACTATTCTAATTACCTATCAATAGAAAATTGATAAAATAACTAGAATAGCACTTTGAATTCCCTTAAGACGCCACAAACTAATAAGTCTGATAAGTCAAAGGAAAAGCAAAGATTTGGGTTGAACGCCACAAGCAGAAAAGCTTGATAAGTTCTAAAGTTCATGCAAGAACTTAAAAACAAAACACTCACCAGTGTTGAAGAATTGTTATACTTCCCAATTGTCTGTCTTACAAAGAGAGTCAACCTCATTTATATAGTATGAGGATAGTACAAAGGGAATGAATGCATTAAATAACATTCATATTCCTAATTCATGAATTTTGGTAAACATGGCTGAATGGATTTTTATTCTTCAAGATGAGGTCTTCAAATTTGTCCTTCTCTCTTCATGATCATATTGACCATTTTAGGCTCTTCTTGCAACCATAGAATCTTGATTGTGTCTTGACTAGCTTTGATCTGTTTCATATCATTCCCCCTTTCCTGGAAAAGATTCGTCCTCGAATCATAGCCTCCATCACCTTGTTTGTACTTAATGATGTATGGAAGAGATTCAATAAACTCCGCCCATTTTGCATGCCTATGACTTAGCTTTAGGATTTCCTTGGTCTCTTCGGGTTACATCTATATGCTGGCCTATTGGTATGCTTGCTTGCACCTGGAATGGAATCAATTTGATGCTCAATTCTTCTAATTGGTGGCAAACCATTGGGAACTTCTTCGGGAAAGATATCCTCATTTTCCTGCAAAAGATCAACAATAACACTAGGCAAACTTTTGTCAATTTTGTTAGAAGAAATCAAAATATCCTTGTACATAAGTACAAGTAAGGGCTGCCTCATGGTTAAGGCTTCTTTTACATCACTCATTTTGGCATAAACACTCGTTTTTCTTTCACTCAAGCCTTCCTTGTTTTCTCTCCCCTTGTGTTTCCCAATACTCTTATTTTTATCACTTATCTCATCTTTTTCTTTTTTCTTTCTTTCTTGCTCCCTCCCAAAAGTTTTGGTTAATGAAGACTCAAGCTTCTCATATTGTTGTTTTATGCGCATCTGGTCTTCAAGAATTATCTTCGGAGGCAACGGTCCAAGATGATATTTTTGTCCATCCATGATCAAGGAATAACGATTCTTGAACCCATCATGTGTTAACCCTATGATCATATTGCCATGGTCTCCCCAACAACATGTGACCAGCATACATAGGTACCACATTACACCAAACTTCATCCTTATATCTACCAATTGAAAAATGAACTAACACTTGCTGATTTACCTTTACTACACCACTATCATTCAACCATTGCAACTTGTAAGGTTTGGGATGTTTGATAGTAGGCAATTTCAGTTTCTCCACGAGCAAGGTACTTGCCATATTGGTACAACTTCCGCTATCAACAATCATATTGCACAACTTGTTAGCAATCAAACAATGAGTATGAAACAGATTTTCACGTTGATCACCATGTTCATCATTTTTACTTTGCAAACTAAGTATGCGTTGAATAACCAAAATTTCACCTTTAACATACTCTACGTCACTAGTATCCTCTGGAATGTCATCATTATCCTCTCTTTCGCTTTCAGATTCTATATTCCCATCTCTTATAATCATAACTCTCTTATTAGGACATTCATGTGCTATATGTCCATGGCCAAGGCACTTAAAACACTTAATACCTCTACTTTGATTAGGTTGATTCTCACTTTTACCCTTGCTGCCTAATTCATTTTTGCCTTTAATTCCATCAATTTTAGGCTTAACAATGGGTATATCATCCTTTTTACTCCAATTCGGTTTCCAAGAAGAAGAAAAACCCGAATAAGGTTTTGAATCATACCTTGTGCCTTTTCTTTTGAGTTGTCTCTCAATCTTCATGGCCATATTCACCATATCCTCAATCTCCACATAATGCTGCAATTCCACAAGATCAGCAATGTTCTTGTTTAATCCACTCAGGAAACGAGCCATTGTAGCCTCACGGTCTTCCTCCACATTATCCCTTATCATGGCTATCTCCATCTCCTTGTGATATTCATCAACACTCATGGAATCTTGTGTCAAAGTTTGCAGTCGTTGATGCAAATCCCGATAGTAATGACTTGGGACGAATCTCCTCCTCATGATTTGTTTCATCTCCAACCATGTCTCTATGGGCCTTTCACCATTTCTACGCCTGTCTTTACATAATTGATCCCACCAAATTATAGCATAATCACAAAATTCAACAGCAGCTAATTTTACCTTTTTCTCTTCGGAGTAATTGTGACATTCAAAGATCAGCTCCACTTTTCGTTCCCACTCCAAATAAGTATCTGGATTATTCTTTCCTTGAAAAGAAGGAATTTTCATTTTGATACTGCCTATGTTTCTGTCCATACCATCAAAACGTTCTCTCCTAGTTTGTCTCCTAGAATTAACATCTTGACCAATTAGAGTGACTTGGTCATCGTCGATGTCATCTCTACCATCATATTCATCATGGATGAAGGCTGGTTGTCTCCTCCGCCGTGGTTCATCTTGCAATCTATTAATTGCATCATCATGCCTTTCTAGATGATCTCTTACATCTCCTATCACTTTGAACATTCGTTCAAATTGTGTGTTGTTGTATTGTGTGTTTCTATGTTTCCACAATGTGATGTATTCACAGGTCATTTAGGAATTGCATTTTTATTGAATATCGTAAGGCGTCATAGTCTACAACATGTGTAGTCATGACTACTTTTTTGCTTATGTTCTCTTGGAGATGAGTCTGGTGGAATGAGTCCATTCCACCTTTCTGAGGTGGGGTGCATTCTCCTAGACTGCTCTAAGAGATCTCAGGCTATAGTCTACGGCTTGTGTAGACAAAGCTACTTTGTGCAAACTTCATACTAATACAATTACATTTACTTACAAAAAAAAAAAACATTCGTTCAAATTGTTGTTGCATTGCTTGAAGCAAAATATCATTTGATGAAGAACTCGCTTCTTTATCTTTAGACATATTTGCAAATCTGAAAGACAAAGTTAGAATAGCCTCACCAACACTCTCTCACGTGCTTTACTCAAGATTTGATTCACTCCACTCGTGTTTTCACACAATGTTTGGCTTTTCTCGATATTGATCTCGCCACTCTTGTCTTTTATCTCTCTTGTTTTGTTCTTTGAGTTCTTAGATTAACTAAAAAACTTAAACAAACAATTCAGATTGTGGCAAATTCAAGGGTATTGAAATTGGACATAAAAGCAAAAAAAATGTAAGCCAAATTTATAGGAGTGTATGATGATGCACTTCAATCATAAGCAAAGATTTGAATTCAAGTATTTTTGGAATGAAAAAAATTCCAAACCTGAAACAAGAATTCAAAATAATGAAGAAAGAATTCTGCAATTTGCACGAAGTCCCTGAATTCACAATTTTTTTTTTAAATTTCGATCTCTTTCTTTCTTTCCTTTTTTTTTTACCTTTGATCTTCTCCTCTCTTTTTTTTTTCTTTGATCTTGCTTTCCTCTCTTTTTTTTTACTTTTGATTTTCTCTCTCTCTTTTTTTTTAAACTTTCTGTTTCTCTTTCTTTTTTTGACGATAAAGTGAGGAGAAAAAATGAAAAACAAACAGTGATAGCACAAGAAACACAACAATAAGAAGAAAGGAAGAATAGCAATTATGGATATCGTGATAAGAGAACAGGGAAAAGTTTTTTTTTTTTTTGGTAAGTAAATGTAATTGTATTTAGTATAAAGTTTGCACAAAGTAGCTTTGTCTACACAAGCCGTAGACTATAGCCTGAGATCTCTTAGAAGTCTAGGAGAATGCACCCCACCTCGAGAAAGGTGGAATGGACTCATTCCACACGGACTAATCTCCAAGAGAACATAGCAAAAAAAAAGTAGTCATGACTACACATGTTGTAGACTATGACGCCTTACGATATTCAATAAATAGCAAATAACCAACCATTCCTAAACGACTGTGAATACATCACATTGTGGAAACATAGAAATACAAAATACAAAGCAATCTCGATCTAAAAGCATTAACGAATAACAAAATTGAATCTGATAAAGATATCTTTTTCACTACTTGTTAAATGCTTCATTTCCAGATTCTGCTCCATACATGATCTTGAGTCGCTAAGTATCTCGAGCAATAGGTGAGTATTATGTGTGTTGAGGCCCTCAAAGATTCTTACATCTCTCCTCCAAATCCACCAAATAGCACATCTGAAGGTAATTTTTGCTAGTTGTGTAAGAAGCCCTTTCCTTGAGAAGCTTTCTTTGCAACTTTGTTCTAGTTCCTGATGCAAGTTTGGCCTTGGTAGCCTATGGAGTTCAAATCTCTTCAGAATCTCCACCCATATCCAATTAGTGTAGTCGCAAGCAAAATAAAGATGATCAATATCTTCTTCCTGTTGCATACAAAAAGAGCATCGGTTAACAATATATATACCTTTTCGCTTCATATTATCCATAGTTGGTAGTTTGGCAAGAAGGGCCTGCCATGTGCATAAGGAATGTCTCTGTGAGCCCGGTCTATCCCATGTCCAACTGCTTGGGATCCACTTGTTGTCTCTTTGTCTGATTTGATTCCATGCAGATGTAGCACTAAATTTTCCATTGTCATGAAGCCAATTAAGCATATCTGAGGAGTTGTTCTTGATTGGAAGAGTTGTAATAATCGGCCAAAGTGATAGCATATCAGGAGAAACAGGACTAGGAAGACACCAGGTGCCGTTAACAATGAACTCAGAAACCGTCCAATCTTTAGAGGCCCCAAGATCTCTTCGTACTCTATCGCCATACAATTGAAATATACTCTTTCCATTCACCCAAGGATCATACCACATATTAATTCTCGTTCCAGAAGAGATTGTATAAGAAATATGTTTGGTCAGCCAATTTCTTGCCGTCAAAATTCCTTTCCAAGCAGCAGAATGATATGTTTTTGCTGAAACTTCCCAGATTGATTCCTTTGATAGGTACCTAGCAGAAGCCCATTGTGACCATAAAGATTTGTTTTGCAAAAGATCCCACAATTTTTGTACCAAACAAGCTTTATTCCAGTCTCTCAGATTTCGCAGATTCAGTCCCCCCTCATCCTTCGGCCTGCAGATATTATCCCAATTTACCATATGCATTGCCTTACCATCCGTACCATTCCAGAAAAAGTTTTTCAACAGCCGTTCAATATCCTGAAGAAGTCCAACAGGTAGAAGAAATGCATTAGACCAATAAATAGAGTAAGAGAACAGCACAGATCGGATGAGTTCAAGTCGTCCTGCTTTAGAAAGGAGTCTAGTTTTCCAAGAGAAAATTCTATTCTTTATTTTTTCCAGGATAGGCTGACAGTGGGTTTTGTGAATGCCAGTGGAAATAAGTGGGAGACCTAGATAAGAAACTGGCAGACATCCCTCGCTAACCCCCAAAGTTTGTATAATAAAGTCTTTATCTTCGATGCAAGGACCCATATAGACTTCTTTGCATGATTTAGCTGAAGGCCAGAAAATAAACCAAAGTCTTTCAGAATAGTAGCCAAATTCCTCACTGAAGTAATGTCATTGCGAAGAAATATAATAAGATCATCTGCAAATGTTATATGGGATATATGAATAGAACCAGCTTGGGGTACCTTAATGCTATCATCAAAGATTGCCTTTTCTAACATACAACTGAGTCCTTCCATGACAATTGTAAAAAGATATGGAGAAAGTGGGTCTCCTTATCGGATGCCATTCGTACTCCCAAAGAAGCCAATGGGTGAACCATTGAAAAGAATCGAAAATTTTGGAGTTTCTAAGCAGCACTGAATCCAATTAACCCATTGTTGAGGGAAGTTCATACTGAGGAGCATCTTGTAGAGAAAGTGTCTATTAACTGAATCAAATGCTTTTCGTAAGTCAGCTTTAAAACATATTTTTGTCCCTCTTGATTTGGAGTGCAGATCTTTGACCAAGTCGTTAGCCAGAAGAATATTGTGATGTATACTTCTTCCTTTAATGAAAGCAGCCTGTGCAGGACTAATGATCTTCTGTATAATCATTTGCATTCGATCTGCAAGCAACTTGGATATAATCTTGTAAATAAAGTTGCATAATGAAATGGGCCTGTAGTGCTCTAGGGAATCAGCCCCTGCATTCTTAGGAACTAAAGAAATAAAAGTACAATTTATCTCTTTAAGAAGATGACCAGAAGAGAAAAAATGCTGACAAGCTTTAATCACGTCATTTCCAATAATCGGCCATGCTATTTGGTAAAATTCAGCTGGAAACCCATCCGGACCAGGACTTTTGTGCTTCGGTGACTTAAAGACAACTCTAACAATTTCTTCATCTGTAATTGGGGCATTGAGAATCGTGATATCATCCGAATCAAGCTTTCTAGTAGGCTCCACATGAATATTATTAGGCTGCTCTGTTTGATTAAGTAAAGCATAAAAAAATTGTTCAGTGTGGGCTTTAACCTCATCCAAATTCTCAATAAGTGTACCATCTTGGTCTTTACATTTCCTGATACAGTTAACAGCCCGTCTAGTAGCAATGGCTGTATAGAAAAACTTCGTATTGGAATCCCCTAGAGTAAGCCAATGCTGTCTAGACTTCTGTTTTGCAAAACTTTCTTCTTGCTTTAAAGCCTGCATGAATTGATACCTAGCTTCTGCCTCTTTGCAAATAAGATTCTCGTCAAAGGGTTGAAGATGTAGCTCATGTTGCACCGCCATTAGTTCCTTTCTGCTTAACTGGACCCGTGTGGTAATATTGCCAAAGGTGTTTGTATTCCACTCCTTTAGTGCTGCTTTACAGGCTTTAAGCTTTTGACATAAGATGTAAGGGGGGGAACCATACACATTAACATTCAAGCTGATCGATAACCTCGAGGGCGAGGATGGGTACTCCACATATGAAAGAATCTAAATGGTTTCTTGCCTCTGGGTATTACTTTGTCTGCATGTATATACATTGAAGAATGATCAGAAAACAATTGAGCACCATACTCCAGAAGTGAATTAGGGTAAACTGTTAACCATTCTCGATTAATCAGACACCTATCGAGTCGAGCCATTATTTTCCTGTGAGCAGCACCTTGATTATTCCATGAAAGCCAATCCCCTACAGATTTCATATCAATCAAAGCAGCAATATCTATGTAATCATTGAATCCTTGAAGCTTGCTCTCTGGAATTGTTTTACCCCCCACATTTTCATGTGTGTACCGAACAGTATTGAAGTCACCAAGAACAATCCATGGCACTGTAAGACAGCCATTTGCAACGTTAATCAAATCAGTCCATAGACCGTTTCTTTCCTGCAAACTATTAGAAGCATATACACCAGTAATATAGAATTGACAACCATTCTATTTATCCTCAGCCTTAAGGTGGATAAATTGTTCTGTAGCAGAAATAAAACAAGCACTAACAAAGTTCGGATGCCATAATACCCATATTCTACCATAAGTATCACAAGTATCGTTGGTAAGAAGTTCTGCCTCTGGCCATATTAAATTCCTTTGAACACGAACCCGAGATGGTTTAATTTTTATTTCCACAAGAATAACAATATCACAAGCAGCAGACCTGATTACTCTATTGAGCTCCGACATTTCTCAGTTTATTAAGTCCACGAACATTCCAACAGATAATCTTCATAAAAAAGAAAACATATGGGAAATGGAGTAATTCTTCCTAAGTAGAGGGAAGAATGTGTGACTTAGGAAGGATATCCTTTTTCTTCTCCTTAGGTTTGACATTTTCCTCCCGCACTATATCCTTACCTTTCAAGCCTTTATTTCTATATTTTTCGACTTCATCCACAGCTTGCAAGTGTTTAAATTTTAATGTACCTTGAGCATCCGGGATAGCTGTGTTCAAAATGTCTTGATTGGTAGGGACATGAGCTGGTTGGGACACTATATCCTGGTTAGTACGATGAGTAGAACGTGGAATCCCTGTTGTAGTAGTCACTGGCAATATATGAAGAGATGAAGTTTCCAACTTCTCCTTCTCCTGTTCGCAAGGACCATGAGAAACTGCTTTTGTAGAAGGCTCCGATATAATAGGAAGAGTTAAAGCTCTGATTTATCCCCTGCCCTGGTGTCTTTGCCCAAGTGAGTCGAATGCTCACTCATCGTTACTATCTCAACTGCCACTGAAGGAGACTCGCTTTGTTCAATAATAGCAGTATCGACCCTATGTTGAGGTGTTTGACGTTGCCGATAAACCTGAGTAATTTGCTTCGAATTTTTGCTGACAAGCTCCATGTGCATGACCAAAAGAAGAGCAAATATTACATCGTTGTGGTTTCCAGGAATATGAAACATGTACCTTACGGGTGGTACCATCTAAATCACGATAAAAAATCTCATTAGGAAGATCACCATCAGAAGAAATCATAACACATGCTCGTGCAAAAGCCAATCAATGCTGCTGTTGCCTTGTCGATATACAATGGCTGTCCTAGGGTGCTGCATAACTTAGCAATAAAACGTCTACTCCAAAGATGTAATGGAAGACCATGAAAAGATACCCATAAGGGAATAGATTGTAGGCTGTCTAACTCCAAACGAACATCAGGGGACCAGCGTCGTAATATAATCGGATGGCTGCGAATAGTCCAAAACCCTTCAAGAATCCGTTGCAAATCCTCTTCAGAATAGAGTTTGCATACAAAAAAACCATTCTCCAGCATATGAAGATCGAATGCCGATATTCCCCATCGAGTTTTGATGAATGAAGATAATGGAAAGTAGGACGTCTTTAGACCGACCACATATCCAACAAGCGCCCTGGACCATGTCTCAATCAGCTCTGCAGAATCAGCAGTCTCATACACAGCAATCTTCTGGTCTGCCTGAGTTTCTGGAGCAAAGAAATCTAGGCTAAGATCCGGACTTCCAACCGGAGCCTTGAAGAGGCTAGTCCAAGGTCGAGGATCTTTAGAAATAAGAGCAGGAGGCCGCGATCTAGAACGCGACCTACCTCTATGCTGCATCATCGAAGAAGCGTCTCGTCGGGATGAAGATAGCAAAGGTTGAGACGTAAGGACAGGGAACTTCGTCGTCGGAATAGGGACCATCGCTGCCCGGTAGCTGCGTTCCTATGGACCTGCCGCAGCAGCCCCAAAAAACTGCTGCCGCAGCCCCAACAGAAGCAGCAGCTGCAGGCAGAAGCCAGAAACCCTGCAGCCGTCGCCCCTTTCTAGAGAGAAGGGGCGATGCAGGGGATGCCGCCGTGCCTCCTTCCGGCGAAGCACACCCAGCCCAGCCAAGGTCCTGCTGCTGCAGCCAAAGCAGCCGCAACCTGCTGCCGCAGCCCCAACAGCGAGCTGCAGGCTTCTGCTGCAGAACAGGGGTCGCGAGACGATGCAGGGAACCAGCACAGCCCCCGATCTGGGTGAGGACGCCTCCCCTCCTTTGTTCTCCTTGCGCGCAGATCAGCGCTGGTAGCAGGGGGCGAGGGCGCTGATGGGCTTGCTCCGGCCACCGCAGCCTCACCCGGCCACCGCAGCCACGTCCGCAAGCGCACCGCCGCTCTCCTCTGTTCTCCTCTGTTCTGCAGGAAGAAACGAGGAGAGGGAGGCGTGCCCTAGTGATATGAACCAGATCAAGCTAGTCAAGACTCAATCAACATTCTATGATTGCAAGAAGATTCTAAAATGGCCAACGTGATCATAAAGAGAGAAGGACAAATTTGAAGACCTCAACTTGAAGAATAAAAGTCCATTCAGCTATGTTTACCAAAATTCATGAATTAGGAATATAAATGTTATTTAATGCATTCATTCTCTTTGTACATTCCTCATACTATATAAATGAGGTTGACTCTCAATGTGAGACAATTTGGGAAGTATAACAATTCTTCAACACTGGTGAGTGTTTTGTTTTTAAGTTCTTGTATGAACTTTAGAACTTATCAGGCTTTTCTGCTTGTGGCGTTCAAACCAAATCTTTGCTTTTCCTTTGACTTATCAGACTTTTAGTTTGTGGCGTCTTAAGGGAATTCAAAGTGCTATTCTAGTTATTTCATCAATTTTCTATTGATAAATAATTAAAATAGTTTCCCTTACTTCATTCTTGAATGATCCGCCTTGTTTCAATTCGTTGGAGGGTGTCAATTTGCATTCCATATGTATCATAGCTCTTTAGCTATCGGGGTGTATGGTTGCTAAATTGATGATTTCCACCATTAAAGATTTGGTTTGAACGCCACAAGCAGAAAAGCCTGATAAGTTCTAAAGTTCATACAAGAACTTAAAAACAAAACACTCACCAGTGTTGAAGAATTGTTATACTTCCCAAATTGTCTCACATTGAGAGTCAACCTCATTTATATAGTATGAGGAATGTACAAAGAGAATGAATGCATTAAATAACATTTATATTCCTAATTCATGAATTTTGGTAAACATAGCTGAATGGACTTTTATTCTTCAAGTTGAGGTCTTCAAATTTGTCCTTCTCTCTTTATGATCACGTTGGCCATTTTAGAATCTTCTTGCAATCATAGAATGTTGATTGAGTCTTGACTAGCTTGATCTGGTTCATATCATTCCCCCTTTCCTGAAAAGGATTCGTCCTCGAATCATAGCCTCCATCACCTTCTAGAGAGAGCATCAGCGATCACATTTTCCTTACCTTTTTTTTTTCTTTGATCTTTGATTTCCTCTTTTTTTTTTTTACTTTTGATTTTCTCTCTCTCGTTTTTTTTTAAATTTCGATCTCTTTCTTTTTTTCCTTTTTTTTTACCTTTGATCTTCTCTCTCTCTCTCTTTTTTTTTCTTTGATCTTTGATTTCCTCTCTTTTTTTTTTTACTTTTGATTTTCTCTCTCGTTTTTTTAACTTTCTGTTTCTCTTTCTTTTTTGACGATAAAGTGAGGGGAAAAAATGAAAAACAAACGATGATAGCACAAGAAACACAAAGAATAAGAAGAAAGGAAGAATAGCAATTATGGATATCGTGATAAGAGAACAGGAAAAGTTAAAAGATAACAAATAAATGGATAAGCAAACCTCAAACTTGAGCCGTGCTCGATACCAAATGATGGAAATCATCAATTTAGCAACCATACACCCCGATAGCTAAAGAGCTATGATACATATGGAATGCAAATTGACACCCTCAACAATTGAAACAAGGCGGATCGTCAAGAAAGAATGAAGTAAGGAAACTATTCTAATTACCTATCAATAGAAAATTGATAAAATAACTAGAATAGCACTTTGAATTCCCTTAAGACGCCACAAACTAACAAGTCTGATAAGTCAAAGGAAAAGCAAAGATTTAGGTTGAATGCCACAAGCAGAAAAGCCTGATAAGTTCTAAAGTTCATACAAGAACTTAAAAACAAAACACTCACCAGTGTTGAAGAATTGTTATACTTCCCAAATTGTCTCACATTGAGAGTCAACCTCATTTATATAGTATGAGGAATGTACAAAGAGAATGAATGCATTAAATAACATTTATATTCCTAATTCATGAATTTTGGTAAACATAGCTGAATGGACTTTTATTCTTCAAGTTGAGGTCTTCAAATTTGTCCTTCTCTCTTTATGATCACGTTGGCCATTTTAGAATCTTCTTGCAATCATAGAATGTTGATTGAGTCTTGACTAGCTTGATCTGGTTCATATCACCTAGGTTGCCGCCCGCCCGGAGTTCCTGGTCACGGTGAGCCCACCGCCGCCACCGTCACCCAGTCCTCGCAGCACCCCCGTGCAGAACAGGCTGCGGATTGCAGCCTTCCTGCTCTCCGTGCACAGAACAGGGGAGAACCCAGCAGCCGTCTCCGTCGCCTTTTCTTGCCCTAGCCGTCTCCGTGGCTTCACTTTCCCCCAACGCGTTTGCACATGGAGGAAGGGAAGAACCACCACCCAAGGGAGAAGAAGCAGATCCACAGCGTCCTTCAACCTTAATAGAATAGGGAAAAGTTAAAAGATAACAAATAAATAGATAAGCAAACCTCAAACTTGAGCCGTGCTCTGATACCAAATGATGGAAATAATCAACTTAGCATCCATACACCCCGATAGCTAAAGAGCTATGATACATATGGAATGCAAATTGACACCCTCCAACGAATTGAAAACAAGGCGGATCGTTCAAGAATGAAGGGAAACTATTCTAATTACCTATCAATAGAAAATTGATAAAATAACTAGAATAGCACTTTGAATTCCCTTAAGACGCCACAAACTAACAAGTCTGATAAGTCAAAGGAAAAGCAAAGATTTGGGTTGAACGCCACAAGCAGAAAAGCCTGATAAGTTCTAAAGTTCATGCAAGAACTTAAAAACAAAACACTCACCGGTGTTGAAGAATTGTTATACTTCCCAATTGTCTGTCTTACAAAGAGAGTCAACCTCATTTATATAGTATGAGGATAGTACAAAGGGAATGAATGCATTAAATAACATTCATATTCCGAATTCATGAATTTTGGTAAACATGGCTGAATGGACTTTTATTCTTCAAGATGAGGTCTTCAAATTTGTCCTTCTCTCTTCATGATCATATTGACCATTTTAGGCTCTTCTTGCAACCATAGAATCTTGATTGAGTCTTAACTAGCTTTGATCTGTTTCATATCAACTTGTCTTTGCAACTCCTTTGTTTCCTCCGGGTTGCATCTATTATATGCTGCTTTGTTTGGTAGAGGGGCAATGGGCAGCAAGTCAATTTGGTGCTCAATACCTCTTATTGGAGGTAATCCAGATGGCAATTCTTCGGGGAACACATCTGCAAAGTCTCTTAACAAGGAATGCATTTTCGGATGTATAGGTCTCTCTTTCTCACTCTTTTTCTCAACCATAAGCAAAGCAAATACATTTTTCTGTTTGGTAATGGCTCTCTTAACCTGTGTTTCACTCAAGAAGAGATTTTCCTTACTAGTGTCTCCCTTCCCAGGTTGATTTCGATGTATCATGTTCGGTTTCAAAGATTCAAGAGTAATGCACTTTCGTTCCTTGTGAAAAGAGTATGTGTTTTTATGCCCATCATGTGCAGCCTTTCTATCATATTGCCAAGGTCTACCTAACAACAAGTGACAAGCATCCATGGGAATAACATCGAATAGAACTTCATCTTGATAATTCTTTTTTTTTTTGTAAGTAAATGTAATTGTATATAGTATGAAGTTTGCACAAAATAGCTTTGTCTACACAAGCCGTAGACTATAGCCTGAGATCTCTTGGAGCAGTCTAGGAGAATGCACCCCACCTCAGAAAGGTGGAATGGACTCACTCCACCAGACTCATCTCCAAGAGAAGATAACAGCCATGACTACACATGTTGTAGACTATGGACTATACGATATCAATAAATAACAAAATGTAATAACCAACCATTCCTTAACGAATAACAAAATTGAATCTGGTAAAGATATCTTTTTCTCTACTTGTTAAATGCTTCATTTCCAGATCCTGCTCCATACATGATCTTGAGTCGCTAAGTATCTCGAGCAATATGTGAGTATTGTGCGTGTTGTGGCCCTCAAAGATTCTGCTACACCTCTCCCTCCAAATCCACCAAATAGCACATCTGAAGGTAAGTTTTGCGAGTTGTGTAAGAAGCCCTTTGCTTGAGAAGCTTTGCTGCAGCTGTTTTAGTTCCTGATGCAAGTTTGGCATTGGTAGCCTAGGGAGTTCAAATCTCTTCAGAATCTCCTTCCATATCCAATTAGTGTAGTCGCAAGCAAAATAAAGATGATCAATATCTTCTTCCTGGTGCATACAAAGAGAGCATCGGTTAACAATATATATACCTTTTCGCTTCATATTATCCATTGTTGGTAGTTTGCCAAGAAGGGCCTGCCATGTGCATAAGGAATGTCTCTGTGAGCCCGGTCTATCCCATGTCCAACTGCTCGGGATCCACTTGTTATTTCTTTGTCTGATTTGATTCCATGCAGATGTAGCACTAAACTTTCCATTGTCATGAAGCCAATTAAGCATATCTGATGAGTTATTCCTGATTGGAAGAGCGGTAATAGTCGGCCCATCTTGATAATTCTTCCCAATGGAAAATGATATAAGGGCTTGTTTGGTTACCTTCACATCACTTCCTTTGCTAAGCCACTGAAGCTTGTATGGTTGAGGATGTTTTGATGTTGGTAGCTTCAGTTTTTCAATCATGGTTGTCGAGGCGACATTGGTGCAGCTTCCTCCATCGATAATCATCATACACACCTTCCCGTTAATAGTGCAACGGGTGTGGAAGATGTTCTCCCTTTGCTCATTCTCTTCGGGAGATATCTCAGTATGTAATGCTCTCCGTATCACCAACAACTCACCATCATCAGCTTTTTCAATGATATTCTCGGATTCTTCAGCTTCAGACTCATTCTAGTCATGTTCATCGTTGGCCTCTTGAAGTTCCAAATCGATCTTCTTAATTTCTTGAAGAGTCATAACTCTCCGATTTGGACAATTAGCTTGCTAATGCCCATAGCCATGACACTTAAAACACTTCCTTGTGTCACCATCAACTTTCTTGCTGGTTCCTTTGATGGGTTCCACCAATTTCTCTTTACCCTTAGCGTTCGACGAAACACCTTCATATTTGCTTGAGGAAGCACCCCTAAAGTAGGATGTCCCCTTCGAGGAGGTTCTGGAAGAAAACCTCTTGCTACTCTTTAGTTGTTTCTCAACCTTCGTTGCTAGCTTGCATGGCCGATCATTGGAAATGATGTGATCAAAGCTTGTCAGCATTTTTTCTCTTCAGGTCATCTTCTTAAAGCGATAAATTGTACTTTTATTTCTTTGGTTCCTAAGAATGCAGGGGCTGATTCACTAGAGCACTACAGGCCCATTTCTTTATGCAACTTTATTTACAAGATCATCTCCAAGTTGCTTGCAGATCGAATGCAAATGATTATGCATAAGATCATTAGTCCTACTCAGGCTGCTTTCATTAAAGGGAGAAGCATACATCACAATATTCTTCTTGCTAACGACTTGGTCAAAGATTTGCACTCCAAATCAAGAGGGACAAAAATATGTTTTAAAGCTGACTTACGAAAAGCATTTGATTCAGTTAATAGACAGTTTCTCTACAAGATGCTCCTCAGTTTGAACTTCCCTCAACAATGGGTTAATTGGATTCAGTGCTGCTTGGAAACTCCAAAATTTTCAGTTCTGTTCAATGGTTCCCCCGTTGGCTTTTGGGAGAATCGAATGGCATCCGACAAGGAGATCCACTTTCTCCATATCTTTTTACAATTGTCATGGAAGGACTCAGCTGTATGTTAGAAAAGGCAGTCTCTGATGGCAGCATTAAGGTACCCCATGCTGGTTCTATTAATATATCCCACATAACATTTGCAGATGATCTTATTATCTTTCTTCGCAATGACACTACTTGATGAAGAAGAATTTGGCTACTATTCAAGAAAGATTTTGGTTTGGTTTTACGGCCTTCAACTAAATCATGCAAAAAGTAAAGTCTATATGGGTTCTTGCGTTGAAGATAAAGACTTTATTATACAAACTCTGGGGGTTAGCGAGGGAAGTCTACCAGTTCTTTATCTGGGTCTCCCACTCTTATCCACTGGCATTCATAAAATTCACTGTCAGCCTATTCTGCAAAAAATAAAGAATAGAATCTCCTCTGGAAAACTAGACTTCTTTCCAAAGCGGGACGACTTGAACTCATCCGATCGTGTGTTGTTTTCTTATTCTATTTATTGGTCTAATGCATTTCTTCTACTGTTGGACTTCTTGAGGATATTGAGCGGCTATTGAAGAACTTTTTACGGAATGGTACGGATGGAAAGGCAATGCATATGGTCAATTGGGATAGCATTTGTAGACCAAAAGATGAGGGGGGGCTGAATCTACGAAATCTAAGAGATTGGAATAAAGCTTGTTTGGTACAGAAATTGTGGGATCTTTTGCAAAATAAATCTTTATGGTCACAATGGGTTTCTTCTAGATATCTATCTAAGGAATCAATATGGGAAGTTTCAACAAGAACATATCATTTCTGCTGCATGGAAAGGAATTTTGAAGGCAAAGCTGGTTAATCAATCACATTTCTTATGCATCTCTTTCGGGACCAGAATTAATATGTGGTATGATCCTTGGGTGAATGGAAAAAGCATATTTCAATTATATGGTGATCGAGTACGAAGAGATCTTGGGGCCCCTAAAGATTGGAAAGTTTTCGAGTTCATTGCTAACTGCAGTACTAGTGTCTTCCTAATCCTATTTCTCCTGATATGCTAATACTTTGGCCGACTATTACCGCTCTTCCAATCAGGAATAACTCATCAGATATGCTTCATTGGCTTCATGACAATGGAAAATTTAGTGCTACATCTGCATGGAATCAAATCAGACAAAGAAATAACAAGTGGATCCCGAGCAGTTGGACATGGGATAGACCGGGCTCACAGAGACATTCCTTATGCACATGGCAGGCCCTTCTTGCCAAACTACCGACAATGGATAATATGAAGCGAAAAGGTATATATATTGTTAACCGATGCTCTCTTTGTATGCACCAGGAAGAAGATATTGATCATCTTTATTTTGCTTGCGACTACACTAATTGGATATGGAAGGAGATTCTGAAGAGATTTGAACTCCCTAGGCTACCAATGCCAAACTTGCATCAGGAACTAAAACAGCTGCAGCAAAGCTTCTCAAGCAAAGGGCTTCTTACACAACTCGCAAAACTTACCTTCAGATGTGCTATTTGGTGGATTTGGAGGGAGAGGTGTAGCAGAATCTTTGAGGGCCACAACACGCACAATACTCACATATTGCTCGAGATACTTAGCGACTCAAGATCATGTATGGAGCAGGATCTGGAAATGAAGCATTTAACAAGTAGAGAAAAAGATATCTTTACCAGATTCAATTTTGTTATTCGTTAATTCAATTTTGTTATTCGTTAAGGAATGGATGTATTGGTTTTATTACATTTTGCTATTTATTGATATCGTAAGGCGTCATAGTCTACAACATGTGTAGTCATGGCTGTTTTTTTATCTTCTCTTGGAGATGAGTCTGGTGGAGTGAGTCCATTCCACCTTTCTGAGGTGGGGTGCATTCTCCTAGACTGCTCCAAGAGATCTCAGGCTATAGTCTACGGCTTGTGTAGACAAAGCTATTTTGTGCAAACTTCA
This sequence comes from Musa beccarii, assembly GCA_024322285.1. NCBI lineage: Eukaryota > Viridiplantae > Streptophyta > Magnoliopsida > Zingiberales > Musaceae > Musa > Musa beccarii. Next base: position 12,789,463 of record CM044402.1, read on the forward strand.
TACTAAATACAATTACATTTACTTACCAAAAAAAAAAATATCTTCGAAGGACCAATAAGGCTGAAGTTCAACCAAATCAGCAATTTCTCGATTCATGCCACCAAGGAAACGAGCGACGGTTTGCTCGGGAACTTCTGAAACTTCGCATCTCCTCATGAGTTGTTTGAACTCACTGAAATATATTCTTCAATACTCATCCCTTGTTGTCTTAGGGAATTCAACTTGAGAAATTCAAAAAAGTGCAGATCTTGCTTATAGGTATCGGGCAAGAACCTTTTCTTCATAAGTTTCTTGAGTTTATCCCAAGACTTGATTCGGCTTTTTCCTTCTCTAGCTCGCTGACGCTTTAAATTCTCCCACCATAGAGAAGCATATTTAGTAAGTTTCAAAACAACGACCTTGCACCTCTTCTCATCCGAGTATGACTTGAAGTCAAAAATTTGTTCAATGGCAAGGAGCCAATCAACAAAGTTGTCAGGATTGAGACTACCGTCGAACTCAGGTGCATCTGCTTTAATCTCACGGTCATTCTCATGGTATCTTCTTCTTCTTCTCCGAACATGGTTGATATGAACCAAATCAAGCTAGTCAAGACTCAATCAACATTCTATGATTGCAAGAAGATTCTAAAATGGCCAACGTGATCATAAAGAGAGAAGGACAAATTTGAAGACCTCAACTTGAAGAATAAAAGTCCATTCAGCTATGTTTACCAAAATTCATGAATTAGGAATATAAATGTTATTTAATGCATTCATTCTCTTTGTACATTCCTCATACTATATAAATGAGGTTGACTCTCAGTGAAAGACAATTTGGGAAGTATAACAATTCTTCAACACCGGTGAGTGTTTTATTTTTAAGTTCTTGCATGAACTTTAGAACTTATCAGGCTTTTCTGCTTGTGGCGTTCAACCCAAATCTTTGCTTTTCCTTTGACTTATCAGACTTGTTAGTTTGTGGCGTCTTAAGGGAATTCAAAGTGCTATTCTAGTTATTTTATCAATTTTCTATTGATAGGTAATTAGAATAGTTTCCCTTACTTCATTCTAGTTATTTTATCAATTTTCTATTGATAGGTAATTAGAATAGTTTCCCTTACTTCATGTTATTTAATGCATTCATTCCTTTTGTACTATCCTCATACTATATAAATGAGGCTGAATCAAAGTGTAGGAAAGACAATTGGGAAGTATAACAATTCTTCAACACCGGTGAGTGTTTTGTTTTTATTTTCTTGCATGAACTTTAGAACTTATCAGGCTTTTCTGCTTGTGGCGTTCAAACCAAATCTTTGCTTTTCCTTTGACTTATCAGACTTTTAGTTTGTGGCGTCTTAAGGGAATTCAAAGTGCTATTCTAGTTATTTTATCAATTTTCTATTGATAGGTAATTAGAATAGTTTCCCTTACTTCATTCTTGAACGATCCGTCTTGTTTCAATTCGTTGGAGGGTGTCAATTTGCATTCCATATGTATCATAGCTCTTTAGCTATCGGGGTGTATGGTTGCTAAATTGATGATTTCCATCATTTGGTATCAGAGCATGGCTCAAGTTTGAGGTTTGCTTATCCATTTATTTGTTATCTTTTAACTTTTCGCTGTTCTCTTTTCACGATATCCATAATTGCTATTCTTCCTTTCTTCTTATTGCTGTGTTTCTTGTGCTATCACTATTTGTTTTTCATTTTTTTCCCCTCACTTTATCGTCAAAAAAAGAAAGAGAAACAGAAAGTTAAAAAAAAAACGAGAGAGAGAAAATCAAAAGTAAAAAAAAGAGAGGAAAGCAAGAAAAAAAAAAAAAAAAAAGAGGAGAAGATCAAAGGTTAAAAAAAAAAGGAAAGAAAGAAAGAGATCGAAATTTAAAAAAAAATGAGAGAGAGAAAATCAAAAGTAAAAAAAAAAGAGAGGAAATCAAAGATCAAAGAAAAAAAAAGGTAAGGAAAATGTGATCGCTGATGCTCTCTCTAGAAGGTGATGGAGGCTATGATTCGAGGACGAATCCTTTTCAGGAAAGGGGGAATGATATGAACCAAATCAAGCTAGTCAAGACTCAATCAACATTCTATGATTGCAAGAAGATTCTAAAATGGCCAACGTGATCATAAAGAGAGAAGGACAAATTTGAAGACCTCAACTTGAAGAATAAAAGTCCATTCAGCTATGTTTACCAAAATTCATGAATTAGGAATATAAATGTTATTTAATGCATTCATTCTCTTTGTACATTCCTCATACTATATAAATGAGGTTGACTCTCAGTGAAAGACAATTTGGGAAGTATAACAATTCTTCAACACCGGTGAGTGTTTTATTTTTAAGTTCTTGCATGAACTTTAGAACTTATCAGGCTTTTCTGCTTGTGGCGTTCAACCCAAATCTTTGCTTTTCCTTTGACTTATCAGACTTGTTAGTTTGTGGCGTCTTGAATTTAAAAGGGAATTCAAAGTGCTATTCTAGTTATTTTATCAATTTTCTATTGATAGTTATGATTTTATCAATTTCAATTTTTATTTGAAAAAATTAGTTTCATGGCTTAAGAGTTATTTTATTTTTGATAGGTAAATTGATAATCATTGCATGGCGCCTTAGCCAAATACTTACAATAGTTTTTAAATAGTTTCCTTACTCAATTCATTCTTGAACGATCCGTCTTGTTTCAATTCGTTGCTTTATAGGGTGTCAATTTGCATTCCATATGTATCATAGTAAAAAAAAAAAAAATTTGCATTCTTTAGCTATAGGTGTATAGGGGTGTATGGTTGCTAAATTGATGATATTTTTTCATTGATTCTCAAAGAGAATTGGTAAAATCTTCAAAAAAATAAAGTCCTGAAGAGCCTCAACTGAAAAATTCAAAAAATCTTCTTGGGAGAAGATGCTAAAAGGTTATTAAAAAAGTTATGGGAACTTCCCAACAATTAACAAAAAGATGAAATTTCAAAATCAATGATGCTCAAAAGTACTAGAGATGCCTAGAAAATGTGAATCATCTTTAGAATTGTGATGCTGAATCTGATTCGTCATGGTGTCGCATTTGATCATTGAAGGGAGTTTCAATCAAACGGGCCTTGCTGGTTGACCTACTTGAAGAATGTCATTCTCCGGGTTCTCTAGGAGATTGAGAACTCACTCCATTTGCCTTTGAGATTTCTCTGAAATGGGAAGCAATCAACAGCGTGATGTAAGTTCTTGCATCTTTAGAACTTATAAAAAAAATGAGAGAGAGAAATCCGTAGGGTTGTGCGCTTGCTCAAAAGTCAAGCCTCGTGGAACTTGTTAGTCACCCATGGTAAGTAGAAGATAACAACACAAAGGAATCACTCAAGATAAGTTCATTTGTTAAAAGTACTCAAGTTCAAAATCTTGAGCTCGATGACTTGCAACTTGAGTATGGTATCGTGCATTGTGGCGAGTGACTCGAGTTCTCGAATTGAGAAAATTGGGCTGATTGGCTGCCTTTCGATTTGGAACCAGGGAAGGGAATTGTTCAGTCAATGGTAAGTTCACCACCAAGGCTTAAAGGAAATTGATCCACCGTGCCAAGGATAAAGAACTTTTTGCCTGATTTGATTCACCACCAACGATGTTATAAGGATAAAGAATCTTGATGAGATAAAGAATAAAATTTAACTCAAAAGAGGAATTGTCATTCATTCAACCTGCCTTACAAATGAGAATATGTCTCATTATATAGACATTAGACTCGAGAAAACAATATGGAAACTACCCAAACAAATAAAACGAAAAAAGCGGAACTACCCAAACAAACAATGGGAACTACCCAAACAAACAAGATTGAGCAGAATTAGTTCACCAATAATAACCAGCAAATCTCCACTTCCAAAGAGCATTAAATCACTTTGGATCTTATCTGAATAACTCCTCTTTGATATAGCATCAATCAAAGCAACGAATTTTGATATTGGTATATCATTCCTTATCCCATCGAAGTAAGTTGTAACAAAGAAGTTAGTTATTGGTATCATCATTCCTTATCCCATCGAAGTAAGTTGTAGCGAAGTTAGTTTTGGCAGGAATAAGTCCCGATAGTGTTTGTTTTAACGAAGGAATCATCCCAGGACTTAAGGATTGATTAGTAGTCTCGGATGCTCCCGCATCATTCTCCCCGGGTTGTTTGAGATTTGTCCTCAAATCTGACAAGTCATCATCATCCAAGTAAGGAGAAAGATCAACTACATTAAAAGTTGCCGAAACTCCATATTCTCCAGGAAGATCAATCTTGTAAGCATTTTCGCCAATTCTCTCGAGAACTTCAAATGGACCGTCAGCTCTGGACATAAGTTTATTCTTCCGCTGAGAAGGAAATCTTTCCTTCCTTAAATGTAACCACACAAGATCACCTGGTTGGAAATGAGTCTTCCTCCGATGTTTATTAGCTTTCTTGATGGAAATCATCAATTTAGCAACCATACACCCCGATAGCTAAAGAGCTATGATACATATGGAATGCAAATTGACACCCTCCAACGAATTGAAACAAGGCGGATCGTTCAAGAATGAAGTAAGGGAAACTATTCTAATTACCTATCAATAGAAAATTGATAAAATAACTAGAATAGCACTTTGAATTCCCTTAAGACGCCACAAACTAATAAGTCTAATAAGTCAAAGGAAAAGCAAAGATTTGGTTTGAACGCCACAAGCAGAAAAGCCTGATAAGTTCTAAAGTTCATGCAAGAACTTAAAAACAAAACACTCACCGGTGTTGAAGAATTGCTATACTTCCCAATTGTCTGTCTTACACTGAGAGTCAACCTCATTTATATAGTATGAGGAATGTACAAAGAGAATGAATGTATTAAATAACATTTATATTCCTAATTCATGAATTTTGGTAAACATATCTGAATGGACTTTTATAGAGAGGCGAGGAAGGGAGCGAAAGCCCTCTCCTCTGTTCCCCTACTCCTCTGCGCACCAAGATCTCTCAGCCTCTTCTCACCCTAGAGAGAGAAGAGATTCGCCAGAGAGAGAAGCTCTCGCCAGGTTTAACTTAAACCTCCCTCCCAAAAGTTTTGGTTAATGAAGACTCAAGCTCCTCATATTGTTGTCTTATGCGCATCTGGTCTTCAAGAATTGTCTTCGGAGGCAACGGTCCAAGCTGATATTTCTGTCCATCCATGATCAAGGAATAACGGTTCTTGAACCCATCATGTGTTACCCTACGATCATATTGCCATGGTCTCCCCAACAACATGTGACCAGCATACATAGGTACCACATCACACCAAACTTCATCCTTATATCTACCAATTGAAAAATGAACTAACACTTGCTGATTTACCTTTACTACACCACTATCATTCAACCATTGCAACTTGTAAGGTTTGGGATGTTTGATAGTAGGCAATTTCAGTTTCTCCACGAGCAAGGTACTTGCCATATTGGTACAACTTCCGCTATCAACAATCACATTGCACAACTTGTTAGCAATCAAACAATGAGTATGAAACAGATTTTCACGTTGATCACCATGTTCATCATTTTTACTTTGCAAACTAAGTATGCGTTGAATAACCAAAATTTCACCTTTAGCATACTCTACGTCACTAGTATCCTCTGGAATGTCATCATTATCCTCTCTTTCACTTTCAGATTCTATATTCCCATCTTTTATAATCATAACTCTCTTATTTGGACATTCACGTGCTATATGTTCATGTCCAAGGCACTTAAAACACTTAATACCTCTACTTTGATTAGGTTGATTCTCACCTTTACCCTTGCTATCTAATTCATTTTTGCCTTTAATTCCATCAATTTTAGGCTTAACAATGGGTATATCATCCTTTTTACTCCAATTCGGTTTCCAAGTAGAAGAAAAACCCGAATAAGGTTTTGAATCATACCTTGTGCCTTTTCTTTTGAGTTGTCTCTCAATCTTCATGGCCATATTCACCATATCCTCAATCTCCACATAATGCTGCAATTCCACAAGATCAGCAATGTTCTTGTTTAATCCACTCAGGAATCGAGCCATTGTAGCCTCACGGTCTTCCTCCACATTAGCCCTTATCATTGCTATCTCCATCTCCTTGTGATATTCATCAACACTCATGGAACCTTGTGTCAAAGTTTGCAGTCGTTGATGCAAATCTCGATAGTAATGACTTGGGACGAATCTCCTCCTCATTATTTGTTTCATCTCCAACCAAGTCTCTACGGGCCTTTCACCATTTCTACGCCTGTCTTTACATAATTGATCCCACCAAATTATAGCATAATCACAAAATTCAACAGCAGCTAATTTTACCTTTTTCTCTTCGGAGTAGTTGTGACATTCAAATATCAGCTCCACTTTTCGTTCCCACTCCAAATAAGTATCTGGATTATTCTTTCCTTGAAAAGAAGGAATTTTCATTTTGATGCTGCCTATGTTTTTCATCCACACTATCAAAACGTTCTCTCCTAGTTTGTCTCCTAGAATTAACATCTTGACCAATTAGAGTGACTTGGTCATCGTCGATGTCATCTTTACCATCATATTCATCTTGGGGCGAATTTGGTTGTCTCCTGCGCCGTGGTTCACCTTGCAATCTATTAATTGCATCATCATGCCTTTCTAGATGATCTCTTACATCTCCTATCACTTTGAACATTCGTTCAAATTGTTGTTGCATTGCTTGAAGCAAAATATCATTTGATGAAGAACTCGCTTCTTTATCTTTAGACATGTTTGCAAACTGAAAGACAAAGTTAGAATAGCCTCACCAACACTCTCTCACGTGTTTTACTCAAGATTTGATTCACTCCACTCGTGTTTTCACACAATGTTTGGCTTTTCTCGATATTGATCTCACCACTCTTGCCTTTTATCTCTCTTGTTTTGTTCTTTGAGTTCTTAGATTAACTAAAAAAAACTTAAACAAACAATTCAGATTGTGGCAATTCAAGGGTATTGAAATTGGACATAAAAGCAAATATAATGTAAGCCAATTTAAAGGAGTGTATGATGCACTTCAATCATAAGCAAAGATTTGAATTCAAGTATTTTGGAATGAAAAAAAAATTCCAAACTGAAACAAGAATTCAAAATAATGAAGAAAGAATTCTGCAATTTGCACGAAGTCCCTGAATTCACAATTTTTTTTTTAAATTTCGATCTCTTTCTTTCTTTCCTTTTTTTTACCTTTGATCTTCTCCTCTCTCTCTCTTTTTTTTCTTTGATCTTTGATTTCCTCTCTTTTTTTTACTTTTGATTTTCTCTCTCTCGTTTTTTTTAACTTTCTGTTTCTCTTTCTTTTTTTGACGATAAAGTGAGGGAAAAAATGAAAAACAAACAGTGATAGCACAAGAAACACAGCAATAAGAAGAAAGGAAGAATAGCAATTATGGATATCGTGATAAGAGAACAGGAAAAGTTAAAAGATAACAAATAAATGGATAAGCAAACCTCAAACTTGAGCCGTGCTCTGATACCAAATGATGGAAATCATCAATTTAGCAACCATACACCCCGATAGCTAAAGAGCTATGATACATATGGAATGCAAATTGACACCCTCCAACAATTGAAACAAGGCGGATCGTTCAAGAATGAAGTAAGGAAACTATTCTAATTACCTATCAATAGAAAATTGATAAAATAACTAGAATAGCACTTTGAATTCCCTTAAGACGCCATACAAACTAACAAGTCGATAAGTCAAAGGAAAAGCAAAGATTTGGGTTGAAGCGCCACAAGCGAAAAAGCTTTCGATAAGTTCTAAAGTTCATGCAAGAACTTAAAAACAAAACACTCACCGGTGTTGAAGAATTGTTATACTTCCCAATTGTCTTCTTACACTGAGAGTCAACCTCATTTATATAGTATGAGTATAGTACAAAGATAATAAATGCATTAAATAACATTTATATTCCTAATTCATGAATTTTGGTAATCATAGCTGAATGGACTTTTATTCTTCAAGTTGAGGTCTTCAAATTTGTCCTTCTCTCTTTATGATCACGTTGGCCATTTTAGAATCTTTTTTTTTTTTTTTTTTGGTAAGTAAATGTAATTGTATAAAATTTGCACAAAGTAGCTTTGTCTACACAAGCCGTAGACTATAAGCCTGAGATCTCTTAGAGCAGTCTAGGAGAATGCACCCCACCTCAGAAAGGTGGAATGGACTCATTCCACGGACTCAAATCTCCAAGAGAACATAACAAAAAAGTAGTCATGACTACACATGTTGTAGACTATGACGCCTTACGATATTCAATAAATAGCAAATAACCAACCATTCCTAAACGACCTGTGAATACATCACATTGTGGAAACATAGAAATACACAATACAGCAATCTCAATCTAGAAAGCATTAACGAATAACAAAATTGAATCTGATAAATATATCTTTTTCACTACTTGTTAAATGCTTCATTTCCAGATTCTGCTCCATACATGATCTTGAGTCGCTAAGTATCTCGAGCAATAGGTGAGTATTGTGTGTGTTGAGGCCCTCAAAGATTCTGCTACATCTCTCCTCCAAATCCACCAAATAGCACATCTCGAAGGTAATTTTTGCTAGTTGTGTAAGAAGCCCTTTCCTTGAGAAGCTTTCTTTGCACATTTGTTCTAGTTCTGTTGCAAGTTTGGCCTTGGTAGCCTATGGAGTTCAAATCTCTTCAATCTCCACCCATATCCAATTAGTGTAGTCGCAAGCAAAATAAAGATGATCAATATCTTCTTTCATTGCATACAAAGAGAGCATCGGTTAACAATATATATACCTTTTCGCTTCATATTATCCATAGTTGGTAGTTTGGCAAGAAGGGCCTGCCATGTGCATAAGGAATGTCTCTGTGAGCCCGGTCTATCCCATGTCCAACTGCTTGGGATCCACTTGTTGTTTCTTTGTCTGATTTGATTCCATGCAGATGTAACACTAAATTTTCCATTGTCATGAAGCCAATTAAGCCTATCTGAGGAGTTGTTCTTGATTGGAAGAGTTGTAATAATCGGCCAAAGTGATAGCATATCAGGAGAAATAGGACTAGGAAGACACCAGGTCAGCCGTTAACAATGAACTCGAAACGAGTCCAATCTTTAGAGGCCCCAAGATCTCTTCGTACTCTATCGCCATACAATTGAAATATACTCTTTCCATTCACCCAAGGATCATACCACATATTAATTTCGTTCGGAAGAGATTGTATAAGAAATATGTTTGGTCACCAATTTCTTGCCTTCAAAATTCCTTTCCAAAGCGAGAATGATATGTTTTTTCTTGAAACTTCCCAGATTGATTCCTTTGATAGGTACCTAGTGAAACCCATTGTGACCATAAAGATTTGTTTTGCAAAAGATCCCATAATTTTTGTACCAAACAAGCTTTATTCAATCTCTCAGATTTCGCAGATTCAGTCCCCCTCATCCTTCGCCGGCTGCAGATATTATCCCAATTTACCATATGCATTGTCTTACCATCCGTACCATTCCGAAAAAGTTTTTCAACAGCCGTTCAATATCCGAAGAAATCCCAAAGGGAGAAGAAATGCATTGGACCAATAAATAGAGTAAGAGAACAAGCACAGATCGGATGAGTTCAAGTCGTCCTGCTTTAGAAAGGAGTCTAGTTTTCCAAGTGAAAATTTTATTCTTTATTTTTCCCAGGATAGGCTGACAGTGGGTTTTGTGAATGCCAGTGGAAATAAGTGGGAGACCTAGATAAGAAACTGGCAGACATCCCTCGCTAACCCCCAAAGTTTGTATAATAAAGTCTTTATCTTCGATGCAAGGACCCATATAGACTTTACTCTTTGCATGATTTAGTGAAGAAGGAAGAAAACAAACCAAAGTCTTTCAGAATAGTAGCCAAATTCCTCACTGAAGTAATGTCATTGCGAAGAAATATAATAAGATCATCTGCAAATGTTATGTGGGATATATGAATAGAACCAGCTTGGGGTACCTTAATGCTACCATCAAAGACTGCCTTTTCTAACATACAACTGAGTCCTTCCATGACAATTGTAAAAAGATATGAAGAAAGTGGGTCTCCTTGTCGATGCCATTCGTACTCCCAAAGAAGCCAATGGGTGAACCATTGAAGAGAACCGAAAATTTTGGAGTTTCTAAGCAAAGACTGAATCAATTAACCCATTGTTGAGGAAGTTCATGCGAGGAGCATCTTGTAGAGAAAGTGTCTATTAATGAATCAAATGCTTTCAGTAAGTCACTTTAAAACATATTTTTGTCCCTCTTGATTTGGAATGCAGATCTTTGACCAAGTCGTTAGCAGAAGAATATTGTGATGTATACTTCTTCCTTTAATGAAAAGCACTGTGCAGGACTAATGATCTTTTGTATAATCATTTGCATTCGATCTGCAAGCAACTTGGATATAATCTTGTAAAAAATTGCATAATGAAATGGGCTGTAGTGCTCTAGGAATCAGCCCCTGCATTCTTAGGAACTAAAGAAATAAAAGTACAATTTATCTCTTTAAGAAGATGACGAGAAGAGAAAAAATCTTGACAAGCTTTAATCACATCATTTCCAATAATCCATGCAATTTGGTAAAATTCATTTGAAACCCATCCAGGACCAGGACTTTTGTGCTTGGTGACTTAAAGACAACCCTAACAATTTCTTCATCTGTAATTGGGGCATTGAGAATCGTGATATCATCCGAATCAAGCTTTCTAGTAGGCTCCACATGAATATTATTAATTTGCTCTGTTTGATTAAGTAAAGCATAAAAAATTGTTCGGTGTGGGCTTTAACCTCATCAAATTTTCAATAAGTGTACCGTCTTGGTCTTTACATTTTCGATCTGATTAACAGCGACCGTCTAGTAGCAATGGCTGTATAGAAAAACTTCGTATTGGAATCTCCTAGAGTAAGCCAATCTTTGTCTAGACTTCATTTTGCAAAACTTTCTTCTTGCTTTAAAGCCTGCATGAATTGATACCTAGCTTCTGCCTCTTTGCATATAAGATTCTCGTCAAAGGGTTGAAGATGTAGCTCATGTTGCACCGCCATTAGTTCCTTTCTGCTTAATTGGACCCGTGTGGTAATATTGCCAAAGGTGTTTGTATTCCACTCCTTTAGTGCTGCTTTACAGGCTTTAAGCTTTTGACATAAGATGTAAGGGGGAGAACCATACACATTAACATTCCAAGCTGATCTGATAACCTCGAGGCGAGGATGGGTACTCCACATATGAAAGAATCTAAATGGTTTCTTGCCTCTGGGTATTACTTTGTCTGCATGTATATACATTGAAGAATGATCAGAGAACAATTGAGCACCATACTCCAGAAGTGAATTAGGGTAAACTGTTAACCATTCTCGATTAATCAGACACCTATCGAGTCGGGCCATTATTTTCCTGTGAGCAGCACCTTGATTACTCCATGAAAGCCAATCCCCTACAGATTTCATATCAATCAAAGCAGCAATATCTATGTAATCATTGAATCCTTGAAGCTTGCTCTCTGGAATTGGTTTACCCCCCACTTTTTCATGTGTATACCGAACAGTATTGAAGTCACCAAGAACAATCCATGGCACTGTAAGACAGCCATTTGCAACGTTAATCAAATCATTCCATAGACCATTTCTTTCCTGCAAACTATTAGAAGCATATACACCAGTAATATAGAATTGACAACCATTCTGTTTATCCTCAGCCTTAAGGTGGATAAATTGTTCTGTAGCAGAAATAAAACAAGCACTAACAAAGTTCGGATGCCATAATACCCATATTCTACCATAGGTATCACAAGTATCATTGGTAAGAAGTTCTGCCTCTGGCCATATTAAATTCCTTTGAACACGAACTCGAGATGGTTTAATTTTTGTTTCCACAAGAATAACAATATCACAAGCAGCAGACTGATTACTCTATTGAGCTCTCGACATTTCTCAGGTTTATTAAGTCCACGAACATTCCAACAGATAATCTTCATAAAAAGAAAACATATGGGAAATGGAGTAATTCTTCCTAAGTAGAGGGAAGAATGTGTGACTTAGGAAGGATATCCTTTTTCTTCTCCTTAGGTTTGACATTTTCCTCCCGCACTATATCCTTACCTTTCAAGCCTTTATTTCTATATTTTTCGACTTCATCCACAGCTTGCAAGTGTTTAAATTTTAATGTACCTTGAGCATCCGGGATAGCTGTGTTCAAAATGTCTTGATTGGTAGGGACATGAGCTGGTTGGGACACTATATCCTGGTTAGTACGATGAGTAGAACGTGAAATCCCTGTTGTAGTAGTCACTGGCAATATATGAAGAGATGAAGTTTCCAACTTCTCCTTCTCCTGTTCGCGAGGACCATGAGAAACTGCTTTTATAGAAGGCTCCGATATAATAGGAGTTAAAGCTCCTAATTTATCCCCCTGGCCCTGGTGCTGCCCAAGTGAGTTAGAATGCTCACTCATCGTTACTGTCTCAACTGCCACTGAAGGAGACTCGCTTTGTTCAATAATAGCAGTATCGACCCGATGTTGAGGTGTTTGACGTTGCCGATAAACCTGAGTAATTGGCTTTGAATTTCTTTGACAAGCTCCATGTGTATGACAAAAGAGGAGCAAATATTACATCGTTGTGGTTTCGGGAATATGATACATGTACCTTACGGGTGGTACCATCTAAATCACGATAAAAAACCTCATTAGGAAGATCACCATCAGAAGAAATCATAACACATGCTCGTGCAAAAGCCAATCTCGTCTGCGCTGCTGTTGCCTTGTCGATATACAATGGCTGTCCTAGGGTGCTGCATAACTTAGCAATAAAACGTCTACTCCAAAGATGTAATGGAAGACCATGAAAAGATACCCATAAAGGAATAGATTGTAGACTGTCTAACTCCAAACGGACATCAGGGGACCAGCGTCGTAATATCATCGGATGGCCACGAATAGTCCAAAACCCTTCTAGAATCCGTTGAAGATCCTCTTCAGAATAGAGTTTGCATACAAAAAAACCGTTCTCTAGCATATGCAGATCAAATGCTGATATTCCCCATCGAGTCTTAATGAACGAGGATAACGGGAAATAGGATGTCTTTAGACCGACCACATAACCAACCAGCGCCATGGACCATGTCTTAACCAGCTCTTCAGAATCAGCAGCCTCATACACAGCAATCTTATGATCATTCTGGGTTTCTGGAGCAAAGAAGTCCAAGCTAAGATCTGAACTTCCAACCGGAGCCTTGAAGAGGCTTGTCCAAGGTCGAGGATTTCTAGAAATGAGAATAGGAGGTCGTGATCTAGAGCGCGACCTTCCTCTATGCTGCGACATCAAAGGACCATCTCGTCGGGAAGATTGAGCAGGAAGCCTCTTCGGATCGACCCTGCTGCCATCGTCAACAACCATTCTCGAGTTGCGCTGCCCCAACTCAAGAGGAAATGTTCAAAGGGTAGGAGGGAGAGGGCAGTGCAAATACTGCCCAGCAGCAACAAGTGGGCGCTGCCCAGCAGCCGCCGCCTGGCCTCACCGGCCGCCGCTCAGATCGGCCGCGCCTCGTGCGTGCGGGGAAGCCCCTTGCTTGAAGCTTGAAGGGGCGATGGAGGGGAGCCGCCCAGCAGCCTCGCCTCCTGCTCCCTTGCAGAAAGCCGCTGCCGCTGCCTCGTTTCCTGCCGCTCGCCCTCCACCTGCTTGATGCCAGCAGAGAGAGGCAAGGAGAGGGAGCGCAGCCCACACTGTGCAGAAACCGCAGCGTGTGCAGAACAGGGACACCCTGTTCTTGCTCGCCGTGCAGAAACAGGACACGCCGCCGCTGCCCAACAGCTCTTGGAACCCTCTGTTTCTGCCAGGTACCGCTGCTCACCTTGCAGCAGCACCTCGCAGAAGTGCAGCCCGCAGTTCAGCCTCCGTCGCTTCTCTGTTCGAGAAGAGGAACAAAGGGGCGGAGCAGAGGCTGGCCGAAGAAGCGAGAGGATCGGGGCCACCGCAGCCTCACCCGGCCACCGCAGCCACGCCCGCCACACCGCCGCCAAAGGCCGCACCGCCCTGCGTGCGTCGCGGAGAGCCTCTCCTGTTCCCTGCGTGCGCAGCCAAGATCGCAGGAAAAGCAGAGCGAGGAGAGGAGAGGCGTGCCCTAGGTTGCCGCCCGCCGAGTTCCTGGTCACGGTGAGCCCACCGCCGCCACCGTCACCCAGTCCTCGCGCAGCACCCCGTGCAGAAGGCTGTGGATCCGGCAGCCTTCCTGCTCTCGTCTTCAGGCGCAAACGTGGGGAGACCAGCGCAGCCGTCGCCTTTTCTTGCCCTAGCCGTCTCCGTGGCTTCACTTTCCCCCAATGCGTTTGCACGAGGAGGAAGGGAAGAACCACCACCCAAGGGAGAAGAAGCAGATCCACAGCGTCCTGCAGCCACCGCCTCTTTTCTCCCTAGAGAGAGAAGAGAATCGCCTAGAGAGAGAAACTCTCATCTAGAGAGAGAAAATGCTTCCCCATATTGATTCCTTAGATAGACTTGATGATATGCTTGATGAATTGTATGGTTCTACTGTCTTCTCAAAGATAGATTTGCGGAGTGGTTATCATCAAATCAAAATACGAGAAGGTCATTTTGTGCAAACTTCATACTAAATACAATTACATTTACTTACCAAAAAAAAAAAAATATTTTAAATTTTTTGTCGAAATCAAGGTCATTCAACTTCCCTAGGCCTAATAAATTTAGAATGAACAATATTTTGAATTTTCAAGATGGTGCCAATAAAATCGTTCAAACATCGACTATGGGGAAACTTTATGACCGTCACGTTTTTTGGCAAAACAAAGGTTATTCAACTTCCCTAGGCCTAATAAGTAGGGAATGGTCAATATTTTAAATTTTTGAGATGGTGCAAAAAAAAAGAACATACATCGACTTTGCGCAAACTTTATAAACCTCACGTTTATTGGTGAAACCTAGGTTATACAACTTTTCTAGGCCTAATAAGTTAGGAATGGTCAATATTTTGAATTTTCAAGATGGTACAAAAAACACTATTTAAACATCGACTTTGTGGAAACTTTATGACCGTCACATTTTTTTGCGAAACCAAGGTTATTCAACATCCCTAGGCCAAATAAGTTTGGAATGGTCAATATTTTGAATTTTCGAGATGGTGCGAAGAAAATCGATCAAACATCGACTGTCCGTAAACTTTATGACCATCACGTTTTCTGGTGAAACCAAGATTATACAACTTCCCTGGGCCTAATAGGTTTGGAATGGTCAATATATTGAATTTTCGAGACGGCATGAAAAAAACCGATCAAACATCGACTTTCCGTAAATTTTACGACCATCACGTTCTTTGGCAAAACCAAGGTTATTCAACTTCCCTAGGCCTAATAAGTTGAGAATGGATAATATATTTAATTTTTAAGAAGGTACCAAAAAAACCAATCAAACATCGACTTTGGACAAACTTTACGACCGTCACGTATTTTGCGAAACAAAGGTTATTCAACTTCCCTAGGCCTAATAAGTTGGGAATGTTTAATATTTTTAATTTTCAAGATGGTTCAAAAAAAACCTATCAAACATCGAGTTTCTGCCAACTTTATGACCCTCATATTTTTTGGTGAACCAAGGTTATTCAACTTCCATTTGCCTAATAAGTTTGGAATGTTCAATATTTTAAATTTTTGGCGAAATCAAGGTCATTCAACTTCCGTAGGCCTAATAAATTTAGAATGAACAATATTTTGAATTTTCAAGATGGTGCCAAAAAAATCGTTCAAACATCAACTATGGGGAAACTTTATGACCGTCACGTTTTTTGGCAAAACATAGGTTATTCAACTTCCCTAGGCCTAATAAGTAGGGAATGGTCAATATTTTAAATTTTTGAGATGGTGCAAAAAAAAAAGAACATACATCGACTTTGCGCAAACTTTATAAACCTCACGTTTATTGGTGAAACCTAGGTTATACAACTTCTCTAGGCCTAATAAGTTAGGAATGGTCAATATTTTGAATTTTCAAGATGGTACAAAAACACTATTTAAACATCGATTGTGGAAACTTTATGACCGTCACACATTTTTGCGAAACCAAGGTTATTCAACATCCCTAGGCCAAATAAGTTTGGAATGGTCAATATTTTGAATTTTCGAGATGGTGCGAAAAAAATCGATCAAACATCGACTGTCAGTAAACTTTATGACCATCACGTTTTTGGTGAAACCAAGATTATACAACTTCCTGGGCCTAATAGGTTTGGAATGGTCAATATATTGAATTTTCAAGACGACATGAAAAAACCGATCAAACATCGACTTTTTAGTAAATTTTATGACCATCACGTTCTTTTGCAAAACCAAGGTTATTCAACTTCCTAGGCCTAATAAGTTGAGAATGGATAATATATTAAATTTTTAAGAAGGTACCAAAAAACCAATCAAACATCGACTTTGGACAAACTTTATGACCGTCACGTATTTTTATAAACAAAGGTTATTCAACTTCCTAGGCCTAATAAGTTGGGAATGGTCAATATTTTTAATTTTCAAGATGGTTGAAAAAACCGATCAAACATCGAGTTTCGCCAACTTTATGACTCCTCGTTTTTTGGTGAAACCAAGGTTATTCAACTTCCATTTGCCTAATAAGTTTGGAATGTTCAATATTTTAAATTTTTTGGCAAAATCAAGGTCATTCAACTTCCCTAGGCCTAATAAATTTAGAATGAACAATATTTTGAATTTTCAAGATGGTGCCAATAAAATCGTTCAAACATCGACTATGGGGAAACTTTATGACCGTCAATTTTTTGGCAAAACAAAGGTTATTCAACTTCCCTAGGCCTAATAAGTAGGGAATGGTCAATATTTTGAATTTTTGAGATGGTGCAAAAAAAAAGAACATACATCGACTTTGCGCAAACTTTATAAACCTCACGTTTATTGGTGAAACCTAGGTTATACAACTTCTCTAGGCCTAATAAGTTAGGAATGGTCAATATTTTGAATTTTCAAGATGGTACAAAAAAAACTATTTAAACATCGACTTTGTGGAAACTTTATGACCATCACATTTTTAGGCGAAACCAAGATTATTCAACATCCCTAGGCCAAATAAGTTTGGAATAGTCAATATTTTGAATTTTCGAGATAGTGCGAAAAAAATCGATCAAACATCGATTGTCCGTAAACTTTATAACCATCACGTTTTTTGGTGAAACCAAGGTTATATAACTTCCCTGAGGCTAATAGCTTTGGAATGGTCAATATATTGAATTTTCGAGACGACATGGAAAAAACTGATCAAACATCGACTTTCCGTAAATTTTATGACCGTCACGTTCTTTGGCAAAACCATGGTTATTCAACTTCTCTAGGACTAATAAGTTGAGAATGGATAATATATTAAATTTTCAAGAAGGTACGAAAAAAAGCAATCAAACATCGTGATATGAACCAGATCAAGCTAATCAAGACTCAATCAACATTCTATGATTGCAAGAAGGTTCGTTTTTTTTTTGAAGGCAAGGGATTTGATATTTTCTCTCTCTAGACGAGAGTTTCTCTCTCTAGGCGATTCTCTTCTCTCTCTAGGGAGAAAAGAGGCGGTGGCTGCAGGACGCTGTGGATCTGCTTCTTCTCCCTTGGGTGGTGGTTCTTCCCTTCCTCCTCGTGCAAACGCGTTGGGGGAAAGTGAAGCCACGGAGACGGCTAGGGCAAGAAAAGGCGACGGCTGCGCTGGTCTCCCCTGTTCTGCGCACGGAGAGCAGGAAGGCTGTCGGATCCGCAGCCTTCTGCACGGGGGTGCTGCGAGGACTGGGTGACGGTGGCGGCGGTGGGCTCACCGTGACCAGGAACTCCGGGCGGGCGGCAACCTAGGGCACGCCTCCCTCTCCTCGTTTCTTCCTGCAGATCTTGGCTGCCGCGACGCAGGGAACAGAGAGGCTCTCTCCTGACGCTGCGAGGGCGGTGCGGCCTTTGGCGGCGGTGTGGCGGACGTGGCTGCGGTGGCCGGGTGAGGCTGCGGTGGCCCCGATCCTCTGCTCTTCGGCCAGCCTCTGCTCCGCCCCTTTGTTCCTCTTCTGGAACAGAGAAGCGACGGGAGGCTGAACTGCGGGCTGCACTTCTGCGAGGGTGCTGCTGCAAGGTGAGCAGCGGTACCTGGCAGAAACAGAGGGTTCCAAGAGCTGTTGGGCAGCGGCGGCGGTGTCCCTGTTCTGCACACGGCGAGCAAGAACAGGGTGTCCCTGTTCTGCACACGGCGGTTCTGCACAGGTGTGGGCTGCGCTCCCTCCCTTGCCTCTCTCTGCTGGCATCAAGCAGGTGGAGGGCGAGCGGCAGGGAAACGAGGCAGCGGCAGCGGCTTTCTGCAAGGGAGCAGGGAGGCGAGGCTGCTGGGCGGCTCCCCTGCATCGCCCCCTTCGCGCAAGGGGCTTCCCTGCACGCACGAGGCGGCCAGTCTGAGCGGCGGGCGCTGCTGGGCAGCGCCCACTTGTTGCTGCTGGGCAGTATTTGCACTGCCCTCTCCCTCCTACCCTCCTCTTGAGTTGGGGCAGCGTAACTCGAGAATGGTTGTTGACGATGGCAGCAGGGTCGATCCGAAGAGGCTTCCTGCTCAATCTTCCCGACGAGATGGTCTTTTGATGCCGCAGCATAGAGGAAGGTCGCGCTCTAGATCACGACCTCCTATTCTCATTTCTAGAGATCCTCGACCTTGGACAAGCCTCTTCAAGGCTCCGGTTGGAAGTTCAGATCTTAGCTTGGACTTCTTTGTTCCAGAAACCCAGAATGATCATAAGATTGCTGTGTATGAGGCTGCTGATTCTGAAGAGCTGGTTAAGACATGGTCCATGGCGCTGGTTGGTTATGTGGTCGGTCTAAAGACATCCTATTTCCCGTTATCCTCGTTCATTAAGACTCGATGGGGAACATCAGCATTTGATCTGCATATGCTAGAGAACGGTTTTTTTGTATGCAAACTCTATTCTGAAGAGGATCTTCAACGGATTCTAGAAGGGTTTTGGACTATTCGTGGCCATCCGATGATATTACGACGCTGGTCCCCTGATGTCCGTTTGGAGTTAGACAGCCTACAATCTATTCCTTTATGGGTATCTTTTCATGGTCTTCCATTACATCTTTGGAGTAGACGTTTTATTGCTAAGTTATGCAGCACCCTAGGACAGCCATTGTATATCGACAAGGCAACAGCAGCGCAGACGAGATTGGCTTTTGCACGAGCATGTGTTATGATTTCTTCTGATGGTGATCTTCCTAATGAGGTTTTTTATCGTGATTTAGATGGTACCACCCGTAAGGTACATGTATCATATTCCTGGAAACCACAACGATGTAATATTTGCTCCTCTTTTGGTCATACACATGGAGCTTGTCAGCAAATTCAGAAGCCAATTACTCAGGTTTATCGGCAACGTCAAACACCTCAACATCGGGTCGATACTGCTATTATTGAACAAAGCGAGTCTCCTTCAGTGGCAGTTGAGACAGTAACGATGAGTGAGCATTCTAACTCACTTGGGCAGCACCAGGGCCAGGGGGATAAATTAGGAGCTTTAACTCCTATTATATCGGAGCCTTCTATAAAAGCAGTTTCTCATGGTCCTCGCGAACAGGAGAAGGAGAAGTTGGAAACTTCATCTCTTCATATATTGCCAGTGACTACTACAACAGGGATTTCACGTTCTACTCATCGTACTAACCAGGATATAGTGTCCCAACCAGCTCATGTCCCTACCAATCAAGACATTTTGAACACAGCTATCCCGGATGCTCAAGGTACATTAAAATTTAAACACTTGCAAGCTGTGGATGAAGTCGAAAAATATAGAAATAAAGGCTTGAAAGGTAAGGATATAGTGCGGGAGGAAAATGTCAAACCTAAGGAGAAGAAAAAGGATATCCTTCCTAAGTCACACATTCTTCCCTCTACTTAGGAAGAATTACTCCATTTCCCATATATTTTCTTTTTTATGAAGATTATCTGTTGGAATGTTCGTGGACTTAATAAACCTGAGAAATGTCAGGAGCTCAATAGAGTAATCAGGTCTGCTGCTTGTGATATTGTTATTCTTGTGGAAACAAAAATTAAACCATCTCGAGTTCGTGTTCAAAGGAATTTAATATGGCCAGAGGCAGAACTTCTTACCAATGATACTTGTGATACCTATGGTAGAATATGGGTATTATGGCATCCGAACTTTGTTAGTGCTTGTTTTATTTCTGCTACAGAACAATTTATCCACCTTAAGGCTGAGGATAAACAGAATGGTTGTCAATTCTATATTACTGGTGTATATGCTTCTAATAGTTTGCAGGAAAGAAATGGTCTATGGAATGATTTGATTAACGTTGCAAATGGCTGTCTTACAGTGCCATGGATTGTTCTTGGTGACTTCAATACTGTTCGGTATACACATGAAAAAGTGGGGGGTAAACCAATTCCAGAGAGCAAGCTTCAAGGATTCAATGATTACATAGATATTGCTGCTTTGATTGATATGAAATCTGTAGGGGATTGGCTTTCATGGAGTAATCAAGGTGCTGCTCACAGGAAAATAATGGCCCGACTCGATAGGTGTCTGATTAATCGAGAATGGTTAACAGTTTACCCTAATTCACTTCTGGAGTATGGTGCTCAATTGTTCTCTGATCATTCTTCAATGTATATACATGCAGACAAAGTAATACCCAGAGGCAAGAAACCATTTAGATTCTTTCATATGTGGAGTACCCATCCTCAGTTCCTCGAGGTTATCAGATCAGCTTGGAATGTTAATGTGTATGGTTCTCCCCCTTACATCTTATGTCAAAAGCTTAAAGCCTGTAAAGCAGCACTAAAGGAGTGGAATACAAACACCTTTGGCAATATTACCACACGGGTCCAGTTAAGCAGAAAGGAACTAATGGCGGTGCAACATGAGCTACATCTTCAACCCTTTGACGAGAATCTTATTTGCAAAGAGGCAGAAGCTAGGTATCAATTCATGCAGGCTTTAAAGCAAGAAGAAAGTTTTGCAAAACAGAAGTCTAGACAGCATTGGCTTACTCTAGGGGATTCCAATACGAAGTTTTTCTATACAGCCATTGCTACTAGACGGGCTGTTAACTGTATCAGAAAATGTAAAGACCAAGACGGTACACTTATTGAAAATTTGGATGAGGTTAAAGCCCACACTGAACAATTTTTTTATGCTTTACTTAATCAAACAGAGCAGCCTAATAATATTCATGTGGAGCCTACTAGAAAGCTTGATTCGGATGATATCACGATTCTCAATGCCCCAATTACAGATGAAGAAATTGTTAGGGTTGTCTTTAAGTCACCGAAGCACAAAAGTCCTGGTCCGGATGGGTTTCCAGCTGAATTTTACCAAATTGCATGGCCGATTATTGGAAATGATGTGATTAAAGCTTGTCAGCATTTTTTCTCTTCTGGTCATCTTCTTAAAGAGATAAATTGTACTTTTATTTCTTTAGTTCCTAAGAATGCAGGGGCTGATTCCCTAGAGCACTACAGGCCCATTTCATTATGCAACTTTATTTACAAGATTATATCCAAGTTGCTTGCAGATCGAATGCAAATGATTATACAAAAGATCATTAGTCCTGCACAGGCTGCTTTCATTAAAGGAAGAAGTATACATCACAATATTCTTCTGGCTAACGACTTGGTCAAAGATCTGCATTCCAAATCAAGAGGGACAAAAATATGTTTTAAAGCTGACTTACGGAAAGCATTTGATTCAGTTAATAGACACTTTCTCTACAAGATGCTCCTCAGTATGAACTTCCCTCAACAATGGGTTAATTGGATTCAGTGCTGCTTAGAAACTCCAAAATTTTCGGTTCTCTTCAATGGTTCACCCATTGGCTTCTTTGGGAGTACGAATGGCATCAGACAAGGAGACCCACTTTCTCCATATCTTTTTACAATTGTCATGGAAGGACTCAGTTGTATGTTAGAAAAGGCAGTCTTTGATGGTAGCATTAAGGTACCCCAAGCTGGTTCTATTCATATATCCCACATAACATTTGCAGATGATCTTATTATATTTCTTCGCAATGACATTACTTCAGTGAGGAATTTGGCTACTATTCTGAAAGACTTTGGTTTGTTTTCTGGCCTTCAGCTAAATCATGCAAAGAGTAAAGTCTATATGGGTCCTTGCATCGAAGATAAAGACTTTATTATACAAACTTTGGGGGTTAGCGAGGGATGTCTGCCAGTTTCTTATCTAGGTCTCCCACTTATTTCCACTGGCATTCACAAAACCCACTGTCAGCCTATCCTGGAAAAAATAAAGAATAAAATTTTCACTTGGAAAACTAGACTCCTTTCTAAAGCAGGACGACTTGAACTCATCCGATCTGTGCTGTTCTCTTACTCTATTTATTGGTCCAATGCATTTCTTCTACCTGTTGGACTTCTTCAGGATATTGAACGGCTGTTGAAAAACTTTTTCTGGAATGGTACGGATGGTAAGACAATGCATATGGTAAATTGGGATAATATCTGCAGGTAGAAGGATGAGGGGGACTGAATCATGAAATCTGAGAGATTGGAATAAAGCTTGTTTGGTACAAAATTATGGGATCTTTTGCAAAACAAATCTTTATGGTCACAATGGGTTTCGCTAGGTACCTATCAAAGGAATCAATCTAGGAAGTTTCAGCAAAAACATATCATTCTGCTGCTTGGAAAGGAATTTTGAAGGCAAGAAATTGGCTGACCAAACATATTTCTTATACAATCTCTTCTGGAACGAGAATTAATATGTGGTATGATCCTTGGGTGAATGGAAAGAGTATATTTCAATTGTATGGCGATAGAGTACGAAGAGATCTTGGGGCCTCTAAAGATTGGACGGTTTCTGAGTTCATTGTTAACGGCACCTGGTGTCTTCCTAGTCCTATTTCTCCTGATATGCTATCACTTTGGCCGATTATTACAACTCTTCCAATCAAGAACAACTCCTCAGATAGGCTTAATTGGCTTCATGACAATGGAAAATTTAGTGTTACATCTGCATGGAATCAAATCAGACAAAGAAACAACAAGTGGATCCCAAGCAGTTGGACATGGGATAGACCGGGCTCACAGAGACATTCCTTATGCACATGGCAGGCCCTTCTTGCCAAACTACCAACTATGAATAATATGAAGCGAAAAGGTATATATATTGTTAACCGATGCTCTCTTTGTATGCAACAGGAAGAAGATATTGATCATCTTTATTTTGCTTGCGACTACACTAATTGGATATGGGTGGAGATTTCCCAAGAAGAGATTTGAACTCCATAGGCTACCAAGGCCAAACTTGCAACAGAACTAGAACATTGCAAGCAGAAAGCTTCTCAAGGAAAGGGCTTCTTACACAACTAGCAAAAATTACCTTGGATGTGCTATTTGGTGGATTTGGAAGGAGAGATGTAGCAGAATCTTTGAGGGCCTCAACACACACAATACTCACCTATTGCTCGAGATACTTAGCGACTCAAGATCATGTATGGAGCAGACCTGAAATGAAGCATTTAACAAGTAGTGAAAAAGATATATTTATCGATTCAATTTTGTTATTCGTTAATGCTTTCTAGATTGAGATTATTGTATTATGTATTTCTATGTTTCCACAATGTGATGTATTCACAGTCGTTTAGGAATGGTTGGTTATTTGCTATTTATTGAATATCGTAAGGCGTCATAGTCTACAACATGTGTAGTCATGACTACTTTTTTGTTATGTTCTCTTGAGAGGCAGTCGGTGGAATGAGTCCATTCACCTTTCGAGGTGGGGTGCATTCTCCTAGATCTGCTCTAAGAGATCTCAGGCTATATTCTACGGCTTGTGTAGACAAAGCTACTTTGTGCAAATTTTATACAATTACATTTACTTACCAAAAAAAAAAAAAAAAGTTTGCACAAAATAGCTTTGTCTACACAAGCCGTAGACTATAGCCTGAGATCTCTTGGAGCAGTCTAGGAGAATGCACCCCACCTCAGAAAGGTGGAATGGACTCACTCCACCAGACTCATCTCCAAGAGAAGATAACAGCCATGACTACACATGTTGTAGACTATGACGCCTTACGATATCAATAAATAACAAAATGTAATAACCAACCATTCCTTGTTAAAAGTTCTGCCTCTGGCCATATTAAATCTTTTTGAACACAAACCCGAGATTGTTTAATTTTTGTTTCCACAAGAATAACAATATCACAAGCATCAGACTTGATTGTTCTATTAAGCTCTCGACATTTCTCAAATTTATTCAGCCCACGAACATTCCAACAAAGTATCTTCATCAGAAACAAAACAGATTGGAAAGGAAATAAATGACTCTTCCTAGGTAGACGAAAGTATATGCAACTTACCAGTTCCATCCTTTTTCTTATCCTTGGGTTTTGCAATGTCCTCCCGCATAATATCCTTACCTTTTAAAGCTTTATTTCTATTTTTATCCACTTCATCCACAGCTTGCAAATGCTTAAACTTTGAAATACCCAAAATATCTAGGTTGGCAGTGTTTGTTGAAGATTGTTGAGGCTGAATATCCTGACTGGCGAAGTTTGTTGGGATTACAATATCCTGGTTAGCACGATGAGTAGGACGTGGGATCCCCGTTGCGGTAGTTCCTGTCGATGTAGGAAGAGACGAAGGTTTCTCGTTCTCCTGTGCATGGGTAACCTGAGAAACTGTTGTTGTGACAGACTCTGATATATTAGGAAGAGGTAAAGTTCCCGATTTATCTTTCTGGTCATGATGCTGCCCAAGTGAGTCAGAATGCTCGCTTATCTGTACCAACAACCTCCTGAAGGAGACTCACCTTGTTTATCAGTAGTCATAATAGTACTATCAACCCCTTGCTGAGATGATTGGCGTTGGCGGTAAACCTGAGTGATTGGTTTCTGAGTTTGCTGACAAGCCCCATGTGCATGACCAAAAGAGTTGCAAATCTTACAACGCTGTGGTTTCCAAGAATATGAAACATGCACCTTACGGGTGGTCCCATCTAGATCACGATAAAAAACCTCATTTGGAAGATCATCATCAGAAGAAACCATTATACATGCTCGTGCAAAAGCCAATCTCGTTTGTGCTGCTGTTGCTTTGTCAATATACAATGGCTGTCCCAAGGTGCTACATAACTTAGCAATAAAACGACGACTCCAAAGATGCAAGGGGAGACCATGAAAAGATACCCATAAAGGAATAGATTGTAGACTGTCTAACTCCAAACGGACATCAGGAGACCAACGTCGTAGAATCATCGGATGACCGCGAATAGTCCAAAACCCTTCAAGAATTCGTTGCAAATCCTCTTCAGAATAGAGTTTGCATACAAAAAAACCATTCTCTAGCATATGCAGATCAAATGCCGATATTCCCCATCGAGTCTTGATGAATGAGGATAACGGAAAATATGATGTCTTTAAACCAACCACATAACCAACAAGCGCCATGGACCATGTCTTAATCAGCTCTTCAGAATCAACAGTCTCGTACACAGCAATCTTCTGATCAGCCTGGGTTTCTGGAGCAAAGAAATCTAAGCTAAGATCCGAGCTTCCAACCGGGGCCTTGAAGAGGCTTGTCCAAGGTCGAGGATCTCGAGAAATGAGAGTAGGAGGCCGCGATCTAGAGTGTGATTGACCTCTATGCTGCGACATCAAAGAACCATCTCGTCGGGAAGAAGCAACTTGGGAAGGAAGCCTCATCTTCGGATCGACCCTGCTGCCACCTTCGCCAGCCATTCGCGCTGCCCCAACAAGAGGAGGACAGAACAGGGGCTGCCCAGCAGCCGCCACCTGGCGGAGGACAGCAGAGAGGGAGCAGCAATCGCCTCCTCTGTTCTTCTGCAGGATGCAAGGGAGGGAGCGCAGCAGCGAGCCACACCTCCCTTTCTTGCTTGCTGTGCAGAACAGGAACGCTGCCGCCGCTGCCCAAAGCGATCCGATGCCCTAGGGAGAAGAAGCAGCGTGATTCCCTCCGCAGGTGGAACCCTCTGTTCGCAGATCTGCCGCCAGCAACCGAAACCGCCGCCGCCGCCGATCCCCCGATCGCAGCTCCTCCGCGTGAGGAGCGATGGGCGAAGGGCAGAGGACAGCAGCAATCAACTGCTGCAGCAGCACCCTCGCTCAGCCTGCGCCTGCCCGTCGCCGCTTCTCTGTTCCAGAAGAGGAACAAAGGGGGCGGAGCAAAGGCTCGGTCGTTGCAGCAGCGAGCCCCAATCGTTCCGTGCGAGCGATTCTGCCGCTAGCCGCACCTCTTCCCCCCCTCTCGACGGATCTGCAGCCCAAGGAGCAGCAGAAGAGGCGAGGGATGGAGCGCAGGGAGCTCGCCGCCCAGCAGCCGCAGCCGCCCTCCGAACCTGCTCTCCGTGTGCAGCTCGCCCAAGCGACGCCCTCCTATCCCCCTTCTCTTCCAGAAGAGGAGCAAAGGCGTCTCCTCTGTTCCAGGAAGAAACAGAGAGAGGAGAGGGAGGCGTGCCCTAGATTGCCACCCGCCCGAAGTCTGGTCACGGCGAGCCCACCGCCGCCGTCACCCAGCCCTCGCAGCACCACCCCACTGATTGCAGAAGCGACGCCCTCCTTCTCCGCAGAGCAACGATGCCCTGCAGACCCCGTGCAGAGGCTGCAAATCCTGTGATGCAGCCTTCCTGCTCTAGAACAGGGGAGACGTCACCTTTTCTTGCCCTAGTCGCCTCCGTAGCTTCACTTTCCCCCGACGCGTTTGCACGTGGAGGAAGGGAAAAACCACCACCCAAGGGAGAAGAAGCAGAGCCACAACGTCCTGCAGCCACCGCCTCTTTTCTCCCTAGAGAGAGAAGAGAATCGCCTAGAGAGAGGGTTGGTTCCTAAATTTACATTGATAAAAAAAAAGTTCTTACTTAATGCAAGGGCTCTGATACCATGTTGAAATGAATTGAAAAGAATAATTGATTGATCAATGTAGCTTGACAAAACCAGCTGAGGCGGGACTTCCGGGGAGTCATCAATCCCTTGCTCTCTTAGAGGGAGAGCACTTGGTCGTGATATGGGCCGTGGAGGAGGAGAATGCTTTGGCAAACTCCATGTACCAAGACAAGGCTGAAGGGCGAAGGCCAGAGAACTTCGTAAGACCAATGTCAACAGACTTTCTATCAAGATAGCCGTGAGTGAAGGACTTCGGGTCGATGCAAGAGTGCATGACCAAGGATCGGAGCAGATAGTACGCAGTGCTGTACCTTTACTACTCAGAGGAGTCGGCGACAGAAATGATGGAGAAGGCGGTACAATCCCAAAGGCGACCAAACCTATCGGAGACTTACTCCATGTTGGAGTGATAACTTCTTGCATTCCGAAGTTCAATGGCAATGAGAAGGTGAATCACAAGATGGCTGACTCGGCGCAAAGGATTGCAAACATTTCAAGTGCTTGAAGTGTGAGCTAAGAGCAGGTGAATTCCAAAGAACATTTCGGACGCACTAAGTACAAACTCGAGGAGGCGGGCGAAGACAAGTAACCTTTGCCTTCTCAACTCCCAAGAGAATGGGCGGAACTCCAATACCCCAGCTCTCTTAGTTATCCAGCAGAGGAGCTCTGCACAAATTTGAAGACCCTTCGAAGACAACTAAGTGGAAGAAGATTCGATGGGCAAATTTTTGCGGAGGAAGGACCTGAAAACTTCAAAGGTTGCGAGGTGATGCTCGTTAAAGCTCCAACAAAGCATCTATCCAATTCAAGAGACAAGAAGAATTTGAAGACTGGCGCATATCAAAGATGGTCTTTTTCCTTCATCGATGAATCGCAAGAACCAAAGCAAGGATCAAGCACAACTTTGCCAACCCCACACCAAAGTCGAGTCATTGGCGAGTTGAAGCAAAGACGGCGGATTAAAGTTCGACGACTCAACAACAAGCGGAGAACAATTGGGAGCCAAGGGGCGATCGCGCACAGAGCAGAAGATCGAAGATCCAACAAAGAAAAGAAGTTGCAGCGTTAGCAAAGGCTTCGACGAGGACGTCGAAGGATTAAGTGGGGGAGAATGTCACGGACAAAATTGTAAACGGCTTGTTCGGTGTAATGCTTGTGCTTGTCCGTGTCCCTTCATCAGATGAATCGCAAGAACCAGCAAGGATCAGCACAACTTTGCCAACCCCACACCAAAGTCAGAGTCATTGGCGAGTTGAAGCAGCACGGCGGATTAAAGTTCGACGACTCAACAACAAGCGGAGAACAAATGGGAGCCAAGGGGCGCATCGCAGCAGGAGCAGAAGATCGAAGATCCAACAAAGAAAAGAAGTTGCAGCGTCAGCAAAGGCTTCGACGAGGACGTCGAAGGATTAAGTGGGGGAGAATGTCACGGACAAAATTGTAAACAGCTTGTTCGGTGTAATGCTTATGCATGTCCGTGTCCCTTTTGGTTGGTTGTCACTTGTAAAGCTTGTAAAGGGCTTGCCAAAGGCAAAATGCCCTATTTGAGTGAGTTTGACAGCCATTGTAGGCTTGTACATAAAGTACGCGTCGAGGGAATACTTGTAATAGAATTCGGTCTGTAGTGGACCAATTTTATACCTTTGTTGTGCAACTGTTCTGAGCTTGTAATATCCATGGTTGGAATGTGCATCGGCTATAAAGTGTTTGCTAAAAGAGTGGCTTGCGGATCCCGTGTGAAGCGCTTTCTCTGTCCCGTCTTCTCTTTCGTTGGTCCTAAGGGATTGTAGGAGATTTCGGGGAGGCTGACCTTTGCGGTGATACGCATTGGTGCCGCACGGCTTAGGCAAAACCAGCTAAGTCCGTGACAGTTGGTATCAGAGCTCGAGGCAAGCGGTGCTAGTCTATGACTTGAAAAGAATTGAAAAGAATAATTTCAAAAAGTTTAGAACAAGATATAGAAGATGTGCCAAAAGGTAGTTTATGACTTTTATTGCTACGACAAGCATCACAATAAGTTAAAATGTTGCTAGTAGAGGTAGGAATTGAATAATGGGAAAGTAACTTTTGCTGAATAAAAGACGAGGGATGACAAAGACGTCGATGCCACACATCAACTGGAGCAGCAACTGAGGAGTGAACAGTGGGATGGTTTGTTTTCGAAGCGGATGGCCACTCATAAATGTTGTCTTTGTTCTGGCCTTGGACTAAGGATGCCCCCGTGCTCAAATCCTTGACAAGAAAGGAGTCAGGAAAAAATTCAATGGAGGTATTATTTTGCTTACAGAATTGAGAGACAGAAATAAGGTTTCTTTTGATGTGGGGTGCACACAAAACATCATCAAGTGTGAATGTTGTGGTGAATGAATTAAGTATTGTGGAACCAGTATGAGTGATAGGGAGTCCTTTACCATCACCGATGATGACATCTTCATCGCCGCCATAGTTATTGTGGACAGACAAGTTCTGAAGATCGGAGGTGATGTGATGTGATGCACCAGAGTCCACAATCCAGTTGGGTTGACTAGTCATCGGAGTAGTTGTGAGATTGGCTTGAGGCCACTGTGTTGGAGCAGGAAGCCGAGGTCGAGAGCGACAGACTTTCGCGGAGTGTCCGATCTTATCACACAACTGACAGACGATTCGGCGATGGCCGTTGAAGTCAGGACGCAAGTGCTGATGATTGTAGGGGATATCACCTTGATAATGTAGATGAGAGGGATTTTGATATGAACCAGATCAAGCTAATCAAGACTCAATCAACATTCCATGATTGCAAGAAGATTCTAAAATGGCCAACGTGATCATAAAGAGAGAAGGACAAATTTGAAGACCTCAACTTGAAGAATAAAAGTCCATTCAGCTATGTTTACCAAAATTCATGAATTAGAAATATAAATATTATTTAATGCATTCATTCTCTTTGTACTATCCTCATACTATATAAATGAGGTTGACTCTCAGTGTAAGACAGACAATTGGGAAGTATAACAATTCTTCAACACCGGTGAGTGTTTTGTTTTTAAGTTATTGCATGAACTTTAGAACTTATCAGGCTTTTCTGCTTGTGGCGTTCAAACCAAATCTTTGCTTTTCCTTTGACTTATCAGACTTTTAGTTTGTGGCGTCTTAAGGGAATTCAAAGTGCTATTCTAGTTATTTCATCAATTTTCTATTGATAAGTAATTAGAATAGTTTCCCTTACTTCATTCTTGAACGATCCGCCTTGTTTTCAATTCGTTGGAGGGTGTCAATTTGCATTCCATATGTATCATAGCTCTTTAGCTATCGGGGTGTATGGTTGCTAAGTTGATGATTTCCATCAGATTTGGTGTGGGACCCATAAGGTCAGGAGGCAGCTTTGTCGGACCTTGATTGACGCGCTTATTGTATTGGTTGCTCTTTCTCTTGGATTTATGACTGACTTGAGCTGTGATAGTTGGTCCGGGCAGCCGATCGTCGCGCTTCAAATATGTCTCGTAGTCGGTCAACTTGTCATAAAGTTCTTCAAATGATATTGGAGAGTCACGTGCTCGAATTGCGGCTGCCAATTCTTTGTATTCGTCCCCTAGGCCATTAAGGGTATGAACGAGGACTTCTTCTTTTGAGGGAATGGCCTATCAAAGTTAAGTCATCGATGATCACTTTGATATTTTGTAAGTAATCAGCAATAGTACTTCCCTCTTGTTTCACTTTCATCAGACTGGATAAGAGTCCGAGCATGCGAGTACGCGAGCGATTTGCCAATGTTGTTTGCAACTTGGACCATGCTTCTGCAGCAGTCATACATGAAGATATTAGTGGGGCGACGGACCCAGCGACGGAAGCTTGAATGGCTTGGAGGATGAGACGATCTTGACGTAACCACAGTTTGTGAGCTGGATTTGGTATTGGACTAGATCCTCCTGGGCTGTTGAGCACTGCAGACGGACAATGGAGAGAGCCGTCGATGTAACCTATAAGGTCATATCCAAATAGAAGATTAGAAAATTGGGCACGCCAGGATGCATAATTTCCGCTTTTGGATAACTTGAAAGGAATGAGTGCCGCAGCATTGATAGTGATGAGGCTTGGAGATTGAGAACTGCTATTGTTCCCTGCAGGGACAATGACTGGAGTAGATGATGAAGCCATTTGATGATACGATGGCGTCGGCTTCGATGGGTCGTAAGGAGAAGGAAACTGCTATCACCCCGCCCGATTTGCTTGGTGCAGAATAGGCGTTGAAGACTCAACCGGTGCAGATCGCACCGTTCAGTGGAGTTTGGCGGCAGAGGAGAGAGCGCCGAGGCGGAGGTCAGTGGTGCTGTCCTGTTTGCGTCACACCGTACGCTCGCTGCGGTGGAGAGGGGGCAGGAGGAAAAGAACGCCGAGACTGCAATTGAAGGGTGAACAGTCGTCTTCTGAGTCCCCCGCACCGTCTCCTGCCGCGGATCCTCCAGATGTTGGACAGCCGCCTGCCTACGCTGCCCCTTCACCTGTTGGTGGAAGCTGCTCTGCTTCTGCCGAGAAAGGGGCTGGCAGCGGAAAGGGCGGAGGCGTGGTAATTGGAGACGGCGGCGGTGGCGCAGCAACTGGAGTCGGGGGAGGGTTCGGCGGTGGCGTAGCGATTGGAATCGGAGGAGTGTTTGGCGGTGGCGTAGCGATTGGAGCCGGTGGCGGAGTTGACGGCGAAGCAGCAGGTGGTGGTGTTGCAGGGGGTTCGGGTGGTGTCGAACCAGAGAGTGCGGTCGAGGCAGAAAATTGGAGACGACGGCGGTGGCGCAGCAACTGGAGTCGGTGCTGGAGTGTTTCCAATCACTGGCCGGGTGTGTTGACGCTGTCGCTGGACAGCGGAAAGACTCCTCAGATGTGTGCAGAGGATTGGAGACGGCGGCGGTGGCGCAGCAACTGGAGTCGGTGCAGGAGTGTTTCCAATCGCTGGCCGGGTGTGTCGACGCTGTCGCTGGACAGCGGAAAGACTCCTCAGATGTCCCACCGCAGCAGCGAGAGGAGGAGGCGGCCGGGGGTGTCGATGCTGTCGCTGGACAGCGGAAAGGGAGAGAAAAAAAAGCTCTTGCTTAATGCAAGGGCTCTGATACCAACTGTCACGGACTTAGCTAGTTTTTCCTAAGCCGTGCGGCACCAATGCGTATCACCGCAAAGGTCAGCCTACCCGAAATCTCCTGCAATCCCTTAGGACCTACAAAAGAGAAGACGGGACAGAAAAAGCGCTTCACACGGGATCCACAAGCCACTCTTTTAGTAAACACTTTATAGCCAATGCACATTCCAACAATGGATATCACAAGCTCAGAACGGTTGCACAACAAAGGCATAAAATTGGTCCACTACAGACCGAATTCTATTACAAGTATTCCCTCGACGCGTACTTTACGTACAAGCCTACAATGATTGTCAAACTCACTCAAATATAGGCATTTTGCCTTTGGCAAACCCTTTACAAGCTTTACATTATATGACAACCCAAAAGAGACACAGATAAGCATAAGCATTACACCGAACAAGCCGTTTACAATTTTGTCCGTGACATTCTCCCCCACTTAATCCTTCGACGTCCCGTCGAAAGCCTTTCTTGACGCTGCAACTTCTTTTCTTTGTTGGATCTTCGATCTTCTGCTCCTGCTGCGATGTGCCCCTTGGCTCCCAATTGTTCTCCACTTGTTGTTGAGTCGTCGAACTTTAATCCGCCGTGCTGCTTCAACTCGCCAATGACTCTGACTTTGGTGTGGGGTTGGCAAAGTTGTGTCTTGATCCTGCTTTGGTTCTTGCGGATTCATCGATGAAGGAAAAGACCATCTTTGATATGCGCTAGTCTTCAAATTCTTCTTGTCTCTTGAACTGGATAGATGCTTTGTTGGAGCTTTAACGAGCATCACCTCGCAACCTTTGAAGTTTTCAGGTCCTTCCTCCGCAAAATTTGCCCATCGAATCTTCTTCCACTTAGTTGTCTTCGAAGGGTCTTCACATCTGCGCGTGCAGAGCTCCTCTATTTGGATAACTAAGAGAGCTGGGAATCGGAGTTCCGCCCATTCTCTTGGGAGTTGAGAAGGCAAAGGTTACTTGTCTTCGCCCGCCTCCTCGAGTTTGTACTTCGTGCGTCGAGCTGGTTACTGGAATTCGCCTGCTCTTAGCTCACACTTCCGAAGCACTTGAAGTGTTTGTAATCCTTCATAGTTGAGTCCATCTTGTGATTCACCTTCTCATTGCCATTGAACTTGGAATGCAAGAAGTTATCACTCCAACTTGGAGTAAGTCTCCGATAGGTTTGGTCGCCTTTGGGATTGTACGCCTTCTCCATCATTTCTGTCGCCGACTCTCTCCGAGTAGTAAAGGTACAAAGCACTGCAGCGTCTTCATCTGCTCCGATCCTTGGTCATGCACTCTTGCATCGACCAAGTCCTTCACTCACGGCTATCTTGATGGAAAGTCTGTTGACATTGGTCTTACGAAGTTCTCGGCCTTCGCCCTTGACCTTGTCTTGGTACATGGAGTTTGCCAAAGCATTCTCCTCCTCCACGGCCCATATCACGACCAAGTGCTCTCCTCTAAGAGAGCAAGGGATTGATGACTCCGGAAGTCCCGCCTCGGTACCATGGCATCGCTGACGCCAATGGCACTACTATCCGTTGTCTCGCATCTGCATCCCTTCTTCGTGATCGGTAGATCTGCCTCTGCGGCATTGTGACACTCCTCTGAGTTCACCTTCAATCTAACCGATGACTGATATTGGGTAGCTGAGTCCCATTGGACTCGTCATTGCTTCCACGCCCTATTCCGACCCCCTGCTTCAACACCTCTGTGTTCTCTGAGCAGTTCCGCTTGGTCGATGGAAATACAGACTGCAACTCCCATGTATGGCCACCGCCACATATGTTGTAGGACTTGCACCATTTATGTTCTCCTTAGCTTCATTGGCTGCAATGTTCGCTTACTCGGCCTTGTCCTCTGACTTGCCGGGCTCCCTTAAGCGAAAGTGAGCTCTGAAGTAGTTCCACTCTTCAGCAGCTCCGATCATACCTCTGTATGATCCAGTCCCCAAATGGGACTCCCTGGTACTTGCATCTGAACTTCTTCCTCGACAGGGCACAGCCCCCATAAGCTGATGTCCAAGGCTTCCATTCAATGCAACATTCGGTGCACGCACGGAAGACCCGCCTCTGCGGTACCATGGCATTCACTGCTTGAATCCATAGCTCTTCTTACCGTCGTGTTGTTCACCATCTTGGAGCTCCTTGTCGCGCTCCCGGTCATATCTCCAGATGACCATGTCCCTCACGGGATTCACTGTGTGTGCCGCCTTGCCACGAACCATTTCACCACGATCTGCTGCATCATGTCGCCGCCTGGTGACATCTCTCTGCATTCTGATCCCTGTGGCATGAACTCGAACTGCGATATCTCCATGTGTGGACTCCGCCAACACATCGCAGGCCTTCGCCAGCTTCGATTCTGTTCGCTTCTTTGGCAATCGAACTTCGTCCACCCACTCTCGGGTCACACTCGGACGAAGCCTAGCTCTAGGACAGTCCATCGCCTAGCAGCTCCTCTGAAGTCCCCGGACTTCGCTGAACTAGGTGCACCATTGTCTGAATCCTGGGACTCTGCCCCTACCAGCACATTTAGGCAAATGGAACATTCCAAAAATTTAAAATATTGAACATTCCAAACTTATTAGGCAAATGGAAG
This sequence comes from Musa beccarii, assembly GCA_024322285.1. NCBI lineage: Eukaryota > Viridiplantae > Streptophyta > Magnoliopsida > Zingiberales > Musaceae > Musa > Musa beccarii. The sequence goes on from CM044402.1 coordinate 12,824,008, forward strand.
TTGAATAACCTTGGTTTCACTAAAAAATATGAGGGTCATAAAGTTGGCAGAAACTCGATGTTTGATCGGTTTTTTTCGAACCATCTTGAAAATTAAAAATATTGACCATTCCCAACTTATTAGGCCTAGGGAAGTTGAATAACCTTGGTTTCGTAAAAAACGTGACGGTCATAAAGTTTGCCCAAAGTCGATGTTTGATTGGTTTTTTTCGTACCTTCTTGAAAATTTAATATATTATCCATTCTCAACTTATTAGTCCTAGGGAAGTTGAATAACCATGGTTTTGCCAACGAACGTGACGGTCATAAAATTTACGGAAAGTCGATGTTTGATCGGTTTTTTCCATGTCGTCTCGAAAATTCAATATATTGACCATTCCAAACCTATTAGCCCTAGGGAAGTTATATAACCTTGGTTTCACCAAAAAATGTGATGGTTATAAAGTTTACGGACAATCGATGTTTGATCGATTTTTTTCGCACTATCTCGAAAATTCAAAATATTGACTATTCCAAACTTATTTGGCCTAGGGATGTTGAATAATCTTGGTTTCGCCTGAAAATGTGATGGTCATAAAGTTTCCACAAAGTCGATGTTTAAATAGTTTTTTTTGTACCATCTTGAAAATTCAAAATATTGACCATTCCTAACTTATTAGGCCTAGAGAAGTTGTATAACCTAGGTTTCACCAATAAACGTGAGGTTTATAAAGTTTTAGCAAAGTCGATGTATGTTTTTTTTTTTGCACCATCTCAAAATTCAAAATATTGACCATTCCCTACTTATTAGGCCTAGGAAGTTGAATAACCTTTGTTTTGCCAAAAAGCGTGACGGTCATAAAGTTTTCCCAAAGTCGATGTTTGAACGATTTTATTGGCACCATCTTGAAAATTCAAAATATTGTTCATTCTAAATTTATTAGGCCTAGGGAAGTTGAATGACCTTGATTTCGCCAAAAAATTTAAAATATTGAACATTCCAAACTTATTAGGCAAATGGAAGTTGAATAACCTTGGTTTCACCAAAAATATGAGGGTCATAAAGTTGGCAGAAACTCGATGTTTGATCGGTTTTTTTCGAACCATCTTGAAAATTAAAAATATTGACCATTCCCAACTTATTAGGCCTAGGGAAGTTGAATAACCTTTGTTTCGCAAAATACGTGTGGTCATAAAGTTTGTCCAAAGTCGATGTTTGATTGATTTTTTTGGTACCTTCTTAAAAATTTAATATATTATCCATTCTCAACTTATTAGGCCTAGGGAAGTTGAATAACCTTGGTTTTGCCAAAGAACGTGATGGTCATAAAATTTACGGAAAGTCGATGTTTGATCGGTTTTTTTCATGCCGTCTTGAAAATTCAATATATTGACCATTCCAAACCTATTAGGCCCAGGGAAGTTGTATAATCTTGGTTTCACCAAAAACGTGATGGTCATAAAGTTTACGGACAGTCGATGTTTGATCGATTTTTTTCGCACCATCTCGAAAATTCAAAATATTGACCATTCCAAACTTATTTGGCCTAGGGATGTTGAATAACCTTGGTTTCGCAAAAAAATGTGACGGTCATAAAGTTTCCACAAAGTCGATGTTTAAATAGTGTTTTTTGTACCATCTTGAAAATTCAAAATATTGACCATTCCTAACTTATTAGACCTAGAGAAGTTGTATAACCTAGGTTTCACCAATAAACGTGAGGTTTATAAAGTTTGCGCAAAGTCGATGTATGTTCTTTTTTTTTTGTACCATCTCAAAAATTTAAAATATTGACCATTCCCTACTTATTAGGCCTAGGGAAGTTGAATAACCTATGTTTTGCCAAAAAACGTGACGGCCATAAAGTTTCCCCATAGTTGATGTTTGAACGATTTTTTTGGCACCATCTTGAAAATTCAAAATATTGTTCATTCTAAATTTATTAGGCCTACAGAAGTTGAATGACCTTAATTTCGCCAAAAATTTAAAATATTGAACATTCCAAACTTATTAGGCAAATGGAAGTTGAAGAACCTTGGTTTCACCAAAAAATATGAGGGTCATAAAGTTGGCAGAAACTCGATGTTTGATAGGTTTTTTTTGAACCATCTCGAAAATTAAAAATATTAAACATTCCCAACTTATTAGGCCTAGGGAAGTTGAATAACCTTTGTTTCGCAAAATACGTGACGGTCGTAAAGTTTGTCCAAAGTCGATGTTTGATTGGTTTTTTTGGTACCTTCTTAAAAATTCAATATATTATCCATTCTCAACTTATTAGGCCTAGGGAAGTTGAATAACCTTGGTTTTGCCAAAGAACGTGATGGTCATAAAATTTACGGAAAGTCGATGTTTGATCGGTTTTTTTCATGCCGTCTCGAAAATTCAATATATTGACCATTCCAAACCTATTAGGCCCAGGGAAGTTGTATAATCTTGGTTTCACCAAAAACGTGATGGTCATAAAGTTTACGGACAGTCGATGTTTGATCGATTTTTTTCGCACCATCTCGAAAATTCAAAATATTGACCATTCCAAACTTATTTGGCCTAGGGATGTTGAATAACCTTGGTTTCGCAAAAAAATGTGACGGTCATAAAGTTTCCACAAAGTCGATGTTTAAATAGTGTTTTTTGTACCATCTTGAAAATTCAAAATATTAACCATTCCTAACTTATTAGGCCTAGAAAAGTTGTATAACCTAGGTTTCACCAATAAACGTGAGGTTTATAAAGTTTGCGCAAAGTCGATGTATGTTCTTTTTTTTTTTGCACCATCTCAAAATTCAAAATATTGACCATTCCCTACTTATTAGGCCTAGGGAAGTTGAATAACCTTTGTTTTGCCAAAAAACGTGACGGTCATAAAGTTTCCCCATAGTCGATGTTTGAACGATTTTATTGGCACCATCTTGAAAATTCAAAATATTGTTCATTCTAAATTTATTAGGCCTAGGGAAGTTGAATGACCTTGATTTCGCCAAAAAATTTAAAATATTGAACATTCCAAACTTATTAGGCAAATGGAAGTTGAATAACCTTGGTTTCACCAAAAAATATGAGGGTCATAAAGTTGGCAGAAACTCGATGTTTGATCGGTTTTTTTCGAACCATCTTGAAAATTAAAAATATTGACCATTCCCAACTTATTAGGCCTAGGGAAGTTGAATAACCTTTGTTTCGCAAAATACGTGACGGTCATAAAGTTTGTCCAAAGTCGATGTTTGATTGGTTTTTTTGGTACCTTCTTAAAAATTTAATATATTATCCATTCTCAACTTATTAGGCCTAGGGAAGTTGAATAACCTTGGTTTTGCCAAAGAACGTGATGGTCATAAAATTTACGGAAAGTCGATGTTTGATCGGTTTTTTTCATGCCGTCTTGAAAATTCAATATATTGACCATTCCAAACCTATTAGGCCCAGGGAAGTTGTATAATCTTGGTTTCACCAAAAACGTGATGGTTATAAAGTTTACGGACAGTCGATGTTTGATCGATTTTTTTCGCACCATCTCGAAAATTCAAAATATTGACCATTCCAAACTTATTTGGCCTAGGGATGTTGAATAATCTTGGTTTCGCAAAAAATGTGACGGTCATAAAGTTTCCACAAAGTCGATGTTTAAATAGTTTTTTTGTACCATCTTGAAAATTCAAAATATTGACCATTCCTAACTTATTAGGCCTAGAGAAGTTGTATAACCTAGGTTTCACCAATAAACGTGAGGTTTATAAAGTTTACGCAAAGTCGATGTATGTTCTTTTTTTTTGCACCATCTCAAAAATTCAAAATATTGACCATTCCCTACTTATTAGGCCTAGGAAGTTGAATAACCTTTGTTTTGCCAAAAACGTGACGGTCATAAAGTTTCCCCATAGTCGATGTTTGAGCGATTTTATTGGCACCATCTTGAAAATTCAAAATATTGTTCATTCTAAATTTATTAGGCCTAGAGAAGTTGAATGACCTTGATTTCGCCAAAAAATTTAAAATATTGAACATTCCAAACTTATTAGGCAAATGGAAGTTGAATAACCTTGGTTTCACCAAAAAATATGAGGGTCATAAAGTTGGCAGAAACTCGATGTTTGATCGGTTTTTTTCGAACCATCTTGAAAATTAAAAATATTGATCATTCCCAACTTATTAGGCCTAGGGAAGTTGAATAACCTTGTTTTATTGCTAAGTTATGCAGCACCCTAGGACAGTCATTGTATATCGACAAGGCAACAGCAGCGCAGACGAGATTGGCTTTTGCACGAGCATGTGTTATGGTTTCTTCGGATGGTGATCTTCCTAATGAGGTTTTTTATCGTGATTTAGATGGTACCACCCGTAAGGTACATGTTTCATATTCCTGGAAACCACAATGATGTAATATTTGCTCCTCTTTTGGTCATGCACATGGAGCTTGTCAGCAAATTCAGAAGCCAATTACTCAGGTTTATCGGCAACGTCAAACACCTCAACATAGGGTCGATACTGCTATTATTGAATAAAGCGAGTCTCCTTCAATGGCAGTTGAGACAGTAACGATGAGTGAGCATTCTGACTCACTTGGGCAGCACCAGGGCCAGGGGGATAAATCAGGAGCTTTAACTCTTCCTATTATATCGGAGCCTTCTACAAAAGCAGTTTCTCATGGTCCTCGCGACAGGAGAAGGAGAAGTTGGAAACTTCATCTCTTCATATATTGCCGTGTGACTACTACAACAGGGATTCCACGTTCTACTCATCGTACTAACCAGGATATAGTGTCCCAACCAGCTCATGTCCCTACCAATCAAGACATTTTGAACACAGCTATCCGGATGCTCAAGGTACATTAAAATTTAAACACTTGCAAGCTGTGGATGAAGTCAAAAATATAGAAATAAAGGCTTGAAAGGTAAGGATATAGTGCGGGAGGAAAATGTCAAACCTAAGGAGAAGAAAAGGATATCCTTCCTAAGTCACACATTCTTCCCTCTACTTAGGAAGAATTACTCCATTTCCCATATGTTTTCTTTTTTATGAAGATTATCTGTTGGAATGTTCGTGGACTTAATAAACCTGAGAAATGTCGGGAGCTCAATAGAGTAATCAGTCTGCTTGCTTGTGATATTGTCATTCTTGTGGAAACCAAAATTAAACCATCTCGAGTTCGTGTTCAAAGGAATTTAATATGGCAAGAGGCGAACTTCTTACCAACGATACTTGTGATACTTATGGTAGAATATGGGTATTATGGCATCGAACTTTGTTAGTGCTTGTTTTATTTCTGCTCTGAGAACAATTTATCCACCTTAAGGTGAGGATAAACAGAATGGTTGTCAATTCTATATTCTTGGTGTATATGCTTCTAATAGTTTGCAGGAAAGAAAGCGGTCTTTGGACTGATTTGATTAACGTTGCAAATGGCTGTCTTCTGATTGCCATGGATTATTCTTGGTGACTTCAATACTGTTCGGTACACACATGAAAAAGTGGGGGGTAAACCAATTCCAGAGAGCAAGCTTCAAGGTTTCAATGATTACATAGATATTGCTGCTTTGATTGATATGAAATCTGTAGGGGATTGGCTTTCATGGAGTAATCAAGGTCTTGCTCACAGGAAAATAATGGCTCGACTCGATAGGTGTCGATTAATCGAGAATGGTTAACGATTTACCTAATTCACTTTTGGAGTATGGTGCTCAATTATTTTCTGATCATTCTTCAATGTATATACATGCAGACAAAGTAATACCTAGAGGCAAGAAACCATTTAGATTCTTTCATATGTGGAGTACCCATCCTCAGTTCCTCGAGGTTATCGGATCACTTGGAATGTTAATGTGTATGGTTCCCCCTTACATCTTATGTCAAAAGCTTAAAGCCTGTAAAGCAAACACTAAAGGAGTGGAATACAAACACCTTTGGCAATATTACCACACGGGTCAGATTAAGCGAGAAAGAAACTAATGGCGGTGCAACATGAGCTACATCTTCACCCCTTTGACGAGAATCTTATTTGCAAAGAGGCAGAAGCTAGGTATCAATTCATGCAGGTTTTAAAGCAAGAAGAAAGTTTTGCAAAACAAAAGTCTAGACAGCATTGGCTTACTCTAGGGGATTCCAATACGAAGTTTTTCTATACAGCCATTGCTACTAGACGGGCTGTTAACTGTATCAGGAAATGTAAAGACCAAGACGGTACACTTATTGAGAATTTGGATGAGGTTAAAGCCCACACTGAACAATTTTTTTATGCTTTACTTAATCAAACAGAGCAGCCTAATAATATTCATGTGGAGCCTACTAGAAAGCTTGATTCGGATGATATCATGATTCTCAATGCCCCAATTACAGATGAAGAAATTGTTAGAGTTGTCTTTAAGTCACCGAAGCACAAAAGTCCTGGTGGGATGGGTTTCAGCTGAATTTTACCAAATTGCATGGCCGATTATTGGAAATGAGCGTGATTAAAGCTTGTCAAGCATTTTTCTCTTCTGGTCATCTTCTTAAAGAGATAAATTGTACTTTTATTTCTTTAGTTCCTAAGAATGCGGGGTGATTCCTAGAGCACTATAGGCCCATTTCATTATGCAACTTTATTTACAAGATTATATCCAAGTTGCTTGCAGATCGAATGCAAATGATTATACTGAAGATCATTAGTCCCCGCAAATTTGCTTTCATTAAAGGAAGAAGTATACATCACAATATTCTTACGGCTAACGACTTGGTCAAAGATCTGCACTCCAAATCAAGAGGGACAAAAATATGTTTTAAAGTGACTTACGGAAAGCATTTGATTCAGATTAATAGACACTTTCTCTACAAGATGCTCCTCAAGTATGAACTTCCCTCAACAATGGGTTAATTGGATTGATCTTTGCTTAGAAACTCCAAAATTTTGGTTCTCTTCAATGGTTCACCCATTGGCTTCTTTGGAATCTGAATGGCATCCGACAAGGAGACCCACTTTCTCCATATCTTTTACAATTGTCATGGAAGGACTCAGTTGTATGTTGGAAAAGCGCAGTCTTTATGGTAGCATTAAGGTACCCAAGTGGTTCTATTCATATATCCCACATAACATTTGCAGATGATCTTATTATATTTTTCGCAATGACATTACTTGATGAGGAATTTGGCTACTATTCTCGAAAGACTTTGGTTTGGGTTACGGCCTTGGCTAAATCATGCAAAGAGTAAAGTCTATATGGGTCATTGCATCGAAGATAAAGACTTTATTATACAAACTTTGGGGGTTAGCGAGGGATGTCTGCCAGTTTCTTATCTAGGTCTCCCACTTATTTCCACTGGCATTCACAAAACCCACTGTCAGCCTATCCTGGAAAAAATAAAGAATAGAATTTTCTCTTGGAAAACTAGACTTCTTTCTAAAGCAGGACGACTTGAACTCATCCGATCAGGCTTTGTTCTCTTACTCTATTTATTGGTCTAATGCATTTCTTCTACTGTTGGACTTCTTCAGGATATTGAACTTTGTTGAAAAACTTTTACGGAATGGTACGGATGGTAAGACAATGCATATGGTAAATTGGGATAATATCTCGCAGCCGAAGGATGAGGGGGATCTGAATCTATGAAATCTGAGAGGCTGGAATAAAGCTTGTTTGGTACAAAATTATGGGATCTTTTGCAAAACAAATCTTTATGGTCACAATGGGTTTTCGCTAGGTACCTATCTAAGGAATCAATCTGGGAAGTTTCAGCAAAAACATATCATTCTTTGCTTGGAAAGGAATTTTGAAGGCAAGAAATTGGCTGACCAAACATATTTCTTATACAATCTCTTCTGGAACGAGAATTAATATGTGGTATGATCCTTGGGTGAATGGAAAGAGTATATTTCAATTGTATGGTGATAGAGTACGAAGAGATCTTGGGGCCTCTAAAGATTGGGCCGGTTTTACGAGTTTATTGTTAACGGCTTTGGTGTCTTCCTAGTCCTATTTCTCCTGATATGCTATCACTTTGGCCGATTATTACAACTCTTCCAATCAAGAACAACTCCTCAGATATGCTTAATTGGCTTCATGACAATGGAAAATTTATTGCTACATCTGCATGGAATCAAATCAGACAAAGAAACAACAAGTGGATCCCAAGTAGTTGGACATGGGATAGACCGGGCTCACAGAGACATTCATTATGCACATGGCAGGCCCTTCTTGCCAAACTACCAACTATGGATAATATGAAGCGAAAAGGTATATATATTGTTAACCGATGCTCTCTTTGTATGAAACAAGAAGAAGATATTGATCATCTTTATTTTGCTTGCGACTACACTAATTGGATATGGGTGGAGGTTCTGAAGAGATTTGAACTCCATAGGCTACCAAGGCCAAACTTACATCAAGAACTAGAACAGCTGCAGCAAAGCTTCTCAAGGAAAGGACTTCTTACACAACTAGCAAAAATTACCTTCAGATGTGCTATTTGGTGGATTTGGAGGGAGAGATGTAGCAGAATCTTTGAGGGCCTCAACACACACAATACTCATCTATTGCTCGAGATACTTAGCGACTCAAGATCATGTATGGAGCAGAATATGGAAATGAAGCATTTAACAAGTAGTGAAAAAGATATATTTATCAGATTCAATTTTGTTATTCGTTAATGCTTTCTAGATTGAGATTGCTGTATTGTGTATTCTATGTTTCCACAATGTGATGTATTCACAGGTCGTTTAGGAATGGTTGGTTATTTGCTATTTATTGAATATCGTAATGCGTCATAGTCTACAATATGTGTAGTCATGACTATTTTTTTGCTATGTTCTCTTGGAGACGAGTCTGGTGGAATGAGTCCATTCCACCTTTCTAAGGTGGGGTGCATTCTCCTAGACTGCTCTAAGAGATCTCAGGCTATAGTCTACGGCTTGTGTAGACAAAGCTACTTTGTGCAAACTTTATACTAAATACAATTACATTTACTTACCAAAAAAAAAAAATAACCTTGGTTTCGTAAAAAACGTGACGGTCATAAATTTTGCCCAAAGTCGATGTTTGATTGTTTTTTTCGTACCTTCTTGAAAATTTAATATATTATCCATTCTCAACTTATTAGTCCTAGGGAAGTTGAATAACCATGGTTTTGCCAAAGAACGTGACGGTCATAAAATTTACGGAAAGTCGATGTTTGATCGATTTTTTCCATATCGTCTCGAAAATTCAATATATTGACCATTCCAAACCTATTAGCCCCAGGGAAGTTATATAACCTTGGTTTCACCAAAAAACGTGATGGTTATAAAGTTTACGGACAATCGATGTTTGATATATTTTTTTCGCACTATCTCGAAAATTCAAAATATTGACTATTCCAAACTTATTTGGCCTAGGGATGTTGAATAATCTTTGTTTCGCCTGAAAATATGATGGTCATAAAGTTTCCACAAAGTCGATGTTTAAATAGTTTTTTTTGTACCATCTTGAAAATTCAAAATATTGACCATTCCTAACTTATTAGGCCTAGAGAAGTTGTATAACCTAGGTTTCACCAATAAACGTGAGGTTTATAAAGTTTGCGCAAAGTCGATGTATGTTCTTTTTTTTTGCACCATCTCAAAAATTCAAAATATTGACCATTCCCTACTTATTAGGCCTAGGGAAGTTGAATAACCTTTGTTTTGCCAAAAAACGTGACGGTCATAAAGTTTTCCCAAAGTCGATGTTTGAACGATTTTATTGGCACCATCTTGAAAATTCAAAATATTGTTCATTCTAAATTTATTAGGCCTAGGGAAGTTGAATGACCTTGATTTCGCCAAAAAATTTAAAATATTGAACATTCCAAACTTATTAGGCAAATGGAAGTTGAATAACCTTGGTTTCACCAAAAAATATGAGGGTCATAAAGTTGGCAGAAACTCGATGTTTGATCGGTTTTTTTCGAACCATCTTGAAAATTAAAAATATTGACCATTCCCAACTTATTAGGCCTAGGGAAGTTGAATAACCTTTGTTTCGCAAAATACGTGACGGTCATAAAGTTTGTCCAAAGTCGATGTTTGATTGGTTTTTTGGTACCTTCTTAAAAATTTAAATATTATCCATTCTCAACTTATTAGCCTAGGAAGTTGAATAACCTTGGTTTTGCCAAAGAACGTGATGGTCATAAAATTTACGGAAAGTCGATGTTTGATCGGTTTTTTTCATGCCGTCTTGAAAATTCAATATATTGACCATTCCAAACCTATTAGGCCCAGGGAAGTTGTATAATCTTGGTTTCACCAAAAACGTGATGGTCATAAAGTTTACGGACAGTCGATGTTTGATCGATTTTTTTCGCACCATCTCGAAAATTCAAAATATTGACTATTCCAAACTTATTTGGCCTAGGGATGTTGAATAATCTTGGTTTCGCAAAAAAATGTGACGGTCATAAAGTTTTCACAAAGTCGATGTTTAAATAGTTTTTTTTGTACCATCTTGAAAATTCAAAATATTGACCATTCCTAACTTATTAGGCCTAGAGAAGTTGTATAACCTAGGTTTCACCAATAAACGTGAGGTTTATAAAGTTTGCGCAAAGTCGATGTATGTTCTTTTTTTTTTGCACCATCTCAAAAATTCAAAATATTGACCATTCCCTACTTATTAGGCCTAGGGAAGTTGAATAACCTTTGTTTTGCCAAAAACGTGACGGTCATAAAGTTTCCCCATAGTCGATGTTTGAAGCGATTTTATTGGCACCATCTTGAAAATTCAAAATATTGTTCATTCTAAATTTATTAGGCCTTGGGAAGTTGAATGACCTTGATTTATTTAAAAATTTAAAATATTGAACATTCCAAACTTATTAGGCAAATGGAAGTTGAATAACCTTGGTTTCACCAAAAAATATGAGGGTCATAAAGTTGGCGAAACTTCGATGTTTGATCGGTTTTTTTTTGAACCATCTTGAAAATTAAAAATATTGACCATTCCCAACTTATTAGGCTTAGGGAAGTTGAATAACCTTTGTTTCGCAAAATACGTGACGGTCATAAAGTTTGTCCAAAGTCGATGTTTGATTGATTTTTTTGGTACCTTCTTAAAAATTTAATATATTATCCATTCTCAACTTATTAGGCCTAGGGAAGTTGAATAACCTTGGTTTTGCCAAAGAACGTGATGGTCATAAAATTTACGGAAAAAGTCGATGTTTGATCGGTTTTTCATCATGCCGTCTTGAAAATTCAATATATTGACCATTCCAAACCTATTAGGCCCAGGGAAGTTGTATAATCTTGGTTTCACCAAAAACGTGATGGTCATAAAGTTTACGGACAGTCGATGTTTGATCGATTTTTTTCGCACCATCTCGAAAATTCAAAATATTGACCATTCCAAACTTATTTGGCCTAGGTTTGTTGAATAACCTTGGTTTCGCAAAAAAATGTGACGGTCATAAAGTTTCCACAAAGTCGATGTTTAAATAGTGTTTTTTGTACCATCTTGAAAATTCAAAATATTGACCATTCCTAACTTATTAGACCTAGAGAAGTTGTATAACCTAGGTTTCACCAATAAACGTGAGGTTTATAAAGTTTGCGCAAAGTCGATGTATGTTCTTTTTTTTTTGTACCATCTCAAAAATTTAAAATATTGACCATTCCCTACTTATTAGGCCTAGGGAAGTTGAATAACCTTTGTTTTGCCAAAAAACGTGACGGTCATAAAGTTTCCCCATAGTTGATGTTTGAACGATTTTTTTGGCACCATCTTGAAAATTCAAAATATTGTTCATTCTAAATTTATTAGGCCTACGGAAGTTGAATGACCTTGATTTCGCTAAAAATTTAAAATATTGAACATTCCAAACTTATTAGGCAAATGGAAGTTGAATAACCTTGGTTTCACCAAAAAATATGAGGGTCATAAAGTTGGCAGAAACTCGATGTTTGATCGGTTTTTTTCGAACCATCTTGAAAATTAAAAATATTGACCATTCCCAACTTATTAGGCCTAGGGAAGTTGAATAACCTTTGTTTCGCAAAATACGTGACGGTCATAAAGTTTGTCCAAAGTCGATGTTTGATTGGTTTTTTTGGTACCTTCTTAAAAATTTAATATATTATCCATTCTCAACTTATTAGGCCTAGGGAAGTTGAATAACCTTGGTTTTGCCAAAGAACGTGATGGTCATAAAATTTACGGAAAGTCGATGTTTGATCGGTTTTTTTCATGCCGTCTCGAAAATTCAATATATTGACCATTCCAAACCTATTAGGCCCAGGGAAGTTGTATAATCTTGGTTTCACCGAAAACGTGATGGTCATAAAGTTTACTGAGACGATCGATGTTTGATCGATTTTCTTCGCACCATCTCGAAAATTCAAAATATTGACCATTCCAAACTTATTTGGCCTAGGGATGTTGAATAACCTTGGTTTCGCAAAAAAATGTGACGGTCATAAAGTTTCCACAAAGTCGATGTTTAAATAGTGTTTTTTGTACCATCTTGAAAATTCAAAATATTAACCATTCCTAACTTATTAGGCCTAGAAAAGTTGTATAACCTAGGTTTCACCAATAAACGTGAGGTTTATAAAGTTTGCGCAAAGTCGATGTATGTTCTTTTTTTTTGCACCATCTCAAAAATTCAAAATATTGACCATTCCCTACTTATTAGGCCTAGGGAAGTTGAATAACCTTTGTTTTGCCAAAAAACGTGACGGTCATAAAGTTTCCCCATAGTCGATGTTTGAACGATTTTATTGGCACCATCTTGAAAATTCAAAATATTGTTCATTCTAAATTTATTAGGCCTAGGGAATTTGAATGACCTTGATTTCGCTAAAAAATTTAAAATATTGAACATTCCAAACTTATTAGGCAAATGGAAGTTGAATAACCTTGGTTTCACCAAAAAATATGAGGGTCATAAAGTTGCGAAACTTCGATGTTTGATCGGTTTTTTGAACCATCTTGAAAATTAAAAATATTGACCATTCCCAACTTATTAGGCCTAGGAAGTTGAATAACCTTTGTTTCGCAAAATACGTGACGGTCATAAAGTTTGTCCAAAGTCGATGTTTGATTGGTTTTTTGGTACCTTCTTAAAAATTTAATATATTATCCATTCTCAACTTATTAGGCCTAGGAAGTTGAATAACCTTGGTTTTGCCAAAGAACGTGATGGTCATAAAATTTACGGAAAGTCGATGTTTGATCGGTTTTTTCATGCCGTCTTGAAAATTCAATATATTGACCATTCCAAACCTATTAGGCCCAGGGAAGTTGTATAATCTTGGTTTCACCAAAAACGTGATGGTCATAAAGTTTACGGACAGTCGATGTTTGATCGATTTTTTTCGCACCATCTCGAAAATTCAAAATATTGACCATTCCAAACTTATTTGGCCTAGGGATGTTGAATAATCTTGGTTTCGCAAAAAAATATGACGGTCATAAAGTTTCCACAAAGTCGATGTTTAAATAGTTTTTTTTGTACCATCTTGAAAATTCAAAATATTGACCATTCCTAACTTATTAGGCCTAGAGAAGTTGTATAACCTAGGTTTCACCAATAAACGTGAGGTTTATAAAGTTTGCGCAAAGTCGATGTATGTTCTTTTTTTTTTGCACCATCTCAAAAATTCAAAATATTGACCATTCCCTACTTATTAGGCCTAGGGAAGTTGAATAACCTTTGTTTTGCCAAAAAATGTGACGGTCATAAAGTTTCCCCATAGTCGATGTTTGAAGCGATTTTATTGGCACCATCTTGAAAATTCAAAATATTGTTCATTCTAAATTTATTAGGCCTAGGAAGTTGAATGACCTTGATTTCGCCAAAAAATTTAAAATATTGAACATTCCAAACTTATTAGGCAAATGGAAGTTGAATAACCTTGGTTTCACCAAAAAATATGAGGGTCATAAAGTTGGCAGAAACTCGATGTTTGATCGGTTTTTTTCGAACCATCTTGAAAATTAAAAATATTGACCATTCCCAACTTATTAGGCCTAGGGAAGTTGAATAACCTTTGTTTCGCAAAATACGTGACGGTCATAAAGTTTGTCCAAAGTCGATGTTTGATTGGTTTTTTTGGTACCTTCTTAAAAATTTAATATATTATCCATTCTCAACTTATTAGGCCTAGGGAAGTTGAATAACCTTGGTTTTGCCAAAGAACGTGATGGTCATAAAATTTACGGAAAGTCGATGTTTGATCGGTTTTTTTCATGCCGTCTTGAAAATTCAATATATTGACCATTCCAAACCTATTAGGCCCAGGGAAGTTGTATAATCTTGGTTTCACCAAAAACGTGATGGTCATAAAGTTTACGGACAGTCGATGTTTGATCGATTTTTTTCGCACCATCTCGAAAATTCAAAATATTGACCATTCCAAACTTATTTGGCCTAGGTTTGTTGAATAACCTTGGTTTAAAAAAAAATGTGACGGTCATAAAGTTTCCACAAAGTCGATGTTTAAATAGTGTTTTTTGTACCATCTTGAAAATTCAAAATATTGACCATTCCTAACTTATTAGACCTAGAGAAGTTGTATAACCTAGGTTTCACCAATAAACGTGAGGTTTATAAAGTTTGCGCAAAGTCGATGTATGTTCTTTTTTTTTTGTACCATCTCAAAAATTTAAAATATTGACCATTCCCTACTTATTAGGCCTAGGGAAGTTGAATAACCTTTGTTTTGCCAAAAAACATGACGGTCATAAAGTTTCCCCATAGTTGATGTTTGAACGATTTTTTTGGCACCATCTTGAAAATTCAAAATATTGTTCATTCTAAATTTATTAGGCCTACGGAAGTTGAATGACCTTGATTTCGCTAAAAATTTAAAATATTGAACATTCCAAACTTATTAGGCAAATGGAAGTTGAATAACCTTGGTTTCACCAAAAAATATGAGGGTCATAAAGTTGGCAGAAACTCGATGTTTGATCGGTTTTTTTCGAACCATCTTGAAAATTAAAAATATTGACCATTCCCAACTTATTAGGCCTAGGGAAGTTGAATAACCTTTGTTTCGCAAAATACGTGACGGTCATAAAGTTTGTCCAAAGTCGATGTTTGATTGGTTTTTTTGGTACCTTCTTAAAAATTTAATATATTATCCATTCTCAACTTATTAGGCCTAGGGAAGTTGAATAACCTTGGTTTTGCCAAAGAACGTGATGGTCATAAAATTTACGGAAAGTCGATGTTTGATCGGTTTTTTTCATGCCGTCTCGAAAATTCAATATATTGACCATTCCAAACCTATTAGGCCCAGGGAAGTTGTATAATCTTGGTTTCACCAGAAAACGTGATGGTCATAAAGTTTACGGACAGTCGATGTTTGATCGATTTTCTTCGCACCATCTCGAAAATTCAAAATATTGACCATTCCAAACTTATTTGGCCTAGGGATGTTGAATAACCTTGGTTTCGCAAAAAAATGTGACGGTCATAAAGTTTCCACAAAGTCGATGTTTAAATAGTGTTTTTTGTACCATCTTGAAAATTCAAAATATTAACCATTCCTAACTTATTAGGCCTAGAAAAGTTGTATAACCTAGGTTTCACCAATAAACGTGAGGTTTATAAAGTTTGCGCAAAGTCGATGTATGTTCTTTTTTTTTGCACCATCTCAAAAATTCAAAATATTGACCATTCCCTACTTATTAGGCCTAGGGAAGTTGAATAACCTTTGTTTTGCCAAAAAACGTGACGGTCATAAAGTTTCCCCATAGTCGATGTTTGAACGATTTTATTGGCACCATCTTGAAAATTCAAAATATTGTTCATTCTAAATTTATTAGGCCTAGGGAAGTTGAATGACCTTGATTTTGCCAAAAAATTTAAAATATTGAACATTCCAAACTTATTAGGCAAATGGAAGTTGAATAACCTTGGTTTCACCAAAAAATATGAGGGTCATAAAGTTGGCAGAAACTCGATGTTTGATCGGTTTTTTTCGAACCATCTTGAAATTAAAAATATTGACCATTCCCAACTTATTAGGCCTAGGGAAGTTGAATAACCTTTGTTTCGCAAAATACGTGACGGTCATAAAGTTTGTCCAAAGTCGATGTTTGATTGGTTTTTTTGGTACCTTCTTAAAAATTTAATATATTATCCATTCTCAACTTATTAGGCCTAGGGAAGTTGAATAACCTTGGTTTTGCCAAAGAACGTGATGGTTATAAAATTTACGGAAAGTCGATGTTTGATCGGTTTTTTTCATGCCGTCTCGAAAATTCAATATATTGACCATTCCAAACCTATTAGGCCCAGGGAAGTTGTATAATCTTGGTTTCACCTAAAACGTGATGGTCATAAAGTTTACTGACAAATCGATGTTTGATCGATTTTCTTCGCACCATCTCGAAAATTCAAAATATTGACCATTCCAAACTTATTTGGCCTAGGGATGTTGAATAACCTTGGTTTCGCAAAAAAATGTGACGGTCATAAAGTTTCCACAAAGTCGATGTTTAAATAGTTTTTTTTGTACCATCTTGAAAATTCAAAATATTGACCATTCCTAACTTATTAGGCCTAGAAAAGTTGTATAACCTAGGTTTCACCAATAAACGTGAGGTTTATAAAGTTTGCGCAAAGACGATGTATGTTTTTTTTGCACCATCTCAAAAATTCAAAATATTGACCATTCCCTACTTATTAGGCCTAGGGAAGTTGAATAACCTTTGTTTTGCCAAAAAAGCGTGACGGTCATAAAGTTTCCCCATAGTCGATGTTTGAACGATTTTATTGGCACCATCTTGAAAATTCAAAATATTGTTCATTCTAAATTTATTAGGCCTAGGGAAGTTGAATGACCTTGATTTAGCCAAAAATTTAAAATATTGAACATTCCAAACTTATTAGGCAAATGGAAGTTGAATAACCTTGGTTTCACCAAAAATATGAGGGTCATAAAGTTGGCGAAACTTCGATGTTTGATCGGTTTTTTTGAACCATCTTGAAAATTAAAAATATTGACCATTCCCAACTTATTAGGCCTAGGGAAGTTGAATAACCTTTGTTTCGCAAAATACGTGACGGTCATAAAGTTTGTCCAAAGTCGATGTTTGATTGATTTTTTTGGTACCTTCTTAAAAATTTAATATATTATCCATTCTCAACTTATTAGGCCTAGGGAAGTTGAATAACCTTTTTTTTTTTTTGGTAAGTAAATGTAATTGTATTTAGTAACAAAGTAGCTTTGTCTACACAAGCCGTAGACTATAGCCTGAGATCTCTTAGAGCGTCTAGGAGAATGCACCCCACCTCGAGAAAGGTGGAATGGACTCATTCCACGGACTAAATCTCCAAGAGAACATAGCAAAAAAGTAGTCATGACTACACATGTTGTAGACTATGACGCCTTACGATATTAAATAAATAGCAAATAACATTCCTAAACGACCTGTGAATACATCACATTGTGGAAACATAGAAATACAAAATACAGCAATCTCAATCTAGAAAGCATTAACGAATAATAAAATTGAATCTGATAAAGATATCTTTTTCACTACTTGTTAAATGCGTCATTTCCAGATTCTGCTCCATACATGATCTTGAGTCGCTAAGTATCTCGAGCAATAGGTGAGTATTGTGTGTGTTGAGGCTCTCAAAGATTCTGCTACATCTCTCCCTCCAAATCCACCAAATAGCACATCTGAAGGTAATTTTTGCTAGTTGTGTAAGAAGCCCTTTCCTTGAGAAGCTTTGTTGCAGCTGTTCTAGTTCCTGATGCAAGTTTGGCCTTGGTAGCCTATGGAGTTCAAATCTCTTCAGAATCTCCACCCATATCCAATTAGTGTAGTCGCAAGCAAAATAAAGATGATCAATATCTTCTTCCTGTTGCATACAAAGAGAGCATCGGTTAACAATATATATACCTTTTCGCTTCATATTATCCATAGTTGGTAGTTTGGCAAGAAGGGCCTGCCATGTGTATAAAGAATGTCTCTGTGAGCCCGATCTATCCCATATCCAACTGCTTGGGATCCACTTATTGTTTCTTTGTCTGATTTGATTCCATGCAGATGTAGCACTAAATTTTCCATTGTCATGAAGCCAATCAAGCATATCTGAGGAGTTGTTCTTGATTGGAAGAGTTGTAATAATCGGCCAAAGTGATAGCATATCAGGAGAAATAGGACTAGGAAGACACCAAGTGCCGTTAACAATGAACTTAGAAACCGTCCAATCGTTAGAGGCCCCAAGATCTCTTCGTACTCTATCGCCATACAATTGAAATATACTCTTTCCATTCACCCAAGGATCATACCACATATTAATTCTTGTTCCAGAAGAGATTGTATAAGAAATATGTTTGGTTAGCCAATTTCTTGCCGTCAAAATTCCTTTCCAAGCAGCAGAATGATATGGTTTTGCTGAAACTTCCCAGATCGATTCCTTTGATAGGTACCTAGCAGAAACCCATTGTGACCATAAAGATTTGTTTTGCAAAAGATCTCACAATTTTTGTACCAAACAAGCTTTATTCCAGTCTCTCAGATTTCGCAGATTCAGTCCCCCCTCATCCTTAGGCCTGCAGATATTATCCCAATTTACCATATGCATTGCCTTACCATCCGTACCATTCGGAAAAAATTTTCAACAGTCGTTCAATATCCTGAAGAAGTCCAACAGGTAGAAGAAATGCATTAGACCAATAAATAGAGTAAGAGAACAGCACCGATCGGATGAGTTCAAGTCGTCCTGCTTTAGAAAGGAGTCTAGTTTTCCAAGAGAAAATTCTATTTTTTATTTTTTCCAGGATAGGCTGACAGTGGGTTTTGTGAATGCCAGTGGAAATAAGTGGGAGACCTAGATAAGAAACTGGCAGACATCCCTCGCTAACCCCCAAAGTTTGTATAATAAAGTCTTTATCTTCGATGCAAGGACCCATATAGACTTTACTCTTTGCATGATTTAGCTGAAGGCCAGAAAACAAACCAAATTCTTTCAGAATAGTAGCCAAATTCCTCACTGAAGTAATGTCATTGCGAAGAAATATAATAAGATCATCTGCAAATGTTATGTGGGATATATGAATAGAACCAGACAGGGTACCTTAATGCTACCATCAAAGACTGCCTTTTTCAACATACAACTGAGTCCTTCCATGACAATTGTAAAAAGATATGGAGAAAGTGGGTCTCCTTGTCGGATGCCATTCGTACTCCCAAAGAAGCCAATGGGTGAACCATTGAAAAGAATCGAAAATTTTGGAGTTTCTAAGCAGCACTGAATCCAATTAACCCATTGTTGAGGGAAGTTCATACTGAGGAGCATCTTGTAGAGAAAATGTCTATTAACTGAATCAAATGCTTTTCGTAAGTCAGCTTTAAAACATATTTTTGTCCCTCTTGATTTAGAGTGTAGATCTTTGACCAAGTCGTTAGCCAGAAGAATATTGTGATGTATACTTCTTCCTTTAATGAAAGCAATTTGTGCAGGCAGGACTAATGATCTTCAGTATAATCATTTGCATTCGATCTGCAAGCAACTTGGATATAATCTTGTAAATAAAGTTGCATAATGAAATGGGCTGTAGTGCTCTAGGAATCAGCCCTCTGCATTCTTAGGAACTAGAGAAATAAAAGTACAATTTATCTCTTTAAGAAGGTGACCAGAAGAGAAAAAATGCTGACAAGCTTTAATCACGTCATTTCCAATAATCGGCCATGCAATTTGGTAAAATTCAGCTGGAAACCCATCCGGACCAGGACTTTTGTGCTTCGGTGACTTAAAGACAACTCTAACAATTTCTTCATCTGTAATTGGGGCATTGAGAATCGTGATATCATCCGAATCAAGCTTTCTAGTAGGCTCCACATGAATATTATTAGGCTGCTCTGTTTGATTAAGTAAAGCATAAAAAAATTGTTCAGTGTGGGCTTTAACCTCATCCAAATTCTCAATAAGTGTACCGTCTTGGTCTTTACATTTCACGATCTGATTAACGACCGTCTAGTAGCAATGGCTGTATAGAAAAACTTCGTATTGGAATCCCCTAGGGTAAGCCAATTTTGTCTAGACTTCTGTTTTGCAAAACTTTCTTCTTGCTTTAAAGCCTGCATGAATTGATACCTAACACGCCTCTTTGCAAATAAATTCTCGTCAAAGGGTTGAAGATGTAGCTCATGTTGCACCGCCATTAGTTCCTTTCTCGCTCAACTGGACCAGCGTGGTAATATTGCCAAAGGTGTTTGTATTCCACTCCTTTAGTCTTTGCTTTACAAGCTTTAAGCTTTTGACATAGGATGTAAGGGGAGAACCATACACATTAACATTCCAAGCTGATCTGATAACCTCGAGAAACTGAGGATGGGTACTCCACATATGAAAGAATCTAAATGGTTTCTTGCCTCTGGGTATTACTTTGTCTGCATGTATATACATTGAAGAATGATCAGAAAACAATTGAGCACCATACTCCAGAAGTGAATTAGGGTAAACTGTTAACCATTCTCGATTAATCAAACACCTATCAAGTCGAGCCATTATTTTCCTGTGAGCAGCACCTTGATTACTCCATGAAAGCCAATCCCCTACAGATTTCATATCAATCAAAGCAGCAATATCTATGTAATCATTGAATCCTTGAAGCTTGCTCTCTGGAATTGGCTTACCCCCCACTTTTTCATGTGTGTACCGAAACAGTATTGAAGTCACCAAGAACAATCCATGGCCTTTGTAAGACAGCCATTTGCAGCGTTAATCAAATCAGTCCATAGACCGTTTCTTTCCTGCAAACTATTAGAAGCATATACACGATAATATAGAATTGACAACCATTCTGTTTATCCTCGGCTTTAAGGTGGATAAATTGTTCAGAGAGAAATAAAACAAGCACTAACAAAGTTCGGATGCCATAATACCCATATTCTACCATAAGTATCACAAGTATCGTTGGTAAGAAGTTACGCCTCTGGCCATATTAAATTCCTTTGAACACGAACTCGAGATGGTTTAATTTTTGTTTCCACAAGAATGACAATATCACAAGCAAAGCAGACTGATTACTCTATTGAGCTCGACATTTCTCGGGTTTATTAAGTCCACGAACATTCCAACAGATAATCTTCATAAAAAAGAAAACATATGGGAAATAGAGTAATTCTTCCTAAGTAGAGGAAGAATGTGTGACTTAGGAAGGATATCCTTTTCTTCTCCTTAGGTTTGACATTTTCCTCCCGCACTATATCCTTACCTTTCAAGCCTTTATTTCTATATTTTTCGACTTCATCCACCGCTTGCAAGTGTTTAAATTTTAATGTACCTTGAGCATCAGGGATAGCTGTGTTCAAAATGTCTTGATTGGTAGGGACATGAGCTGGTTGGGACACTATATCTGGTTAGTACGATGAGTAGAACGTGGAATCCTGTTGTAGTAGTCACTTTGGCAATATATGAAGAGATGAAGTTTCCAACTTCTCCTTCTCTGTTCGCGAGGACCATGAGAAGCTGCTTTTGTAGAAGGCTCGATATAATAGGAAGAGTTAAAGCTCCTGATTTATCCCCCTGGCCTTGGTGCTGCCCAAGTGAGTCAGAATGCTCACTCATCGTTACTGTCTCAACTGCCACTGAAGGAGACTCGCTTTGTTCAATAATAGCAATATCGACCCTATGTTGAGGTGTTTGACGTTGTCGATAAACCTGAGTAATTGGCTTCGAATTTCTTTGACAAGCTCCATGTGCATGACCAAAAGAGGAGCAAATATTACATCGTTGTGGTTTCAGAATATGAAACATGTACCTTACGGGTGGTACCATCTAAATCACGATAAAAAACCTCATTAGGAAGATCACCATCAGAAGAAATCATAACACATGCTCGTGCAAAAGCCAATCTCGTCTGCGCTGCTGTTGCCTTGTCGATATACAATGGCTGTCCTAGGGTCTTTGCATAATTTAGCAATAAAACGTCTACTCCAAAGATGTAATGGAAGACCATGAAAAGATACCCATAAGGGAATAGATTGTAGGCTGTCTAACTCCAAACGGACATCAGGGGACCAGCGTCGTAATATCATCGGATGGCCACGAATAGTCCAAAACCCTTCAAGAATCCGTTGCAAATCTTCTTTGAATAGAGTTTGCATACAAAAAAACCATTCTCCAGCATATGAAGATCGAATGCCGATATTCCCCATCGAGTTTTGATGAATGAAGATAATGGAAAGTAGGATGTCTTTAGACCGACCACATAACCAACAAGCGCCCTGGACCATGTCTCAATCAGCTCTGCAGAATCAGCAGATCTCGTACACAAGCAATCTTCCAGTGCACGCTGAATTTCGGAGCAAAGAAATCTAGGCTAAGATCCGGACTTCCAACCGGAGCCTTGAAGAGGCTAGTCAAGGCCTAGGATCTCTAGAAATAAGAGCGAGGAGGCGCGATCTAGAGCGCGACCTACCTCTATCTTTGCATCATCGAAGAAGCGTCTCGTCGGGAAGGTTGAGACGTAGGGGCAGGAAACCTCGTCGTCGGAGCAGGGACCATCGCTGCCCGGTAGCTGCGTTCCTTGAGCTATGGAGCAGCCCCAATAAACTGCTGCCTCAGCCCCAGCAAAAGAAAGCTGCAGTGCAAGAAGCGAAGCCACTCCTAGAGAGAAACCCTGCCTCCCTCGCGTTCTGCCCCTTCCTAGCTCGGCGCCTCACGAGCGTAGGGGCGATGGAAAGCAGCGATGCCGAGGTAAGAAGCCGCCCCTTCCTAGATTCAGAAGAAGAGGCGTGCGAGAGATGCCCCGCAGGCCTTCTCTGCGTGCCACCCAGCCCCGCCTCCAGAGAAGTCGCGTGAACAAGCCCAGCCCGCCTTGCCAGCCCAAAAGGGGCGTCAGGAGCAGAAGAAGCCAGGAAGGTGAAGCCTGCGATCCTTTGTTCTCCTGCGCAGAGATCTGCAGGGAACCCTTCACCGTGCGTTCAAAACAAATGCAAAGCGGGAGGGCCCTGCAGAATCGCAGAAGAGATCGCGAGGCGCCTCCCTCGCGTTCTCTGCGTGCGCGCGCCCTCGCCGGCGAACGCAAGCGTCTGCGGCGAGGGAAGCGAGGAAGCCAGACCAGCCGCTGTTGAGAGCCTCCGCGCCCACGCCCCAAAGAAGGGGAGAGAAGATGCTGAGCACCCAGCCCCGATCTGGCCGAGGTAAGGAAGCCTCCCCGATCTCCTCCTCCTCTGTTCACCCGAAGGAACAAAGGAAAGGGCAGAGTCGGATTCTGCAGGACCCTGCCCAGGGAAGTTGTATAATCTTGGTTTCACCAAAAGCGTGATGGCTCTCCGTGATGTTTGCTTGAGGAGAACCGCCAGGTTTGTTGAATAACCTTGGGCGCCGCCGCCATAAAGTTTGTTGGCTGCTCTCGTCCATCTTGGAGAACAAAATATTGCCGCCCAGACCAGCCACCCCGCCTCGAGGAGAAGTCGCGTGAACACCCAGCCCACCGCTAGGGAGAACCGCCAAAAACCTCCGCCCCAAAGCAGTTGATGGCGATGCGCAGCATCTTGAAAGCAAAATATTGTTCATTCTAAATTTATTAGGCCTGGAAGTTGAATGACCTGATCCTTTTTATTGAATATTCCCTCTTATTAGGCAAAGGAAGTTGAATAACCTTGGTTTCACCAAAGATCTGAGAGGCATAAAGTGTGCTCGATGTTTGATCGCTCGAACCCGTGCCTCCTCGGTCCTTTGTTCTCCTTCAAAGTCGATGTTTGAGATCTTCAGGGAACCTTCTTAAAATTTAATAGAGATTATCCATTCTCAATTTATTAGCCTAAAGGAAGTTGAATAACCTTGGTTTTGCCAAAAACGTGATGGTCATAAAATTTACGGAAAGTCGATGTTTGATCGTTTTTTCATGCCTCTTAAAATTCAATATATTGACCATTCCAAACCTATTAGGCCCAGGAAGTTGTATAATCTTGGTTTCACCATAAAACGTGATGGTCATAAAAGTTTACGGACAAATCGATGTTTGATCGATTTTTCTTCAGCACCATCTCGAAAATTCAAAATATTGACCATTCCAAACTTATTTGGCCTAGGGATGTTGAATAACCTTGGTTTCGCAAAAAATGTGATGGTCATAAAGTTTCCACAAAGTCGATGTTTAAATAGTGTTTTTGTACCATCTTGAAAATTCAAAATATTAACCATTCCTAACTTATTAGGCCTAGAAAAGTTGTATAACCTAGGTTTCACCAAAAAAGCGTGAGGTTTATCTGCGCACAAAGTCGATGTATAATTTTTTTTGCACCATCTAGAGAGAAAATTCAAAATATTGACCATTCCCTACTTATTAGGCCTAGGAAGTTGAATAACCTTTGTTTTGCCAAAAAAGTGCGGTCATAAAGTTTCCCATAGTCGATGATGTTTGAACGATTTTATTGGCACCATCTTGAAAATTCAAAATATTGACCTAAATTTATTAGGCCTAGGGAAGTTGAATGACCTTGATTTTAAAAATTTAAAATATTGAACATTCCAAACTTATTAGGCAAATGGAAGTTGAATAACCTTGGTTTCACCAAAAAATATGAGGGTCATAAAGTTCGAACGACTGGTTTGATCGTTTTTTTCGCATTATTAGGCCTAGGGAAGTTGAATAACCTTTGTTTCGCAATGTTGACGTGCTTGTCATAAAGTTTGTCCAAAGTCGATGTTTGATTGGTTTTTTGGCACCTTCTTAAAAATTTAAAATATTATCCATTCTCAACTTATTAGGCCTAGAGAAGTTGAATAACCTTGGTTTTGCCAAAAAGCGTGATGGTCATAAAATTTACGGAAAGTCGATGTTTGATCGGTTTTTTCATGCCGTCTTGAAAATTCAATATATTGACCATTCCAAACCTATTAGGCCTGGGAAGTTGTATAATCTTGGTTTCACCAAAAATGAGGCAAAGTTGGATGATCTGAAAATTCAAAATATTGACCATTCCAAACTTATTTGGCCTAGGTTTGTTGAATAACCTTGGCGCAAAAAAAAAGGGTCATAAAGTGGCACAAAGTCGATGTTTAAATAGTGTTTTTGTACCATCTTGAAAATTCAAAATATTGACCATTCCTAACTTTTCTAGAGAAGTTGTATAACCTAGGTTTCAATAAACTTGAGGTTTATAAAGTTTAAAAGTCGATGTATGTTCTTTTTTTTGTACCATCTCAAAAATTTAAAATATTGACCATTCCTACTTATTAGGCCTAGGGAAGTTGAATAACCTTTGTTTTGCCAAAAACGTGACGGTCATAAAGTTTCCCCATAGTTGATGTTTGAACGATTTTTTTGGCATCATGAAAATTCTATTGTTCATTCAAGATCTCTTTTCTCCTTGATTTCTCAAGAGAGAGCCTAAAGATATTAAACATTCCAAACTTCACCAGGCATTTAAAGCTCGCCTAGAGAAGAAGTTTGAGTTGAGATTCACCTCAATTTGACGGGATGAACCATCTTGAAAATTAAAAAATTGACCATTCCCAACTTAAAAGTTGAATATGTTTTGCAAAAATCGTGATGGTCATCAAAGTTTGTTTCGATGTTTGATTGGTTTTTCATGCCGTCTTGAAAATTCAATATATTGACCATTCCAAACCTATTAGGCCCAAGGAAGTTGTATAATCTTGGTTTCACCAAAACGCGTTTTGATGGTCATAAAGTTTACTGACCATTCCAAACCTATTAGGCCCAGGAAGTTGATGTTTGATCGACTGTCGATGTTTTTTTCGCACCATCTCGAAAATTCAAAATATTGACCATTCCAAACTTATTTGGCCTAGGATGTTGAATAACCTTGGTTTCTAAAAAAAAAAAAAATGTGACGGTCATAAAGTTTCCACAAAGTCGATGTTTAAATAGTGTTTTTGTACCATCTTGAAAATTCAAAATATTGACCATTCCTAACTTATTAGGCCTAGAAAAGTTGTATAACCTAGGTTTCACCAATAAAGCGTGAGGTTTATAAAGTTTGCATAAGAAAGTCGATGTATGTTCTTTTTTTGCACCATCTCAAAAATTCAAAATATTGACCATTCCCTACTTATTAGGCCTAGGGAAGTTGAATAACCTTTGTTTTGCCAAAAACGTGCGGTCATAAAGTTTCCCCATAGTCGATGTTTGAACGATTTTATTGGCACCATCTTGAAAATTCAAAATATTGTTCATTCTAAATTTATTAGGCCTAGGAAGTTGAATGACCTTGATTTCGCTAAAAATTTAAAATATTGAACATTCCAAACTTATTAGGCAAATGGAAGTTGAATAACCTTGGTTTCACCAAAAATATGAGGGTCATAAAGTTGGCGAAACTCGATGTTTGATCGGTTTTTTGAACCATCTTGAAAATTAAAAATATTGACCATTCCCAACTTATTAGGCCTAGGGAAGTTGAATAACCTTTGTTTCGCAAAATACGTGTGGTCATAAAGTTTTCCAAAGTCGATGTTTGATTGGTTTTTTGGTACCTTCTTAAAAATTTAATATATTATCCATTCTCAACTTATTAGGCCTAGGAAGTTGAATAACCTTGGTTTTGCCAAAGAACGTGATGGTCATAAAATTTACGGAAAGTCGATGTTTGATCGGTTTTTTTCATGCCGTCTCGAAAATTCAATATATTGACCATTCCAAACCTATTAGGCCCAGGGAAGTTGTATAATCTTGGTTTCACCAAAAACGTGATGGTCATAAAGTTTACGGACAGTCGATGTTTGATCGATTTTTTTCGCACCATCTCGAAAATTCAAAATATTGACCATTCCAAACTTATTTGGCCTAGGGATGTTGAATAACCTTGGTTTCGCAAAAAAATGTGACGGTCATAAAGTTTCCACAAAGTCGATGTTTAAATAGTGTTTTTTGTACCATCTTGAAAATTCAAAATATTGACCATTCCTAACTTATTAGACCTAGAGAAGTTGTATAACCTAGGTCAATAAATAAACGTGAGGTTTATAAAGTTTGCGCAAAGTCGATGTATGTTCTTTTTTTTTTGTACCATCTCAAAAATTTAAAATATTGACCATTCCCTACTTATTAGGCCTAGGGAAGTTGAATAACCTTTGTTTTGCCAAAAAACGTGACGGTCATAAAGTTTCCCCATAGTTGATGTTTGAACGATTTTTTTGGCACCATCTTGAAAATTCAAAATATTGTTCATTCTAAATTTATTAGGCCTACGGAAGTTGAATGACCTTGATTTCGCTAAAAATTTAAAATATTGAACATTCCAAACTTATTAGGCAAATGGAAGTTGAATAACCTTGGTTTCACCAAAAAATATGAGGGTCATAAAGTTGGTGAAACTTCGATGTTTGATCGGTTTTTTGAACCATCTTGAAAATTAAAAATATTGACCATTCCCAACTTATTAGGCCTAGGAAGTTGAATAACCTTTGTTTCGCAAAATACGTGACGGTCATAAAGTTTGTCAAAAGTCGATGTTTGATTGGTTTTTTGGTACCTTCTTAAAAATTTAATATATTATCCATTCTCAACTTATTAGGCCTAGGAAGTTGAATAACCTTGGTTTTGCCAAAGAACGTGATGGTCATAAAATTTACGGAAAGTCGATGTTTGATCGGTTTTTTTTCATGCCGTCTCGAAAATTCAATATATTGACCATTCCAAACCTATTAGGCCCAGGGAAGTTGTATAATCTTGGTTTCACCAAAAAACGTGATGGTCATAAAGTTTACTGGATGATCGATGTTTGATCGATTTTCTTCGCACCATCTCGAAAATTCAAAATATTGACCATTCCAAACTTATTTGGCCTAGGGATGTTGAATAACCTTGGTTTCGCAAAAAAATGTGACGGTCATAAAGTTTCCACAAAGTCGATGTTTAAATAGTGTTTTTGTACCATCTTGAAAATTCAAAATATTAACCATTCCTAACTTATTAGGCCTAGAAAAGTTGTATAACCTAGGTTTCACCAATAAACGTGAGGTTTATAAAGTTTTCATAAAGTCGATGTATGTTTTTTTTTGCACCATCTCAAAAATTCAAAATATTGACCATTCCCTACTTATTAGGCCTAGGGAAGTTGAATAACCTTTGTTTTGCCAAAAAACGTGACGGTCATAAAGTTTCCCCATAGTCGATGTTTGAACGATTTTATTGGCACCATCTTGAAAATTCAAAATATTGTTCATTCTAAATTTATTAGGCCTAGGGAAGTTGAATGACCTTGATTTCACCAAAAAATTTAAAATATTGAACATTCCAAACTTATTAGGCAAATGGAAGTTGAATAACCTTGGTTTCACCAAAAATATGAGGGTCATAAAGTTGGCGAAACTCGATGTTTGATCGGTTTTTTGAACCATCTTGAAAATTAAAAATATTGACCATTCCCAACTTATTAGGCCTAGGGAAGTTGAATAACCTTTGTTTCGCAAAATACGTGACGGTCATAAAGTTTGTCCAAAGTCGATGTTTGATTGGTTTTTTTGGTACCTTCTTAAAAATTTAATATATTATCCATTCTCAACTTATTAGGCCTAGGGAAGTTGAATAACCTTGGTTTTGCCAAAGAACGTGATGGTCATAAAATTTACGGAAAGTCGATGTTTGATCGGTTTTTTTCATGCCATCTCGAAAATTCAATATATTGACCATTCCAAACCTATTAGGCCCAGGAAGTTGTATAATCTTGGTTTCACCAAAAAACGTGATGGTCATAAAGTTTACGGACAGTCGATGTTTGATCGATTTTTTTCGCACCATCTCGAAAATTCAAAATATTGACCATTCCAAACTTATTTGGCCTAGGGATGTTGAATAACCTTGGTTTCGCAAAAAAATGTGACGGTCATAAAGTTTCCACAAAGTCGATGTTTAAATAGTGTTTTTTGTACCATCTTGAAAATTCAAAATATTAACCATTCCTAACTTATTAGGCCTAGAAAAGTTGTATAACCTAGGTTTCACCAATAAACGTGAGGTTTATAAAGTTTGCGCAAAGTCGATGTATGTTCTTTTTTTTTTGTACCATCTCAAAAATTTAAAATATTGACCATTCCCTACTTATTAGGCCTAGGGAAGTTGAATAACCTTTGTTTTGCCAAAAAACGTGACGGTCATAAAGTTTCCCCATAGTTGATGTTTGAACGATTTTTTTGGCACCATCTTGAAAATTCAAAATATTGTTCATTCTAAATTTATTAGGCCTACGGAAGTTGAATGACCTTGATTTCGCTAAAAATTTAAAATATTGAACATTCCAAACTTATTAGGCAAATGGAAGTTGAATAACCTTGGTTTCACCAAAAAATATGAGGGTCATAAAGTTGGCAGAAACTCGATGTTTGATCGGTTTTTTTCGAACCATCTTGAAAATTAAAAATATTGACCATTCCCAACTTATTAGGCCTAGGGAAGTTGAATAACCTTTGTTTCGCAAAATACGTGACGGTCATAAAGTTTGTCCAAAGTCGATGTTTGATTGGTTTTTTTGGTACCTTCTTAAAAATTTAATATATTATCCATTCTCAACTTATTAGGCCTAGGGAAGTTGAATAACCTTGGTTTTGCCAAAGAACGTGATGGTCATAAAATTTACGGAAAGTCGATGTTTGATCGGTTTTTTTCATGCCGTCTCGAAAATTCAATATATTGACCATTCCAAACCTATTAGGCCCAGGGAAGTTGTATAATCTTGGTTTCACCAAAAACGTGATGGTCATAAAGTTTACGGACAGTCGATGTTTGATCAATTTTTTTCGCACGATCTCAAAAATTCAAAATATTGACTATTCCAAACTTATTTGGCCTAGGGATGTTGAATAATCTTGGTTTCGCAAAAAAATGTGACGGTCATAAAGTTTCCACAAAGTCGATGTTTAAATAGTTTTTTTTGTACCATCTTGAAAATTCAAAATATTGACCATTCCTAACTTATTAGGCCTAGAGAAGTTGTATAACCTAGGTTTCACCAATAAACGTGAGGTTTATAAAGTTTGCGCAAAGTCGATGTATGTTTTTTTTTGCACCATCTCAAAAATTCAAAATATTGACCATTCCCTACTTATTAGGCCTAGGGAAGTTGAATAACCTTTGTTTTGCCAAAAACGTGTGACGGTCATAAAGTTTCCCCATAGTCGATGTTTGAATGATTTTATTGGCACCATCTTGAAAATTCAAAATATTGTTCATTCTAAATTTATTAGGCCTAGGGAAGTTGAATGACCTTGATTTCGCCAAAAAATTTAAAATATTGAACATTCCAAACTTATTAGGCAAATGGAAGTTGAATAACCTTGGTTTCACCAAAAATATGAGGGTCATAAAGTTAAAGCGTAAACTCGATGTTTGATCGGTTTTTTGAACCATCTTGAAAATTAAAAATATTGACCATTCCCAACTTATTAGGCCTAGGAAGTTGAATAACCTTTGTTTCGCAAAATACGTGGACGGTCATAAAGTTTGTCAAAAGTCGATTTTTGATTGATTTTTTTGGTACCTTCTTAAAAATTTAATATATTATCCATTCTCAACTTATTAGGCCTAGGGAAGTTGAATAACCTTGGTTTTGCCAAAGAACGTGATGGTCATAAAATTTACGGAAAGTCGATGTTTGATCGGTTTTTTTCATGCCGTCTCGAAAATTCAATATATTGACCATTCCAAACCTATTAGGCCCAGGGAAGTTGTATAATCTTGGTTTCACCAGAAAACGTGATGGTCATAAAGTTTACTGGACGATCGATGTTTGATCGATTTTCTTCGCACCATCTCGAAAATTCAAAATATTGACCATTCCAAACTTATTTGGCCTAGGGATGTTGAATAACCTTGGTTTCGCAAAAAAATGTGACGGTCATAAAGTTTCCACAAAGTCGATGTTTAAATAGTGTTTTTTGTACCATCTTGAAAATTCAAAATATTGACCATTCCTAACTTATTAGACCTAGAGAAGTTGTATAACCTAGGTTTCACCAATAAACGTGAGGTTTATAAAGTTTGCGCAAAGTCGATGTATGTTCTTTTTTTTTTGTACCATCTCAAAAATTTAAAATATTGACCATTCCCTACTTATTAGGCCTAGGAAGTTGAATAACCTATGTTTTGCCAAAAACGTGACGGTCATAAAGTTTCCCCATAGTTGATGTTTGAACGATTTTTGGCACCATCTTGAAAATTCAAAATATTGTTCATTCTAAATTTATTAGGCCTACGGAAGTTGAATGACCTTGATTTCGCTAAAAATTTAAAATATTGAACATTCCAAACTTATTAGGCAAATGGAAGTTGAATAACCTTGGTTTCACCAAAAAATATGAGGGTCATAAAGTTGGCAGAAACTCGATGTTTGATAGGTTTTTTTTGAACCATATCTTGAAAATTAAAAATATTAAACATTCCCAACTTATTAGGCCTAGGGAAGTTGAATAACCTTTGTTTCGCAAAATACGTGACGGTCGTAAAGTTTGTCCAAAGTCGATGTTTGATTGGTTTTTTTGGTACCTTCTTAAAAATTCAATATATTATCCATTCTCAACTTATTAGGCCTAGGGAAGTTGAATAACCTTGGTTTTGCCAAAGAACGTGATGGTCATAAAATTTACGGAAAGTCGATGTTTGATCGGTTTTTTTCATGCCGTCTCGAAAATTCAATATATTGACCATTCCAAACCTATTAGGCCCAGGAAGTTGTATAATCTTGGTTTCACCAAAACGTGATGGTCATAAAGTTTCTGGACGATCGATGTTTGATTAATTTTTTTCGCACCATCTCGAAAATTCAAAATATTGACTATTCCAAACTTATTTGGCCTAGGGATGTTGAATAATCTTGGTTTCGCAAAAAAATGTGACGGTCATAAAGTTTCCACAAAGTCGATGTTTAAATAGTTTTTTTTGTATCATCTTGAAAATTCAAAATATTGACCATTCCTAACTTATTAGGCCTAGAGAAGTTGTATAACCTAGGTTTCACCAATAAACGTGAGGTTTATAAAGTTTGCGCAAAGTCGATGTATGTTCTTTTTTTTTTGCACCATCTCAAAAATTCAAAATATTGACCATTCCCTACTTATTAGGCCTAGGGAAGTTGAATAACCTTTGTTTTGCCAAAAAACGTGACGGTCATAAAGTTTCCCCATAGTCGATGTTTGAACGATTTTATTGGCACCATCTTGAAAATTCAAAATATTGTTCATTCTAAATTTATTAGGCCTAGGGAAGTTGAATGACCTTGATTTCGCCAAAAAATTTAAAATATTGAACATTCCAAACTTATTAGGCAAATGGAAGTTGAATAACCTTGGTTTCACCAAAAAATATGAGGGTCATAAAGTTGGCAGAAACTCGATGTTTGATCGGTTTTTTTCGAACCATCTTGAAAATTAAAAATATTGACCATTCCCAACTTATTAGGCCTAGGGAAGTTGAATAACCTTTGTTTCGCAAAATACGTGACGGTCATAAAGTTTGTCCAAAGTCGATTTTTGATTGATTTTTTTGGTACCTTCTTAAAAATTTAATATATTATCCATTCTCAACTTATTAGGCCTAGGGAAGTTGAATAACCTTGGTTTTGCCAAAGAACGTGATGGTCATAAAATTTACGGAAAGTCGATGTTTGATCGGTTTTTTTCATGCCGTCTCGAAAATTCAATATATTGACCATTCCAAACCTATTAGGCCCAGGGAAGTTGTATAATCTTGGTTTCACCAGAAAACGTGATGGTCATAAAGTTTACGGACAGTCGATGTTTGATCGATTTTCTTCGCACCATCTCGAAAATTCAAAATATTGACCATTCCAAACTTATTTGGCCTAGGGATGTTGAATAACCTTGGTTTCGCAAAAAAATGTGACGGTCATAAAGTTTCCACAAAGTCGATGTTTAAATAGTGTTTTTTGTACCATCTTGAAAATTCAAAATATTGACCATTCCTAACTTATTAGACCTAGAGAAGTTGTATAACCTAGGTTTCACCAATAAACGTGAGGTTTATAAAGTTTGCGCAAAGTCGATGTATGTTCTTTTTTTTTTGTACCATCTCAAAAATTTAAAATATTGACCATTCCCTACTTATTAGGCCTAGGGAAGTTGAATAACCTATGTTTTGCCAAAAAACGTGACGGTCATAAAGTTTCCCCATAGTTGATGTTTGAACGATTTTTTTGGCACCATCTTGAAAATTCAAAATATTGTTCATTCTAAATTTATTAGGCCTACGGAAGTTGAATGACCTTGATTTCGCTAAAAATTTAAAATATTGAACATTCCAAACTTATTAGGCAAATGGAAGTTGAATAACCTTGGTTTCACCAAAAAATATGAGGGTCATAAAGTTGGCAGAAACTCGATGTTTGATAGGTTTTTTTTGAACCATCTTGAAAATTAAAAATATTAAACATTCCCAACTTATTAGGCCTAGGGAAGTTGAATAACCTTTGTTTCGCAAAATACGTGACGGTCGTAAAGTTTGTCCAAAGTCGATGTTTGATTGGTTTTTTTGGTACCTTCTTAAAAATTTAATATATTATCCATTCTCAACTTATTAGGCCTAGGGAAGTTGAATAACCTTGGTTTTGCCAAAGAACGTGATGGTCATAAAATTTACGGAAAGTCGATGTTTGATCGGTTTTTTTCATGCCGTCTCGAAAATTCAATATATTGACCATTCCAAACCTATTAGGCCCAGGGAAGTTGTATAATCTTGGTTTCACCAGAAAACGTGATGGTCATAAAGTTTACGGACAGTCGATGTTTGATCGATTTTCTTCGCACCATCTCGAAAATTTAAAATATTGACCATTCCAAACTTATTTGGCCTAGGGATGTTGAATAACCTTGGTTTCGCAAAAAAATGTGACGGTCATAAAGTTTCCACAAAGTCGATGTTTAAATAGTGTTTTTTGTACCATCTTGAAAATTCAAAATATTAACCATTCCTAACTTATTAGGCCTAGAAAAGTTGTATAACCTAGGTTTCACCAATAAACGTGAGGTTTATAAAGTTTGCGCAAAGTCGATGTATGTTCTTTTTTTTTTGTACCATCTCAAAAATTTAAAATATTGACCATTCCCTACTTATTAGGCCTAGGGAAGTTGAATAACCTTTGTTTTGCCAAAAACGTGACGGTCATAAAGTTTACCCATAGTTGATGTTTGAGCGATTTTTTGGCACCATCTTGAAAATTCAAAATATTGTTCATTCTAAATTTATTAGGCCTAGGGAAGTTGAATGACCTTGATTTCGACAAAAAATTTAAAATATTGAACATTCCAAACTTATTAGGCAAATGGAAGTTGAATAACCTTGGTTTCACCAAAAAATATGAGGGTCATAAAGTTGGCAGAAACTCGATGTTTGATCGGTTTTTTTCGAACCATCTTGAAAATTAAAAATATTGACCATTCCCAACTTATTAGGCCTAGGGAAGTTGAATAACCTTGGTTTCGTAAAAAACGTGACGGTCATAAATTTTGCCCAAAGTCGATGTTTGATTGGTTTTTTTCGTACCTTCTTGAAAATTTAATATATTATCCATTCTCAACTTATTAGGCCTAGGAAGTTGAATAACCTTGGTTTTGCCAAAGAACGTGACGGTCATAAAATTTACGGAAAGTCGATGTTTGATCGATTTTTTCCATATCGTCTCGAAAATTCAATATATTGACCATTCCAAACCTATTAGCCCCAGGGAAGTTATATAACCTTGGTTTCACCAAAAAACGTGATGGTTATAAAGTTTACGGACAATCGATGTTTGATCGATTTTTTTCGCACTATCTCGAAAATTCAAAATATTGACTATTCCAAACTTATTTGGCCTAGGGATGTTGAATAATCTTGGTTTCGCCTGAAAATGTGATGGTCATAAAGTTTCCACAAAGTCGATGTTTAAATAGTTTTTTTTGTACCATCTTGAAAATTCAAAATATTGACCATTCCTAACTTATTAGGCCTAGAGAAGTTGTATAACCTAGGTTTCACCAATAAACGTGAGGTTTATAAAGTTTGCGCAAAGTCGATGTATGTTCTTTTTTTTTGCACCATCTCAAAAATTCAAAATATTGACCATTCCCTACTTATTAGGCCTAGGGAAGTTGAATAACCTTTGTTTTGCCAAAAAACGTGACGGTCATAAAGTTTCCCCATAGTCGATGTTTGAACGATTTTATTGGCACCATCTTGAAAATTCAAAATATTGTTCATTCTAAATTTATTAGGCCTAGGGAAGTTGAATGACCTTGATTTCGCCAAAAAATTTAAAATATTGAACATTCCAAACTTAATAGGCAAATGGAAGTTGAATAACCTTGGTTTCACCAAAAAATATGAGGGTCATAAAGTTGGCAGAAACTCGATGTTTGATCGGTTTTTTTCGAACCATCTTGAAAATTAAAAATATTGACCATTCCCAACTTATTAGGCCTAGGGAAGTTGAATAACCTTTGTTTCGCAAAATACGTGACGGTCATAAAGTTTGTCCAAAGTCGATGTTTGATTGGTTTTTTTGGTACCTTCTTAAAAATTTAATATATTATCCATTCTCAACTTATTAGGCCTAGGGAAGTTGAATAACCTTGGTTTTGCCAAAGAACGTGATGGTCATAAAATTTACGGAAAGTCGATGTTTGATCGGTTTTTTTCATGCCGTCTCGAAAATTCAATATATTGGCCATTCCAAACCTATTAGGCCCAGGGAAGTTGTATAATCTTGGTTTCACCAAAAACGTGATGGTCATAAAGTTTACGGACAGTCGATGTTTGATCGATTTTTTTCGCACCATCTCGAAAATTCAAAATATTGACTATTCCAAACTTATTTGGCCTAGGGATGTTGAATAATCTTCGTTTCGCAAAAAAATGTGACGGTCATAAAGTTTCCACAAAGTCGATGTTTAAATAGTTTTTTTTGTACCATCTTGAAAATTCAAAATATTGACCATTCCTAACTTATTAGGCCTAGAGAAGTTGTATAACCTAGGTTTCACCAATAAACGTGAGGTTTATAAAGTTTGCGCAAAGTCGATGTATGTTCTTTTTTTTTGCACCATCTCAAAAATTCAAAATATTGACCATTCCCTACTTATTAGGCCTAGGGAAGTTGAATAACCTTTGTTTTGCCAAAAAACGTGACGGTCATAAAGTTTCCCCATAGTCGATGTTTGAACGATTTTATTGGCACCATCTTGAAAATTCAAAATATTGTTCATTCTAAATTTATTAGGCCTAGGGAAGTTGAATGACCTTGATTTCGCCAAAAAATTTAAAATATTGAACATTCCAAACTTATTAGGCAAATGGAAGTTGAATAACCTTGGTTTCACCAAAAAATATGAGGGTCATAAAGTTGGCAGAAACTCGATGTTTGATCGGTTTTTTTCGAACCATCTTGAAAATTAAAAATATTGACCATTCCCAACTTATTAGGCCTAGGGAAGTTGAATAACCTTGGTTTCGCAAAATACGTGACGGTCATAAAGTTTGTCCAAAGTCGATGTTTGATTGATTTTTTTGGTACCTTCTTAAAAATTCAATATATTATCCATTCTCAACTTATTAGGCCTAGGGAAGTTGAATAACCTTGGTTTTGCCAAAGAACGTGACGGTCATAAAATTTACGGAAAGTCGATGTTTGATCGATTTTTTCCATATCGTCTCGAAAATTCAATATATTGACCATTCCAAACCTATTAGCCCCAGGGAAGTTATATAACCTTGGTTTCACCAAAAAACGTGATGGTTATAAAGTTTACGGACAATCGATGTTTGATCGATTTTTTTCGCACTATCTCGAAAATTTAAAATATTGACTATTCCAAACTTATTTGGCCTAGGGATGTTGAATAATCTTGGTTTCGCAAAAAAATGTGATGGTTATAAAGTTTCCACAAAGTCGATGTTTAAATAGTTTTTTTTGTACCATCTTGAAAATTCAAAATATTGACCATTCCTAACTTATTAGGCCTAGAGAAGTTGTATAACCTAGGTTTCACCAATAAACGTGAGGTTTATAAAGTTTGCTCAAAGTCGATGTATGTTCTTTTTTTTTGCACCATCTCAAAAATTCAAAATATTGACCATTCCCTACTTATTAGGCCTAGGGAAGTTGAATAACCTTTGTTTTGCCAAAAAACGTGACGGTCATAAAGTTTCCCCATAGTCGATGTTTGAACGATTTTATTGGCACCATCTTGAAAATTCAAAATATTGTTCATTCTAAATTTATTAGGCCTAGGGAAGTTGAATGACCTTGATTTCGCCAAAAAATTTAAAATATTGAACATTCCAAACTTATTAAGCAAATGGAAGTTGAATAACCTTGGTTTCACCAAAAAATATGAGGGTCATAAAGTTGGCAGAAACTCGATGTTTGATCGGTTTTTTTCGAACCATCTTGAAAATTAAAAATATTGACCATTCCCAACTTATTAGGCCTAGGGAAGTTGAATAACCTTTGTTTCGCAAAATACGTGACGGTCATAAAGTTTGTCCAAAGTCGATGTTTGATTGGTTTTTTGGTACCTTCTTAAAAATTTAATATATTATCCATTCTCAACTTATTAGGCCTAGGGAAGTTGAATAACCTTGGTTTTGCCAAAGAACGTGATGGTCATAAAATTTACGGAAAGTCGATGTTTGATCGGTTTTTTTCATGCCGTCTCGAAAATTCAATATATTGACCATTCCAAACCTATTAGGCCCAGGGAAGTTGTATAATCTTGGTTTTCACCAAAACGTGATGGTCATAAAGTTTCTAAGTTTGACAATCGATGTTTGATCGATTTTCTTCGCACCATCTCGAAAATTCAAAATATTGACCATTCCAAACTTATTTGGCCTAGGGATGTTGAATAACCTTGGTTTCGCAAAAAATGTGACGGTCATAAAGTTTCCACAAAGTCGATGTTTAAATAGTGTTTTTGTACCATCTTGAAAATTCAAAATATTGACCATTCCTAACTTATTAGGCCTAGAAAAGTTGTATAACCTAGGTTTCACCAATAAAGCGTGAGGTTTATAAAGTTTGCGCAAAGTCGATGTATGTTCTTTTTTTGCACCATCTCAAAAATTCAAAATATTGACCATTCCCTACTTATTAGGCCTAGGAAGTTGAATAACCTTTGTTTTGCCAAAAACGTGATGGTCATAAAGTTTCCCCATAGTCGATGTTTGAACGATTTTATTGGCACCATCTTGAAAATTCAAAATATTGTTCATTCTAAATTTATTAGGCCTAGGAAGTTGAATGACCTTGATTTCGACAAAAAATTTAAAATATTGAACATTCCAAACTTATTAGGCAAATGGAAGTTGAATAACCTTGGTTTCACCAAAAAATATGAGGGTCATAAAGTTGGCAGAAACTCGATGTTTGATCGGTTTTTTTCGAACCATCTTGAAAATTAAAAATATTGACCATTCCCAACTTATTAGGCCTAGGGAAGTTGAATAACCTTGGTTTAAGTAAAAAACGTGACGGTCATAAATTTTGCCCAAAGTCGATGTTTGATTGGTTTTTTTCGTACCTTCTTGAAAATTTAATATATTATCCATTCTCAACTTATTTTTTTGGTAAGTAAATGTAATTGTATTAGTATGAAGTTTGCACAAAGTAGCTTTGTCTACACAAGCCGTAGACTATAGCCTGAGATCTCTTAGAGCAGTCTAGGAGAATGCACCCCACCTCAGAAAGGTGGAATGGACTCATTCCACCAGACTCATCTCCAAGAGAACATAAGCAAAAAAGTAGCCATGACTACACATGTTGTAGACTATGACGCCTTACGATATTCAATAAAAATGCAATTCCTAAACGACCTGTGAATACATCACATTGTGGAAATATAGAAACACACAATACAACAATCTCAATCTAGAAAGCATTAACGAATTACAAAATTGAATCGGATAAAGATATCTTTTTCGCTACTTGTTAAATGCTTCAATTCCAAATCCTGCTCCATACATGATCTTGAGTCATTTGAGTATCTCGAGCAATAATAGGTGAGTATTGTGTGTGTTGTGGCTCTCAAAGATTCTCGCTACACTCTCTCCTCCAAATCCACCAAATAGCACATCCGAAAGTAATTTTTGCTAGTTGTGTTAGAAGCCCTTTTCTTGAGAAGTTTTGCTTGCAAATTGTTCTAGTTCCTGATGCAAGTTTGGCCTTGGTAGCCTATGGATTTCAAACCTCTTCAGAATCTCCTCCCATATCCAATTAGTGTAGTCGCAAGCAAAATAAAGATGATCAATATCTTCTTCCTGTTGCATACAAAGAGAGCATCGGTTAACAATATATATACCTTTTCGTTTCATATTATCCATTGTGGGTAGTTTGGCAAGAAGGGCCTGCCATGTGCATAAGGAATGTCTCTGTGAGCCCGGTCTATCCCATGTCCAACTGCTCGGGATCCACTTGTTATTTCTTTGTCTGATTTGATTCCATGTAGATTTAGCCCTAAACTTTCCATTGTCATGAAGCCAATTAAGCATATCGATGGTTATTCTGATTGGAAGAGCTGTAATAGTCGACCAAAGTGATAGCATATCAGGAGAAATAGGATTAGGAAGACACCAGGTGCCGTTAGCAATGAACTCAGAAACCTTCCAATCTTTAGGGGCCCCAAGATCTCTTCGTACTCGATCACCATATAATTGAAATATACTTTTTCCATTCACCCAAGGATCAAACCACATATTAATTCTGGTCCCGAGAAGAGATTGTGTAAGAAATGTGGTTGATTAGCCGATTTCTTGCCTTCAAAATTCCTTTCCATGCAAGAGAATGATATGTTCTTGTTGAAACTTCCCATATTGATTCCTTAGATAGGTACCTAGAAGAAACCCATTGTGACCATAAAGATTTATTTTGCAAAAGATCCCATAATTTCTGTACCAAACAAGCTTTATTCCAATCTCTCAGATTTTTCGCAGATTCAGCCCCCTCATCTTTTGGTCTACAAATGCTATCCCGATTGACCATATGCATTGCCTTTCCATCCGTACCATTCGAAAAAGTTCTTCAATAACCGTTCAATATCCTGAAGAAGTCCAACAGGTAGAAGAAATGCATTAGACCAATAGATAGAATAAGAAAACAACACAGATCGGATAAGTTCAAGTCGTCTGCTTTGGAAAGAAGTCTAGTTTTCCAGGAGGAAATTCTATTCTTTACTTTTTTGCAGGATAGGTGTGATGAATTTTATGAATGCCAAGTGGATAAGAGTGGGAGACCCAGATAAGGAACTGGTAGACTTCCCTCGCTAACCCCCGGAGTTTGTATAATAAAGTCTTTATCTTCAACGCAAGAACCCATATAGACTTTACTTTTTGCAAGATTTAGGTGAAGGCCAGAAACCAACCCAAAATCTTTCAGAATAGTAGCCAAATTCTTCACTGAGGTAGCGTCATTACGAAGGAAGATAATAAGATCATCTGCAAATGTTATGTGGGATATATGAATAGAACCAGAATGGGGTACCTTAATGCTACCATCAGAGACTGCCTTTTCTAACATACAGCTGAGTCCTTCCATGACAATTGTAAAAAGATATGGAGAAAGTGGATCTCCTTGTCGAATGCCATTCGTACTCCCAAAGAAGCCAACGGGGGAACCATTGAACAAAACTGAAAATTTTGGAGTTTCAAGCAAAGATGAATCCAATTAACCCATTGTTGAGGAAGTTCAAAGCGAGGAGCATCTTGTAGAGAAACTGTCTATTAACTGAATCAAATGCTTTTCGTAAGTCAGCTTTAAAACATATTTTCGTCCCTCTTGATTTGGAGTGCAAATCTTTGACCAAGTCGTTAGCAAGAAGAATATTGTGATGTATACTTCTTCCTTTAATGAAAGCAGCTTGAGTATGACTAATGATCTTATGCATAATCATTTGCATTCGATCTGCAAGCAACTTGGAGATGATTTTGTAAATAAAGTTGCATAAAGAAATGGGCCTGTAGTGCTCTAGTGAATCAGCCCCTGCATTCTTAGGAACCAAAGAAATAAAAGTACAATTTATCGCTTTAAGAATATGACTGAAGAGAAAAAATGCTGACAAGCTTTAATCACATCATTTCAATGATTGACCATGCAATTTGATAAAATTCATTTGGAAATCCATCGGACCAGGGCTCTTGTGCTTTGGTGACTTGAAGACAACTCGTGCAACTTCTTCATCTCTGTAATTGGTGCATTAAGAATCATGATGTCATCCGAATCAAGCTTTCTAGTAGGCTCCACATGAACATTATTAGGCTGCTCTGTTTGATTGAGTAAAGAATAAAAAATTGTTCGATGTGTGTGCTTTAACTTCATCCAAATCCTCAATAAGCGTACCATCTTGGTCTTTACATTTTCGATACAATTAACATGCCCTTCTAGTAGCAATGGTGTATAGAAAAACTTCGTATTAGAATCCCCTAAAGTAAGCCAATGTCGCCGAGACTTGTTTTGCAAAACTTTCTTCCTGCTTTAGGGCCTGCATGAATTGAGATCTAGCTTTACGCCTCTTTGCAAATAAGATTCTCGTCAAAGGGTGAAGATGTAGCTCATGTTGCACCGCCATTAGTTTCTTTTGATTAACTGAACTCGGGTGATAATGTTGCCAAAAGTGTTTGTATTCCACTCCTTTAGTGCTGCTTTACATGCTTTAAGCTTTTGGCATAAAATGTAAGGAGGTGATCCATGCACATTAACATTCCAAGCAGATCTGATAACCTCAAGAAACTGAGGATGGGTACTCCACATGTTAAAGAATCTAAATGGTTTCTTGCCTCTGGGTATTACTTTGTCTGCATGTATATACATTAAAGAGTGATCAGAAAACAATTGAGATCCATACTCCAGAAGAGAATCAGGGTAAACTGTTAACCATTCGCGATTAATCAGACACCTATCAAGTCGAGCCATTATTTTCCTGTGGGCAGCACCTTGATTACTCCATGAAAGCCAGTCACCTACAGATTTCATATCAATCAATGCAGCAATATCTATGTAATCGTTAAAACCTTGAAGCTTGCTCTCTGAAAGTGGTTTACCCCCCACTTTTTCATGTGTGTACCGAACAGTATTGAAGTCACCAAGAACAATCCAAGGCACTGTAAGACAGCCATTTGCAATGTTAATCAGATCATTCCATAGAACATTTCTTTCCTGCATACTGTTAGAAGCATATACACCAGTAATATGGAATTGACAACCATTCCTTTTATCCTCGGCTTTAAGGTGGATGAATTGTTCTGTAGCAGAAATAAAGCAAACACTAACAGAGTTCGGATGCCATAATACCCATATTCTACCATAAGTGTCACAAGTATCGTTGGTAAAAAGTTCTGCCTCTGGCCATATTAAATCTTTTTGAACACAAACCCGAGATTGTTTAATTTTTGTTTCCACAAGAATAACAATATCACAAGCATCAGACTTGATTGTTCTATTAAGCTCTCGACATTTCTCAAATTTATTCAACCTTGAGAATTGAGAATGAGAATGAATGAAAGGTACCATTCTCAACTTATTAGTCCTAGGGAAGTTGAATAACCATGGTTTTGCCAAAGAACGTGACGGTCATAAAATTTACGGAAAGTCGATGTTTGATCGGTTTTTTCCATGCCGTCTCGAAAATTCAATATATTGACCATTCCAAACCTATTAGCCCCAGGGAAGTTATATAACCTTGGTTTCACCAAAAAAACGTAATAGTTATAAAGTTTACGGACAAATCGATGTTTGATCGATTTTTTTCGCACCATCTCGAAAATTCAAAATATTGACTATTCCAAACTTATTTGGCCTAGGGATGTTGAATAATCTTGGTTTCGCCTAAAAATGTGATGGTCATAAAGTTTCCACAAAGTCGATGTTTAAATAGTTTTTTTTGTACCATCTTGAAAATTCAAAATATTGACCATTCCTAACTTATTAGGCCTAGAGAAGTTGTATAACCTAGGTTTCACCAATAAACGTGAGGTTTATAAAGTTTGTGCAAAGTCGATGTATGTTCTTTTTTTTTTGCACCATCTCAAAAATTTAAAATATTGACCATTCCCTACTTATTAGGCCTAGGGAAGTTGAATAACTTATGTTTTGCCAAAAAACGTGACGGTCATAAAGTTTCCCCATAGTCGATGTTTGAACGATTTTTTTGGCACCATCTTGAAAATTCAAAATATTGTTCATTCTAAATTTATTAGGCCTACGGAAGTTGAATGACCTTGATTTCGCCAAAAAATTTAAAATATTGAACATTCCAAATGGAAGTTGAATAACCTTGGTTTCACCAAAAAATATGAGGGTCATAAAGTTGGCAGAAACTCGATGTTTGATCGATTTTTTTTTTTTTTTGGTAAGTAAATGTAAGTGTATTTAGTATAAAGTTTGCACAAAGTAGCTTTGTCTACACAAGCTGTAGACTATAGCCTGAGATCTCTTAGAGCAGTCTAGGAGAATGCACCCCACCTTAGAAAGGTGGAATGGACTCATTCCACTGACTGCCTCTCAAGAGAACATAGCAAAAAAAAATAGTCATGACTACACATATTGTAGACTATGACGCATTACGATATTCAATAAATAGCAAATA
The DNA here is from genome assembly GCA_024322285.1 of Musa beccarii. NCBI lineage: Eukaryota > Viridiplantae > Streptophyta > Magnoliopsida > Zingiberales > Musaceae > Musa > Musa beccarii. The sequence continues at coordinate 12,867,475 of CM044402.1, forward strand.
ACCAACCATTCCTAAACGACCTGTGAATACATCACATTGTGGAAACATAGAAATACACAATACAGCAATCTCAATCTAGAAAGCATTAACGAATAACAAAATTGAATCTGATAAATATATCTTTTTCACTACTTGTTAAATGCTTCATTTCCAGATTCTGCTCCATACATGATCTTGAGTCGCTAAGTATCTCGAGCAATAGATGAGTATTGTGTGTGTTGAGGCCCTCAAAGATTCTGCTACATCTCTCCTCCAAATCCACCAAATAGCACATCGAAGGTAATTTTTGCTAGTTGTGTAAGAAGTCCTTTCCTTGAGAAGCTTTCTTTGCAATTTGTTCTAGTTCTTGATGTAAGTTTGGCCTTGGTAGCCTATGGAGTTCAAATCTCTTCAGAACCTCCACCCATATCTAATTAGTGTAGTCGCAAGCAAAATAAAGATGATCAATATCTTCTTCCTGTTTCATACAAAGAGAGCATCGGTTAACAATATATATACCTTTTCGCTTCATATTATCCATAGTTGGTAGTTTGGCAAGAAGGGCCTGCCATGTGCATAATGAATGTCTCTGTGAGCCCGGTCTATCCCATGTCCAACTGCTTGGGATCCACTTGTTGTTTCTTTGTCTGATTTGATTCCATGCAGATGTAGCACTAAATTTTCCATTGTCATGAAGCCAATTAAGCATATCTGAGGAGTTGTTCTTGATTGGAAGAGTTGTAATAATCGGCCAAAGTGATAGCATATCAGGAGAAATAGGACTAGGAAGACACCAGGTGCCGTTAACAATAAACTCAGAAACCGTCCAATCTTTAGAGGCCCCAAGATCTCTTCGTACTCTATCACCATACAATTGAAATATACTCTTTCCATTCACCCAAGGATCATACCACATATTAATTCTCGTTCAGAAGAGATTGTATAAGAAATATGTTTGGTCACCAATTTCTTGCCTTCAAAATTCCTTTCAAGCAAAGTGAGAATGATATGTTTTTGCTTTGAAACTTCCCAGATTGATTCCTTTGATAGGTACCTAGCGAAACCCATTGTGACCATAAAGATTTGTTTTGCAAAAGATCCCATAATTTTTGTACCAAACAAGCTTTATTCCAGTCTCTCAGATTTCGCAGATTCAGTCCCCCCTCATCCTTCGGCCTGCAGATATTATCCCAATTTACCATATGCATTGTCTTACCATCCGTACCATTCCAGAAAAAGTTTTTCAACAGCCGTTCAATATCCTGAAGAAGTCCAACAGGTAGAAGAAATGCATTAGACCAATAAATAGAGTAAGAGAACAAAGACAGATCGGATGAGTTCAAGTCGTCCTGCTTTAGAAAGAAGTCTAGTTTTCCAAGAGAAAATTCTATTCTTTATTTTTTCCAGGATAGGCTGACAGTGGGTTTTGTGAATGCCAGTGGAAATAAGTGGGAGACCTAGATAAGAAACTGGCAGACATCCCTCGCTAACCCCCAAAGTTTGTATAATAAAGTCTTTATCTTCGATGCAATGACCCATATAGACTTTACTCTTTGCATGATTTAGTGAAGGCGAACCCAAACCAAAGTCTTTCGAATAGTAGCCAAATTCCTCATGAAGTAATGTCATTGCGAAGAAATATAATAAGATCATCTGCAAATGTTATGTGGGATATATGAATAGAACCGACTTTGGGGTACCTTAATGCTACCATAAAGGCGCCTTTTCAACATACAACTGAGTCCTTCCATGACAATTGTAAAAGATATGGAGAAAGTGGGTCTCCTTGTCGGATGCCATTCGTACTCCCAAAGAAGCCAATGGGTGAACCATTGAAGAGAACCGAAAATTTTGGAGTTTCTAAGCAGCACTGAATCCAATTAACCCATTGTTGAGGGAAGTTCATACTGAGGAGCATCTTGTAGAGAAAGTGTCTATTAACTGAATCAAATGCTTTCCGTAAGTCAGCTTTAAAACATATTTTTGTCCCTCTTGATTTGGAGTGCAGATCTTTGACCAAGTCGTTAGCCAGAAGAATATTGTGATGTATACTTCTTCCTTTAATGAAAGCAGCCTGTGCAGGACTAATGATCTTCTGTATAATCATTTGCATTCGATCTGCAAGCAACTTGGATATAATCTTGTAAATAAAGTTGCATAATGAAATGGGCCTATAGTGCTCTAGGGAATCAGCCCCTGCATTCTTAGGAACTAAAGAAATAAAAGTACAATTTATCTCTTTAAGAAGATGACCAGAAGAGAAAAAATGCTGACAAGCTTTAATCACGTCATTTCCAATAATCGGCCATGCAATTTGGTAAAATTCATTTGAAACCCATCCGGACCAGGACTTTTGTGCTTCGGTGACTTAAAGACAACTCTAACAATTTCTTCATCTGTAATTGGGGCATTGAGAATCATGATATCATCCGAATCAAGCTTTCTAGTAGGCTCCACATGAATATTATTAGGCTGCTCTGTTTGATTAAGTAAAGCATAAAAAAATTGTTCAGTGTGGGCTTTAACCTCATCCAAATTCTCAATAAGTGTACCGTCTTGGTCTTTACATTTCACGATCTGATTAACGGCCGTCTAGTAGCAATGGCTGTATAGAAAAACTTCGTATTGGAATCCCCTAGAGTAAGCCAATCTTTGTCTAGACTTTTGTTTTGCAAAACTTTCTTCTTGCTTTAAAACCTGCATGAATTGATACCTAGCTTCTGCCTCTTTGCAAATAAGATTCTCGTCAAAGGGGTGAAGATGTAGCTCATGTTGCACCGCCATTAGTTTCTTTCTGCTTAACTGGACCCGTGTGGTAATATTGCCAAAGGTGTTTGTATTCCACTCCTTTAGTGCTGCTTTACAGGCTTTAAGCTTTTGACATAAGATGTAAGGGGGGGAACCATACACATTAACATTCCAAGCTGATCTGATAACCTCGAGGAACTGAGGATGGGTACTCCACATATGAAAGAATCTAAATGGTTTCTTGCCTCTAGGTATTACTTTGTCTGCATGTATATACATTGAAGAATGATCAGAAAATAATTGAGCACCATACTCCAGAAGTGAATTAGGGTAAACTGTTAACCATTCTCGATTAATCAGACACCTATCGAGTCGAGCCATTATTTTCCTGTGAGCAGCACCTTGATTACTCCATGAAAGCCAATCCCCTACAGATTTCATATCAATCAAAGCAGCAATATCTATGTAATCATTGAAACCTTGAAGCTTGCTCTCTGGAATTGGTTTACCCCCCACTTTTTCATGTGTGTACCGAACAGTATTGAAGTCACCAAGAATAATCCATGGCACTGTAAGACAGCCATTTGCAACGTTAATCAAATCAGTCCAAAGACCGTTTCTTTCCTGCAAACTATTAGAAGCATATACACCAGTAATATAGAATTGACAACCATTCTGTTTATCCTCAGCCTTAAGGTGGATAAATTGTTCTGTAGCAGAAATAAAACAAGCACTAACAAAGTTCGGATGCCATAATACCCATATTCTACCATAAGTATCACAAGTATCGTTGGTAAGAAGTTCTGCCTCTGGCCATATTAAATTCCTTTGAACACGAACTCGAGATGGTTTAATTTTTGTTTCCACAAGAATGACAATATCACAAGCAGCAGACCTGATTACTCTATTGAGCTCCTGACATTTCTCAGGTTTATTAAGTCCACGAACATTCCAACAGATAATCTTCATAAAAAGGAAAACATATGGGAAATGGAGTAATTCTTCCTAAGTAGAGGGAAGAATGTGTGACTTAGGAAGGATATCCTTTTTCTTCTCCTTAGGTTTGACATTTTCCTCCCGCACTATATCCTTACCTTTCAAGCCTTTATTTCTATATTTTTCGACTTCATCCACAGCTTGCAAGTGTTTAAATTTTAATGTACCTTGAGCATCCGGGATAGCTGTGTTCAAAATGTCTTGATTGGTAGGGACATGAGCTGGTTGGGACACTATATCCTGGTTAGTACGATGAGTAGAACGTGGAATCCCTGTTGTAGTAGTCACTGGCAATATATGAAGAGATGAAGTTTCCAACTTCTCCTTCTCCTGTTCGCGAGGACCATGAGAAACTGCTTTTGTAGAAGGCTCCGATATAATAGGAAGAGTTAAAGCTCCTGATTTATCCCCCTGGCCCTGGTGCTGCCCAAGTGAGTCAGAATGCTCACTCATCGTTACTGTCTCAACTGCCACTGAAGGAGACTCGCTTTGTTCAATAATAGCAGTATCGACCCTATGTTGAGGTGTTTGACGTTGCCGATAAACCTGAGTAATTGGCTTCTGAATTTGCTGACAAGCTCCATGTGCATGACCAAAAGAGGAGCAAATATTACATCGTTGTGGTTTCCAGGAATATGAAACATGTACCTTACGGGTGGTACCATCTAAATCACGATAAAAAACCTCATTAGGAAGATCACCATCCGAAGAAACCATAACACATGCTCGTGCAAAAGCCAATCTCGTCTGCGCTGCTGTTGCCTTGTCGATATACAATGGCTGTCCTAGGGTGCTGCATAACTTAGCAATAAAACGTCTACTCCAAAGATGTAATGGAAGACCATGAAAAGATACCCATAAGGGAATAGATTGTAGGCTGTCTAACTCCAAACGGACATCAGGGGACCAGCGTCGTAATATCATCGGATGGCCACGAATAGTCCAAAACCCTTCAAGAATCCGTTGTAAATCCTCTTCAGAATAGAGTTTGCATACAAAAAAACCATTGTCCAAAGATATGAAGATCGAATGCCGATATTCCCCATCGAGTTTTGATGAATGAAGATAATGGAAAATAAGATGTCTTTAGACCGACAACATAACCAACAAGCGCCCTGGACCATGTCTCAATCAGCTCTGCAGAATCAGCAGTCTCGTACACAGCAATCTTCTGGTCTGCCTGAATTTCTGGAGCAAAGAAATCTAGGCTAAGATCCGGACTTCCAACCGGAGCCTTGAAGAGGCTAGTCCAAGGTCGAGGATCTCTAGAAATAAGAGCAGGAGGAGGTCGCGATCTAGAGCGCGACCTACCTCTATTTTGTATCATCGAAGAAGCTCGGGATGACGATAGCAAAGGTTGAGACATAGGGGCAGGGAAAGCGCCGCCGCGCCTCCCTCGCCTTCTCCGTGCGTGCAAACACCCAGCCCACCGCCTCCAAAGGGAAGAAGCCGCTGCAGGTTCTGCTGCAAGGGGCGATGCAGTTGCGTGCAACACCACCCAGCCCACAGAGAGTTGCGTGCGAACACCACCCAGCACCCGCCGCCTGACCTCCTCACCACCGAAGACCGTGGGAGCGATGCTGGGAACTAGCCGCACCTCTCCGGGAGGCAGCAGAGAGAGGAGCAGCGATGGTTCACCTCCACCTCCTCTGTTTCTTCAGCCGTGAAGCGCCGAGGGAGGCAGCGGTTCTCACCGCCCGCCCGCCGACCCGCCCAGCCCAGAGCCGCTAAGCCGGCCAGCCGCCCTTAAACCAGGGGACGCGCGCCGCCTCCTCCCAACAGCTCCGTAGATCTGCGGGGAATCGATGAGGGCGATGGGCTCGTGCAGCAGCCCTTCTGTCTTGAGAAGCGCAGCCCTTGATCGTGCCCTGCGCCCGCCCGTCGCCTTCTCTGTTCCAGAAGAGAAACAAAGGGGGCGGAGCAGAGGCTCGGTCCAGCAGCCTCGCCCGGCCACCGTGCACCGTCGCCAAAGACCGCACCGCCCTCGTGCGTGCGGAAGAGCCTCTCCTCTGTTCTTCGCAGCAGCAGAGAGAGGCAAAGGATGGAGCCCCTTTCCTTCTCTCCGATGCAGAACAGGGACACTGCCGCCGCCTCCCAACTCCGTGTGTGCAGATGCAGAAGCGACGCCCTCCTTGTCCGTAGATCAGCGACTCGCCCAAGGGAGAAGCAGATCTACGTGCGCGGGAAGAACCGCAGCCCAGCAGCCGCTGCCCCTTCTCGCCCTAGCCTTTCTCCGTGGCTTCACTTTCCCCACAACGTGATGTTTGATCGGTTTTTTTTGAACCATCTTGAAAATTAAAAATATTAAACATTCCCAACTTATTAGGCCTAGGGAAGTTGAATAACCTTTGTTTCGCAAAATACGTGACGGTCATAAAGTTTGTCCAAAGTCGATTTTGATTGGTTTTTTTGGTACCTTCTTAAAAATTCAATATATTATCCATTTTCAACTTATTAGGCCTAGGGAAGTTGAATAACCTTGGTTTTGCCAATGAACGTGATGGTCATAAAATTTACGGAAAGTCGATGTTTGATCGGTTTTTTTCATACCGTCTTGAAAATTCAATATATTGACCATTCCAAACCTACTAGGCCCAGGGAAGTTGTATAACCTTGGTTTCACCAAAAATGATGGTCATAAAGTTTACGGACAGTCGATGTTTGATCGATTTTTTTCGCACCATCTCGAAAATTCAAAATATTGACCATTCCAAACTTATTTGGCCTAGGTTTGTTGAATAACCTTGGTTTCGAAAAAATGTGACGGTAATAAAGTTTCAACAAAGTCGATGTTTAAATAGTTTTTTTTTGGTAAGTGATGTTATCCTTAATAACTCCTCTTTGATGTTTAAATTGTTTTTTGTACCATCTTGAAAATTCAAAATATTGACCATTCCTAACTTATTAGACCTAGAGAAGTTGTATAACCTAGGTTTCACCAATAAACGTGAGGTTTATAAAGTTTGCATGCAAAGTCGATGTATGTTCTTTTTTTTTTGTACCATCTCAAAAAATTCAAAATATTGACCATTCCCTACTTATTAGGCCTAGGAAGTTGAATAACCTTTGTTTTGCCAAAAACGTGATCGGTCATAAAGTTTCCCATAGTTGATGTTTGAGCGATTTTTTTGGCACCATCTTGAAAATTCAAAATATTGTTCATTCTAAATTTATTAGGCCTAGGGAAGTTGAATGACCTTGATTTCGCAAAAAAATTTAAAATATTGAACATTCCAAACTTATTAGGCAAATGGAAGTTGAATAACTTTGGTTTCACCAAAAAATATGAGGGTCATAAAGTTGGCAGAAATTCGATGTTTGATCGGTTTTTTTCGAACCATCTTGAAAATTAAAAATATTGACCATTCCCAACTTATTAGGCCTAGGGAAGTTGAATAACCTTGGTTTCATAAAAAACGTGACGGTCATAAAGTTTGCCCAAAGTCGATGTTTGATTGGTTTTTTTCGTACCTTCTTGAAAATTTAATATATTATCCATTCTCAACTTATTAGTCCTAGGGAAGTTGAATAACCATGGTTTTGCCAAAGAACGTGACGGTCATAAAATTTACGGAAAGTCGATGTTTGATCGGTTTTGATATGAACCAGATCAAGCCAGTCAAGACTCAATCAACATTCTATGATTGCAAGAAGATTCTAAAATGGCCAACGTGATCATAAAGAGAGAAGGACAAATTTGAAGACCTCAACTTGAAGAATAAAAGTCCATTCAGCTATGTTTACCAAAATTCATGAATTAGGAATATAAATGTTATTTAATGCATTCATTCTCTTTGTACTATCCTCATACTATATAAATGAGGTTGACTCTCAGTGAAAGACAATTTGGGAAGTATAACAATTCTTCAACACCGGTGAGTGTTTTGTTTTTAAGTTCTTGCATGAACTTTAGAACTTATCAGGCTTTTCTGCTTGTGGCGTTCAACCCAAATCTTTGCTTTTCCTTTGACTTATCGGACTTGTTAGTTTGTGGCGTCTTAAGGAATTCAAAGTGCTATTCTAGTTATTTTATCAATTTTCTATTGATAGGTAATTAGAATAGTTTCCCTTACTTCATTCTTGAACGATCCGCCTTGTTTCAATTCGTTGGAGGGTGTCAATTTGTATTCCATATGTATCATAGCTCTTTAGCTATCGGGGTGTATGGTTGCTAAATTGATGATTTCCATCATTTTGGTATCAGAGCACGGCTCAAGTTTGAGGTTTGCTTATCCATTTATTTGTTATATTTTAACTTTTCCCTGTTCTCTTATCACGATATCCATAATTGCTATTCTTCCTTTTTCTATTCTTCCTTTCTTCTTATTTTTGTGTTTCTTGTGCTATCAAAGAGAAGCTTTTGTTTTTCATTTTTGTCAAGATCAAAAATACTTGAAAAAAGGAAAGGACTTCGAAATTTTAAAAAAAATTGTGAAAATTGCAGAATTCTTTCTTCATTATTTTGAATTCTTGTTTCAGGTTTGGAAATTTTTTTTCATTCCAAAAATACTTGAATTCAAATCTTTGCTTATGATTGAAGTGCATCATACACTCCTTTAAATTGACTTACATTATATTTGCTTTTATGTCCAATTTCAATACCCTTGAATTGCCACAATCTGAATTGTTTGTTTAAGTTTTTTTTAGTTAATCTAAGAACTCAAAAAGAACAAAACAAGAGAGATAAAAGGCAAGAGTGGTGAGATCAATATCGAGAAAAGCCAAACATTGTGTGAAAACACGAGTGGAGTGAATCAAATCTTGAGTAAAACACGTGAGAGAGTGTTGGTGAGGCTATTCTAACTTTGTCTTTCAGGTTTGCAAACATGTCTAAAGATAAAGAAGCGAGTTCTTCATCAAATGATATTTTGCTTCAAGCAATGCAACAACAATTTGAACGAATGTTCAAAGTGATAGGAGATGTAAGAGATCATCTAGAAAGGCATGATGATGCAATTAATAGATTGCAAGGTGAACCACGGCGCAGGAGACAACCAGCCTTCGTCCAAGATGAATATGATGGTAGAGATGACATCGACGATGACCAAGTCACTCTAATTGGTCAAGATGTTAATTCTAGGAGACAAACTAGGAGAGAACGTTTTGATAGTGTGGACAGAAACATAGGCAGCATCAAAATGAAAATTCCTTCTTTTCAAGGAAAGAATAATCCAGATACTTATTTGGAGTGGGAACGAAAAGTGGAGCTGATATTTGAATGTCACAACTACTCCGAAGAGAAAAAGGTAAAATTTAGCTTTGTTGAATTTTGTGATTATGCTATAATTTGTGGGATCAATTATGTAAAGACAGGCGTAGAAATGGTGAAAGGCCCGTAGAGACTTGGTTGGAGATGAAACAAATAATGAGGAGGAGATTCGTCCCAAGTCATTACTATCGGGATTTGCATCAACGACTGCAAACTTTGACACAAGGTTCCATGAGTGTTGATGAATATCACAAGGAGATGGAGATAGCAATGATAAGGGCTAATGTGGAGGAAGACCGTGAGGCTACAATGGCTCGATTCCTGAGTGGATTAAACAAGAACATTGCTGATCTTGTGGAATTGCAGCATTATGTGGAGATTGAGGATATGGTGAATATGGCCATGAAGATTGAGAAACAACTCAAAAGAAAAGGCACAAGGTATGATTCAAAACCTTATTCGGGTTTTTCTACTTGGAAACCGAATTGGAGTAAAAAGGATGATATACCCATTGTTAAGCCTAAAATTGATGGAATTAAAGGCAAAAATGAATTAGATAGCAAGGATAAAGGTGAGAATCAACCTAATCAAAGTAGAGGTATTAAGTGTTTTAAGTGCCTTGGACATGGACATATAGCACGTGAATGTCCAAATAAGAGAGTTATGATTATAAAAGATGGGAATATAGAATCTGAAAGTGAAAGAGAGGATGATGATGACATTCCAGAGGATACTAGTGACGTAGAGTATGCTAAAGTTGAAATTTTGGTTATTCAACGCACACTTAGTTTGCAAAGTAAAAATGATGAACATGGTGAACAACGTGAAAATCTGTTTCATACTCATTGTTTGATTGCTAACAAGTTGTGCAATGTGATTGTTGATAGCGGAAGTTGTACCAATGTGGCAAGTACCTTGCTTGTGGAGAAACTGAAATTGCCTACTATCAAACATCCGAAACCTTACAAGTTGAAATGGTTGAATGATAGTGGTGTAGTAAAGGTAAATCAGCAAGTGTTAGTTCATTTTTCAATTGGTAGATATAAGGATGAAGTTTGGTGTGATGTGGTACCTATGTATGTATCTGGTCACATGTTGTTGGGGAGACCATGGCAATATGATCATAGGGTAACACATGATGGGTTCAAGAACCGTTATTCCTTGATCATGGATGGACAGAAATATCAGCTTGGACCGTTGCCTCCGAAGATAATTCTTGAAGACCAGATGCGCATAAGACAACAATATGAGGAGCTTGAGTCTTCATTAACCAAAACTTTTGGGAGGGAGCAAGAAAGAGAGAAAAAAGAAAAAGATGAGATGAGTGATAAAAATAAGAGTATTGGGAAACACAAGGGGAGAGAAAACAAGGAAGGCTTGAGTGAAAGAAAAATGAGTGTTTATGCCAAAATGAGTGATGTAAAAGAGGCCTTAACCATGAGGCAACCCTTACTTGTACTTATGTACAAGGTCGTTTTGATTTCTTCTAACAAAATTAACAAAAGTTTGCCTAGTGTTATTGTTGATCTTTTGCAGGAAAATGAGGACATCTTTCCCGAAGAAGTTCCCAATGGTTTGCCACCAATTAGAGGAATTGAGCATCAAATTGATTACATTCCAAGTGCAAGCATACCAAATAGGCCAGCATATAGATGTAACCCCGAAGAGACCAAGGAAATCTTAAAGCTAAGTCGTAGGCATGCAAAATGGGTGGAGTTTATTGAATCTTTTCCATACATCATCAAGTACAAACAAGGTGATGGAGGCTATGATTCGAGGACGAATCCTTTTCAGGAAAGGGGGAATGATATGAACCAGATCAAGCTAGTCAAGACTCAATCAACATTCTATGATTGCAAGAAGATTCTAAAATGGCCAACGTGATCATAAAGAGAGAAGGACAAATTTGAAGACCTCAACTTGAAGAATAAAAGTCCATTCAGCTATGTTTACCAAAATTCATGAATTAGGAATATAAATGTTATTTAATGCATTCATTCTCTTTGTACTATCCTCATACTATATAAATGAGGTTGACTCTCAGTGTAAGACAGACAATTGGGAAGTATAACAATTCTTCAACACCGGTGAGTGTTTTGTTTTTAAGTTCTTGCATGAACTTTAGAACTTATCAGGCTTTTCTGCTTGTGGCGTTCAAACCAAATCTTTGCTTTTCCTTTGACTTATCAGACTTTTTAGTTTGTGGCGTCTTAAGGGAATTCAAAGTGCTATTCTAGTTATTTCATCAATTTTCTATTGATAAGTAATTAGAATAGTTTCCCTTACTTCATTCTTGAACGATCCGCCTTGTTTCAATTCGTTGGAGGGTGTCAATTTGCATTCCATATGTATCATAGCTCTTTAGCTATCGGGGTGTATGGTTGCTAAATTGATGATTTCCATCAGGTTTTTTCCATGCCGTCTCGAAAATTCAATATATTGACCATTCCAAACCTATTAGCCCCAGGGAAGTTATATAACCTTGGTTTTACAAAAAAAACGTGATAGTTATAAAGTTTACGGACAATCGATGTTTGATCGATTTTTTTCGCACCATCTCGAAAATTCAAAATATTGACTATTCCAAACTTATTTGGCCTAGGGATGTTGAATAATCTTGGTTTCGCCTAAAAATGTGATGGTCATAAAGTTTCCACAAAGTCGATGTTTAAATAGTTTTTTTGTACCATCTTGAAAATTCAAAATATTGACCATTCCTAACTTATTAGGCCTAGAGAAGTTGTATAACCTAGGTTTCACCAATAAACGTGAGGTTTATAAAGTTTGCGCAAAGTCGATGTATGTTCTTTTTTTTTTGCACCATCTCAAAAATTCAAAATATTGACCATTCCCTACTTATTAGGCCTAGGGAAGTTGAATAACCTATGTTTTGCCAAAAAATGTGACGGTCATAAAGTTTCCCCATAGTCGATGTTTGAACGATTTTTTTGGCACCATCTTGAAAATTCAAAATATTGTTCATTCTAAATTTATTAGGCCTACGGAAGTTGAATGACCTTGATTTCGCCAAAAAATTTAAAATATTGAACATTCCAAATGGAAGTTGAATAACCTTGGTTTCACCAAAAAATATGAGGGTCATAAAGTTGGCAGAAACTCGATGTTTGATCGGTTTTTTTTGAACCATCTTGAAAATTAAAAATATTAAACATTCCCAACTTATTAGGCCTAGGGAAGTTGAATAACCTTTGTTTCGCAAAATACGTGACGGTCATAAAGTTTGTCCAAAGTCGATTTTGATTGGTTTTTTTGGTACCTTCTTAAAAATTCAATATATTATCCATTCTCAACTTATTAGGCCTAGGGAAGTTGAATAACCTTGGTTTTGCCAATGAACGTGATGGTCATAAAATTTACGGAAAGTCGATGTTTGATCGGTTTTTTTCATGCCGTCTTGAAAATTCAATATATTGACCATTCCAAACCTACTAGGCCCAAGGAAGTTGTATAACCTTGGTTTCACCAAAAAACATGATGGTCATAAAGTTTACGGAAAGTCGATGTTTGATCGATTTTTTTCGCACCATTTCGAAAATTCAAAATATTGACCATTCCAAACCTATTTGGCCTAGGGATGTTGAATAACCTTGGTTTCGCAAAAAAATGTGACGGTAATAAAGTTTCAACAAAGTCGATGTTTAAATAGTTTTTTTTTTGGTAAGTGATGTTATCCTTAATAACTCCTCTTTGATGTTTAAATTGTTTTTATTGTACCATCTTGAAAATTCAAAATATTGACCATTCCTAACTTATTAGGCCTAGAGAAGTTGTATAACCTAGGTTTCACCAATAAACGTGAGGTTTATAAAGTTTGCGCAAAGTCGATGTATGTTCTTTTTTTTGCACCATCTCATAAATTCAAAATATTGACCATTCCCTACTTATTAGGCCTAGGGAAGTTGAATAACCTTTGTTTTGCCAAAAAACGTGACGGTCATAAAGTTTCCCCATAGTCGATGTTTGAACGATTTTATTGGCACCATCTTGAAAATTCAAAATATTGTTCATTCTAAATTTATTAGGCCTACGGAAGTTGAATGACCTTGATTTCGCAAAAAAATTTAAAATATTGAACATTCCAAACTTATTAGGCAAATGGAAGTTGAATAACTTTGGTTTCACCAAAAAATATGAGGGTCATAAAGTTGGCAGAAATTCGATGTTTGATCGGTTTTTTTCGAACCATCTTGAAAATTAAAAATATTGACCATTCCCAACTTATTAGGCCTAGGGAAGTTGAATAACCTTGGTTTCGTAAAAAACGTGACGGTCATAAAGTTTGCCCAAAGTCGATGTTTGATTGGTTTTTTTCGTACCTTCTTGAAAATTTAATATATTATCCATTTTCAACTTATTAGTCCTAGGGAAGTTGAATAACCATGGTTTTGCCAAAGAACGTGACGGTCATAAAATTTACGGAAAGTCGATGTTTGATCGGTTTTTTCCATGCCGTCTCGAAAATTCAATATATTGACCATTCCAAACCTATTAGCCCCAGGGAAGTTATATAACCTTGGTTTCACCAAAAAAACGTGATAGTTATAAAGTTTACGGACAATCGATGTTTGATCGATTTTTTTCGCACCATCTCGAAAATTCAAAATATTGACTATTCCAAACTTATTTGGCCTAGGGATGTTGAATAATCTTGGTTTCGCCTAAAAATGTGATGGTCATAAAGTTTCCACAAAGTCGATGTTTAAATAGTTTTTTTTGTACCATCTTGAAAATTCAAAATATTGACAATTCCTAACTTATTAGGCCTAGAGAAGTTGTATAACCTAGGTTTCACCAATAAACGTGAGGTTTATAAAGTTTGCGCAAAGTCGATGTATGTTCTTTTTTTTTGCACCATCTCATAAATTCAAAATATTGTTTCGCAAAATACGTGACGGTCATAAAGTTTGCCCAAAGTCGATGTTTGATTGGTTTTTTTGGTACCTTCTTAAAAATTCAATATATTATCCATTCTCAACTTATTAGGCCTAGGGAAGTTGAATAACCTTGGTTTTGCCAAAGAACGTGATGGTCATAAAATTTACGAAAAGTCGATGTTTGATCGGTTTTTTTCATGCCGTCTCGAAAATTCAATATATTGACCTTTCCAAACCTATTAGGCCCAAGGAAGTTGTATAATCTTAGTTTCACCAAAAAACGTGATGGTCATAAAGTTTACGGATAGTCGATGTTTGATCGATTTTTTTCGCACCATCTCGAAAATTCAAAATATTGACCATTCCAAACTTATTTGGCCTAGGGATGTTGAATAACCTTGGTTTCGTAAAAAAATATGACGGTCATAAAGTTTCCACAAAGTCGATGTTTAAATAGTATTTTTTGTACCATCTTGAAAATTCAAAATATTGACCATTCCTAACTTATTAGGCCTAGAGAAGTTGTATAACCTAGGTTTCACCAATAAACGTGAGGTTTATAAAGTTTGCGCAAAGTCGATGTATGTTCTTTTTTTTTTGCACCATCTCAAAAATTCAAAATATTGACCATTCCCTACTTATTAGGCCTAGGGAAGTTGAATAACCTTTGTTTTGCCAAAAACGTGTGACGGTCATAAAGTTTCCCCATAGTCGATGTTTGAACGATTTTTTTGGCACCATCTTGAAAATTCAAAATATTGTTCATTCTAAATTTATTAGGCCTAGTGATGCATGCGTGGGCGAGTGACTCCGAACAGAAAACTTCAGGGCTGCGCGATTTGGGGAAAAGGGGCTGTTCACCACCAAGGCTTAAAGGAAATTCCATCGGCCAAGGATAAAGAACTGTTTGATTCACCACCAACGAAGTTGTATAAAGAATCGAGATAAAATTAAACTCAAAAGAGGAATTGTCATTCATTCAACCTGCCTTACAAATGAGAATATGTCTCATTATATAGACATTAGACTCAGAAAACAATATGGGAACTACCCAAACAAATAAAACTGAAATAGCGGAACTACCCAAACAAACAATGGGAACTACCCAAACAAACAAGATTGAATAGAATTCGTTCACCAATAATAACCAGCAAATCTCCACTTCCAAAGAGCATTAAATCACTTTGGATCTTATCCTGAATAACTCCTCTTTGATATAGCATCAATCAGCAACGAATTTTGATATTGGTATATCATTCCTTATCCCATCGAAGTAAGTTGTAACCGAAGTTAGTTATTGGTATCATCATTCCTTATCCCATCGAAGTAAGTTGTAACCGAAGTTAGTTTTGGCAGGAATAAGTCCCGATAGTATTTGTTTTACCGAAGGAATCATCCCAGGACTTAAGGATTGATTAGTAGTCTCGGATGCTCCCGCATCATTCTCCCCGGGTTGTTTGAGATTTGTCCTCAAATCTGACAAGTCATCATCATCCAAGTAAGGAGAAAGATCACCTACATTAAAAGTTGCCGAAACTCCATATTCTCCAGGAAGATCAATCTTGTAAGCATTTTCGCCAATTCTCTCGAAAACTTCAAATGGACCGTCAGCTTTGGACATAAGTTTATTCTTCCGCTGAGAAGAAAATCTTTCCTTCCTTAAATGTAACCACACAAGATCACCTGGTTGGAAATGAGTCTTCCTCCGATGTTTATTAGCTTTCTTCCTATAAGACTCGTTAGCCTTCTCGATCTTACTTCGAATCTGCTCATGAAGTTTTTTTATTGATTCAGCTCGCTCTTTGCCATCAAAGTTCACTTGTGAATTGGATGGAATAGGAATTAAATCAATCGGTGTGAGCGGATTGATTCCATATACAATTTCGAAGGGTGATCGACCAGTAGTATAACTCGGCGATCGATTATAAGCGAACTCAGCATGTGCAAGCTTCAAATCCCAATCTTTTAGGGATTTACTAACCATTCCTCGAAGTAACGTAGTGAGAGTGCGATTGGTTACCTCAGTTTGGCCATCGGTTTGAGGATGACAAGTGGTGCTGAATAGAAGTCTGGTTCCAAGCATTCTCCATAAGGTCTTCCAGAAATAACTTAAAAATTTAGAATCACGATCAGATACAATGGTCTTTGGTACTCCATGAAGGCGAATGATCTCCTTGAAATAAAGATCAGCCACATGAGATGCATCATCCGTCTTGTGGCATGGAATAAAATGGGCCATTTTAGAAAATCGATCAACAACCACCATAATGGCATCTTTTCCCCTCTGAGTTCTTGGAAGAGCCACAATAAAATCCATGCTCACATCTTCCCAAGGCTGTAATGGTACTAGAAGGGGAGTATACAGCCCTTGGTGGAAATGACTTTTTGCTCTTTGACAAGTTGCACACCTCAAGATGATAGCATGTACGTCTCCACTCATCTTTGGCCAATAAAAGTGCTCTTGAAGGATTTCAAGAGTTTTGTTCATACCGAAGTGACCAGCCAGACCTCCACCATGTGCTTCTCGGATCAACAATTCTCTAAATGAACTCTTCGGCAGACATAATCGATTTCCCTTAAAAAGAAAACCATTTTGGACAGAATATGTACCTTGAATTCCATGTTTGCAATTGTCAATAATAGTAGAGAACTCTGGGTCTTCAGAATATAGTTCTTTCATGGATTAAAAACCAAGAATTCTAGAATCAAGAACAGCAAGCATAGAGTATCTTCTTGATAAAGCATCCACAACAACATTAGTATGGCCAGGTTTATATTTCGAAACGAAAGAAAAGGATTGAAGAAATTCTACCCATTTGGCATGCCTTGAGTTGAGCTTGCGTTGGCCACTAATAAACTTCAAAGCCTCATGGTCAGAATGAAGTACAAATTGTTTAGGCCTTAAATAGTAACTCCAATGATCAAGAGCTCTCACAATGGCGTAGAACTCCTTATCATAAGTTGAGTAGTTCTTCTTCGAATCGGTCAACTTTTCACTGAAATATGCCAATGGCCTTTGTTCTTGAACAAGAACATATCCAATGCCAACTCCACTTGCATCACATTCAACTTCAAATACTCTATCAAAATTAGGAAGGGCAAGAACGGAGGACTCACATAGCTTCAGTTTGATGAGTTCAAAAGCGGCATGAGCAGCTCTTGTCCATTCAAAAGAACCCTTCTTCATGCATTCGGTGATAGGGGCCATGATTGTACTGAAGTTCTTCACAAAACGACGATAGAAAGAAGCAAGGCCATGAAAACTCCTTACATCGGTGATGGATTTCGGAACCGGCCAGGTTTTCATTGCATCCACTTTCAATTGATCAACGGAAATTCCATCCTTCGAAACCACATATCCAAGGAATATAATGCTGGAAGAGAAGAACTCACACTTCTCCATTTTGGCATAAAGCTTCTGTTCTCTCAAGGCGTTAAAGACCTGTTTCAAATGAGAAATATGCTCCTCCTCGCTTTGACTATAAACAAGGATATCGTCAAAAGCATATTTCAATTATATGGTGATCGAGTACGAAGAGATCTTGGGGCCCCTAAAGATTGGAAAGTTTCTGAGTTCATTGCTAACGGTACCTGGTGTCTTCCTAATCCTATTTCTCCTGATATGCTAATACTTTGGCCGACTATTACCGCTCTTCCAATCAGGAATAACTCATCAGATATGCTTCATTGGCTTCATGACAATGGAAAATTTAGTGCTACATCTGCATGGAATCAAATCAGACAAAGAAATAACAAGTGGATCCCGAGCAGTTGGACATGGGATAGACCGGGCTCACAGAGACATTCCTTATGCACATGGCAGGCCCTTCTTGCCAAACTACCGACAATGGATAATATGAAGCGAAAAGGTATATATATTGTTAACCGATGCTCTCTTTGTATGCACCAGGAAGAAGATATTGATCATCTTTATTTTGCTTGCGACTACACTAATTGGATATGGAAGGAGATTCTGAAGAGATTTGAACTCCCTAGGCTACCAATGCCAAACTTGCATCAGGAACTAAAACAGCTACAGCAAAGCTTCTCAAGCAAAGGGCTTCTTACACAACTCGCAAAACTTACCTTCAGATGTGCTATTTGGTGGATTTGGAGGGAGAGGTGTAGCAGAATCTTTGAGGGCCACAACACGCACAATACTCACATATTGCTCGAGATACTTAGCGACTCAAGATCATGTATGGAGCAGGATCTGGAAATGAAGCATTTAACAAGTAGAGAAAAAGATATCTTTACCAGATTCAATTTTGTTATTCGTTAAGGAATGGTTGGTTATTATATTTTGTTATTTATTGATATCGTAAGGCGTCATAGTCTACAACATGTGTAGTCATGGCTGTTATCTTCTCTTGGAGATGAGTCTGGTGGAGTGAGTCCATTCCACCTTTCTGAGGTGGGGTGCATTCTCCTAGACTGCTCCAAGAGATCTCAGGCTATAGTCTACGGCTTGTGTAGACAAAGCTATTTTGTGCAAACTTCATACTAAATACAATTACATTTACTTACCAAAAAAAAAAAGAACCTCGTTCATAAGCCTCATGAATGTACTTGGAGCATTAGAAGTCCGAATGGCATAACCAACCATTCATATAAATCTCCCTTAGTCTTCAAAACTGTTTTCCACTCATCTCCTTTCTGCATTCGGATCTGGTGATAGCCACTTCGCAAATCTATCTTTGAAAACACAGTAGAACCATATAATTCATCAAGCATATCATCAAGTCTAGGTATAGGATACCTGTACTTAATAGTGATGTTGTTGATAGCTCGGCTATCGACACACATTCTGAATGTTCCATCCTTTTTTGGTACGAGAAGAGCCGGAACAGAACATGGGCTCATACATTCTCGAACATATCCCTTGTCAATAAGTTCATTGACTTGTCTTTGCAACTCCTTTGTTTCCTCCGGGTAGCATCTATATGTTGCTTTGTTTGGTAAAGGGGCAATGGGCAGCAAGTCAATTTGGTGCTCAATACCTCTTATTAGAGGTAATCCAGATGGCAATTCTTCGGGGAACACATCTGCAAAGTCTCTTAACATCTTAACAAGGAATGCATTTTCGGATGTATAGGTCTCTCTTTCTCACTCTTTTTCTCAACCATAAGCAAAGCAAATACATTTTTCTATTTGGTAATGGCTCTCTTAACCTGTGTTTCACTCAAGAAGAGATTTTCCTTACTAGTGTCTCCCTTCCCAGGTTGATTTCGATGTATCATGTTCGGTTTCAAAGATTCAAGAGTACTGCACTTTCGTTCATTGTGAAAAGAGTATGTGTTTTTATGCCCATCATGTGCAGCCTTTCTATCATATTGCCAAGGTCTACCTAACAACAAGTGACATGCATCCATGGGAATCACATCACACAGAGCTTGATCTCGATAGTTTATCCCAATCGAAAACGATATAAGAGCTCGTTTGGTTACCTTAAGATCATTTCCTTGATTGAGCCATTGGAGCTTGTACGGTTGAGGATGTTTCGTTATCGGAAGCTTCAATTTGTCAACAAGGTTTGTCGAAGCAACGTTGGTACAACTCCCACCATCGATAATCACTGAACATACCTTCCCGTTAATAGTGCAACGGGTGTGAAAGATATTCTCCCTTTGCTCATTATCAAGAGAAACTTCAGTATGCAGTGCTCTTCGTATGATCAACATCATCTGCTTTCTCCACAACTTCTTCTTTTTCAGATTCAGAACCATTTTGGTCTGGATTGTTTTCAGCCTCTTGAAGTGCTGAATTGATCTCCTCAATTTCTTGAAGAGTCATAACTCGTCGACTCGGACAATTTGCTTGAAAATGCCCAAAACCATGGCACTTAAAGCATTTCCTTGTATCGCCTTCAAGTTTCTTCCGGAATTCTTTGGAAGGCTTTGCACTCTTCTCCTCTCCTTTGTACTTGGTTGACGTGCTCTCGATCTTGCTTGAGGATGCATCCTTAAAATAGGATGTCATCTTGGTTGAGGTTCTGGAGGAAAACCTCTTGCCTTTCAGTTGCTTCTTAACTTTTATGGCTAGCTTACAAATATCTTCAAAGGACCAATACGGTTGAAGTTCATCCACATCAGCAATTTCTCTATTCATGCCGCCAAGGAAACGAGCGACGGTTTGCTCTGGAACTTCTGGAACGACACATCTCATTTTGAGTTGTTCAAACTCACGGATGTATTCTTCAACACATCCCTTGTTGTCTTAGGGAATTCAGTTTTAGGAAAAGATCTTGCTTATAGTTAGGAGAATTCATCAACTTCTTGAGTTTTTCCCAAGACTTGATTTTGCCTTTTCCTTCTCTTGTTCGTTGATGCTTTAGATTCTCCCACCATTTACTTACCAAAAAAAAAAAAATTCTCCCACCATAGAGAAGCATACTTTGTCAACTTTATGGCAGTAACCTTGCACCTCTCCTTATCTGAGTAGGTCTTGAAGTCAAAAATCCGTTCGATTGTGTGTAGCCAATCCACAAAGTCATCAGGATTGAGATTACCTTCAAATTCAGGAACGTCCACTTTGATGTCTCGATTATTTCTCTTATGCCTCCCTCTTCGACTTTGGATATGAGAATCAGAATCACTAGAGTTGCCCCAAGTGGAATTGGAATCGCCACTATAACTTTGACGAGATTCCAAATTGTCACGCCGACGTCGATCATTCAGACACCTCTCTGGTTGGCCTTGTCTTGCCGGATCCTCTAGAAGATTGAGGACTCGCTCCATTTGCCTTTGGAGATTCTCTATAGCACGATCTCGCCGTAGGTCGTGCGCTTGCTCCAAAGTCAAGCCTCGTGGAACTTGTTCGTTACTCATAGTAAGTAGAAGATAACAACACAAATGAATCACTCAAGATAAGTTCAAACCTTGAGCTCTGATACCAACTTGATGCGTGCGTGGGCGAGTGACTCCGAACAGAAAACTTCAGGGCTGCGCGATTTAGGGAAAAGGGGCAGTTCACCACCAACGATGTTGGATAAAGAATCGAGATAAAATTTAACTCAAAAGAGGAATTGTCATTCATTCAACCTGATGCGGGAGCATCCGAGACTACTAATCAATCTTTAAGTCCTGGGCTGATTCCTTCGGCAAAACAAACACTATCAGGACTTATTCCTGCCAAAACTAACTTCGGTTACAACTTACTTCGATGGGATAAGGAATGATATACCAATATCAAAATTCGTTCTTTGATTGATGCTATATCAAAGAGGAGTTATTCAGGATAAGATCCAAAGTGATTTAATGATCTTTGGAAGTGGAGATTTGCTGGTTATTATTGGTGAACGAATTCTGTTCAATCTTGTTTGTTTGGGTAGTTTCCATTGTTTGTTTGGGTAGTTCCGTTATTTCAGTTTTGTTTGTTGGGTAGTTCCATTGTTTGTTTTCTGAGTCTAATGTCTATATAATGAGACATATTCTCATTTGTAAGGGGTGGTTGAATGAATGAAAATTGGTGAGACTTCCTCTACGTGAGTGAATATCTTCGGAGAGTGGATAACTCCTTGCGGTCTCTTTATCCTTGGAGCGTGGATTCCTCCTTGGTGGTGAGCCAAAAGCCCTTTATCCTTGGCTGGTGATATCTTTAGGCCTTGGTGGTGAGCTTCTCCTATCCCGAAGTCCTTTATCCTTGGCTGGTGAAATCTTTAGGCCTTGGTGGTGAACTTCGTAGATCCCGATCCTTATCCTTGGTTGGTGGCGTGGCCTTTATACCTTGGAAGAAGATCGTTCTATTTTATTTTTGGTGGTGAACTGCCCATTTTCATAACTCTAGTGATTCTGATTCTCATATCCCATCGAAGTTGTAACCGAAATTAGTTTTGGCAGGAATAAGTCCCGATAGTGTTTATTTTGCCGAAGGAATCAGCCCAGGACTTAAGGATTGATTAGTAGTCTCGGATGCTCCCGCATCATAAACTTATTAGGCAAATGGAAGTTGAATAACCTTGGTTTCACCAAAAAAATATGAGGGTCAAAAAGTTGGCAGAAACTCGATGTTTGATCGGTTTTTTTCGAACCATCTTGAAAATTAAAAATATTGACCATTCCCAACTTATTAGGCCAAGGGAAGTTAAATAACCTTGGTTTCGTAAAAAACGTGACGGTCATAAAGTTTGCCCAAAGTCGATGTTTGATTGGTTTTTTTCGTACCTTCTTGAAAATTCAATATATTATCCATTCTCAACTTATTAGGCCTAGGGAAGTTGAATAACCTTGTTTTTGCCAAAGAACGTGACGGTCATAAAATTTACGGAAAGTCGATGTTTGATCGGTTTTTTTCATGCCGTCTCGAAAATTCAATATATTGACCATTCCAAACCTATTAGGCCCAAGGAAGTGGTATAACCTTAGTTTCACCAAAAAACATGATGGTCATAAAGTTTACGGACAGTCGATGTTTGATCGATTTTTTTCGCACCATTTCGAAAATTCAAAATATTGATCATTCCAAACTTATTTGGCCTAGGGATGTTGAATAACCTTGGTTTCGCTAAAAAATGTGACGGTCATAAAATTTCCACAAAGTCGATGTTTAAATAGTTTTATTTGTACCATCTTGAAAATTCAAAATATTGACCATTCCTAACTTATTAGGCCTAGAGAAGTTGTATAACCTAGGTTTCACCAATAAACGTGAGGTTTATAAAGTTTGCGCAAAGTCGATGCATGTTCTTTTTTTTTTGCACCATCTCAAAAATTCAAAATATTGACCATTCCCTACTTATTAGGCCTAGGGAAGTTGAATAACATATGTTTTGCCAAAAAACGTGACAGTCATAAAGTTTCCCCATAGTCGATGTTTGAACGATTTTTTTGGCACCATCTTGAAAATTCAAAATATTGTTCATTCTAAATTTATTAGGCCTACGGAAGTTGAATGACCTTGATTTCGCCAAAAAATTTAAAATATTGAACATTCCAAATGGAAGTTGAATAACCTTGGTTTCACCAAAAAATATGAGGGTCATAAAGTTGGCAGAAACTTGATGTTTGATCGGTTTATTTTGAACCATCTTGAAAATTAAAAATATTAAACATTCCCAACTTATTAGGCCTAGGGAAGTTGAATAACCTTTGTTTCGCAAAATACGTGACGGTCATAAAGTTTGTCCAAAGTCGATTTTGATTGGTTTTTTTGGTACCTTCTTAAAAATTCAATATATTATCCATTCTCAACTTATTAGGCCTAGGGAAGTTGAATAACCTTGGTTTTGCCAATGAACGTGATGGTCATAAAATTTACGGAAAGTCGATGTTTGATCGGTTTTTTTCATTCCGTCTTGAAAATTCAATATATTGACCATTCCAAACCTACTAGGCCCAGGGAAGTTGTATAACCTTGGTTTCACCAAAAAACATGATGGTCATAAAGTTTACGGACAGTCGATGTTTGATCGATTTTTTTCGCACCATTTCGAAAATTCAAAATATTGACCATTCCAAACTTATTTGGCCTAGGGATGTTGAATAACCTTGGTTTCGCAAAAAAATGTGACGGTCATAAAGTTTCAACAAAGTCGATGTTTAAATAGTTTTTTTTGGTAAGTGATGTTATCCTTAATAACTCCTCTTTGATGTTTAAATAGTTTTTATTGTACCATCTTGAAAATTCAAAATATTGACCATTCCTAACTTATTAGGCCTAGAGAAGTTGTATAACCTAGGTTTCACCAATAAACGTGAGGTTTATAAAGTTTGCATAAAGTCGATGTATATTTTTTTTTTGCACCATCTCATAAATTCAAAATATTGACCATTCCCTACTTATTAGGCCTAGGGAAGTTGAATAACCTTTGTTTTGCCAAAAAACGTGACGGTCATAAAGTTTCCCCATAGTCGATGTTTGAACGATTTTATTGGCACCATCTTGAAAATTCAAAATATTGTTCATTCTAAATTTATTAGGCCTAGGAAGTTGAATGACCTTGATTTTTAAAAATTTAAAATATTGAACATTCCAAACTTATTAGGCAAATGGAAGTTGAATAACCTTGGTTTCACCAAAAAAATGAGGGTCATAAAGTTGGCAAAAACTCGATGTTTGATCGGTTTTTTTCGAACCATCTTGAAAATTAAAAATATTGACCATTCCCAACTTATTAGGCCTAGGGAAGTTAAATAACCTTGGTTTCGTAAAAAACGTGACGGTCATAAAGTTTGCCCAAAGTCGATGTTTGATTGGTTTTTTCGTACCTTCTTGAAAATTTAATATATTATCCATTCTCAACTTATTAGTCCTAGGGAAGTTGAATAACCATGGTTTTGCCAAAGAACGTGACGGTCATAAAATTTACGGAAAGTCGATGTTTGATCGATTTTTTCCATGCCGTCTCGAAAATTCAATATATTGACCATTCCAAACCTATTAGCCCCAGGGAAGTTATATAACCTTGGTTTCACCAAAAAAACGTGATAGTTATAAAGTTTACGGACAATCGATGTTTGATCGATTTTTTTTGCACCATCTCAAAAATTCAAAATATTGACTATTCCAAACTTATTTGGCCTAGGGATGTTGAATAATCTTGGTTTCGCCTAAAAATGTGATGGTCATAAAGTTTCCACAAAGTCGATGTTTAAATAGTTTTTTTTGTACCATCTTGAAAATTCAAAATATTGACCATTCCTAACTTATTAGGCCTAGAGAAGTTGTATAACCTAGGTTTCACCAATAAACGTGAGGTTTATAAAGTTTGTGCAAAGTCGATGTATGTTCTTTTTTTTTTGCACCATCTCAAAAATTCAAAATATTGACCATTCCCTACTTATTAGGCCTAGGGAAGTTGAATAACCTATGTTTTGCCAAAAAACGTGACAGTCATAAAGTTTCCCCATAGTCGATGTTTGAACGATTTTTTTGGCACCATCTTGAAAATTCAAAATATTGTTCATTCTAAATTTATTAGGCCTACGGAAGTTGAATGACCTTGATTTACGCAAAAAATTTAAAATATTGAACATTCCAAATGGAAGTTGAATAACCTTGGTTTCACCAAAAAATATGAGGGTCATAAAGTTGGCAGAAACTCGATGTTTGATCGGTTTATTTTGAACCATCTTGAAAATTAAAAATATTAAACATTCCCAACTTATTAGGCCTAGGGAAGTTGAATAACCTTTGTTTCGCAAAATACGTGACGGTCATAAAGTTTGTCCAAAGTCGATTTTGATTGGTTTTTTTGGTACCTTCTTAAAAATTCAATATATTATCCATTCTCAACTTATTAGGCCTAGGGAAGTTGAATAACCTTGGTTTTGCCAATGAACGTGATGGTCATAAAATTTACGGAAAGTCGATGTTTGATCGGTTTTTTTCATGCCGTCTTGAAAATTCAATATATTGACCATTCCAAACCTACTAGGCCCAGGGAAGTTGTATAACCTTGGTTTCACCAAAAAACATGATGGTCATAAAGTTTACGGACAGTCGATGTTTGATCGATTTTTTTCGCACCATTTCGAAAATTCAAAATATTGACTATTCCAAACTTATTTGGCCTAGGGATGTTGAATAACCTTGGTTTCGCAAAAAAATGTGACGGTCATAAAGTTTCAACAAAGTCGATGTTTAAATAGTTTTTTTTTGGGTAAGTGATGTTATCCTTAATAACTCCTCTTTGATGTTTAAATAGTTTTTTTTGTACCATTTTGAAAATTCAATATATTGACCATTCCTAACCTATTAGGCCTAGAGAAGTTGTATAACCTAGGTTTCACCAATAAACGTGAGGTTTATAAAGTTTGCGCAAAGTCGATGTATGTTCTTTTTTTTTGCACCATCTCATAAATTCAAAATATTGACCATTCCCTACTTATTAGGCCTAGGGAAGTTGAATAACCTTTGTTTTGCCAAAAAACGTGACGATCATAAAGTTTCCCCATAGTCGATGTTTGAACGATTTTTTTGGCACCATCTTGAAAATTCAAAATATTGTTCATTCTAAATTTATTAGGCCTAGAGAAGTTGAATGACCTTGATTTCGCCAAAAAATTTAAAATATTGAACATTCCCAACTTATTAGGCCTAGGGAAGTTGAATAACCTTTGTTTCGCAAAATACGTGACGGTCATAAAGTTTGCCCAAAGTCGATGTTTGATTGGTTTTTTTGGTACCTTCTTAAAAATTCAATATATTATCCATTCTCAACTTATTAGGTCTAGGGAAGTTGAATAAACTTGGTTTTGCCAAAGAACGTGATGATCATAAAATTTACGGAAAGTCGATGTTTGATCGGTTTTTTTCATGCCGTCTCGAAAATTCAATATATTGACCATTCCAAACCTATTAGGCCTAGGGAAGTTGTATAATCTTGGTTTCACCAAAAAACGTGATGGTCATAAAGTTTACGGACAGTCGATGTTTGATCGATTTTTTTCGCACCATTTCGAAAATTCAAAATATTGACCATTCCAAACTTATTTGGCCTAGGGATGTTGAATAACCTTGGTTTCGCAAAAAAATGTGACGATCATAAAGTTTCCACAAAGTCGATGTTTAAATAGTGTTTTTTGTACCATCTTGAAAATTCAAAATATTGACCATTCCTAACTTATTAGGCCTAGAGAAGTTGTATAACCTAGGTTTCACCAATAAACGTGAGGTTTATAAAGTTTGCGCAAAGTCGATGTATGTTCTTTTTTTTTGCACCATCTCAAAAATTCAAAATATTGACCATTCCCTACTTATTAGGCCTAGGGAAGTTGAATAATCTTTGTTTTGCCAAAAAACGTGACGGTCATAAAGTTTCCCCATAGTCGATGTTTGAACGATTTTTTTGGCACCATCTTGAAAATTCAAAATATTGTTCATTCTAAATTTATTAGGCCTAGTGATGCATGCGTGGGCGAGTGACTCCGAATAGAAAACTTCAGGGCTGCGCGATTTGAGGAAAATGGGCTGTTCACCACCAAGGCTTAAAGGAAATTCCATCGGCCAAGGATAAAGAACTGTTTGATTCACCACCAACGATATTGGATAAAGAATCGAGATAAAATTAAACTCAAAATTGGAATTTTTCATTCATTCAACCTGCCTTAAAAATGAGAATATGTCTCATTATATACACATTAGACTCAGAAAATAATATAGGAACTACCCAAACAAATAAAACTGAAATAGCGGAACTACCCAAACAAACAATGGGAACTACCCAAACAAACAAGATTGAATAGAATTCGTTCACCAATAATAACCAGCAAATCTCCACTTCCAAAGAGCATTAAATCACTTTGGATCTTATCCTGAATAACTCCTCTTTGATATAGCATCAATCAGCAACGAATTTTGATATTGGTATATCATTCCTTATCCCATCGAAGTAAGTTGTAATCGAAGTTAGTTATTGGTATCATCATTCCTTATCCCATCGAAGTAAGTTGTAACCGAAGTTAGTTTTGGCAGGAATAAGTCCCGATAGTATTTGTTTTACCGAAGGAATCATCCCAGGACTTAAGGATTGATTAGTAGTCTCGGATGCTCCCGCATCATTCTCCCCGGGTTGTTTGAGATTTGTCCTCAAATCTGACAAGTCATCATCATCCAAGTAAGGAGAACGATCACCTACTTTAAAAGTTGCCGAAACTCCATATTCTCCAGGAAGATCAATCTTGTAAGCATTTTCGCCAATTCTCTCGAGAACTTCAAATGGACCGTCAGCTTTGGACATGAGTTTATTCTTCCGCTGAGAAGGAAATCTTTCCTTCCTTAAATGTAACCACACAAGATCACCTGGTTGGAAATGAGTCTTCCTCCGATGTTTATTAGCTTTCTTCCTATAAGACTCGTTAGCCTTCTCGATCTTACTTCGAATCTGCTCATGAAGTTTTTTTATTGATTCAGCTCGCTCTTTGCCATCAAAGTTCACTTGTGAATTGGATGGAATAGGAATTAAATCAATCGGTGTGAGCGGATTGATTCCATATACAATTTCGAAGGGTGATCGACCAGTAGTATAACTCGGCGATCGATTATAAGCGAACTCAGCATGTGCAAGCTTCAAATCCCAATCTTTTAGGGATTTACTAACCATTCCTCGAAGTAACGTAGTGAGAGTGCGATTGGTTACCTCAGTTTGGCCATCGGTTTGAGGATGACAAGTGGTTTGAATAGAAGTCTGGTTCTAAGCATTCTCCATAAGGTCTTCCAGAAATAACTTAAAAATTTAGAATCACGATCAGATACAATAGTCTTTAGTACTCCATGAAGGCGAATGATCTCCTTGAAATAAAGATCAGCCACATGAGATGCATCATCCGTCTTGTGGCATGGAATAAAATGGGCCATTTTAGAAAATCGATCAACAACCACCATAATGGCATCTTTTCCCCTCTGAGTTCTTGGAAGAGCCACAATAAAATCCATGCTCACATCTTCCCAAGGCTGTAATGGTACTGGAAGGGGAGTATACAGCCCTTGGTGGAAATGACTTTTTGCTCTTTGACAAGTTGCACACCTCAAGATGATAGCATGTACGTCTCCACTCATCTTTGGCCAATAAAAGTGCTCTTGAAGGATTTCAAGAGTTTTGTTCATGCCGAAGTGACCAGCCAGACCTCCACCATGTGCTTCTCGGATCAACAATTCTCTAAATGAACTCTTCGGCACACATAATCGATTTCCCTTAAAAAGAAAACCATTTTGGACAGAATATGTACCTTGAATTCCATGTTTGCAATTGTCAATAATAGTAGAGAACTCCGGGTCTTCAGAATATAGTTCTTTCATGGATTGAAAACCAAGAATTCTAGAATCAAGAACAGCAAGCATAGAGTATCTTCTTGATAAAGCATCCGCAACAACATTAGTATGGCCAGGTTTATATTTCGAAACGAAAGAAAAGGATTGAAGAAATTCTACCCATTTGGCATGCCTTGAGTTGAGCTTGCGTTGGCCACTAATAAACTTCAAAGCCTCATGGTCAGAATGAAGTACAAATTGTTTAGGCCTTAAATAGTAACTCCAATGATCAAGAGCTCTCACAATGGCGTAGAACTCCTTATCATAAGTTGAGTAGTTCTTCTTCGAATCGGTCAACTTTTCACTGAAATATGCCAATGGCCTTTGTTCTTGAACAAGAACAGCTCCAATGCCAACTCCACTTGCATCACAATCAACTTCAAATACTCTATCAAAATTAGGAAGGGCAAGAGCGGGGGACTCACATAGCTTCCGGTTTGATGAGTTCAAAAGCGGCATGAGCAGCTCTTGTCCATTCAAAAGAACCCTTCTTCATGCATTCGGTGATAGGGGCCATGATTGTACTAAAGTTCTTCACAAAACGATGATAGAAAGAAGCAAGGCCATGAAAACTCCTTACATCGGTGATGGATTTCGGAACCGGCCAGGTTTTCATTGCATCCACTTTCAATTGATCAACGGAAATTCCATCCTTCGAAACCACATATCCAAGGAATATAATGCTGGAAGAGAAGAACTCACACTTCTCCATTTTGGCATAAAGCTTCTGTTCTCTCAAGGCGTTAAAGACCTGTTTCAAATGAGAAATATGCTCCTCCTCGCTTTGACTATAAACAAGGATATCGTCAAAGTATACAACAACAAATCGACCAATGAAGGAACGAAGAACCTCGTTCATAAGCCTCATGAATGTACTTGGAGCATTAGAAGTCCGAATGGCATAACCAACCATTCATATAAATCTCCCTTAGTCTTGAAAGCTGTTTTCCACTCATCTCCTTTCTGCATTCGGATCTGGTGATAGCCACTTCGCAAATCTATCTTTGAAAACACAGTAGAACCATATAATTCATCAAGCATATCATCAAGTCTAGGTATAGGATACCTGTACTTAATAGTGATGTTGTTGATGGCTCGGCTATCGACACACATTCTGAATGTTCCATCCTTTTTTGGTACGAGAAGAGTCAGAACAGAACATGGGCTCATACATTCTCGAACATATCCCTTGTCAATAAGTTCATTGACTTGTCTTTGCAACTCCTTTGTTTCCTCCGGGTAGCATCTATATGTTGCTTTGTTTGGTAGAGGGGCAATGGGCAGCAAGTCAATTTGGTGCTCAATACCTCTTATTGGAGGTAATCCAGATGGCAATTCTTCGGGGAACACATCTGCAAAGTCTCTTAACAAGGAATGCATTTTCGGATGTATAGGTCTCTCTTTCTCACTCTTTTTCTCAACCATAAGCAAAGCAAATACATTTTTCTATTTGGTAATGGCTCTCTTAACCTGTGTTTCACTCAAGAAGAGATTTTCCTTACTAGTGTCTCCCTTCCCAGGTTGATTTCGATGTATCATGTTCGGTTTCAAAGATTCAAGAGTAATGCACTTTCGTTCCTTGTGAAAAGAGTATGTGTTTTTATGCCCATCATGTGCAGCCTTTCTATCATATTGCCAAGGTCTACCTAACAACAAGTGACATGCATCCATGGGAATCACATCACACAGAGCTTGATCTCGATAGTTCATCCCAATCGAAAACGATATAAGAGCTCGTTTGGTTACCTTAAGATCATTTCCTTGATTGAGCCATTGGAGCTTGTACGGTTGAGGATGTTTCGTTATCGGAAGCTTCAATTTGTCAACAAGGTTTGTCGAAGCAACGTTGGTACAACTCCCACCATCGATAATCACTGAACATACCTTCCCGTTAATAGTGCAACGGGTGTGAAAGATGTTCTCCCTTTGCTCATTATCAAGAGAAACTTCAGTATGCAGTGCTCTTCGTATGATCAACATTTCACCATCATCTGCTTTCTCCACAACTTCTTCTTTTTCAGATTCAGAACCATTTTGGTCTGGATTGTTTTCAGCCTCTTGAAGTGCTGAATTGATCTCCTCAATTTCTTGAAGAGTCATAACTCGCCGACTCAGACAATTTGCTTGAAAATACCCAAAACCATGGCACTTAAAGCATTTCCTTGTATCGCCTTCAAGTTTCTTCCGGAATTCTTTGGAAGGCTTTGCACTCTTCTCCTCTCCTTTGTACTTGGTTGACGTGCTCTCGATCTTGCTTGAGGAAGCATCCTTAAAATAGGATGTCATCTTGGTTGAGGTTCTGGAGGAAAACCTCTTGCCTTTCAGTTGCTTCTCAACTTTTATGGCTAGCTTACAAATATCTTCAAAGGACCAATACGGTTGAAGTTCAACCACATCAGCAATTTCTCTATTCATGCCGCCAAGGAAACTGATGCGTGCGTGGGCGAGTGACTCCGAACAGAAAACTTCAGGGCTGCGCGATTTGGGGAAAAGGGGTAGTTCACCACCAAAAATAAAATAGAACGATCTTCTTCCAAGGTATAAAGGCCACGCCACCAACCAAGGATAAGGATCGGGATCTACGAAGTTCACCACCAAGGCCTAAAGATTTCACCAGCCAAGGATAAAGGACTTCGGGATAGGAGAAGCTCACCACCAAGGCCTAAAGATATCACCAACCAAGGATAAAGGGCTTTTGGCTCACCACCAAGGAGGAATCCACGCTCCAAGGATAAAGAGACTGCAAGGAGTTATCCACTCTCCGAAGATATTCACTCACGTAGAGGAAGTCTCCCCAATTTTCATTCATTCAACCTCCCCTTACAAATGAGAATGTCTCATTATATAGACATTAGACTCAGAAAACAAACAATGGAACTACCCAAACAAACAAAACTGAAATAACGGAACTACCCAAACAAACAAGATTGAAATAACAGAATTCGTTCACCAATAATAACCAACAAATCTCCACTTCCAAAGAGCATTAAATCACTTTGGATCTTATCCTGAATAACTCCTCTTTGATATAGCATCAATCAGCAACAAAGTTAGTTATTGGTATCATCATTCCTTATCCCATCGAAGTAAGTTGTAACCGAAGTTAGTTTTGGCAGGAATAAGTCCCGATAGTGTTTGTTTTGCCGAAGGAATCAGCCCATGACTTAAGGATTGATTAGTAGTCTCGGATGCTCCCGCATCATTCTCCCCGGGTTGTTTGAGATTTGTCCTCAAATCTGACAAGTCATCATCATCCAAGTAAGGAGAAAGATCACCTACATTAAAAGTTGCCGAAACTCCATATTCTCCAGGAAGATCAATCTTGTACGCATTTTCGCCAATTCTCTCGAGAACAGGTTGGAAATGAGTCTTCCTCCGATGCTTATTAGCTTTCTTCCTATAAGACTCCTTGAAAGCTGTTTTCCACTCATCTCTTTTCTGCATTCGGATCTGGTGATAGCCACTGTACTTAATAGTGATGTTGTTGATGGCTCGGCTATCGACACACATTATGTTCCATCCTTCTTTGGTACGAGTAGAGCCGGAACAGAACATGGGCTCATACTTTCTTGAACATATCCCTTGTCAATAAGTTCATTGACTTGTCTTTGCAACTCCTTTGTTTCTTCCGGGTTGCATCTATATGCTGCTTTGTTTGGTAGAGGGGCAATGGGCAGCAAGTCAATTTGGTGCTCAATACCTCTTATTGGAGGTAATCCAGATGGCAATTCTTCAGGGAACATATCTGCAAAGTCTCTTAACAAGGAATGCATTTTCGGATGTATAGGTCTCTCTTTCTCACTCTTTTTCTCAACCCTAAGCAAAGCAAATACATTTTTCTGTTTGGTAATGGCTCTCTTAACCTGTGTTTCACTCAAGAAGAGATTTTCCTTACTAGTGTTTCCCTTCCCAGGTTGATTTCGATGTATCATGCTCGGTTTCAAAGATGCAAGAGTAATGCACTTTCGTTCCTTGTGAAAAGAGTATGTGTTTTTATGCCCATCATGTACAACCTTTCTATCATATTGCCAAGGTCTACCTAACAACAAGTGACATGCATCCATGGGAATAACATCGCATAGAACTTCATCTTGATAACTCTTTCCAATGGAAAATGATATAAGGGCTCGTTTAGTTACCTTCACATCACTTCCTTTGCTAAGCCACTGAAGCTTGTAAGGTTGAGGATGTTTTGATGTTGGTAGCTTCAGTTTTTCAATCATGGTTGTCGAGGCGACATTGGTGCAGCTTCCTCCATCGATAATCGTCATACACACCTTCCCGTTAATGGTGCAACGGGTGTGGAAGATGTTCTCCCTTTGCTCATTCTCTTCGGGAGATATCTCGGCATGTAATGCTCTCCGTATCACCAACAACTCACCATCATCAGCCTTTTCAACGATATTCTCGGATTCTTCAGCTTCAGAATCATTCTGGTCATGTTCATCGTTGGCCTCTTGAAGTTCCAAATCGATCTTCTCAATTTCTTGAAGAGTCATAACTCTCCGATTTGGACAATTAGCTTGCAAATGCCCATAGCCATGACACTTAAAACACTTCCTTGTGTCACCATCAACTTTCTTGCTGGTTTCGTTGATGGGTTCCACCAACCTCTCTTTACTCTTAGCGTTCGACAAAACACCTTCATATTTGCTTGAGGAAGCATCCCTAAAGTAGGATGTCCCCTTCGAGGAGGTTCTGGAAGAAAAACTCTTGCTACTCTTTAGTTGTTTCTCAACCTTCATTGCTAGCTTGCAAACATCTTCGAAGGACCAATAAGGCTGAAGTTCAACCAAATCAGCAATTTCCCGATTCATGCCACCAAGGAAACGAGCGACGGTTTGCTCGGGAACTTCTGGAACTTCGCATCTCATCATGAGTTGTTCGAACTCACGAATATATTCTTCAATACTCATCCCTTGTTGTCTTAGGGAATTCAACTTGAGAAACAGATCTTGCTTATAGGTATCGGGCAAGAACCTTTTCTTCATAAGTTTCTTGAGTTTATCCCAAGACTTGATTCGGCTTTTTCCTTCTCTAGCTCGCTGACGCTTTAAATTCTCCCACCATAGAGAAGCATATTTAGTAAGTTTCAAAACAGCGACCTTGCACCTCTTCTCATCCGAGTATGACTTGAAGTCAAAAATTCGTTCAATGGCAAGGAGCCAATCAACAAAGTTGTCAGGATTGAGACTACCGTCGAACTCAGGTGCATCTGCTTTAATCTCACGATCATTCTCATGGTATCTTCTTCTTCTTCTCCGAACTTGGTGCTCAAAAGCACTAGAGTTGCCTCCAGCGGAATCAGAATCATCATTAGAATTGTGATGCGAATCTGATTCGTCATGGTGTCGCTGATCATTGGGACGCCTTGCTGGTTGCTCTTGTCTCTCCGGGTTCTCTAGGAGATTGAGAACTCGCTCCATTTGCCTTTGGAGATTCTCTATAGCACGATCTCGCCGAGGTCGTGGCGCTTGCTCTCAAAGTCAAGCCTCGTGGAACTTGTTCGTCACCCATGGTAAGTAGAAGATAACAACACAAAGGAATCACTCAAGATAAGTTCAAACCTTGAGCTCTGATACCAATTTGATGCGTGCGTGGGCGAGTGACTCCGAACAGAAAACTTCAGGGCTGCGCGATTTGGGGAAAAGGGGCAGTTCACCACCAAAAATAAAATAGAACGATCTTCTTCCAAGGTATAAAGGCCACGCCACCAACCAAGGATAAGGATCGGGATCTACGAAGTTCACCACCAAGGCCTAAAGATTTCACCAGCCAAGGATAAAGGACTTCGGGATAGGAGAAGCTCACCACCAAGGCCTAAAGATATCACCAACCAAGGATAAAGGGCTTTTGGCTCACCACCAAGGAGGAATCCACGCTCCAAGGATAAAGAGACCGCAAGGAGTTATCCACTCTCCGAAGATATTCACTCACGTAGAGGAAGTCTCCCCAATTTTCATTCATTCAACCTCCCCTTACAAATGAGAATGTCTCATTATATAGACATTAGACTCAGAAAACAAACAATGGAACTACCCAAACAAACAAAACTGAAATAACGGAACTACCCAAACAAACAATGGAAACTACCTAAACAAACAAGATTGAAATAACAGAATTCGTTCACCAATAATAACCAGCAAATCTCCACTTCCAAAGAGCATTAAATCACTTTGGATCTTATCCTGAATAACTCCTCTTTGATATAGCATCAATCAGCAACAAAGTTAGTTATTGGTATCATCATTCCTTATCCCATCGAAGTAAGTTGTAACCGAAGTTAGTTTTGGCAGGAATAAGTCCCGATAGTGTTTGTTTTGCCGAAGGAATCAGTCCATGACTTAAGGATTGATTAGTAGTCTCGGATGCTCCCGCATCAGAAACGAGCGACAGTTTGCTCTGGAACTTCTGGAACGACACATCTCATTTTGAGTTGTTCAAACTCACGGATGTATTCTTCAACACATCCCTTGTTGATGGAAATTGACACCCTCCAACACATCAATTTAGCAACCATACACCCCGATAGCTAAAGAGCTATGATACATATGGAATACAAATTGACACCCTCCAACGAATTGAAAACAAGGCGGATCGTTCAAGAATGAAGTAAGGGAAACTATTCTAATTACTTATCAATAGAAAATTGATGAAATAACTAGAATAGCACTTTGAATTCCTTAAGACGCTACAAACTAAAAAGTCGATAAGTCAAAGGAAAAGCAAAGATTTGGTTTGAATGCCACAAGCAGAAAAGCCTGATAAGTTCTAAAGTTCATGCAAGAACTTAAAAACAAAACACTCACCGGTGTTGAAGAATTGTTATACTTCCCAATTGTCTGTCTTACACTGAGAGTCAACCTCATTTATATAGTATGAGGATAGTACAAAGAGAATGAATGCATTAAATAACATTTATATTCCTAATTCATGAATTTTGGTAAACATAGCTGAATGGACTTTTATTCTTCAAGTTGAGGTCTTCAAATTTGTCCTTCTCTCTTTATGATCACGTTGGCCTTTTAGAATCTTCTTGCAATCATAGAATGTTGATTGAGTCTTGACTAGCTTGATTTGGTTCATATCATTCCCCTTTCTGAAAAGGATTCGTCCTCGAATCATAGCCTCCATCACCTTGTTTGTACTTGATGATGTATGGAAAAGATTCAATAAACTCCACCCATTTTGCATGCCTACGATTTAGCTTTAAGATTTCCTTGGTCTCTTCGGGGTTACATCTATATGCTGGCCTATTTGGTATGCTTGCACTTGGAATGTAATCAATTTGATGCTCAATTCCTCTAATTGGTGGCAAACCATTGGGAACTTCTTCGGGAAAGATGTCCTCATTTTCCTGCAAAAGATCAACAATAACACTAGGCAAACTTTTGTTAATTTTGTTAGAAGAAATCAAAACGACCTTGTACATAAGTACAAGTAAGGGTTGCCTCATGGTTAAGGCCTCTTTTACATCACTCATTTTGGCATAAACACTCATTTTTCTTTCACTCAAGCCTTCCTTGTTTTCTCTCCCCTTGTGTTTCCCAATACTCTTATTTTTATCACTCATCTCATCTTTTTCTTTTTTCTCTCTTTCTTGCTCCCTCCCAAAAGTTTTGGTTAATGAAGACTCAAGCTCCTCATATTGTTGTCTTATGCGCATCTGGTCTTCAAGAATTATCTTCGGAGGCAACGGTCCAAGCTGATATTTCTGTCCATCCATGATCAAGGAATAACGGTTCTTGAACCCATCATGTGTTACCCTATGATCATATTGCCATGGTCTCCCCAACAACATGTGACCAGCATACATAGGTACCACATCACACCAAACTTCATCCTTATATCTACCAATTGAAAAATGAACTAACACTTGCTGATTTACCTTTACTACACCACTATCATTCAACCATTTCAACTTGTAAGGTTTCGGATGTTTGATAGTAGGCAATTTTAGTTTCTCCACAAGCAAGGTACTTGCCACATTGGTACAACTTCCGCTATCAACAATCACATTGCACAACTTGTTAGCAATCAAACAATGAGTATGAAACAGATTTTCACGTTGTTCACCATGTTCATCATTTTTACTTTGCAAACTAAGTGTGCGTTGAATAACCAAAATTTCAACTTTAGCATACTCTACGTCACTAGTATCCTCTGGAATGTCATCATCATCCTCTCTTTCACTTTCAGATTCTATATTCCCATCTTTTATAATCATAACTCTCTTATTTGGACATTCACGTGCTATATGTCCATGTCCAAGGCACTTAAAACACTTAATACCTCTACTTTGATTAGGTTGATTCTCACCTTTACCCTTGCTATCTAATTCATTTTTGCCTTTAATTCCATCAATTTTAGGCTTAACAATGGGTATATCATCCTTTTTACTCCAATTCGGTTTCCAAGTAGAAGAAAAACCCGAATAAGGTTTTGAATCATACCTTGTGCCGATTCTTTTGAGTTGTCTCTCAATCTTCATGGCCATATTCACCATATCCTCAATCTCCACATAATGCTGCAATTCCACAAGATCAGCAATGTTCTTGTTTAATCCACTCAGGAATCGAGCCATTGTAGCCTCACGGTCTTCCTCCACATTAGCCCTTATCATTGCTATCTCCATCTCCTTGTGATATTCATCAACACTCATGGAACCTTGTGTCAAAGTTTGCAGTCGTTGATGCAAATCCCGATAGTAATGACTTGGGACGAATCTCCTCCTCATTATTTGTTTCATCTCCAACCAAGTCTCTACGGGCCTTTCACCATTTCTACGCCTGTCTTTACATAATTGATCCCACCAAATTATAGCATAATCACAAAATTCAACAGCAGCTAATTTTACCTTTTTCTCTTCGGAGTAGTTGTGACATTCAAATATCAGCTCCACTTTTCGTTCCCACTCCAAATAAGTATCTGGATTATTCTTTCCTTGAAAAGAAGGAATTTTCATTTTGATGCTGCCTATGTTTCTGTCCACACTATCAAAACGTTCTCTCCTAGTTTGTCTCCTAGAATTAACATCTTGACCAATTAGAGTGACTTGGTCATCGTCGATGTCATCTCTACCATCATATTCATCTTGGACGAATTTGGTTGTCTCTGCGCCGTGGTTCACCTTGCAATCTATTAATTGCATCATCATGCCTTTCTAGATGATCTCTTACATCTCCTATCACTTTGAACATTCGTTCAAATTGTTGTTGCATTGCTTGAAGCAAAATATCATTTGATGAAGAACTCGCTTCTTTATCTTTAGACATGTTTGCAAACCTGAAAGACAAAGTTAGAATAGCCTCACCAACACTCTCTCACGTGTTTTACTCAAGATTTGATTCACTCCACTCGTGTTTTCACACAATGTTTGGCTTTTCTCGATATTGATCTCACCACTCTTGCCTTTTATCTCTCTTGTTTTGTTCTTTGAGTTCTTAGATTAACTAAAAAAAACTTAAACAAACAATTCAGATTGTGGCAATTCAAGGGTATTGAAATTGGACATAAAAGCAAATATAATGTAAGCCAATTTAAAGGAGTGTATGATGCACTTCAATCATAAGCAAAGATTTGAATTCAAGTATTTTTGGAATGAAAAAAAATTTCCAAACCTGAAACAAGAATTCAAAATAATGAAGAAAGAATTCTGCAATTTGCACGAAGTCCCTGAATTCAAGTATTTTTGGAATGACAAAAATGAAAAACAAACAGTGATAGCACAAGAAACACAGCAATAAGAAGAAAGGAAGAATAGCAATTATGGATATCGTGATAAGAGAACAGGGAAAAGTTAAAATATAACAAATAAATGGATAAGCAAACCTCAAACTTGAGCCGTGCTCTGATACCAAAATGATGGAAATCATCAATTTAGCAACCATACACCTCGATAGCTAAAGAGCTATGATACATATGGAATACAAATTGACACCCTCCAACGAATTGAAAACAAGGCGGATCGTTCAAGAATGAAGTAAGGGAAACTATTCTAATTACTTATCAATAGAAAATTGATGAAATAACTAGAATAGCACTTTGAATTCCCTTAAGACGCCACAAACTAAAAGTCTGATAAGTCAAAGGAAAAGCAAAGATTTGGTTTGAACGCATACAAGAGAAAAGCCTGATAAGTTCTAAAGTTCATGCAAGAACTTAAAAACAAAACACTCACCGGTGTTGAAGAATTGTTATACTTCCCAATTGTCTGTCTTACACTGAGAGTCAACCTCATTTATATAGTATGAGGATAGTACAAAGAGAATGAATGCATTAAATAACATTTATATTCCTAATTCATGAATTTTGGTAAACATAGCTGAATGGACTTTTATTCTTCAAGTTGAGGTCTTCAAATTTGTCCTTCTCTCTTTATGATCACGTTGGCCATTTTAGAATCTTCTTGCAATCATAGAATGTTGATTGAGTCTTGACTGGCTTGATCTGGTTCATA
Source organism: Musa beccarii (assembly GCA_024322285.1). NCBI lineage: Eukaryota > Viridiplantae > Streptophyta > Magnoliopsida > Zingiberales > Musaceae > Musa > Musa beccarii. The sequence continues at coordinate 12,906,509 of CM044402.1, forward strand.
TCACTTGTTGTCTTAGGGAATTCAGTTTTAGGAAAAGATCTTGCTTATAGTTATCGGGTAAGAACCTCTTCTTCATCAACTTCTTGCTTATAGTTTTCGTACCTTCTTAAAAATTTAATATATTATCCATTCTCAACTTATTAGGCCTAGGGATGTTGAATAACCTTGGTTTTGCCAAAGAACGTGACGGTCATAAAATTTACGGAAAGTCGATGTTTGATCGATTTTTTTCATGCCGTCTTGAAAATTCAATATATTGACCATTCCAAACCTACTAGGCCCAGGGAAGTAGTATAACCTTGGTTTCACCAAAAAACGTGATGGTCATAAAGTTTACGGACAGTCGATGTTTGATCGATTTTTTTCGCACCATTTCGAAAATTCAAAATATTGACCATTCCAAACTTATTTGGCCTAGGGATGTTGAATAACCTTGGTTTAAAAAAAAATGTGACGGTCATAAAGTTTCAACAAAGTCGATGTTTAAATAGTTTTTTTTTTTTGGTAAGTGATGTTATCCTTAATAACTCCTCTTTGATGTTTAAATAGTTTTTTTTGTACCATCTTGAAAATTCAAAATATTGATCATTCCTAACTTATTAGGCCTAGAGAAGTTGTATAACCTAGGTTTCACCAATAAATGTGAGGTTTATAAAGTTTGCGCAAAGTCGATGTATGTTCTTTTTTTTTGCATCATCTCATAAATTCAAAATATTGACCATTCCCTACTTATTAGGCCTAAGGAAGTTGAATAACCTATGTTTTGCCAAAAAACGTGATGGTCATAAAGTTTCCCCATAGTCGATGTTTGAACGATTTTATTGGCACCATCTTGAAAATTCAAAATATTGTTCATTCTAAATTTATTAGGCCTAGGGAAGTTGAATGACCTTGATTTCGCCAAAAAATTTAAAATATTGAATATTCCAAACTTATTAGGCAAATGGAAGTTGAATAACCTTGGTTTCACCAAAAAATATGAGGGTCATAAAGTTGGCAGAAACTCGATGTTTGATCGGTTTTTTTCGAACCATCTTGAAAATTAAAAATATTGACCATTCCCAACTTATTAGGCCTAGGGAAGTTGAATAACCTTGGTTTCGTAAAAAACGTGACGGTCATAAAGTTTGCCCAAAGTCGATGTTTGATTGGTTTTTTTCGTACCTTCTTGAAAATTTAATATATTATCCATTCTCAACTTATTAGTCCTAGGGAAGTTGAATAACCATGGTTTTGCCAAAGAACGTGACGGTCATAAAATTTACGGAAAGTCAATGTTTGATCGATTTTTTCCATCCGTCTCGAAAATTCAATATATTGACCATTCCAAACCTATTAGCCCCAGGGAAGTTATATAACCTTGGTTTCACCAAAAAAACGTGATGGTTATAAAGTTTACGGACAATCGATGTTTGATCGATTTTTTTCGCTCCATCTCGAAAATTCAAAATATTGACTATTCCAAACTTATTTGGCCTAGGGATGTTGAATAATCTTGGTTTCGCCTAAAAATGTGATGGTCATAAAGTTTCCACAAAGTCGATGTTTAAATAGTTTTTTTTGTACCATCTTGAAAATTCAAAATATTGACCATTCCTAACTTATTAGGCCTAGAGAAGTTGTATAACCTAGGTTTCACCAATAAGCGTGAGGTTTATAAAGTTTGCATGCAAAGTCGATGTATGTGTTTTTTTTTTTTGCACCATCTCAAAAATTCAAAATATTGACCATTCCCTACTTATTAGGCCTAGGAAGTTGAATAACCTTTGTTTTGCCAAAAGCGTGCGATCATAAAGTTTCCCCATAGTCGATGTTTGAACGATTTTTTTGGCACCATCTTGAAAATTTAAAATATTGTTCATTCTAAATTTATTAGGCCTACGGAAGTTGAATGACCTTGATTTCGCCAAAAAATTTAAAATATTGAACATTCCAAACTTATTAGGCAAATGGAAGTTGAATAACCTTGGTTTCACCAAAAAATATGAGGGTCATAAAGTTGGCAGAAACTCGATGTTTGATCGGTTTTTATGAACCATCTTGAAAATTAAAAATATTAAACATTCCCAACTTATTAGGCCTAGGGAAGTTGAATAACCATTGTTTCGCAAAATACGTGACGGTCATAAAGTTTGTCCAAAGTCGATGTTTGATTGGTTTTTTTGGTACCTTCTTAAAAATTTAATATATTATCCATTCTCAACTTATTAGGCCTAGGGAAGTTGAATAACCTTGGTTTTGCCAAAGATCCCATAATTTTTGTACCAAACAAGCTTTATTCCAATCTCTTAGATTTCGCAGATTCAACCCCCCCTCATCTTTTGGTCTACAAATGCTATCCCAATTGACCATATGCATTGCCTTTCCATCCGTACCATTCCAGAAAAAGTTCTTCAATAGCCGTTCAATATCCTGAAGAAGTCCAACAGGTAGAAGAAATGCATTAGACCAATAAATAGAATAAGAAAACAACACAGATCGGATGAGTTCAAATCGTCCTGCTTTGGAAAGAAGTCTAGTTTTCCAGGAGGAAATTCTATTCTTTATTTTTTGCAGGATAGGCCGACAGTGAATTTTATGAATGCCAGTGGATAAGAGTGGGAGACCCAGATAAAGAACTGGTAGACTTCCCTCGCTAACCCCCAGAGTTTGTATAATAAAGTCTTTTTGCATGATTTAGTTGAAGGTCAGAAACCAAACCAAAATCTCTTTCAGAATAGTAGTCAAATTCTTCACTGAAGTAGTGTCATTGCGAAGAAAGATAATAAGATCATCTGCAAATGTTATGTGGGATATATTAATAGAACCAGATGGGGTACCTTAATCTTTGCCATCGAGATCTTGTCTTTTCTAACATACAATTTGAGTCCTTCCATGACAATTGTAAAAAGATATGGAGAAAGTGGATCTCCTTGTCGGATGCCATTCGTACTCCCAAAGAAGCCAACGGGGGAACCATTGAACAGAACTGAAAATTTTGGAGTTTCCAAGCAGCACTGAATCCAATTAACCCATTGTTGAGGGAAGTTCAAACTGAGGAGCATCTTTTTTTTTTGGTAAGTAAATGTAATTGTATTTAGTATGAAGTTTGCACAAAATAGCTTTGTCTACACAAGCCGTAGACTATAGCCTGAGATCTCTTGGAGCAGTCTAGGAGAATGCACCCCACCTCAGAAAGGTGGAATGGACTCACTCCACCAGACTCATCTCAAGAGAAGATGACCATGACTACACATGTTGTAGACTATGACGCCTTACGATATCAATAAATAACAAAATGTAATAACCAACCATTCCTTAACGAATAACAAAATTGAATCTGGTAAAGATATCTTTTTCTCTACTTGTTAAATGCTTCATTTCCAGATCTGCTCCATACATGATCTTGAGTCGCTAAGTATCTCGAGCAATATGTGAGTATTGTGCGTGTTGTGGCCCTCAAAGATTCTGCTACACCTCTCCCTCCAAATCCACCAAATAGCACATCTGAAGGTAAGTTTTGCGAGTTGTGTAAGAAGCCCTTTGCTTGAGAAGCTTTCTTTGCAAATTTGTTTTAGTTCTGATGCAAGTTTGGCATTGGTAGCCTAGGAGTTCAAATCTCTTCAGAATCTCCTTCCATATCCAATTAGTGTAGTCGCAAGCAAAATAAAGATGATCAATATCTTCTTCCTGGTGCATACAAAGAGAGCATCGGTTAACAATATATATACCTTTTCGCTTCATATTATCCATTGTCGGTAGTTTGGCAAGAAGGGCCTGCCATGTGCATAAGGAATGTCTCTGTGAGCCCGGTCTATCCCATGTCCAACTGCTCGGGATCCACTTGTTATTTCTTTTGTCGATTTGATTCCATGCAGATGTAGCACTAAACTTTCCATTGTCATGAAGCCAATTAAGCATATCTGATGAGTTATTCCTGATTGGAAGAGCGGTAATAGTCGGCCAAAGTAATAGCATATCAGGAGAAATAGGATTAGGAAGACACAGTGTACCGTTAGTAATGAACTCAGAAACTTTCCAATCTTTAGGGGCCCCAAGATCTCTTCGTACTCGATCACCATATAATTGAAATATGCTTTTTCCATTCACCCAAGGATCATACCACATATTAATTCTGGTCCCAGAAGAGATTGCATAAGAAATGTGATTGATTAACCAGTTTCTTGCCTTCAAAATTCCTTTCCATGCAGCAGAATGATATGTTCTTGTTGAAACTTCCCATATTGATTCCTTAGATAGATATCTAGAAGAAACCCATTGTGACCATAAAGATTTATTTTGCAAAAGATCCCACAATTTCTGTACCAAACAAGCTTTATTCCAATCTCTTAGATTTCATGATTGAGCCCCCTCATCTTTTGGTCTACAAATGCTATCCCAATTAACCATATGCATTGCCTTTCCATCCGTACCATTTCAGAAAAAGTTCTTCAATAGCCGTTCAATATCCTGAAGAAGTCCAACAGGTAGAAGAAATGCATTAGACCAATAAATAGAATAAGAAAACAACACAGATCGGATGAGTTCAAGTCGTCCCTGCTTTGGAAAAGAAGTCTAGTTTTCCGGGAGGAAATTCTATTCTTTATTTTTTTGTAGGATAGGCTGACAGTGAATTTTATGAATGCCAGTGGATAAGTGTGGGAGACCCAGATAAAGAACTGGTAGACTTCCCTCGCTAATCCCCAGAGTTTGTATAATAAAGTCTTTATCTTCAACGCAAGAACCCATATAGACTTTACTTTTTGCATGATTTAGTTGAAGGCCAGAAACCAAACCAAAATCTTTCAGAATAGTAGCCAAATTCTTCACTGAAGTAGTGTCATTGCGAAGAAAGATAATAAGATCATCTGCAAATGTTATGTGGGATATATTAATAGAACCAGCATGGGGTACCTTAATGTTGCCATCAGAGACTACCTTTTCTAACATACAGCTGAGTCCTTCCATGACAATTGTAAAAAGATATGGAGAAAGTGGATCTCCTTGTCGGATGCCATTCGTACTCCCAAAGAAGCCAACGGGGAACCATTGAACAGTAACTGAAAATTTTGGAGTTTCAAGCATCTTGAATCCAATTAACCCATTGTTGAGGAAGTTCAAAGCGAGGAGCATCTTGTAGAAAGCTGTCTCATTAAGCTGAATCAAATGCTTTTAAGTAAGTCACTTTAAAACATATTTTTGTCCCTCTTGATTTGGAGTGCAAATCTTTGACCAAGTCGTTATCAAGAAGAATATTGTGATGTATGCTTCTCCCTTTAATTAAAGCAACCTGAGTAGGACTAATGATCTTATGCATAATCATTTGCATTCGATCTGCAAGCAACTTGGAGATGATCTTGTAAATAAAGTTGCATAAAGAAATGGGCCTATAGTGCTCTAGTGAAATCAGCCCCTGCATTCTTAGGAACCAAAGAAATAAAAGTACAATTTATCGCTTTAAGAAGATGACCTGAAGAGAAAAAATGCTGACAAGCTTTGATCACATCATTTCCAATGATCGGCCATGCAATTTGATAAAATTCAGCTGGAAATCCATCTGGACCAGGGCTTTTGTGCTTTGGTGACTTGAAGACAACTCGTACAACTTCTTCATCTGTAATTGGTGCATTAAGAATCGTGATGTCATCCGAATCAAGCTTTCTAGTAGGCTCCACATGAACATTATTAGGCTGCTCTGTTTGATTGAGTAAAGAATAAAAAAATTATTCAGTGTGTGCTTTAACTTCATCCAAATTCTCAATAAGCGTACCATCTTGGTCTTTACATTTACATTTCCTGATCTATTTCTCCTGATATGCTATTACTTTGGCCGACTATTACCGCTCTTCCAATCAGGAATAACTCATCAGATATGCTTAATTGGCTTCATGACAATGGAAAGTTTAGTGCTACATCTGCATGGAATCAAATCAGACAAAGAAATAACAAGTGGATCCCGGCGATTGGACATGGGATAGACCGGGCTCACTGAGAGACATTCCTTATGCACATGGCAGGCCCTTCTTGCCAAACTACCGACAATGGATAATATGAAGCGAAAGGTATATATATTGTTAACCGATGCTCTCTTTGTATGCACGGGAAGAAGATATTGATCATCTTTATTTTGCTTGCGACTACACTAATTGGATATGGAAGGAGATTCGAGCAGATTTGAACTCCCTAGGCTACCAATGCCAAACTTGCATCGGGAACTAAAGCAATTTGACAAAGAAAGCTTCTCAAGCAAAGGGCTTCTTACACAACTCGCAAAACTTACCTTCGGATGTGCTGCTATTTCTTTGGATTTGGAGGGAGAGGTGTAGCAGAATCTTTGAGGGCCACAACACGCACAATACTCACATATTGCTCGAGATACTTAGCAACTCAAGATCATGTATGGAGCAGGATCTGGAAATGAAGCATTTAACAAGTAGAGAAAAAGATATCTTTACCAGATTCAATTTTGTTATTCGTTAAGGAATTTGATCGGTTTTTTTCGAACCATCTTGAAAATTAAAAATATTGACCATTCCCAACTTATTAGGCCTAGGGAAGTTGAATAACCTTGGTTTCGCAAAAAACGTGACGGTCATAAAGTTTGCCCAAAGTCGATGTTTGATTGGTTTTTTTCGTACCTTCTTGAAAATTTAATATATTATCCATTCTCAACTTATTAGGCCTAGGGAAGTTGAATAACCTTGGTTTTGCCAAAGAACGTGATGGTCATAAAATTTACGGAAAGTCGATGTTTGATCGATTTTTTTCATGCCGTCTTGAAAATTCAATATATTGACCATTCCAAACCTACTAGGCCCAGGGAAGTTGTATAACCTTGGTTTCACCAAAAAACGTGATGGTCATAAAGTTTATGGACAGTCGATGTTTGATCGATTTTTTTCGCACCATTTCAAAAATTCAAAATATTGACCATTCCAAACTTATTTGGCCTAGGGATGTTGAATAACCTGGGTTTCGCAAAAAAATGTGACGGTCATAAAGTTTCAACAAAGTCGATGTTTAAATAGTTTTTTTTTTTTTGGTAAGTGATGTTATCCTTAATAACTCCTCTTTGATGTTTAAATAGTTTTTTTTGTACTATCTTGAAAATTTAAAATATTGACCATTCCTAACTTATTAGGCCTAGAGAAGTTTTATAACCTAGGTTTCACCAATAAACGTGAGGTTTATAAAGTTTGCGCAAAGTCGATTATTGTTCTTTTTTTTTGCACCATCTAAAAAATTCAAAATATTGACCATTCCCTACTTATTAGGCCTAGCGAAGTTGAATAACCTTTGTTTTGCCAAAAAACGTGACGGTCATAAAGTTTCCCCATAGTCGATGTTTGAACGATTTTATTGGCACCATCTTGAAAATTCAAAATATTGTTCATTCTAAATTTATTAGGCCTAGGGAAGTTGAATGACCTTGATTTCGCCAAAAAATTGAAAATATTGAACATTCCAAACTTATTAGGCAAATGGAAGTTGAATAACCTTGGTTTCACCAAAAAATATGAGGTCATAAAGTTGGCGAAACTTCGATGTTTGATCGGTTTTTTTCGAACCATCTTGAAAATTAAAAATATTGACCATTCCCAACTTATTAGGCCTAGGGAAGTTGAATAACCTTGGTTTCGTAAAAAACGTGACGGTCATAAAGTTTGCCCAAAGTCGATGTTTGATTGGTTTTTTTCGTACCTTCTTAAAAATTTAATATATTATCCATTCTCAACTTATTAGTCCTAGGGAAGTTGAATAACCATGGTTTTGCCAAAGAACGTGACGGTCATAAAATTTACGGAAAGTCGATGTTTGATCGGTTTTTTCCATGCCGTCTCGAAAATTCAATATATTGACCATTCCAAACCTATTAGCCCCAGGGAAGTTATATAATCTTGGTTTCACCAAAAAACGTGATAGTTATAAAGTTTACGGACAATCGATGTTTGATCGATTTTTTTCGCACTATCTCGAAAATTCAAAATATTGACTATTCCAAACTTATTTGGCCTAGGGATGTTGAATAATCTTGGTTTCGCCTAAAAATGTGATGGTCATAAAGTTTCCACAAAGTCGATGTTTAAATAGTTTTTTTTGTACCATCTTGAAAATTCAAAATATTGACCATTCCTAACTTATTAGGCCTAGAGAAGTTGTATAACCTAGGTTTCACCAATAAACGTGAGGTTTATAAAGTTTGCGCAAAGTCGATATATGTTCTTTTTTTTTGCACAATCTCAAAAATTCAAAATATTGACCATTCCCTACTTATTAGGCCTAGGGAAGTTGAATAACCTTTGTTTTACCAAAAAACGTGACGATCATAAAGTTTCCCCATAGTCGATGTTTGAACGATTTTTTTGGCACCATCTTGAAAATTCAAAATATTGTTCATTCTAAATTTATTAAGCCTACGGAAGTTGAATGACCTTGATTTCGCTAAAAAAATTAAAATATTGAACATTCGAAACTTATTAGGCAAATGGAAGTTGAAAAAACCTTGGTATGAGGGTCATAAAGTTGGCAGAAACTCGATGTTTGATCGGTTTTTATGAACCATCTTGAAAATTAAAAATATTAAACATTCCCAACTTATTAGGCCTAGGGAAGTTGAATAACCTTTGTTTCGCAAAATACGTGACGGTCATAAAGTTTGCCCAAAGTCGATGTTTGATTGGTTTTTTTGGTACCTTCTTAAAAATTCAATATATTATCCATTCTCAACTTATTAGGCCTAGGGAAGTTGAATAACCTTGGTTTTGCCAAAAAACGTGATGGTCATAAAATTTACGGAAAGTCGATGTTTGATCGGTTTTTTTCATGCCGTCTCGAAAATTCAATATATTGACCATTCCAAACCTATTAGGCCCAGGGAAGTTGTATAATCTTGGTTTCACCAAAAAACGTGATGGTCATAAAGTTTACGGACGATCGATGTTTGATCGATTTTTTTTTTCAAGCACCATCTCGAAAATTCAAAATATTGACCATTCCAAACTTATTTGGCCTAGGGATGTTGAATAACCTTGGTTTTAAAAAAAATATGACGGTCATAAAGTTTCCACAAAGTCGATTGTTTAAATAGTGTTTTTGTACCATCTTGAAAATTTAAAATATTGACCATTCCTAACTTATTAGGCCTATAGAAGTTGTATAACCTAGGTTTCACCAATAAACGTGAGGTTTATAAAGTTTGCGCAAAGTCGATGTATGTTCTTTTTTTTTTGTACCATCTCAAAAATTCAAAATATTGACCATTTCCTACTTATTAGGCCTAGGAAGTTGAATAACCTTTGTTTTGCCAAAAAACTGACTTGGTCATAAAGTTTCCCCATAGTCGATGTTTGAGCGATTTTTGGCACCATCTTGAAAATTCAAAATATTGTTCATTCTAAATTTATTAGGCCTAGTGATGCATGCGTGGGCGAGTGACTCAACAGAAAACTTTGTGGTCTGCGCGATTTGGGGAAAAGGGGCTGTTCACCCCCAAGGCTTAAAGGAAATTCCACCGGCCAAGGATAAAGAACTATTTGATTCACCACCAACGATGTTGGATAAAGAATCGAGATAAAATTAAACTCAAAAGAGGAATTGTCATTCATTCAACCTGATGCATGCGTGGGCGAGTGACTCTGAACAGAAAATTTCAGGACTGCGCGATTTCGGGAAAATGGGCAGTTCACCACCAAAAATAAAATAGAACGATCTTCTTCCAAGGTATAAAAGCCACGCCACCAACCAAGGATAAGGATCGGGATCTACGAAGTTCACCACCAAGGCCTAAAGATTTCTGACCAAGGATAAAGGACTTCGGGATAGGAGAAGCTCACCACCAAGGCCTAAAGATATCACCAGCCAAGGATAAAGAGCTTTTGGCTCACCACCAAGGAGGAATCCACGCTCCAAGGATAAAGAGACCGCAAGGAGTTATCCACTCTCCGAAGATATTCACTCACGTAGAGGAAGTCTCACCAATTTTCATTCATTCAACCACCCTTACAAATGAGAATATGTCTCATTATATAGACATTAGACTCAGAAAACAAACAATGGAACTACCCAAACAAACAAAACTGAAATAAAAGAGGCGGTGGCTGCAGGACGCTGTGGATCTGCTTCTTCTCCCTTGGGTGGTGGTTCTTCCCTTCTTCCTCGTGCAAACGCGTTGGGGGAAAGTGAAGCCACGGAGACGGCTAGGGCAAGAAAAGGCGACGGCTGCTGGTCTCCCCTGTTCTGCGCACGGAGAGCAGGAAGGCTGCAGTCCGCAGCCTGTTCTGCACGGGGGTGCTGCGAGGACTGGGTGACGTTGGCGGCGGTGGGCTCACCGTGACCAGGAACTCCGGGAGGGCGGCAACCTAGCGCCTCCCTCTCCTCGCTCTGTTTCTTCCTGCAGATCTTGGCTGCGCGACGCAGAGGGAACAGAGAGGCTCTCCGCGCCGCACGAGGCGGTGCGCGCCTTTGGCGGCGTGTGTGGCGGCGTGGCTGCGGTGGCGGGTGAGGCTGCGGTGGCCCGATCCTCTGCTCTTCGGCCAGCCTCTGCTCCGCCCCTTTGTTCCTCTTCTGGAACAGAGAAGCGACGGGAGGCTGAACTGCGGGCTGCACTTCTGCTGCAGCGAGTTGATCGCTGGCGGGCGGTGAGCAGCGGTACCTGGCAGAAACAGAGGGTTCCAAGAGCTGTTGGGCAGCGGCGGCGGTGTCCCTGTTCGCACACGGCGAGCAAGAACAGGGTGTCCCTGTTTCTGCACACGGCGGTTCTGCACGGTGTCCCTGTTCTGCTGCAGTGTGGGCTGCGCTCCCTCCTTGCCTCTCTCTGCTGGCATCAAGCAGGTGGAGGGCGAGCGGCAGGAAGCGAGGCAGCGGCAGCGGCTTTCTGCAAGGGAGCAGGGAGGCGAGGCTGCTGGGCGGCTCCCCTGCATCGCCCCCTTCACGCAAGGGGCTGCCTTCTCCCTGCACGCACGAGGCGCCGATCGGCGGCGGTGGGTGAGGCAGGGCGGCTGCTGGGCAGCGCCCACTTGTTGCTGCTGGGCAGTATTTGCACTGCCCTCTCCCTCCTACCCTTTGAACATTTCCTCTTGAGTTGGGGCAGCGCAACTCGAGAATGGTTGTTGACGATGGCAGCAGGGTCGATCCGAAGAGGCTTCTGCTCAATCTTCCCGACGAGATGGTCCTTTGATGTCGCAGCATAGAGGAAGGTCGCGCTCTAGATCACGACCTCCTATTCTCATTTCTAGAAATCCTCGACCTTGGACAAGCCTCTTCAAGGCTCCGGTTGGAAGTTCAGATCTTAGCTTGGACTTCTTTGCTCCAGAAACCCAGAATGATCATAAGATTGCTTTGTGTATGAGGCTGCTGATTCTGAAGAGCTGGTTAAGACATGGTCCATGGCGCTGGTTGGTTATGTGGTCGGTCTAAAGACATCCTATTTCCCGTTATCCTCGTTCATTAAGACTCGATGGGGAATATCAGCATTTGATCTGCATATGCTAGAGAACGGTTTTTTTGTATGCAAACTCTATTCTGAAGAGGATCTTCAACGGATTCTAGAAGGGTTTTGGACTATTCGTGGCCATCCGATGATATTACGGCTGGTCCCACGATGTCCGTTTGGAGTTAGACAGTCTACAATCTATTCCTTTATGGGTATCTTTTCATGGTCTTCCATTACATCTTTGGAGTAGACGTTTTATTGCTAAGTTATGCAGCACCCTAGGACAGCCATTGTATATTGACAAGGCAACAGCAGCGCAGACGAGATTGGCTTTTGCACGAGCATGTGTTATGATTTCTTCTGATGGTGATCTTCCTAATGAGGTTTTTTATCGTGATTTAGATGGTACCACCCGTAAGGTACATGTATCATATTCCTGGAAACCACAACGATGTAATATTTGCTCCTCTTTTGGTCATACACATGGAGCTTGTCAGCAAATTCAGAAGCCAATTACTCAGGTTTATCGGCAACGTCAAACACCTCAACATCGGGTCGATACTGCTTTTATTGAACAAAGCGAGTCTCCTTCAGTGGCAGTTGAGACAGTAACGATGAGTGAGCATTCTAACTCACTTGGGCAACACCAGGGCCAGGGGGATAAATTAGGAGCTTTAACTCCTATTATATCGGAGCCTTCTATAAAAGCAGTTTCTCATGGTCCTCGCGAACAGGAGAAGGAGAAGTTGGAAACTTCATCTCTTCATATATTGCCAGTGACTACTACAACAGGGATTTCACGTTCTACTCATCGTACTAACCAGGATATAGTGTCCCAACCAGCTCATGTCCCTACCAATCAAGACATTTTGAACACAGCTATCCGGATGCTCAAGGTACATTAAAATTTAAACACTTGCAAGCTGTGGATGAAGTCGAAAAATATAGAAATAAAGGCTTGAAAGGTAAGGATATAGTGCGGGAGGAAAATGTCAAACCTAAGGAGAAGAAAAAGGATATCCTTCCTAAGTCACACATTCTTCCCTCTACTTAGGAAGAATTACTCCATTTCCCATATATTTTCTTTTTATGAAGATTATCTGTTGGAATGTTCGTGGACTTAATAAAACGAGAAATGTCGGAGCTCAATAGAGTAATCAGTCTGCTTTGCTTGTGATATTGTTATTCTTGTGGAAACAAAAATTAAACCATCTCGAGTTCGTGTTCAAAGGAATTTAATATGGCGGAGGCAGAACTTCTTACCAATGATACTTGTGATACCTATGGTAGAATATGGGTATTATGGCATCCGAACTTTGTTAGTGCTTGTTTTATTTCGCTCTGAACAATTTATCCACCTTAAAACTGAGGATAAACAGAATGGTTGTCAATTCTATATTACTGGTGTATATGCTTCTAATAGTTTGCAGGAAAGAAATGGTCTATGGAATGATTTGATTAACGTTGCAAATGGCTGTCTTACAGTGCCATGGATTGTTCTTGGTGACTTCAATACTGTTCGGTATACACATGAAAAAGTGGGGGGTAAACCAATTCCAGAGAGCAAGCTTCAAGGATTCAATGATTACATAGATATTGCTTTGCTTTGATTGATATGAAATCTGTAAGGGATTGGCTTTCATGGAGTAATCAAGGTGCTGCTCACGGGAAAATAATGGCCCGACTCGATAGGTGTCGATTAATCGAGAATGGTTAACATTTACCTAATTCATACGGAGTATGGTGCTCAATTGTTCTCTGATCATTCTTCAATGTATATACATGCAGACAAAGTAATACCCAGAGGCAAGAAACCATTTAGATTCTTTCATATGTGGAGTACCCATCCTCAGTTCCTCGAGGTTATCAGATCAGCTTGGAATGTTAATGTGTATGGTTTCCCCCTTACATCTTATGTCAAAAGCTTAAAGCCTGTAAAGCAAAGCACTAAAGGAGTGGAATACAAACACCTTTGGCAATATTACCACACAGGTCGATTAAGCGAAAGGAACTAATGGCGGTGCAACATGAGCTACATCTTCAACCCTTTGACGAGAATCTTATTGCAAAGAGGCGAAGCTAGGTATCAATTCATGCAGGCTTTAAAGCAAGAAGAAAGTTTTGCAAAACAGAAGTCTAGACGACATTGGCTTAATCTAGGAGATTCAATACGAAGTTTTTCTATACGACCATTGCTACTAGGCGTTAACATTATTGTATCGAGAAAATGTAAAGACCAAGGCGGTACACTTATTGAAAATTTGGATGAGGTTAAAGCCCACATTGAACAATTTTTTATGCTTTACTTAATCAAACAGAGCGAGCCTAATAATATTCATGTGGAGCCTACTAGAAAGCTTGATTCGGATGATATCACGATTCTCAATGCCCCAATTACAGATGAAGAAATTGTTAGGGTTGTCTTTAAGTCACCGAAGCACAAAAGTCCTGGTCCGGATGGGTTTCCAGCTGAATTTTACCAAATTGCATGGCCGATTATTGGAAATGACGTGATTAAAGCTTGTCAGCATTTTTTCTCTTCTGGTCATCTTCTTAAAGAGATAAATTGTACTTTTATTTCTTTATTTCCTAAGAATGCAGGGGCTGATTCCCTAGAGCACTACAGGCCCATTTCTTTATGCAACTTTATTTACAAGATTATATCCAAGTTGCTTGCAGATCGAATGCAAATGATTATACAAAAGATCATTAGTCTGCGCTGAACTGCTTTCATTAAAGGAAGAAGTATACATCACAATATTCTTCTGGCTAACGACTTGGTCAAAGATCTGCACTCCAAATCAAGAGGGACAAAAATATGTTTTAAAGCTGACTTACGAAAAGCATTTGATTCAGTTAATAGACACTTTCTCTACAAGATGCTCCTCAGTATGAACTTCCCTCAACAATGGGTTAATTGGATTCAGTGCTGCTTAGAAACTCCAAAATTTTCGGTTCTCTTCAATGGTTCACCCATTGGCTTCTTTGGGAGTACGAATGGCATCAGACAAGGAGACCCACTTTCTCCATATCTTTTTACAATTGTCATGGAAGGACTCAGTTGTATGTTAGAAAAGGCAGTCTTTGATGGTAGCATTAAGGTACCCCAAGCTGGTTCTATTCATATATCCCACATAACATTTGCAGATGATCTTATTATATTTCTTCGCAATGACATTACTTCAGTGAGGAATTTGGCTACTATTCTGAAAGACTTTGGTTTGTTTTCTGGCCTTCAGCTAAATCATGCAAAGAGTAAAGTCTATATGGGTCCTTGCATCGAAGATAAAGACTTTATTATACAAACTTTGGGGGTTAGCGAGGGATGTCTGCCAGTTTCTTATCTAGGTCTCCCACTTATTTCCACTGGCATTCACAAAACCCACTGTCAGCCTATCCTGGAAAAAATAAAGAATAAAATTTTCACTTGGAAAACTAGACTCCTTTCTAAAGCAGGACGACTTGAACTCATCCGATCTGTGCTGTTCTCTTACTCTATTTATTGGTCCAATGCATTTCTTCTACCTGTTGGACTTCTTCAGGATATTGAAGCAATCTGTTGAAAAACTTTTTCTGGAATGGTACGGATGGTAAGACAATGCATATGGTAAATTGGGATAATATCTGCAGGCCGAAGGATGAGGGGGGACTGAATCTGCGAAATCTGAGAGATTGGAATAAAGCTTGTTTGGTACAAAAATTATGGGATCTTTTGCAAAACAAATCTTTATGGTCACAATGGGTTTCTGCTAGGTACCTATCAAAGGAATCAATCTGGGAAGTTTCAGCAAAAACATATCATTCTGCTGCTTGGAAAGGAATTTTGAAGGCAAGAAATTGGCTGACCAAACATATTTCTTATACAATCTCTTCTGGAACGAGAATTAATATGTGGTATGATCCTTGGGTGAATGGAAAGAGTATATTTCAATTGTATGGCGATAGAGTACGAAGAGATCTTGGGGCCTCTAAAGATTGGACGGTTTCTGAGTTCATTGTTAACGGCACCTGGTGTCTTCCTAGTCCTATTTCTCCTGATATGCTATCACTTTGGCCGATTATTACAACTCTTCCAATCAAGAACAACTCCTCAGATATGCTTAATTGGCTTCATGACAATGGAAAATTTAGTGCTACATCTGCATGGAATCAAATCAGACAAAGAAACAACAAGTGGATCCCAAGCAGTTGGACATGGGATAGACCGGGCTCACAGAGACATTCCTTATGCACATGGCAGGCCCTTCTTGCCAAACTACCAACTATGGATAATATGAAGCGAAAAGGTATATATATTGTTAACCGATGCTCTCTTTGTATGCAACAGGAAGAAGATATTGATCATCTTTATTTTGCTTGCGACTACACTAACTGGATATGGGTGGAGATTCTGAAGAGATTTGAACTCCATAGGCTACCAAGGCTAAACTTGCATCAACAGAACTAGAACATTTGCAGACAAAGCTTCTCAAGGAAAGGACTTCTTACACAACTAGCAAAAATTACCTTCAGGATGTGCTATTTGGTGGATTTGGAGGAGAGATGTAGCAGAATCTTTGAGGGCCTCAACACACACAATACTCACCTATTGCTCGAGATACTTAGCGACTCAAGATCATGTATGGAGCAGAATCTGGAAATGAAGCATTTAACAAGTAGTGAAAAAGATATATTTATCAGATTCAATTTTGTTATTCGTTAATGCTTTCTAGATTGAGATTGCTGTATTGTATATTTCTATGTTTCCACAATGTGATGTATTCACAGGTCGTTTAGGAATGGTTGGTTATTTGCTATTTATTGAATATCGTAAGGCGTCATAGTCTACAACATGTGTAGTCATGACTACTTTTTTGTTATGTTCTCTTGGAGACGAGTCTGGTGGAATGAGTCCATTCCACCTTTCTGAGGTGGGGTGCATTCTCCTAGACTGCTCTAAGAGATCTCAGGCTATAGTCTACGGCTTGTGTAGACAAAGCTACTTTGTGCAAATTTTATACAATTACATTTACTTACCAAAAAAAAAAATTTGTCCTTGAAATAATGGAACTACCCAAACAAACAATGGAAACTACCCAAACAAACAAGATTGAAATAACAGAACTACCCAAACAAACTCCAAGATTGAGGAAGTTACGCCCATGACTCAGCAATGCCAATCAGCAACGAACAAACTCCAGGATTGAGGAAGTTACGCCCATGACTCAGCAATGCCAATCAGCGATATTGGTATCATCATTCATTGTCCCATCGAAGTAAGTTGTAACCAAAGTTAGTTTTGGCATGAATAAGTACCGATAGTATTTGTTTTGCCGAAGGAATCAGCTCAGGACTTAAGGATGGATCAGTAGTCTCGGATGCTCCCGCATCATTCTCCCCGGGTTGTTTGAGATTTGTCCTCAAATCTGACAAGTCATCATCGTCCAAGTAAGGAGAAAGATCACCTACATTAAAAGTTGCCGAAACTCCATAATCTCCAGGAAGATCAATCTTGTAAGCATTTTCGCCAATTCTCTCGAGAACTGGTTGGAAATGAGTCTTCCTCCGATGCTTATTAGCTTTCTTCCTATAAGACTTCTTGAAAGCTGTTTTCCACTCATCTCCTTTCTGCATTCGGATCTGGTGATAGTTTCCACTCATCTCCTTCTCGTGATATTCATCAGTGATAGCTGCCACTTCGCAAATCTATCTTTGAAAACACAGTAGAACCATATAATTCATCAAGCATATCATCAAGTCTAGGTATGGGATACCTGTACTTAATAGTGATGTTGTTGATGGCTCGGCTATCGACACACATTCTGAATGTTCCATCCTTCTTTGGTACGAGTAGAGCCGGAACAGAACATGGGCTCATACTTTCTCGAACATATCCCTTGTCAATAAGTTCATTGACTTGTCTTTGCAACTCCTTTGTTTCTTCGGGTTGCATCTATATGCTGCTTTGTTTGGTAGAGGGGCAATGGGCAGCAAGTCAATTTGGTGCTCAATACCTCTTATTGGAGGTAATCCAGATGGCAATTCTTCAGGGAACATATCTGCAAAGTCTCTTAACAAGGAATGCATTTTCGGATGTATAGGTCTCTCTTTCTCACTCTTTTTCTCAACCCTAAGCAAAGCAAATACATTTTTCTGTTTGGTAATGGCTCTCTTAACCTGTGTTTCACTCAAGAAGAGATTTTCCTTACTAGTGTTTCCCTTCCTAGGTTGATTTCGATGTTTCATGAAGGTTTCAAAGATTCAAGAGTAATGCATTTTTCGTTCTTGTGAAAAGAGTATGTGTTTTTATGCCCATCATGTGCAGCCTTTCTATCATATTGCCAAGGTCTACCTAACAACAAGTGACAAGCATCCATGGGAATAACATCGCATAGAACTTCATCTTGATAATTCTTCCCAATGGAAAATGATATAAGTGCTTGTTTGGTTACCTTCACATCACTTCCTTTGCTAAGCCACTGAAGCTTGTAAGGTTGAGGATGTTTTGATGTTGGTAGCTTCAGTTTTTCAACAAGGTTGGTCGAAGCAACGTTGGTACAACTCCCACCATCGATGATCACTGAACATACTTTCCCGTTAATAGTGCAACGGGTGTGAAAGATGTTCAGTTTGCTCTTCGTATGATCAACATTTCACCATCATCTGCTTTCTCCACAACTTCTTCTTCTTTTTCAGATTCAGAACCATTTTGGTCTGGATTGCTTTCAGCCTCTTGAAGTGCTGAATTGATCTCCTCAATTTCTTGAAGAGTCATAACTCGCCGATTCGGACAATTTGCTTGAAAATGCCCAAAACCATGGCACTTAAAGCATTTCCTTGTATCGCCTTCAACTTTCTTCCGGAATTCGTTGGAAGGCTTTGCACTCTTCTCCTCTCCTTTGTACTTGGTTGACGTGCTCTCGATCTTGCTTGAGGAAGCATCATTAAAATAGGATGTCACCTTGGTTGAGGTTCTGGAGGAAAACCTCTTGCCTTTCAGTTGCTTCTCAACTTTTATGGCTAGCTTACAAATATCTTCAAAGGACCAATACGGTTGAAGTTCAATCACATCAGCAATTTCTCTATTCATGCCGCCAAGGAAACGAGCGATGGTTTGCTCTGGAACACTGAAGCGTCACATCTCATTTTGAGTTGTTCAAACTCATGGATGTATTCTTCAACACTCATCCCTTGTTGTCTTAAGGAATTCAGTTTTAGGAAAAGATCTTGCTTATAGTTAACGGGTAAGAACCTCTTCTTCATCAACTTCTTAAGTTTTTCCCAAGACTTGATTTTGCCTTTTCCTTCTCTTGCTCGTTGATGCTTTAGATTCTCCCACCATAGAGAAGCATACTTTATCAACTTTATGGCAGCAACCTTGCACCTCTCCTTATCCGAGTAGGTCTTGAAGTCAAAAATCCGTTCGATTGTGTGTAGCCAATCCACAAAGTCATCGGGATTGAGATTACCTTCAAATTCAGGAACGTCCACTTTGATGTCTCGATTATTTTCCTTATGCCTCCCTCTTCGTCTTTGGATATGAGAATCAGAATCACTAGAGTTACCCCCAGTGGAATTGGAATCGCCACTATAACTTTGACGAGATTCCAAATTGTCACGCCGACGTCGATCATTCGGACGCCTCTCCGGTTGGCCTTGTCTTGCCGGATCCTCTAGAAGATTGAGGACTCACTCCATTTGTTGCTGAAGGTCTTGGATAGCACGATCCCGCCTTTCATTGTGCGCTTGTTCCAAAGTCAAGCCTCTTGGAACCCGATCATCCATATTGAATAAGGATTGGAAAAATAGAAAAGAATCACTCAAACAAGTTCAACCTTGAGCTCTGATACCAACTTGATGCGTGCGTGGGCGAGTGACTCTGAACAGAAAATTTCAGGACTGCGCGATTTCGGGAAAATGGGCAATTCACCACCAAAAATAAAATAGAACGATCTTCTTCCAAGGTATAAAGGTCATGCCACCAACCAAGGATAAGGATCGGGATCTACGAAGTTCACCACCAAGGCCTAAAGATTTCACCAGCCAAGGATAAAGGACTTCGGGATAGGAGAAGCTCACCACCAAGGCCTAAAGATATCACCAGCCAAGGATAAAGAGCTTTTGGCTCACCACCAAGGAGGAATCCACGCTCCAAGGATAAAGAGACCGCAAGGAGTTATCCACTCTCAGAAGATATTCACTCACGTAGAGGAAGTCTCACCAATTTTCATTCATTCAACCACCCTTACAAATGAGAATATGTCTCATTATATAGACATTAGACTCAGAAAACAAACAATGGAAATACCCAAATAAACAAAACTGAAATAATGGAACTACCCAAACAAACAATGGAAACTACCCAAACAAACAAGATTGAAATAACAGAACTACCCAAACAAACTCCAGGATTGAGGAAGTTACGCCCATGACTCAAAGAATGCCAATCAAAATGAAGCTTGAACAAACTCCAGGATTGAGGAAGTTACGCCCATGACTCAGCAATGCCAATCAGCGATATTGGTATCATCATTCATTGTCCCATCGAAGTAAGTTGTAACCAAAGTTAGTTTTGGCATGAATAAGTACCGATAGTATTTGTTTTGCCGAAGGAATCAGCTCAGAACTTAAGGATGGATCAGTAGTCTCGGATGCTCCCGCATCACAACCTGCCTTACAAATGGGAATATGTCTCATTATATAGACATTAGACTCAGAAAACAATATGGGAACTATCCAAACAAATAAAACTGAAATAGCGGAACTACCCAAACAAACAATAGGAACTACCCAAACAAACAAGATTGAATAGAATTCGTTCACCAATAATAACCAGCAAATCTCCACTTCCAAAGAGCATTAAATCACTTTGGATCTTATCCTGAATAACTCCTCTTTGATATAGCATCAATCAGCAACGAATTTTGATATTGGTATATCATTCCTTATCCCATCGAAGTAAGTTGTAATCGAAGTTAGTTATTGGTATCATCATTCCTTATCCCATCGAAGTAAGTTGTAACCGAAGTTACTTACCAAAAAAAAAAAGTTATAACCGAAGTTAGTTTTGACAGGAATAAGTCCCGATAGTGTTTGTTTTACCGAAGGAATCATCCCAGGACTTAAGGATTGATTAGTAGTCTATGATGCTCCCGCATCATTCTCCCCGGGTTGTTTGAGATTTGTCCTCAAATCTGACAAGTCATCATCATCCAAGTAAGGAGAACGATCACCTACATTAAAAGTTGCCGAAACTCCATATTCTCCAGGAAGATCAATCTTGTAAGCATTTTCGCCAATTCTCTCAAAAGAACTTCAAATGGACCGTCGACTTTGGACATAAGTTTATTCTTCATTGAGAAGGAAATCTTTCCTTCCTTAAATGTAACCACACAAGATCACCTGGTTGGAAATGAGTCTTCCTCCGATGTTTATTAGCTTTCTTCCTATAAGACTCGTTAGCCTTCTCGATCTTACTTCGAATCTGCTCATGAAGTTTTTTTATTGATTCAGCTCTGATGCGTGCGTGGGCGAGTGACTCCGAACAGAAAATTTCAGGATTGCGCAATTTCGAGAAAATGGGCAGTTCACCACCAAAAAATAAAATAGAACGATCTTCTTCCAAGGTATAAATGCCACGCCACCAACCAAGGATAAGGATCGGGATCTATGAAGTTCACCACCAAGGCCTAAAGATTTCAGGAATGACCAAGGATAAAGGACTTCGGGATAGTAGAAGCTCACCACCAAGGCCTAAAGATATCACCAGCCAAGGATAAAGGGCTTTTGGCTCACCACCAAGGAGGAATCCACGCTCCAAGGATAAAGAGACCGCAAGGAGTTATCCACACTCCGAAGATATTCACTCACGTAGAGGAAGTGATGCGGGAGCATCCGAGACTACTAATCAATCTTTAAGTCCTGGGCTGATTCCTTCGGCAAAACAAACACTATCAGGACTTATTCCTGCCAAAACTAACTTCGGTTACAACTTACTTCGATGGGATAAGGAATGATATACCAATATCAAAATTCGTTGCTGATTGATGCTATATCAAAGAGGAGTTATTCAGGATAAGATCCAAAGTGATTTAATGCTCTTTGGAAGTGGAGATTTGCTGGTTATTATTGGTGAACGAATTCTGTTCAATCTTGTTTGTTTGGGTAGTTCCCATTGTTTGTTTGGGTAGTTCTGTTATTTCAATTTTGTTTGTTTGGGTAGTTCCGTTATTTCAGTTTTGTTTGTTGGGTAGTTCCATTAGTTCCATTTTATTTTTTTCGAGTCTAATGTCTATATAATGAGACATATTCTCATTTGTAAGGGGTGGTTGAATGAATGAAAATTGGTGAGACTTCCTTTACGTGAGTGAATATCTTCGGAGAGTGGATAACTCCTTGCGGTCTCTTTATCCTAGGAGCGTGGATTCCTCCTTGGTGGTGAGCCAAAAGCCCTTTATCCTTGGCTGGTGATATCTTTAGGCCTTGGTGGTGAGCTTCTCCTATCCCGAAGTCTTTTATCCTTGGCTGGTGAAATCTTTAGACCTTGGTGGTGAACTTCGTAGATCCCGATCCTTATCCTTGGTTGGTGGCGTGGCCTTTATACCTTGGAAGAAGAACGTTCTATTTTATTTTTGGTGGTGAACTGACCCTTTTCCCCAAATCGCGCAGCCCTGAAAATTTCTGTTTGGAGTCACTCGCCCACGCACGCATCAAATTGGTATCAGAGCCAGGTTTTCATTGCATCCACTTTCAATTGATCAACGGAAATTCCATCCTTCGAAACCACATATCCAAGGAATATAAAGCTGGAAGAGAAGAACTCACACTTCTCCATTTTGGCATAAAGCTTCTGTTCTCTCAAGGCGTTAAAGACCTATTTCAAATGAGAAATATGCTCCTCCTCGCTTTGACTATAAACAAGGATATCGTCAAAGTATACAACAACAAATCGACCAATGAAGGAACGAAGAACCTCGTTCATAAGCCTCATGAATGTAATTGGAGCATTAGAAAGTCCGAATGGCATAACCAACCTGATATAAACCAGCAAGTTGATCATAATTCGATTAAAGACCCTTTAACTATTCATGGAGGACCAATGACGAGAGCTAAAGCTAAGAGGATGAAAGAAGCTTTAACCTGTTTATTGGAAAACATTTGATCTTCATATCTTTGGAGAATTGTTTTTTTGTATGCAAACTCTATTACGAAGAAGATGCAACGAATTCTTGAAGGGTTTTCTATTCGGGCCATCCGATGATATTACGACGCTTGGTCCCCTGGAAAGGATCAAGCTAGTCAAGACTCATCAAGATTCCAAGGTTACAAGAAGAGCCTAAAATGATCAACTTGATCATGAAGAGAGAAGGACAAAGTTAAAGACCTCATCTTGAAGAAGAAAAGTCTATTCAGCTATGTTTACCAAAATTCATGAATTAAGAATATGAATGTTATTTAATGCATTCATTCCTTTTGTACTATCCTCATACTATATAAATGAGGCTGAATCAAAGTGTAGAGCAGACAATTGAGAAGTATAACAATTCTTCAACACCGGTGAGTGTTTTGTTTTAAGTTCTTGCATGAACTTTAGAACTTATCAGGCTTTTCTGCTTGTGGCGTTCAACCCAAATCTTTGCTTTTCCTTTGACTTATCAGACTTGTTAGTTTGTGGCGTCTTAAGGGAATTCAAAGTGCTATTCTAGTTATTTTATCAATTTTCTATTGATAGGTAATTAGAATAGTTTCCCTTACTTCATTCTTGAACGATCCGCCTTGTTTTCAATTCGTTGGAGGGTGTCAATTTGCATTCCATATGTATCATAGCTCTTTAGCTATCGGGGTGTATGGTTGCTAAATTGATGATTTCCATCATTTTGGTATCAGAGCACGGTTCAAGTTTGAGGTTTGCTTATCCATTTATTTGTTATATTTTAACTTTTCCCTGTTCTCTTATCACGATATTCATAATTGCTATTCTTCCTTTCTTCTTATTGCTGTGTTTCTTGTGCTATCATTGTTTGTTTTTCATTTTTTTCCCCTCACTTTATCGTCAAAAAAAGAAAGAGAAACAGAAAGTTAAAAAAGAGAGAGAGAGAAAATCAAATGTAAAAAAAAAGGAGTGGAAAGCAAGATCAAAGAAAAAAAAAAGAGAGGAGAAGATCAAAGGTAAAAAAAAAAGAAAGAAAAAAGATCGAAATTTTAAAAAAATTGTGAATTCAGGGACTTCATGCAAATTGTAGAATTCTTTCTTCATTATTTTGAATTCTTGTTTCAGGTTTGAAATTTTCATTCCAAAAATACTTGAATTCAAATCTTTGCTTATGATTGAAGTGCATCATACACTCCTATAAATTTGGCTTACATTTTTTTTGCTTTTATATCCAATTTCAATACCCTTGAATTGCCACAATCTGAATTGTTTGTTTAAGTTTTTTTTAGTTAATCTAAGAACTCAAAGAACAAAACAAGAGGTAAAAGGCAAGAGTGGTGAGATCAATATCGAGAAAAGCCAAACATTGTGTGAAAACACGAGTGGAGTGAATCAAATCTTGAGTGAAACACGTGAGAGAGTGTTGGTGAGGCTATTCTAACTTTGTTTTTCAGGTTGCAAACATGTCTAAAGAAAAAGAAGCGAGTTCTTCATCTAATGATCTTTTGCTTCAAGCAATGTAACAACAATTTGAACGTATGTTCAAAGTGATAGGAGATGTAAGAGATCATCTAGAAAGGCATGATGATGCAATTAATAGATTGGAAGGTGAACCACGGCGTAGGAGACAACCAACATTCGTCCACGATGAATATAATGGCGGAGATGACCTCGACGATGACCAAGTCACTCTAATTGGTCAAGATGTTAATCCTACGAGACAAACTAGGAGAGGACGTTTTGATGGTGTGGAGCAGAAACATAGGCAACATCAAAATGAAAATTCCTTCTTTTCAAGGAAAGAATAATCCAGATACTTATTTGGAGTGGGAACGAAAAGTGGAGTGATATTTGAATGTCACAACTACTCGAAGAGAAAAAGGTAAAATTAGCTCTTTGTTGAATTTTGTGATTATGCTATAATTTGGTGGGATCAATTATGTAAAGACAGCGTAGAAATGGTGAAAGGCCCGTAGAGACTTGGTTGGAGATGAAACAAATCATGAGGAGAAGATTCGTCCCAAGGCATTACTATCGGGATTTGCATCAACGACTGCAAACTTTGACACAAGGTTCCATGAGTGTTGATAAATATCACAAAGAGATGGAGATAGCCATGATAAGAGCTAATGTGGAGGAAGACCGTGAGGCTACAATGGCTCGATTCCTGAGTGGATTAAACAAGAACATTGCTGATCTTGTGGAATTGCAGCATTATGTGAAGATTGAGGATATGGTGAATATGGCCATGAAGATTGAGAGACAACTCAAAAGAAAAGGCACAAGGTATGATTCAAAACCTTATTCAAATTCGTCTTCATCTTGGAAACAGAATTGGAGTAAAAAGGATGATAAACCCATTGTTAAGCCTAAAATTGATGGAATTAAAGGCAAAAATGAATTTGGCAACAATGGTAAAGGTGAGAATCAACCTAATCAAAGTAGAGGTATTAAGTGTTTTAAGTGCCTTGGACATGGACATATAGCACGTGAATGTCCAAATAAGAGAGTTATGATTATAAAAGATGGGAATTTAGAATCTGAAAGTGAAAGAGAGGATGATGATGACATTCCAGAGGATACTAGTGACGTAGAGTATGCTAAAGGTGAAATTTTGGTTATTCAACGCACACTTAGTTTGCAAAGTAAAAATGATGAACATGGTGAACAACGTGAAAATCTGTTTCATACTCATTGTTTGATTGCTAATAAGTTGTGCAATGTGATTGTTGATAGCGGAAGTTGTACCAATGTGGCAAGTACCTTGCTTGTGGAGAAACTGAAATTGCCTACTATCAAACATCCAAACCTTACAAGTTGCAATGGTTGAATGATAGTGGTGTAGTAAAGGTAAATCGCAAGTGTTAGTTCATTTTTCAATTGATAGATATAAGGATGAAGTTTGGTGTGATGTGGTACCTATGTATGCTGGTCACATGTTGTTGGGGAGACCATGGCAATATGATCGTAGGGTAACACATGATGGGTTCAAGAACCGTTATTCATTGATCATGGATGGACAGAAATATCAGCTTGGACCGTTGCCTCCGAAGACAATTCTTGAAGACCGGATGCATAAGACAACAATATGAGGAGCTTGAGTCTTCATTAACCAAAACTTTTGGGGAGCAAGAAAGAGAGAAAAAAGAAAAAGATGAGATGAGTGATAAAAATAAGAGTATTGGGAAACACAAGGGGAGAGAAAACAAGGAAGGCTTGAGTGAAAGAAAAATGAGTGTTTATGCCAAAATGAGTGATGTAAAAGAGGCCTTAACCATGAGGCAACCCTTACTTGTACTTATGTACAAGGTCATTTTGATTTCTTCTAACAAAATTAACAAAAGTTTGCCTAGTGTTATTGTTGATCTTTTGCAGGAAAATGAGGACATCTTTCCCGAAGAAGTTCCCAATGGTTTGCCACCAATTAGAGGAATTGAGCATCAAATTGATTTCATTCCAAGTGCAAGCATACCAAATAGGCCAGCATATAGATGTAACCCCGAAGAGACCAAGGAAATCTTAAAGCAAAGTCGTAGGCATGCAAAATGGGTGGAGTTTATTGAATCTTTTCCATACATCATCAAGTACAAACAAGGTGATGGAGGCTATGATTCGAGGACGAATCCTTTTCAGGAAAGGGGGAATGATATGAACCAGATCAAGCTAATCAAGACTCAATCAACATTCCATGATTGCAAGAAGATTCTAAAATGGCCAACGTGATCATAAAGAGAGAAGGACAAATTTGAAGACCTCAACTTGAAGAATAAAAGTCCATTCAGCTATGTTTACCAAAATTCATGAATTAGGAATATAAATGTTATTTAATGCATTCATTCTCTTTGTACTATCCTCATACTATATAAATGAGGTTGACTCTCAGTGTAAGACAGACAATTTGGAAAGATAACAATTCTTCAACACCGGTGAGTGTTTTTATTTTTAAGTTCTTGCATGAACTTTAGAACTTATCAGGCTTTTCTGCTTGTGGCGTTCAAACCAAATCTTTGCTTTTCCTTTGACTTATCAGACTTTTAGTTTGTGGCGTCTTAAGGGAATTCAAAGTGCTATTCTAGTTATTTCATCAATTTTTATTGATAATTGATAAGTAATTAGAATAGTTTCCTTTACTTCATTCTTGAACGATCCGCCTTGTTTCAATTCGTTGGAGGGTGTCAATTTGCATTCCATATGTATCATAGCTCTTTAGCTATCGGGGTGTATGGTTGCTAAATTGATGATTTCCATCACTTGACTAGCTTGATCTGGTTCATATCAGACCGGGCTCACAGAGACATTCATTATGCACATGGCAGGCCCTTCTTGCCAAACTACCAACTATGGATAATATGAAGCGAAAAGGTATATATATTGTTTTTTTTTGGTAAGTAAATGTAATTGTATTAGTATGAAGTTTGCACAAAGTAGCTTTGTCTACACAAGCCGTAGACTATAGCCTGAGATCTCTTAGAGCAGTCTAGGAGAATGCACCCCACCTCAGAAAGGTGGAATGGACTCATTCCACCAGACTCATCTCCAAGAGAACATAAGCAAAAAAGTAGCCATGACTACACATGTTGTAGACTATGACGCCTTACGATATTCAATAAAAATGCAATTCCTAAACGACCTGTGAATACATCACATTGTGGAAATATAGAAACACACAATACAACAATCTCAATCTAGAAAGCATTAACGAATTACAAAATTGAATCGGATAAAGATATCTTTTTCGCTACTTGTTAAATGCTTCAATTCCAAATCCTGCTCCATACATGATCTTGAGTCGCTGAGTATCTCGAGCAATAGGTGAGTATTGTGTGTGTTGTGGCTCTCAAAGATTCTGCTACACCTCTCCCTCCAAATCCACCAAATAGCACATCTGAAAGTAATTTTTGCTAGTTGTGTTAGAAGCCCTTTTCTTGAGAAGTTTTTTTTGCAAACTGTTCTAGTTCCTGATGCAAGTTTGGCCTTGGTAGCCTATGGATTTCAAACCTCTTCAGAATCTCCTCCCATATCCAATTAGTGTAGTCGCAAGCAAAATAAAGATGATCAATATCTTCTTCCTGTTGCATACAAAGAGAGCATCGGTTAACAATATATATACCTTTTCGTTTCATATTATCCATTGTGGGTAGTTTGGCAAGAAGGGCCTGCCATGTGCATAAGGAATGTCTCTGTGAGCCCGGTCTATCCCATGTCCAACTGCTCGGGATCCACTTGTTATTTCTTTGTCTGATTTGATTCCATGCAGATTTAGCACTAAACTTTCCATTGTCATGAAGCCAATTAAGCATATCTGATGAGTTATTCCTGATTGGAAGAGCTGTAATAGTCGACCAAAGTGATAGCATATCAGGAGAAATAGGATTAGGAAGACACCAGGTGCCGTTAGCAATGAACTCAGAAACCTTCCAATCTTTAGGGGCCCCAAGATCTCTTCGTACTCGATCACCATATAATTGAAATATACTTTTTCCATTCACCCAAGGATCAAACCACATATTAATTCTGGTCCCAGAAGAGATTGTGTAAGAAATGTGGTTGATTAGCCAGTTTCTTGCCTTCAAAATTCCTTTCCATGCAGCAGAATGATATGTTCTTGTTGAAACTTCCCATATTGATTCCTTAGATAGGTACCTAGAAGAAACCCATTGTGACCATAAAGATTTATTTTGCAAAAGATCCCATAATTTCTGTACCAAACAAGCTTTATTCCAATCTCTCAGATTTCGCAGATTCCCCCTCATCTTTTGGTCTACAAATGCTATCCCAGTTGACCATATGCATTGCCTTTCCATCCGTACCATTCCAGAAAAAGTTCTTCAATAACCGTTCAATATCCTGAAGAAGTCCAACAGGTAGAAGAAATGCATTAGACCAATATATCGAATAAGAAAACAACACAGATCGGATGAGTTCAAGTCGTCTGCTTTGGAAAGAAGTCTAGTTTTCAGGAGGAAATTCTATTCTTTACTTTTTTGCAGGATAGGTCGACAAGTGAATTTTATGAATGCCAGTGGATAAGAGTGGGAGACCTAGATAAGGAACTGGTAGACTTCCCTCGTTAACCTTTGAGTTTGTATAATAAAGTCTTTATCTTCAACGCAAGAACCCATATAGACTTTACTTTTTGCAAGATTTAGGTGAAGGCCGAAACCAACCCAAAATCTTTGAGAATAGTAGCCAAATTCTTCACGAGGTAGCGTCATTACGAAGGAAGATAATAAGATCATCTGCAAATGTTATGTGGGATATATGAATAGAAGAATGGGGTACCTTAATGCTACCATCGAGACGCCTTTTCTAACATACATTTGAGTCCTTCCATGACAATTGTAAAAGATATGGAGAAAGTGGATCTCCTTGTCGGATGCCATTCGTACTCCCAAAGAAGCCAACGGGGAACCATTAAACAAAACTGAAAATTTTGGAGTTTCCAAGCAGCGAAGATGAATCCAATTAACCCATTGTTGAGGAAGTTCAAAGCGAGGAGCATCTTGTAGAGAAACTGTCTATTAAGAATCTGAATCAAATGCTTTTAAGTAAGTCACTTTAAAACATATTTTCGTCCCTCTTGATTTGGAGTGCAAATCTTTGACCAAGTCGTTAGCAAGAAGAATATTGTGATGTATATACTTCTTCCTTTAATGAAAGCGACTGAGTATGACTAATGATCTTATGCATAATCATTTGCATTCGATCTGCAAGCAACTTGGAGATGATTTTGTAAATAAAGTTGCATAAAGAAATGGGCTGTAGTGCTCTAGTGAATCAGCCCTGCATTCTTAGGAACCAAAGAAATAAAAGTACAATTTATCGCTTTAAGAATATGACCAAGAGAAAAAATCTTGACAAGCTTTAATCACATCATTTCCAATGATTGGCCATGCAATTTGATAAAATTCAGCTGGAAATCCATCTGGACCAGGGCTCTTGTGCTTTGGTGACTTGAAGACAACTCGTGCAACTTCTTCATCTGTAATTGGTGCATTAAGAATCATGATGTCATCCGAATCAAGCTTTCTAGTAGGCTCCACATGAACATTATTAGGCTGCTCTGTTTGATTGAGTAAAGAATAAAAAAATTATTCAGTGTGTGCTTTAACTTCATACAAATCCTCAATAAGCGTATTATCTTGGTCTTTACATTTTCTGATACAATTAACAGCCCTTCTAGTAGCAATGGCTGTATAGAAAAACTTCGTATTAGAATCCCCTAAAGTAAGCCAATGCTGCCGAGACTTCTGTTTTGCAAAACTTTCTTCCTGCTTTAGGGCCTGCATGAATTGAGATCTAGCTTGATGGAAATCATCAATTTAGCAACCATACACCCCGATAGCTAAAGAGCTATGATACATATGGAATGCAAATTGACACCCTCCAACGAATTGAAACAAGGCGGATCGTTCAAGAATGAAGTAAGGGAAACTATTCTAATTACCTATCAATAGAAAATTGATAAAATAACTAGAATAGCACTTTGAATTTCCTTAAGACGCCACAAACTAACAAGTATGATAAGTCAAAGGAAAAGCAAAGATTTGGGTTGAACGCCACAAGCAGAAAAGCCTGATAAGTTCTAAAGTTCATGCAAGAACTTAAAAACAAAACACTCACCGGTGTTGAAGAATTGTTATACTTCCCAAATTGTCTGTCTTACACTGAGAGTCAATCTCATTTATATAGTATGAGGATAGTACAAAGAGAATGAATGCATTAAATAACATTTATATTCCTAATTCATGAATTTTGGTAAACATAGCTGAATGGACTTTTATTCTTCAAGTTGAGGTCTTCAAATTTGTCCTTCTCTCTTTATGATCACGTTGGCCATTTTAGAATCTTCTTGCAATCATAGAATATTGATTGAGTCTTGACTAGCTTGATCTAGTTCATATCATTCCCCCTTTCCTGAAAAGGATTCGTCCTCGAATCATAGCCTCCATCACCTTGTTTGTACTTGATGATGTATGGAAAAGATTCAATAAACTCCACCCATTTTGCATGCCTACGACTTAGCTTTAAGATTTCCTTGGTCTCTTCGGGGTTACATCTATATGCTGGCCTATTTGGTATGCTTGCACTTGGAATGTAATCAATTTGATGCTCAATTCCTCTAATTGATGGCAAACCATTGGGAACTTCTTCGGAAAAGATGTCCTCATTTTCCTGCAAAAGATCAACAATAACACTAGGCAAACTTTTGTCAATTTTGTTAGAAGAAATCAAAATGACCTTGTACATAAGTACAAGTAAGGGTTGCCTCATGGTTAAGGCCTCTTTTACATCACTCATTTTGGCATAAACACTCATTTTTCTTTCACTCAAGTCTTCCTTGTTTTCTCTCCCTTGTGTTTCCCAATACTCTTATTTTTATCACTCATCTCATCTTTTTCTTTTTTTTCTCTCTTTCTTGCTCCCTCCCAAAAGTTTTGGTTAATGAAGACTCAAGCTCCTCATATTGTTGTCTTATGATCTGGTCTTCAAGAATTGTCTTCGGAGGCAACGGTCCAAGCTGATATATCTGTCCATCCATGATCAAGGAATAACGGTTCTTGAACCCATCATGTGTTACCCTACGATCATATTGCCATGGTCTCCCCAACAACATGTGACCAGCATACATAGGGTACCACATCACACCAAACTTCATCCTTATATCTACCAATTGAAAAATGAACTAACACTTGCGATTTACCTTTACTACACCACTATCATTCAACCATTGCAACTTGTAAGGTTTGGATGTTTGATAGTAGGCAATTTCAGTTTCTCCACAAGCAAGGTACTTGCCATATTGGTACAACTTCCGCTATCAACAATCACATTGCACAACTTGTTAGCAATCAAACAATGAGTATGAAACAGATTTTCACGTTGTTCACCATGTTCATCATTTTTACTTTGCAAACTAAGTGTGCGTTGAATAACCAAAATTTCACCTTTAGCATATTCTACGTCACTAGTATCCTCTGGAATGTCATCATCATCCTCTCTTTCACTTTCAGATTCTATATTCCCATCTTTTATAATCATAACTCTCTTATTTGGACATTCACGTGCTATATGTCCATGTCCAAGGCACTTAAAACACTTAATACCTCTACTTTGATTAGGTTGATTCTCACCTTTATCCTTGCTATCTAATTCATTTTTGCCTTTAATTCCATCAATTTTAGGCTTAACAATGGGTTTATCATCCTTTTTACTCCAATTCTGTTTCCAAGATGAAGACGAATTTGAATAAGGTTTTGAATCATACCTTGTGCCTTTTCTTTTGAGTTGTCTCTCAATCTTCATGGCCATATTCACCATATCCTCAATCTCCACATAATGCTGCAATTCCACAAGATCAGCAATGTTCTTGTTTAATCCACTCAGGAATCGAGCCATTGTAGCCTCACGGTCTTCCTCCACATTAGCCCTTATCATTGCTATCTCCATCTCCTTGTGATATTCATCAACACTCATGGAACCTTGTGTCAAAGTTTGCAGTCGTTGATGCAAATCCCGATAGTAATGACTTGGGACGAATCTCCTCCTCATGATTTGTTTCATCTCCAACCATGTCTGTACGGGCCTTTCACCATTTCTATGCCTGTCTTTACATAATTGATCCCACCAAATTATAGCATAATCACAAAATTCAATAGCAGCTAATTTTACCTTTTTCTCTTCGGAGTAATTGTGACATTCAAAGATCAGCTCCACTTTTCGTTCCCACTCCAAATAAGTATCTGGATTATTCTTTCCTTGAAAAGAAGGAATTTTCATTTTGATGCTGCCTATGTTTCTGTCCACACCATCAAAACGTCCTCTCCTAGTTTGTCTCGTAGGATTAACATCTTGACCAATTAGAGTGACTTGGTCCTCGTCGAGGTCATCTCCGCCATTATATTCATCGTGGATGAATGCTGGTTGTCTCCTATGCCGTGGTTCACCTTCCATTCTATTAATTACATCATCATGCCTTTCTCGATGATCTCTTACATCTCCTATCACTTTGAACATACGTTCAAATTGTTGTTGCATTGCTTGAAGCAAAAGATCATTAGATGAAGAACTCGCTTCTTTTTCTTTAGACATGTTTGCAACCTGAAAAACAAAGTTAGAATAGCCTCACCAACACTCTCTCACGTGTTTCACTCAATATTTGATTCACTCCACTCGTGTTGTTCACACAATGTTTGGCTTTTCTCGATATTGATCCTACCACTCTTGCCTTTTACCTCTTGTTTTGTTCTTTGAGTTCTTAGATTAACTAAAAAAACTTAAACAAACAATTCAGATTGTGGCAATTCAAGGGTATTGAAATTGGACATAAAAGCAATAAAAAAATGTAAGCCAAATTTATAGGAGTGTATGATGCACTTCAATCATAAGCAAAGATTTGAATTCAAGTATTTTTGGAATGAGAAAAATTCCAAACCTGAAACAAGAATTCAAAATAATGAAGAAAGAATTCTGCAATTTGCACGAAGTCCCTGAATTCACAATTTTTTTTAAAATTTCGATCTCTTTCTTTCTTTCCTTTTTTTTTTTACCTTTGATCTTCTCTCTCTTTTTTTTCTTTGATCTTGCTTTCCTCTCTTTTTTTTTTACTTTTGATTTTTCTCTCTCTTTTTTTAACTTTCTGTTTCTCTTTCTTTTTTTGACGATAAAGTGAGGGGAAAAAATGAAAAACAAACAGTGATAGCACAAGAAACACAGCAATAAGAAGAAAGGAAGAATAGCAATTATGGATATCGTGATAAGAGAACAGAGAAAATTTAAAAGATAACAAATAAATGGATAAGCAAACCTCAAACTTGAGCCGTGCTCGATGCAAATGATGGAAATCATCAATTTAGCAACCATACACCCCGATAGCTAAAGAGCTATGATACATATGGAATGCAAATTGACACCCTCCAACAATTGAAACAAGGCGGATCGTTCAAGAATGAAGTAAGGAAACTATTCTAATTACCTATCAATAGAAAATTGATAAAATAACTAGAATAGCACTTTGAATTTCCTTAAGACGCCACAAACTAACAAGTATGATAAGTCAAAGGAAAAGCAAAGATTTGGGTTGAACGCCACAAGCAGAAAAGCCTGATAAGTTCTAAAGTTCATGCAAGAACTTAAAAACAAAACACTCACCGGTGTTGAAGAATTGTTATACTTCCCAAATTGTCTGTCTTACACTGAGAGTCAATCTCATTTATATAGTATGAGGATAGTACAAAGAGAATGAATGCATTAAATAACATTTATATTCCTAATTCATGAATTTTGGTAAACATAGCTGAATGGACTTTTATTCTTCAAGTTGAGGTCTTCAAATTTGTCCTTCTCTCTTTATGATCACGTTGGCCATTTTAGAATCTTCTTGCAATCATAGAATATTGATTGAGTCTTGACTAGCTTGATCTGGTTCATATCATAGCTTCTGCCTCTTTGCAAATAAGATTCTCGTCAAAGGGTTGAAGATGTAGCTCATATTGCACCGCCATTAGTTTCTTTTTGATTAACTGAACTCGGGTGATAATGTTGCCAAAAGTGTTTGTATTCCACTCCTTTTTGTCTTTGCTTTACATGCTTTAAGCTTTTGGCATAAAATGTAAGGAGGTGATCCATGCACATTAACATTCCAAGCAGATCTGATAACCTCAAGAAACTGAGGATGGGTACTCCACATGTTAAAGAATCTAAATGGTTTCTTGTTAACCGATGCTCTCTTTGTATGAAACAGGAAGAAGATATTGATCATCTTTATTTTGCTTGCGACTACACTAATTGGATATGGGTGGAGGTTCTGAAGAGATTTGAACTCCATAGGCTACCAAGGCCAAACTTACATCGGGAACTAGAGCAACAATTTGCAGCAAAGCTTCTCAAGGAAAGGACTTCTTACACAACTAGCAAAACCTTTACCTGGATGTGCTATTTGGTGGATTTGGAGGGAGAGATGTAGCAGAATCTTTGAGGGCCTCAACACACACAATACTCATCTATTGCTCGAGATACTTAGCGACTCAAGATCATGTATGGATGGAGCAGAATCGGAAATGAAGCATTTAACAAGTAGTGAAAAAGATATATTTATCAGTTCAAATTTGTTATTCGTTAATGCTTTTTAGATTGAGATTGCTTTGTATTGTTTATTTCTAGGTTTCCACAATGTGATGTATTCACAGGTCGTTTAGGAATGGTTGGTTATTTGCTATTTATTGAATATCGTAATGCGTCATAGTCTACAATATGTGTAGTCATGACTACTTTTTTGCTATGTTCTCTTGGAGACGAGTCTGGTGGAATGAGTCCATTCCACCTTTCTGAGGTGGGGTGCATTCTCCTAGACTGCTCTAAGAGATCTCAGGCTATAGTCTACGGCTTGTGTAGACAAAGCTACTTTGTGCAAACTTTATACTAAATATAATTACATTTACTTACCAAAAAAAAAAATAATTTGTTATGCTTCTTGTTTCGAGGTTTTGTTGGGATATTTTGGTTAATTCCTAAATTTCGTTTCTCCTATAAAAAGAGGACGATTCTCCATTGTAAGGCAGAAAACTTTGAATGAACGAAAATTGGTGAGACTTCCTCTACGTGAGTGAATATCTTCGGAGAGTGGATAACTCCTTACGGTCTCTTTATCCTTGGAGCGTGGATTCCTCCTTGGTGGTGAGCCAAAAGCCCTTTATCCTTGGCTGGTGATATCTTTAGGCCTTGGTGGTGAGCTTCTACTATCCCGAAGTCCTTTATCCTTGGCTGGTGAAATCTTTAGGCCTTGGTGGTGGACTTCATAGATCCCGATCCTTATCCTTGGTTGGTGGCGTGGCCTTTATACCTTGGAAGAAGATCGTTCTATTTTATTTTTTGGTGGTGAACTGCCCATTTTTCGAAATCGAGTGAAAGTTTTCTGAAATTTTCGTCGGAGTCACCGCCCACGCACGCATCAAGTTGGTATCGAGCTCAAGGTTTGAACTTATCTTGAGTGATTCCTTTGTGTTGTTATCTTCTACTTACCATGAGTGACGAACAAGTTCCACGAGGCTTGACTTTGGAGCAAGCGCCACGACCTACGGTGAGATCGTGCTATAGAGAATCTCCAAAGGCAAATGGAGCGAGTCCTCAATCTTCTAGAGGATCCGGCAAGACAAGGCCAACCGGAGAGGCGTCCGAATGATCGACGTCGGCGTGACAATTTGGAATCTCGTCAAAGTTATAGTGGCGATTCCAATTCCTTTGGGGTAACTCTAGTGATTCTGATTCTCATATCCAAAGACGAAGAGGGAGGCATAAGGAAAATAATCGAGACATCAAAGTGGACGTTCCTGAATTGTAATCTCAATCTTGATGACTTTGTGGATTGGCTACACACAATCGAACGGATTTTTGATTTCAAGACCTACTCGGATAAGGAGAGGTGCAAGGTTGCTGCCATAAAGTTGACAAAGTATGCTTCTCTATGGTGGGAGAATCTAAAGCATCAACGAGCAAGAGAAGGAAAAGACCAAATCAAGTCTTGGGAAAAACTCAAGAAGTTGATGAAGAAGAGGTTCTTACCCGATAACTATAGACAAGATCTTTTCCTAAAACTGAACTCCCTAAGACAACAAGGGATGAGTGTTGAAGAATACATCCGTGAGTTTGAACAACTTAAAATGAGATGTGACGTTCCAGAAGTTCTAGAGCAAACCGTCGCTCGTTTCCTTGGCGGCCTGAATAGAGAGAGAAATTGCTGATGTGGTTGAACTTCAACCGTATTGGTCCTTTGAAGATATTTGTAAGCTAGCCATAAAAGTTGAGAAGCAACTGAAAGGCAAGAGGTTTTCCTCCAGAACCTCACCCAAGGTGACATCCTATTTTAAGGATTTTTCCTCAAGCAAGATCGAGAGCACGCCAACCAAATACAAAGGAGAGGAGAAGAGTGCAAAGCCTTCCAAAGAATTTCGGAAGAAACTTGAAGGCGATACAAGGAAATGCTTTAAGTGCCACGGTTAT
This sequence comes from Musa beccarii, assembly GCA_024322285.1. Lineage (NCBI taxonomy): Eukaryota > Viridiplantae > Streptophyta > Magnoliopsida > Zingiberales > Musaceae > Musa > Musa beccarii. The sequence goes on from CM044402.1 coordinate 12,943,048, forward strand.
GGGCATTTTCAAACAAATTGTCCGAATCGGCGAGTTATGACTCTTCAAGAAATTGAGGAGATCAATTCAGCACTTCAAGAGGTGAAAGCAATCAGACCAAAATGGTTCGAATCTGAAAAAGAAGAAGAAGTTATGGAGAAAGCGGATGATGGTGAAATGTTGATCATACGAAGAGCACCGCGCATATTGAAGTTTCTCTTGATAATGAGCAAAGGAGAACATCTTTCACACCCGTTGTACTATTAACGGGAAGGTATGTTCAGTGATTATCGATGGTGGGAGTTGTACCAACGTTGTTTCGACCAACCTTGTTGACAAATTGAAGCTTCCGACAACGAAACATCCTCAACCGTAAGCTCCAATGGCTCAATCAAGGAAATGATCTGAAGGTAACCAAACGAGCCCTTATATCATTTTCTATTGGAAAAATTATCAAGATGAAGTTCTATGCGATGTTATTCCTATGGATGCTTGTCACTTATTGTTAGGAAGACCTTGGCAATATGATATAAATGTGTGCATGATGGTCGTAAGAACACATACTCTTTTCGGAAAGAACAAAAATGCATCACCCTTTTACCCTTGAATCCTTCATTGATACATCGAAATCAACTGGGAAGGGAACACTAGTAAGGAAAGTTTGTTCTTAAATGAAACACGGGTTGAGAGAGCCATTAGCAAACAAAAGAATGTATTTGCTTTGCTTATGGTATGGTAAAAAGATTAAGATGGGGCAACCCATTCATCCAAAAATGCATTTCTTGTGGAAAGATTTTGCAGATGTGTTCCCGGAGGATTTGCCACTGGATTACCTCCCACAAGAGGTATTGAGCATCAAATTGATTTGATCCCGCGCTCCTCTACCGAACAAACCAGCTTATCGATGCAATGGAGGAAACAAAGGAATTGCAAAGACAAGTCGATGAACTTATCGACAGAGGATATGTTCGAGAAAGCATGAGTCCATGTTCTGTTCGGCTCTACTGCTCGTACCTAAGAAAGATGGTTCATTCAGAATGTGCATTGATAGCCGAGCCATCAACAACATCACCATTAAATATAGGTACCCTATACCTAGACTTGATGATATGCTTGATGAATTGTATGGTTCTACTGTCTTCTCAAAGATAGATTTGCGGAGTGGTTATCATCAAATCAAAATGCGAGAAGGTGATGAGTGGAAGACGGCTTTCAAAACCAAGGAGGCCTTTATGAGTGGTTGGTAATGCCATTCGGGTTATCAAATGCTCCAAGTACCTTCATGAGACTTATGAACGAGATTCTTCGTTCGTTTATTGGTCGATTTGTCGTTGTTTATTTCGACGATATTCTTGTTTATAGCAGGAACGAGGAGGAGCATATCTCTCATTTAGAACAGGTCTTTAATGTCTTGAGAGAACAGAAACTCTATGCCAAAATGGAGAAATGCGAGTTCTTCTCTCCAACCATTGTGTTTCTTGGTTATGTAATTTCCAAAGATGGAATTTCCGTAGATCAATCCAAGGTGGAAGCTATGAAGACTTGGCGGTTCGAAAGTCCATTTTCGATGTAAGAAGTTTTATGGACTTGTTTCTTTCTATCGACGGTTTGTTAAAAATTTGATCAATCATGACTCCTATAATCTGATGCATGAAGAAGGGAGTTTTTGAATGGACAAAGGCTGCTCAAAATGCTTTTGAGGTAATTAAGCAAAAACTTTGTGAGTTCCCTATTCTTGCCCTCCCTGATTTTGATAAAGTATTTGAAGTTGAGTGTGATGCAAGTGGAGTTGGCATTGGTCTTTGTTCTTGTGCAAGCACAAAACCTTTGGCATATTTCAAGCGTGAAGTCGATCGACTCGAAGAAGAATTATTAAACTTATGATAAAGAGTTTTATGCCATTATTCGAGCGCTTGATCATTGGAGTCATTATTTAAGACCAAAGCAATTTGTCCTTCATTCTGATCATGAAGCTCTCAAATTCATTAGCGGCCAACGCAAGCTTAATTCGAGACATGCAAAATGGGTAGAATTTCTTCAATCATTTTTTTTTGTCTCTAAGTATAAACCTGGACACATTAATGTTGTAGCAGATGCTTTATCAAGGAGATATTCTATGCTTGCTGTTTTGGACTCTAGGATTCTTGGATTTCAATTGATGAAAGAACTTTATTTCGAAGATGTTGAGTTCTCACAACCATCGACAATTGTAAGCGAGGAGTTCAAGGTACATATTCCTTACAAGATGGGTTTCTTTTCAAAGGAAATCGATTATGTGTGCCGAAGAGTTCTTTTCGAGAATTGCTAATTCGAGAAGCACATGGTGGTGGAATGGCTGGTCATTTTGGAATTAACAAAACTCTTGAGGTTCTTCAAGAACATTTCTATTGGCCAAAGATGAATGGAGATGTGCATGCTATTATCTCGAGGTGTGCAACTTTTCAAAGAGCAAAAAGTCAATTCCATCAAGGGTTGTATACTCCACTTCCTGTTCCATTGCAGCCCTGGGAAGATATTAGCATGGATTTTGTTGTGGCTCTACCGAGAACTCAAAGGGGAAAAGATGCCATCATGGTGGTTGTCGATCGGTTCTCTAAAATGGCTCATTTTGTGCCGTGTCACAAAACCGATGATGCATCTCATGTTGCTGACTTATATTTCAAGGAGATTATTCGTCTCCATGGAGTACCGAAAACCATTGTGTCAGATCGTGATTCCAAGTTCTTAAGCTACTTCTGGAAGACACTATGGCAAATGCTTGGTACCAAACTCTTATTCAGCACTACTTGTCATCCTCAAACCGATGGCCAAACGGAGGTAACCAATCGTACTCTTACCACTCTTCTTCGTTGCATGGTGAGTAAATCTTTGAAAGATTGGGATTTGAAGCTTGCGCATGCTGAATTTGCTTACAACCGATCACCAAGTTACACTACTGGACGATCACCATTGGAAGTTGTTTACGGAATCAATCCTCTCACACCCATTGATTTGATTCCAATTCCATCTGACTCTCAAGTAAACTTTGATGGCAAAGATAGAGCTGAGTCGATGAAGAAGCTTCATGAGCAAATTCGATCAAAGATTGAGAAGGCCAATGAGTCTTACCAGAAGAAAGCAAATCAGTTTCGGAAGAAGACCCAATTTCAAAAGGGTGATCTTGTGTGGCTTCACTTAAAGGAAGGAGAGATTTCTATCTCGACGCAAGAACAAGCTCATGCCGAAAGCTGATGGTCCGTTTAAAGTTATCAAGCGAATTGGCGACAATGCTTATAAGATTGACCTTCCTGGAGAGATTGGAGTTTCGGCAACTTTCAATGTGGGAGACCTTTCTCCTTACTGGGAAGATGAAGATTTCTCAGATTTGAGGACAAATCTCAAACAACCTGGGGAGGATGATGCGGGAGCATCCGACTTAGCTCCATCGAACAAATCGGAGCCGTCGATGCTTATTCAAGCCAATAAAGAATTTGGGCATCATGTGCTCCGATGGGTCATTTCATAGAGTCAAAGTTGATAAAACCTAACAGAATTTGTTATGCTTCTTGTTTCAAGGTTTTGTTGGGATATTTTGGTTAATTTGTTATGCTTCTTGTTTCGAGGTTTTGTTGGGATATTTTGGTTAAATCCTAAATTTCGTTTCTCCTATAAAAAGAGGACGATTCTCCATTGTAAGGCAGAAAACTTTGAATGAACGAAAATTAGTGAGACTTCCTCTACGTGAGTGAATATCTTTGGAGAGTGGATAACTCATTGCGGTCTCTTTATCCTTGGAGCGTGGATTCCTCCTTGGTGGTGAGCCAAAAGCCCTTTATCCTTGGCTAGTGATATCTTTAGGCCTTGGTGGTGAGCTTCTACTATCCCGAAGTCCTTTATCCTTAGCTGGTGAAATCTTTAGGCCTTGGTGGTGAACTTCATAGATCCCGATCCTTATCCTTGGTTAGTGGCGTGGCCTTTATACCTTGGAAGAAGATCGTTCTATTTTATTTTTTGGTGGTGAACTGCCCATTTTCCCGAAATCGCACAGTCCTGAAATTTTCTGTTCGGAGTCACTCGCCCACGCACGCATCAGAGCTGAATCAATAAAAAAACTTCATGAGCAGATTCGAAGTAAGATCGAGAAGGCTAACGAGTCTTATAGGAAGAAAGCTAATAAACATCGGAGGAAGACTCATTTCCAACCAGGTGATCTTGTGTGGTTACATTTAAGGAAGGAAAGATTTCCTTCTCAGCGGAAGAATAAACTTATGTCCAAAGCTGATGGTCCATTTGAAGTTCTCGAGAGAATTGGCAAAAATGCTTACAAGATTGATCTTCCTGGAGAATATGGAGTTTCGGCAACTTTTAATGTAGGTGATCGTTCTCCTCACTTGGATGATGATGACTTGTCCGATTTTGAGGACAAATCTCAAACAAACCGGGAGAATGATGAATGGGAGCATCCGAGACTACTAATCAATCCTTAAGTCCTGGGATGATTCCTTCGGTAAAACAAATACTATCGGGACTTATTCCGCCAAAACTAACCGGTTACAACTTACTTGATGGGATAAGGAATGATGATACCAATAACTAACTTCGATTACAACTTACTTCGATGGGATAAGGAATGATATACCAATATCAAAATTCGTTGCTGATTGATGCTATATCAAAGAGGAGTTATTCAGGATAAGATCCAAAGTGATTTAATGCTCTTTGGAAGTGGAGATTTGCTGGTTATTATTGGTGAACGAATTCTATTCAATCTTGTTTGTTTGGGTAGTTCCGCTATTTCAGTTTTATTTGTTTGGATAGTTCCCATATTGTTTTCTGAGTCTAATGTCTATATAATGAGACATATTCTCATTTGTAAGGCAGGTTGTGATGCGGGAGCATCCGAGACTACTGATCCATCCTTAAGTCCTAAGCTGATTCCTTCGGCAAAACAAATACTATCGGTACTTATTCATGCCAAAACTAACTTTGATTACAACTTACTTCGATGGGACAATGAATGATGATACCAATATCGCTGATTGGCATTGCTGAGTCATGGGCGTAACTTCCTCAATCCTGGAGTTTGTTCGTTGTTGATTGGCATTGCTGAGTCATGGGCGTAACTTCCTCAATCCTGGAGTTTGTTTGGGTAGTTCTGTTATTTCAATCTTGTTTGTTTGGGTAGTTTCCATTGTTTGTTTGGGTAGTTCCATTATTTCAGTTTTGTTTGTTTGGATAGTTCCATTGTTTGTTTTCTGAGTTTAATGTCTATATTAGTTCCATTGTTTGTTTTCTGAGTCTAATGTCTATATAATGAGACATATTCTCATTTGTAAGGGTGGTTGAATGAATAAAAATTGGTGAGACTTCCTCTACGTGAGTGAATATCTTCGGAGAGTGGATAACTCCTTGCGGTCTCTTTATCCTTGGAGCGTGGATTCCTCCTTGGTGGTGAGCCAAAAGCTCTTTATTCTTAGCTGGTGATATCTTTAGGCCTTGGTGGTGAACTTCTCCTATCCCGAAGTCCTTTATCCTTGGCTGGTGAAATCTTTAGGCCTTGGTGGTGAACTTCATAGATCCCGATCCTTATCCTTGGTTGGTGGCGTGGCCTTTATACCTTGGAAGAAGATCGTTCTATTTTATTTTTGGTGGTGAACTGCCCATTTTCCGAAATCTTGATCCTGAAATTTTTTTTGAGTCACTCGCCCACGCACGCATCAGGTTGAATGAATGACAATTCCTCTTTTGAGTTTAATTTTATCTCGATTATTTATCCAACATCGTTGGTGGTGAATCAAACAGTTCTTTATCCTTGGCCGGTGGAAGATCGTTCTATTTTATTTTTGGTGGTGAAAAATTTGCATTTTATCCCTTTTCCCCAAATCGCATTCACTGAAGTTTTTGTTGATTCGAGTCACTCGCCACGCATGCATCACTAGGCCTAATAAATTTAGAATGAACAATATTTTGAATTTTCAAGATGGTGCCAAAAAAATCGTTCAAACATCGTGATGCGTGCGTGGGCAAGTGACTCCGAACAGAAAATTTCAGGACTGCGCGATTTCGGGAAAATGGGCAGTTCACCACCAAAAATAAAATAGAACGATCTTCTTCCAAGGTATAAAGGCCACGCCACCAACCAAGGATAAGGATCGGGATCTACGAAGTTCACCACCAAGGCCTAAAGATTTCACCAGCCAAGGATAAAGGACTTGGGATAGGAGAAGCTCACCACCAAGGCCTAAAGATATCACCACCTAAGGATAAAGGGCTTTTGGCTCACCACCAAGGAGGAATCCACGCTCAAGGATAAAGAGACCGCAAGGAGTTATCCACTCTCCGAAGATATTCACTCACGTAGAGGAAAGTCTCACCAATTTTCATTCATTCAACCACCCTTACAAATGAGAATATGTCTCATTATATAGACATTAGACTCAGAAAACAAACAATGGAACTACCCAACAAAAAAACTGAAATAACGGAACTACCCAAACAAACAATGAAAACTACCCAAACAAACAAGATTGAAATAAAGAACTACCCAAACAAACAATGGGAACTTCCCAAACAAACAAGATTGAACAGAATTCGTTCACCAATAATAATAATAAAAAATCTCCACTTCCAAAGAGCATTAAATCACTTTGGATCTTATCCTGAATAACTCCTCTTTGATATAGCATCAATCAGCAACGAATTTTGATATTGGTATATCATTCCTTATCCCATCGAAGTAAGTTGTAACCGGTTAGTTTTGGCAGAATAAGTCCGATAGTGTTTGTTTTGCCGAAGGAATCACCCAGGACTTAAAGATTGATTAGTAGTCTCGGATGCTCCCGCATCATTCTCCCGGGTTGTTTGAGATTTGTCCTCAATCGACAAGTCATCATCATCCAAGTAAGGAGAAAGATCACCTACATTAAAAGTTGCCGAAACTCCATATTCTCCAGGAAGATCAATCTTGTAAGCATTTTCGCAAATTCTCTCGAGAACTTCAAATGGCCGTCGACTCACGGACATAAGTTTATTCTTCCATTGAGAAGGAAATCTTTCCTTCCTTAAATGTAACCACACAAGATCACCTGGTTGGAAATGAGTCTTCCTCCGATGTTTATTAGCTTTCTTCCTATAAGACTCGTTAGCCTTCTCGATCTTACTTGAATCTGCTCATGAAGTTTTTTTTTATTGATTCAGCTTGCTCTTTGCCATCAAAGTTCACTTGTGAATTGGATGGAATAGGAATTAAATCAATCGGTGTGAGCGGATTGATTCCATATACAATTTCGAAGGGTGATCGACCAAGTAGTATAACTCGGCGATCGATTATAAGCTCAAGATGTGCAAGCTTCAAATCCCAATCTTTTAGGGATTTACTAATCATTCCTCAAGTAACGTAGTGAGAGTGCGATTGGTTACCTCGGTTTGGCCATCGGTTTGAGGATGACAAGTGGTGCTTTGAATAGAAGTCTGGTTCTAAGCATTCTCCATAAGGTCTTCAGAAATAACTTAAAAATTTAGAATCACGATCGATACAATGGTCTTTGGTACTCCATGAAGGCGAATGATCTCCTTGAAATAAAGATCACCACATGAGATGCATCATCCGTCTTGTGGCATGGAATAAAATGGGCCATTTTAGAAAATCGATCAACAACCACCAAAATGGCATCTTTTCCCTCTCGAGTTCTTAGAAGAGCCACAATAAAATCCATGCTCACATCTTCCCAAGGCTGTAATGGTGCTGGAAGGGAGTATACAGACCCTTGGTGGAAATGACTCTTTGCTCTTTGACAAGTTGCACACCTCAAGATGATAGCATGTACGTCTCCACTCATCTTTGGCCAATAAAAGTGCTCTTGAAGGATTTCAAGAGTTTTGTTCATGCCCGAAGACCAAACCATGGACCTCCACCATGTGCTTCTCGGATCAACAATTCTCTAAATGAACTCTTCGGCACACATAATCGATTTCCCTTGAAAAGAAAACCATTTTGGACAGAATATGTACCTTGAATTCCATGTTTGCAATTGTCAATAATAGTAGAGAACTCCGGGTCTTCAGAATATAGTTCTTTCATGGATTGAAAACCAAGAATTCTAGAATCAAGAACAGCAAGCATAGAGTATCTTCTTGATAAAGCATCCGCAACAACATTAGTATGGCCAGGTTTATATTTCGAAACGAAAGAAAAGGATTGAAGAAATTCTACCCATTTGGCATGCCTTGAGTTGAGCTTGCGTTGGCCACTAATAAATTTCAAAGCCTCATGGTCAGAATGAAGTACAAACTGTTTAGGCCTTAAATAGTGACTCCAATGATCAAGAGCTCTCACAATGGCGTAGAACTCCTTATCATAAGTTGAGTAGTTTTTCTTCGAATCGGTTAACTTTTCACTGAAATATGCCAATGGCCTTTGTTCTTGAACAAGAACAGCTCCAATGCCAACTCCACTTGCATCACATTCAACTTCAAATACTCTATCAAAATTAGGAAGGGCAAGAACGGGGGACTCACATAGCTTCAGTTTGATGAGTTCAAAAGCGGCATGATGAGCAACTCTTGTCCATTCAAAAGAACCCTTCTTCATGCATTCGGTGATAGGGGCCATGATTGTACTTGAAGTTCTTCACAAAACGACGATAGAAAGAAGCAAGGCCATGAAAACTCCTTACATCGGTGATGGATTTGGAACCGCCAGGTTTTCATTGCATCCACTTTCAATTGATCAACGGAAATTCCATCCTTCGAAACCACATATCCAAGGAATATAATGCTGGAAGAGAAGAACTCACACTTCTCCATTTTGGCATAAAGCTTCTGTTCTCTCAAGGCGTTAAAGACTTGTTTCAAATGAGAAATATGCTCCTCCTCGCTTTGACTATAAACAAGGATATCGTCAAAGTATACAACAACAAATCGATCAATGAAGGAACGAAGAACCTCGTTCATAAGCCTCATGAATGTACTTGGAGCATTAGAAAGTCCGAATGGCATAACCAACCATTCATATAAACCTCCCTTAGTCTTGAAAGCTGTTTTCCACTCATCTCCTTTCTGCATTCGGATCTGGTGAAAGCCACTTCGCAAATCTATCTTTGAAAACACAGTAGAACCATATAATTCATCAAGCATATCATCAAGTCTAGGTATAGATACCTGTACTTAATAGTGATGTTGTTGATGGCTCGGCTATCGACACACATTAAGAATGTTCCATCCTTTTTGGTACGAGAAGAGCCGGAACAGAACATGGGCTCATACTTTCTCGAACATATCCCTTGTCAATAAGTTCATTGACTTGTCTTTGCAACTCCTTTGTTTCCTCCGGGTTGCATCTATATGCTGCTTTGTTTGGTAGAGGGGCAATGGGCAGCAAGTCAATTTGGTGCTCAATACCTCTTATTGGAGGTAATCCAGATGGCAATTCTTCGGGGAATACATCTGCAAAGTCTCTTAACAAGGAATGCATTTTCGGATGTATAGGTCTCTCTTTCTCACTCTTTTTCTCAACCATAAGCAAAGCAAATACATTTTTCTGTTTGGTAATGGCTCTCTTAACCTGTGTTTCACTCAAGAAGAGATTTTCCTTACTAGTGTCTCCCTTCCCAGGTTGATTTCGATGTATCAATGAAGGATTCAAGGGTAAAAGGGTGATGCATTTTTGTTCTTTCCGAAAAGAGTATGTGTTCTTACGACCATCATGCACAGCATTCATATCATATTGCCAAGGTCTTCCTAACAATAAGTGACAAGCATCCATAGGAATAACATCGCATAGAACTTCATCTTGATAATTTTTCCCAATAGAAAATGATATAAGGGCTCGTTTGGTTACCTTAAGATCATTTCCTTGATTGAGCCATTGGAGCTTATGTAACGGTTGAGGATGTTTCGTTGTCGGAAGCTTCAATTTGTCAACAAGGTTGGTCGAAGCAACGTTGGTACAACTCCCACCATCGATAATCATCATTGAACATACCTTCCGTTAATAGTACAGCGGGTGTGAAAGATGTTCTCCTTTGCTCATTATCAAGAGAAACTTTGATGCAAGTGCTCTTCGTATGATCAACATTTCACCATCATCGCTTTCTCCATAACTTCTTCTTCTTTTTTGATTCAGAACCATTTTGGTAGTGATTGCTTTCGACCTCTTGAAGTGCTGAATTGATCTCTCAATTTCTTGAAGAGTCATAACTCTCCGATTCGGACAATTTGCTTGAAAATGCCCATAACCGTGGCACTTAAAGCATTTCCTTGTATCGCCTTCAAGTTTCTTCCGAATTCTTTGGAAGGCTTTGCACTCTTCTCCTCTCCTTTGTATTTGGTTGACGTGCTCGATCTTGCTTGAGGAAGAATCCTTAAAATAGGATGTCACCTTGGGTGAGGTTACGGAGGAAAACCTCTTGCCTTTCGAGTTGCTTCTCAACTTTTATGGCTAGCTTACAAATATCTTCAAAGGACCAATACGGTTGAAGTTCAACCACATCAAAGCAATTTCTTTATTCAGGCCGCCAAGGAAACGAGCAACGGTTTGCTCTGGAAACGGAACGTCACATCTCATTTTAAGTTGTTCAAACTCACGGATGTATTCTTCAACACTCATCCCTTGTTGTCTTAGGGAGTTCAGTTTTAGGAAAAGATCTTGTCTATAGTTATCGGGTAAGAACCTCTTCTTTATCAACTTCTTGAGTTTTTCCCAAGACTTGATTTGGTCTTTTCCTTCTCTTGCTCGTTGATGCTTTAGATTCTCCCACCATAGAGAAGCATACTTTGTCAACTTTATGGCAGTAACCTTGCACCTCTCCTTATCCGAGTAGGTTTTGAAGTCAAAAATCCGTTCGATTGTGTGTAGCCAATCCACAAAGTCATCAGGATTGAGATTACCTTCAAATTCAGGAACGTCCACTTTGATGTCTCGATTATTTCCCTTATGCCTCCCTCTTCGTCTTTGGATATGAGAATCAGAATCACTAGAGTTGCCCCCAGTGGAATTGGAATCGCCACTATAACTTTGACGAGATTCCAAATTGTCACGCCGACGTCGATCATTCGGACGCCTCTCTGGTTGGCCTTGTCTTGCCGGATCCTCTAGAAGATTGAGGACTCGCTCCATTTGCCTTTGGAGATTCTCTATAGCACGATCTCGTCGTAGGTCGTGCGCTTGCTCCAAAGTCAAGCCTCGTGGAACTTGTTCGTCACTCATGGTAAGTAGAAGATAACAACACAAAGGAATCACTCAAGATAAGTTCAAACCTTGAGCTCTGATACCAATTTGATGCGTGCGTGGGCGAGTGACTCCAAACAGAAATGTTCAAGAACAAAGGCCATTGGCATATTTCAGTGAAAAATTAACCGATTCGAAGAAAAACTACTCAACTTATGATAAGGAGTTTTACGCCATTGTAAGAGCTCTTGATCATTGGAGTCAGGCCTAAACAGTTTGTACTTCATTCTGACCATGAGGCTTTGAAATTTATTAGTGGCCAACGCAAGCTCAACTCAAGGCATGCCAAATGGGTAGAATTTCTTCAATCCTTTTCTTTCGTTTCGAAATATAAACCTGGCCATACTAATGTTGTTGCGGATGCTTTATCAAGAAGATACTCTATGCTTGCTGTTCTTGATTCTAGAATTCTTGGTTTTATCCATGAAAGAACTATATTCTGAAGACCCGGAATTCTCTACTATTATTGACAATTGCAAACATGGAATTCAAGGTACATATTCTGTCCAAAATGGTTTTCTTTTCAAGGGAAATCGATTATGTGTGCCGAAGAGTTCATTTAGAGAATTGTTGATCCGAGAAGCACATGGTGGAGTGAATTTGGTCACTTCGGCATGAACAAAACTCTTGAAATCCTTCAAGAGCACTTTTATTGGCCAAAGATGAGTGGAGACGTACATGCTATCATCTTGAGGTGTGCAACTTGTCAAAGAGCAAAGAGTCATTTCCACCAAGGGTGTATACTCCCTTCAAAGTACCATTTAAACCTTGGGAAGATGTGAGCATGGATTTTATTGTGGCTCTTCCAAGAACTCGAGAGGGGAAAAGATGCCATTTTGGTGGTTGTTGATCGATTTTCTAAAATGGCCCATTTTATTCCATGCCACAAGACGGATGATGCATCTCATGTGTGATCTTTATTTCAAGAGAGATCATTCGCCTTCATGGAGTACCAAAGACCATTGTATCGATCGTGATTCTAAATTTTTAAGTTATTTCGGAAGACCTTATGGAGAATGCTTGGAACCAGACTTCTATTCAAAGCACCACTTGTCATCCTCAAACCGATGGCCAAACGAGGTAAATTCAATCGCACTCTCACCACGTTACTTGAGGAATGGTTAGTAAATCCCTAAAAGATTGGGATTTGAAGCTTGCATCTTTGAGTTCGCTTATAATCGATCGCCGAGTTATACTACTGGTCGATCACCCTTCGAATTGTATATGGAATCAATCCGCCACACCGATTGACTTAATTCCTATTCCATCCAATTCACAAGTGAACTTTGATGGCAAAGAGCAAGCTGAATCATCGAAAAAAAACTTCATGAGCAGATTCAAGTAAGATCGAGAAGGCTAACGAGTCTTATAGGAAGAAAGCTAATAAACATCGGAGGAAGACTCTTTCCAACCAGGTGATCTTGTGTGGTTACATTTAAGGAAGGAAAGATTTCCTTCGGCGGAAGAATAAACTTATGTCCAGAGTGACGGCCCATTTGAAGTTCTCGAGAGAATTGGCGAAAATGCTTACAAGATTGATCTTCTGGAGAATATGGAGTTTCGGTAACTTTTAATGTAGGTGATCTTTCTCCTTACTTGGATGATGATGACTTGTCAGATTTGAGGACAAATCTCAAACAACCCGGGGAGAATGATGCGGGAGCATCCGAGACTACTAATCAATCTTTAAGTCCTGGGCTGATTCCTTCGGCAAAACAAACACTATCAGGACTTATTCCTGCCAAAACTAACTTCGGTTACAACTTACTTCGATGGGATAAGGAATGATATACCAATATCAAAATTCGTTGCTGATTGATGCTATATCAAAGAGGAGTTATTCAGGATAAGATCCAAAGTGATTTAATGCTCTTTGGAAGTGGGATAGGAGGGCGTCGCTTGGGCGAGCTGCACACGGAGAGCAGGTTTGGAGGGCGGCTGCGGCTGCTGGGCGGCGAGCTCCCTGCGCTCCATCCCTCGCCTCTTCTGCTGCTCCTTTGGCTGCAGATCCGTCGAGAGGGGGAAGAGGTGCGGCTAGCGGCAGAATCGCTTCGACGAACGATTGGGGCTCTGCTTTGCAACGATCGAGCCTTTGCTCCGCCCCTTTGTTCCTCTTCGGAAGAGAAGCGGCGACAGGCAAAGCGAAGGCGAAGTCGAGGAGCGATTGCTTTTTGCTGCAGATTGATTGATTCTGCTGTCTTCGCCGCTTCGCCCATCGCTTCCTCACGGAGGAGCTGCGATCGGGCGATCAAGGCGGCGGCGGTTTCGGATTGATGGCGGCAGATCTGCGAAGAGGGTTCCACTGCGGAGGGAATCACGCCGCTTCTTCTCCCTAGGGCATCGGATCGCTTTGGGCGTGGCGGCAGCGTTCTGTTCTGCACAGCAAGCAAGAAAGGAGGTGTGGCTCATTTGCTGCAAGCGCGCTCCCTCCCTTGCATCTGTACAGAAGAAACAGAGGAGGCGATTGCTGCTCTCTCTCTGCTGTCCTCCGCCAGTGGCGGCTGCTGGGCAGCCCCTGCTCTGTCCTCCTCTTGTTGGGGCAGGCAGCGAATGGGTGGCGAAGGTGGCAGCAGGGTCGATCCGAAGATGAGGCTTCCTTCCCAAGTTGCTTCTTCCCGACGAGATGGTTCTTTGATGTCGCAAAGCATAGAGGTCGATCACACTCTAGATCGCGGCCTCCTACTCTCATTTCTCGAGATCCTCGACCTTGGACAAGTCTCTTCAAGGCCCGGTTGGAAGCTCGGATCTTAGCTTGGATTTCTTTGCTCCAAAAACCCTTTGATCTAAGATTTCTTTGTGTACTGAGACTGTTGATTACAAGAGTCGATTAAGACATGGTCCATGGCGCTTGTTGGTTATGTGGTTGGTTTAAAGACATCATATTTTCCGTTATATCCTCTTTCATCAAGACTCGATGGGGAATATCGGCATTTGATCTGCATATGCTAGAGAATGGTTTTTTTGTATGCAAACTCTATTCTGAAGAGGATTTGCAACGAATTCTTGAAGGGTTTTGGACTATTCGCGGTCATCCGATGATTCTACGACGTTGGTCTCCTGATGTCCGTTTGGAGTTAGATAGTCTACAATCTATCCCTTTATGGGTATCTTTTCATGGTCTCCCTTGCATCTTTGGAGTCGTCGTTTTATTGCTAAGTTATGTAGCACCTTGGGACTTACGACCATTGTATATTGACAAAGCAAACAAAAGCAAACGAGATTGGCTTTTGCACGAGCATGTATAATGGTTTCTTCGATGATGATCTTTCCAAATGAGTTTTTTATCGTGATCTAGATGGGACCACCCGTAAGGTGCATGTTTCATATTCTTGGAAACCACAGCGTTGTAAGATTTGCAACTCTTTTGGTCATGCACATGGGGCTTGTCAGCAAACTCAGAAACCAATCACTCTCGGGTTTACCGCCAACGCCAATCATCTGCAAGGGGTTGATAGTACTATTATGACTCTTGATAAACAAGGTGAGTCTCCTTCGAGGCAGTAGTGTTGGTGATTGCATAAGCGAGCATTCGACTCACTTGGGCAAAGCATCATGACCAGAAAGATAAATCGGGAACTTTACCTCTTCCTAATATATGATGTATCTGTCACAACAACAGTTTCTCAGGTTACCCATGCAGGAGAACGAGAAACCTTCGTCTCTTCCTACATCGGCGGGAACTACCGCAACGGGGATCCCACGTCCTACTCATCGTGCTAACCAGGATATTGTAATCCCAACAAAACTTTAGTGTTTTGATATTCGGGATATTCAGCCTCAACAATCTTCAACAAACAACGCCAACCTAGATATTTTGGGTATTTCAAAGTTTAAGCATTTGCAAGCTTTTTTGTGGATGAAGTGGATAAAAATAGAAATAAAGCTTTAAAAGGTAAGGATATTATGCGGAAGGACATTGCAAACCCAAGGATAAGAAAAAGGATGGAACTGGTAAGTTGCATATACTTATTCTACCTAGGAAGAGTCATTTATTTCCTTTCCAATCTGTTTTGTTTTCGATGAAGATACTTTGTTGGAATGTTAATGGTAAAATTTGAATAAATTTGAGAAATGTCGAGAGCTTAATAGAACAATCAAGTCGATGCTTGTGATATTGTTATTCTTGTGGAAATAAAAATTAAACAATCTCGGGTTTGTGAAAAAAAGATTTAATATGGCCGATGAGAGTAACTTTTACCAACGATACTTGTGACACTTATGGTAGAATATGGGTATTATGGCATCCGAACTCTGTTAGTGTTTGCTTTATTTTTTTTTTTTGGTAAGTAAATGTAATTGTATAAAATTTGCACAAAGTAGCTTTGTCTACACAAGCCGTAGACTATAGCCTGAGATCTCTTAGAGCAGTCTAGGAGAATGCACCCCACCTCAGAAAGGTGGAATGGACTCATTCCACCAGACTCGTCTCCAAGAGAACATAACAAAAAAGTAGTCATGACTACACATGTTGTAGACTATGACGCCTTACGATATTCAATAAATAGCAAATAACCAACCATTCCTAAACGACCTGTGAATACATCACATTGTGGAAACATAGAAATACACAATACAGCAATCTCAATCTAGAAAGCATTAACGAATAACAAAATTGAATCTGATAAATATATCTTTTTCACTACTTGTTAAATGCTTCATTTCCAGATTCTGCTCCATACATGATCTTGAGTCGCTAAGTATCTCGAGCAATAGGTGAGTATTGTGTGTGTTGAGGCCCTCAAAGATTCTGCTACATCTCTCCTCCAAATCCACCAAATAGCACATCGAAGGTAATTTTTGCTAGTTGTGTAAGAAGCCCTTTCCTTGAGAAGCTTTTTTGCAATTTGTTCTAGTTCTGATGCAAGTTTGGCCTTGGTAGCCTATGGAGTTCAAATCTCTTGAATCTCCACCCATATCCAATTAGTGTGTAGTCGCAAGCAAAATAAAGATGATCAATATCTTCTTCTGTTGCATACAAAGAGAGCATCGGTTAACAATATATATACCTTTTTCGCTTCATATTATCCATAGTTGGTAGTTTGGCAAGAAGGGCTGCCATGTGCATAAGGAATGTCTCTGTGAGCCCGGTCTATCCCATGTCCAAGCGCTTGGGATCCACTTGTTGTTTCTTTATCGATTTGATTCCATGCGGATGTAACACTAAATTTTCCATTGTCATGAAGCCAATTAAGCATATCGAGGAGTTGTTCTTGATTGGAAGAGTTGTAATAATCGGCCAAAGTGATAGCATATCAGGAGAAATAGGACTAGGAAGACACCAGGTGCCGTTAACAATGAACTCAGAAACCGTCCAATCTTTAGAGGCCCCAAGATCTCTTCGTACTCTATCGCCATACAATTGAAATATACTCTTTCCATTCACCCAAGGATCATACCACATATTAATTTCGTTCGGAAGAGATTGTATAAGAAATATGTTTGGTCACCAATTTCTTGCCTTCAAAATTCCTTTCCAAGCAAAGTGAGAATGATATATTTTTGCTGAAACTTCCCAGATTGATTCCTTTGATAGGTACCTAGCAGAAACCCATTGTGACCATAAAGATTTGTTTTGCAAAAGATCCCATAATTTTTGTACCAAACAAGCTTTATTCCAATCTCTCAGATTTCGCAGATTCAGTCCCCCCTCATCCTTCGGCCTGCAGATATTATCCCAATTTACCATATGCATTGTCTTACCATCCGTACCATTCCGAAAAAGTTTTTCAACAATGTAGCCGTTCAATATCTGAAGAAGTCCAAGGTAGAAGAAATGCATTGGACCAATAAATAGAGTAAGAGAACAAAGACAGATCGGATGAGTTCAAGTCGTCTGCTTTAGAAAGAAGTCTAGTTTTCCAAGAGAAAATTCTATTTTTTTTTTTTCCAGGATAGGTGAAGTGGGTTTTGTGAATGCAGTAAATAAGTGGGAGACCTAGATAAGAAACTGGCAGACATCCCTCGCTAACCCCCAAAGTTTGTATAATAAAGTCTTTATCTTCGATGCAAGGACCCATATAGACTTTACTCTTTGCATGATTTAGCTGAAGGCCAGAAAACAAACCAAAGTCTTTCAGAATAGTAGCCAAATTCTCTCCTTTGAAGTAATGTCATTGCGAAGAAATATAATAAGATCATCTGCAAATGTTATGTGGGATATATGAATAGAACCAGCTTGGGGTACCTTAATGCTACCATCAAAGACTGCCTTTTCTAACATACAACTGAGTCCTTCCATGACAATTGTAAAAAGATATGGAGAAAGTGGGTCTCCTTGTCTGATGCCATTCGTACTCCCAAAGAAGCCAATGGGTGAACCATTGAAGAGAACCGAAAATTTTGGAGTTTCTAAGCAAAGACTTTGAATCAATTAACCCATTGTTGAGGAAGTTCATCTTGAGGAGCATCTTGTAGAGAAAGTGTCTATTAATGAATCAAATGCTTTCGTAAGTCACTTTAAAACATATTTTTGTCCCTCTTGATTTGGAATGCAGATCTTTGACCAAGTCGTTAGCAAGAAGAATATTGTGATGTATACTTCTTCCTTTAATGAAAGCGAACACAAGTGCAGGACTAATGATCTTTTGTATAATCATTTGCATTCGATCTGCAAGCAACTTGGATATAATCTTGTAAATAAAGTTGCATAATGAAATGGGCTGTAGTGCTCTAGGAATCAGCCCTGCATTCTTAGGAACTAAAGAAATAAAAGTACAATTTATCTCTTTAAGAAGATGACCGAGAAGAAAAAATCTTGACAAGCTTTAATCACATCATTTCCAATAATCGGCCATGCAATTTGATAAAATTCATTTGAAACCCATCAGGACCAGGACTTTTGTGCTTCGGTGACTTAAAGACAACCCTAACAATTTCTTCATCTGTAATTGGGGCATTGAGAATCGTGATATCATCCGAATCAAGCTTTCTAGTAGGCTCCACATGAATATTATTAGGCTGCTCTGTTTGATTAAGTAAAGCATAAAAAAATTGTTCGAATGTGGGCTTTAACCTCATCCAAATTTTCAATAAGTGTACCGTCTTGGTCTTTACATTTTTCGATCTGATTAATGTTGCCCGTCTAGTAGCAATGATCAATTGTATAGAAAAACTTCGTATTGGAATCTCCTAGAGTAAGCCAATCTTTGTCTAGACTTCTGTTTTGCAAAACTTTCTTCTTGCTTTAAAGCCTGCATGAATTGATACCTAGCTTCTGCCTCTTTGCATATAAGATTCTCGTCAAAGGGTTGAAGATGTAGCTCATGTTGCACCGCCATTAGTTCCTTTTCGCTTAATTGGACCCGTGTGGTAATATTGCCAAAGGTGTTTGTATTCCACTCCTTTAGTCTTTGCTTTACTGAGGCTTTAAGCTTTTGACATAAGATGTAAGGGGAGAACCATACACATTAACATTCCAAGTCGATCGATAACCTCGAGGAGGCGAGGATGGGTACTCCACATATGAAAGAATCTAAATGGTTTCTTGCCTCTGGGTATTACTTTGTCTGCATGTATATACATTGAAGAATGATCAGAGAACAATTGAGCACCATACTCCAGAAGTGAATTAGGGTAAACTGTTAACCATTCTCGATTAATCAGACACCTATCGAAGTCGGGCCATTATTTTCCTGTGAGCAGCACCTTGATTACTCCATGAAAGCCAATCCCCTACAGATTTCATATCAATCAAAGCAGCAATATCTATGTAATCATTGAATCCTTGAAGCTTGCTGATGGAAATCATCAATTTAGCAACCATACACCCCGATAGCTAAAGAGCTATGATACATATGGAATGCAAATTGACACCCTCCAACGAATTGAAAACAAGGCGGATCGTTCAAGAATGAAGTAAGGAAACTATTCTAATTACCTATCAATAGAAAATTGATAAAATAACTAGAATAGCACTTTGAATTCCTTAAGACGCAAACAAACTAAAAGTCTGATAAGTCAAAGGAAAAGCAAAGATTTGGTTTGAACGCCACAAGCAGAAAAGCCTGATAAGTTCTAAAGTTCATGCAAGAACTTAAAAACAAAACACTCACCGGTGTTGAAGAATTGTTATACTTCCCAATTGTCTTTCTTACACTGAGAGTCAACCTCATTTATATAGTATGAGGATAGTACAAAGAGAATGAATGCATTAAATAACATTTATATTCCTAATTTATGAATTTTGGTAAACATAGCTGAATGGACTTTTATTCTTCAAGTTGAGGTCTTCAAATTTGTCCTTCTCTCTTTATGATCACGTTGGCCATTTTAGAATCTTCTTGCAATCATAGAATGTTGATTGAGTCTTGACTAGCTTGATCTGGTTCATATCATTCCCCTTTCTCGAAAAGGATTAGTCCTCGAATCATAGCCTCCATCACCTTGTTTGTACTTGATGATGTATGGAAAAGATTCAATAAACTCCACCCATTTTGCATGCCTACGACTTAGCTTTAAGATTTCCTTGGTCTCTTCGAGGTTACATCTATATGCTGGCCTATTTGGTATGCTTGCACTTGGAATGAAATCAATTTGATGCTCAATTCCTCTAGTTGGTGGCAAACCATTGGGAACTTCTTGGGAAAGATGTCCTCATTTTTCTGCAAAATATCAACAATAACACTAGGCAAACTTTTGTCAATTTTGTTAGAAGAAATCAAAATGACCTTGTACATAAGTACAAGTAAGGGTTGCCTCATGGTTAAGGCCTCTTTTACATCACTCATTTTGGCATAAACACTCATTTTCTTTCACTCAAGCCTTCCTTGTTTCTCTCCCCTTGTGTTTCCCAATACCAATCTTATTTTTATCACTCATCTCATCTTTTTTTTCTTTTTCTCTCTTTCTTGCTCCCTCCCAAAAGTTTTGGTTAATGAAGACTCAAGCTCCTCATATTGTTGTCTTATGCGCATCGGTCTTCAAGATGTCTTCGGAGGCAACGGTCCAAGCCGATATTTTGTCCATCCATGATCAATGAATAACGGTTCTTGAACCCATCATGTGTTACCCTACGATCATATTGCCATGGTCTCCCCAACAACATGTGACCAGCATACATAGGTACCACATCACACCAAACTTCATCCTTATATCTACCAATTGAAAAATGAACTAACACTTGCGATTTACCTTTACTACACCACTATCATTCAACCATTGCAACTTGTAAGGTTTGGATGTTTGATAGTAGGCAATTTCAGTTTCTCCACAAGCAAGGTACTTGCCACATTGGTACAACTTCCGCTATCAACAATCACATTGCACAACTTATTAGCAATCAAATAATGAGTATGAAACAGATTTTCACGTTGTTCACCATGTTCATCATTTTTACTTTGCAAACTAAGTGTGCGTTGAATAACCAAAATTTCACCTTTAGCATACTCTATGTCACTAGTATCCTCTGGAATGTCATCATCATCCCTCTCTTCTTTCACTTTCAGATTCTAAATTCCCATCTTTTATAATCATAACTCTCTTATTTGGACATTCACGTGCTATATGTCCATGTCCAAGGCACTTAAAACACTTAATACCTCTACTTTGATTAGGTTGATTCTCACCTTTACCATTGTTGCCAAATTCATTTTTGCCTTTAATTCCATCAATTTTAGGCTTAACAATGGGTTTATCATCCTTTTTACTCCAATTCTGTTTCCAAGATGAAGACGAATTTGAATAAGGTTTTGAATCATACCTTGTGCCTTTTCTTTTGAGTTGTCTCTCAATCTTCATGGCCATATTCACCATATCCTCAATCTCCACATAATGCTGCAATTCCACAAGATCAAAGAATGTTCTTGTTTAATCCACTCAGAATCGAGCCATTGTAGCCTCACGGTCTTCCTCCACATTAGCTCTTATCATGGCTATCTCCATCTCTTTGTGATATTCATCAACACTCATGGAACCTTGTGTCAAAGTTTGCATGATGCAAATCCCGATAGTAATGACTTGGGACGAATCTTCTTCTCATGATTTGTTTCATCTCCAACCAAGTCTCTACGGGCCTTTCACCATTTCTACCTGTCTTTACATAATTGATCCCACCAAATTATAGCATAATCATAAAATTCAACAAAGAGCTAATTTTACCTTTTTCTCTTGAGTAGTTGTGACATTCAAAGATCAGCTCCACTTTTCGTTCCCACTCCAAATAAAATAAGTATCTGGATTATTCTTTCCTTGAAAAGAAGGAATTTTCATTTTGATTGCCTATGTTTCTGTCCACACCATCAAAACGTCCTCTCCTAGTTTGTCTCGTAGGATTAACATCTTGACCAATTAGAGTGACTTGGTCATCGTCGAGGTCATCTCCGCCATTATATTCATCGTGGACGAATGTTGGTTGTCTCCTACGCCGTGGTTCACCTTCCAATCTATTAATTGCATCATCATGCCTTTCTAGATGATCTCTTACATCTCCTATCACTTTGAACATACGTTCAAATTGTTGTTGCATTGCTTGAAGCAAAAGATCATTAGATGAAGAACTCGCTTCTTTTTCTTTAGACATGTTTGCAACCTGAAAAACAAAGTTAGAATAGTCTCACCAACACTCTCTCACGTGTTTCACTCAAGATTTGATTCACTCCACTCGTGTTTTCACACAATGTTTGGCTTTTCTCGATATTGATCTCACCACTCTTGCCTTTTACCTCTTGTTTTGTTCTTTGAGTTCTTAGATTAACTAAAAAAACTTAAACAAACAATTCAGATTGTGGCAATTCAAGGGTATTGAAATTGGACATAAAAGCAAAAAAAATGTAAGCCAATTTAAAGGAGTGTATGATGCACTTCAATCATAAGCAAAGATTTGAATTCAAGTATTTTTGGAATGAAAAAAAAAATTCCAAACCTGAAACAAGAATTCAAAATAATGAAGAAAGAATTATGCAATTTGCACGAAGTCCCTGAATTCACAATTTTTTTTTAAATTTGATCTCTTTCTTTCTTTCCTTTTTTTTTACCTTTGATCTTCTCTCTCTCTCTCTTTTTTTCTTTGATCTTTGATTTCCTCTCTTTTTTTTTTACTTTTGATTTTCTCTCTCTCGTTTTTTTTTTTTTTTTCTGTTTCTCTTTCTTTTTTGTGATAAAGTGAGGGAAAAAAATAAAAAACAAACATGATAGCACAAGAAACACAAACAATAAGAAGAAAGGAAGAATAGCAATTATGGATATCGTGATAAGAGAACAGGAAAAGTTAAAAGATAACAAATAAATGGATAAGCAAACCTCAAACTTGAGTAGTGCTCGATACCAAATGATGGAAATCATCAATTTAGCAACCATACACCCCGATAGCTAAAGAGCTATGATACATATGGAATGCAAATTGACACCCTCCAACGAATTGAAAACAAGGCGGATCGTTCAAGAATGAAGTAAGGGAAACTATTCTAATTACCTATCAATAGAAAATTGATAAAATAACTAGAAATAACTAGAACTTTGAATTCCCTTAAGACGCCATACAAACTAAAAGTCCGATAAGTCAAAGGAAAAGCAAAGATTTGGTTTGAGCATACAAGCGTAAAAGCTGATAAGTTCTAAAGTTCATGCAAGAACTTAAAAACAAAACACTCACCGGTGTTGAAGAATTGTTATACTTCCCAATTGTCTTTCTTACACTGAGAGTCAACCTCATTTATATAGTATGAGGATAGTACAAAGAGAATGAATGCATTAAATAACATTTATATTCCTAATTTATGAATTTTGGTAAACATAGCTGAATGGACTTTTATTCTTCAAGTTGAGGTCTTCAAATTTGTCCTTCTCTCTTTATGATCACGTTGGCCATTTTAGAATCTTCTTGCAATCATAGAATGTTGATTGAGTCTTGACTAGCTTGATCTGGTTCATATCATTCCCCCTTTCCTGAAAAGGATTCGTCCTCGAATCATAGCCTCCATCACCTTGTTTGTACTTGATGATGTATAAAGATTCAATAAACTCCACCCATTTTGCATGCCTACGACTTAGCTTTAAGATTTCCTTGGTCTCTTAGGGTTACATCTATATGCTGGCCTATTTGGTATGCTTGCACTTGGAATGAAATCAATTTGATGCTCAATTCCTCTAAGTTGGTGGCAAACCATTGGGAACTTCTTGGGAAAGATGTCCTCATTTTCCTGCAAAATATCAACAATAACACTAGGCAAACTTTTGTCAATTTTGTTAGAAGAAATCAAAATGACCTTGTACATAAGTACAAGTAAGGGTTGCCTCATGGTTAAGGCCTCTTTTACATCACTCATTTTGGCATAAACACTCATTTTTCTTTCACTCAAGCCTTCCTTGTTTTCTCTCCCCTTGTGTTTCCCAATACTCTTATTTTTATCACTCATCTCATCTTTTTCTTTTTTCTCTCTTTCTTGCTCCCTCCCAAAAGTTTTGGTTAATGAAGACTCAAGCTCCTCATATTGTTGTCTTATGCGATCCGGTCTTCAAGAATTGTCTTTGGAGGCAACGGTCCAAGTGATATTTCTGTCCATCCATGATCAATGAATAACGGTTCTTGAACCCATCATGTGTTACCCTACGATCATATTGCCATGGTCTCCCCAACAACATGTGATGTGAGCATACATAGGTACCACATCACACCAAACTTCATCCTTATATCTACCAATTGAAAAATGAACTAACACTTGCTGATTTACCTTTACTACACCACTATCATTCAACCATTGCAACTTGTAAGGTTTGGATGTTTGATAGTAGGCAATTTCAGATTTTCTCCACAAGCAAGGTACTTGCCACATTGGTACAACTTCCGCTATCAACAATCACATTGCACAACTTATTAGCAATCAAACAATGAGTATGAAACAGATTTTCACGTTGTTCACCATGTTCATCATTTTTACTTTGCAAACTAAGTGTGCGTTGAATAACCAAAATTTCACCTTTAGCATACTCTATGTCACTAGTATCCTCTAGTAGGAATGTCATCATCATCCTCTCTTTCACTTTTGATTCTAAATTCCCATCTTTTATAATCATAACTCTCTTATTTGGACATTCACGTGCTATATGTCCATGTCCAAGGCACTTAAAACACTTAATACCTCTACTTTGATTAGGTTGATTCTCACCTTTACCATTGTTGCCAAATTCATTTTTGCCTTTAATTCCATCAATTTTAGGCTTAACAATGGGTTTATCATCCTTTTTACTCCAATTCTGTTTCCAAGATGAAGACGAATTTGAATAAGGTTTTGAATCATACCTTGTGCCTTTTCTTTTGAGTTGTCTCTCAATCTTCATGGCCATATTCACCATATCCTCAATCTCCACATAATGCTGCAATTCCACAAGATCAGGAATGTTCTTGTTTAATCCACTCAGAATCGAGCCATTGTAGCCTCACGGTCTTCCTCCACATTAGCTCTTATCATGGCTATCTCCATCTCTTTGTGATATTCATCAACACTCATGGAACCTGTGTCAAAGTTTGCGTCGTTGATGCAAATCCCGATAGTAATGACTTGGGACGAATCTTCTTCTCATGATTTGTTTCATCTCCAACCAAGTCTCTACGGGCCTTTCACCATTTCTACGCCTGTCTTTACATAATTGATCCCACCAAATTATAGCATAATCACAAAATTCAAAGAGCTAATTTTACCTTTTTCTCTTGGAGTAGTTGTGACATTCAAAGATCAGCTCCACTTTTCGTTCCCACTCCAAATAAGTATCTGGATTATTCTTTCCTTGAAAAGAAGGAATTTTCATTTTGATGTTGCCTATGTTTTATCCACACCATCAAAACGTCCTCTCCTAGTTTGTCTCGTAGGATTAACATCTTGACCAATTAGAGTGACTTGGTCATCGTCGAGGTCATCTCCGCCATTATATTCATCGTGGATGAATGTTGGTTGTCTCCTCGCCGTGGTTCACCTTCCAATCTATTAATTGCATCATCATGCCTTTCTAGATGATCTCTTACATCTCCTATCACTTTGAACATACGTTCAAATTGTTGTTGCATTGCTTGAAGCAAAAGATCATTAGATGAAGAACTCGCTTCTTTTTCTTTAGACATGTTTGCAACCTGAAAAACAAAGTTAGAATAGTCTCACCAACACTCTCTCACGTGTTTCACTCAAGATTTGATTCACTCCACTCGTGTTTTCACACAATGTTTGGCTTTTCTCGATATTGATCTCACCACTCTTGCCTTTTACCTCTTGTTTTGTTCTTTGAGTTCTTAGATTAACTAAAAACTTAAACAAACAATTCAGATTGTGGCAATTCAAGGGTATTGAAATTGGACATAAAAGCAAAAAAAAAATGTAAGCCAATTTAAAGGAGTGTATGATGCACTTCAATCATAAGCAAAGATTTGAATTCAAGTATTTTTGGAATGAAAAAAATTCCAAAACTGAAACAAGAATTCAAAATAATGAAGAAGAATTATGCAATTTGCACTGAAATCCACTCCCTGAATTCACATTTTTTTTTTTTTAAATTTCTCTTTCTTTCTTTCTTTTTTTTACCTTTGATCTTGATCTCTCTCTCTTTTTTTTCTTTGATCTTTGATTTCCTCTCTTTTTTTTTTACTTTTGATTTTCTCTCTCGTTTTTTTTTTAACATAATTTCTCTTTTTTTTTTGACGATAAAGTGAGGGAAAAAAAAAAAAAACAAACAGATGATAGCACAAGAAACACAAAGCAATAAGAAGAAAGGAAGAATAGCAATTATGGATATCGTGATAAGAGAACAGGAAAAGTTAAAAGATAACAAATAAATGGATAAGCAAACCTCAAACTTGAGCCGTGCTCGATACGATGCAAATGATGGAAATCATCAATTTAGCAACCATACACCCCGATAGCTAAAGAGCTATGATACATATGGAATGCAAATTGACACCCTCCAACGAATTGAAAACAAGGCGGATCGTTCAAGAATGAAGTAAGGAAACTATTCTAATTACCTATCAATAGAAAATTGATAAAATAACTAGAATAGCACTTTGAATTCCCTTAAGACGCCACAAACTAAAAGTCTGATAAGTCAAAGGAAAAGCAAAGATTTGGTTTGAACGCATACAAGCGTAAAAGCTGATAAGTTCTAAAGTTCATGCAAGAACTTAAAAACAAAACACTCACCGGTGTTGAAGAATTGTTATACTTCCCAATTGTCTTTCTTACACTGAGAGTCAACCTCATTTATATAGTATGAGGATAGTACAAAGAGAATGAATGCATTAAATAACATTTATATTCCTAATTCATGAATTTTGGTAAACATAGCTGAATGGACTTTTATTCTTCAAGTTGAGGTCTTCAAATTTGTCCTTCTCTCTTTATGATCACGTTGGCCATTTTAGAATCTTCTTGCAATCATAGAATGTTGATTGAGTCTTGACTAGCTTGATCTGGTTCATATCATTCCCCCTTTCCTGAAAAGGATTCGTCCTCGAATCATAGCCTCCATCACCTTGTTTGTACTTGATGATGTATGAAAAGATTCAATAAACTCCACCCATTTTGCATGCCTACGACTTAGCTTTAAGATTTCCTTGGTCTCTTGGGGTTACATCTATATGCTGGCCTATTTGTATGCTTGCACTTGGAATGAAATCAATTTGATGCTCAATTCCTCTAAGTTGGTGGCAAACCATTGGGAACTTCTTCGGGAAAGATGTCCTCATTTTCTGCAAAATATCAACAATAACACTAGGCAAACTTTTGTCAATTTTGTTAGAAGAAATCAAAATGACCTTGTACATAAGTACAAGTAAGGGTTGCCTCATGGTTAAGGCCTCTTTTACATCACTCATTTTGGCATAAACACTCATTTTTCTTTCACTCAAGCCTTCCTTGTTTTTTCTCCCCTTGTGTTTCCCAATACTCTTATTTTTATCACTCATCTCATCTTTTTCTTTTTTCTCTCTTTCTTGCTCCCTCCCAAAAGTTTTGGTTAATGAAGACTCAAAAGCTCCTCATATTGTTGTCTTATGCATGATCTGGTCTTCAAGAATTGTCTTGAGGCAACGGTCCAAGCTGATATTTCTGTCCATCCATGATCAATGAATAACGGTTCTTGAACCCATCATGTGTTACCCTACGATCATATTGCCATGGTCTCCCCAACAACATGTGACCAGCATACATAGGTACCACATCACACCAAACTTCATCCTTATATCTACCAATTGAAAAATGAACTAACACTTGCTGATTTACCTTTACTACACCACTATCATTCAACCATTGCAACTTGTAAGGTTTTGGATGTTTGATAGTAGGCAATTTCAGTTTCTCCACAAGCAAGGTACTTGCCACATTGGTACAACTTCCGCTATCAACAATCACATTGCACAACTTATTAGCAATCAAACAATGAGTATGAAACAGATTTTCACGTTGTTCACCATGTTCATCATTTTTACTTTGCAAACTAAGTGTGCGTTGAATAACCAAAATTTCACCTTTAGCATACTCTACGTCACTAGTATCCTCTGGAATGTCATCATCATCCTCTCTTTCACTTTCAGATTCTATATTCTCATCTCTTATAATCATAACTCTCTTATTAGGACATTCACGTGCTATATGTCCATGTCCAAGGCACTTAAAACACTTAATACCTCTACTTTGATTAGGTTGATTCTCACCTTTACCATTGTTGCCAAATTCATTTTTGCCTTTAATTCCATCAATTTTAGGCTTAACAATGGGTTTATCATCCTTTTACTCCAATTGTTTCCAAGATGAAGACAATTTGAATAAGGTTTTGAATCATACCTTGTGCCTTTTCTTTTGAGTTGTCTCTCAATCTTCATGGCCATATTCACCATATCCTCAATCTCCACATAATGCTGCAATTCCACAAGATCAAGCAATGTTCTTGTTTAATCCACTCAGAAATCGAGCCATTGTAGCCTCAAGTCATTGTAGCCTCACGGGTCTTCCTCCACATTAGCTCTTATCATGGCTATCTCCATCTCTTTGTGATATTCATCAACACTCATGGAACCTTGTGTCAAAGTTTGCGATCGTTGATGCAAATCCCGATAGTAATGACTTGGGACGAATCTTCTTCTCATGATTTGTTTCATCTCCAACCAAGTCTCTACGGGCCTTTCACCATTTCTACGCTTTGTCTTTACATAATTGATCCCACCAAATTATAGCATAATCACAAAATTCAACAAGAGCTAATTTTACCTTTTTCTCTTCGGAGTAGTTGTGACATTCAAAGATCAGCTCCACTTTTCGTTCCCACTCCAAATAAGTATCTGGATTATTCTTTCCTTGAAAAGAAGGAATTTTCATTTTGATGTTGCCTATGTTTTGTCCACACCATCAAAACGTCCTCTCCTAGTTTGTCTCGTAGGATTAACATCTTGACCAATTAGAGTGACTTGGTCATCGTCGAGGTCATCTCCGCCATTATATTCATCATCGTGATGACGAATGTTGGTTGTCTCCTACGCCGTGGTTCACCTTCCAATCTATTAATTGCATCATCATGCCTTTCTAGATGATCTCTTACATCTCCTATCACTTTGAACATACGTTCAAATTGTTGTTGCATTGCTTGAAGCAAAAGATCATTAGATGAAGAACTCGCTTCTTTTTCTTTAGACATGTTTGCAACCTGAAAAACAAAGTTAGAATAGTCTCACCAACACTCTCTCACGTGTTTCACTCAAGATTTGATTCACTCCACTCGTGTTTTCACACAATGTTTGGCTTTTCTCGATATTGATCTCACCACTCTTGCCTTTTACCTCTTGTTTTGTTCTTTGAGTTCTTAGATTAACTAAAAAAACTTAAACAAACAATTCAGATTGTGGCAATTCAAGGGTATTGAAATTGGACATAAAAGCAAAAAAAATGTAAGCCAATTTAAAGGAGTGTATGATGCACTTCAATCATAAGCAAAGATTTGAATTCAAGTATTTTTGGAATGAAAAAAAAAATTCCAAACCTGAAACAAGAATTCAAAATAATGAAGAAAGAATGCAATTTGCACGAAGTCCCTGAATTCACAAATTTTTTTTTAAATTTCGATCTCTTTCTTTCTTTCCTTTTTTTTTACCTTTGATCTCTCTCTCTCTTTTTTTTCTTTGATCTTTGATTTCCTCTTTTTTTTTTACTTTTGATTTTTCTCTCTCTTTTTTTTAACTTTCTGTTTCTCTTTTTTTTTTGACGATAAAGTGAGGGGAAAAAAAAAAAAACAAACAAATGATAGCACAAGAAACACAACAATAAGAAGAAAGGAAGAATAGCAATTATGGATATCGTGATAAGAGAACAGGAAAAGTTAAAAGATAACAAATAAATGGATAAGCAAACCTCAAACTTGAGCCGTGCTCGATACCAAATGATGGAAATCATCAATTTAGCAACCATACACCCCGATAGCTAAAGAGCTATGATACATATGGAATGCAAATTGACCCTCCAACGAATTGAAAACAAGGCGGATCGTTCAAGAATGAAGTAAGGGAAACTATTCTAATTACCTATCAATAGAAAATTGATAAAATAACTAGAATAGCACTTTGAATTCCCTTAAGACGCCACAAACTAAAAGTCTGATAAGTCAAAGGAAAAGCAAAGATTTGGTTTGAATGCCACAAGCAGAAAAGCCTGATAAGTTCTAAAGTTCATGCAAGAACTTAAAAACAAAACACTCACCGGTGTTGAAGAATTGTTATACTTCCCAATTGTCTTTCTTACACTGAGAGTCAACCTCATTTATATAGTATGAGGATAGTACAAAGAGAATGAATGCATTAAATAACATTTATATTCCTAATTTATGAATTTTGGTAAACATAGCTGAATGGACTTTTATTCTTCAAGTTGAGGTCTTCAAATTTGTCCTTCTCTCTTTATGATCACGTTGGCCATTTTAGAATCTTTTTGCAATCATAGAATGTTGATTGAGTCTTGACTAGCTTGATCTGGTTCATATCACTTGCTCTCTGGAATTGGTTTACCCCCCACTTTTTCATGTGTATACCGAACAGTATTGAAGTCACCAAGAACAATCCATGGCACTGTAAGACAGCCATTTGCAACGTTAATCAAATCATTCCATAGACCATTTCTTTCCTGCAAACTATTAGAAGCATATACACCAGTAATATAGAATTGACAACCATTCTGTTTATCCTCAGCCTTAAGGTGGATAAATTGTTCTGTAGCAGAAATAAAACAAGCACTAACAAAGTTCGGATGCCATAATACCCATATTCTACCATAGGTATCACAAGTATCATTGGTAAGAAGTTCGCCTGGCCATATTAAATTCCTTTGAACACGAACTCGAGATGGTTTAATTTTTGTTTCCACAAGAATAACAATATCACAAGCGGACAGACTGATTACTCTATTGAGCTCTCGACATTTCTCAGTTTATTAAGTCCACGAACATTCCAACAAATAATCTTCATAAAAAAGAAAATATATGGGAAATGGAGTAATTCTTCCTAAGTAGAGGGAAGAATGTGTGACTTAGGAAGGATATCCTTTTTCTTCTCCTTAGGTTTGACATTTTCCTCCCGCACTATATCCTTACCTTTCAAGCCTTTATTTCTATATTTTTCGACTTCATCCACATTTGCTTGCAAGTGTTTAAATATTAATGTACCTTGAGCATCCGATAGCTGTGTTCAAAATGTCTTGATTGGTAGGGACATGAGCTGGTTGGGACTATATCCTGGTTAGTAACGATGAGTAGAACGTGAAATCCCTGCTGTAGTAGTCATGGCAATATATGAAGAGATGAAGTTTCAACTTCTCCTTCTCCTGTTCGCGAGGACCATGAGAAATCGCTTTTATAGAAGGCTCGATATAATAGGAGTTAAAGCTCCTAATTTATCCCCCTGGCCCTGGTGCTGCCCAAGTGAGTTAGAATGCTCACTCATCGTTACTGTCTCAACTGCCACTGAAGGAGACTCGCTTTGTTCAATAATAATAAAGATATCGACCGATGTTGAGGTGTTTGACGTTGCCGATAAACCTGAGTAATTGGCTTCGAATTTCTTTGACGAAGCTCCATGCTCCATGTGTATGACCAAAGAGGAGCAAATATTACATCGTTGTGGTTTCCAGGAATATGATACATGTACCTTACGGGTGGTACCATCTAAATCACGATAAAAAACCTCATTAGAAGATCACCATCGAAGAAATCATAACACATGCTCGTGCAAAAGCCAATCTCGCTTCAAGCATTTTGTTGCCTTGTCGATATACAAATGGTCTGTTCTAGGGTGCTTTGCATAACTTAGCAATAAAACGTCTACTCAAAGATGTAATGGAAGACCATGAAAAGATACCCATAAAGGAATAGATTGTAGACTGCCTAACTCCAAACGGACATCGAGGGGACCAGCGTCGTAATATCATCGGATGGCCACGAATAGTAAACCCTTCTAGAATCGTTGAAGATCCTCTTCGAGAATAGAGTTAGCATACAAAAAAACCGTTCTCTAGCATATGCAGATCAAATGTCGATATTCCCCATCGAGTCTTAATGAACGAGGATAACGGGAAATAGGATGTCTTTAGACCGACCACATAACCAACCAGCGCCATGGACCATGTCTTAACCAGCTCTTTAATCAAGCAACTTCATACACAAAGCAATCTTATGATCATTCGGGTTTCGGAGCAAAGAAGTCCAAGCTAAGATCTGAACTTCCAACCGGAGCCTTGAAGAGGCTTGTCCAAGGTCGAGGATTTCTAGAAATGAGAATAGGAGGTCGTGATCTAGAGCGCGACTTTTCTTCTTCTCTATTCGCGACATCAAAGGACCATCTCGTCGAAGAATTTGAGCAGAAGCCTCTTCGGATCGACCTCGCTGCCATCGTCAACAACCATTCTCGAGTTGCGCTGCCCCAACTCAAGAGGAAATGTTCAAAGGGTAGGAGGAGGGAGAAGCAATGTAAAATCTTGCCCAAAGAAGAACAAGTGGGCGCTTGCCAAAGAGCCTCTCGCCGCCTCACCACCGCCGCCGCCGATCGTAGGCCGCCGCTTTTCGTGCGTGCGTGGAAGATCCTCATTCTTTGCGAAGGCGGGGCGATGCAGAGGAGCCGCCAGCAGCCTCGCCTCCTTTTTCCCTTGCGAAAAATTGCTGCCGCTGCCTCGCTTTCCTGCCACTTCGCCCTCCACCGCTTGATGCCAGAGAGAGAGAGGCAAGGAGGGCAGCCCACACTTGCAAACCGTGTGTGCGAGAATCAAATTGCCAGTGAAACAGTGACACTTTTGAGGACAAACTTTCTTTCGATGTTTGCGAGTTGCGAAACAGGGACACCGCCGATATTTTTGCCCAACAAGCTCTTTGGAACCCTCTTTTTGCCAGTACCGCTGCTCACCTTAGCAGACACCCTCGCAGAAGTGCAGCCCGATTCAGCCTCCTTGTCGCTTCTCGTTCGAAGAGGAACAAGGGGCGGAAAGGCTGGCCGAAAAGGAAAGAGGATCGGGGCCACAGCCTCACCCGCCACCGCAGCCACGCCCGCCACACCGCCGCCAAAGGCCGCAGGCCGCGCCTCATCGTGTTCTAAAGGCGGAGAGCCTCTCTGTTCCCTCTGCGTGCGGCAGACCAAGATCTGCAGGAAGAAAAAAGCAGAGCGAGAGAGGAGGCGTGCCCTAGGTTGCCGCCGCCGAGGAGTTCCTGGTCACCAGTGAGCCCACCGCCGCCACCGATCATCTCCTCGTAGCCTCACCCCGTGCGAAAAATGCTGGATCCGGACTCAATGGAAAATTCTCGCTCTCCGTCATATGTGAATCAAAGGAGACCAGCAATGGTTAGTAGTTCGCCTTTTTCTTGCCCTAGCCGTCTCTCGTGGCTTCACTTTCCCCCAATGCGTTTGCACGAGGAGGAAGGGAAGAACCACCACCCAAGGGAGAAGAAGCAGATCCACAGCGTCCTGCAGCCACCACCTCTTTTCTCCCTAGAGAGAGAAGAGAATCGCCTAGTAGTGTTTGCTTTGGGTTTAATTTCTATTAAGCCCACACTTAGTGTTTGCTTTATTTCTGCTACAGAACAATTCATCCACCTTAAAGCCGAGGATAAAAGGAATGGTTGTCAATTCCATATTACTGGTGTATATGCTTCTAAAGAGTCAGGAAAGAAATGTTCTATGGAATGATCGATTAACATTGCAAATGGTCATGTCTTACTTTGATGCCTTGGATTGTTCTTGGTGACTTCAATCATTCTGTTTTGGTACACACATGAAAAAGTGGGGGTAAACCACTTTAAGAGAGCAAGCTTCAAGGTTTTAACGATTACATAGATATTGCTTTGCATTGATTGATATGAAATCAGAGGTGACTCTGGGCTTTCATGGAGTAATGTAAAGGACAAGCTTGCTTACACAGGAAAATAATGGCTCGACTTGATAGGTGTCGATTAATCGCGAATGGTATGATTGATTTGATGGTATGATGATTCATGTGGCCTACTAGAAAGCTTGATTCGGATGATATCATGATTCTCAATGCCCCAATTACAGATGAAGAAATTGTTAGAGTTGTCTTTAAGTCACCGAAGCACAAAAGTCCTGGTCGGATGGGTTTCAACTGAATTTTATCAAATTGCATGGCGATTATTGAAAATGGCGTGATTAAAGCTTGTCAAGCATTTTTTCTCTTTGGTCATCTTCTTAAAGAGATAAATTGTACTTTTATTTCTTTAGTTCCTAAGAATGCAGGGTGATTCCTAGAGCACTATAGGCCCATTTCATTATGCAACTTTATTTACAAGATTATATCCAAGTTGCTTGCAGATCGAATGCAAATGATTATACAGAAGATCATTAGTCTGCATAAATTTGCTTTCATTAAAGGAAGAAGTATACATCACAATATTCTTCTCGGCTAACGACTTGGTCAAAGATCTGCACTCCAAATCAAGAGGGACAAAAATATGTTTTAAAGTGACTTACGGAAAGCATTTGATTGATTAATAGACACTTTCTCTACAAGATGCTCCTCGGTATGAACTTCCCTCAACAATGGGTTAATTGGATTGATCTTTGCTTAGAAACTCCAAAATTTTTGGTTCTCTTCAATGGTTCACCCATTGGCTTCTTTGGGAGTACGAATGGCATCCGACAAGGAGACCCACTTTCTCCATATCTTTTTACAATTGTCATGGAAGGACTCAGTTGTATGTTGGAAAAGGCAGTCTTTTATGGTAGCATTAAGGTACCCCAAGTGGTTCTATTCATATCCCACATAACATTTGCAGATGATCTTATTATATTTCTTCGTAATGACATTACTTGATGAGGAATTTGGCTACTATTCGAAAGACTTTGGTTTGGGTTTTCGGCCTTCACTAAATCATGCAAAAAGTAAAGTCTATATGGGTCATTGCATCGAAGATAAAGACTTTATTATACAAACTTTGGGGGTTAGCGAGGGATGTCTGCCAGTTTCTTATCTAGGTCTCCCACTTATTTCCACTGGCATTCACAAAACCCACTGTCAGCCTATCCTGGAAAAAATAAAGAATAGAATTTTCTCTTGGAAAACTAGACTTCTTTCTAAAGCGGGGCGACTTGAACTCATCCGATCTGTGTTGTTTCTCTTACTCTATTTATTGGTCTAATGCATTTCTTCTACCTGTTGGACTTCTTCAGGATATTGAACGGTTGTTGAAAAACTTTTTTTGGAATGGTACGGATGGTAAGACAATGCATATGATAAATTGGGATAATATCTGCAGCCGAAGGATGAGGGGGACTGAATCTACGAAATCGAGAGCTGGAATAAAGCTTGTTTGGTACAAAATTATGGGATCTTTTGCAAAACAAATCTTTATGGTCACAATGGGTTTCTGCTAGGTACCTATCAAAGGAATCAATCTGGGAAGTTTCAGCAAAAACATATCATTCGCTTTGCTTGGAAAGGAATTTTGAAGGCAAGAAATTGGTGACCAAACATATTTCTTATACAATCTCTTCTCGAACGAGAATTAATATGTGGTATGATCCTTGGGTGAATGGAAAGAGTATATTTCAATTGTATGGTGATAGAGTACGAAGAGATCTTGGGGCCTCTAAAGATTGGACGGTTTTCGAGTTTATTGTTAACTGACTGGTGTCTTCCTAGTCCTAATTTCTCCCGATATGCTATCACTTTGGCCGATTATTACAACTCTTCCAATCAAGAACAACTCCTCGATATGCTTAATTGGCTTCATGACAATGGAAAATTTAGTGCTACATCTGCATGGAATCAAATCGACAAAGAAACAACAAGTGGATCCCTGTTGGACATGGGATAGACAGGGCTCACAGAGACATTCATTATGCACATGGCAGGCCCTTCTTGCCAAACTACCAACTATGGATAATATGAAGCGAAAAGGTATATATATTGTTAACCGATGCTCTCTTTGTATGAAAACAGAAGAAGATATTGATCATCTTTATTTTGCTTTGACATGACGACACTAATTGGATATGGGTGGAGGTTCTGAAGAGATTTGAACTCCATAGGCTACCAAGGCCAAACTTACATCAAGAACTAGAACAGCTGCAGCAAAGCTTCTCAAGGAAAGGACTTCTTACACAACTAGCAAAAATTTCCTTCAGATGTGCTATTTGGTGGATTTGGAGGGAGAGATGTAGCAGAATCTTTGAGGGCCTCAACACACACAATACTCATCTATTGCTCGAGATACTTAGCGACTCAAGATCATGTATGGAGCAGAATATGGAAATGAAGCATTTAACAAGTAGTGAAAAAGATATATTTATCGATTCAATTTTGTTATTCGTTAATGCTTTCTAGATTGAGATTTGTTGTATTGTGTATTCTATGTTTCCACAATGTGATGTATTCACAGTCGTTTAGGAATGGTTGGTTATTTGCTATTTATTGAATATCG
This sequence comes from Musa beccarii, assembly GCA_024322285.1. Lineage (NCBI taxonomy): Eukaryota > Viridiplantae > Streptophyta > Magnoliopsida > Zingiberales > Musaceae > Musa > Musa beccarii. Next base: position 12,979,109 of record CM044402.1, read on the forward strand.
TAATGCGTCATAGTCTACAATATGTGTAGTCATGACTATTTTTTGCTATGTTCTCTTGGAGACGAGTCTGGTGGAATGAGTCCATTCCACCTTTCTGAGGTGGGGTGCATTCTCCTAGACTGCTCTAAGAGATCTCAGGCTATAGTCTACGGCTTGTGTAGACAAAGCTACTTTGTGCAAACTTTATACTAAATATAATTACATTTACTTACCAAAAAAAAAAAAAATTAATCGCGAATGGTTAAAATTGAAAATCTTTTTAAAAGCTTAACACCGATTCTCTCTGGAGTATGGATCTCAATTGTTTTCGATCACTCTTTAATGTATATACATGCATGAGACAAAGTAATACCCATGAGGCAAGAAACCATTTAGATTCTTTAACATGTGGAGTACCCATCCTCAGTTTCTTGAGGTTATCAGATCTGCTTGGAATGTTAATGTGCATGGATCACCTCCTTACATTTTATGCCAAAAGCTTAAAGCATGTAAAGCAGCACTAAAGGAGTGGAATACAAACACTTTTGGCAACATTATCATTCGAGTTCATTAATCATCAAAAACTAATGGCGGTGCAACATGAGCTACATCTTGACCCTTTGGCGAGAATCTTATTTGCAAAGAGGCGAAGCTAGATCTCAATTCATGCAGGCCCTAAAGCGGGAAGAAAGTTTTGCAAAAAGCGAAGTCTCAAAGATTGGCTTACTTTAGGGGATTCTAATACGAAGTTTTTCTATACACCATTGCTACTAGAAGGGCATAATTAATTGTATCGAAAAATGTAAAGACCAAGATGGTACGCTTATTGAGGATTTGGATGAAGTTAAAGCACACACTGCTTTTGAACATTTTTTTATTTACTCTTTACTCAATCAAACAGAGCAGCCTAATAATGTTCATGTGGAGCCTACTAGAAAGCTTGATTCGGATGACATCACGATTCTTAATGCACCAATTACAGATGAAGAAGTTGCACGAGTTGTCTTCAAGTCACCAAAGCACAAGAGCCCTGGTCCAGATGGATTTCGGTGAATTTTATCAAATTGCATGGCCAATCATTGGAAATGATGTGATTAAAGCTTGTCAGCATTTTTTCTCTTCAGGTCATATTCTTAAAGCGATAAATTGTACTTTTATTTCTTTGGTTCCTAAGAATGCAGGGGCTGATTCACTAGAGCACTACAGGCCCATTTCTTTATGCAACTTTATTTACAAAATCATCTCCAAGTTGCTTGCAGATCGAATGCAAATGATTATGCATAAGATCATTAGTCATACTCAGGCTGCTTTCATTAAAGGAAGAAGTATACATCACAATATTCTTCTTGCTAACGACTTGGTCAAAGATTTGCACTCCAAATCAAGAGGGACGAAAATATGTTTTAAAGCTGACTTACGAAAAGCATTTGATTCAGTTAATAGACAGTTTCTCTACAAGATGCTCCTCAGTTTGAACTTCCCTCAACAATGGGTTAATTGGATTGATTCTTTTTGAAACTCCAAAATTTTCAGTTTTGTTCAATGGTTCCCCCGTTGGCTTCTTTGGGAGTACGAATGGCATCCGACAAGGAGATCCACTTTCTCCATATCTTTTTACAATTGTCATGGAAGGACTCAGCTGTATGTTAGAAAAGGCAGTCTCTGATGGTAGCATTAAGGTACCCCATTTAAAGTTCTATTCATATATCCCACATAACATTTGCTGAGATGATCTTATTATCTTCCTTCGTAATGACGCTACCTCAGTGAAGAATTTGGCTACTATTCTGAAAGATTTTGGGTTGGTTTCTGGCCTTCACCTAAATCTTGCAAAAAGTAAAGTCTATATGGGTTCTTGCGTTGAAGATAAAGACTTTATTATACAAACTCTGGGGGTTAGCGAGGGAAGTCTACCAGTTCCTTATCTGGGTCTCCCACTCTTATCCATTGGCATTCATAAAATTCACTGTCACCTATCCTGCAAAAAAGTAAAGAATAGAATTTCTCCTGGAAAACTAGACTTCTTTTCCAAAGCGGGGACGACTTGAACTCATCCGATCTGTGTTGTTTTCTTATTCTATCTATTGGTCTAATGCATTTCTTCTACTGTTGGACTTCTTCAGGATATTGAGCGGTTATTGAAGAACTTTTTCGGAATGGTACGGATGGAAAGGCAATGCATATGGTCATTGGGATAGCATTTGTAGACCAAAAGATGAGGGGGCTGAATCTGAAATCTGAGAGATTGGAATAAAGCTTGTTTGGTACAGAAATTATGGGATCTTTTGCAAAATAAATCTTTATGGTCACAATGGGTTTCTTCTAGGTACCTATCTAAGGAATCAATATGGGAAGTTTCAACAAGAACATATCATTCTGCTGCATGGAAAGGAATTTTGAAGGCAAGAAACTGGCTAATCAACCACATTTCTTACACAATCTCTTCTGGGACCAGAATTAATATGTGGTTTGATCCTTGGGTGAATGGAAAAAGTATATTTCAATTATATGGTGATCGAGTACTGAAGAAGAGATCTTGGGGCCCCTAAAGATTGGAAGGTTTCTGAGTTCATTGCTAACGGCTGGTGTCTTCCTAATCCTATTTCTCCTGATATGCTATCACTTTGGCCGACTATTACAGCTCTTCCAATCAGGAATAACTCATCAGATATGCTTAATTGGCTTCATGACAATGGAAAGTTTAGTGCTAAATCTGCATGGAATCAAATCAGACAAAGAAATAACAAGTGGATCCTAAGTAGTTGGACATGGGATAGACCGGGCTCACAGAGACATTCCTTATGCACATGGCAGGCCCTTCTTGCCAAACTACCCACAATGGATAATATGAAACGAAAAGGTATATATATTGTTAACCGATGCTCTCTTTGTATGCAACAGGAAGAAGATATTGATCATCTTTATTTTGCTTGCGACTACACTAATTGGATATGGGAGGAGATTCTGAAGAGGTTTGAAATCCAAAGGCTACCAAGGCCAAACTTGCATCAGAACTAGAACAAATTGCAAAGCAAAACTTCTCAAGAAAAGGGCTTCTAACACAACTAGCAAAAATTACTTCGGATGTGCTATTTGGTGGATTTGGAGGAGAGGTGTGTAGAGAATCTTTGAGAGCCACAACACACACAATACTCACCTATTGCTCGAGATACTCAGTGACTCAAGATCATGTATGGAGCAGGATTTGGAATTGAAGCATTTAACAAGTAGCGAAAAAGATATCTTTATCCGATTCAATTTTGTAATTCGTTAATGCTTTCTAGATTGAGATTGTTGTATTGTGTGTTTCTATATTTCCACAATGTGATGTATTCACAGGTCGTTTAGGAATTGCATTTTTATTGAATATCATATATTATCCATTCTCAACTTATTAGGCCTAGGGAAGTTAAATAACCTTGGTTTTGCCAAAGAACGTGATGGTCATAAAATTTGCGGAAAGTCGATGTTTGATCGATTTTTTTCATGCCGTCTCGAAAATTCAACATATTGACCATTCCAAACCTATTAGGCCCAGCGAAGTTGTATATCCTTGGTTTCACCAAAAAACGTGATGGGTAAATAAAGTTTACTGACAAATCGATGTTTGATCGATTTTTTTTTTTCGCACCATTTCGAAAATTCAAAATATTGACCATTCCAAACTTATTTGGCCTAGGGATGTTGAATAACCTTGGTTTCGCAAAAAAATATGACGGTCATAAAGTTTCAACAAAGTCGATGTTTAAATAGTTTTTTTTTTTGGTAAGTGATGTTATCCTTAATAACTCCTCTTTGATGTTTAAATAGTTTTTTTTGTACCATCTTGAAAATTCAAAATATTGACCATTCCTAACTTATTAGGCCTAGAGAAGTTGTATAACCTAGGTTTCACCAATAAACGTGAGGTTTATAAAGTTTGCGCAAAGTCGATGTATGTTCTTTTTTTTTGCACCATCTCAAAAATTTAAAATATTGACCATTCCCTACTTATTAGGCCTAGGGAAGTTGAATAACCTTTGTTTTGCCAAAAAACGTGTCGGTCATAAAGTTTCCCCATAGTCGATGTTTGAACGATTTTATTGGCACCATCTTGAAAATTCAAAATATTGTTCATTCTAAATTTATTAGGCCTAGGCCTAGGAAGTTGAATGACCTTGATTTCTTAAAAATTTAAAATTTAAAATATTGAACATTCCAAACTTATTAGGCAAATGGAAGTTGAATAACCTTGGTTTCATCAAAAATATGAGGGTCATAAAGTTGGCGATAGAAACTTCGATGTTTGATCGGTTTTTTTGAACCATCTTGAAAATTAAAAATATTAAACATTCCCAACTTATTAGGCCTAGGGAAGTTGAATAACCTTTCGCAAAAATACATGACGGTCATAAAGTTTGTCCAAAGTCGATGTTTGATTGGTTTTTGGTACCTTCTTAAAAATTCAATATATTATCCATTCTCAACTTATTAGGCCTAGGGAAGTTGAATAACCTTGGTTTTGCCAAAGAACGTGATGGTCATAAAATTTACGGAAAGTCGATGTTTGATCGGTTTTTTTCATGCCGTCTCGAAAATTCAATATATTGACCATTCCAAACCTATTAGGCCCAAGGAAGTTGTATAATCGTCCTACAACTGATGCGTGAATGCCTAGAGTTAATATTCTCTAGGCGAGAGCTTCTCTCTCTGGCGAATCTCTTCTCTCTCTAGGGTGAGAAGAGGCTGAGAGATCTTGGTGCGCAGAGGAGTAGGGGAACAGAGGAGAGGGCTTTCGCTCCTTCCTCGCTCTCTCTCTCTCTCGCCGCACGCAGGGAACAGAGGAGAGGCTCTTCCGCACGCACGAGGGCGGTGCGGCCTTTGGCGACGGTGCAGAGGCTTGCGGACGTGGCTGCGGTGGCCGAGCGAGGCTGCGGTGGCGGACGAGGCGAGGCTTGTCTGCGTGCGTGCTGCAAGGGCCCATCGGAGCTTCTTTTGCGTAGCCGGGTTCACGAGCGAGGCATAGCGGTGGTTCTTCCCTGTTTCGCACGGTGAGCAGGGTTCCCTGCAAATCTGGCGCAAGGAGAACAAAGGACCGAGGAGGCACGCGGCGGCGAGCAGAGCACACTCGCTGATCTCAGAGCCTCTACTCCGCCTTCTTTCGAAGAGCAGAGGAGGAGGAGAACAAGGAGGCGTCCTCACCTCGGCCAGATCGGGGCTGCGCTGCTGTCCCTGATCGCCCCTGCTTTGGGGCGTGAGGCGGTGGCGGTTCTCCCTGCGGCGGTGGGCTGGGTGTTCACGCGACTTCTCCTCTGGAGGCGGTGGCTGGCTGGGCGGCGGTTCCCCTTGTTCTGCGCACGAGAGAGCAGCCAATAGTGAGCGGCGGCGGCTGTTGGTGGCGGTTCTCCCCTCGCCACGGAGAGCGGCGGGGTTTCTGCAGAACCGACTCTCGCCCTTTCCTTTGTTCCTTCGGTGAACGAGAGAGGAGGAGGAGATCGGGGAGGCTTCCTTACCTCGGCGAGATCGGGGCTGCACTCCTGCATCGCCCCCGCTGCTTTGGGGCGTGAGGCGGCGGCTGGCTGGCGGTGTGTGACGCGACGGAGAACGCGAGGGAGGCGCGCGATCCCCATTCTGCAGCAAGCTGCTGCAGCTGCCATTGTTGGGGTTCGGCAGCGGCAGCAGTTTTGTGTGGCTGCTTCTGTATTGGGGCTGCATTGGCAGGGACCTTAATTTGGAGGCGGGGGCTGGGTGGCACGCATGAGAAGGCACGGCGGCATCTCCCCTGCATCGCCCCTTCTTCTCTCTAGAAAGGGTTTGCGAGTGCGGTGTGGCTTGCGCTCACTGCGCGCTTTGCTCGTTTGGAAGTGAGGTGCAGTTTATTGGGGCTGCTCCATAGCTCAAGGAACGCAGCTACTCGGGGCAGCGATGGTCCTGCTCCGACGACGAGGTTCCTCGCCCCTCACGTCTCAACCTTCCCGACGAGACGCTTCTTCGATGATGCAAAGCATAGAGGTAGGTCGCGCTCTAGATCGCGGCCTCTCTGCTCTTATTTCTAGAGATCCTAGGCCTTGGACTAGCCTCTTCAAGGCTCCGGTTGGAAGTCCGGATCTTAGCCTAGATTTCTTTGCTCGAAATTCAGCGAGACGGAAGATTGCTTTGTGTACGAGGATCTGCGATTCTGCAGAGTGATTGAGACATGGTCCAGGCGCTTGTTGGTTATGTGGTCGGTCTAAAGACATCCTACTTTCCATTATCTTCATTCATCAAAACTCGATGGGGAATATCGGCATTCGATCTTCATATCTTTGGAGAATGGTTTTTTTTTGTATGCAAACTCTATTCGAAGAAGATTTGCAACGGATTCTTGAAGGGTTTTGGACTATTCGTGGCCATCCGATGATATTACGACGCTGGTCCCATGATGTCCGTTTGGAGTTAGACAGCCTACAATCTATTCCCTTATGGGTATCTTTTCATGGTCTTCCATTACATCTTTGGAGTAGACGCGTTTTATTGCTAAATTATGCAGCACCCTAGGACAGCCATTGTATATCGACAAGGCAACAGCAGCGCAGACGAGATTGGCTTTTGCACGAGCATGTGTTATGATTTCTTCTGATGGTGATCTTCCTAATGAGGTTTTTTATCGTGATTTAGATGGTACCACCCGTAAGGTACATGTTTCATATTCCTGGAAACCACAACGATGTAATATTTGCTCCTCTTTTGGTCATGCACATGGAGCTTGTCAAAGCAAATTCGAAGCCAATTACTCAGGTTTATCTAACAACGTCAAACACCTAAACATAGGGTCGATACTGCTATTATTGAACAAAGCGAGTCTCCTTCAGTGGCAGTTGAGACAGTAATGATGAGTGAGCATTCTGACTCACTTGGGCAGCACCAAGGCCAGGGGGATAAATCAGGAGCTTTAACTCTTCCTATTATATCGGAGCCTTCTACAAAAGCAGTTTCTCATGGTCCTCACGAACAGGAGAAGGAGAAGTTGGAAACTTCATCTCTTCATATATTGCCAGTGACTACTACAACAGGGATTCCACGTTCTACTCATCGTACTAACCAGGATATAGTGTCCCAACCAGCTCATGTCCCTACCAATCAAGACATTTTGAACACAGCTATCCCGGATGCTCAAGGTACATTAAAATTTAAACACTTGCAAGCGGTGGATGAAGTCGAAAAATATAGAAATAAAGGCTTGAAAGGTAAGGATATAGTGCGGGAGGAAAATGTCAAACCTAAGGAGAAGAAAAAGGATATCCTTCCTAAGTCACACATTCTTCCCTCTACTTAGGAAGAATTACTCTATTTCCCATATGTTTTCTTTTTTATGAAGATTATCTGTTGGAATGTTCGTGGACTTAATAAACCTGAGAAATGTCAGGAGCTCAATAGAGTAATCAGTCTGCTTTGCTTGTGATATTGTCATTCTTGTGGAAACAAAAATTAAACCATCTCGAGTTCGTGTTCAAAGGAATTTAATATGGCGAGGCGAGAACTTCTTACCAACGATACTTGTGATACTTATGGTAGAATATGGGTATTATGGCATCCGAACTTTGTTAGTGCTTGTTTTATTTCGCTCTGAACAATTTATCCACCTTAAAGTGAGGATAAACAGAATGGTTGTCAATTCTATATTACTGGTGTATATGCTTCTAATAGTTTGCAGGAAAGAAACGGTCTATGGACTGATTTGATTAACGTTGCAAATGGTGTCTTACTGATTGCCATGGATTGTTCTTGGTGACTTCAATCTTTGTTCGGTACACACATGAAAAAGTGGGGGTAAACCAATTCCAGAGAGCAAGCTTCAAGGATTCAATGATTACATAGATATTGCTGCTTTGATTGATATGAAATCTGTAGGGATTGGCTTTCATGGAGTAATCAAGGTGCTGCTCACAGGAAAATAATGGCTCGACTCGATAGGTGTTTGATTAATCGAGAATGGTTAACGATTTACCTAATTCACTACGGAGTATGGTGCTCAATTGTTTTCGATCATTCTTCAATGTATATACATGCAGATAAAGTAATACCCAGAGGCAAGAAACCATTTAGATTCTTTCATATGTGGAGTACCCATCCTCGTTTCTCGAGGTTATCGATCGACTTGGAATGTTAATGTGTATGGTTCTCCCCTTACATCCTATGTCAAAAGCTTAAAGCTTGTAAAGCAGCACTAAAGGAGTGGAATACAAACACCTTTGGCAATATTACCACACGAGTCGATTTAAGAAGAGAAAGGAACTAATGGCGGTGCAACATGAGCTACATCTTCAACCCTTTGACGAGAATCTTATTTGCAAAGAGGCGAAGCTAGGTATCAATTCATGCAGGCTTTAAAGCAAGAAGAAAGTTTTGCAAAAAAGAAGTCTAGACAAAGCATTGGCTTACCTAGGGGATTCCAATACGAAGTTTTTCTATACAGACCATTGCTACTAGGCGAGGCCATTAATCAGTATCAGAAATGTAAAGACCAAGGCGGTACACTTATTGAGAATTTGGATGAGGTTAAAGCCCACACCTTTGAACAATTTTTTATGCTTTACTTAATCAAACAGAGCAGACCTAATAATATTCATGTGGAGCCTACTGAAAGCTTGATTCGGATGATATCACGATTCTCAATGCCCCAATTATGAGATGAAGAAATTGTTAGAGTTGTCTTTAAGTCACCAAAGCACAAAAGTCCTGGTCGGATGGGTTTCGGCTGAATTTTACCAAATTGCATGGCCGATTATTGGAAATGACGTGATTAAAGCTTGTCAACATTTTTCTCTTTTGGTCACCTTCTTAAAGAGATAAATTGTACTTTTATTTCTCTAGTTCCTAAGAATGCAGAGGGTGATTCCTAGAGCACTACTAGGCCCATTTCATTATGCAACTTTATTTACAAGATTATATCCAAGTTGCTTGCAGATCGAATGCAAATGATTATACTGAGAAGATCATTAGTCCTGCTGCATTTGCTTTCATTAAAGGAAGAAGTATACATCACAATATTCTTCGGCTAACGACTTGGTCAAAGATCTGCACTCTAAATCAAGAGGGACAAAAATATGTTTTAAAGTGACTTACGAAAAGCATTTGATTTGATTGAGTTAATAGACATTTTCTCTACAAGATGCTCCTCAGTATGAACTTCCCTCAACAATGGGTTAATTGGATTCAGTCTGCTTAGAAACTCCAAAATTTTCGATTCTTTTCAATGGTTCACCCATTGGCTTCTTTGGGAGTACGAATGGCATCCGACAAGGAGACCCACTTTCTCCATATCTTTTACAATTGTCATGGAAGGACTCGGTTGTATGTTAGAAAAGCGAGTCTTTGATGGTAGCATTAAGGTACCCCAAGTGGTTCTATTCATATATCCCACATAACATTTGCAGATGATCTTATTATATTTCTTCGCAATGACATTACTTGATGAGGAATTTGGCTACTATTCTGAAAGAATTTGGTTTTTTTTTTCGGCCTTCACTAAATCATGCAAAGAGTAAAGTCTATATGGGTCCTTGCATCGAAGATAAAGACTTTATTATACAAACTTTGGGGTTAGCGAGGATGTCGCGATTTCTTATCTAGGTCTCCCACTTATTATTTCCCTGGCATTCACAAAACCCCTTTGTCACCTATCTGGAAAAAAATAAAGAATAGAATTTTCTCTTGGAAAACTAGACTCCTTTCTAAAGCGGGGACGACTTGAACTCATCCGATCGGTCTTTGTTCTCTTACTCTATTTATTGGTCTAATGCATTTCTTCTACCTGTTGGACTTCTTGAGGATATTGAGCAATCTGTTGAAAAACTTTTTCTGGAATGGTACGGATGGTAAGGCAATGCATATGGTAAATTGGGATAATATCTGCAAGCCTAAGGATGAGGGGGGACTGAATCTGCGAAATCTGAGAGACTGGAATAAAGCTTGTTTGGTACAAAAATTGTGGGATCTTTTGCAAAACAAATCTTTATGGTCACAATGGGTTTCTGCTAGGTACCTATCAAAGGAATCAATCTGGGAAGTTTCAGCAAAACCATATCATTCTGCTGCTTGGAAAGGAATTTTGACGGCAAGAAATTGGCTAACCAAACATATTTCTTATACAATCTCTTCTGGAACAAGAATTAATATGTGGTATGATCCTTGGGTGAATGGAAAGAGTATATTTCAATTGTATGGCGATAGAGTACGAAGAGATCTTGGGGCCTCTAACGATTGGACGGTTTCTGAGTTCATTGTTAACGGCACTTGGTGTCTTCCTAGTCCTATTTCTCCTGATATGCTATCACTTTGGCCGATTATTACAACTCTTCCAATCAAGAACAACTCCTCAGATATGCTTGATTGGCTTCATGATAATGGAAAATTTAGTGCTACATCTGCATGGAATCAAATCAGACAAAGAAACAACAAGTGGATCCCAAGCAGTTGGATATGGGATAGACCGGGCTCACAGAGACATTCTTTATGCACATGGCAGGCCCTTCTTGCCAAACTACCAACTATGGATAATATGAAGCTTAAAAGGTATATATATTGTTAACCGATGCTCTCTTTGTATGCAACAGGAAGAAGATATTGATCATCTTTATTTCTTGTGACTACACTAATTGGATATGGGTGGAGATTCAAGAGATTTGAACTCCATAGGCTACCAAGGCCAAACTTGCATCAGAACTAGAACAATTTGCAAAGCAAAGCTTCTCAAGGAAAGGGCTTCTTACACAACTAGCAAAAATTACCTTCAGATGTGCTATTTGGTGGATTTGGAGGGAGAGATGTGTAGAGAATCTTTGAGGGCCTCAACACACACAATACTCACCTATTGCTCGAGATACTTAGCGACTCAAGATCATGTATGGAGCAGAATCTGGAAATGACGCATTTAACAAGTAGTGAAAAAGATATCTTTATCAGATTCAATTTTGTTATTCGTTAATGCTTTCTAGATTGAGATTGCTGTATTTTGTATTTCTATGTTTCCACAATGTGATGTATTCACAGGTCGTTTAGGAATGTTATTTGCTATTTATTTAATATCGTAAGGCGTCATAGTCTACAACATGTGTAGTCATGACTACTTTTTTGCTATGTTCTCTTGGAGACGAGTCTGGTGGAATGAGTCCATTCCACCTTTCTGAGGTGGGGTGCATTCTCCTAGACTGCTCTAAGAGATCTCAGGCTATAGTCTACGGCTTGTGTAGACAAAGCTACTTTGTTACTAAATACAATTACATTTACTTACCAAAAAAAAAGGAAGTTGTATAATCTTGGTTTCACCAAAAAACGTGATGGTCATAAAGTTTACGGACAGTCGATGTTTGATCGATTTTTTTCGCACCATCTCAAAAATTCAAAATATTGACCATTCCAAACTTATTTGGCCTAGGGATGTTGAATAACCTTGGTTTCACAAAAAATGTGACGGTCATAAAGTTTTCACAAAGTCGATGTTTAAATAGTGTTTTTTGTACCATCTTGAAAATTCAAAATATTGACCATTCCTAACTTATTAGGCCTAGAGAAGTTGTATAACCTAGGTTTCACCAATAAACGTGAGGTTTATAAAGTTTACGCAAAGTCGATGTATGTTCTTTTTTTTTGCACCATCTCAAAAATTCAAAATATTGACCATTCCCTACTTATTAGGCCTAGGGAAGTTGAATAACCTTTGTTTTGTCAAAAAACGTGACGGTCATAAAGTTTCCCCATAGTCGATGTTTGAACGATTTTTTTGGCACCATCTTGAAAATTCAAAATATTGTTCATTCTAAATTTATTAGGCCTAGTGATGCGTGCGTGGGCGAGTGACTCGAACAGAAAACAGTTGCGCGATTTGGGGAAAAGGGCTATTCACCACCAAGGCTTAAAGGAAATTCCATTTCGCCAAGGATAAAGAACTGTTTGATTCACCACCAACGATGTTGGATAAAGAATCGAGATAAAATTAAACTCAAAAGAGGAATTGTCATTCATTCAACCTGCCTTACAAATGAGAATATGTCTCATTATATAGACATTAGACTCAGAAAACAATATGGGAACTACCCAAACAAATAAAACTGAAATAGCGGAACTACCAAAACAAACAATGGGAACTACCCAAACAAACAAGATTGAATAGAATTCGTTCACCAATAATAACCAGCAAATCTCCACTTCCAAAGAGCATTAAATCACTTTGGATCTTATCCTGAATAACTCCTCTTTGATATAGCATCAATCAGCAACGAATTTTGATATTGGTATATCATTCCTTATCTCATCGAAGTAAGTTGTAATCGAAGTTAGTTATTTGTATCATCATTCCTTATCCCATCGAAGTAAGTTGTAACCAAAGTTAGTTTTGGCAGGAATAAGTCCCGATAGTGTTTGTTTTACCAAAGGAATCATCCCAGGACTTAAGGATTGATTAGTAGTCTCGGATGCTCCCGCATCATTCTCCCCGGGTTGTTTGAGATTTGTCCTCAAATCTGACAAGTCATCATCATCCAAGTAAGGAGAACAATCACCTACATTAAAAGTTGCTGAAACTCCATATTCTCCAGGAAGATCAATCTTGTAAGCATTTTCGCCAATTCTCTCGAGAACTTCAAATGGACCGTCAGCTCTGGACATAAGTTTATTCTTCTGCTGAGAAGGAAATCTTTCCTTCCTTAAATGTAACCACACAAGATCACCTGGTTGGAAATGAGTCTTCCTCCGATGTTTATTAGCTTTCTTCCTATAAGACTCGTTAGCCTTCTCGATCTTACTTCGAATCTGCTCATGAAGTTTTTTTATTGATTCAGCTCGCTCTTTGCCATCAAAGTTCACTTGTGAATTGGATGGAATAGGAATTAAATCAATCGGTGTGAGCGGATTGATTCCATATACAATTTGAAGGGTGATCGACCAAGAGTATAACTCGGCGATTGATTATAAGCGAACTCAAGATGTGCAAGCTTCAAATCCCAATCTTTTAGGGATTTACTAACCATTCCTCGAAGTAACGTAGTGAGAGTGCGATTAGTTACCTCGGTTTGGCCATCGGTTTGAGGATGACAAGTGGTGCTGAATAGAAGTCTAGTTCTAAGCATTCTCCATAAGGTCTTCTTCGAAATAACTTAAAAATTTAGAATCACGATCGAGATACAATGGTCTTTAGTACTCCATGAAGGCGAATGATCTCCTTGAAATAAAGATCACCACATGAGATGCATCATCCGTCTTGTGGCATGGAATAAAATGGGCCATTTTAGAAAATCGATCAACAACCACCATAATGGCATCTTTTCCCTCTCGAGTTCTTGGAAGAGCCACAATAAAATCCATGCTCACATTTTCCCAAGGTGTAATGGTACTAGAAGGGAGTATACGACCCTTGGTGGAAATGACTTTTTGCTCTTTGACAAGTTGCACACCTCAAGATGATAGCATACGTCTCCACTCATCTTTGGCCAATAAAAAGTGCTCTTGAAGGATTTCAAGAGTTTTGTTCATCCGGAAGTGACCAGCCGGACCTCCACCATGTGCTTCTCGGATCAACAATTCTCTAAATGAACTCTTCGGCACACATAATCGATTTCCCTTAAAAGAAAACCATTGACAGAATATGTACCTTGAATTCCATGTTTGCAATTGTCAATAATAGTAGAGAACTCTGGGTCTTCAGAATATAGTTCTTTCATGGATTGAAAACCAAGAATTCTAGAATCAAGAACAGCAAGCATAGAGTATCTTCTTGATAAAGCATCCGCAACAACATTAGTATGGCCAGGTTTATATTTCGAAACGAAAGAAAAGGATTGAAGAAATTCTACCCATTTGGCATGCCTTGAGTTGAGCTTGCGTTGGCTACTAATAAACTTCAAAGCCTCATGGTCAGAATGAAGTACAAACTGTTTAGGCCTTAAATAGTAACTCTAATGATCAAGAACTCTCACAATGGCGTAGAACTCCTTATCATAAGTTGAGTAGTTCTTTTTCGAATCGGTCAACTTTTCGAAATATGCCAATGGCCTTTGTTCTTGAACAAGAACAGCTCCAATGCCAACTCCACTTGCATCACATTTAACTTCAAATACTCTATCAAAATTAGGAAGGGCAAGAACGTGGGACTCACATAGCTTCAGTTTGATGAGTTCAAAAGCGGCATGAGCAGCTCTTGTCCATTCAAAAGAACCCTTCTTCATGCATTCGGTGATAGGGGCCATGATTGTACTGAAGTTCTTCACAAAACGACGATAGAAAGAAGCAAGGCCATGAAAACTCCTTACATCGGTGATGGATTTCGGAACCGGCCAGGTTTTCATTGCATCCACTTTCAATTAATCAACGGAAATTCCATCCTTCGAAACCACATATCCAAGCAAAGCAAATACCAACCATTCATATAAACCTCCCTTAGTCTTGAAAGCTGTTTTACACTCATCTCCTTTCTGCATTCGGATCTGGTGATAGCCACTTCGCAAATCTATCTTTGAAAACACAGTAGAACCATATAATTCATCAAGCATATCATCAAGTCTAGGTATAGGATACCTGTACTTAATAGTGATGTTGTTGATGGCTCGGCTATCGACACACATTCTGAATGTTCCATCCTTTTTTGGTACGAGAAGAACCGGAACAGAAAATGGGCTCATACATTCTCGAACATATCCCTTGTCAATAAGTTCATTGACTTGTCTTTGCAACTCCTTTGTTTCCTCCGGGTAGCATCTATATGCTGCTTTGTTTGGTAGAGGGGCAATGGGCAGCAAGTCAATTTGGTGCTCAATACCTCTTATTGGAGGTAATCCAGATGGCAATTCTTCGGGGAACACATCTGCAAAGTCTCTTAACAAGGAATGCATTTTCGGATGTATAGGTCTCTCTTTCTCACTCTTTTTCTCAACCATAAGCAAAGCAAATACATTTTTCTATTTGGTAATGGCTCTCTTAACCTGTGTTTCACTCAAGAAGAGATTTTCCTTACTAGTGTCTCCCTTCCTGAGTTGATTTCGATGTATCATGTTCGGTTTCAAAGATTCAAGAGTAATGCACTTTCGTTCCTTGTGAAAAGAGTATGTGTTTTTATGCCCATCATGTGCAGCCTTTCTATCATATTGCCAAGGTCTACCTAACAACAAGTGACATGCATCCATGGGAATCACATCACACAGAGCTTGATCTCGATAGTTCATCCCAATCGAAAACGATATAAGAGCTCGTTTGGTTACCTTAAGATCATTTCCTTGATTGAGCCATTGGAGCTTGTACGGTTGAGGATGTTTCGTTATCGGAAGCTTCAATTTGTCAACAAGGTTTGTCGAAGCAACGTTGGTACAACACCCACCATCGATAATCACCGAGCATACCTTCCGTTAATAGTGCAGCGGGTGTGATAGATGTTCTCCTTTGCTCATTATCAAGAGAAACTTCAAGTATGTCAGCGGTGCTCTTCATTATGATCAACATTTCACCATAATCTGCTTTCTCCACAACTTCTTTTTCAGATTCAGAACCATTTTGGTCTGGATTGTTTTCAGCCTCTTGAAGTGCTGAATTGATCTCCTCAATTTCTTGAAGAGTCATAACTCGCCGACTCATTTGACCTAACGTCGTCAATTGTATAGAGCAAACTTTATACTAAATACAATTACATTTACTTACCAAAAAAAAATAACTCGCCGACTCGGACAATTTGCTTGAAAATGCCCAAAACCATGGCACTTAAAGCATTTCCTTGTATCGCCTTCAAGTTTCTTCCGGAATTCTTTGGAAGGCTTTGCACTCTTCTCCTCTCCTTTGTACTTGGTTGACGTGCTCTCGATCTTGCTTGAGGAAGCATCCTTAAAATAGGATGTCACCTTGGTTGAGGTTCTGGAGGAAAACCTCTTGCCTTTCAGTTGCTTCTCAACTTTTATGGCTAGCTTACAAATATCTTCAAAGGACCAATACGGTTGAAGTTCAACCACATCAACAATTTCTCTATTCATGCCGCCAAGGAAACGAGCGACGGTTTGCTCTGGAACTTCTTGATGTGGGAGCATCCGAGACTATTGATCAATCCTTGAGTCATGGGCGTAACTTCCTCAATCCTGGAGTTTGTTCGTTGCTGATTGGCATTGCTGAGTCATGGGCGTAACTTCCTCAATCCTGGAGTTTGTTTGGGTAGTTCTGTTATTTCAATCTTGTTTGTTTGGGTAGTTTCCATTGTTTGTTTGGGTAGTTCCGTTATTTCAGTTTTGTTTGTTTGGGTAGTTCCATTGTTTGTTTTCTGAGTCTAATGTCTATATAATGAGACATATTCTCATTTGTAAGGGTGGTTGAATGAATGAAAATTGGTGAGACTTACTCTACGTGAGTGAATATCTTCGGAGAGTGGATAACTCCTTGCGGTCTCTTTATCCTTGGAGCGTGGATTCCTCCTTGGTGGTGAGTTAAAAGCCCTTTATCCTTGGCTAGTGATATCTTTAGGCCTTGGTGGTGAGCTTCTCCTATCCCGAAGTCCTTTATCCTTGGCTGGTGAAATCTTTAGGCCTTGGTGGTGAACTTCGTAGATCCCGATCCTTATCCTTGGTTGGTGGCGTGGCCTTTATACCTTGGAAGAAGATCGTTCTATTTTATTTTTGGTGGTGAACTGCCCATTTTTCCGAAATCGCACAGTCCTGAAATTTTCTGTTCGGAGTCACTCGCCCACGCACGCATCAAATTGGTATCAGATCTCAAGGTTTGAACTTATCTTGAGTGATTCCTTTGTGTTGTTATCTTCTACTTACCATGAGTGACGAACAAGTTCCACGAGGCTTGACTTTGGAGCAAGCGCACGACCTACGGCGAGATCGTGCTATAGAGAATCTCCAAAGGCAAATGGAGCGAGTCCTCAATCTTCTAGAGGATCCAGCAAGACAAGGCCAACCGGAGAGGCGTCCGAATGATCGACGTCGGCGTGACAATTTGGAATCTCGTCAAAGTTATAGTGGCGATTCCAATTCCACTGGGGGTAACTCTAGTGATTCTGATTCTTATATCCAAAGGCGAAGAGGGAGGCATAAGGAAAATAATCAAGATATCAAAGTGGACGTTCCTGAATTTGAAGGTAATCTCAATCTTGATGACTTTGTGGATTGGCTACACACAATCGAACGGATTTTTGACTTCAAGACCTACTCGGATAAGAAGAGGTGCAAGGTTGCTGCCATAAAATTGACAAAGTATGCTTCTCTATGGTGGGAGAATCTAAAGCATCAACGAGCAAGAGAAGGAAAAGACCAAATCAAGTCTTGGGAAAAACTCAAGAAGTTGATGAAGAAGAGGTTCTTACCCGATAACTATAGACAAGATCTTTTCCTAAAACTGAACTCCCTAAGACAACAAGGGATGAGTGTTGAAGAATACATCCGTGAGTTTGAACAACTCAAAATGAGATGTGACGTTCCATAAGTTCCAGAGCAAACCGTCGCTCATTTCCTTGGCGGCCTGAATAGAGAAATTGCTGATGTGGTTGAACTTCAACCGTATTGGTCCTTTGAAGATATTTGTAAGCTAGCCATAAAAGTTGAGAAGCAACTGAAAGGCAAGAGGTTTTCCTCCAGAACCTCACCCAAGGTGACATCCTATTTTAAGGATGCTTCCTCAAGCAAGATCGAGAGCACGTCAACCAAATACAAAGGAGAGGAGAAGAGTGCAAAGCCTTCCAAAGAATTCGGAAGAAACTTGAAGGCGATACAAGGAAATGCTTTAAGTGCCACGTTATGGGCATTTTCAAGCAAATTGTCCGAATCGGCGAGTTATGACTCTTCAAGAAATTGAGGAGATCAATTCAGCACTTCAAGAGGCGAAAGCAATCCAGACCAAAATGGTTCTGAATCTGAAAAAGAAGAAGAAGTTATGGAGAAAGCAGATGATGGTGAAATGTTGATCATACGAAGAGCACTGCATACTGAAGTTTCTCTTGATAATGAGCAAAGGGAGAACATCTTTCACACCCGTTGTACTATTAACGGGAAGGTATGTTCAGTGATTATCGATGGTGGGAGTTGTACCAACGTTGCTTCGACCAACCTTGTTGACAAATTGAAGCTTCCGACAACGAAACATCCTCAACCGTACAAGCTCCAATGGCTCAATCAAGGAAATGATCTGAAGGTAACCAAACGAGCCCTTATATCATTTTCTATTGAGAAAAATTATCAAGATGAAGTTCTATGCGATGTTATTCCTATGGATGCTTGTCACTTATTGTTAGGAAGACCTTGGCAATATGATATGAATGCTGTGCATGATGGTCGTAAGAACACATACTCTTTTCGGAAAGAACAAAAATGCATCACCTGGGAATCCTTCATTGATACATCGAAATCAACCTGGGAAGGGAAACACTGGTAAGGAAAGTTTGTTCTTAAATGAAACACGGGTTGAGAGAGCCATCAGCAAACAAAAGAATGTATTTGCTTTGCTTATGGTAGAGAAAAAGAATAAGATGGGGCAACCCATTCATCCAAAGATGCATCGCTTGTGGAAAGATTTTGCAGGTGTGTTCCCGGAGGATTTGCCACCTGGATTACCTCCAATAAGAGGTATTGAGCACCAAATTGACTTGCTGCCCATTGCCCCTCTACCAAACAAAGCAGCATATAGATGCAACCCGGAAGAAATAAAGGAGTTGCAAAGACAAGTCAATGAACTTATTGACAAGGGATATGTTCGAGAAAGTATGAGCCCATGTTCTGTTCCGGCTCTACTCGTGCCTAAGAAAGATGGTTCATTCAGAATGTGCATTGATAGCCGAGCCATCAACAACATCACCATTAAGTATAGGTACCCTATACCTAGACTTGATGATATGCTTGATGAATTGTATGGTTCTACTGTCTTCTCAAAGATAGATTTGCGAAGTGGCTATCACCAGATCCGAACGCAGAAAGGAGATGAGTGGAAAACAGCTTTCAAGGAGTCTTATAGGAAGAAAGCTAATAAGCATCGGAGGAAGACTCATTTCCAACCAGTTCTCGAGAGAATTGGCGAAAATGCTTACAAGATTGATCTTCCTGGAGAATATAGAGTTTCGGCAACTTTTAATGTAGGTGATCTTTCTCCTTACTTGGACGATGATGACTTGTCAGATTTGAGGACAAATCTCAAACAACCCGGGGAGAATGATGCGGGAGCATCCGAGACTATTGATCAATCCTTGAGTCATGGGCGTAACTTCCTCAATCCTGGAGTTTGTTTGGGTAGTTCTGTTATTTCAATCTTGTTTGTTTGGGTAGTTTCCATTGTTTGTTTGGGTAGTTCCGTTATTTCAGTTTTGTTTGTTTGGGTAGTTCCATTGTTTGTTTTCTGAGTCTAATGTCTATATAATGAGATATATTCTCATTTGTAAGGGTGGTTGAATGAATGAAAATTGGTGAGACTTCCTCTACGTGAGTGAATATCTTCGGAGAGTGGATAACTCCTTGCGGTCTCTTTATCCTTGGAGCGTGGATTCCTCCTTGGTGGTGAGCCAAAAGCCCTTTATCCTTGGCTGGTGATATCTTTAGGCCTTGGTGGTGAGCTTCTCCTATCCCGAAGTCCTTTATCCTTGGCTGGTGAAATCTTTAGGCCTTGGTGGTGAACTTCGTAGATCCCGATCCTTATCCTTGGTTGGTGGCGTGACCTTTATACCTTGGAAGAAGATCGTTCTATTTTATTTTTGGTGGTGAACTGCCCATTTTTCCGAAATCGCACAGTCCTGAAATTTTCTGTTCGGAGTCACTCGCCCACGCACGCATCACTTCTGGAACGACACATCTCATTTTGAGTTGTTCAAACTCACGGATGTATTCTTCAACACTCATCCCTTGTTGTCTTAGGGAATTCAGTTTTAGGAAAAGATCTTGCTTATAGTTATTGGGTAAGAACCTCTTCTTCATCAACTTCTTGAGTTTTTCCCAAGACTTGATTTTGCCTTTTCCTTCTCTTGTTCGTTGATGCTTTAGATTCTCCCACCATAGAGAAGCATACTTTGTCAACTTTATGACAGCAACCTTGCACCTCTCCTTATCCGAGTAGGTCTTGAAGTCAAAAATCCATTCGATTGTGTGTAGCCAATCCACAAAGTCATTAGGATTGAGATTACCTTCAAATTCAGGAACGTCCACTTTGATGTCTCGATTATTTCCCTTATGCCTCCCTCTTCGTCTTTGGATATGAGAATCAGAATCACTAGAGTTGCCCCTAGTGGAATTGGAATCGCCACTATAACTTTGACGAGATTCCAAATTGTCACGCCGACGTCGATCATTCGGACGCCTCTCTGGTTGGCCTTGTCTTGCCGGATCCTCTAGAAGATTGAGGACTCGCTCCATTTGCCTTTGGAGATTCTCTATAGCACGATCTCGCCGTAGGTCATGCGCTTGCTCCAAAGTCAAGCCTCGTGAAACTCATAGTAAGTAGAAGATAACAACACAAAGGAATCACTCAAGATAAGTTCAAACCTTGAGCTCTGATACCAACTTGATGCGTGCGTGGGCGAGTGACTCAGAACAGAAAACTTCAGGACTGCGCGATTTGGGGAAAAGGGGCAGTTCACCACCAAGGCCTAAAGGAAATTCCATCGGCCAAGGATAAAGAACTGTTTGATTCACCACCAACGATGTTGGATAAAGAATCGAGATAAAATTCAACTCAAAAGAGGAATTGTCATTCATTCAACCTGCCTTACAAATGAGAATATGTCTCATTATATAGACATTAGACTCAGAAAACAATATGGGAACTATCCAAACAAATAAAACTGAAATAGCGGAACTACCCAAACAAACAATGGGAACTACCCAAACAAACAAGATTGAACAGAATTCGTTCACCAATAATAATCAGCAAATCTCCACTTCCAAAGAGCATTAAATCACTTTGGATCTTATCCTAAATAACTCCTCTTTGATATAGCATCAATCAGCAATGAATTTTGATATTGGTATATCATTTCTTATCCCATCGAAGTAAGTTGTAACCGAAGTTAGTTATTGGTATCATCATTCCTTATCCCATCGAAATAAGTTGTAACCGAAGTTAGTTTTGGCAGGAATAAGTCCCGATAGTGTTTATTTTGCCGAAGGAATCAGCCCAGGACTTAAGGATTGATTAGTAGTCTCGGATGCTCCCGCATCACAAACTTATTAGGCAAATGGAAGTTTAATAACCTTGGTTTCACCAAAAAAATATGAGGGTTATAAAGTTGGCAGAAACTCGATGTTTGATCGATTTTTTTCGAACCATCTTGAAAATTAAAAATATTAAACATTCCCAACTTATTAGGCCTAGGGAAGTTGAATAACCTTTGTTTCGCAAAATACGTGACGGTCATAAAGTTTGTCCAAAGTCGATGTTTGATTGGTTTTTTTGGTACCTTCTTAAAAATTCAATATATTATCCATTCTCAACTTATTAGGCCTAGGGAAGTTAAATAACCTTGGTTTTGCCAAAGAACGTGATGGTCATAAAATTTGCGGAAAGTCGATGTTTGATCGATTTTTTTCATGCCGTCTCGAAAATTCAACATATTGACCATTCCAAACCTATTAGGCACAGCGAAGTTGTATATCCTTGGTTTCACCAAAAAACGTGATGGTCATAAAGTTTACGGACAGTCGATGTTTGATCGATTTTTTTCGCACCATCTCGAAAATTCAAAATATTGACAATTCCAAACTTATTTGGCCTAGGGATGTTGAATAACCTTGGTTTCGCAAAAAAATGTGACGGTCATAAAGTTTCCACAAAGTCGATGTTTAAATAGTTTTTTTTGTACCATCTTGAAAATTCAAAATATTGACCATTCCTAACTTATTAGGCCTAGAGAAGTTGTATAACCTAGGTTTCACCAATAAACGTGAGGTTTATAAAGTTTGCAAAGTCGATGATGTATGTTTTTTTTTGCACCATATCAAAAATTTAAAATATTGACCATTCCCTACTTATTAGGCCTAGGAAGTTGAATAACCTTTGTTTTGCCAAAAGCGTGTGATCATAAAGTTTCCCCATAGTCGATGTTTGAACGATTTTTTTGGCACCATCTTGAAAATTCAAAATATTGTTCATTCTAAACTTATTAGGCCTAGGGAAGTTGAATGACCTTGATTTCGCCAAAAAATTTAAAATATTGAACATTCCAAACTTATTAAGCAAATGGAAGTTGAATAACCTTGGTTTCACCAAAAAATATGAGGGTCATAAAGTTGGCAGAAACTCGATGTTTGATCGATTTTTTTCGAACCATCTTGAAAATTAAAAATATTGAACATTCCCAACTTATTAGGCCTAGGGAAGTTGAATAACCAAAGAACGTGACGGTCATAAAATTTACGGAAAGTCGATGTTTGATCGGTTTTTTTCATGCCGTCTCGAAAATTCAATATATTGACAATTCCAAACCTATTACACCCAGGGAAGTTGTATAACCTTGGTTTCACCAAAAAACGTGATGGTCATAAAGTTTACAGATAGTCTAAAATTCAAAATATTGACCATTCCCTACTTATTAGGCCTAGGGAAGTTGAATAACCTTTGTTTTGCCAAAAAACGTGACGGTCATAAAGTTTCCCCATAGTCGATGTTTGAACGATTTTTTTGGCACTATCTTGAAAATTCAAAATATTATTCATTCTAAACTTATTAGGCCTAGGGAAGTTGAATGACCTTGATTTCGTCAAAAAAATTAAAATATTGAACATTCCAAACTTATTAGGCAAATGGAAGTTGAATAACCTTGGTTTCACCAAAAAATATGAGGGTCATAAAGTTGGCAGAAACTCGATGTTTGATCGGTTTTTTTCGAACCATCTTGAAAATTAAAAATATTGACAATTCCTAACTTATTAGGCCTAGGGAAGTTGAATAACCTTGGTTTCGCAAAAAACGTGACCGTCATAAAGTTTGCCCAAAGTCGATGTTTAATTGGTTTTTTTCGTACCTTCTTGAAAATTCAATATATTATCCATTCTCAACTTATTAGGCCTAGGGAAGTTGAATAACCTTGGTTTTGCCAAAGAACGTGACGGTCATAAAATTTGCGGAAAGTCGATGTTTGATCGATTTTTTTCATGCCGTCTCGAAAATTCAATATATTGACCATTCCAAACCTATTAGGCCCAGCGAAGTTGTATATCCTTGGTTTCACCAAAAAATGTGACGGTTATATTTTTTTTTGGTAAGTAAATGCAAGTAGATTTAGTATGAAGTTTGCCATAGACTAAAGCCTGAGATCTCTTAGAGCAGTCTAGGAGAATGCACCCCACCTCAGAAAGATGGAATGGTCTCACTCTACCAGACTCGTCTCCGAGAGTAGTTAAACAGAAATCATGACTACACATACTGTAGACTATGATGCTACCATAAGTAACGAAGAGTAAAATGTAATAACCTGGACAACCGGTGAATATATCACAATTTTAAAGCAGAAAATCAGACAATACAAAGGAAATTAAAGAATTGTAAAATTGAATCTGAGGAAGATCTCTTTTTCTCTACTTGTTAAATGCCTCATTTCCAAATCCTGCTCCATGCATGATCGCGAGTCACTAAGTATCTCAAGCAGTAGATAAGCATTGTGTGTGTTGTGACCCTAAAAAATTCTGCTACACCTCTCCTTCCAAATCCACCAAATAGTACATCTGAAGATAAGCTTTGCCAGTTGTGTAAGAAGCCCTTTTCTTGAGAAGTTTTGCTGCAGCTGTTCTAGTTCCTGATGCAAGTTTGGCCTTGGTAGCCTATGGATTTCAAACCTCTTCAGAATCTCCTCCCATATCCAATTGGTGTAGTCGCAAGCAAAATAAAGATGATCAATATCTTCTTCCTGTTGCATACAAAAAGAGTATCGGTTAATAATATATATACCTTTTCACTTCATATTATCCATTGTGGGTAGTTTGGCAAGAAGGGCCTACTATGTGCATAAGGAATGTCTCTGTGAGGACTGAAAGATGAGGGGGGACTGAATTTGCGAAATCTGAGAGATTGGAATAAAGCTTGTTTGGTACAGAAATTATGGGATCTTATGCAAAACAAATCCTTATGGTCACAATGGGTTTCTGCTAGGTACCTATCAAAGGAATCAATGTGGGAAGTTTCAGAAAAAACATATCATTCTGCTGCTTGGAAAGGAATTTTGAAGGCAAGAAATTGGCTGTCCAAACATATTTCTTATACAATCTCTTCTGGAATGAGAATTAATATGTGGTATGACCCTTGGGTGAAGGGGAAGAGTATATTTCAATTGTATGGCGATAGAGTACGAAGAGATCTTGGGGCCTCTAAAGATTGGACGATTTCTGAATTCATTGTTACGGTACCTGGTGTCTTCCTAGTCCTATTTCTCCTGATATGATATCACTTTGGCCGACTATTACAACTCTTCCAATCAAGAACAACTCCTCAGATATACTTAATTAGCTTCATGACAATGGAAAATTTAGTGCTACATCTGCATGGAATCAAATCAGACAAAGAAGCAACAAGTAGATCCCAAGCAGTTGGACATGGGATAGACCGGGCTCACAGAAACATTCCTTATGCACATGGCAGACCCTTCTTGCCAAACTACCCACACTGGATAATATGAAGCGAAAAGGTATATATATTGTTAACCGATGCTCTCTTTGTATGCAACAAGAAGAAGATATTGATTATCTTTATTTTGCTTGCGACTACACTAATTGGATATGGATGGAGATTCTGAAGAGATTTGAACTCCATAGACTACCAAGGCCAAACTTGCATCAGGAACTAGAACATTGCAAAGAAAGCTTCTCAAGAAAAGGGCTTCTTACACAACTAGCAAAAATTACTTTCGGATGTGCTATTTGGTGGATTTGGAGGGAGAGGTGTAGCGAGAATCTTTGAGAGCCACAACACACACAATACTCACCTATTGCTCGAGATACTCGACTCAAGATCATGTATGGAGCAGGATTTGGAATTGAAGCATTTAACAAGTAGCGAAAAAGATATCTTTATCAGATTCAATTTTGTTATTCGTTAATGCTTTCTAGATTGAGATTATTGTATTGTGTGTTTTTATGTTTCCACAATGTGATGTATTCACAGGTCGTTTAGGAATTGCATTTTGCTATTTATTGAATATATCGAAGGTGTCATAGTCTACAACATGTGTAGTCATGGCTACTTTTTGCTTATGTTCTCTTGGAGATGAGTCCGGTGGAATGAGTCCATTCCACCTTTCTGAGGTGGGGTGCATTCTCCTAGACTGCTCTAAGAGATCTCAGGCTATAGTCTACGGCTTGTGTAGATAAAGCTACTTTGTGCAAACTTCATACTAATACAATTACATTTACTTACCAAAAAAATGTCTCTGTGAGCCCGGTCTATCCCATGTCCAACTGCTCGGGATCCACTTGTTATTTCTTTGTCTGATTTGATTCCATGCAGATTTAGCACTAAACTTTCCATTGTCATGAAGCCAATTAAGCATATCTGATGAGTTATTCCTGATTGGAAGAGCTGTAATAGTCGGCCAAAGTGATAGCATATCAGGAGAAATAGGATTAGGAAGACACCAGGTGCCGTTAGCAATAAACTCAGAAACCTTCCAATCTTTAGGGGCCCCAAGATCTCTTCGTACTCGATCACCATATAATTGAAATATACTTTTTCCATTCACCCAAGGATCATACCACATATTAATTTCGGTCCCAAAAGAGATTGTGTAAGAAATGTGGTTGATTAGCCAGTTTCTTGCCTTCAAAATTCCTTTCCATGCAGCAGAATGATATGTTCTTGTTGAAACTTCCCATATTGATTCCTTAGATAGGTACTTAGAAGAAACCCATTGTGACCATAAAGATTTATTTTGCAAAAGATCCCATAATTTCTATACCAAACAAGCTTTATTCTAATCTCTCAGATTTCGTAGATTTAGCCCCCCTCATCTTTTGGTCTACAAATGCTATCTCAATTGACCATATGCATTGCCTTTCCATCCGTATCATTCCAGAAAAAGCTCTTCAATAACTGTTCAATATCTTGAAGAAGTCCAACAGGTAGAAGAAATCCATTAGACCAATAAATAGAATAAGAAAACAACACAGATCGGATGAGTTCAAGTCGTCCTGCTTTGGAAAGAAGTCTAGTTTTCCAGGAGGAAATTCTATTCTTTATTTTTTGTAGGATAGGCTGACAGTGAATTTTATGAATGCCAGTGGATAAGAGTGGGAGACCCAGATAAGGAACTGGTAGACTACCCTCGCTAACCCCCAGAGTTTGTATAATAAAGTCTTTATCTTCAACGTAAGAACCCATATAGACTTGACTTTTTGCAAGATTTAGGTGAAGGCTAGAAACCAAACCAAAATCTTTTAGAATAGTAGCCAAATTTTTCACTAAGGTAGCGTCATTGCGAAGGAAGATTATAAGATCATCTGCAAATGTTATGTGGGATATATGAATAGAACCAGTATGGGGTACCTTAATGCTACCATCAGAGACTGCCTTTTCTAACATACAACTGAGTCCTTCCATGACAATTGTAAAAAGATATGGAGAAAGTGGATCTCCTTGTCGGATGCCATTCATACAGCCAAAGAAGCCAACGGGGGAACCATTGAACAAAACTGAAAATTTTGGAGTTTTCAAGCAGCACTGAATCCAATTAACCCATTGTTGAGGGAAGTTCAAACTGAGGAGCATCGTGTAGAGAAACTGTCTATTAACTGAATCAAATGCTTTTCGTAAGTCAGCTTTAAAACATATTTTCGTCCCTCTTGATTTGGAGTGCAAATCTTTGACCAAGTCAATTAGCAAGAAGAATATTTTGATGTATACTTCTTCCTTTAATGAAAGCAGCCTGAGTATGAGTAATGATCTTATGCATAATCATTTGCATTCGATCTGCAAGCAACTTGGAGATGATTTTGTAAATAAAGTTGCATAAAGAAATGGGCCTGTAGTGCTCTAGTGAATCAGCCCCTGCATTCTTAGGAACAAAAGAAATAAAAGTACAATTTATCGCTTTAAGAATATGACCTGAAGAGAAAAAATGCTGACAAGCTTTAATCACATC
This sequence comes from Musa beccarii, assembly GCA_024322285.1. Taxonomy (NCBI): domain Eukaryota; kingdom Viridiplantae; phylum Streptophyta; class Magnoliopsida; order Zingiberales; family Musaceae; genus Musa; species Musa beccarii. The sequence goes on from CM044402.1 coordinate 13,006,119, forward strand.
ATTTCCAATGATTGGCCATGCAATTTGATAAAATTCAGTTGGAAATCCATCTGGACCAGGGCTCTTGTGCTTTGGTGACTTGAAGATAACTCATACAACTTCTTCATCTGTAATTGGTGCATTAAGAATCGTGATGTCATCCGAATCAAGCTTTCTAGTAGGCTCCACATGAACATTATTAGGTTGCTCTGTTTGATTGAGTAAAGAATAAAAAAATTGTTCAGTTTGTGCTTTAACTTCATCCAAATTCTCAATAAGCGTACCATCTTGGTCTTTACATTTTCTGATACAATTAAGAGCCCTTCTAGTAGCAATGGTTGTATAGAAAAACTTCGTATTGGAATCCCCTAAAGTAAGCCAATGTTGCCGAGACTTCTGTTTTGTAAAACTTTCTTCCTGTATTAGGGCCTGCATGAATTGAGATCTAGCTTCTACCTCTTTCCAAATAAGATTCTCGTCAAAGGGCTGAAGATGTAGCTCATGTTGCACCGCCATTAGTTTCTTTTTGATTAACTGAACTCGGGTGATAATATTGTCAAAAGTGTTTGTATTCCATTCCTTTAGTGCTGTTCTACATGCTTTAAGCTTTTGGCATAAAATGTAAGGAGGTGATCCATGCACATTAACATTCCAAGCAGATCTGATAACCTCAAGAAACTGAGGATGGGTACTCCACATGTTAAAGAATCTAAATGGTTTCTTGCCTCTGGGTATTACTTTGTCTGCATGTATATACATTAAAGAGTGATCAGAGAATAATTGAGATCCATACTCCATAAGTGAATCAGGGTAAACTGTTAACCATTCATGATTAATCAGACACCTATCAAGTCGAGCCATTATTATCCTATGGGCAGCACCTTGATTACTCCATGAAAGCCAATCACCTACAGATTTCATATCAATCAATGCAGCAATATCTATGTAATCGTTAAAACCTTGAAGCTTGCTCTCTAAAAGTGGTTTACCCCCCACATTTTCATGTGTGTACTGAACAGTATTGAAGTGATGCGGGAGCATCCGAGACTACTAATCAATCCCTAAGTCCTAAGCTGATTCCTTCGGCAAAACAAACACTATCGGTACTTATTCATGCCAAAACTAACTTCGGTTATAACTTACTTCGATGGGATAAGGAATGATGATACCAATATCAAAATTCGTTGCTGATTGATGCTATATCAAAGAGGAGTTATTCAGGATAAGTTCTAAAGTGATTTAATGCTCTTTGGAAGTAGATATTTGCTGGTTATTGTTAGTGAATGAATTTTATCTCCTAGTCTTGTTAGACTTGTTAGTCTTGTTTGTTTGGGTAGTTCCCATATTGTTTTCTGAGTCTAATATCTATATAATGAGACATATTCTTATTTGTAAGGGGACTAGTTGAATGAATGAAAATTCCTCTTGTGAGTTGAATTTTATCTCGATTCTTTATCCAACATCGTTGGTGGTAAATCAAACAGTTCTTTATCCTTGGCCGGTGGAATTTCTGATGCGTGCGTGGGCGAGTGACTCCGAACAGAAAATTTTAGGACTATGCGATTTCGGGAAAATGGACAGTTCACCACCAAAAATAAAATAGAACGATCTTCTTCCAAGGTATAAAGGCTACGCCACCAACCAAGGATAAGGATCGGGATCTACGAAGTTCACCACCAAGGCCTAAAGATTTCACCAGCCAAGGATAAAGGACTTCGGGATAGGAGAAGCTCACCACCAAGGCCTAAAGATATCACCAGCCAAGGATAAAGGGCTTTTGGCTCACCACCAAGGAGGAATCCACGCTCCAAGGATAAAGAGACTGTAAGGAGTTATCCACTCTCCGAAGATATTCACTCACGTAGAGGAAGTCTCACCAATTTTCATTCATCCAACCACCCTTACAAATGAGAATATGTCTCATTATATAGACACTAGACTCAGAAAACAAACAATGGAACTACCCAAACAAACAAAACTGAAATAACGGAACTACCCAAACAAACAATGGAAACTTTTTTTTTTTTTGGTAAGTAAATGTAATTATATTTAGTATGAACTTTGCACAAAATAGCTTTATCTACACAAGCCGTAGACTATAGCCTGAGATCTCTTGGAGCAGTCTAGGAGAATGCACCCCACCTCAGAAAGGTGGAATGGACTCACTCCACCAGACTCATTGATATGAACCAGATCAAGCTAGTCAAGACTCAATCAACATTCTATGATTGCAAGAAGATTCTAAAATGGCCAATGTGATCATAAAGAGAGAAGGACAAATTTGAAGACCTCAACTTGAAGAATAAAAGTCCATTCAGTTATGTTTACCAAAATTCCTGAATTAGGAATATAAATGTTATTTAATGCATTCATTCCTTTTGTACTATCCTCATACTATATAAATGAGGCTGAATCAAAGTGTAGGAAAGACAATTGAGAAGTATAACAATTCTTCAACACCGATGAGTGTTTTGTTTTTAAGTTCTTGCATGAACTTTAGAACTTATCAGGCTTTTCTGCTTGTGACGTTCAACCCAAATCTTTGCTTTTCCTTTGACTTATCAGACTTTTAGTTTGTGGCGTCTTAAGGGAATTCAAAGTGCTATTCTAGTTATTTCATCAATTTTCTATTGATAGGTAATTAGAATAGTTTCCCTTACTTCATTCTTGAACGATCCGCCTTGTTTCAATTCGTTGGAGGGTGTCAATTTGCATTCCATATGTATCATAGCTCTTTAGCTATCGGGGTGTATGGTTGCTAAATTGATGATTTCCATCATTTGGTATCAGAGCACGGCTCAAGTTTGAGATTTGCTTATCCATTTATTTGTTATCTTTTAACTTTTCCCTGTTCTCTTATCACGATATCCATAATTGCTATTCTTCCTTTCTTCTTATTGTTGTGTTTCTTGTGCTATCATGTTTGTTTTTCATTTTTTCCCCTCACTTTATCGTCAAAAAAAAAAGAGAAACAGAAAGTTAAAAAAAAGAGAGAGAAAATCAAAAGTAAAAAAAAAGAGAGAGGAAATCAAAGATCAAAGAAAAAAAAAAGAGAGAGGAGAAGATCAAAGGTAAAAAAAGGAAAAAAAGAAAGAGATCGAAATTTTAAAAAAAATGAGAGAGAGAAAATCAAAAGTAAAAAAAAAAAGAGAGGAAATCAAAGATCAAAGAAAAAAAAAAGGTAAGGAAAATGTGATCGCTGATGCTCTCTCTAGAAGGTGATGGAGGCTATGATTCGAGGACGAATCCTTTTCAGGAAAGGGGGAATGATATGAACCAGATCAAGCTAGTCAAGACTCAATCAACATTCTATGATTGCAAGAAGATTCTAAAATGGCCAACGTGATCATAAAGAGAGAAGGACAAATTTGAAGACCTCAACTTGAAGAATAAAAGTCCATTCAGCTATGTTTACCAAAATTCATGAATTAGAAATATAAATATTATTTAATGCATTCATTCTCTTTGTACTATCCTCATACTATATAAATGAGGTTGACTCTCAGTGTAAGACAGACAATTTGGGAAGTATAACAATTCTTCAACACCGGTGAGTGTTTTGTTTTTAAGTTCTTGCATGAACTTTAGAACTTATCAGGCTTTTCTGCTTGTGGCGTTCAAACCAAATCTTTGCTTTTCCTTTGACTTATCAGACTTTTAGTTTGTGGCGTCTTAAGGGAATTCAAAGTGCTATTCTAGTTATTTCATCAATTTTCTATTGATAGGTAATTAGAATAGTTTCCCTTACTTCATTCTTGAACGATCCGCCTTGTTTCAATTCGTTGGAGGGTGTCAATTTGCATTCCATATGTATCATAGCTCTTTAGCTATCGGGGTGTATGGTTGCTAAGTTGATGATTTCCATCACTCATCTCCAAGAGAAGATAAAAAAACAGCCATGACTACACATGTTGTAGACTATGACGCCTTACGATATCAATAAATAGCAAAATGTAATAACCAACCATTCCTAAACGACCTGTGAATAAATACATCACATTGTTGAAAAGCAATCTCATTCTAAACAGCATTAACGAATAACAAAATTGAATCTGGTAAAGATATCTTTTTCTCTACTTGTTAAATGCTTCATTTCCAGATCCTGCTCCATACATGATCTTGAGTCGCTAAGTATCTCGAGCAATATGTGAGTATTGTGCGTGTTGTGGCCCTCAAAGATTCTGCTACACCTCTCCCTCCAAATCCACCAAATAGCACATCTGAAGGTAAGTTTTGCGAGTTGTGTAAGAAGCCCTTTGCTTGAGAAGCTTTGCTGCAGCTGTTTTAGTTCCTGATGCAAGTTTGGCATTGGTAGCCTAGGGAGTTCAAATCTTTTCAGAATCTCCTTCCATATCCAATTAGTGTAGTCGCAAGCAAAATAAAGATGATCAATATCTTCTTCCTGGTGCATACAAAGAGAGCATCGGTTAACAATATATATACCTTTTCGTTTCATATTATCCATTGTGGGTAGTTTGGCAAGAAGGGCCTGCCATGTGCATAAGGAATGTCTCTGTGAGCCCGGTCTATCCCATGTCCAACTGCTCGGGATCCACTTGTTATTTCTTTGTCTGATTTGATTCCATGCAGATGTAGCACTAAACTTTCCATTGTCATGAAGCCAATTGGCTTCATGAGTTATTCCTAATTGGAAGAGCGATTGAAATAACAGAACTACCCAAACAATGGAAACTACCCAAACAAACAAGATTGAAATAACAGAACTACCTAAACAAACTCCAGGATTGAGGAAGTTACGCCCATGACTCAGCAATGCCAATCAGCAATGAACAAACTCCAGGATTGAGGAAGTTACGCCCATGATCAGTAGTCTCAGATGCTCCCGCATCATTCTCCCCGGGTTGTTTGAGATTTGTCCTCAAATCTGACAAGTTATCATCGTCCAAGTAAGGAGAAAGATCACCTACATTAAAAGTTGCCGAAACTCCAAACTCTCCAGGAAGGTCAATCTTGTAAGCATTGTCGCCAATTCGCTTGATAACTTTAAACGGACCATCAGCTTTCGGCATGAGCTTGTTCTTGCGTCGAGATGGAAATCTCTCCTTAAGTGAAGCCACACAAGATCACCCTTTTGAAATTGGGCCTTCTTCCGTAACTGATTTGCTTTCTTCTAGTAAGACTCATTGGCCTTCTCACAATCTTTGATCGAATTTGCTCATGAAGCTTCTTTATCGACTCAGCTCTATAAAGTTTTTGCTTGATTACCTCAAAAGCATTTTGAGCAGCCTTTGTCCATTCGAAAACTCCCTTCTTCATGCATTCAGTTATACGAGCCATGATGGTACTGAAATTTTTAACAAACCGTCAATAGAAAGAAACACGTCCATGAAAACTTCTTACATCAGAAATGGACTTCGGAACTGGCCAAGTCTTCATAGCTTCCACCTTGGATTGATCTATGGAAATTCCATCTTTGGAAATGACATAACCAAGAAACACAATGGTTGGAGAGAAGAACTCGCATTTCTCCATTTCGGCATAGAGTTTCTGTTCTCTCAAGACATTAAAGACCGGTTTTAAATGAGAGATATGCTCCTCCTCGTTCCTGCTATAAATAAGAATATCGTCGAAATAAACAACGATAAATCGACCAATAAACGAACGAAGAATCTCGTTCATAAGTCTCATGAAGGTACTTGGAGCATTCGATAACCCGAATGGCATTACCAACCACTCATAAAGGCCTCCCTTGATTTTGAAAGCCGTCTTCCACTCATCACCTTCTCGCATTTTGATTTGATGATAACCACTCCGCAATTCTATCTTTGAGAAGACAGTAGAACCATACAATTCATCAAGTGATGGAAATCATCAATTTAGCAACCATACACCCCGATAGCTAAAGAGCTATGATACATATGGAATGCAAATTGACACCCTCCAACGAATTGAAACAAGGTGGATCGTTCAAGAATGAAGTAAGGGAAACTATTCTAATTACTTATCAATAGAAAATTGATGAAATAACTAGAATAGCACTTTGAATTCCCTTATGACGCCACAAACTAAAAGTCTGATAAGTCAAAGGAAAAGCAAAGATTTGGTTTGAACGCATACAAGCGTAAAAGCCTGATAAGTTCTAAAGTTCATGCTAGAACTTAAAAACAAAACACTCACCGGTGTTGAAGAATTGTTATACTTCCCAATTGTCTTTCACTGAGAGTCAACCTCATTTATATAGTATGAGGAATGTACAAAGAGAATGAATGCATTAAATAATATTTATATTCCTAATTCATGAATTTTGGTAAACATAGCTGAATGGACTTTTATTCTTCAAGTTGAGGTCTTCAAATTTGTTCTTCTCTCTTTATGATCACATTGGCCATTTTAGAATCTTCTTGCAATCATAGAATGTTGATTGAGTCTTGACTAGCTTGATCTGGTTCATATCATTCCCCCTTTCCTGAAAAGGATTCGTCCTCGAATCATAGCCTCCATCACCTTCTAGAGAGAGCATCGGTGATCACATTTTCCTTACCTTTTTTTTTTTTTCTTTGATCTTTGATTTCCTCTCTTTTTTTTTTACTTTTGATTTTCTCTCTCTCGTTTTTTTTTTAAATTTCGATCTCTTTCTTTTTTTCCTTTTTTTTACCTTTGATCTTCTCCTCTCTCTCTCTTTTTTTTTCTTTTATCTTTGATTTCTTCTCTTTTTTACTTTTGATTTTTCTCTCTCGTTTTTTTAACTTTCTGTTTCTCTTTCTTTTTGACGATAAAGTGAGGGAAAAAAAAAATGAAAAACAAACAAAGATGATAGCACAAGAAACACAAAGCAATAAGAAGAAAGGAAGAATAGCAATTATGGATATCGTGATAAGAGAACAGGAAAAGTTAAAAGATAACAAATAAATGGATAAGCAAACCTCAAACTTGAGCCGTGCTCTGATACCAAATGATGGAAATCATCAATTTAGCAACCATACACCCCGATAGCTAAAGAGCTATGATACATATGGAATGCAAATTGACACCCTCCAACGAATTGAAACAAGGTGGATCGTTCAAGAATGAAGTAAGGGAAACTATTCTAATTACTTATCAATAGAAAATTGATGAAATAACTAGAATAGCACTTTGAATTCCCTTATGACGCCACAAACTAAAAGTCTGATAAGTCAAAGGAAAAGCAAAGATTTGGTTTGAACGCCACAAGCAGAAAAGCCTGATAAGTTCTAAAGTTCATGCTAGAACTTAAAAACAAAACACTCACCGGTGTTGAAGAATTGTTATACTTCCCAATTGTCTTTCACTGAGAGTCAACCTCATTTATATAGTATGAGGAATGTACAAAGAGAATGAATGCATTAAATAATATTTATATTCCTAATTCATGAATTTTGGTAAACATAGCTGAATGGACTTTTATTCTTCAAGTTGAGGTCTTCAAATTTGTCCTTCTCTCTTTATGATCACATTGGCCATTTTAGAATCTTCTTGCAATCATAGAATGTTGATTGAGTCTTGACTAGCTTGATCTGGTTCATATCATTCCCCCTTTCCTGAAAAGGATTCGTCCTCGAATCATAGCCTCCATCACCTTCTAGAGAGAGCATCAGCGATCACATTTTCCTTACCTTTTTTTTTTCTTTGATCTTTGATTTCCTCTCTTTTTTTTACTTTTGATTTTCTCTCTCTCGTTTTTTTTTTAACTTTCTATTTCTCTTTCTTTTTTGACGATAAAGTGAGGAAAAAAAAATGAAAAACAAGCGATGATAGCACAAGAAACACAAAGAATAAGAAGAAAGGAAGAATAGCAATTATGGATATCGTGATAAGAGAACAGGGAAAAGTTAAAAGATAACAAATAAATGGATAAGCAAACCTCAAACTTGAGCCGTGCTCGATGCAAATGATGGAAATCATCAATTTAGCAACCATACACCTCGATAGCTAAAGAGCTATGATACATATGGAATGCAAATTGACACCCTCCAACGAATTGAAACAAGGCGGATCGTTCAAGAATGAAGTAAGGGAAACTATTCTAATTACTTATCAATAGAAAATTGATGAAATAACTAGAATAGCACTTTGAATTCCCTTATGACGCCACAAACTAAAAGTCTGATAAGTCAAAGGAAAAGCAAAGATTTGGTTTGAACGCCACAAGCAGAAAAGCCTGATAAGTTCTAAAGTTCATGCAAGAACTTAAAAACAAAACAGTCACCGGTGTTGAAGAATTGTTATACTTCCCAATTGTCTTTCACTGAGAGTTAACCTCATTTATATAGTATGAGGAATGTACAAAGAGAATGAATGCATTAAATAATATTTATATTCCTAATTCATGAATTTTGGTAAACATAGCTGAATGGACTTTTATTCTTCAAGTTGAGGTCTTCAAATTTGTCCTTCTCTCTTTATGATCACGTTGGCCATTTTAGAATCTTCTTGCAATCATAGAATGTTGATTGAGTCTTGACTAGCTTGATCTGGTTCATATCATCAAGCATATCATCAAGTCTAGGTATAGGGTACCTATACTTAATGGCAAACTTTTGTCAATTTTGTTAGAAGAAATCAAAATATCCTTGTACATAAGTACAAGTAAGGGCTGCCTCATGGTTAAGGCTTCTTTTACATCACTCATTTTGGCATAAACACTCGTTTTTCTTTCACTCAAGCCTTCCTTGTTTTCTCTCCCCTTGTGTTTCCCAATACTCTTATTTTTATCACTCATCTCATCTTTTTCTTTTTTCTTTCTTTCTTGCTCCCTCCCAAAAGTTTTGGTTAATGAAGACTCAAGCTCCTCATATTGTTGTTTTATGCGCATCTGGTCTTCAAGAATTATCTTCGGAGGCAACGGTCCAAGATGATATTTTTGTCCATCCATGATCAAGGAATAACGATTCTTGAACCCATCATGTGTTACCCTACGATCATATTGCCATGGTCTCCCCAACAACATGTGACCAGCATACATAGGTACCACATCACACCAAACTTCATCCTTATATCTACCAATTGAAAAATGAACTAACACTTGCTGATTTACCTTTACTACACCACTATCATTCAACCATTGCAACTTGTAAGGTTTGGGATGTTTGATAATAGGCAATTTCAGTTTCTCCACGAGCAAGGTACTTGCCATATTAGTACAACTTCCGCTATCAACAATCACATTGCACAACTTGTTAGCAATCAAATAATGAGTATGAAACAGATTTTCACATTGATCACCATGTTCATCATTTTTACTTTGCAAACTAAGTATGCGTTGAATAACCAAAATTTCACCTTTAGCATACTCTACGTCACTAGTATCCTCTGGAATGTCATCATTATCCTCTCTTTCACTTTCAGATTCTATATTTCCATCTCTTATAATCATAACTCTCTTATTAGGACATTCACGTGCTATATGTCCATGGCCAAGGCACTTAAAACACTTAATACCTCTACTTTGATTAGGTTGATTCTCACTTTTACCCTTGCTGCCTAATTCATTTTTGCCTTTAATTCCATCAATTTTAGGCTTAACAATGGGTATATCATCCTTTTTACTCCAATTCGGTTTCCAAGAAGAAGAAAAACCCGAATAAGGTTTTGAATCATACCTTGTGCCTTTTCTTTTGAGTTGTCTCTCAATCTTCATGGCCATATTCATCATATCCTCAATCTCCACATAATGCTGCAATTCCACAATATCAGCAATGTTCTTGTTTAATCCACTCAGGAAACGAGCCATTGTAGCCTCACGGTCTTCCTCCACATTAGCCCTTATCATGGCTATCTCCATCTCCTTGTGATATTCATCAAGACTCATGGAATCTTGTGTCAAAGTTTGCAGTCGTTGATGCAAATCCCGATAGTAATGACTTGGGACGAATCTCCTCCTCATGATTTGTTTCATCTCCAACCATGTCTCTACGGGCCTTTCACCATTTCTACGCTTGTCTTTACATAATTGATCCCACCAAATTATAGCATAATCACAAAATTCAACAGCAGCTAATTTTACCTTTTTCTCTTCGGAGTAATTGTGACATTCAAAGATCAGCTCCACTTTTCGTTCCCACTCCAAATAAGTATCTGGATTATTCTTTCCTTGAAAAGAAGGAATTTTCATTTTGATGTTGCCTATGTTTCATCCATACCATCAAAACGTTCTCTCCTAGTTTGTCTCCTAGAATTAACATCTTGACCAATTAGAGTGACTTGGTCATCGTCGATGTCATCTCTACCATCATATTCATCATGGATGAATTTGGTTGTCTCCTCATTTGTGGTTCACCTTGCAATCTATTAATTGCATCATCATGCCTTTCTAGATGATCTCTTACATCTCCTATCACTTTGAACATTCGTTCAAATTGTTGTTGCATTGCTTGAAGCAAAATATCATTTGATGAAGAACTCGCTTCTTTATCTTTAGACATATTTGCAAACCTGAAAGACAAAGTTAGAATAGCCTCACCAACACTCTCTCACGTGCTTTACTCAAGATTTGATTCACTCCACTCGTGTTTTCACACAATGTTTGGCTTTTCTCGATATTGATCTCGCCACTCTTGTCTTTTATCTCTCTTGTTTTGTTCTTTGAGTTCTTAGATTAACTAAAAAAACTTTAACAAACAATTCAGATTGTGGCAATTCAAGGGTATTGAAATTGGACATAAAAGCAAATATAATGTAAGCCAATTTAAAGGAGTATGATGCACTTCAATCATAAGCAAAGATTTGAATTCAAGTATTTTTGGAATGAAAAAAAATTCTAAAAATAATTTATAAGTTTTTATATGAAGATTTATTTTATATCGGTTTTGTTAGTATGTGAGTTGCAAAACAAATCTTTATGGTCACAATGGGTTTCTGCTAGGTACCTATCAAAGGAATCAATCTGGGAAGTTTCAGCAAAACCATATCATTCTGCTGCTTGGAAAGGAATTTTGACGGCAAGAAATTGGCTAACCAAACATATTTCTTATACAATCTCTTCTGGAACAAGAATTAATATGTGGTATGATCCTTGGGTGAATGGAAAGAGTATATTTCAATTGTATGGCGATAGAGTACGAAGAGATCTTGGGGCCTCTAACGATTGGACGGTTTCTGAGTTCATTGTTAAAGGCACTTGGTGTCTTCCTAGTCCTATTTCTCCTGATATGCTTTCACTTTGGCCGATTATTACAACTCTTCCAATCAAGAACAACTCCTCAGATATGCTTGATTGGCTTCATGACAATGGAAAATTTAGTGCTACATCTGCATGGAATCAAATCAGACAAAGAAACAACAAGTGGATCCCAAGCAGTTGGATATGGGATAGACCAGGGCTCACAGAGACATTCTTTATGCACATGGCAGGCCCTTCTTGCCAAACTACCAACTATGGATAATATGAAGCGAAAAGGTATATATATTGTTAACCGATGCTCTCTTTGTATGCAACAGAAGAAGATATTGATCATCTTTATTTTGCTTGCGACTACACTAATTGGATATGGGTGGAGATTGAAGAGATTTGAACTCCATAGGCTACCAAGGCCAAACTTGCATCGGGAACTAGAACATTTGCAAACAAAGCTTCTCAAGGAAAGGGCTTCTTACACAACTAGCAAAAATTACCTTGGATGTGCTATTTGGTGGATTTGGAGGAGAGATGTAGCGAGAATCTTTGAGGGCCTCAACACACACAATACTCACCTATTGCTCGAGATACTTAGCGACTCAAGATTATGTATGGAGCAGAATCTGAAAATGACACATTTAACAAGTAGTGAAAAAGATATCTTTATCAGATTCAATTTTGTTATTCGTTAATGCTTTCTAGATTGAGATTCTTTGTATTTTGTATTTCTATGTTTCCACAATGTGATGTATTCACAGTCGTTTAGGAATGTTATTTGCTATTTATTTAATATCGTAAGGCGTCATAGTCTACAACATGTGTAGTCATGACTACTTTTTTGCTATGTTCTCTTGAGAGGCAGTGCGGTGGAATGAGTCCATTTCACCTTTCGAGGTGGGGTGCATTCTCCTAGACTCGCTCTAAGAGATCTCAGGCTATAGTCTACGGCTTGTGTAGACAAAGCTACTTTGTTACTAAATACAATTACATTTACTTACCAAAAAAAAAAAAGTTTCAAAAAAATTCTAAAAACTCGATGTTTGAAGCACAAAATTCAAAAAATAATTCCAAAAGGCCTAGGGATGTTGAATAACCTTGCATAAAGTTTTCCAAAGTCGATGTTTAAATAGTACCATCTTGAAAATTCAAAATATTGACCACTAAATTTTTTAAAATAAGCGTGAGGTTTATAAAGTTTCAAAGTCGATGTATGTTCTTTTTTTTTGCACCATCTTTGACCATTCCCTACTTATTTTTACCTTTGACGGTCATAAAGTTTCCCCATCTCCGATTTTTCTCTTGAAAATTCAAAATTTTTTCATTCTTTGATTCTTGCTTTCGAAGAAAACTCTTTTTTTTACTATTTGATTTGTTTGATTCGATGTTGGATAAAGAATCGAGATAAAATTCTCAAAAGAGGAATTTCATTTTTAACTTACATGAGAATATGTCTCATTTTATAGACATTAAACTCGAGAAAACAATATGGGAACTACCCAAACAAAAAAATGAAACAAAACAAACAATGGGAACTACCCAAACAAACAAGATTGAATAGAATTCGATAATAGCACTTCAAAGAGCATTAAATCAGAATAACTCCTCTTTGATATAGCATCAATCAAAACGAATTTTGATAATATCAAAGGAAGTTAAGTATCATCATTAGCAGTAAGTTGTAACCAAAGTTAGTTTTGGCGGGAATAAGTGATAACCAAAGGAATCATCCAGGACTTAAGGAAAAGTTCCCGCAAAAGATAGCTCAAAAAGTCATCATCATCCAATGGAGAACAATCACCTACATTAAAAGTTCAAACTCCATGAAGATCAATCTTGTAAGCATTTTCGCCAATTCTCTCGAGAACGATACTCTGGAATAAGTTTATTCTTACTCAGAAGGAAATCTTTCAATTAAAGTAACACACAAGATCACCTGGTTGGAAATGAGTCTTCCTCCGATGTTTATTAGCTTTCTTCCTATAAGACTCGTTAGCCTTCTCGATCTTACTTGAATCTGCTCAAAGCTCGCTCTTTGCATCAAAGTTCATACATATGGAATTCCATATACAATTCGAAGGGTGATTAGTATAACTTCGGCAATTGACCGAACTCGGCATGTGCAAGCTTCAAATCCCAATCTTTTGATTTAAACAAGGTAGTGGATCATCGGTTCAAGGATGACAAGTGGTCTTGAATAGAAGGGAAACTATTCTAATTACTTAACAATAGAAAATTGAATGAAATAACTCCAGAAGGCGAAGCACTTTGAATTCTCTTAGATGCATCATCCGTCTTGTGGCATGGAACTAAAATGGGCCATTTTAGATAAGTCACCAAGGAAAAGGAAAAGATTTGTTTCACATTTTCCCAAGGTGTAATGGTACTAGAAGGGAGTATCTGACCCTTGGTGGAAAAGCTGCTCTTTGATAAGTTCTAAAGTTCATGCAAGAACTTGAAGGAAAAATAAAAACACTCACCATGTGTGTTGAAGAATTGTTATCTTTCCAAATTTCCTTAAAAGAAAACCATTTTGGACAGAATATGTACCTTGAATTCCATGTTTGCAATTGTCAATAAAGAGAGTCAAGTTCATTTATATAGAATATGAGGATAGAGTATCTTCTTGATAAAGCATCATAACAAATGAATGCATTAAATAAATTCATATTCTAATTTGATGCCTTTTGCGTTGGCTACTAATAAACATGGCCTCATGGTGAATGGACTTTTATTCTCTTGATCAAGATGAGGTCTTCATAATTTGTCCTTTTGAATCTCTTCATGATCATATTGACCATTTGCCAACTCTTTCCAATCATAGAATCTTGATTGAGTCTTGACTGAGCTTTGATGAGCAGCTCTTTCATATCATCTTCCATTGGTGATAACAAGTGACATGCATCCATGGGAAATCATGAAAATCACATCGGTGATGGATTTGGGAACGAGCTTGATCTCGATAATCAACGGAAATTCCATCCTTGAAACCACATATCCAAGCAAAGCAAATATAAGAACTCGTCTTGGTTACCTTAAGATCATTTCTATCTTTGAAGTAGAACCATATAATTCATCAAGCATATCATCAAGTCTAGGTATAGGAGCTTAATAGTGATGTTGTATGGTTGAGGATGTTCCATCCTTTCGTGCGAGAAGAACCGGAGCAGAAAATGGGCTGTACATTCTCGAACATATCCCTTGTCAATAAGTTCATTGACTTGCTTTCAATTTGTTTCAACAAGCTTTGTTTGTAGAGGGCAATGGGAGCAAGTCAATTTGGTGCTCAATACAACTGGCAATTCCACCATCAAAGTCTCTTAACAAGGAATGCATTTTCGGATGTATAGGTCTCTCATACTCTTTTTCTCAACCATAAGCAAAGCAAATACATTTTTCTATTTGGTAATGGCTCTCTTAACGTGGTCACTCAAGAAAGATGTTCTCTTACTTGTTGATTTCGATGTGATGTATCATGTTCGGTTTCAAAGATTCAAGAGTAATGCACTTTCTTGTGAAAAGAGTATGTGTTTTTAGAAACTTGCCAAGGTCTATAACAACAAGTGACATGCATCCATTCACATCATGATCAACATTTCACCATCATCGTTTGGTTACCTTAAGATCACTTGATTGAACTTCTTCTTCTTCGGAAGCTTCAATTTGTCAACCATTTTCGATAAGTGAGCATACCTTCCCGTTAATAGTGCAACGGGTGATAGATGTTCTCCCTTTGCTCATTATCTCTTGCTCTTCGTATGTCAACATTTCACCATGAATTCGAGAACCATTTTGATTCTGATCTCCTCAATTTCTTGAAGAGTCACTCATTTGACCTAACGTCGTCGAGCAAACTTTATACTAAATACAATTACATTTACTTACCAAAAAAAAATAACTATGCTTGACTCGGACAATTTGCTTGAAAATGCCCAAAACCATGGCACTTAAAGCATTTCCTTGTATCGCCTTCAAGTTTCTTCCGGAATTCGTTGGAAGGCTTTGCACTCTTCTCCTCTCCTTTGTACTTGGTTGACGTGCTCTCGATCTTGCTTGAAGAAGCATCCTTAAAATAGGATGTCACCTTGGTTGAGGTTCTGGAGGAAAACCTCTTGCCTTTCAGTTGCTTCTCAACTTTTATGGCTAGCTTACAAATATCTTCAAAGGACCAATACGGTTGAAGTTCAACCACATCAGCAATTTCTCTATTCATGCCGCCAAGGAAACGAGCGACGGTTTGCTCTGGAACTTCTGGAACGTCACATATCATTTTGAATTGTTCAAACTCATGGATGTATTCTTTAACACTCATCCCTTGTTGTCTTAGGGAATTCAGTTTTAGGAAAAGATCTTGCTTATAGTTATCGGGTAAGAACCTCTTCTTCATCAACTTCTTGAGTTTTTCCCAAGACTTGATTTTGCCTTTTCCTTCTCTTGCTCGTTGATGCTTTAGATTCTCCCACCATAGAGAAGCATACTTTGTCAACTTTATGGCAGCAACCTTGCACCTCTCCTTATCCGAGTAGGTCTTGAAGTCAAAAATCCTTCGATTGTGCGTAACCAATCCACAAAGTCATCAGGATTGAGATTACCTTCAAATTCAGGAACGTCCACTTTGATGTCTCGATTATTTTCCTTATGCCTCCCTCTTCGTCTTTGGATATGAGAATCAGAATCACTAGAGTTACCCCCAGTGGAATTGGAATCGCCACTATAACTTTGACGAGATTCCAAATTGTCACGCCGACGTCGATCATTCGGACGCCTCTCCGGTTGGCCTTGTCTTGCCGGATCCTCTAGAAGATTGAGGACTCGCTCCATTTGTTGCTGAAGGTCTTGGATAGCACGATCCCGCCTTTCATTGTGCGCTTGTTCCAAAGTCAAGCCTCTTGAAACCCGATTATCCATATTGAATAAGGATTGGAAAAATAGAAAAGAATCACTCAAACAAGTTCAACCTTGAGCTCTGATACTAACTTGATGCGTGCGTGGGCGAGTGACTCCAAATAGAAAATTTCAGGACTGTGCGATTTCGGGAAAATGGGCGTAACTTCCTCGATATAGATCGGATTGACCCGATTCCAAAAGCCACCGATCAAGGAAAAAAAAAGGACTGAGATAATTGCAGTTCACCACCAAGGCTTAAAGGAAATTGATGCGGGAGCATCCGAGAACTAGACTCAGAAAACAAACAATGGAACTACCCAAACAAACAATGGAACTGAAATAACGGAACTACCCAAACAAACAATGGAAACTACCAAAACAAACAAGATTGAAATAACAGAACTACCCAAACAAACTCCAGGATTGAGGAAGTTACGCCCATGACTCAGCAATGCCAATCAGCAATGAACAAACTCTAGGATTGAGGAAGTTACGCCCATGACTCAAGGATTGATCAGTAGTCTCGGATGCTCCCGCATCATTCTCCCCGGGTTGTTTGAGATTTGTCCTCAAATCTGACAAGTCATCATCGTCCAAGTAAGGAGAAAGATCACCTACATTAAAAGTTGCCGAAACTCCAAACTCTCCAGGAAGGTCAATCTTGTAAGCATTGTCGCCAATTCGCTTGATAACTTTAAACGGACCATCAGAAAATAAACAATGGAACTACCCAAACAAACAAAACTGAAATAACGGAACTACCCAAACAAACAATGGAAACTACCCAAACAAACAAGATTGAAATAACAGAGCTACCCAAACAAACTCCAGGATTGAGGAAGTTACGCCCATGACTCAGCAATGCTAATCAGCAATGAACAAACTCCAGGATTTAGGAAGTTACGCCCATGACTCAAGGATTGATCAGTAGTCTCGGATGCTCCCGCATCAATTTCCTTTAAGCCTTGGTGGTGAACTGCAATTATCTCGGTCCTTTTTTTTTTCCTTGATCGGTGGCTTTTGGAATCGGGTCAATCCGATCTATATCGAGGAAGTTACGCCCATTTTCCCGAAATCGCGCAGTCTTGAAATTTTCTATTCGGAGTCACTCACCCACGCACGCATCAAGTTGGTATCATAGCTCAAGGTTGAACTTATCTTGAGTGATTCCTTTGTGTTGTTATCTTCTACTTACCATGGGTGACGAACAAGTTCCACGAGGCTTGACTTTGGAGCAAGCGCACGACCTAAGGCGAGATCGTGCTATAGAGAATCTCCAAAGGCAAATGGAGCGAGTTCTCAATCTCCTAGAGAACCCGGAGAGACAAGAGCAACCAGCAAGGCGTCCCAATGATCAGCGACACCAAGACGAATCAAATTCGCATCATAATTCTAATGATGATTCTGATTCCGCTAGAGGCAACTCTAGTGCTTATGAGCACCGAGTTCGGAGAAGAAGAAGAAGATACTATGAGAATGACTATGAGATTAAAGCAGATGCACCTGAGTTCGAGGGTAGTCTCAATCCTAACAATTTTGTTGATTGGCTCCTTGCCATTGAACGAGTTTTTGACTTCAAGTCATACTCGGATGAGAAGAGGTGCAAGGTCGCTATTCTGAAACTCACTAAATATGCTTCTCTATGGTGGAAGAATTTAAAGCGTCAGCGAGCTAGAGAAGAAAAAAGCCGAATCAAGTCTTGGGATAAACTCTATAAACTTATGAAGAAAAGGTTTTTGCCCGATACCTATAAGCAAGATTTGTTTCTCAAGTTGAATTCCCTAAGACAACAAGGGATGAGTATTGAAGAATATATTCGTGAGTTCGAACAACTCATGATAAGATGCGAAGTTCCAGAAGTTCCCGAGCAAACCATCGCTCGATTCCTTGGTGGCATGAATCGGAAAATTGCTGATTTGGTTGAACTTTAGCCTTATTGGTCCTTCGAAGATGTTTGCAAGCTAGCAATGAAGGTTGAGAAACAACTAAAGAGTAGCAAGAGGTTTTCTTCCAGAACATTCTCGAAGGGGACATCCTATTTTAGGGGTGCTTCCTCAAGCAAATATGAAGGTGTTTCGTCGAACGCTAAGGGTAAAGAGAAGTTGGTGGAACCCATCAAAGGAACCAGCAAGAAAGTTGATGGTGACACAAGGAAGTTTTTAAGTGATATGAACCAGATCAAGCTAGTCAAGACTCAATCAACATTCTATGATTGCAAGAAGATTCTAAAATGGCCAACGTGATCATAAAGAGAGAAGGACAAATTTGAAGACCTCAACTTGAAGAATAAAAGTCCATTCAGCTATGTTTACCAAAATTCATGAATTAGGAATATAAATATTATTTAATGCATTCATTCTCTTTGTACATTCCTCATACTATATAAATGAGGTTGACTCTCAGTGAAAGACAATTGGGAAGTATAACAATTCTTCAACACCGGTGAGTGTTTTGTTTTTAAGTTCTTGCATGAACTTTAGAACTTATCAGGCTTTTCTGCTTGTGGCGTTCAAACCAAATCTTTGCTTTTCCTTTGACTTATCAGACTTTTAGTTTGTGGCGTCTTAAGGGAATTCAAAGTGCTATTCTAGTTATTTTATCAATTTTCTATTGATAGGTAATTAGAATAGTTTCCCTTACTTCATTCTTGAACGATCCGCCTTGTTTCAATTCGTTGGAGGGTGTCAATTTGCATTCCATATGTATCATAGCTCTTTAGCTATCGGGGTGTATGGTTGCTAAATTGATGATTTCCATCATTTGGTATCAGAGCACGGCTCAAGTTTGAGGTTTGCTTATCCATTTATTTGTTATCTTTTAACTTTTCCTGTTCTCTTATCACGATATCCATAATTGCTATTCTTCCTTTCTTCTTATTCTTTGTGTTTCTTGTGCTATCTTTGTTTGTTTTTCATTTTTTCCCCTCACTTTATCGTCAAAAAAGAAAGAGAAACAGAAAGTTAAAAAAACGAGAGAGAGAAAATCAAAAGTAAAAAAAAAGAGAGGAAATCAAAGATCAAAGAAAAAAAAGAGAGAGAGGAGAAGATCAAAGGTAAAAAAAAGGAAAAAAAGAAAGAGATCGAAATTTTAAAAAAAATGAGAGAGAGAAAATCAAAAGTAAAAAAAAAAAAGAGAGGAAATCAAAGATCAAAGAAAAAAAGGTAAGGAAAATGTGATCATTGATGCTCTCTAGAAGGTGATGGAGGCTATGATTCGAGGACTAATCCTTTTCAGAAAGGGGAATGATATGAACCAGATCAAGCTAGTCAAGACTCAATCAACATTCTATGATTGCAAGAAGATTCTAAAATGGCCAACGTGATCATAAAGAGAGAAGGACAAATTTGAAGACCTCAACTTGAAGAATAAAAGTCCATTCAGCTATGTTTACCAAAATTCATGAATTAGGAATATAAATGTTATTTAATGCATTCATTCTCTTTGTACATTCCTCATACTATATAAATGAGGTTGACTCTCAATGAAAGACAAAATTGAGAAGTATAACAATTCTTCAACACCGGTGAGTGTTTTGTTTTTAAGTTCTTGCATGAACTTTAGAACTTATCAAGCTTTTCTGCTTGTGGCGTTCAAACCAAATCTTTGCTTTTCCTTTGACTTATCAGACTTTTAGTTTGTGGCGTCTTAAGGGAATTCAAAGTGCTATTCTAGTTATTTTATCAATTTTCTATTGATAGGTAATTAGAATAGTTTCCCTTACTTCATTCTTGAACGATCCGCCTTGTTTCAATTCGTTGGAGGGTGTCAATTTGCATTCCATATGTATCATAGCTCTTTAGCTATCGGGGTGTATGGTTGCTAAATTGATGATTTCCATCATTAAGTGTCATGGCTATGGGCATTTGCAAGCTAATTGTCCAAATCGGAGAGTTATGACTCTTCAAGAAATTGAGAAGATCGATTTGGAACTTCAAGAGGCCAACGATGAACATGACCAGAATGATTCGAAGTCAAGAATCGAGAATATCGTTGAAAAAGCTGATGATGATGAGTTGTTGGTGATACGGAGAGCATTACATGCTGAGATATCTCCCGAAGAGAATGAGCAAAGGGAGAACATCTTCCACACCCGTTGCACTATTAACGGGAAGGTGTGTATGATGATTATCGATGGAGGAAGCTGCACCAATGTCGTCTCGATAACCATGATTGAAAAACTGAAGCTACCAACATCAAAACATCCTCAAACATCAAACAAGCCCTTATATCATTTTCCATTGGGAAGAATTATCAAGATGAAGTTCTATGCGATGTTATTCCCATGGATGCTTGTCACTTGTTGTTAGGTAGACCTTGGCAATATGATAGAAAGGCTGTACATGATGGGCATAAAAACACATACTCTTTTCACAAGTAACGAAAGTGCATTACTCTTGAATCTTTGAAACCGAGCATGATACATCGAAATCAACATGGGAAGGGAAACACTAGTAAGTAAAATCTCTTCTTGAGAGAAACACAGGTTAAGAGAGCTATTACCAAACAGAAAAATGTATTTGCTTTGCTTATGGTTGAGAAAAAGAGTGAGAAAGAGAGACCTATACATCCAAGAATGCATTCCTTTTTAAGAGACTTTGCAGAAGTGTTCTCCGAAGAATTACCATATGGATTACCTCCAATAAGAGGTATTGAGCACCAAATTGACTTGCTGCCCAATGCCCCTCTACCAAACAAAGTAGCATATAGATGCAACCCGGAGGAAACAAAGGAGTTGCAAAGACAAGTCAATAAACTTATTGACAAGGGATATGTTCGAGAAAGTATGAGCCCATGTTCTGTTCCGGCTCTACTCATACCAAAGAAGGATGGAACATTCAGAATGTGTGTCGATAGCCGAGCCATCAACAACATCACTATTAAGTACAGGTATCCTATACCTAGACTTGATGATATGCTTGATGAATTATATGGTTCTACTATGTTTTCGAAGATAGATTTGCGAAATGGCTATCACCAGATCCGAATGCAGAAAGGAGATGAGTGGAAAACAGCTTTCAAGACTAAGGGAGGTTTATATGAATGGTTGGTTATGCCGTTCGGACTTTCTAATGCTCCAAGTACGTTCATGAGGCTTATGAATGAGGTTCTTCGTTCCTTCATTGGTCGATTTGTTGTTGTATACTTTGACGATATCCTTGTTTATAGTCAAAGCGAGGAGGAGCATATTTCTCATTTGAAACAGGTCGTCTTTAAAGCCTTGAGAGAACAGAAGCTTTATGCCAAAATGGAGAAGTGTGAGTTCTTCTCTTCCAGCATTATATTCCTTGGATATGTGGTTTCGAAAGATGGAATTTCCGTTGATCAATTGAAAGTGGATGCAATGAAAACCTGGCCGGTTCCGAAATCCATCACCGATGTAAGGAGTTTTCATGGCCTTGCTTCTTTCTATCGTCGTTTTGTGAAGAACTTCAGTACAATCATGGCCCCTATCACCGAATGCATGAATAAGGGTTCTTTTGAATGGACAAGAGCTGCTCATGCCGCTTTTGAACTCATCAAACTGAAGCTATGTGAGTCCCCCATTCTTGCCCTTCCTAATTTTGATAGAGTATTTGAAGTTGAATGTGATGCAAGTGGAGTTGGTATTGGAGCTATTCTTGTTCAAGAACAAAGGCCATTGGCATATTTCAGTGAAAAGTTAACCGATTCGAAGAAGAACTACTCAACTTATGATAAGGAGTTCTACGCCATTGTGAGAGCTCTTGATCATTGGAGTCACTATTTAAGGCCTAAACAGTTTGTACTTCATTCTGACCAATGAGGCTTTGAAGTTTATTAGTGGCCAACACAAGCTCAACTCAAGGCATGCCAAATGGGTAGAATTTCTTTAATCCTTTTCTTTCGTTTCGAAATATAAACCTGGTCATACTAATGTTGTTGCGGATGCTTTATCAAGAAAATACTCTATGCTTACTGTTCTTGATTCTAGAACTCTTGGTTTTTAATCCATGAAAGAACTATATTCTGAAGACCCGGAGTTTTCTACTATTATCGATAGTTGCAAACATGGAATTCAAGGTACATATTATGTCCAAAATGGTTTTCTTTTCAAAGGAAATCGATTATGTGTGCCGAAGAGTTCATTTAGAGAATTGTTGATCCGAGAAGCACATGGTGGAGGTCTGGCTAGTCACTTCGGCATGAACAAAACTCTTGAAATCCTTCAAGAGCACTTTTATTGGCCAAAGATGAATGGAGACGTACATGCTATCATCTTGAGGTGTGCAACTTGTCAAAGAGCAAAGAGTCATTTCCACCAAGGGCTGTATACTCCCCTTCTAGTACCATTACAGCCTTGGGAAGATGTGAGCATGGATTTTATTATGGCTCTTCCAAGAACTCAGAGGGGAAAAGATGCCATTATGGTGGTTGTTGATCGATTTTCTAAAATGGCCCATTTTATTCCATGCCACAAGACGGATGATGCATCTCATGTGGCTGATCTTTATTTCAAGAAGATCATTCGCCTTCATGGAGTACCAAAGACCATTGTATCTGATCGTGATTCTAAATTTTTAAGTTATTTCTGGAAGACCTTATGGAGAATGCTTGGAACCAGACTTCTATTCAGCACCACTTGTCATCCTCAAACCGATGGCCAAACGGAGGTAACCAATCGCACTCTCACTACGTTACTTCGAGGAATGGTTAGTAAATCCCTAAAAGATTGGGATTTGAAGCTTGCACATGCTGAGTTCGCTTATAATCGATCGTCGAGTTATACTACTAGTCGATCACTCTTCGAAATTGTGTATGGAATCAATCCGCTCACACCGATTGATTTAATTCCTATTCCATCCAATCCACAAGTGAACTTTGATGGCAAAGAGCGAGCTGAATCAATAAAAAAACTCCATGAGCAGATTCGAAGTAAGATCAAGAAGGCTAACGAGTCTTATAGGAAGAAAGCTAATAAACATCGGAGGAAGACTCGTTTCCAACCAGGTGATCTTGTGTGGTTACATTTAAGGAAGGAAAGATTTCCTTCTCAGCGGAAGAATAAACTTATGTCACTCGGGAAAAGCGAGTTTCTCACTGTTTCACTCTCTAGGCGAGAGTTTCTCTCTCTAGGCGATTCTCTTCTCTCTCTAGGGTGAGAAGAGGCGGTGTGGATCTGCTTCTTCTCCCTTGGGTGGTGGTTCTTCCCTTCCTCCACGTGGTGTAGGAACTCGCTGGAGATCGAACGCATTGGGGGAAAGTGAAGCCACGGAGAAAGGCTAGGGCGAGAAGGGGCGGCGGCTGCTGGGCGACGGTTCTCCCTGCGCACGGAGATCTGTTTCTCCCTTGGGCGAGTCGCTGCTCTGCGGACAAGGATCTGCATCTACACACGGAGGGGAGGCGGCGGCGGGGCTCCATCCTTTGCCTCTCTCTGTTGCTGCGAAGAACAGAGGAGGCGACGATTGCTGCTCCCTCACTGCTCTGGGCGGAGGGCGAGAAGGGGCGGCGGCTACCCGCACACGGAGATCTGCTTCTCCCTTGGGCGAGTCGCTGCTCTGCGGACAAGGAGGGCATCGCTTCTGGGAGGCGGCGGCGGCGGCGGCGTTCTGCATACGGAGAGCAGGAAAGGGGCTTTGGCTGCTAGGCGGCGATTGAGGGTCTTCTCCCTCGGGCGCGCTCCAGCCTTTCTCTGCTGCTGCGAAGAACAGAGGAGGCGACCCTCACTGCTCTGTACCAGGCGGAGAAGAGGGGGGGAAGAGTGCAGAAGCGCTCTCCACCCTTTGCTTCGCCCACAGGGTATGCGCACGAACGGAGAGGCGAAGGCTGCTTCTCTGTTCGAAGAGTTCTGCAGAGCGCTCTTCCCAAAGCATCGCCGCCTGTGTGGTTGCTGGGTGAGGAGCGGCTGCTGGGCAGTTCTCGGAGCCTTGCGGCTGCAGCATCCAACATTGACAGGGGTGCTGCTACTGTATGGTTGTGGCAACGCAAATCGAGAATGGCTGGTGACGGTGGCAGCAGGGTTGATTCGAAGATGAGGCCTCCTTCTCAAGTTGCTTCTGGTTCTTTGAGGATGCAGCATAGAGGTAGGTCACGTTCTAGATCGCGGCCTCCTACTCTCATTTCTAGAGACCCTCGACCTTGGACAAGCCTCTTCAAGGCTCCGGTTGGAAGTGCGGACCTTACCTTGGATTTCTATGCTCCAGAAACCCAGGCTGATCAGAAGATTGCTGTGTATAAGACTGTTGATTCTGAAGAACTGATTAAGACGTGGTCCATGGCACTTGTTGGTTATGTGGTCGGTTTAAAGACATCATATTTTCCATTATCCTCGTTCATCAAGACTCGATGGGGCACATCGGCATTTGATCTGCATATGCTAGAGAATGGCTTTTTTGTATGCAAACTCTATTCTACAGAGGATTTGTAGCGAATCCTTGAAGGGTTTTGGACTATTCGTGGTCATCCGATGATTCTACGGCGTTGGTCTCCTGATGTCCGTTTGGAGTTAGATAGTCTACAGTCTATTCCTTTATGGGTATCCTTTCATGGTCTTCCCTTGCATCTTTGGAGTCGACGTTTTATTGCTAAGTTATGCAGCACCTTGGGACAACCATTGTATATTGACAAAGCAACAGCAGCACAGACGAGATTGGCTTTTGCACGAGCATGTGTAATGGTTTCTTCTGATGATGATCTTCCAAATGAGGTTTTTTATCGTGATCTTGATGGGACCACCCGTAAAGTGCATGTTTCATATTCTTGGAAACCACAGCGTTGTAAGATTTGCAACTCTTTTGGTCATGCACATGGAGCTTGTCAGCAAACTCAGAAACCAATTACTCAGGTTTATCGCCAACGCCAGTCATCTCAGCACGGGGTTGATAGCACTATTATGACTACTAACGAGAAAGGCGGGGCTCCTTCAGTGGCAGTAGTACCGGTGAAGACGAACGAGCATTCTGACTCGCTTGGGCAGCATCACAATCAGAAAGATAAATCAGGAACTTTACCTCTTCCTAATATATCAGAGTCTTTCACAACAACAGCTTCCCAGGTTACTCACACACAGGAGAAAGAGAAACCTTCATCTCTTCCTATATTGTCAACAGGGATCCCACGTTCCACTCATCGTGTTCTCCAGGATATTGTGTCTCAATCACATGCCCCTGCACACCTTACCAACCAGGACATTCTGGATCCAACTAACCAAGACGCTCAAGGTGCTTTCAAATTTAAACATTTACAAGCTGTGGATGAAGTGGAAAAAAATAAGAATAAAGGCTTGAAAGGTAAGGATATGGTGCGGGAGGACAATGTGAAATCTAAGGATAAGAAAAAGGAGGTACTTCCTAAGATCCCTTCTACTTAGGAAGAATTATTTTCCTTTCCTTCTATTTTATTTCTGATGAAGATAATATGTTGGAATGTTCGTGGACTTAATAAACCTGAAAAATGTCGGGAGCTCAATAGAATAATCAAGTTTGCTGCTTGTGATATTGTTATACTTGTGGAAACAAAAATTAAACCATCTCGGGTTCGTGTTCAAAGGAATTTAATATGGCCGGAGGCAGAACTTCTTACCAATGACTCTAGTGACACTTATGGTAGAATATGGGTTTTATGGCATCCCAATTCTGTTAGTGCATGGTTTATTTCTGCTACTGCACAATTCATCCATCTTAAGGTAGAGGACAAAAAGAATGGCTGTCATTTTCATATTACTGGTATATATGCTTCGAACAGTATGCATGAAAGAAATGCTCTATGGACTGATCTAACTATCATTGCAAATGGTTGTCTTACAGTACCTTGGATTGTTCTTGGTGACTTTAATACTGTTAGGTACACAAATGAAAAAGTGGGGGGCAAACCACTTTCAGAAAGCCAGCTTCAGAATTTTAATGATTACATAGATACTGCTGCATTGATCGATATGAAATCTGTAGGGGATTGGTTTTCATGGAGTAATCAAGGTGCTGCCCACAGGAAAATAATGGCTCGACTTGACAGGTGTCTGATTAATCATGCATGGCTAACAGTTTATCCTGATTCACTTCTGGAGTATGATGTTCAGTTATTCTCCGATCACTCTTCAATGTATATACACGCGGACAAAGCAACGCCCAAAGGCAAGAAACCATTTAGATTCTTTAACATGTGGAGTACTCATCCTCAGTTCCTTGAGATTATCAGATCAGCTTGGAATGTTACTGTGCATGGTTCTCCTCCGTACATTTTATGTCAGAAGCTAAAAGCCTGTAAAGCAGCACTTAAACAGTGGAATACAAACATCTATGGCGATATTAACACCCGAGTTAAATTAAGCAAAAAGGAGCTAATGGCAGTGCAACAAGAGCTGCATCTCCAACCCTTTGATGAGAATCTTATTTGTAAAGAGGCAGAAGCCAGGCATCAGTTCATGCAAGCCTTAAAGCAGGAGGAAAGTTTTGCAAAACAGAAATCTCGACAGCACTGGCTTACTCTAGGGGATTCCAACACTAAGTTTTTCTATGCTGCCATTGCTACTAGAAGGGCCATTAACTGCATCAAGAAATGTAAAGATAATGACGATAATCTTATTACGAATTTGGATGAGGTTAAAGCACACACTGAACAATTTTTTTATTCTCTACTCAATAAAGAGGAGCAACCTAATAATATTCAGGTGGAGCCTACTAGAAAGCTTGATTCGGATGCCATCGCGATTCTCAATGCACCAATTACAGATGAAGAAATTGTAAGAGTAGTCTTTAAGTCACCGAAGCACAAAAGCCCTGGTCCAGATGGATTTCCAGCTGAATTTTATCAAATTGCATGGCCTATCATTGGTGATGATGTGATTAAAGCTTGTCAGCATTTTTTCTCTTTAGGACATATTCTTAAAGAGATAAATTACACTTTTATTTCTTTAGTTCCGAAGAATACAGGGGCTGATTCACTAGAGCATTACAGGCCCATTTCATTATGTAACTTTACTTACAAGATCATATCCAAGTTACTTGCAGATCGAATGCGACATATTATGCACAAGATCATTAGTCCGAATCAGGCTGCTTTTATTAAAGGACGAAGTATACATCACAATATTCTTCTTGCTTGCTCAAGGATTTGCATTCCAAATCAAGAGGGACAAAAATCTGTTTTAAGGCTGACTTAAGAAAAGCATTTGATTCAGTTAATCGACATTTCATCTACAGGATGCTTCGCAGTATGAACTTCCCTCAACAATGGGTTAATTGGATTCAATGCTGTTTGGAAACTCCAAAATTTTCGATTCTCTTTAATGGTTCCCCTATTGGTTTTTTTGGAAGCACGAATGGTATTCGACAAGGAGATCCACTTTCTCCGTATCTTTTCACAATTGTAATGGAAGGACTCAGTTGTATGTTGGAGGAGGCAGTCATTGCTGGCAGTATTAAGGTACCCCATGCAGGTTCTCTTCATATATCTCATATAACATTTGCAGATGATCTTATTATATTTCTTCGCAATGACTCTACTTCAGTAAGAAATTTGGCTACTATTATGAAAGATTTTGGTTTGGTTTCGGCCTTCAGCTCAATCATGCAAAAAGTAAAGTCTATATGGGTCCTTGCATTGCAGATAAAGACTTTATTTTGCAAACGTTGGGGGTTAGCGAAGGAAGTATGCCGGTTCCTTATTTGGGTCTCCCACTCATATCCACTGGCATCCGCAAAACCCACTGTCAGCCTATCCTGCAAAAAATAAAGAGTAGAATTTCTCTTGGAAAACTAGACTTCTTTCTAAAGCAGGGCGACTTGAACTCATCCGATCGGTGTTGTTCTCTTACTCTATTTATTGGTCTAATGCATTTCTTTTGCCTGTTGGACTTCTTCAGGATATTGAAAGACTATTTAAGAACTTCTTCTGGAATGGTACGGATGGTAAGGCAATGCATATGGTAAATTGGGATAACATATGCAGATCGAAAGAAGAGGGGGGACTGAATTTGCGAAATCTAAGAGATTGGAATAAAGCTTGTTTGGTACAGAAATTATGGGATCTTATGCAAAACAAATCCTTATGGTCACAATGGGTTTCTGCTAGGTACCTATCAAAGGAATCAACTAAGTTTCGGAAAAAACATATCATTCTGCTGCTTGGAAAGGAATTTTGAAGGCAAGAAATTGGCTGTCCAAACATATTTCTTATACAATCTCTTTTGGAACGAGAATTAATATGTGGTATGACCCTTGGGTGAAGGGGAAGAGTATATTTCAATTGTATGGCGATAGAGTACGAAGAGATCTTGGGGCCTCTAAAGATTGGGACGGTTTCTGAATTCATTGTTAACGGCACCTGGTGTCTTCCTAGTCCTATTTCTCCTGATATGATATCACTTTGGCCGACTATTACAACTCTTCCAATCAAGAACAACTCCTCAGATATGCTTTATTGGCTTCATGACAATGGAAAATTTAGTGCTACATTTGTATGGAATCAAATCAGACAAAGAAGCAACAAGTGGATCCCAAGCAGTTGGACATGGGATAGACCGGGCTCACAGAAATATTCCTTATGCACATGGCAGACCCTTCTTGCCAAACTACCCACACTGGATAATATGAAGCGAAAAGGTATATATATTGTTAACCGATGCTCTCTTTGTATGCAACAGGAAGAAGATATTGATTATCTTTATTTTGCTTGCGACTACACTAATTGGATATGGATGGAGATTCTGAAGAGATTTGAACTCCATAGACTACCAAGGCCAAACTTGCATCAGGAACTAGAACAGCTGCAGCAAAGCTTCTCAAAAAAAGGGCTTCTTACACAACTAGCAAAAATTACTTTCAAATGTGCTATTTGGTGGATTTGGAGGGAGAGGTATAGCAGAATTTTTGAGAGCCACAACACACACAATACTCACCTATTACTCGAGATTCTCAGCGACTCAAGATCATGTATGGAGCAGGATTTGGAATTGAAGCATTTAACAAGTAGCGAAAAAGATATCTTTATCAGATTCAATTTTGTTATTCGTTAATACTTTCTAGATTTAGATTGTTGTATTGTGTGTTTCTATGTTTCCACAATGTGATGTATTCACAGGTCGTTTAGGAATTGCATTTTGCTATTTATTGAATATGTATGTTTTTCGGTGAAGTTGTAACCAGAGTTTCTCTCTCTAGGCGAGAGTTTCTCTCTCTAGGCGATTCTCTTCTCTCTCTAGGGAGAAAAGAGGCGGTGGTTTAGGGATTTGTGGATCTGCTTCTTTCTCCCTTGGGTGGTGGTTCTTCCCATCCTCCACGTGCAAACGCGTTTGGGGAAAGAGAAGCCACGAGAGACGGCTAGGGCAAGAAAAGGCGACGGTGTTGGTTTTCCCCCATTGCTCGCTGACGGAGAGCGGGAAGGCTGCATCACAGGATCCGCACTGTGTCGCGTGCGGTGGCGGCGGCGGTGGGCTCATCTGTGACCAGGCTTCGGGCGGGCGGCAACCTAGGGCACGCCTCCCTCTCTCTCGCTCTGTTTCGGAAGAGAAGGGGATAGGAGAAGGATCTGCGCACGACACATCTGTGCAGGCGTTTTCTTCTCTCTCTAGGGTGAGAAGAGGCTGGATCTTGGTGTGCAGGAGTAGGGGAACAGAGGAGGGCTTGCTCCTCTCCTCGCCTCTCTCTCTCTGCACTGCAGTGAGCAGAGAACAGAGGAGAGGCTGCGCCCTCGCCTCCCTCTTTGCAATGAGGCCGGAAAGGAAGGGTAAAGGGGCGGTGGATTGCTGCTTGTGCACCGATCCTCGCGCCCATCGCTCCTCGCGATCGGGCGGCGGGCAGCGGCGGTTGATCACCTGCATCCTTCAATCAAGCCTCTGCTCCGCCCCTTTGTTCCTCTTCCAGAAAGAGAAGCGAAGCGAGGCGGCGCGAGCTGCCTGCTTGCTTGGCTGCGCCTGCGAGGTGTCGCTGCTGCAAATCCGTTTCTTCTCCCTAGGGCATCGGAGAGCTGTTGGGCGGCAGCGGCGGCGTCCTGTTCTGCACTGGCGAGCAAGAAAGGGAGGTGCTGCGCTACCTCCCTTGTCTCTCTCTTTGCTGAAGAAGAAGAACAGAGGAGGCGACGATCTGCTACCTCTCTGCTGTCCTCCGCCAGGCGGGCGGCTCTTTGATATGGGTAGCCCCTGTTCTGCCCTCCTCTTGTTGGGGCAGCGCAACTCGAGAATGGCTGGTGATGGTGGCAACAGGATTGATCCGAAGATGAGGCTTCCTTCTCAAGTTGCTTCTTCCCGATGAGATGGTTCTTTGATGACCAAAATAGAGGTAGGTCGCACTCTAGATCGCGACCTCCTACTCTCATTTCTCGAGATCCTCGACCTTGGACAAGCCTCTTCAAGGCTCCAGTTGGAAGTTCGGATCTTAGCTTGGATTTCTTTGCTCCGAAAACCCAGTGATCGGAAGATTCTTTGTGTACTGAGGCTGTTGATTCGAAGAGTGATTAAGACATGGTCCATGGCGCTTGTTGGTTATGTGGTCGGTTTAAAGACATCATACTTTCCGTTATCCTCTTTCATCAAGACTCGATGGGGAACATCGGCATTTGATCTGCATATGCTAGAGAATTTTTTGTATGCAAACTCTATTCAAGAAGAGGATTTGCAACGAATCATTGAAGGGTTTTGGACTATTCGCGGCCATCCGATGATTCTCGGCGTTGGTCTCTCGATGTCCGTTTGGAGTTAGGCAGTCTACTGATCTATTCCTTTATGGGTATCCTTTCATGGTCTTCCCTTACATCTTTGGAGTCGACGTTTTATTGCTAAGTTATGTAGTACCTTGGGACAGCCATTGTATATTGACAAAGCAACAAACTTGTATGACGAGATTGGCTTATGCACGAGCATGTGTAATGGTTTCTTCTAATGGTGATCTTCCAGATGAGGTTTTTTATCGTGATCTTGATGGGACCACTCGTAAGGTGCATGTTTCATATTCTTGGAAGCCACAGCGTTGTAAGATTTGCTACTCTTTCGGTCATGCACATGGAGCTTGTCAACAAACTCAGAAACCGATCACTCAGGTTTACCGACAACGCCCGATCATCTCAAAGACGGAGTTGATACTATTATGATGACTCTTGACGAACAAGGCGAGTCTCCTTCGAAGCGTAGTGCTGGTGAAGACGAGCGAGCATTCTAACTCACTTGGGCAGCATCATGATCAGAAAGACAAATCGGGAAATTTACCTCTTCCTAATATATCAGAGTCTGTCACAACAACAGTTTCTCAGGTTACCCATGCACAGGAGAACGAGAAACCTTCGTCTCTTCCTACATCGACAGGAACTACAGCAACGGGGATCCCACGTCCCACTCATCGTGCTAACCAGGATATTGTATCTCAACCAATCCCAACAAACCTCGCCAGTCAGGATATTCAGCCTCAACAACCTTCAACAAACACTGCCAACCTGGATATTTTGGGTATTTCGAAGTTTAAGCATTTGCAAGCTGTGGATGAAGTGGATAAAAGAAATAAAGGTTTAAAAGGTAAGGATATTATGCGGGAGGACATTGCAAAACCTAAGGATAAGAAGAAGGATGGTATTGGTAAGTTGCACATACTTCCGTCTACCTAGGAAGAGTCCTTTATTTTCTTTCCAACCTGTTTTGATTCTGATGAAGATACTTTGTTGGAATGTTCGTGGACTGAATAAATTTGAAAAATGTCGGGAGCTTAATAGAACAATCAAGTCTGATGCTTGTGATATTGTTATTCTTGTGGAAACAAAAATTAAACCATCTCGGATTTGTGTTCAAAAAGATTTAATATGGCCAGAGGCAGAACTTTTTACCAACGATACCGGTGATACTTATGGTAGAATATGGGTATTATGGCATCCGAACTCTGTTAGTGCTTGCTTTATTTCTGCAACAGAACAATTCATCCACCTTAAAGCCGAGGATAAAAGGAATAGTTGTCAATTCCATATTACTGGTGTATATGCTTCTAACAAGATTATGCAGGAAAGAAATATTCTATGGAATGATCTTATTAACATTGCAAATGGTGTCTTACGATTGCCTTGGATTATTCTTGGTGTTCGGTACACACATGAAAAAGTGGGTAAACCACTTTCAGAGAGCAAGCTTCAAGGTTTTAACGATTACATAGATATCGCTGCATTGATTGATATGAAATCTGTAGGGAATTGGCTTTCATGGAGTAATCAAGGTGCTGCCACAGGAAAATAATGGCTCGATTGGATAGGTGTCGATTAATCGCGAATGGTTAACAGATTTACCACTGATTCATACGGAGTATGGATCTCAGTTGTTCTCTGATCACTCTTTAATGTATGTACATGCAGACAAAGTAATACCCAGAGGCAAGAAACCATTTCGATTCTTTAACATGTGGAGTACCCATCCTCAGTTCCTTGAGGTTATCAGATCAGCTTGGAATGTTAATGTGCATGGATCTCCGCCTTACATTTTATGCCAAAAGCTTAAAGCATGTAAAGCAGCACTAAAGGAGTGGAATACAAACACTTTTGGCAATATTATCACCCGGGTTCAGCTAATCAAAAAGAAACTATTGGCGGTGCAACATGAGCTACATCTTCAGCCCTTTGACGAGGATCTTATATGCAAAGAGGCAGAAGCTAGGTCTCAATTCATGCAGGCCCTAAAGCAGGAAGAAAGTTTTGCAAAACAAAAGTCTCGACAGCATTGGCTTACTTTAGGGGATTCCAATACGAAGTTTTTCTATACACCATTGCTACTAGAAGGCATTAATCAGTATCAGGAAATGTAAAGACCAAGATGGTACGCTTATTGAGAATTTGGATGAAGTTAAAGCACACACTGAACAATTTTTTTATTCTTTACTCAATCAAACAGAGCAGCCTAATAATGTTCATGTGGAGCCTACTAGAAAGCTTGATTCGGATGACATCACGATTCTTAATGCACCAATTACAGATGAAGAAGTTGTACGAGTTGTCTTCAAGTCACCAAAGCACAAAAGCCCTGGTCCAGATGGATTTTCAGCTGAATTTTACCAAATTGCATGGCCGATCATTGGAAATGATGTGATCAAAGCTTGTCAGCATTTTTTCTCTTGTCATCTTCTTAAAGCGATAAATTGTACTTTTATTTCTTTGGTTCCTAAGAATGCAGGGGCTGATTCACTAGAGCACTACAGGCCCATTTCTTTATGCAACTTTATTTACAAGATCATCTCCAAGTTGCTTACAGATCGAATGCAAATGATTATGCATAAGATCATTAGTCCTACTCAGGCTGCTTTCATTAAAGGGAGAAGCATACATCACAATATTCTTCTTGCTAACGACTTGGTCAAAGATTTGCACTCCAAATCAAGAGGGACAAAAATATGTTTTAAAGTGACTTACTTAAAAGCATTTGATTCAGCTTAATAGATAGTTTCTCTACAAGATGCTCCTCAGTTTGAACTTCCCTCAACAATGGGTTAATTGGATTGATGTTGCTTGAAACTCCAAAATTTTCAGTTCTGTTCAATGGTTCCCCCGTTGGCTTCTTTGGGAGTACGAATGGCATCCGACAAGGAGATCCACTTTCTCCATATCTTTTTACAATTGTCATGGAAGGACTCAGCTGTATGTTAGAAAAGGCAGTCTCTGATGGCAGCATTAAGGTACCCCATGCTGGTTCTATTAATATATCCCACATAACATTTGCAGATGATCTTATTATCTTTCTTCGCAATGACACTACTTCAGTGAAGAATTTGGCTACTATTCTGAAAGATTTTGGTTTGGTTTCTGGCCTTCAACTAAATCATGCAAAAAGTAAAGTCTATATGGGTTCTTGCGTTGAAGATAAAGACTTTATTATACAAACTCTGGGGGTTAGCGAGGGAAGTCTACCAGTTCTTTATCTGGGTCTCCCACTCTTATCCACTGGCATTCATAAAATTCACTGTCAGCCTATCCTGCAAAAAATAAAGAATAGAATCTCCTCCTGGAAAACTAGACTTCTTTCCAAAGCAGGACGACTTGAACTCATCCGATCTGTGTTGTTTTCTTATTCTATTTATTGGTCTAATGCATTTCTTCTACCTGTTGGACTTCTTCAGGATATTGAACGGCTATTGAAGAACTTTTTCTGGAATGGTACGGATGGAAAGGCAATGCATATGGTCAATTGGGATAGCATTTGTAGACCAAAAGATGAGGGGGGGCTGAATCTGCGAAATCTAAGAGATTGGAATAAAGCTTGTTTGGTACAGAAATTGTGGGATCTTTTGCAAAATAAATCTTTATGGTCACAATGGGTTTCTTCTAGATATCTATCTAAGGAATCAATATGGGAAGTTTCAACAAGAACATATCATTCTGCTGCATGGAAAGGAATTTTGAAGGCAAGAAACTGGTTAATCAATCACATTTCTTATGCAACCTCTTCTG
Source organism: Musa beccarii (assembly GCA_024322285.1). Classification (NCBI taxonomy): domain Eukaryota; kingdom Viridiplantae; phylum Streptophyta; class Magnoliopsida; order Zingiberales; family Musaceae; genus Musa; species Musa beccarii. The sequence continues at coordinate 13,040,434 of CM044402.1, forward strand.
GGACCAGAATTAATATGTGGTATGATCCTTGGGTGAATGGAAAAAGCATATTTCAATTATATGGTGATCGAGTAATGAAGAGATCTTGGGGCCCCTAAAGATTGGAAAGTTTCGAGTTCATTGCTAACGGTACTGGTGTCTTCCTAATCCTATTTCTCCGATATGCTAATACTTGGGCCGACTATTACCGCTCTTCCAATCAGGAATAACTCATCAGATATGCTTCATTGGCTTCATGACAATGGAAAATTTAGTGCTACATCTGCATGGAATCAAATCACACAAAGAAATAACAAGTGGATCCCGAGCAGTTGGACATGGGATAGACCGGGCTCACAGAGACATTCCTTATGCACATGGCAGGCCCTTCTTGCCAAACTACCGACAATGGATAATATGAAGCGAAAAGGTATATATATTGTTAACCGATGCTCTCTTTGTATGCACCAGGAAGAAGATATTGATCATCTTTATTTTGCTTGCGACTACACTAATTGGATATGGAAGGAGATTCTGAAGAGATTTGAACTCCCTAGGCTACCAATGCCAAACTTGCATCAGGAACTAAAACAGCTGCAGCAAAGCTTCTCAAGCAAAGGGCTTCTTACACAACTCGCAAAACTTACCTTCAGATGTGCTATTTGGTGGATTTGGAGGGAGAGGTGTAGCAGAATCTTTGAGGGCCACAACACGCACAATACTCACATATTGCTCGAGATACTTAGCGACTCAAGATCATGTATGGAGCAGGATCTGGAAATGAAGCATTTAACAAGTAGAGAAAAAGATATCTTTACCAGATTCAATTTTGTTATTCGTTAAGGAATGGTTGGTTATTACATTTTGTTATTTATTGATATCGTAAGGCGTCATAGTCTACAACATGTGTAGTCATGGCTGTTATCTTCTCTTGGAGATGAGTCTGGTGGAGTGAGTCCATTCCACCTTTCTGAGGTGGGGTGCATTCTCCTAGACTGCTCCAAGAGATCTCAGGCTATAGTCTACGGCTTGTGTAGACAAAGCTATTTTGTGCAAACTTCATACTAAATACAATTACATTTACTTACAAAAAAAAAAGCTATTTATTGAATATCGTAAGGTGTCATAGTCTACAACATGTGTAGTCATGGCTACTTTTTTGCTTATGTTCTCTTGGAGATGAGTCTGGTGGAATGAGTCCATTCCACCTTTCTGAGGTGGGGTGCATTCTCCTAGACTGCTCTAAGAGATCTCAGGCTATAGTCTACGGCTTGTGTAGACAAAGCTACTTTGTGCAAACTTCATACTAATACAATTACATTTACTTACTAAAAAAAAAGAATAAACTTATGTCCAGAGCTGACGGTCCATTTGAAGTTCTCGAGAGAATTGGCGAAAATGCTTACAAGATTGATCTTCCTGGAGAATATGGAGTTTCGGCAACTTTTAATGTAGGTGATCTTTCTCCTTGGATGATGATGACTTGTCAGATTTGAGGACAAATCTCAAACAACCCGGGGAGAATGATGCGGGAGCATCCGAGACTACTAATCAATCCTTAAGTCCTGGGCTGATTCTTTCGGCAAAACAAACACTATCGGGACTTATTACAACTTACTTCGATGGGATAAGGAATGATGATACCAATAACTAACTTCGGTTACAACTTACTTCGATGGGATAAGGAATGATATACCAATATCAAAATTCGTTGCTGATTGATGCTATATCAAAGAGGAGTTATTCAGGATAAGATCCAAAGTGATTTAATGCTCTTTGGAAGTGGAGATTTGCTGGTTATTATTGGTGAACGAATTCTGTTCAATCTTGTTTGTTTGGGTAGTTCCCATTGTTTGTTTGGTTAGTTCCGCTATTTCAGTTTTATTTGTTTGGGTAGTTCCTATATTGTTTTCTGAGTCTAATGTCTATATAATGAGACATATTCTCATTTGTAAGGCAGGTTGAATGAATGACAATTCCTCTTTTGAGTTGAATTTTATCTCGATTCTTTATCCAACATCGTTGGTGGTGAATCAAATAGTTCTTTATCCTTGGCCGGTGGAATTTCCTTTAAGCCTTGGTGGTGAACTGCCCCTTTTCCCCAAATCGCGCAGCCCTGAAGTTTTCTGTTCGGAGTCACTCGCCCATGCACGCATCATGCTGGGTGGTGCTGCGAGGGCTGGGTGACGGCGGCGGTGGGCTTGCCGTGACCAGCGGGCGGCAACCTAGGGCACGCCTCCCTCTACTCTCTCTGTTTCTTCCTGGAACAGAGGAGATGCCTCTGCTCCTCTTCTGGAAGAGAAGGGGGATAGGAGGGCGTCGCTTGTGTGAGCAATCAGGACATGGAGTGTTGGGAGGCGCTGCGGCGTCCTGCTGCTGCACACGAAGAGCAGGTTCGGGAGGGCGATCGCAGCTGCAGGCTGGGCGGCGAGGGTCGCTGGCTTTTTAGGGGGCGGTGAACCGCTGCTCCTCTGGCGCTCCATCGCTCCTTGGGCTGCAGATCCATCGAGAGGGGGGGAAGAGGTGCGGGCGGAATCGCTCTACACCCTATGCTTTGCCCCCTTTCAAGCAGGGTCTGTGCGCACGAACAGAGAGGAGAAGCTTCTCTGTTGTCGGCGAAGAGAAGGAGTCTTCTGCAGGAGCGCTCTTCCCAACATCGCCCCCACGGCCTTCACGGCTGTCTGAGCGGTTGCTGGGGAGGAGGTCACGGCTGCTGGGCTGGCTTCGCCTTGCGGCTGCGGCATCCTGAACAGAGGAGATCTGCTTTGAACATTTCTCTCTCTTGCTGCACGAAGACTCTCTCGACGGCGGCAATTTGGCTGGGCGGCCGACCCTGTTACGCTTTCGATTGTCGGCAGATCTGCACTGCCCCTCCCTCTTGTTGGGGCAGCGTAACTCGAGAATGGCTGGTGACGGTGGCAGCAGGGTTGATCCGAAGATGAGACTTCCTTCTCAAGTTGTTTCTTCTTCCCGACGAGATGGTCATTTGATGACGCAGCATAGAGGTAGGTCGCACTCTAGATCGCGACCTCCTACTCTTATTTCTCGAGATCCTCGACCTTGGACAAGCCTCTTTAAGGCCCCGGTTGGCAGCTCGGATCTTAGCTTGGATTTCTTTGCTCCAGAAACCCAGGCTGATCAGAAGATTGCTGTGTACAAGACTGTTGACTCTGAAGAGCTGATTAAGACATGGTCCATGGCGCTTGTTGGTTATGTGGTCGGTTTAAAGACATCATATTTTCCGTTATCCTCATTCATCAAGACTCGATGGGGAACATCGGCATTTGATCTGCATATGCTAGAGAATGGTTTTTTTGTATGCAAACTCTATTCTGAAGAGGATTTGCAACGAATCCTTGAAGGGTTTTGGACTATTCGCGGCCATCTGATGATTCTACGGCGTTGGTCTCCTGATGTCCGTTTGGAGTTAGACAGTCTACAGTCTATTCCTTTATGGGTATCCTTTCATGGTCTTCCCTTGCATCTTTGGAGTCGACGTTTTATTGCTAAGTTATGTAGTACCTTGGGACAGCCATTGTATATTGACAAAGCAACAACAGCACAGACGAGATTGGCTTTTGCACGAGCATGTGTAATGGTTTCTTCTGATGATGATCTTCCAAATGAGGTTTCTTATCGTGATCTAGATGGGACCACTCGTAAGGTGCATGTTTCATATTCTTGGAAACCACAGCGTTGTAAGATTTGCAACTCTTTTGGTCATGCACATGGAGCTTGTCAGCAAACTCAGAAACCAATCACTCAGGTTTACCGCCAACCCCAGTCATCTCAGCAAGGGGTGGATAGTACTATTATGACTACTGATAAACAAGGCGAGTCTCCTTCAGGGGCAATAGTGTTGGTACAGACAAGCAAGCATTCTGACTCACTTGGGCAGCATCATGGTTAAAAAGATAAATTGGGAACTTTACCTCTTCCTAATATATCAGAGTCTGTCACAACAACAGTTTCTCAGGTTACCCATGCACAGGAGAACGAGAAACCTTCGTCTCTTCCTATATCGACAGGAACTACCGCAACGGGGATCCCACGTCCTGCTCATCGTGCTAACCAGGATATTGTAATCCCTACAAACTTCGCCAATCAGGATATTCAGCCTCAACAACCTTCAACAAACACTGCCAACCTAGATACTTTGGGTATTTCGAAGTTTAAAAATTTACAAGTTGTGGATGAAGTGGATAAAAATAGAAATAAAGCTTTAAAAGGTAAGGATATTATGCGGGAGGACATTGCAAAACCTAAGGATAAGAAGTAGGATGGGCGGTAAGTTGCACATACTTAAATCTACCTAGGAAGAGTCATTTATTTCCTTTCCAACCTGTTTTGATTCTGATGAAGATACTTTGTTGGAATGTTCGTGGGCTGAATAAATTTGAGAAATGTCGAGAGCTTAATAGAACAATCAAGTCTGATGCTTGTGATATTGTTATTCTTGTGGAAACAAAAATTAAACTATCTCGGGTTTGTGTTCAAAAAGATTTAATATGGCTAGAGGCAGAACTTTTTACCAACAATACTTGTGACACTTATGGTAGAATATGGGTATTATGGCATCCGAACTCTGTTAGTGCTTGCTTTATCTCTTCTACAGAACAATTCATCCACCTTAAAGCCGAGGATAAAAGGAATGGTTGTCAATTCCATATTACTGGTGTATATGCTTCTAACAGTATGCAGGAAAGAAATGTTCTATGGAATGATCGATTAACATTGCAAATGGCTGTCTTACTGATTGCCTTGGATTGTTCTTGGTGACTTCAATACTGTTCGGTACACACATGAAAAAGTGGGGGGTAAACCACTTTCAGAGAGTAAGCTTCAAGGTTTTAACGATTACATAGATATTGCTGCATTGATGGATATGAAATCTGTAGGTGATTCGCTTTCATGGAGTAATCAAGGTGCTGCTCACAGGAAAATATTGGCTCGACTTGATAGGTGTCTGATTAATCGCGAATGGTTAACAGTTTACCCTGATTCACTTCTGGAGTATGGATCTCAATTGTTCTCTAATCACTCTTTAATGTATATACCCAGAGACAAGGTAATACCCAGAGACAATTGTATATACATGCAGACAAAGTAATACCCAGAGACAAGAAACCATTTCGATTCTTTAACATGTGGAGTATCCATCCTCAGTTTCTTGAGGTTATCAGATCTGCTTGGAATGTTAATGTGCATGGATCACCTCCTTACATTTTATGCCAAAAGCTTAAAGCATGTAAAGCAGCACTAAAGGAGTGGAATACAAACACTTTTGGCAATATTATCACCCGAGTTCAGTTAATTAAAAAGAAACTAATGGCGGTGCAACATGAGCTACATCTTCAGCCCTTTGACGAGAATCTTATTTGCAAAGAGGCAGAGGCTAGATCTCAATTCATGCAGGCCCTAAAGCAAGAAGAAAGTTTTGCAAAACAGAAGTCTCGACAGCATTGGCTTACTTTAGGGGATTCTAATACGAAGTTTTTTTATATAGCCATTGCTACTAGAAGGGCTGTTAATTGTATCAGAAAATGTAAAGACCAAGATGGTACGCTTATTGAGAATTTGGATGAAGTTAAAGCACACACTGAATAATTTTTTATTCTTTACTCAATCAAACAGAGCAGCCTAATAATGTTCATGTGGAGCCTACTAGAAAGCTTGATTCGGATGACATCACGATTCTGAATGCACCAATTACATATAAAGAAGTTGTACGAGTCGTCTTTAAGTCACCAAAGCACAAGAGCCCTGGTCCAGATGGATTTCCAGCTGGTTTTTATCAAATTTCATGGCCAATCATTGGAAATGATGTGATTAGAGCTTGTCAGCATTTTTTCTCTTCAGGTCATATTCTTAAAGTGATAAATTGTACTTTTATTTCTTTGGTTCCTAAGAATGCAGGGGCTGATTCACTAGAGCACTACAGGCCCATTTCTTTATGTAACTTTATTTACAAGATCATCTCCAAGTTGCTTGCAGATTGAATGCAAATGATTATGCATAAGATCATTAGTCATACTCAGGCTGCTTTTATTAAAGGAAGAAGTATACATCACAATATTCTTCTTGCTAACGACTTGGTCAAAGATTTGCACTCCAAATCAAGTGGGACGAAAATATGTTTTAAAGCTGACTTACGAAAAGCATTTGATTCAGTTATTCGATAGTTTCTCTACAAGATGCTCCTCAGTTTGAACTTCAGTGCTGCTTGGAAACTACAAAATTTTCAGTTTTGTTCAATGGTTCCCCCGTTGGCTTCTTTGGGAGTACGAATGGCATCCGACAAGGAGATCCACTTTCTCCATATCTTTTTACAATTGTCATGGAAGGACTCAGCTGTATGTTAGAAAAGGCAGTCTCTGATGGTAGCATTAAGGTACCCCATACTGGTTCTATTCATATATCCCACATAACATTTGTAGATGATCTTATTATCTTCCTTCGTAATGACGCTACTTCAGTGAAGAATTTAGCTACTATTCTCAAAGATTTTGGGTTGGTTTCTAGCCTTCACCTAAATCTTGTAAAAAGTAAAGTCTATATGGGTTCTTGCGTTGAAGATAAAGACTTTATTATACAAACTCTGGGGCTTAGCGAGGGAAGTCTACCAGTTCCTTATCTTGGTCTCCCACTCTTATCCACTGGCATTCATAAAATTCACTGTCAGCCTATCCTACAAAAAATAAAGAATAGAATTTCCTCCTGTAAAACTAGACTTCTTTCCAAAGCAGGACGACTTGAACTCATCCGATCTGTGTTGTTTTCTTATTCTATTTATTGGTCTAATGCATTTCTTCTACCTGTTAGACTTCTTCAGGATATTGAACGGTTATTGAAGAACTTTTTCTGGAATGGTACGGATGGAAAGGCAATGCATATGGTCAATTGGGATAGCATTTGTAGACCAAAAGATGAGGGGGGCTGAATCTGTGAAATCTGAGAGATTGGAATAAAGCTTGTTTGGTACAAAAATTATGGGATCTTTTGCAAAATAAATCTTTATGGTCACAATGGGTTTCTTCTAGGTACCTATCTAAGGAATCAATATGGGAAGTTTCAACAATAACATATCATTCTACTACATGGAAAGGAATTTTGAAGGCAAGAAATTGGCTAATCAACCACATTTCTTACAAAATCTCTTCTGGGACCAAAATTAATATGTGGTATGATACTTGGGTGAATGGAAAAAGTATATTTCAATTATATGGTGATCGAATACGAAGAGATCTTGAGGCCCCTAAAGATTGGAAGGTTTCTGAGTTCATTGCTAACGGCACGTGGTGTCTTCCTAATCCTATTTCTCCTGATATGCTATCACTTTGGCCGACTATTACAGCTCTTACGATCAGAAATAACTCATCCGATATGCTTAATTAGCTTCATGACAATGAAAAGTTTAGTGCTAAATCTGCATGGAATCAAATCAGACAAAGAAATAACAAGTGGATCCCGAGCAGTTGGACATGGGATAGACCGGGCTCACAGAGACATTCCTTATGCACATGGCAGACCCTTCTTGCCAAACTACCCACAATGGATAATATGAAGCGAAAAGGTATATATATTGTTAATCGATGCTCTCTTTGTATGCAACAGGAAGAAGATATTGATCATCTTTATTTTGCTTGCGACTACACTAATTGGATATGGGAGGAGATTCTGAAGAGGTTTGAAATCCATAGGCTACCAAGGCCAAACTTGTCATCAGGAACTAAACAATTTACTGACAAAACTTCTCAAGAAAAGGGCTTCTTACACAACTGGCAAAGCTTATCTTCAGATGTACTATTTGGTGGATTTGGAAGGAGAGGTGTAGCAGAATTTTTGAGGGTCACAACACACACAATGCTCATCTTCTGCTTGAGATACTTAGTGATTCACGATCATGCATGGAGCAGGATTTGGAAATGAGGCATTTAACAAGTCGAGAAAAAGAGATCTTCCTCAGATTTAATTTTACAATTCTTTAATGCTTCCTTTGTATTGTCTGATTTTTTGCTTTAAAATTGTGATATATTCATCGTGATGGAAATCATCAATTTAGCAACCATACACCCCGATAGCTAAAGAGCTATGATACATATGGAATGCAAATTGACACCCTCCAACGAATTGAAACAAGGCGGATCATTCAAGAATGAAGTAAGGGAAACTATTCTAATTACCTATCAATAGAAAATTAATAAAATAACTAGAATAGCACTTTGAATTCCCTTAAGACGTCACAAACTAACAAGTCTGATAAGTCAAAGGAAAAGCAAAGATTTGGGTTGAACGCCACAAGCAGAAAAGCCTGATAAGTTCTAAAGTTCATGCAAGAACTTAAAAACAAAACACTCACCGGTGTTGAAAAATTGTTATACTTCCCAATTGTCTTTCTTACAAAGAGAGTCAACCTCATTTATATAGTATGAGGATAGTACAAAGGGAATGAATGCATTAAATAACATTCATATTCTTAATTCATGAATTTTGGTAAACATGGCTGAATGGACTTTTATTCTTCAAGATGAGGTCTTCAAATTTGTCCTTCTCTCTTCATGATCATATTGACCATTTTAGGCTCTTCTTGCAACCATAGAATCTTGATTGAGTCTTGACTAGCTTTGATCTGTTTCATATCATTCCCCCTTTCCTGGAAAAGATTCGTCCTCGAATCATAGCCTCCATCACCTTGTTTGTACTTAATGATGTATGGAAAAGATTCAATAAACTCCGCCCATTTTGCATGCCTATGACTTAGCTTTAGGATTTCCTTGGTCTCTTCGGGGTTACATCTATATGCTGGCCTATTTGGTATGCTTGCACCTGGAATGGAATCAATATGATGCTCAATTCCTCTAATTGGTGGCAAACCATTGGGAACTTCTTCGGGAAAGATATCTTCATTTTCCTACAAAAGATCAACAATAACACTAGGCAAACTTTTGTCAATTTTGTTAAAAGAAATCAAAATGTCCTTATACATAAGTACAAGTAAGGGCTGCCTCATGGTTAAGGCTTCTTTTACACCACTCATTTTGGCATAAACACTCGTTTTCTTTCACTCAAGCCTTCCTTGTTTTCTCTCCCCTTGTGTTTCCCAATACTCTTATTTTTATCACTCATCTCATCTTTTTCTTTTTTCTTTCTTTCTTGCTCCCTCCCAAAAGTTTTGGTTAATGAAGACTCAAGCTCCTCATATTGTTGTTTTTATGCAAGATCGGTCTTCAAGAATTATCTTCGGAGGCAACGGTCCAAGATGATATTTCTGTCCATCCATGATCAAGGAATAACGATTCTTGAACCCATCATGTGTTACCCTACGATCATATTGCCATGGTCTCCCCAACAACATGTGACCAGCATACATAGGTACCACATCACACCAAACTTCATCCTTATATCTACCAATTGAAAAATGAACTAACACTTGCTGATTTACCTTTACTACACCACTATCATTCAACCATTGCAACTTGTAAGGTTTGGGATGTTTGATAGTAGGCAATTTCAGTTTCTCCACGAGCAAGGTACTTGCCATATTGGTACAACTTCCGCTATCAACAATCACATTGCACAACTTGTTAGCAATCAAACAATGAGTATGAAACAGATTTTCACGTTGATCACCATGTTCATCATTTTTACTTTGCAAACTAAGTATGCGTTGAATAACCAAAATTTCACCTTTAGCATACTCTACGTCACTAGTATCCTATGGAATGTCATCATTATCCTCTCTTTCACTTTCAGATTCTATATTCTCATCTCTTATAATCATAACTCTCTTATTAGGACATTCACGTGCTATATGTCCATGGCCAAGGCACTTAAAACACTTAATACCTTTTTTTTTTTGTAAGTAAATGTAATTATATTAGTATGAAGTTTGCACAAAGTAGCTTTGTCTACACAAGCCGTAGACTATAGCCTGAGATCTCTTAGAGCAGTCTAGGAGAATGCACCCCACCTCAGAAAGGTGGAATGGACTCATTCCACCAGACTCATCTCCAAGAGAACATAAGCAAAAAAGTAGCCATGACTACACATGTTGTAGACTATGACACCTTACGATATTCAATAAATAGCAAAATGTAATTCCTAAACGACCTGTGAATACATCACATTGTGGAAACATAGAAACACACAATACAACAATCTCAATCTAGAAAGCATTAACGAATAACAAAATTGAATCTGATAAAGATATCTTTTTCGCTACTTGATAAATGCTTCAATTCCAAATCCTTAATACCTTAATACCTCTACTTTGATTAGGTTGATTCTCACTTTTACCCTTGATGCCTAATTTATTTTTGTCTTTAATTCCATCAATTTTAGGCTTAACAATAGGTATATCATCCTCTTTACTCCAATTTTTTTTTTTTGGTAAGTAAATGTAATTGTATTTAGTAACAAAGTAGCTTTGTCTACACAAGCCGTAGACTATAGCCTGAGATCTCTTAGAGCAGTCTAGGAGAATGCACCCCACCTCAGAAAGGTGGAATGGACTCATTCCACCAGACTCGTCTCCAAGAGAACATAGCAAAAAAGTAGTCATGACTACACATGTTGTAAACTATGACGCCTTACGATATTAAATAAATAGCAAATAACATTCCTAAACGACCTGTGAATACATCACATTGTGGAAACATAGAAATACAAAATACAAAGCAATCTCAATCTAGAAAGCATTAACGAATAACAAAATTGAATCTGATAAAGATATCTTTTTCACTACTTGTTAAATGCGTCATTTCCAGATTCTGCTCCATACATGATCTTGAGTCGCTAAGTATCTCGAGCAATAGGTGAGTATTGTGTGTGTTGAGGCCCTCAAAGATTCTGCTACATCTCTCCTCCAAATCCACCAAATAGCACATCGAAGGTAATTTTTGCTAGTTGTGTAAGAAGCCCTTTCCTTGAGAAGCTTTCTTCAAATTGTTCTAGTTCCTGATGCAAGTTTGGCCTTGGTAGCCTATGGAGTTCAAATCTCTTCAGAATCTCCACCCATATCCAATTAGTGTAGTCGCAAGCAAAATAAAGATGATCAATATCTTCTTCCTGTTGCATACAAAGAGAGCATCGGTTAACAATATATATACCTTTTCGCTTCATATTATCCATAGTTGGTAGTTTGGCAAGAAGGGCCTGCCATGTGCATAAAGAATGTCTCTGTGAGCCCGGTCTATCCCATATCCAACTGCTTGGGATCCACTTGTTGTTTCTTTGTCTGATTTGATTCCATGCAGATGTAGCACTAAATTTTCCATTGTCATGAAGCCAATTAAGCATATCTGAGGAGTTGTTCTTGATTGGAAGAGTTGTAATAGTCGACCAAAGTGATAGCATATCAGGAGAAATAGGACTAGGAAGACACTAGGTGCCGTTAACAATGAACTCAGAAACCGTCCAATTTTTAGAGGCCGCAAGATCTCTTCGTACTCTACTCTATCGCCATACAATTGAAATATACTCTTTCCATTCACCCAAGGATCATACCACATATTAATTCTCGTTCAGAAGAGATTGTATAAGAAATATGTTTGGTCACCAATTTCTTGCCTTCAAAATTCCTTTCAAGCAAAGCGAGAATGATATGTTTTTTTTGAAACTTCCCAGATTGATTCCTTTGATAGGTACCTAGCAGAAACCCATTGTGACCATAAAGATTTGTTTTGCAAAAGATCCCATAATTTTGTACCAAACAAGTTTTATTCGATCTCTCAGATTTGTGATTCAAAGTCCCCCTCATCCTTAGGCCTGCAGATATTATCCCAATTTACCATATGCATTGCCTTACCATCCGTACCATTCCAGAAAAAGTTTTTCAACAGTCGTTCAATATCCTGAAGAAGTCCAACAGGTAGAAGATTAGACCAATAAATAGAGTAAGAGAACAGCCGATCGATCGGATGAGTTCAAGTCGTCCCTGCTTTAGAAAGGAGTCTAGTTTTCCAAGAGAAAATTCTATTCTTTATTTTTTCCAGGATAGGCTGACAGTGGGTTTTGTGAATGCCAGTGGAAATAAGTGGGAGACCTAGATAAGAAACTGGCAGACATCCCTCGCTAACCCCCAAAGTTTGTATAATAAAGTCTTTTCTTCGATGCAAGGACCCATATAGACTTTACTCTTTGCATGATTTAGCTGAAGGCCAGAAAACAAATCAAATTCTTTCAGAATAGTAGCCAAATTCCTCTCTGAAGTAATGTCATTGCGAAGAAATATATAATAAGATCATCTGCAAATGTTATGTGGATATATGAATAGAACGACTTAGGGTACCTTAATGCTACCATCAAAGACTCGCCTTTTCTAACATACAACTGAGTCCTTCCATAACAATTGTAAAAGATATGGAGAAAGTGGGTCTCCTTGTCGGATGCCATTCGTACTCTAAAGAAGCCAATGGGTGAACCATTGAAAAGAATCGAAAATTTTGGAGTTTCTAAGCAAAGACTTGAATCCAATTAACCCATTGTTGAGGGAAGTTCATACTGAGGAGCATCTTGTAGAGAAAATGTCTATTAACTGAATCAAATGCTTTTCGTAAGTCAGCTTTAAAACATATTTTTGTCCCTCTTGATTTAGAGTGCAGATCTTTGACCAAGTCGTTAGCCAGAAGAATATTGTGATGTATACTTCTTCCTTTAATGAAAGCAGCCTGTGCAGGACTAATGATCTTCTGTATAATCATTTGCATTCGATCTGCAAGCAACTTGGATATAATCTTGTAAATAAAGTTGCATAATGACTCTTTACTCCAATTCGGTTTCCAAGAAGAAGAAAAACCCGAATAAGGTTTTGAATCATACCTTGTGCCTTTTCTTTTGAGTTGTCTCTCAATCTTCATGGCCATATTCACCATATCCTCAATCTCCACATAATGCTGCAATTCCACAAGATCAGCAATGTTCTTATTTAATCCAATCAGGAATCGAGCCATTGTAGTCTCACGGTCTTCCTCCACATTAGCTCTTATCATGGCTATTTCCATCTCTTTGTGATATTCATCAACACTCATAGAACCTTGTGTCAAAGTTTGCAGTCGTTGATGCAAATCCCGATAGTAATGACTTGGGACGAATCTTCTTCTCATGATTTGTTTCATCTCCAACCAAGTCTCTACGGGCCTTTCACCATTTCTACGCCTGTCTTTACATAATTGATCCCACCAAATTATAGCATAATCACAAAATTCAAAAAAAGCTAATTAATTACCTTTTTCTCTTCGGAGTAGTTGTGACATTCAAAGATCAGCTCCACTTTTCGTTCCCACTCCAAATAAGTATCTGGATTATTCTTTCCTTGAAAAGAAGGAATTTACATTTTGATGCTGCCTATGTTTCTGTTCACACCATCTGATATGAACCAGATCAAGCTAATCAAGACTCAATCAACATTCTATGATTGCAAGAAGATTCAAAAATGGCCAACGTGATCATAAAGAGAGAAGGACAAATTTGAAGACCTCAACTTAAGAATAAAAGTCCATTCAGCTATGTTTACCAAAATTCATGAATTAGGAATATAAATGTTATTTAATGCATTCATTCAATTTGTACTATCCTCATACTATATAAATGAGGTTGACTCTCAGTGTAAGACAGACAATTGGGAAGTATAACAATTCTTCAACACCGGTGAGTGTTTTGTTTTTAAGTTCTTGTATGAACTTTAGAACTTATCAGGCTTTTCTGCTTGTGGCGTTCAAACCAAATCTTTGCTTTTCCTTTGACTTATCAGACTTTTAGTTTGTGACGTCTTAAGGGAATTCAAAGTGCTATTCTAGTTATTTCATCAATTTTCTATTGATAAGTAATTAGAATAGTTTCCCTTACTTCATTCTTGAACGATCCGCCTTGTTTCAATTCGTTGGAGGGTGTCAATTTGCATTCCATATGTATCATAGCTCTTTAGCTATCGGGGTGTATGGTTGCTAAATTGATGATTTCCATCATTTGGTATCAGAGCACGGCTCAAGTTTGAGGTTTGCTTATCCATTTATTTGTTATCTTTTAACTTTTCCCTGTTCTCTTATCACGATATCCGTAATTGCTATTCTTTCTTTCTTCTTATTCTTTGTGTTTCTTGTGCTATCACTGTTTGTTTTTATTTTTTCCCCTCACTTTATCGTCAAAAAAAGAAAGAGAAACAGAAAGTTAAAAAAAAACGAGAGAGAGAAAATCAAAAGTAAAAAAAAGAGAGGAAATCAAAGATCAAAGAAAAAAAGAGAGAGAGAGAGGAGAAGATCAAAGGTAAAAAAAAGGAAAGAAAGAAAGAGATCGAAATTTTTTAAAAAAATTGTGAATTCAGGGACTTCGTGCAAATTGCAGAATTCTTTCTTCATTATTTTGAATTCTTGTTTCAGGTTTGGAAATTTTTTTCATTCCAAAATACTTGAATTCAAATCTTTGCTTATGATTGAAGTGCATCATACACTCCTTTAAATTGGCTTACATTATATTTGCTTTTATGTCCAATTTCAATACCCTTGAATTGCCACAATCTGAATTGTTTGTTTAAGTTTTTTTTAATTAATCTAAGAACTCAAAGAACAAAACAAGAGAGATAAAAGGCAAGAGTGGTGAGATCAATATCGAGAAAAGCCAAACATTGTGTGAAAACACGAGTGGAGTGAATCAAATCTTGAGTAAAACACGTGAGAGAGTGTTGGTGAGGCTATTCTAACTTTGTCTTTCAGGTTTGCAAACATGTCTAAAGATAAAGAAGCGAGTTCTTCATCAAATGATATTTTACTTCAAGCAATGCAACAACAATTTGAACGAATGTTCAAAGTGATAGGAGATGTAAGAGATCATCTAGAAAGGCATGATGATGCAATTAATAGATTGCAAGGTGAACCACGGCGCAGGAGACAACCAGCCTTCGTCCAAGATGAATATGATGGTAGAGATGACATCGACGATGACCAAGTCACTCTAATTGGTCAAGATGTTAATTCTAGGAGACAAACTAGGAGAGAACGTTTTTATAGTGTGGACAGAAACATAGGCAGCATCAAAATGAAAATTCCTTCTTTTCAAGGAAAGAATAATCCAGATACTTATTTGGAGTGGGAACGAAAAGTGGAGCTGATATTTGAATGTCACAACTACTTCGAAGAGAAAAAGGTAAAATTTGCTGCTGTTGAATTTTGTAATTATGCTATAATTTGGTGGGATCAATTATGTAAAGACAGGCGTAGAAATGGTGAAAGGCCCGTAGAGACTTGGTTGGAGATGAAACAAATAATGAGGAGGAGATTCGTCCCAAGTCATTACTATCGAGATTTGCATCAACGACTGCAAACTTTGACACAAGGTTCCATGAGTGTTGATGAATATCACAAGGAGATGGAGATAGCAATGATAAGGGCTAATGTGGAGGAAGACCGTGAGGCTACAATGGCTCGATTCCTGAGTGGATTAAACAAGAACATTGCTGATCTTGTGGAATTGCAGCATTATGTGGAGATTGAGGATATGGTGAATATGGCCATGAAGATTGAGAGACAACTCAAAAGAAAAGGCACAAGGTATGATTCAAAACCTTATTCGGGTTTTTCTTCTACTTGGAAACCGAATTGGAGTAAAAAGGATGATATACCCATTGTTAAGCCTAAAATTGATGGAATTAAAGGCAAAAATGAATTAGATAGCAAGGGTAAAGGTGAGAATCAACCTAATCAAAGTAGAGGTATTTAGTGCTTTAAGTGCCTTGGACATGGACATATAGCACGTGAATGTCCAAATAAGAGAGTTATGATTATAAAAGATGGGAATATAGAATCTGAAAGTGAAAGAGAGGATGATGATGACATTCTAGAGGATACTAGTGACGTAGAGTATGCTAAAGGTGAAATTTTGGTTATTCAACGCACACTTAGTTTGCAAAGTAAAAATGATGAACATGGTGAACAACGTGAAAATCTGTTTCATACTCATTGTTTGATTGCTAACAAGTTGTGCAATGTGATTATTGATAGCGGAAGTTGTACCAATGTGGCAAGTACCTTGCTTGTGGAGAAACTGAAATTGCCTACTATCAAACATCCGAAACCTTACAAGTTGCAATGGTTGAATGATAGTGGTGTAGTAAAGGTAAATCGCAAGTGTTAGTTCATTTTTCAATTGGTAGATATAAGGATGAAGTTTGGTGTGATGTGGTACCTATGTATGCTGGTCACATGTTGTTGGGGAGACCATGGCAATATGATCGTAGGGTAACACATGATGGGTTCAAGAACCGTTATTCCTTGATCATGGATGGACAGAAATATCAGCTTGGACCGTTGCCTCCGAAGACAATTCTTGAAGACCAGATGCGCATAAGACAACAATATGAGGAGCTTGAGTCTTCATTAACCAAAACTTTTGGGAGGGAGCAAGAAAGAGAGAAAAAAGAAAAAGATGAGATGAGTGATAAAAATAAGAGTATTGGGAAACACAAGGGGAGAGAAAACAAGGAAGGCTTGAGTGAAAGAAAAATGAGTGTTTATGCCAAAATGAGTGATGTAAAAGAGGTCTTAACCATGAGGCAACCCTTACTTGTACTTATGTACAAGGTCATTTTGATTTCTTCTAACAAAATTGACAAAAGTTTGCCTAGTGTTATTGTTGATCTTTTACAGGAAAATGAGGACATCTTTCCCGAAGAAGTTCCCAATGGTTTGCCACCAATTAGAGGAATTGAGCATCAAATTGATTTCATTCCAAGTGCAAGCATACCAAATAGGCCAGCATATAGATGTAACCCCGAAGAGACCAAGGAAATCTTAAAGCTAAGTCGTAGGCATGCAAAATGGGTGGAGTTTATTGAATCTTTTCCATACATCATCAAGTACAAACAAGGTGATGGAGGCTATGATTCGAGGACGAATCCTTTTTAGGAAAGGGGGAATGATATGAACCAGATCAAGCTAATCAAGACTCAATCAATATTCTATGATTGCAAGAAGATTCAAAAATGGCCAACGTGATCATAAAGAGAGAAGGACAAATTTGAAGACCTCAACTTAAGAATAAAAGTCCATTCAGCTATGTTTACCAAAATTCATGAATTAGGAATATAAATGTTATTTAATGCATTCATTCTCTTTGTACTATCCTCATACTATATAAATGAGGTTGACTCGAGTGTAAGCAGACAATTGGGAAGTATAACAATTCTTCAACACAGGTGAGTGTTTTGTTTTAAGTTCTTGTATGAACTTTAGAACTTATCAGGCTTTTCTGCTTGTGGCGTTCAAACCAAATCTTTGCTTTTCCTTTGACTTATCAGACTTTTAGTTTGTGGCGTCTTAAGGGAATTCAAAGTGCTATTCTAGTTATTTCATCAATTTTCTATTGATAAGTAATTAGAATAGTTTCCCTTACTTCATTCTTGAACGATCCGCCTTGTTTCAATTCGTTGGAGGGTGTCAATTTGCATTCCATATGTATCATAGCTCTTTAGCTATCGGGGTGTATGGTTGCTAAATTGATGATTTCCATCATTAGATCAAGCTAATCAAGACTCAATCAACATTCTATGATTAGCTTGATCTGGTTCATATCACCATCAAAACGTCGTCTCCTAGTTTGTCTCGTAGGATTAACATCTTGACCAATTAGAGTGACTTGGTCATCATTGAGGTCATCTCTGCCATTATATTCATCGTGGACGAATGTTGGTTGTCTCCTACGCCGTGGTTCACCTTCCAATCTATTAATTGCATCATCATGCCTTTCTAGATGATCTCTTACATCTCCTATCACTTTGAACATACGTTCAAATTTTTGTTGCATTGCTTGAAGCAAAAGATCATTAGATGAAGAACTCGCTTCTTTTTCTTTAGACATGTTTGCAACCTGATGCGGGAGCATCCGACTTAGCTCCATCGAACAAATCGGAGCCGTCGATGCTTATTCAAGCCAATAAAGAATTTGGGCATCATGTGCTCCGATGGGTCATTTCATAGAGTCAAAGTTGATAAAACCTAACAGAATTTGTTATGCTTCTTGTTTCAAGGTTTTGTTGGGATATTTTGGTTAATTTGTTATGCTTCTTGTTTTGAGGTTTTGTTGGGATATTTTGGTTAATTCCTAGATTTCGTTTCTCCTATAAAAAGAAGACGATTCTCCAAAAAAAAAAAAAAACTTTGGATGAATGAAATTGTTGAGACTTCCTCTACGTGAGTGAATATCTTCGGAGAGTGGATAACTCCTTGCGGTCTCTTTATCCTTGGAGCGTGGATTACTCCTTGGTGGTGAGCCAAAAGCCCTTTATCCTTGGCCGGTGATATCTTTAGGCCTTGGTGGTGAGCTTCTCCTATCCCGAAGTCCTTTATCCTTGGCTGGTGGAATCTTTAGGCCTCGGTGGTGAACTTCGTAGATCCCGATCCTTATCCTTGGTTGGTGGCGTGGCCTTTATACCTTGGAAGAAGATCGTTCTATTCTACTTTTATTCTTTCTTACGTCTTTTCTTCATTTCCTTCCTCCTACACTCCATTCCAATTATAAATCGACCAGTTGTTATCTTTTTTGATTCTTTTTTGAACTAGAAAGATAATGCAGTCTTGTTTGAGGTGATAACTGAACAACCATTCAGTTACACCAAGGATAACATCTGGTGACTCCGTTATCTCCAAGCATAACATTCAGGAAAATCCAAAGGAAGTTACCCGATCTAGAATTACTCACCCACCAACGCATCACAACCTGAAAAACAAAGTTAGAATAGCCTCACCAACACTCTCTCACGTGTTTCACTCAAGATTTGATTCATTCCACTCGTGTTTTCACATAATGTTTGACTTTTCTCGATATTGATCTCACCACTCTTGCCTATTACCTCTTGTTTTGTTCTTTGAGTTCTTAGATTAACTAAAAAAACTTAAACAAACAATTCAGATTGTGGCAATTCAAGGGTATTAAAATTGGACATAAAAGCAAAAAAAAATGTAAGCCAAATTTATAGGAGTGTATGATGCACTTCAATCATAAGCAAAGATTTGAATTCAAGTATTTTTGGAATGAAAAAAATTCCAAACCTGAAACAAGAATTCAAAATAATGAAGAAAGAATTCTGCAATTTGCACGAAGTCCCTGAATTCACAATTTTTTTTTTAAAATTTCGATCTCTTTCTTTCTTTCCCTTTTTTTTTTTACCTTTGATCTTCTCCTCTCTTTTTTTTCTTTGATCTTGCTTTCCTCTCTTTTTTTTAACTTTTGATTTTCTCTCTCTCATTTTTTTTTAACTTTCTGTTTCTCTTTCTTTTTTTGACGATAAAGTGAGGGGAAAAAAATGAAAAACAAACATTGATAGCACAAGAAACACAGCAATAAGAAGAAAGGAAGAATAGCAATTATGGATATCATGATAAGAGAATAGAGAAAAGTTAAAAGATAACAAATAAATGGATAAGCAAATCTCAAACTTGAGCCGTGCTTTGATACCAAAAGATGGAAATCATCAATTTAGCAACCATACACCCCGATAGCTAAAGAGCTATGATACATATGAAATGCAAATTGACACCCTCCAACGAATTGAAACAAGGCGGATCATTCAAGAATGAAGTAAGGGAAACTATTCTAATTATCTATCAATAGAAAATTGATAAAATAACTAGAATAACACTTTGAATTCCCTTAAGACGCCACAAACTAACAAGTCTGATAAGTCAAAGGAAAAGCAAAGATTTGGGTTGAACGCCACAAGCAGAAAAGCCTGATAAGTTCTAAAGTTCATGCAAGAACTTAAAAACAAAACACTCACCGGTGTTGAAGAATTGTTATACTTCCCAATTGTCTTTCTTACAAAGAGAGTCAACCTCATTTATATAGTATGAGGATAGTACAAAGGGAATGAATGCATTAAATAACATTCATATTCCTAATTCATGAATTTTGGTAAACATGGCTGAATGGACTTTTATTCTTCAAGATGAGGTCTTCAAATTTGTCCTTCTCTCTTCATGATCATATTGACCATTTTAAGCTCTTCTTGTAACCATAGAATCTTGATTGAGTCTTGACTAGCTTTGATCTGTTTCATATCACATCGGTTGTCCAGGAATAGTTGGTTATTACATTCTACTCTTGTTGCCTATGGTAGCGTCATAGTCTACAATATGTGTAGTCATGATTTCTGTTTAACTACTCTCGGAGACGAGTCTGGTGGAGTGAGACTATTCCACCTTTCTGAGGTGGGGTGCATTCTCCTAGACTGCTCTAAGAGATCTCAGGCTTTAGTCTATGGCTTGTGTAGACAAAGCTAATTTGTACAAACTTCATACTAAATCTACTTACATTTACTTACCAAAAAAAAAAGAGTTCTTTTCGCGAATTGCTAATTCGAGAAGCACATGGTGGTGGAATGGCTGGTCATTTTGGAGTTAACAAAACTCTTGAGGTTCTTCAAGAACATTTCTATTGGCCAAAGATGAATGGAGATGTGCATGCTATTATCTCAAGGTGTGCAACTTGTCAAAGAGCAAAAAGTCAATTCCATCAAGGGTTGTATACTCCACTTCCTGTTCCATTGCAGCCCTGGGAAGATGTTAGCATGGATTTCGTTGTGGCTCTACCGAGAACTCAAAAGGGAAAAGATACCATCATGGTGGTTGTCGATCGATTCTCTAAAATGGATCATTTTGTGTCATGTCACAAAACCGATGATGCATCTCATGTTGCTGACTTATACTTCAAGGAGATTATTCGTCTCATGGAGTATGGAGTACAAGAAAACCATTGTGTACTCGGATCGTGATTCCAAGTTCTTAAGCTACTTCTGGAAGACACTATGGAGAATGCTTGGTACCAAACTCTTATTCAGCACTACTTGTCATCCTCAAACCGATGGCCAAACGGAGGTAACCAATCGTACTCTTACCACTCTTCTTCGTTGCATGGTGAGTAAATCTTTGAAAGAATGGGATTTGAAGCTTGCGCATGCTGAATTTGCTTACAACCGATCACCAAGTTACACTACTGGACGATCACCATTTGAAGTTGTTTATGGAATCAATCCTCTCACTCCCATCGATTTGATTCCAATTCCATCTGACTCTCAAGTAAACTTTGATGGCAAAGATAGAGCTGAGTCGATGAAGAAGCTTCATGAGCAAATTCAATCAAAGATTGAGAAGGCCAACGAGTCTTACCAAAAGAAAGCAAATCAATTTCGGAAGAAGGTCCAATTTCAAAAGGGTGATCTTGTGTGGCTTCACTTAAGGAAGGAGAGATTTCCATCTCGACGCAAGAACAAGCTCATGCCGAAAGCTGATGGTCCGTTTAAAGTTATCAAGCGAATTGGCGAAAATGCTTACAAGATTGATCTTCCTGGAGATTATGGAGTTTCGGCAACTTTTTTTTTTTGGTAAGTAAATGTAATTGTATTTAGTATAAAGTTTGCACAAAGTAGCTTTGTCTACACAAGCCGTAGACTATAGCCTGAGATCTCTTAGAGCAGTCTAGGAGAATGCACCCCACCTCAGAAAGGTGGAATGGACTCATTCCACCAGACTCGTCTCCAAGAGAACATAGCAAAAAAGTAGTCATGACTACACATGTTGTAGACTATGACGCCTTACGATATTCAATAAATAGCAAATAACCAACCATTCCTAAACAACCTGTGAATACATCACATTGTGGAAACATAGAAATACACAATACAGCAATCTCAATCTAGAAAGCATTAACGAATAACAAAATTGAATCTGATAAATATATCTTTTTCACTACTTATTAAATGCTTCATTTCCAGATTCTGCTCCATACATGATCTTGAGTCGCTAAGTATCTCGAGCAATAGGTGAGTATTGTGTGTGTTGAGGCCCTCAAAGATTCTGCTACATCTCTCCCTCCAAATCCACCAAATAGCACATCTGAAGGTAATTTTTGCTAGTTGTGTTAGAAGCCCTTTCCTTGAGAAGCTTTGCTGCAGCTGTTCTAGTTCCTGATGCAAGTTTGGCCTTGGTAGCCTATGGAGTTCAAATCTCTTCAGAATCTCCACCCATATCTAATTAGTGTAGTCGCAAGCAAAATAAAGATGATCAATATCTTCTTCCTGTTGCATACAAAGAGAGCATCGGTTAACAATATATATACCTTTTCGCTTCATATTATCCATAGTTGGTAGTTTGGCAAGAAGGGCCTGCCATGTGCATAAGGAATGTCTCTGTGAGCCCGGTCTATCCCATGTCCAACTGCTTGGGATCCACTTGTTGTTTCTTTGTCTGATTTGATTCCATGCAGATGTAGCACTAAATTTTCTTTTTTTTTGGTAAGTTGCACTAAATTTTCCATTGTCATGAAGCCAATTAAGCATATCTGAGGAGTTGTTCTTGATTGGAAGAGTTGTAATAGTCGGCCAAAGTGATAGCATATCAGGAGAAATAGGACTAGGAAGACACCAGGTGCCGTTAACAATGAACTCGAAGCAGTCCAATTTTAGAGGCCCCAAGATCTCTTCGTACTCTATCGCCATACAATTGAAATATACTCTTCCCATTCACCCAAGGATCATACCACATATTAATTCTCGTTCCAGAAGAGATTGTATAAGAAATATGTTTGGTCAGCCAATTTCTTGCCTTCAAAATTCCTTTCAAGCAAAGCAGAATGATATGTTTTTGCTGAAACTTCCCAGATTGATTCCTTTGATAGGTACCTAGCAGAAACCCATTGTGACCATAAAGATTTGTTTTGCAAAAGATCCCATAATTTTGTACCAAACAAGTTTTATTCAGATCTCTCAGGTGATTCAGTCCCCCTCATCCTTCGGCCTGCAGATATTATCCCAATTTACCATATGCATTGTCTTACCATCCGTACCATTCCAAAAAAAGTTTTTCAACAGCCGTTCAATATCCTGAAGAAGTCCAACAGGTAGAAGAAATGCATTGGACCAATAAATAGAGTAAGAGAACAGCACAGATCGGATGAGTTCAAGTCGTCCTGCTTTAGAAAGGAGTCTAGTTTTCCAAGAGAAAATTCTATTCTTTATTTTTTCCATGATAGGCTGACAGTGGGTTTTGTGAATACTAGTGGAAATAAGTGGGAGACCTAGATAAGAAACTGGCAGACATCCCTCGCTAACCCCCAAAGTTTGTATAATAAAGTCTTTATCTTCGATGCAAGGACCCATATAGACTTTACTCTTTGCATGATTTAGCTGAAGGCCAGAAAACAAACCAAAGTCTTTCAGAATAGTAGCCAAATTCCTCACTGAAGTAATGTCATTGCGAAGAAATATAATAAGATCATCTGCAAATGTTATGTGGGATATATGAATAGAACCAGCTTGGGGTACCTTAATGCTACCATCAAAGACTGCCTTTTCTAACATACAACTGAGTCCTTCCATGACAATTGTAAAAAGATATGGAGAAAGTGGGTCTCCTTGTCTGATGCCATTCGTACTCCCAAAGAAGCCAATGGGTGAACCATTGAAGAGAACCGAAAATTTTGGAGTTTCTAAGCAGCACTGAATCCAATTAACCCATTGTTGAGGGAAGTTCATACTGAGAAGCATCTTGTAGAGAAAGTTTCTATTAACTGAATCAAATGCTTTTCGTAAGTCAGCTTTAAAACATATTTTTGTCCCTCTTGATTTGGAGTGCAGATCTTTGACCAAGTCGTTAGCTAGAAGAATATTGTGATGTATTCTTCCTTTAATGAAAGCAGCCTGTGCAGGACTAATGATCTTCTGTATAATCATTTGCATTCGATCTGCAAGCAACTTGGATATAATCTTGTAAATAAAGTTGCATAATGAAATGGGCCTGTAGTGCTCTAGGGAATCAGCCCCTGCATTCTTAGGAACTAAAGAAATAAAAGTACAATTTATCTCTTTAAGAAGATGACCAGAAGAGAAAAAATGCTGACAAGCTTTAATCACGTCATTTCCAATAATCGGCCATGCAATTTGGTAAAATTCATTTGAAACCCATCAGGACCAGGACTTTTGTGCTTCGGTGACTTAAAGACAACCCTAACAATTTCTTCATGTAATTGGGGCATTGAGAATCGTGATATCATCCGAATCAAGCTTTCTAGTAGGCTCCACATGAATATTATTAGGTGCTCTGTTTGATTAAGTAAAGCATAAAAAATTGTTCGAGTGTGGGCTTTAACCTCATCCAAATTCTCAATAAGTGTACCGTCTTGGTCTTTACATTTTTTCGATCTGATTAACGACCGTCTAGTAGCAATGGCTGTATAGAAAAACTTCGTATTGGAATCTCCTAGAGTAAGCCATCAATCTTTGTCTAGACTTGTTTTGCAAAACTTTCTTCTTGCTTTAAAGCCTGCATGAATTGATACCTAGCTTACGCCTCTTTGCAAATAAGATTCTCGTCAAAGGGTTGAAGATGTAGCTCATGTTGCACCGCCATTAGTTCCTTTTCGCTTAATGGACCCGTGTGGTAATATTGCCAAAGGTGTTTGTATTCCACTCCTTTAGTCTTTGCTTTACAGGCTTTAAGCTTTTGACATAAGATGTAAGGGGAGAACCATACACATTAACATTCCAAGTGATCGATAACCTCGAGGAGGCGAGGATGGGTACTCCACATATGAAAGAATCTAAATGGTTTCTTGCCTCTGGGTATTACTTTGTCTGCATGTATATACATTGAAGAATGATCGAGAGAACAATTGAGCACCATACTCCGAAGTGAATTAGGTAAAGCTGTTAACCATTCTCGATTAATCAGACACCTATCGAGTCGAGCCATTATTTTCTGTGAGCAGCACCTTGATTACTCCATGAAAGCCAATCCCCTACAGATTTCATATCAATCAAAGCAAGCAATATCTATGTAATCATTGAATCCTTGAAGCTTGCTCTCTGGAATTGGTTTACCCCCACTTTTTCATGTGTGTACGAAGAACGTATTGAAGTCACCAAGAACAATCCATGGCCTTTGTAAGACAGCCATGTGCAACGTTAATCAAATCAGTCCATAGACCGTTTCTTTCCTGCAAACTATTAGAAGCATATACACCAGTAATATAGAATTGACAACCATTCTGTTTATCCTCAGCCTTAAGGTGGATAAATTGTTCTGTAGCAGAAATAAAACAAGCACTAACAAAGTTCGGATGCCACTAAAGATTGATCTTATTATCTTCCTTCGCAATGACACTACTTCAGTGAAGAATTTGACTACTATTCTGAAAGATTTTGGTTTGGTTTCTGGCCTTCACCTAAATCTTGCAAAAAGTAAAGTCTATATGGGTTCTTGCATTGAAGATAAAGACTTTATTATACAAACTCTGGGGGTTAGCGAGGGAAGTCTACCAGTTCCTTATCTGGGTCTCCCACTCTTTTCCACTGGCATTCATAAAATTCACTGTCAGCCTATCCTGCAAAAAATAAAGAATAGAATTTCCTCCTGGAAAACTAGACTTCTTTCAAAAGGTGACGACTTGAACTCATCCGATTTGTCTTTGTTTTCTTATTCTATTTATTGGTCTAATTCATTTCTTCTACCTATTGGACTTCTTCAGGATATTGAACGGTTATTGAAGAACTTTTTCTGGAATGGTACGGAAGGAAAGGCAATGCATATGATCAATTGGGATAGCATTTGTAGACCGAAAGATGAGGGGGGGCTGAATCTGCGAAATCTGAGAGATTGGAATAAAGCTTGTTTGGTACAGAAATTATGGGATCTTCTGCAAAATAAATCCTTATGGTCACAATGGGTTTCTTCTAGGTACCTATCTAAAGAATCAATATGGGAAGTTTTAATAACAACATATCATTCTGTTGCATGGAAAGGAATTTTGAAGGCAAGAAACTGGCTAATTAACCACATTTCTTACACAATCTCTTCTGGGACCGGAATTAATATGTGGTATGATCCTTGGGTGAATGGAAAAAGTATATTTCAATTATATGGTGATCGAATACGAAGAGATCTTGGGGCCCCTAAAGATTGGAAGGTTTCTGAGTTTATTGCTAACGGCACCTGGTGTCTTCCTAATCCTATTTCTCCTGATATGCTATCACTTTGGCCAACTATTACAGCTCTTCCAATCAGGAATAACTCATCAGATATGCTTAATTGGCTTCATGATAATGGAAAGTTTAGTGCTAAATCTGCATGGAATCAAATCAAACAAAGAAATAACAAGTGGATCCCGAGCAGTTGGACATGGGATAGACCGGGCTCACAGAGACATTCCTTATGCACATGGCAGGCCCTTCTTGCCAAACTACCCACAATGGATAATATAAAGCTTAAAAGGTATATATATTGTTACGATGATGCTCTCTTTGTATGCAACAGGAAGAAGATATTGATCATCTTTATTTTGCTTGCGACTACACTAATTGGATATGGGAGGAGATTCTGAATCGGTTTTTTTCGAACCATCTTGAAAATTAAAAATATTGACCATTCCCAACTTATTAGGCCTAGGGAAGTTGAATAACCTTGGTTTCGCAAAAAACGTGACGGTCAAAAAGTTTGCCTAAAGTCGATGTTTGATTGGTTTTTGTCGTACCTTCTTGAAAATTCAATATATTATCCATTCTCAACTTATTAGGCCTAGGGAAGTTGAATAACCTTGGTTTTGCCAAAGGACGTGACGGTCATAAAATTTGTGGAAAGTCGATGTTTGATCGGTTTTTTTCATGCCGTCTCGAAAATTCAATATATTGACCATTCCATACCTATTAGGCCCAGGGAAGTTGTATAACCTTGGTTTCACCAAAAAACATGATGGTCATAAAGTTTACGGACAGTCGATGTTTGATCGATTTTTTTCGTACCATCTCGAAAATTCAAAATATTGACCATTCCAAACTTATTTGGCCTAGGGATGTTAAATAACCTTGGTTTCGCAAAAAAATGTGACGGTCATAAAGTTTCCCCAAAGTCGATGTTTAAATAGTTTTTTTTGTACCATCTTGAAAATTCAAAATATTGACCATTCCTAACTTATTAGGCCTAGAGAAGTTGTATAACCTAGGTTTCACCAATAAACGTGACGTTTATAAAGTTTGTGCAAAGTCGATGTTTGTTCTTTTTTTTTGCACCATCTCAAAAATTCAAAATATTGATCATTCCCTACTTATTAGGCCTAGGGAAGTTGAATAACCTTTGTTTTGCCAAAAAACGTGACGATCATAAAGTTTCCCCATAGTCGATGTTTGAACGATTTTTTTGGCACCATCTTGAAAATTCAAAATATTGTTCATTCTAAACTTATTAGGCCTAGGGAAGTTGAATGACCTTGATTTCGCCAAAAAATTTAAAATATTGAACATTCCAAACTTATTAGGCAAATGGAAGTTGAATAAACTTGGTCTCACCAAAAAATATGAGGGTCATAAAGTTGGCAGAAACTCGATGTTTGATCAGTTTTTTCGAACCATCTTAAAAATTAAAAATATTGACCTTTCCCAACTTATTAGGCCTAGGGAAGTTGAATAACCTTGGTTTCGCAAAAAACGTGACGGTCATAAAGTTTGCCCATAGTCGATGTTTGATTGGTTTTTTTCTTACCTTCTTGAAAATTCAAAATATTGACCACTCTCAACTTTTTTTTTTTGGTAAGTAAATGTAATTGTATTAGTATGAAGTTTGCACAAAGTAGCTTTGTCTACACAAGCTGTAGACTATAGCCTGAGATCTCTTAGAGCAGTCTAGGAGAATGCACCCCACCTCAGAAAGGTGGAATGGACTCATTCCACCAGACTCATCTCCAAGAGAACATAAGCAAAAAAGTAGTCATGACTACACATGTTGTAGACTATGACGCCTTACGATATTCAATAAATAGCAAAATGCAATTCCTAAACGACCTGTGAATACATCACATTGTGGAAACATAGAAACACACAATACAACAATCTCAATCTAGAAAGCATTAACGAATTACAAAATTGAATCTGATAAAGATATCTTTTTCGCTACTTGTTTTTTTCTGAAACTTCCCAGATTGATTCCTTTGATAGGTACCTAGCAGAAACCCATTGTGACCATAAGGATTTGTTTTGCATAAGATCCCATAATTACTGTACCAAACAAGCTTTATTCTAATCTCTCAGATTTCGCAAATTCAGTCCCCCCTCATCTTTCGGTCTGCAAATGTTATCCCAATTTATCATATGCATTGCCTTACCATCCGTATCATTCCAGAAGAAGTTCTTAAATAGTCTTTCAATATCCTGAAGAAGTCCAACAGGCAAAAGAAATGCATTAGACCAATAAATAGAGTAAGAGAACAACACCGATCGGATGAGTTCAAGTTGCCCTGCTTTAGAAAGAAGTCTAGTTTTTCAAGAGGAAATTCTACTCTTTATTTTTTGTAGGATAGGCTGACAGTGGGTTTTGCGGATGCCAGTGGATATGAGTGGGAGACCCAAATAAGGAACCGGCATACTTCCTTCGCTAACCCCCAACGTTTGCAAAATAAAGTCTTTATCTGCAATGCAAGGACCCATATAGACTTTACTTTTTGCATGATTGAGCTGAAGGCCAGAAACCAAACCAAAATCTTTCAGAATAGTAGCCAAATTTCTCACTGAAGTAGAGTCATTGCGAAGAAATATAATAAGATCATCTGCAAATGTTATATGAGATATATGAAGAGAACCAGCATGGGGTACCTTAATACTGCCAGCAATGACTGCCTCCTCCAACATACAACTGAGTCCTTCCATTACAATTGTGAAAAGATACGGAGAAAGTGGATCTCCTTATCGAATGTCATTCGTGCTTCCAAAAAAACCAATAGGGGAACCATTAAAGAGAATCGAAAATTTTGGAGTTTGCAAATAGCATTGAATCCAATTAACCCATTGTTGGAAGTTCATACTGCGGAGCATTCTGTAGATGAAGTGTCGATTAACTGAATCAAATGCTTTTCTTAAGTCAGCCTTAAAATAGATTTTTGTCCCTCTTGATTTGAAATACAAATCCTTGACCAAGTCATTAACAAGAAGAACATTGTGATGTATACTTCGTCCTTTAATAAAAGCAGCCTGAGTCGGACTAATGATCTTGTGCATAATATGTCGCATTCGATCTGCAAGTAACTTGGATATGATCTTGTAAGTAAAGTTACATAATGAAATGGGCCTGTAATGCTCTAGTGAATCAGCCCCTGTATTCTTCGGAACTAAAGAAATAAAAGTGCAATTTATCTCTTTAAGAATATGTCCTGAAGAGAAAAAATGCTGACAAGCTTTAATCACGTCATCACCAATGATAGGCCATGCAATTTGATAAAATTCAGCTGGAAATCCATCTGGACCAGGGCTTTTGTGCTTCGGTGACATAAAGACTACTCTTACAATTTCCTCATCTGTAATTGGTGCATTGAGAATCGCGATGGCATCCGAATCAAGCTTTCTAGTAGGCTCCACCTGAATATTATTAGGTTGCTCCTCTTTATTGAGTAGAGAAAAAAATTGTTCAAAGTGTGTGCTTTAACCTCATCCAAGTTCGTAATAAGATTATAAATTCGTTATCTTTACATTTCTTGATGCAATTAATGGCCCTTCTAGTAGCAATGGCAGCATAGAAAAACTTAGTGTTGGAATCCCCTAGAGTAAGCCAGTTTCTGTTTTGCAAAACTTTCCTCCTGCTTTAAGGCTTGCATGAACTGATGCCTGGCTTCTGCCTCTTTACAAATAAGATTCTCATCAAAAGGTTGGAGATGCAACTCTTGTTGCACTGCCATTAGCTCCTTTTTGCTTAATTTAACTCGGGTGTTAATATTGCCAAAGATATTTGTATTCCACTGCTTAAGTGTTGCTTTACAGGCTTTTAGCTTCTGACATAAAATGTACGGAGGGGAACCATGCACAGTAATATTCCAAGCTGATTTGATAATTTCAAGGATTGGACTTCTTCAGGATATTGAACGGTTATTGAAGAACTTTTTCTAGAATGGTACGGAAGGAAAGGCAATGCATATGATCAATTGGGATAGCATTTGTAGACCGAAAGATGAGGGGGGGCTGAATCTGCGAAATCTGAGAGATTGGAATAAAGCTTGTTTGGTACAGAAATTATGGGATCTTCTGCAAAATAAATCTTTATAGTCACAATGGGTTTCTTCTAGGTACCTATCTAAAGAATCAATATGGGAAGTTTCAACAAGAACATATCATTCTGCTGCATGGAAAGGAATTTTGAAGGCAAGAAACTGGCTAATTAACCACATTTCTTACACAATCTCTTCTGGGACCGGAATTAATATGTGGTATGATCCTTGGGTGAATAGAAAAAGTATATTTCAATTATATGGTGAT
Organism: Musa beccarii; assembly: GCA_024322285.1. Taxonomy (NCBI): domain Eukaryota; kingdom Viridiplantae; phylum Streptophyta; class Magnoliopsida; order Zingiberales; family Musaceae; genus Musa; species Musa beccarii. The sequence continues at coordinate 13,070,681 of CM044402.1, forward strand.
CGAATACGAAGAGATCTTGGGGCCCCTAAAGATTGGAAGGTTTCTGAGTTTATTGCTAACGGCACCTGGTGTCTTCCTAATCCTATTTCTCCTGATATGCTATCACTTTGGCCAACTATTACAGCTCTTCCAATCAGGAATAACTCATCAGATATGCTTAATTGGCTTCATGACAATGGAAAGTTTAGTGCTAAATCTACATGGAATCAAATCAGACAAAGAAATAACAAGTGGATCCCGAGCAGTTGGACATGGGATAGACCGGGCTCACAGAGATATTCCTTATGCACATGGCAGGCCCTTCTTGTCAAACTACCCACAATGGATAATATGAAGCGAAAAGGTATATATATTGTTAACCGATGCTCTCATTGTATGCAATAGGAAGAAGATATTGATCATCTTTATTTTGCTTGCGACTACACTAATTGGATATGGGAGGAGATTCTGAAGAGGTTTGAAATCCATAGGCTACTAAGGCCAAACTTGCATCAGGAACTAGAACAGCTACAGCAAAACTTCTTAAGAAAATGGCTTCTTACACAACTGGCAAAGCTTATCTTCAGATGTACTATTTGGTGGATTTGGAAGGAGAGGTGTAGCAGAATTTTTTAGGGTCACAAAGCACACAATACTCATCTTCTGCTTGAGATACTTAGTGATTCACGATCATGCATGGAGCAGGATTTGGAAATGAGGCATTTAACAAGTCGAGAAAAAGAGATCTTCCTTAGATTCAATTTTACAATTCTTTAATGCTTCCTTTGTATTGTCTGATTTTTTTGCTTTAAAATTGTGATATATTCATCGGTTGTCCAGGAATAGTTGATTATTACATTCTACTCTTGTTGCCTATGGTAGCGTCATAGTCTACAATATGTGTAGTCATGATTTCTGTTTAACTACTCTCGGAGACGAGTCTGGTGGAGTGAGACTATTCCACCTTTCTGAGGTGGGGTGCATTCTCCTAGACTACTCTAAGAGATCTCAGGCTTTAGTCTATGGCTTGTGTAGACAAAACTAATTTGTACAAACTTCATACTAAATCTACTTACATTTACTTACCAAAAAAAAAAAATCTCAAGGAACTGAGGATGAGTACTCCACATGTTAAAGAATCTAAATGGTTTCTTGCCTTTGGGCGTTGCTTTGTCTGCATGTATATACATTGAAGAGTGATCGGAGAATAACTGAACATCATACTCCAGAAGTGAATCAGGATAAACTGTTAGCCATGCATGATTAATCAGACACCTGTCAAGTCGAGCCATTATTTTCCTGTGGGCAGCACCTTGATTACTCCATGAAAACCAATCCCCTACAGATTTCATATCGATCATTGCAGCAGTATCTATGTAATCATTAAAATTCTGAAGTTGGCTTTCTGAAAGTGGTTTGCCCCCCACTTTTTCATTTGTGCACCTAACAGTATTAAAGTCACCAAGAACAATCCAAGGTACTGTAAGACAACCATTTGCAATGATAGTTAGATCAGTCCATAGAGCATTTCTTTCATGCATACTGTTGAAGCATATATACCAATAATATGAAAATGACATGACCATTCTTTTGTCCTCTACCTTAAGATGGATGAATTGTGCAAGATGCAGAAATAAACCATGCACTAACAAATTGGGATGCCATAAAACCCATATTCTACCATAAGTGTCACTAGAGTCATTGGTAAGAAGTTACGCCTCGGCCATATTAAATTCCTTTGAACACGAACCCGAGATGGTTTAATTTTTGTTTCCACAAGTATAACAATATCACAAGCAGCAAACTTGATTATTCTATTGAGCTCCCGACATTTTTCAGGTTTATTAAGTCCACAAACATTCCAACATATTATCTTCATCAGAAATAAAATAGAAGGAAAGGAAAATAATTCTTCCTAAGTAGAAGGGATCTTAGGAAGTACCTCCTTTTTCTTATCCTTAGATTTCATATTGTCCTGTCGCACCATATCCTTACCTTTCAAGCCTTTATTCTTATTTTTTTTCCACTTCATCCACAGCTTGTAAATGTTTAAATTTGAAAGCACCTTGAGCGTCTTGGTTAGTTGGATCCAAAATGTCCTGGTTGGTAAGGTGTGCAGGGGCATATGATTGAGACACAATATCCTGGAGAACACGATGAGTGGAACGTGGGATCCCTGTTGACAATATAGGAAGATATGAAGGTTTCTCTTTCTCCTGTGTGTGAGTAACCTGGGAAGCTGTTGTTGTGAAAGACTCTGATATATTAGGAAGAGGTAAAGTTCCTGATTTATCTTTCTGATTGTGATGCTGCCCAAGCGAGTCAGAATGCTCGCTCGTCTTCACCGGTACTACTGCCACTGAAGGAGCCCCGCCTTCCAAGAATATGAAACATGCACCTTACGGGTGGTCCCATCAAGATCACGATAAAAAACCTCATTTGGAAGATCACCATCAGAAGAAACCATTACACATGCTCGTGCATAAACCAATCTCGTCTGCGCTGTTGTTGCTTTGTCAATATACAATGGCTTTCCCAAGGTGTTACATAACTTAGCAATAAAACGTCGACTCCAAAGATGCAAGGGAAGACCATGAAAGGATACCCATAAAGGAATAGACTGTAGACTGTCTAACTCCAAACGGACATCAGGAGACCAACGTTGTAGAATCATCGGATGGCCACGAATAGTCCAAAACCCTTCAAGGATGCATTGCAAATCCTTTTCAGAATAGAGTTTGCATACAAAAAAACCATTCTCTAACTTATGCAGATCAAATGCCGATGTTCCCCATCGAGTCTTGATGAAGGAGGATAACGGAAAATATGATGTCTTTAAACCGACCACATAACCAACAAGTGCCATGGACCATGTCTTAATCAGCTCTTCAGAATCAACAGTCTCGTACACTGCAATCTTCTGATCAGCCTGGGTTTTTGGAGCAAAGAAATCCAAGCTAAGATCCGAGCTTCCAACCGGGGCCTTGAAGAGGCTTGTCCAAGGTCGAGGATCTCGAGAAATGAGAGTAGGAGTTCGCGATCTAGAGTGTGACCTTCCTCTATGCTGCATCATCAAAGAACCATCTCGTCAAGAAGAAGCAACTTGAGCAGGAAGCCTCATCTTCGAATCAACCCTACTGCCACCGTCACCAGCCATTCTCGAGTTACGTGCTGCCCCAACAAGAGGAGGGCAGAACAGGGGCTGCCCAGCAGCCGCTTCCTGGCGGAGGACAGCAGAGAGGGGACGCCGCCTCCTCTCAGGGACGCCGCCGCCGCGCGCTTGCAACATGACCACCGGCTGCTGCTGCGCTTGCCCGTCACCGCTTCTCTGTTCCAGAAGAGGAACAAAGGGGGCGGAGCAGAGGCTCCAGCAGAGAGAGGGAGGGAGCGCACCTGAGACGCCGCCGCCGCTGCCCAACCAAGCAGCGAGACAGCAGCAATCGAGCAGCCGTGTCGCTAGCCTCGTTGCAGCAGCACCCTCACCCGCCAGGAAATAGCCGTCACCCTCCCCGATCTAAATCTGCAGGAACGCTGGCAGCAGGGAGGCGAGGGCGCCCGCTAGGAAATAGCCGCCGCCTGATAGCAGCCGCAGGATCAACCGCCGTCTCCCAGTCGCCCCAATCGCAGCCTCCTCTGTGGTGAGGAACGATGGGCGAAGAAGCTGCACAGCAGCAATCGCCCTTCCTAAACCCCTCTGTTCAGCGCTGGCAGCAGGGAGGCAAGGGCGCCGATGACAACCCTCTCCTCTATTCACAAGAGGAGGAGCCCTCACACACAGCAACCTCGCCCGGCCACCGCAGCCAGCTTCTGCACCGAAGACCGCACCGCCCTCGTGCGTGCGAAAGAACTTCTCCTCTGTTCCCCTGCGTGCAGCAGCAGAGAGGCGAGGGAGGGAGCGAAAACCCTCTCCTCTGTTCCCCTACTCCTCTGTTCACCAAGATCGCCCAACCTCTTCTCACCCTAGAGAGAGAAGAGAATAGCCTAGAGAGAGAAGCTCTCGCCTCCTTGTCAGAACTCCCAAACCCTCTTCTTCTCTCTACTTGACTTGCTGCCCCTCTCTATCACTCACTTATCCATTCTCAACTTATTAGGCCTAGGGAAGTTTGAATAACCTTGGTTTTGCCAAAGAATGTGACGGTCATAAAATTTGCGGAAAGTCGAATGGAAGTTGAATAACCATGGTTTCACCAAAAAATATGAGGGTCATAAAGTTGGCAGAAACTCGATGTTTGATCGGTTTTTTTCGAACCATCTTGAAAATTAAAAATATTGACCATTCCCAACTTATTAGGCCTAGGGAAGTTGAATAACCTTGGTTTCGCAAAAAACGTGACGGTCATAAAGTTTGCCCAAAGTCGATGTTTGATTGGTTTTTGTCGTACCTTCTTGAAAATTCAATATATTATCCATTCTCAACTTATTAGGCCTAGGGAAGTTGAATAACCTTGGTTTTGCCAAAGAACGTGATGGTCATAAAATTTGCGGAAAGTCGATGTTTGATCGGTTTTTTTCATGCCGTCTCGAAAATTCAATATATTGACCATTCCAAACCTATTAGGCCCAGGGAAGTTGTATAACCTTGGTTTCACCAAAAAACGTGATGGTCATAAAGTTTACGGACAGTCGATGTTTGATCGATTTTTTTCGCACCATCTCGAAAATTCAAAATATTGACCATTCCAAACTTATTTGGCCTAGGGATGTTGAATAACCTTGGTTTCGCAAAAAAATGTGACGGTCATAAAGTTTCCCCAAAGTCGATGTTTAAATAGTTTTTTTTGTACCATCTTAAAAATTCAAAATATTGACCATTCCTAACTTATTAGGCCTAGAGAAGTTGTATAAACCTAGGTTTCACCAATAAACGTGACGTTTATAAAGTTCGTGCAAAGTCGATGTTTGTTCTTTTTTTTTTGCACCATCTCAAAAATTCAAAATATTGACCATTCCCTATTATTAGGCCTAGGGAAGTTGAATAACCTTTGTTTTGCCAAAAAACGTGACGGTCATAAAGTTTCCCCATAGTCGATGTTTGAACGATTTTTTTGGCACCATCTTGAAAATTCAAAATATTGTTCATTCTAAACTTATTAGGCCTAGGGAAGTTGAATGACCTTGATTTCACCAAAAAATTTAAAATATTAAACATTCCAAACTTATTAGGCAAATGGAAGTTGAATAACCTTGGTCTCACCAAAAAATATGAGGGTCATATCCCTTGGGTGGTGGTTCTTCCCTTCCTCCACGTGGTGCAGGAACTCGCTGCTGCTACACAGCTGTGAGATTTACCGCGTTGGGAGAAAGAGAAGCCACGGAGAAGGCTAGGGCGAGAAGACGGCGGCTGCTGGGCGGCGGTTCTCCCCTATTCTGCGCTTTGAGAGTAGGAAGGCTACATTGGTGGATCTTCCCTTAGGCGATTCGGTCGCCGCAGGAAGGCTGCATCGGTGGATCTGCTTCTCCCTTGGGCGATTTCACGGTCGCTGCTCTTCCACTTGGGCAGACAAGGAGGGCGCCGCTTCTGCAATCCCTAGGGGGCGCTCCCTCCCTCGCCTCTTTTCTTCTAAACGGAGGAGGAGAGGGCTGCGACGGCATCGCTGCTTCCCTAGGGCACGCTCTCTCCCTCGCCTCTCTCTGCACGAAGGGGAATAGGGCCTTTTCTGCTCTTCTTAACGGTGGAGGAGAGGGCTACGGAAGAGGAGAAGGCTTGATTGGGGCTGCGGCCGGTGACTTCTCCCTAGGGTGAGGGGCGCTACTGCTGGGCGGCGGAGACAGGGCGACATCGAGGGGCGGCGGCTGCTGTGAGGGGCGGTGGCTTCCTCGTGCGTAGGGTCTACTCCCAAATCTCTGCATCGCCCCCTCCTAGGGCGACTGAACAGAGGAGGGAGATTCTGAACACCCCTGCTCTTGTGGCTTCGCAACCTCTTCTAATGCTGCAGGGGGGACAAGTGATGGTCCCTAGGGCTGGTGATGCTGGTAGCAAGGTAGCTCCAACGAGGCTCCCTGCCTCTCAAGCTCCTTCGCTATCTTCCTCCCGTCGAGGTGCTCCATCGACAACGCTGCATAGAGGCAGGTCACGTTCTAGATCGCGGCCTCCTGCTCTCATATCTAGCAATCCTCGGCCTTAGACAAGCCTCTTCAAGGCTCCGGTTGGAAGTTCAGATCTTAGCTTGGATTTCATTACTCCAGAAATCCAAGCTGCTCAGAAGATTGTTGTGTATGAGGCTGCTGATTCTGAAGAGTTGATTGAGAGATGGTCCATGGCGCTTGTTGGTTATGTGGTCGGTCTCAAGACATCCTATTTCCCGTTATCATCATTCATCAAGACACGATGGGGAACATCAGCATTCGATCTTCATATGTTGGAGAATGGTTTTTTTGTATGCAAACTCTATTCTGAAGAGAAGGCTCTTGCTCTCTAGGCGAGAGTTTCTCTCTCTAGGCGATTCTCTTCTCTCTCTAGGGTGAGAAGAGGCGGTAGATCTGCTTCTTCTCCCTTGGGTGGTGGATCTTCCCTTTCTCCACGAAGAATGCGTTGGGAGAAAGTGAAGTCACGGAGAAGGCTAGGGCGAGAAGAGACGAAGTGCAGGCAAAGCGGCGGCCCCTGCTCGATTCTGCATAGGGCGGCTGCTTTGGCGATCTTTGCGATCGGTGCGACAACGGTGACGTCGAGATCGGGGCTCGCTGTGACCAGGCTGGTGAGATCTACGAACAGAGGAGGAGAGGGTTCCAACTGAAGGAAGCCTTTTCTTCCTAGGGCGCACCCCCTCCTCTGCTGCACGAAAGGGCTGCAGCGCGCAAGGGGTTTTCTCTGCGGTGGGATCATGGTCGCTTCTTTGGGCAAGGCACGACGGAGATTCCCTGCTTTTCAAGCAGGTGGAGGGCGAGCGGAGGAAACGACGGCAGAGGCTTTCTGCGAGGAGTAGGAGGCGAGGCTGCTGGCGGCGGCCCCTGCACCCTTCGCGCAAGGGCCGCTGCCTTCTCCCGCACGCACGAGGCGCGCGCCGATCGGCGACGGTTGGGTGAGGCAGGTGCAGCTTCTTTGGGCAGCGCCACTTGCATATTTGGGCGATATTTGCACTGCCCTCTCCCTCCTGCCCTTTGAACATTTCCTCTTGAGTTGGGGCAGCACAACTCGAGAATGGTTGTTGACGATGGCAGTAGGGTTGATCCGAAGAGGCTTCCTGCTCAAGTTGCTTCTTCTTCTCGACGAGATGGTCCTTTGATGCCAAGTTAAAAGATAGAGGAAGGTCGCGCTCTAGATCACGACCTCCTATTCTCATTTCTAGAGATCCTCGACCTTGGACAAGCCTCTTCAAGGCTTCGGTTGGAAGTTCAGATCTTAGCTTGGACTTCTTTGCTCCAGAAACCCAGAATGATCATAAGATTGCTGTGTATGAGACTGCTGATTCTGAAGAGCTGGTTAAGACATGGTCCATGGCGCTGGTTGGTTATGTGGTCGGACTAAAGACATCCTATTTCCCATTATCCTCGTTCATTAAGACTCGATGGGGAACATCAGCATTTGATCTGCATATGCTAGAGAACGGTTTTTTTGTATGCAAACTCTATTCTGAAGAGGATCTGCACCGGATTCTAGAAGGTTTTTGGACCATTCGTGGTCATCCGATGATACTACGACGCTGGTCTCTTGATGTCTGTTTGGAGTTAGACAGTGATGCGGGAGCATCCGAGACTATTGATCAATCCTTGAGTCATGGGCGTAACTTCCTCAATCCTGGAGTTTGTTCATTGCTGATTGGCATTGCTGAGTCATGGGCGTAACTTCCTCAATCCTGGAGTTTGTTTGGGTAGTTCTGTTATTTCAATCTTGTTTGTTTGGGTAGTTTCTATTGTTTGTTTGGGTAGTTCCGTTATTTCAGTTTTGTTTGTTTGGGTAGTTCCATTGTTTGTTTTCTGAGTCTAATGTCTATATAATGAGACATATTCTCATTTGTAAGGGTGGTGGAATGAATGAAAATTGGTGAGACTTCCTCTACGTGAGTGAATATCTTCGGAGAGTGGATAACTCCTTGCGGTCTCTTTATCCTTGGAGCGTGGATTCCTCCTTGGTGGTGAGCCAAAAGCCCTTTATCCTTGGCTAGTGATATCTTTAGGCCTTGGTGGTGAGCTTCTCCTATCCCGAAGTCCTTTATCCTTGGCTGGTGAAATCTTTAGGCCTTGGTGGTGAACTTCGTAGATCCCGATCCTTATCCTTGGTTGGTGGCGTGGCCTTTATACCTTGGAAGAAGATCGTTCTATTTTATTTTTGGTGGTGAACGCCCATTTTCCGAAATCGCTTGATCCGACATTTTCTGTTCGGAGTCACTCGCCCACGCACGCATCAAGTTGGTATCAGAGCTCAAGGTCTGAACTTATCTTGAGTGATTCCTTTGTGTTGTTATCTTCTGATGGAAATCATCAATTTAGCAACCATACACCCCGATAGCTAAAGAGCTATGATACATATGGAATGCAAATTGACACCCTCCAACGAATTGAAACAAGGCGGATCGTTCAAGAATGAAGTAAGGGAAACTATTCTAATTACTTATCAATAGAAAATTAATGAAATAACTAGAATAGCACTTTGAATTCCCTTAAGACGCCACAAACTAAAAGTCTGATAAGTTAAAGGAAAAGCAAAGATTTGGTTTGAACGCCACAAGCAGAAAAGCCTGATAAGTTCTAAAGTTCATGCAAGAACTTAAAAACAAAACACTCACCGGTGTTGAAGAATTATTATACTTCCCAAATTGTCTGTCTTACACTGAGAGTCAATCTCATTTATATAGTATGAGGATAGTACAAAGAGAATGAATGCATTAAATAACATTTATATTTCTAATTCATGAATTTTGGTAAACATAGCTGAATGGACTTTTATTCTTCAAGTTGAGGTCTTCAAATTTGTCCTTCTCTCTTTATGATCACGTTGGCCATTTTAGAATCTTCTTGCAATCATAGAATATTGATTGAGTCTTGACTAGCTTGATCTGGTTCATATCATTCCCCCTTTCCTGAAAAGGATTCGTCCTCGAATCATAGCCTCCATCACCTTGTTTGTACTTGATGATGTATGGAAAAGATTCAATAAACTCCACCCATTTTGCATGCCTACGACTTAGCTTTAAGATTTCCTTGGTCTCTTCGGGGTTACATCTATATGCTGGCCTATTTGGTATGCTTGCACTTGGAATGTAATCAATTTGATGCTCAATTCCTCTAATTGATGGCAAACCATTGGGAACTTCTTCGGGAAAGATGTCCTCATTTTCCTGCAAAAGATCAACAATAACACTAGGCAAACTTTTGTCAATTTTGTTAGAAGAAATCAAAATGACCTTGTACATAAGTACAAGTAAGGGTTGCCTCATGGTTAAGGCCTCTTTTACATCACTCATTTTGGCATAAACACTCATTTTTCTTTCACTCAAGTCTTCCTTGTTTTCTCTCCCCTTGTGTTTCCCAATACTCTTATTTTTATCACTCATCTCATCTTTTTCTTTTTTCTCTCTTTCTTGCTCCCTCCCAAAAGTTTTGGTTAATGAAGACTCAAGCTCCTCATATTGTTGTCTTATGCATCCCGGTCTTCAAGAATTGTCTTCGGAGGCAACGGTCCAAGCTGATATTTCTGTCCATCCATGATCAAGGAATAACGGTTCTTGAACCCATCATGTGTTACCCTACGATCATATTGCCATGGTCTCCCCAACAACATGTGACCAGCATACATAGGTACCACATCACACCAAACTTCATCCTTATATCTACCAATTGAAAAATGAACTAACACTTGCTGATTTACCTTTACTACACCACTATCATTCAACCATTGCAACTTGTAAGGTTTCGGATGTTTGATAGTAGGCAATTTTAGTTTCTCCACAAGCAAGGTACTTGCCACATTGGTACAACTTCCGCTATCAACAATCACATTGCACAACTTGTTAGCAATCAAACAATGAGTATGAAACAGATTTTCACGTTGTTCACCATGTTAATCATTTTTACTTTGCAAACTAAGTGTGCGTTGAATAACCAAAATTTCACCTTTAGCATACTCTACGTCACTAGTATCCTCTGGAATGTCATCATCATCCTCTCTTTCACTTTCAGATTCTATATTCCCATCTTTTATAATCATAACTCTCTTATTTGGACATTCACATGCTATATGTCCATGTCCAAGGCACTTAAAACACTTAATACCTCTACTTTGATTAGGTTGATTCTCACCTTTATCCTTGCTATCTAATTCATTTTTGCCTTTAATTCCATCAATTTTAGGCTTAACAATGGGTATATCATCCTTTTTACTCCAATTCGATTTCAAGTAGAAGAAAAACCGAATAAGGTTTTGAATCATACCTTGTGCCTTTTCTTTTGAGTTGTCTCTCAATCTTCATGGCCATATTCACCATATCCTCAATCTCCACATAATGCTGCAATTCCACAAGATCAGCAATGTTCTTGTTTAATCCACTCAGGAATCGAGCCATTGTAGCCTCACGGTCTTCCTCCACATTAGCCCTTATCATTGCTATCTCCATCTCCTTGTGATATTCATCAACACTCATGGAACCTTGTGTCAAAGTTTGCAGTCGTTGATGCAAATCCCGATAGTAATGACTTGGGACGAATCTCCTCCTCATTATTTGTTTCATCTCCAACCAAGTCTCTACGGGCCTTTCACCATTTCTACGCCTGTCTTTACATAATTGATCCCACCAAATTATAGCATAATCACAAAATTCAACAAAGAGCTAATTTTACCTTTTTCTCTTCGGAGTAGTTGTGACATTCAAATATCAGCTCCACTTTTCGTTCCCACTCCAAATAAGTATCTGGATTATTCTTTCCTTGAAAAGAAGGAATTTTCATTTTGATGCTGCCTATGTTTCTGTCCACACTATCAAAACGTTCTCTCCTAGTTTGTCTCTAGAATTAACATCTTGACCAATTAGAGTGACTTGGTCATTGTCGATGTCATCTCTACCATCATATTCATCTTGATGAAGGGCTGGTTGTCTCCTGCGCCGTGGTTCACCTTGCAATCTATTAATTGCATCATCATGCCTTTCTAGATGATCTCTTACATCTCCTATCACTTTGAACATTCGTTCAAATTGTTGTTGCATTGCTTGAAGCAAAATATCATTTGATGAAGAACTCGCTTCTTTTTCTTTAGACATGTTTGCAACCTGAAAAACAAAGTTAGAATAGTCTCACCAACACTCTCTCACGTGTTTCACTCAAGATTTGATTCACTCCACTCGTGTTTTCACACAATGTTTGGCTTTTCTCGATATTGATCTCACCACTCTTGCCTTTTACCTCTTGTTTTGTTCTTTGAGTTCTTAGATTAACTAAAAAAACTTAAACAAACAATTCAGATTGTGGCAATTCAAGGGTATTGAAATTGGACATAAAAGCAAAAAAAATGTAAGCCAATTTAAAGGAGTGTATGATGCACTTCAATCATAAGCAAAGATTTGAATTCAAGTATTTTTGGAATGAAAAAAAAAATTCCAAACCTGAAACAAGAATTCAAAATAATGAAGAAAGAATTATGCAATTTGCACGAAGTCCAATTCACAATTTTTTTTTTTTTAATTTCGATCTCTTTCTTTCTTTCCTTTCCTTTTTTTTTACCTTTGATCTTCTCCTCTCTCTCTTTTTTTTTCTTTGATCTTTGATTTCCTCTCTTTTTTTTTTACTTTTGATTTTCTCTCTCTCGTTTTTTTTTTAACTTTCTGTTTCTCTTTCTTTTTTTGACGATAAAGTGAGGGGAAAAAAATAAAAAACAAACAGTGATAGCACAAGAAACACAGCAATAAGAAGAAAGGAAGAATAGCAATTATGGATATCGTGATAAGAGAACAGGAAAAGTTAAAAGATAACAAATAAATGGATAAGCAAACCTCAAACTTGAGCCGTGCTCGATACCAAATGATGGAAATCATCAATTTAGCAACCATACACCCCGATAGCTAAAGAGCTATGATACATATGGAATGCAAATTGACACCCTCCAACAATTGAAACAAGGCGGATCGTTCAAGAATGAAGTAAGGGAAACTATTCTAATTACTTATCAAGAAAATTAATGAAATAACTAGAATAGCACTTTGAATTCCCTTAAGACGCCATAAACTAAAAAGTCCGATAAGTTAAAGGAAAAGCAAAGATTTGGTTTGAACGCATACAAGCGTAAAAGCCTGATAAGTTCTAAAGTTCATGCAAGAACTTAAAAACAAAACACTCACCGGTGTTGAAGAATTGTTATACTTCCCAAATTGTCTGTCTTACACTGAGAGTCAATCTCATTTATATAGTATGAGGATAGTACAAAGAGAATGAATGCATTAAATAACATTTATATTTCTAATTCATGAATTTTGGTAAACATAGCTGAATGGACTTTTATTCTTCAAGTTGAGGTCTTCAAATTTGTCCTTCTCTCTTTATGATCACGTTGGCCATTTTAGAATCTTCTTGCAATCATAGAATATTGATTGAGTCTTGACTAGCTTGATCTGGTTCATATCATCTTCTACTTACCATGAGTGACGAACAAGTTCCACGAGGCTTGACTTTGGAGCAAGCGCACGACCTACGGCGAGATCGTGCTATAGAGAATCTCTAAAGGCAAATGGAGCGAGTCCTCAATCTTCTAGAGGATCCAGCAAGACAAGGCCAACCGGAGAGGCGTCCGAATGATCGACGTCGGTGTGACAATTTGGAATCTCATCAAAGTTATAGTGGCGATTCCAATTCCACTGGGGGTAACTCTAGTGATTCGATTCTCATATCCAAAGCGAAGAGGGAGGCATAAGGAAAATAATCGAGACATCAAAGTGGACGTTCCTGAATTTGAAGGTAATCTCAATCCTGATGACTTTGTGGATTGGCTACACACAATCGAACGGATTTTTGACTTCAAGACCTACTCGGATAAGGAGAGGTGCAAGGTTGCTGCCATAAAGTTGACAAAGTATGCTTCTCTATGATGGGAGAATCTAAAGCATCAACGAGCAAGAGAAGGAAAAGACCAAATCAAGTCTTGGGAAAAACTCAAGAAGTTGATGAAGAAGAGGTTCTTACCCGATAACTATAGACAAGATCTTTTCCTAAAATCGAACTCCCTAAGACAACAAGGGATGAGTGTTGAAGAATACATCCGTGAGTTTGAACAACTCAAAATGAGATGTGACGTTCCAGAAGTTCCAGAGCAAACCGTCGCTCGTTTCCTTGGCGGCCTGAATAGAGAAATTGCTTGATGTGGTTGAACTTCAACCGTATTGGTCCTTTGAAGATATTTGTAAGCTAGCCATAAAAGTTGAGAAGCAACTGAAAGGCAAGAGGTTTTCCTCCAGAACCTCACCCAAGGTGACATCCTATTTTAAGGATGCTTCCTCAAGCAAGATCGAGAGCACGTCAACCAAGTACAAAGGAGAGGAGAAGAGTGCAAAGCCTTCCAAAGAATTCCGGAAGAAACTTGAAGGCGATACAAGGAAATGCTTTAAGTGCCACGGTTATGGGCATTTTCAAGCAAATTGTCCGAATCGGCGAGTTATGACTCTTCAAGAAATTGAGATCAATTCAGCACTTCAAGAGGCTGAAAGCAATCCAGACCAAAATGGTTCTGAATCTGAAAAAGAAGAAGAAGTTATGGAGAAAGCAGATGATGGTGAAATGTTGATCATACGAAGAGCACTGCATACTGAAGTTTCTCTTGATAATGAGCAAAGGGAGAACATCTTTCACACCCGTTGTACTATTAACGGGAAGGTATGTTCAGTGATTATCGATGGGGGGAGTTGTACCAACGTTGCTTCGACAAACCTTGTTGACAAATTGAAGCTTCCGACAATGAAACATCCTCAACCGTACAAGCTCCAATGGCTCAATCAAGGAAATGATCTTAAGGTAACCAAACGAGCTCTTATATCGTTTTCTATTGGGATGAACTATCGAGATCAAGCTCTGTGTGATGTGATTCCCATGGATGCATGTCACTTGTTATTGGGAAGACCTTGGCAATATGATATGAATGTTGTGCATGATGGTCGTAAGAACACATACTCTTTTCGGAAAGAACAAAAAGGCATCACCCTTTTGCCCTTGAATCCTTCATTGATACATCGAAATCAACCTGGGAAGGGAAACACTGGTAAGGAAAGTTTGTTCTTAAATGAAACACGGGTTGAGAGAGCCATTAGCAAACAAAAGAATGTATTTGCTTTGCTTATGGTAGAGAAAAAGAGTAAGATGGGGCAACCCATTCATCCAAAGATGCATCGCTTGTGGAAAGACTTTGCAGATATGTTCCCTGAAGAATTGTCATCTGGATTACCTCCAATAAGAGGTATTGAGCACCAAATTGACTTTCTGCCCATTGCCCCTCTACCAAACAAAGCAGCATATAGATGCAACCCAGAAGAAATAAAGGAGTTGCAAAGACAAGTCAATGAACTTATTGACAAGGGATATGTTCGAGAAAGTATGAGCCCATTTTCTGTTCCGGCTCTACTCGTGCCTAAGAAAGATGGTTCATTCAGAATATGCATTGATAGCCGAGCCATCAACAACATCACCATTAAGTATAGGTACCCTATACCTAGACTTGATGATATGCTTGATGAATTGTATGGTTCTCTGTCTTCTCAAAGATAGATTTGCGAAGTGGCTATCACCGAGATCCGAACGCAGAAAGGAGATGAGTGGAAAACAGCTTTCAAGGAGTCTTATAGGAAGAAAGCTAATAAGCATCGGAGGAAGACTCATTTCCAACCAGTTCTCGAGAGAATTGGTGAAAATGCTTACAAGATTGATCTTCCTGGAGAATATGGAGTTTCGGCAACTTTTAATGTAGGTGATCTTTCTCCTTACTTGGACGATGATGACTTGTCAGATTTGAGGACAAATCTCAAACAACCCGGGGAGAATGATGCGGGAGCATCCGAGACTATTGATCAATCCTTGAGTCATGGGCGTAACTTCCTCAATCCTGGAGTTTGTTCATTGCTGATTGGCATTGCTGAGTCATGGCCGTAACTTCCTCAATCCTGGAGTTTGTTTGGGTAGTTCTGTTATTTCAATCTTGTTTGTTTGGGTAGTTCCATTGTTTGTTTTCTGAGTCTAATGTCTATATAATGAGACATATTCTCATTTGTAAGGGTGGTGGAATGAATGAAAATTGGTGAGACTTCCTCTACGTGAGTGAATATCTTCGGAGAGTGGATAACTCCTTGCGGTCTCTTTATCCTTGGAGCGTGGATTCCTCCTTGGTGGTGAGCCAAAAGCCCTTTATCCTTGGCTAGTGATATCTTTAGGCCTTGGTGGTGAGCTTCTCCTATCCCAAAGTCCTTTATCCTTGGCTGGTGAAATCTTTAGGCCTTGGTGGTGAACTTCGTAGATCCCGATCCTTATCCTTGGTTGGTGGCGTGGCTTTTATACCTTGGAAGAAGATCGTTCTATTTTATTTTTGGTGGTGAACTGCCCATTTTCCCGAAATCGCGCAGTCCCGACATTTTCTGTTCGGAGTCACTCGCCCACGCACGCATCAGACAGCCTCTAGTCTATTCCGTTATGGGTTTCCTTTAATGGTCTTCCCCTGCATCTTTGGAGTCGACGTTTTATTGCTAAGTTATGCAGTACCTTGGGACGACCAAATAAAGCTTAGCCTTGCAGATTTGAGATTGGCTTTTGCACGAGCATGTGTTATGGTTTCTTCCGATGGCGATCTTCCGGATGAGATTTATTATAGGGATCTTGAGGGGACCACTCGTAAGGTGCATGTTTCATATTCCTGGAAGCCACAGCGGTGTAAAATTTGTCACTCTTTCGGTCATACACATGGAGCTTGTCAGCAAATGCAAAGAACGATCACTCAGGTTTACCGACAACATCAAGCAACTCAAGTTGATGCTGCTATGACAACTGATGAACAAGGTGCATCTCCCGAAGCAGTAGCACCGATGATGACGAAAGAGCATTCTTACTCGCTTGGGCAACAACACGGACAAAAGGATACATCAGGAACTTTAATTCTTCCTATTATAGCCCCTTCCACAACAACAATTTCCCAGGCTTCATCTCTTCCTACACCGACAGGAGTTGCTACAACGGGGATTCCACATCCCACTCATCGTGCTAACCAGGATAATATATCTCAACCAATCCCAACAAACCTCGCCAGTCAAGATATTCAGCCTCATCGTGCTAACCAGGATATTGTAATCCCAACAAACTTCGCCAGTCAGGATATTCAGCCTCAACAACCTTCAACAAACACTGCCAACCTAGATATGTTGGGTATTTCAAAGTTTAAGCATTTGCAAGCTGTGGATGAAGTGGATAAAAATAGAAATACAACTTTAAAAGGTAAGGATATTATGCGGGAGGACATTGCAAAACCCAAGGATAAGAAGAAGGATGGAACTGGTAAGTTGCACATACTTCCGTCTACCTAGGAAGAGTCATTTATTTCCTTTCCAACCTGTTTTGATTCTGATGAAGATACTTTGTTCGAATGTTCGTGGACTGAATAAATTTGAGAAATGTCGAGAGCTTAATAAAACAATCAAGTCTGATGCTTGTGATATTGTTATTCTTGTGGAAACAAAAATTAAACCATCTCGGGTTTGTGTTCAAAAAGATTTAATATGGCCAGAGGCAGAACTTCTTACCAATGATACTTGTGATACTTATGGTAGAATATGGGTATTATGGCATCCGAACTCTGTTAGTGCTTACTTTATTTCTGCTACAGAACAATTCATCCATCTTAAAGCCGAGGACAAAAGGAATGGTTGACAAAAGGAATGCTTCTAACAGTATGCAGGAAAGAAATGTTCTATGGAATGATCTGATTAACATTGCAAATGACTATCTTACTCTATTTATTGGTCTAATGCATTTCTTTTGCCTGTTGGACTTCTTCAAGATATTGAAACACTATTTAAGAACTTCTTTTGGAATGGTACGGATGGTAAGGCAATGCATATGGTAAATTGGGATAACATCTGCAGACCGAAAGATGAGGGGGGACTGAATTTGCAAAATCTGAGAGATTGGAATAAAGCTTGTTTGGTACAGAAATTATGGGATCTTATGCAAAACAAATCCTTATGGTCACAATGGGTTTTTGCTAGGTACCTATCAAAGGAAGTTTCAGAAAAAACATATCATCCTGCTGCTTGGAAAGGAATTTTGAAGGCAAGAAATTGGCTGTCCAAATATATTTCTTATACAATCTCTTCTGGAACGAGAATTAATATGTGGTATGACCCTTGGGTGAAAGGGAAGAGTATATTTCAATTGTATGGCGATAGAGTACGAAGAGATCTTGGGGCCTCTAAAGATTGGACGGTTTCTGAATTCATTGTTAAGCAATTTTTGGTGTCTTCCTAGTCCTATTTCTCCTGATATGATATCACTTTGGCCGACTATTACAACTCTTCCAATCAAGAACAACTCCTCAGATATGCTTAATTGGCTTCATGACAATGGAAAATTTAGTGCTACATCTGCATAGAATCAAATCAGACAAAGAAGCAACAAGTGGATCCCAAGCAGTTGGACATGGGATAGACCGGGCTCACGAAACATTCCTTATGCACATGGCAGGCCCTTCTTGCCAAACTACCCACACTTTGGATAATATGAAGCTTAAAAGGTATATATATTGTTAACCGATGCTCTCTTTGTATGCAACAGAAGAAGATATTGATTATCTTTATTTTGCTTGCGACTACACTAATTGGATATGGATGGAGATTCTGAAGAGATTTGAACTCCATAGACTACCAAGGCCAAACTTGCATCAGAACTAGAACATTTGCAAAGAAAGCTTCTCAAGAAAAGGGCTTCTTACACAACTAGCAAAAATTACTTTCAGATGTGCTATTTGGTGGATTTGGAGGGAGAGGTGTAGCAGAATCTTTGAGAGCCACAACACACACAATACTCACCTATTGCTCGAGATACTCAGCGACTCAAGATCATGTATGGAGCAGGATTTGGAATTGAAGCATTTAACAAGTAGCGAAAAAGATATCTTTATCAGATTCAATTTTGTTATTCGTTAATGCTTTCTAGATTGAGATTGTTGTATTGTGTGTTTCTATGTTTCCACAATGTGATGTATTCATAAGTCGTTTAGGAATTGCATTTTGCTATTTATTGAATATCGTAAGGTGTCATAGTCTACAACATGTGTAGTCATGGCTACTTTTTTGCTTATGTTCTCTTGGAGATGAGTCTGGTGGAATGAGTCCATTCCACCTTTCTGAGGTGGGGTGCATTCTCCTAGACTGCTCTAAGAGATCTCAGGCTATAGTCTACGGCTTGTGTAGACAAAGCTACTTTGTGCAAACTTCATACTAATACAATTACATTTACTTACAAAAAAAAAAAAGACTATCTTACAATGCCTTGGATTGTTCTTGGTGACTTCAATACTGTTCGGTACACACATGAAAAAGTGGGGGGTAAACCACTTTCAGAGAGCAAGCTTCAAGGTTTTAACGATTACATAGATATCGCTACATTGATTGATATGAAATCTGTAGGTGATTGATTAGCTTTCATGGAGTAATCAAGGTGCTGCCCACAGGAAAATGATGGCTCGACTTGATAGGTCTGATTAATCGCGAATGGTTAACGATTTACCTCGATTCATACGGAGTATGGATCTCAATTGTTCTCTGATCACTCTTTAATGTATATACATGCAGACAAAGTAATACTCAGAGACAAGAAACTATTTAGATTCTTTAACATGTGGAGTACCCATCCTCAGTTTCTTAAGGTTATTAGATCAGCTTGGAATGTTAATGTGCATGGATCACCTCCTTACATTTTATGCCAAAAGCTTAAAGCATGTAAAGCAGCACTAAAGGAGTGGAATACAAACACTTTTGGCAATATTATCACCCGAATTCAGTTAATCAAAAAGAAACTAATGGCGACGCAACATGAGCTACATCTTCAGCCTTTTGACGAGAATCTTATTTGCAAAGAGGCAGAAGCTAGATCTCAATTCATGCAGGCCCTAAAGCAGGAAGAAAGTTTTGCAAAACAGAAGTCTCGACAGCATTGGCTTACTTTAGGGGATTCCAATACGAAGTTTTTCTATGCAGCCATTGCTACTAGAAGGGTACATTAATTGTATCAGAAAATGTAAGGACCAAGATGGTACGCTTATTGAGAATTTGGATGAAGTTAAAGCACACACCGAACAATTTTTTTATTCTTTACTCAATCAAACAGAGCAGCCTAATAATGTTCATGTGGAGCCTACTCGAAAGCTTGATTCGGATGACATCACGATTCTTAATGCACCAATTACAGATGAAGAAATTGTACGAGTTGTCTTCAAGTCACCAAAGCATAAGAGCCCTGGTCCAGATGGATTTCCAACTGAATTTTACCAAATTGCATGGCCAATCATTGGAAATGATGTGATTAAAGCTTGTTAGTATTTCTTCTCTTCAGGTCATATTCTTAAAGCGATAAATTGTACTTTTATTTCTTTGGTTCCTAAGAATGCAGGGGCTGATTCACTAGAGCACTACAGGCCCATTTCTTTATACAACTTTATTTACAAGATCATCTCCAAGTTGCTTGCAGATCGAATGCAAATGATTATGCATAAGATTATTAGTCATACTCAGGCTGCTTTCATTAAAGGAAGAAGTATACATCACAATATTCTTCTTGCTAACGACTTGGTCAAAGATTTGCACTCCAAATCAAGAGGGACGAAAATATGTTTTAAAGTGACTTACTTAAAAGCATTTGATTAATAGCTTAATAGACAGTTTCTCTACAAGATGCTCCTTAGTTTGAACTTCCCTCAACAATGGGTTAATTGGATTCAGTGTTGCTTGGAAACTCCAAAATTTTCAGTTTTGTTCAATGGTTCCCCCGTTGGCTTCTTTGGGAGTACGAATGGCATCCGACAAGGAGATCCACTTTCTCAATATCTTTTTACAATTGTCATGAAAGGACTCAGCGGTATGTTAGAAAAGGCAGTCTCTAATGGTAACATTAAGGTACCCCATACTGGTTCTATTCATATATCTCACATAACATTTGCAGATGATCTTATTATCTTCCTTCGCAATGACATTACTTCAGTGAAGAATTTGGCTACTATTCTGAAAGATTTTGGTTTGGTTTCTGGCCTTCACCTAAATCTTGCAAAAAGTAAAGTCTATATGGGTTCTTGCGTTGAAGATAAAGACTTTATTATACAAACTCTGGGGGTTAGCGAGGGAAGTCTACCAGTTCCTTATCTGGGTCTCCCACTCTTATCCACTAGCATTCATAAAATTCACTGTCAGCCTATCCTGCAAAAAATAAAGAATAGAATTTCCTCCTGGAAAACTAGACTTCTTTCCAAAGCAGGACGACTTGAACTCATCCGATCTGTGTTATTTTCATATTCTATTTATTGGTCTAATGCATTTCTTCTACCTATTGGACTTCTTCAGGATATTGAACGGTTATTGAAGAACTTTTTCTGGAATGGTACAGATGGAAAGACAATGCATATGGTCAATTGGGATAGCATTTGTAGGCCAAAAGATGAGGGGGGCTGAATTTGCGAAATTTGAGAGATTGGAATAAAGCTTGTTTGGTACAGAAATTGTGGGATCTTTTGTAAAATAAATCTTTATGGTCACAATGGGTTTCTTCTAGGTACCTATCTAAGGAATCAATATGGGAAGTTTCAACAAGAACATATCATTCTGTTGCATGGAAAGGAATTTTGTAGGCAAGAAACTGGCTAATCAACCACATTTCTTACACAATCTCTTCTGGGACCAGAATTAATATGTGGTATGATCCTTGGGTGAATGGAAAAAGTATATTTCAATTATATGGTGATCGAGTACGAAGAGATCTTGGGGCCCCTAAAGATTGGAAGGTTTCTGAGTTCATTGCTAACGGCACCTGGTGTCTTCCTAATCCTATTTCTCCTGATATGCTATCACTTTGGCCGACTATTACAGCTATTCCAATCATGAATAACTCATCAGATATACTTAATTGGCTTCATGACAATGGAAAGTTTAGTGCTAAATTTGCATGGAATCAAATCAGACAAAGAAATAATAAGTGGATCCCGAGCAGTTGGACATGGGATAGACCGGGCTCACAGAAACATTCCTTATGCACATGGCAGGCCCTTCTTACCAAACTGCCCACAATGGACAATATGAAGCGAAAAGGTATATGTCTTGTTAACCGATGCTCTCTTTGTATGCAATAGGAAAAAAGTATAGATCATATCTATTTTGCTTATGACTACACTAATTGGGTATGGATGGAGATTCTGAAAAGATTTGAAATACAAAGGCCACCAATGCCAAACTTGCATCAAGAACTAGAACAGTTGCAGCAAAACTTCTCAAGAAAAGGGCTTCTTACACAACGGCAAAGCTTACCTTCAGATGTACTATTTGGTGGATTTGGAAGGAGAGGTGTAGCAGAATTTTTTAGGGTCACAACACACACAATGCTCATCTTCTGCTTGAGATACTTAGTGACTCACGATCATGCATAGAGCAGGATTTGGAAATGAGGCATTTAACAAGTAGAGAAAAAGAGATCTTCCTCAGATTCAATTTTACAATTCTTTAATCTGATTTTCTGCTTTAAAATTATGATATATTCACCGATTGTCCAGGATTAATTGGTTATTACATTTTACTGCCTATGGTAGAGCGTCATGTCATAGTCTACAATATGTGTAGTCATGATTTTTGTTTAACTACTCTCGGAGACGAGTCTAGTGGAGTGAGACCATTCCACCTTTCTGAGGTGGGGTGCATTCTCCTAAACTGCTCTAAGAGATCTCAGGCTTTAGTCTATGGCTTGTGTAGACAAAGCTAATTTGTACAAACTTTATACTAAATCTACTTATATTTACTTACCAAAAAAAAAACTCTATTCTGAAGAGGATTTACAATGGATTCTTGAAGGGTTTTGGACCATTCGTGGCCATCCGATGATACTACGGCGCTGGTCCCCTTATGTCCGTTTGGAGTTAGACAGCCTCCAGTCGATTCCCTTATGGGTTTCCTTTCATGGTCTTCCCCTGCATCTTTGGAGTCGATGTTTCATTGCTAAGTTATGCAGCACCTTGGGACAGCCATTGTATATTGACAAGGCAACAGCATCGCAGACGAGATTGGCTTTTGCACGAGCATGTGTTATGGTTTCTTCCGATGGAGATCTTCCTGATGAGGTTTATTATAGGGATCTTGAGGGGACCACTCGTAAGGTGCATGTTTCATATTCTGGAAGCCACGGCGATGTACGATTTGTCACTCCTTCGGTCATGCACATGGAGCTTGTCAAACGCAAAAACGATCACTCGGGTTTACCGACAACGCCATGCACAACTCATCATGGAGTTGATCTGCTATGACTCTTGATGAACAAGGTGCGTCTCCCGAAGCAGTAGCAGCGATGACGACGAAAGAGCATTCTAACTCGCTTGGGCAACAACACGGACAAAAGGATACATCTGAAACTTTAACTTTTCCTATTATAGCCCCTTTCACAACAGCAATTTTCTAGGGTACCCAAGAATAAGAGGCGAAGTTAGGAACTTCATCTCTTCCTACATCGACAGGAGGTACTGCAACGGGGATCCCATGTCCCATTCATCGTGCTAACCAGGATATTATATCTCAACCAATCCCAACAAACCTCGTCAGTCAGGATATTCAGCCTCAACAATCTTCAACAAACACTGCCAACGCAGATATCTTGGGTATTTCAAAATTTAAGCATTTGCAAGCTGTGGATGAAGTGGATAAAAATAGAAATAAAGGCTTAAAAGGTAAGGATATTATACGGGAGGACATTACAAAACCCAAAGATAAGAAGAAGGATGGTACTAGTAAGTTGCACATACTTCCGTCTACCTAGGAAGAGTTCTTTATTTCCTTTCCAACCTATTTTAATTCTGATGAAGATACTTTGTTGGAATGTTCGTGGACTGAATAAATTTGAGAAATGTCGGGAGCTTAATAGAACAATCAAGTCTGATGCTTGTGATATTGTTATTCTTATGGAAACAAAAATTAAACCATCTCGGGTTTGTGTTAAAAAAGATTTAATATGGTTAGAGGCAGAACTTCTTACCAACGATATTTGTGACACTTATGGTAGAATATGGGTATTATGGCATCCGAACTTTGTTAGTGCTTGTTTTATTTTTTTTTGGTAAGTAAATGTAAGTAGATTTAGTATGAAGTTTGTACAAATTAGCTTTATCTACACAAGCCATAGACTAAAGCCTGAGATCTCTTAGAGCAGTCTAGGAGAATGCACCCCACCTCAGAAAGGTGGAATAGTCTCACTCCACCAGACTCGTCTCCGAGAGTAGTTAGTGCTTGTTTTATTTCTGCTACAGAACAATTTATCCACCTTAAGGCTGAGGATAAACAGAATGGTTGTCAATTCTATATTACTGGTGTATATGCTTCTAATAGTTTGCAGGAAAGAAACGGTCTATGGACTTATTTGATTAACGTTGTAAATGGCTGTCTTACAGTGCCATGGATTGTTCTTGGTGACTTCAATACTGTTCGGTACGCACATGAAAAAGTGAGGGGTAAACCAATTCCAGAGAGCAAGCTTCAAAGATTCAACGATTACATAGATATTACTGCTTTGATTGATATGAAATCTGTAGGGGATTGGCTTTCATGGAGTAATCAAGGTGCTGCTCACAGGAAAATAATGGCTTGACTCGATAGGTGTCTGATTAATCGAGAATAGTTAACAGTTTACCCTAATTCACTTCTGGAGTATGGTGCTCAATTGTTTCTGATCATTCTTCAATGTATATACATGCAGACAAAGTAATACCCAGAGGCAAGAAACCATTTAGATTCTTTCATATGTGGAGTACCCATCCTCAGTTCCTTGAGGTTATCAGATCAGCTTGGAATGTTAATGTGTATGGTTCTCTCCCTTACATTTTATGTCAAAAGCTTAAAGCCTGTAAAGCAGCACTAAAGGAGTGGAATATAAACACCTTTGGCAATATTACCACACGGGTCCAGTTAAGCAGAAAGGAACTAATGGCGGTGCAACATGAGCTACATCTTCAACCCTTTGATGAGAATCTTCTTTGCAAAGAGGCAGAAGCTAAGTATCAATTCATGCAGGCTTTAAAGCAAGAAGAAAGTTTTGCAAAACAGAAGTCTAGACAGCATTGGCTTACTCTAGGGGATTTCAATACGAAGTTTTTCTATACAGCCATTGCTACTAGACAGGCTGTTAACGGTATCAGGAAATGTAAAGACCAAGACGATACACTTATTGAGAATTTGGATGAGGTTAAAGCCCACACTGAACAATTTTTTTATGCTTTACTTAATCAAACAGAGCAGCCTAATAATATTAATGTGGAGCCTACTAGAAAGCTTGATTCGGATGATATCACGATTCTCAATGCCCCAATTACGGATGAAGAAATTGTTAGAGTTGTCTTTAAGTCACCAAAGCAAAAAAGTCCTGGTCCGGATGGGTTTCCAGCTGAATTTTACCAAATTGCATGGCCGATTATTGGAAATGACGTGATTAAAGCTTGTCAGCATTTTTTCTCTTCTGGTCATCTTCTTAAAGAGATAAATTATACTTTTATTTCTTTAGTTTCTAAGAATACAGGGGCTGATTCCCTAGAGCACTACAGGCCCATTTCATTATGAAACTTTATTTACAAGATTATATCCAAGTTGCTTGCAGATCGAATGCAAATGATTATACAGAAGATCATTAGTGCTGCACAGGCTGCTTTCATTAAAGGAAGAAGTATACATCAAAATATTCTTACAAGCTAACGACTTGGTCTAAGATCTGCACTCCAAATCAAGAGGGACAAAAATATGTTTTAAAGCTGACTTACGCAAAGCATTTGATTCAGTTAATAGACACTTTCTCTACAAGATGCTCCTCAGTATGAACTTTTTTTTTTTGTAAGTAAATGTAAGTATATTTAGTATGAAGTTTGTACAAATTAGCTTTGTCTACACAAGCCATAGACTAAAGCCTGAGATCTCTTAGAGCAGTCTAGGAGAATGCACCCTACCTCATAAATGTGGAATAGTCTCACTCCACCAGACTCGTCTTCGAGAGTAGTTAAACAGAAATCATGACTACACATATTGTAGACTAAGACGCTACCATAGGCAACAAGAGTAGAATGTAATAACCAAGCATTAAAGAATTGTAAAATTGAATCTGAGGAAGATCTCTTTTTCTCGACTTGTTAAATGCCTCATTTCCAAATCCTGCTCCATGCATGATCGTGAATCACTAAGTATCTCAAGCAGAAGATGAGCATTGTGTGTTGTGACCCTCAAAAATTCTGCTACACCTCTCCTTCCAAATCCACCAAATAGTACATCTGAAGATAAGCTTTGCCAGTTGTATAAGAAGCCCTTTTCTTGAGAAGTTTTGCTATAGCTGTTCTAGTTCCTGATGCAAGTTTGGCCTTGGTAGCCTATGGATTTCAAACCTTGATGCGGGAGCATCCGAGACTACTAATCAATCCTTGAGTCATGGGCGTAACTTCCTCAATCCTGGAGTTTGTTCGTTGCTGATTGGCATTGCTGAGTCATGGGCGTAACTTCCTCAATCCTGAAGTTTGTTTGGGTAGTTCTGTTATTTCAATCTTGTTTGTTTGGGTAGTTTCCATTGTTTGTTTAGGTAGTTCTGTTATTTCAGTTTTATTTGTTTGGGTAGTTCCATTGTTTATTTTCTGAGTCTAATGTCTATATAATGAGACATATTCTCATTTGTAAGGTGGTTGAATGAATGAAAATTGGTGAGACTTCCTCTACGTGAGTGAATATCTTCGGAGAGTGGATAACTCCTTGCGGTCTCTTTATCCTTGGAGCGTGGATTCCTCCTTGGTGATGAGCCAAAAGCCCTTTATCCTTGGCTGGTGATATCTTTAGGCCTTGGTGGTGAGCTTCTCCTATCCCGAAGTCCTTTATCCTTGGCTGGTGAAATCTTTAGGCCTTGGTGGTGAACTTCGTAGATCCCGATCCTTATCCTTGGTTGGTGGCGTGGCCTTTATACCTTGGAAGAAGATCGTTCTATTTTATTTTTGGTGGTGAACTGCCCATTTTCCCGAAATCGCGCAGCCCTGAAATTTTCTGTTCGGAGTCACTCGCCCACGCACGCATCACAACCTGCCTTACAAATGAGAATATGTCTCATTATATAGACATTAGACTCAGAAAACAATATGGGAACTATCCAAACAAATAAAACTGAAGTAGCGGAACTACCCAAACAAACAATGGGAACTACCCAAACAAACAAGATTGAACAGAATTTGTTCACCAATAATAACCAGCAAATCTCCACTTCCAAAGAGCATTAAATCACTTTGGATCTTATCCTGAATAACTCCTCTTTGATATAGCATCAATCGGCAACGAATTTTGATATTGGTATATCATTCCTTATGATGCGTGCGTGGGCGAGTGACTCCGAACAGAAAACTTCAAGGCTGCGCGATTTGGGGAAAAGGGGCAGTTCACCACCAAAAATAAAATAAAACGATCTTCTTCCAAGGTATAAAGGCCACGCCACCAACCAAGGATAAGGATCGGGATCTACGAAGTTCACCACCAAGGCCTAAAGATTTCACCACCAAGGATAAAGGACTTGGGATAGGAGAAGCTCACCACCAAGGCCTAAAGATATCACCGACCAAGGATAAAGGGCTTTTGGCTCACCACCAAGGAGGAATCCACGCTCCAAGGATAAAGAGACCGCAAGGAGTTATCCACTCTCGAAGATATTCACTCACGTAGAGGAAGTCTCACCAATTTTCATTCATTCAACCTCCCCTTACAAATGAGAATATGTCTCATTATATAGACATTAGACTCAGAAAACAAACAATGGAACTACCCAACAAACAAAGCGAAATAACGGAACTACCCAAACAAATAATAAAAACTACCCAAACAAACAAGATTGAAAGAATTCGTTCACCAATAATAACCAAAGCAAATCTCCACTTCCAAAGAGCATTAAATCACTTTGGATCTTATCTGAATAACTCCTCTTTGATATAGCATCAATCAAAGAACGAATTTTGATATTGGTATATCATTCCTTATCCCATCGAAGTAAGTTGTAACCGAAGTTAGTTTTGGCAGGAATAAGTCCTGATAGTGTTTGTTTTGCCGAAGGAATCAGCCCAGGACTTAAAGATTGATTAGTAGTCTCGGATGCTCCCGCATCATTCTCCCCGGGTTGTTTGAGATTTGTCCTCAAATCTGACAAGTCATCATCATCCAAGTAAGGAGAAAGATCACCTACATTAAAAGTTGCCGAAACTCCATATTCTCCAGGAAGATCAATCTTGTAAGCATTTTCGCCAATTCTCTCGAGAACTTCAAATGGGCCGTCACCACTGGACATAAGTTTATTCTTCCATTTGAGAAGGAAATCTTTCCTTCCTTAAATGTAACCACACAAGATCACCTGGTTGGAAATGAGTCTTCCTCCGATGTTTATTAGCTTTCTTCCTATAAGACTCGTTAGCCTTCTCGATCTTTCCTCCTGGAAAACTAGACTTCTTTCCAAAGCAGGACGACTTGAACTCATCCGATCTGTGTTGTTTTCTTATTCTATCTATTGGTCTAATGCATTTCTTCTACCTGTTGGACTTCTTCAGGATATTGAACGGTTATTGAAGAAATTTTTCTGGAATGGTACGGATGGAAAGGCAATGCATATGGTCAACTGGGATAGCATTTGTAGACCAAAAGATGAGGGGGGGCTGAATCTGCGAAATCTGAGAGATTGGAATAAAGCTTGTTTGGTACAGAAATTATGGGATCTTTTGCAAAATAAATCTTTATGGTCACAATGGGTTTCTTCTAGGTACCTATCTAAGGAATCAATATGGGAAGTTTCAACAAGAACATATCATTCTGCTTGCATGGAAAGGAATTTTGAAGGCAAGAAAGCGGCTAATCAACCACATTTCTTACACAATCTCTTCGGGACCAGAATTAATATGTGGTTTGATCCTTGGGTGAATGGAAAAAGTATATTTCAATTATATGGTGATCGAGTACGAAGAGATCTTGGGGCCCCTAAAGATTGGAAGGTTTCGAGTTCATTGCTACCGGCACTGGTGTCTTCCTAATCCTATTTCTCCGATATGCTATCACTTTGGTCGACTATTACAGCTCTTCCAATCAGAATAACTCATCGAGATATGCTTAATTGGCTTCATGACAATGGAAAGTTTAGTGCTAAATCTGCATGGAATCAAATCGAGACAAAGAAATAACAAGTGGATCCCGAAGCAGCTTGGACATGGGATAGACCGGGCTCACAGAGACATTCCTTATGCACATGGCAGGCCCTTCTTGCCAAACTACCCACAATGGATAATATGAAACTAAAAGGTATATATATTGTTAACCGATGCTCTCTTTTTGTATGTAACGGAAGAAGATATTGATCATCTTTATTTTGCTTGCGACTACACTAATTGGATATGGGAGGAGATTCTGAAGAGGTTTGAAATCCATAGGCTACCAAGGCCAAACTTGCATCAGGAACTAGAACAGCTGCAGCAAAACTTCTCAAGAAAAGGGCTTCTAACACAACTAGCAAAAATTACTTTGGATGTGCTATTTGGTGGATTTGGAGGAGAGGTGTAGCGAGAATCTTTGAGAGCCACAACACACACAATACTCACCTATTGCTCGAGATACTCAGCGACTCAAGATCATGTATGGAGCAGGATTTGGAATTGAAGCATTTAACAAGTAGCGAAAAAGATATCTTTATCCGATTCAATTTTGTAATTCGTTAATGCTTTCTAGATTGAGATTGTTGTATTGTGTGTTTCTATATTTCCACAATGTGATGTATTCACAGGTCGTTTAGGAATTGCATTTTTATTGAATATCGTAAGGCGTCATAGTCTACAACATGTGTAGTCATTGCTACTTTTTTGCTTATGTTCTCTTGGAGATGAGTCTGGTGGAATGAGTCCATTCCACCTTTCTGAGGTGGGGTGCATTCTCCTAGACTGCTCTACGAGATCTCAGGCTATAGTCTACGGCTTGTGTAGACAAAGCTACTTTGTGCAAACTTCATACTAATACAATTACATTTACTTACCAAAAAAAAAAAAGCCTTCTCGATCTTACTTCGAATCTGCTCATGAAGTTTTTTTATTGATTCAGCTTGCTCTTTGCCATCAAAGTTCACTTGTGAATTGGATGGAATAGGAATTAAATCAATTGGTGTGAGCGGATTGATTCCATATACAATTTCGAAGGGTGATCGACCAGTAGTATAACTCGACGATCGATTATAAGCGAACTCAGCATGTGCAAGCTTCAAATCCCAATCTTTTAGGGATTTACTAACCATTCCTCGAAGTAACGTAGTGAGAGTGCGATTGGTTACCTCAGTTTGGCCATCGGTTTGAGGATGACAAGTGGTGCTTTGAATAGAAGTCCTGGTTCCAAGCATTCTCCATAAGGTCTTCCGAAATAACTTAAAAATTTAGAATCACGATCGATACAATGGTCTTTGGTACTCCATGAAGGCGAATGATCTCCTTGAAATAAAGATCACCACATGAGATGCATCATCCGTCTTGTGGCATGGAATAAAATGGGCCATTTTAGAAAATCGATCAACAACCACCAAAATGGCATCTTTTTTCCCTCTCGAGTTCTTGGAAGAGCCACAATAAAATCCATGCTCACATCTTCCCAAGGTGTAATGGTGCTTTGGAAGGGAGTATACACCCTTGGTGGAAATGACTCTTTGCTCTTTGACAAGTTGCACACCTCAAGATGATAGCATGTACGTCTCCACTCATCTTTGGCCAATAAAAGTGCTCTTGAAGGATTTCAAGAGTTTTGTTCATGCCTTGAAGTGACCATGTATGCCAGACCTCCACCATGTGCTTCTCGGATCAACAATTCTCTAAATGAACTCTTCGGCACACATAATCGATTTCCTTAAAAAAGAAAACCATTTTGGACAGAATATGTACCTTGAATTCCATGTTTGCAATTGTCAATAATAGTAGAGAACTCCGGGTCTTGAGAATATAGTTCTTTCATGGATTGAAAACCAAGAATTCTAGAATCAGAACAAAGCAAGCATAGAGTATCTTCTTGATAAAGCATCCGCAACAACATTAGTATGGCAGGTTTATATTTCAAACGAAAGAAAAGGATTGAAGAAATTCTACCCATTTGGCATGCCTTGAGTTGAGCTTGCGTTGGCCACTAATAAATTTCAAAGCCTCATGGTCAGAATGAAGTACAAACTGTTTAGGCCTTAAATAGTGACTCCAATGATCAAGAGCTCTCACAATGGCGTAGAACTCCTTATCATAAGTTGAGAAGTTTTTCTTCGAATCGGTTAACTTTTCACTGAAATATGCCAATGGCCTTTGTTCTTGAACAAGAACAGCTCCAATGCCAACTCCACTTGCATCACATTCAACTTCAAATACTCTATCAAAATTAGGAAGGGCAAGAACGGGGACTCACATAGCTTGGTTTGATGAGTTCAAAAGCGGCATGAGCAGCTCTTGTCCATTCAAAAGAACCCTTCTTCATGCATTCGGTGATAGGGGCCATGATTGTACTGAAGTTCTTCACAAAACGATGATAGAAAGAAGCAAGGCCATGAAAACTCCTTACATCGGTGATGGATTTCGAAACCGGCCAGGTTTTCATTGCATCCACTTTCAATTGATCAACGGAAATTCCATCCTTCGAAACCAAATATCCAAGGAATATAATGCTGGAAGAGAAGAACTCACACTTCTCCATTTTGGCATAAAGCTTCTGTTCTCTCAAGGCGTTAAAGACCTGTTTCAAATGAGAAATATGCTCCTCCTCGCTTTGACTATAAACAAGGATATCGTCAAAGTATACAACAACAAATCAACCAATGAAGAAACGAAGAACCTCGTTCATAAGCCTCATGAATGTACTTGGAGCATTAGAAAGTCCGAATGGCATAACCAACCATTCATATAAACCTCCCTTAGTCTTGAAAGCTGTTTTCCACTCATCTCCTTTCTGCATTCGGATCTGGTGATAGCCACTTCGCAAATCTATCTTTGAAAACACAGTAGAACCATATAATTCATCAAGCATATCATCAAATCTAGGTATAGGATACCTGTACTTAATAGTGATGTTGTTGATGGCTCGGCTATCGACACACATTCTGAATGTTCCATCCTTTTTTGGTACGAGAAGAGCCGGAACAGAACATGGGCTCATACTTTCTCGAACATATCCCTTGTCAATAAGTTCATTGACTTGTCTTTGCAACTCCTTTGTTTCCTCCGGGTTGCATCTATATGCTGCTTTGTTTGGTAGAGGGGCAATGGGCAGCAAGTCAATTTGGTGCTCAATACCTCTTATTGGAGGTAATCCAGATGGCAATTCTTCGGGGAATACATCTGCAAAGTCTCTTAACAAGGAATGCATTTTCGGATGTATAGGTCTCTCTTTCTCACTCTTTTTCTCAACCATAAGCAAAGCAAATACATTTTTCTGTTTGGTAATGGCTCTCTTAACCTGTGTTTCACTCAAGAAGAGATTTTCCTTACTAGTGTCTCCCTTCCGTTGATTTCGATGTATCAATGAAGGATTCAAGGGTAAAAGGGTGATGCATTTTTGTTCTTTCCGAAAAGAGTATGTGTTCTTACGACCATCATGCACAGCATTCATATCATATTGCCAAGGTCTTCCTAACAATAAGTGACAAGCATCCATAGGAATAACATCGCATAGAACTTCATCTTGATAATTTTTCCCAATAGAAAATGATATAAGGGCTCGTTTGGTTACCTTCAGATCATTTTCTTGATTGAGCCATTGGAGCTTGTACGGTTGAGAATGTTTCGTTGTCGGAAGCTTCAATTTGTCAACAAGGTTGGTCGAAGCAACGTTGGTACAACTCCCACCATCGATAATCATTTGAACATACCTTCCGTTAATAGTACAACGGGTGTGAAAGATGTTCTCCCTTTGCTCATTATCAAGAGAAACTTCAAGATGCGCGGTGCTCTTCGTATGATCAACATTTCACCATCATCCGCTTTCTCCATAACTTCTTCTTCTTTTTTGATTCAGAACCATTTTGGTCTGGATTGCTTTCACCTCTTGAAGTGCTGAATTGATCTCCTCAATTTCTTGAAGAGTCATAACTCGTCGATTCGGACAATTTGCTTGAAAATGCCCATAACCGTGGCACTTAAAGCATTTCCTTGTATCGCCTTCAAGTTTTTCTTCCGAATTCGTTGGAAGGCTTTGCACTCTTCTCCTCTCCTTTGTACTTGGTTGACGTGTTTCGATCTTGCTTGAGGAAGCATCCTTAAAATAGGATGTCACCTTGGGTGAGGTTCTGGAGGAAAACCTCTTGCCTTTCAGTTGCTTCTCAACTTTTATGGCTAGCTTACAAATATCTTCAAAGGACCAATACGGTTGAAGTTCAACCACATCAAGCAATTTCTATTCATTCAGGCCGCCAAGGAAACGAAAGCGACGGTTTGCTCTGGAACTTCTGGAACGTCACATCTCATTTTGAGTTGTTCAAACTCACGGATGTATTCTTCAACACTCATCCCTTGTTGTCTTAGGGAGTTCAGTTTTAGGAAAAGATCTTGTCTATAGTTATCGGGTAAGAACCTCTTCTTCATCAACTTCTTGAGTTTTTCCCAAGACTTGATTTTGCCTTTTCCTTCTCTTGCTCGTTGATGCTTTAGATTCTTCCACCATAGAGAAGCATACTTTGTCAACTTTATGGCAGCAACCTTGCACCTCTCCTTATCCGAGTAGGTCTTGAAGTCAAAAATCCGTTCGATTGTGTGTAGCCAATCCACAAAGTCATCAGGATTGAGATTACCTTCAAATTCAGGAATGTCCACTTTGATGTCTCGATTATTTTCCTTATGCCTCCCTCTTCGTCTTTGGATATGAGAATCAGAATCACTAGAGTTACCCCCAGTGGAATTGGAATCGCCACTATAACTTTGACGAGATTCCAAATTGTCACACCGACGTCAATCATTCGGACGCCTCTCCGGTTGGCCTTGTCTTGTCGGATCCTCTAGAAGATTGAGGACTCGCTCCATTTGCCTTTGGAGATTCTCTATAGCACGATCTCGCCGTAGGTCGTGCGCTTGCTCCAAAGTCAAGCCTCGTGGAACTTGTTCGTCACTCATGGTAAGTAGAAGATAACAACACAAAGGAATCACTCAAGATAAGTTCAAACCTTGAGCTCTGATACCAACTTGATGCGTGCGTGGGCGAGTGACTCCGAACAGAAAACTTCAAGGCTGCGCGATTTGGGGAAAAGGGGCAGTTCACCACCAAAAATAAAATAAAACGATCTTCTTCCAAGGTATAAAGGCCACGCCACCAACCAAGGATAAGGATCGGGATCTACGAAGTTCACCACCAAGGCCTAAAGATTTTACCAGCCAAGGATAAAGGACTTCGGGATAGGAGAAGCTCACCACCAAGGCCTAAAGATATCACTGGCCAAGGATAAAGGGCTTTTGGCTCACCACCAAGGAGGAATCCACGCTCCAAGGATAAAGAGACCGCAAGGAGTTATCCACTCTCCGAAGATATTCACTCACATAGAGGAAGTCTCACCAATTTTCATTCATTCAACCTCCCCTTACAAATGAGAATATGTCTCATTATATAGACATTAGACTCAGAAAACAAACAATGGAACTACCCAACAAACAAAACTGAAATAACGGAACTACCCAAACAAACAATGAAAACTACCCAAACAAACAAGATTGAACAGAATTCGTTCACCAATAATAACCAGCAAATCTCCACTTCCAAAGAGCATTAAATCACTTTGGATCTTATCCTGAATAACTCCTCTTTGATATAGCATCAATCAGCAACGAATTTTGATATTGGTATATCATTCCTTATCCCATCGAAGTAAGTTGTAACCGAAGTTAGTTTTGGCAGGAATAAGTCCTGATAGTGTTTGTTTTGCCGAAGGAATCAGCCCAGGACTTAAAGATTGATTAGTAGTCTCGGATGCTCCCGCATCACCTTATCCCATCGAAGTAAGTTGTAACCGAAGTTAGTTATTGGTATCATCATTCCTTATC
Organism: Musa beccarii; assembly: GCA_024322285.1. Lineage (NCBI taxonomy): Eukaryota > Viridiplantae > Streptophyta > Magnoliopsida > Zingiberales > Musaceae > Musa > Musa beccarii. The sequence goes on from CM044402.1 coordinate 13,104,864, forward strand.
CCATCGAAGTTGTAATCGAAATTAGTTTTGGCAGGAATAAGTCCCGATAGTGTTTGTTTTGCCGAAGGAATCAGCCCAGGACTTAAGGATTGATTAGTAGTCTCGGATGCTCCCGCATCATAAACTTATTAGGCAAATGGAAGTTGAATAACCTTGGTTTCACCAAAAAAATATGAGGGTCATAAAGTTGGCAGAAACTCGATGTTTGATCAGTTTTTTTCGAACCATCTTGAAAATTAAAAATATTGACCATTCCCAACTTATTAGGCCTAGGGAAGTTAAATAACCTTGGTTTCGTAAAAAACGTGACGGTCATAAAGTTTGCCCAAAGTCGATGTTTGATTGGTTTTTTTCGTACCTTCTTGAAAATTCAATATATTATCCATTCTCAACTTATTAGGCCTAGGGAAGTTGAATAACCTTGTTTTTGCCAAAAACGTGTGGTCATAAAATTTACGGAAAGTCGATGTTTGATCGGTTTTTTTCATGCCGTCTCGAAAATTTAATATATTGACCATCCCAAACCTATTAGGCCCAAGGAAGTGGTATAACCTTGGTTTCACCAAAAAACGTGATGGTCATAAAGTTTACGGACAGTCGATGTTTGATCGATTTTTTTCGCACCATTTCGAAAATTCAAAATATTGATCATTCTAGGCGAGAGCTTCTCTCTCTGGCGAATCTCTTCTCTCTCTAGGGTGAGAAGAGGCTGAGAGATCTTAAAGTGCTTGAGAGAGTAGGGGAACAGAGGAGAGGGCTTTCGCTCCCTTCCTCGCCTTCTCTCGCCGCACGCAGGAATAGAGGAGAGGCTCTTCCAAGACGCACGAGGCGGTGCGGCCTTTCGCGGCAGCAGAGGCTTGAGGGACGTGGCTGCTAGGTGGCGAGGCGAGGCTGCGGTGGCCGGACGAGGCTGCTTTCTGCGTGCGTGGTGCAAGGGCCCATCGGAGCTTGCTTTGAAAGAGCCGCTAGCTGAGTTCAGCGAAAAGCGACAGCGGTGGTTCTTCCCTGTTTCGCACGGTGAGCAGGGTTCCCCGCAGATCTGCGCGCAAGGAGAACAAAGGACCGAGGAGGCACGGCGTGAGAGCGAGCACTCATGTTTTGTTTGCGCAGACCTGTCAGAGCCTCTACTCCGCCTCTTTCGGAAAGAGGAGGAGGAGAACAAGGGAGGCGTTCTCACTCTCGGCCGGATCGGGGCTGCGTTGTCCCTGACGCCCCGCTTTGGGGCGTGAGGTGGTGGCGGTGGCCTCTCTGCGGTGGGCTGGGTGTTCACGTGACTTCTCCCCCTGGAGGCGGTGGTCGCTGGGCGGCGGTTTCTCCTGATTCTCGCGACGAGAGCAGCTAACAGCTGATGGCGGCGGCGGTTGTTGGTGGCGGTTCTCCCTCGCAAGACGGAGAGAGCGGCGGGGTTCCTGCAGAACCAACTCTGCCCTTTCCTTTGTTCCTTCGGTGAACAGAGGAGGAGGAGATCGAGGGAGGCTTCCTCACCTCGGCCAGATCGGGGCTGCACTCCCTGCATTGCCTTCTCGCTTTGGGGCGTGAGGCGGCAGGCAATTGTTGGGCTGGCTGTTCGCTTAGACGCACAGAGAAGCGAGGGAGGCATCCTCGCGATCCCGCGTGAAAATCAAAGGAAGTTGCGCAGCAGAAGCCAGAGAGGCAGCATGCTTCATTTTTGGGATTGCGGCGATCAAACATCGATTTTGTGGTCGCTTCTCTGTTTTGGGGCTGCAGCAGCAGGACTCTGAATTTGGAGGCGGGGGGTCGGGTGGGCACGGAGACTCAAGGAACGCAGCTACTAGGGCAGCGATGGTCCCTGCTCCGACGACGAGGTTCCCGCCCCACGTCTCAACCTTCCCGACGAGACGCTTCTTCGATGATGCAAGCATAGAGGTAGGTCGCGCTCTAGATCGCGGCCTCCTGCTCTTATTTCTAGAGATCCTAGGCCTTGGACTAGCCTCTTCAAGGCTCCGGTTGGAAGTCCGGATCTTAGCCTAGATGCTCGAAATTTCAGCGGTAAGACGAGTGTACGAGCTGCTGATTTCAGAGTGATTGAGACATGGTCCAGGGCGCTTGTTGGATATGTGGTCGGTCTAAAGACATCCTACTTTCCATTATCTTCATTCATCAAAACTCGATGGGGAATATCGGCATTCGATCTTCATATGCTGGAGAATGGTTTTTTTGTATGCAAACTCTACTCAAGAAGATTTGCAACGGATTCTTGAAGGGTTTTGGACTATTCGTGGCCATCCAGATGATATTCGACATATTTGGTCCCACGATGTCCGTTTGGAGTTAGACAACCTACAATCTATTCCCTTATGGGTATCTTTTCATGGTCTTCCATTACATCTTTGGAGTAGACGTTTTATTGCTAAATTATGCAAGCACCCTAGGTAAATTGCCATTGTATATCGACAAGGCAACAAAGCAAATCGAAGAGAAGCAGAGCGAGATTGGCTTTTGCACGAGCATGTGTTATGATTTCTTCGATGGTGATCTTCCTAATGAGGTTTTTTATCGTGATTTAGATGGTACCACCCATAAGGTACATGTTTCATATTCCTGGAAACCACAACGATGTAATATTTGCTCCTCTTTTGGTCATGCACATGGAGCTTGTCAGCAAATTCAGAAGCCAATTACTCAGGTTTATCGGCAACGTCAAACACCTCAACATAGGGTCGACATCTGCTATTATTGAACAAAGTGAGTCTCCTTCATTGGCGATTGAGGAACGATGAGTGAGCATTTCGACTCACTTGGGCAGCACCAAGGCCAAGGGGATAAATCAGAGCTTTAACTCTTCCTATTATATCGGAGCCTTCTACAAAAGCATTTCTCATGGTCCTCGCGAGCAGAGAAGGAGAAGTTGGAAACTTCATCTCTTCATATATTGCCAGTGACTACTACAATAGGGATTCCACGTTCTACTCATCGTACTAACCAGGATATAGTGTCCCAACCAGCTCATGTCCCTAAATCAAGACATTTTGAACACAGCTATCCCGGATGCTCAAGGTACATTAAAATTTAAACACTTGCAAGCGGTGGATGAAGTCGAAAAATATAGAAATAAAGGCTTGAAAGGTAAGGATATAGTGCGGGAGGAAAATGTCAAACCTAAGGAGAAGAAAAAGGATATCCTTCCTAAGTCACACATTCTTCCCTCTACTTAGGAAGAATTACTCTATTTCCCATATGTTTTCTTTTTTATGAAGATTATCTGTTGGAATGTTCGTGGACTTAATAAACCTGAGAAATGTCAGGAGCTCAATAGAGTAATCAGGTCTGCTGCTTGTGATATTGTCATTCTTGTGGAAACAAAAATTAAACCATCTCGAGTTCGTGTTCAAAGGAATTTAATATGGGAGGCGAGAACTTCTTACAAACGATACTTGTGATACTTATGGTAGAATATGGGTATTATGGCATCCGAACTTTGTTAGTGCTTGTTTTATTTACGTTAATGCTTTCTGAATGAACAATTTATCCACCTTAAAGTGAGGATAAAAGAATGGTTGTCAATTCTATATTATTCTTGGTGTATATGCTTCTAATAGTTTGCAGGAAAAAGCGGTCTATGGACTGATTTGATTAACGTTGCAAATGAGCTGTCTTACTGATTGCCATGGATTGTTCTTGGTGACTTCAATCTTAACTTTTGTTCGGTACACACATGAAAAAGTGGGGGTAAACCAATTCCAGAGAGCAAGCTTCAAGGATTCAATGATTACATAGATATTTTGCTTTGATTGATATGAAATCTGTGAGGGGATTGGCTTTCATGGAGTAATCAAGGTTTTCGATATGCTCACAGGAAAATAATGGCTCGACTCGATAGGTGTTTAATTAATCGAGAATGGTTTTGTTTACCTAATTCGCTTCGAGTATGGTGCTCAATTGTTTTCGATCATTCTTCAATGTATATACATGCGACAAAGTAATACCCAGAGGCAAGAAACCATTTAGATTCTTTCATATGTGGAGTACCCATCCTCGGTTCTCGAGGTTATCAGATCGACTTGGAATGTTAATGTGTATGGTTCTCCCCTTACATCCTATGTCAAAAGCTTAAAGCTTGTAAAGCAGCACTAAAGGAGTGGAATACAAACACCTTTGGCAATATTACCACGGGTCCATTAAGCGAAAGGAACTAATGGCGGTGCAACATGAGCTACATCTTCAACCCTTTGACGAGAATCTTATTTGCAAAGAGGCGAAGCTAGGTATCAATTCATGCAGGCTTTAAAGCAAGAAGAAAGTTTTGCAAAACAGAAGTCTAGACAAAGATTGGCTTACCTAGGGATTCCAATACGAAGTTTTTCTATACAGACCATTGCTACTAGGCGGGCATTAATCAGATCGAGAAATATAAAGACCAAGACGGTACACTTATTGAGAATTTGGATGAGGTTAAAGCCCACACTGAACAATTTTTTTATGCTTTACTTAATCAAACAGAGCAGCCTAATAATATTCATGTGGAGCCTACTAGAAAGCTTGATTCGGATGATATCACGATTCTCAATACCCCAATTACAGATGAAGAAATTGTTAGAGTTGTCTTTAAGTCACCGAAGCACAAAAGTCCTGGTCCGGATGGGTTTCCAGCTGAATTTTACCAAATTGCATGGCCGATTATTGGAAATGACGTGATTAAAGCTTGTCAGCATTTTTTCTCTTCTGGTCACCTTCTTAAAGAGATAAATTGTACTTTTATTTTTCTAGTTCCTAAGAATGCAGAGGTGATTCCTAGAGCACTACAGGCCTATTTCATTATGCAACTTTATTTACAAGATTATATCCAAGTTGCTTGCAGATCGAATGCAAATGATTATCTGAGAAGATCATTAGTCTGCACAAAGTCGCTTTCATTAAAGGAAGAAGTATACATCACAATATTCTTTCGGCTAACGACTTGGTCAAAGATCTGCACTCTAAATCAAGAGGGACAAAAATATGTTTTAAAGTGACTTACTTAAAAGCATTTGATTGGTAAGTAAATTAATAGACATTTTCTCTACAAGATGCTCCTCAAGTATGAACTTCCTCAACAATGGGTTAATTGGATTGATCATTTGCTTAGAAACTCCAAAATTTTTGATTCTTTTCAATGGTTCACCCATTGGCTTCTTTGGGAGTACGAATGGCATCCGGACAAGGAGACCCACTTTCTCCATATCTTTTTACAATTGTCATGGAAGGACTCAGTTGTATGTTAGAAAAGGCAGTCTTTGATGGTAGCATTAAGGTACCCCAAGCTGGTTCTATTCATATATCCCATATAACATTTGCAGATGATCTTATTATATTTCTTCGCAATGACATTACTTCAGTGAGGAATTTGGCTACTATTCTGAAAGAATTTGGTTTGTTTTCTGGCCTTCAGCTAAATCATGCAAAGAGTAAAGTCTATATGGGTCCTTGCATCGAAGATAAAGACTTTATTATACAAACTTTAGGGGTTAGCGAGGGATGTCTGCCAGTTTCTTATCTAGGTCTCCCACTTATTTCCACTGGCATTCACAAAACCCACCAGTCACCTATCTGGAAAAAATAAAGAATAGAATTTTCTCTTGGAAAACTAGACTCCTTTCTAAAGCAGACGACTTGAACTCATCCGATCGGTCTTTGTTCTCTTACTCTATTTATTGGTCTAATGCATTTCTTCTACCTGTTGGACTTCTTCAGGATATTGAACTTTGTTGAAAAACTTTTTCTGGAATGGTACGGATGGTAAGGTAATGCATATGGTAAATTGGGATAATATCTGCAGCCTAAGGATGAGGGGGACCTGAATCTGCGAAATGAGAGACTGGAATAAAGCTTGTTTGGTACAAAATTGTGGGATCTTTTGCAAAACAAATCTTTATGGTCACAATGGGTTTCTGCTAGGTACCTATCAAAGGAATCAATCTGGGAAGTTTTAGCAAAACCATATCATTCTGCTGCTTGGAAAGGAATTTTGACGGCAAGAAATTGGCTAACCAAACATATTTCTTATACAATCTCTTCTGGAACAAGAATTAATATATTATGATCCTTGGGTGAATGGAAAGAGTATATTTCAATTGTATGGCGATAGAGTACGAAGAGATCTTGGGGCCTCTAAAGATTGGACGGTTTCTGAGTTCATTGTTAACGGCACTTGGTGTCTTCCTAGTCCTATTTCTCCTGATATGCTATCACTTTGGCCGATTATTACAACTCTTCCAATCAAGAACAACTCCTCAGATATGCTTGATTGGCTTCATGACAATGGAAAATTTAGTGCTACATCTGCATGGAATCAAATCAGACAAAGAAACAACAAGTGGATCCCAAGCAGTTGGATATGGGATAGACCGGGCTCACAGAGACATTCTTTATGCACATGGTAGGCTCTTCTTGCCAAACTACCAACTATGGATAATATGAAGCTTAAAAGGTATATATATTGTTAACCGATGCTCTCTTTGTATGCAACAGAAGAAGATATTGATCATCTTTATTTTGCTTATGACTACACTAATTGGATATGGGTGGAGATTCTGAAGAGATTTGAACTCCATAGGCTACCAAGGCCAAACTTGCATCAGAACTAGAACAATTGCAAAGAAAGCTTCTCAAGGAAAGGGCTTCTTACACAACTAGCAAAAATTACCTTCAGATGTGCTATTTGGTGGATTTGGAGGAGAGATGTAGCAGAATCTTTGAGGGCCTCAACACACACAATACTCACCTATTGCTCGAGATACTTAGCGACTCAAGATCATGTATGGAGCAGAATCTGAAATGACGCATTTAACAAGTAGTGAAAAGATATCTTTATCGATTCAATTTTGTTATTCGTTAATGCTTTCTAGATTGAGATTGCTGTATTTTGTATTTCTATGTTTCCACAATGTGATGTATTCACAGGTCGTTTAGGAATGTTATTTGCTATTTATTTAATATCGTAAGGCGTCATAGTCTACAACATGTATAGTCATGACTACTTTGTTGCTATGTTCTCTTGGAGACGAGTCTGGTGGAATGAGTCCATTCCACCTTTCTGAGGTGGGGTGCATTCTCCTAGACTGCTCTAAGAGATCTCAGGCTATAGTCTACGACTTGTATAGACAAAGCTACTTTGTTACTAAATACAATTACATTTACTTACCAAAAAAAAAAAATCATTCCAAACTTATTTGGCCTAGGGATGTTGAATAACCTTGGTTTCGCTAAAAAATGTGACGGTCATAAAATTTCCACAAAGTCGATGTTTAAATAGTTTTATTTGTACCATCTTGAAAATTCAAAATATTGACCATTCCTAACTTATTAGGCCTAGAGAAGTTGTATAACCTAGGTTTCACCAATAAACGTGAGGTTTATAAAGTTTGCGCAAAGTCGATGTATGTTCTTTTTTTTTTTGCACCATCTCAAAAATTTAAAATATTGACCATTCCCTACTTATTAGGCCTAGGGAAGTTGAATAACCTTTGTTTTGGCAAAAAACGTGACAGTCTTAAAGTTTCCCCATAGTCGATGTTTGAACGATTTTTTTGGCACCATCTTGAAAATTCAAAATATTGTTCATTCTAAACTTATTAGGCATAGGGAAGTTGAATGACCTTGATTTCGCCAAAAAATTTAAAATATTGAACATTCCAAACTTATTAGGCAAATGGAAGTTGAATAACCTTGGTTTCACCGAAAAATATGAGGGTCATAAAGTTGGCAGAAACTCGATGTTTGATCGGTTTTTTTCGAACCATCTTGAAAATTAAAAATATTGACCATTCCCAACTTATTAGGCCTAGGGAAGTTGAATAACCTTGGTTTCGCAAAAAACGTGACGGTCATAAAGTTTGCCCAAAGTCGATGTTTGATTGGTTTTTTTCGTACCTTCTTGAAAATTTAATATATTATCCATTCTCAGCTTATTAGGCCTAGGGAAGTTGAATAACCTTTATTTTGCCAAAGAACATGACGGTCATAAAATTTACGGAAAGTCGATGTTTGATCGATTTTTTTCATGCCGTCTTGAAAATTCAATATATTGAACATTCCAAACCTACTAGGCCCAGGGAAGTTGTATAACCTTGGTTTCACCAAAAAACATGATGGTCATAAAGTTTACGGACAGTCGATGTTTGATCGATTTTTTTTGCACCATTTCGAAAATTCAAAATATTGACCATTCCAAACTTATTTGGCCTAGGGATGTTGAATAACCTTGGTTTCGCAAAAAAATGTGACGGTCATAAAGTTTCAACAAAGTCGATGTTTAAATAGTTTTTTTTTTTGTAAGTGATGTTATCCTTAATAACTCCTCTTTGATGTTTAAATAGTTTTTTTTGTACCATTTTGAAAATTTAAAATATTGACCATTCCTAACTTATTAGGCCTAGAGAAGTTGTATAACCTAGGTTTCACCAATAAACGTGAGGTTTATAAAGTTTGCGCAAAGTCGATGTATGTTCTTTTTTTTTGCACCATCTCATAAATTCAAAATATTGACCATTCCCTACTTATTAGGCCTAGGGAAGTTGAATAACCTTTGTTTTGCCAAAAAACGTGACGATCATAAAGTTTCCCCATAGTCGATGTTTGAACGATTTTTTTGGCACCATCTTGAAAATTCAAAATATTGTTCATTCTAAATTTATTAGGCCTAGGGAAGTTGAATGACCTTGATTTCACCAAAAAATTTAAAATATTGAACATTCCAAACTTATTAGGCAAATGGAAGTTGAATAACCTTGGTTTCACCAAAAAATATGAGGGTCATAAAGTTGGCAGAAACTCGATGTTTGATTGGTTTTTTTGAACCATCTTGAAAATTAAAAATATTAAGCATTCCCAACTTATTAGGCCTAGGGAAGTTGAATAACCTTTGTTTCGCAAAATACGTGACGGTCATAAAGTTTGCCCAAAGTCGATGTTTGATTGGTTTTTTTGGTACCTTCTTAAAAATTCAATATATTATCCATTCTCAACTTATTAGGCCTAGGGAAGTTGAATAACCTTGGTTTTGCCAAAGAACGTGATGGTCATAAAATTTACGGAAAGTCGATGTTTGATCGGTTTTTTTCATGCCGTCTCGAAAATTCAATATATTGACCATTCCAAACCTATTAGGCCCAAGGAAGTTGTATAATCTTGGTTTCACCAAAAAACGTGATGGTCATAAAGTTTACGGACAATCGATGTTTGATCGATTTTTTTCGCACCATCTCGAAAATTCAAAATATTGACCATTCCAAACTTATTTGGCCTAGGGATGTTGAATAACCTTGGTTTCGGAAAAAAATATGACGGTCATAAAGTTTCCACAAAGTCGATGTTTAAATAGTGTTTTTTGTACCATCTTGAAAATTCAAAATATTGACCATTCCTAACTTATTAGGCCTAGAGAAGTTGTATAACCTAGGTTTCACCAATAAACGTGAGGTTTATAAAGTTTGCGCAAAGTCGATGTATGTTCTTTTTTTTTTGCACCATCTCAAAAATTCAAAATATTGACCATTCCCTACTTATTAGGCCTAGGGAAGTTGAATAACCTTTGTTTTGCCAAAAAACGTGACGGTCATAAAGTTTCCCCATAGTCGATGTTTGAACGATTTTTTTGGCACCATCTTGAAAATTCAAAATATTGTTCATTCTAAATTTATTAGGCCTAGTGATGCATGCGTGGGCGAGTGACTCCGAACAGAAAACTTCAGGGCTGCGCGATTTGGGGAAAAGGGGCTGTTCACCACCAAGGCTTAAAGGAAATTCCATCGGCCAAGGATAAAGAACTGTTTGATTCACCACCAACGATGTTGGATAAAGAATCGAGATAAAATTAAACTCAAAATTGGAATTGTCATTCATTCAACCTGCCTTACAAATGAGAATATGTCTCATTATATAGACATTAGACTCAGAAAACAATATGGGAACTACCCAAACAAATAAAACTGAAATAGCGGAACTACCCAAACAAACAATGGGAACTACCCAAACAAACAAGATTGAATAGAATTCGTTCACCAATAATAACCAGCAAATCTCCACTTCCAAAGAGCATTAAATCACTTTGGATCTTATCCTGAATAACTCCTCTTTGATATAGCATCAATCAAAGAACGAATTTTGATATTGGTATATCATTCCTTATCCCATCGAAGTAAGTTGTAATCGAAGTTAGTTATTGGTATCATCATTCCTTATCCCATCGAAGTAAGTTGTAACCGAAGTTAGTTTTGGCAGGAATAAGTCCCTATAGTATTTGTTTTACCGAAGGAATCATCCCAGGACTTAAGGATTGATTAGTAGTCTCGGATGCTCCCGCATCATTCTCCCCGGGTTGTTTGAGATTTGTCCTCAAATCTGACAAGTCATCATCATCCAAGTAAGGAGAACGATCACCTACATTAAAAGTTGCCGAAACTCCATATTCTCCAGGAAGATCAATCTTGTAAGCATTTTTGCCAATTCTCTCGAGAACTTCAAATGGACCGTCAGCTTTGGACATAAGTTTATTCTTCCGCTGAGAAGGAAATCTTTCCTTCCTTAAATGTAACCACACAAGATCACCTGGTTGGAAATGAGTCTTCCTCCGATGTTTATTAGCTTTCTTCCTATAAGACTCGTTAGCCTTCTCGATCTTACTTCGAATCTGCTCATGAAGTTTTTTTATTGATTCAGCTCGCTCTTTGCCATCAAAGTTCACTTGTGAATTGGATGGAATAGGAATTAAATCAATCGGTGTGAGCGGATTGATTCCATATACATTTCGAAGGGTGATCGACCAAGAGTATAACTCGGCGATCGATTATAAGTTTAACTCAAGATGTGCAAGCTTCAAATCCCAATCTTTTAGGGATTTACTAACCATTCCTCAAGTAACGAGTGAGAGTGCGATTGGTTACCTCGGTTTGGCCATCGGTTTGAGGATGACAAGTGGTCTTTGAATAGAAGTCTGGTTCTAAGCATTCTCCATAAGGTCTTCCAGAAATAACTTAAAAATTTAGAATCACGATCAGATACAATGGTCTTTAGTACTCCATGAAGGCGAATGATCTCCTTGAAATAAAGATCAACCACATGAGATGCATCATCCGTCTTGTGGCATGGAATAAAATGGGTCATTTTAGAAAATCGATCAACAACCACCATAATGGCATCTTTTCCCCTCTGAGTTCTTGGAAGAGCCACAATAAAATCCATGCTCACATCTTCCCAAGGCTGTAATGGTACTAGAAGGGGAGTATACAGCCCTTGGTGGAAATGACTTTTTGCTCTTTGACAAGTTGCACACCTCAAGATGATAGCATGTACGTCTCCACTCATCTTTGGCCAATAAAAGTGCTCTTGAAGGATTTCAAGAGTTTTGTTCATGCCGAAGTGACCAGCCAGACCTCCACCATGTGCTTCTCGGATCAACAATTCTCTAAATGAACTCTTCGGCACACATAATCGATTTCCCTTAAAAAGAAAACCATTTTGGACAGAATATGTACCTTGAATTCCATGTTTGCAATTGTCAATAATAGTAGAGAACTCTGATATGAACCAGATCAAGCTAGTCAAGACTCAATCAACATTCTATGATTGCAAGAAGATTCTAAAATGGCCAACGTGATCATAAAGAGAGAAGGACAAATTTGAAGACCTCAACTTGAAGAATAAAAGTCCATTCAGCTATGTTTACCAAAATTCATGAATTAGGAATATAAATGTTATTTAATGCATTCATTCTCTTTGTACATTCCTCATACTATATAAATGAGGTTGACTCTCAGTGTAAGACAATTTGGAAAGTATAACAATTCTTCAACACCGGTGAGTGTTTTGTTTTTAAGTTCTTGCATGAACTTTAGAACTTATCAGGCTTTTCTGCTTGTGGCGTTCAACCCAAATCTTTGCTTTTCCTTTGACTTATCAGACTTGTTAGTTTGTGGCGTCTTAAGGGAATTCAAAGTGCTATTCTAGTTATTTAATCAATTTTCTATTGATAGGTAATTAGAATAGTTTCCCTTACTTCATTCTTGAACGATCCGCCTTGTTTCAATTCGTTGGAGGGTGTCAATTTACATTCCATATGTATCATAGCTCTTTAGCTATCGGGGTGTATGGTTGCTAAATTGATGATTTCCATCATTTGGTATCAGAGCACGGCTCAAGTTTGAGGTTTGCTTATCCATTTATTTGTTATCTTTTAACTTTTCCCTGTTCTCTTATCACGATATCCATAATTGCTATTCTTCCTTTCTTCTTATTGCTGTGTTTCTTGTGCTATCACTGTTTGTTTTTCATTTTTTTCCCCTCACTTTATCGTCAAAAAAAGAAAGAGAAACAGAAAGTTAAAAAAAAAAACGAGAGAGAAAATCAAAAGTAAAAAAAGAGAGGAAATCAAAGATCAAAGAAAAAAAAGAGAGAGAGAGGAGAAGATCAAAGGTCAAAAAAAAAAAAAGGAAAAAAGAAAGAGATCGAAATTTAAAAAAAAAAACGAGAGAGAGAATCAAAAGTAAAAAAAAAAAGAGAGGAAATCAAAGATCAAAAAAAAAAAAGGTAAGGAAAATGTGATCGCTGATGCTCTTTCTAAAAGGTGATGGAGGCTATGATTCGAGGACGAATCCTTTTCAGGAAAGGGGGAATGATATGAACCAGATCAAGCTAGTCAAGACTCAATCAACATTCTATGATTGCAAGAAGATTCTAAAATGGCCAACGTGATCATAAAGAGAGAAGGACAAATTTGAAGACCTCAACTTGAAGAATAAAAGTCCATTCAGCTATGTTTACCAAAATTCATGAATTAGGAATATAAATGTTATTTAATGCATTCATTCTCTTTGTACATTCCTCATACTATATAAATGAGGTTGACTCTCAGTGTAAGACAATTTGGAAAGTATAACAATTCTTCAACACCGGTGAGTGTTTTGTTTTTAAGTTCTTGCATGAACTTTAGAACTTATCAGGCTTTTCTGCTTGTGGCATTCAACCCAAATCTTTGCTTTTCCTTTGACTTATCAGACTTGTTAGTTTGTGGCGTCTTAAGGGAATTCAAAGTGCTATTCTAGTTATTTAATCAATTTTCTATTGATAGGTAATTAGAATAGTTTCCCTTACTTCATTCTTGAACGATCCGCCTTGTTTCAATTCGTTGGAGGGTGTCAATTTACATTCCATATGTATCATAGCTCTTTAGCTATCGGGGTGTATGGTTGCTAAATTGATGATTTCCATCATTTGGTATCAGAGCACGGCTCAAGTTTGAGGTTTGCTTATCCATTTATTTGTTATCTTTTAACTTTTCCCTGTTCTCTTATCACGATATCCATAATTGCTATTCTTCCTTTCTTCTTATTCTTTGTGTTTCTTGTGCTATCATGTTTGTTTTTCATTTTTTCCCCTCACTTTATCGTCAAAAAGAAAGAGAAACAGAAAGTTAAAAAAACGAGAGAGAGAAAATCAAAAGTAAAAAAAAAAGAGAGGAAATCAAAGATCAAAGAAAAAAAAAGAGAGAGAGGAGAAGATCAAAGGTAAAAAAAAGGAAAAAAAGAAAGAGATCGAAATTTTAAAAAAAATGAGAGAGAGAAAATCAAAAGTAAAAAAAGAGAGGAAATCAAAGATCAAAGAAAAAAAGGTAAGGAAAATGTGATCGATGCTCTCTCTAGAAGGTGATGGAGGCTATGATTCGAGGACGAATCCTTTTCAGGAAATGGGGAATGATATGAACCAGATCAAGCTAGTCAAGACTCAATCAACATTCTATGATTGCAAGAAGATTCTAAAATGGCCAACGTGATCATAAAGAGAGAAGGACAAATTTGAAGACCTCAACTTGAAGAATAAAAGTCCATTCAGCTATGTTTACCAAAATTCATGAATTAGGAATATAAATGTTATTTAATGCATTCATTCTCTTTGTACATTCCTCATACTATATAAATGAGGTTGACTCTCAGTGTAAGACAATTTGGAAAGTATAACAATTCTTCAACACCGGTGAGTGTTTTGTTTTTAAGTTCTTGCATGAACTTTAGAACTTATCAGGCTTTTCTGCTTGTGGCGTTCAACCCAAATCTTTGCTTTTCCTTTGACTTATCAGACTTGTTAGTTTGTGGCGTCTTAAGGGAATTCAAAGTGCTATTCTAGTTATTTAATCAATTTTCTATTGATAGGTAATTAGAATAGTTTCCCTTACTTCATTCTTGAACGATCCGCCTTGTTTCAATTCGTTGGAGGGTGTCAATTTACATTCCATATGTATCATAGCTCTTTAGCTATCGGGGTGTATGGTTGCTAAATTGATGATTTCCATCAACTCCGGGTCTTCAGAATATAGTTCTTTCATGGATTGAAAACCAAGAATTCTAGAATCAAGAACAGCAAGCATAGAGTATCTTCTTGATAAAGCATCCGCAACAACATTAGTATGGCCAGGTTTATATTTCGAAACGAAAAAAAATGATTGAAGAAATTCTACCCATTTGGCATGCCTTGAGTTGAGCTTGCGTTGGCCACTAATAAACTTCAAAGCCTCATGGTCAGAATGAAGTACAAATTGTTTAGGCCTTAAATAGTAACTCCAATGATCAAGAGCTCTCACAATGGCGTAGAACTCCTTATCATAAGTTGAGTAGTTCTTCTTCGAATCGGTTAACTTTTCACTGAAATATGCCAATGGCCTTTGTTCTTGAACAAGAACAGCTCCAATGCCAACTCCACTTGCATCACATTCAACTTCAAATACTCTATCAAAATTAGGAAGGGCAAGAACGGGGGACTCACATAGCTTCAGTTTGATGAGTTCAAAAGCGGCATGAGCAGCTCTTGTCCATTCAAAAGAACCCTTCTTCATGCATTCGGTGATAGGGGCCATGATTGTACTGAAGTTCTTCACAAAACGACGATAGAAAGAAGCAAGGCCATGAAAACTCCTTACATCGGTGATGGATTTCGGAACCGGCCAGGTTTTCATTGCATCCACTTTCAATTGATCAACGGAAATTCCATCCTTCGAAACCACATATCCAAGGAATATAATCTTTGGAAGAGAAGAACTCACACTTCTCCATTTTGGCATAAAGCTTCTGTTCTCTCAAGGCGTTAAAGACACTGTTTCAAATGAGAAATATGCTCCTCCTCGCTTTGACTATAAACAAGGATATCGTCAAAGTATACAACAACAAATCGACCAATGAAGGAACGAAGAACCTCGTTCATAAGCCTCATGAATGTACTTGGAGCATTAGAAGTCCGAATGGCATAACCAACCATTCATATAAATCTCCCTTAGTCTTGAAAGCTGTTTTCCACTCATCTCCTTTCGATTCGGATCTCGGTGATAGCCACTTCGCAAATCTATCTTTGAAAAACACAGTAGAACCATATAATTCATCAAGCATATCATCAAATCTAGGTATAGGATACCTGTACTTAATAGTGATGTTGTTGATGGCTCGGCTATCGACACACATTCTGAATGTTCCATCCTTTTTTGGTACGAGAAGAGTCAGAACAGAACATGGGCTCATACATTCTCGAACATATCCCTTGTCAATAAGTTCATTGACTTGTCTTTGCAACTCCTTTGTTTCCTCCGGGTAGCATCTATATGTTGCTTTGTTTGGTAGAGGGGCAATGGGCAGCAAGTCAATTTGGTGCTCAATACCTCTTATTGGAGGTAATCCAGATGGCAATTCTTCGGGGAACACATCTGCAAAGTCTCTTAACAAGGAATGCATTTTCGGATGTATAGGTCTCTCTTTCTCACTCTTTTTCTCAACCATAAGCAAAGCAAATACATTTTTCTATTTGGTAATGGCTCTCTTAACCTGTGTTTCACTCAAGAAGAGATTTTCCTTACTAGTGTCTCCCTTCCCAGGTTGATTTCGATGTATCATGTTCGGTTTCAAAGATTCAAGAGTAATGCACTTTCGTTCCTTGTGAAAAGAGTATGTGTTTTTATGCCCATCATGTGCAGCCTTTCTATCATATTGCTAAGGTCTACCTAACAACAAGTGACATGCATCCATGGGAATCACATCACACAGAGCTTGATCTCGATAGTTAATCCCAATCGAAAATGATATAAGAGCTCGTTTGGTTACCTTAAGATCATTTCCTTGATTGAGCCATTGGAGCTTGTACGGTTGAGGATGTTTCGTTATCGGAAGCTTCAATTTGTCAACAAGGTTTGTCGAAGCAACGTTGGTACAACTCCCACCATCGATAATCATTGAACATACCTTCCGTTAATAGTGCAACGGGTGTGAAAGATGTTCTCCTTTGCTCATTATCAAGAGAAACTTCAAGTTATCTTTGTGCTCTTCGTATGATCAACATTTCACCATCATCTGCTTTCTCCATAACTTCTTCTTTTTCAGATTCAGAACCATTTTGGTCTGGATTATTTTCAGCCTCTTGAAGTGCTGAATTGATCTCCTCAATTTCTTGAAGAGTCATAACTCGCCAACTCGAACAATTTGCTTGAAAATACCCAAAACTATGGCACTTAAAGCATTTCCTTGTATCGCCTTCAAGTTTCTTCCGGAATTCTTTGGAAGGCTTTGCACTCTTCTCCTCTCCTTTGTACTTGGTTGACGTGCTCTCGATCTTGCTTGAGGAAGCATCCTTAAAATAGGATGTCATCTTGGTTGAGGTTCTGGAGGAAAACCTCTTGCCTTTCAGTTGCTTCTCAACTTTTATGGCTAGCTTACAAATATCTTCAAAGGACCAATACGGTTGAAGTTCAACCACATCAGCAATTTGTCTATTCATGCCGCCAAGGAAACTGATGCGTGCGTGGGCGAGTGACTCCGAACAGAAAACTTCAGGGCTGCGCGATTTGGGGAAAAGGGGCAGTTCACCACCAAAAATAAAATAGAACGATCTTCTTCCAAGGTATAAAGGCCACGCCACCAACCAAGGATAAGGATCGGGATCTACGAAGTTCACCACCAAGGCCTAAAGATTTCACCAGCCAAGGATAAAGGACTTCGGGATAGGAGAAGCTCACCACCAAGGCCTAAAGATATCACCAACCAAGGATAAAGGGCTTTTGGCTCACCACCAAGGAGGAATCCACGCTCCAAGGATAAAGAGACCGCAAGGAGTTATCCACTCTCCGAAGATATTCACTCACGTAGAGGAAGTCTCCCCAATTTTCATTCATTCAACCTCCCCTTACAAATGAGAATGTCTCATTATATAGACATTAGACTCAGAAAACAAACAATGGAACTACCCAAACAAACAAAACTGAAATAACGGAACTACCCAAACAAACAAGATTGAAATAACAGAATTCGTTCACCAATAATAACCAACAAATCTCCACTTCCAAAGAGCATTAAATCACTTTGGATCTTATCCTGAATAACTCCTCTTTGATATAGCATCAATCAGCAACAAAGTTAGTTATTGGTATCATCATTCCTTATCCCATCGAAGTAAGTTGTAACCGAAGTTAGTTTTGGCAGGAATAAGTCCCGATAGTGTTTGTTTTGCCGAAGGAATCAGCCCATGACTTAAGGATTGATTAGTAGTCTCGGATGCTCCCGCATCAGAAACGAGCGACAGTTTGCTCTGGAACTTCTGGAACGACACATCTCATTTTGAGTTGTTCAAACTCACGGATGTATTCTTCAACACATCCCTTGTTGTCTTAGGGAATTCAGTTTTAGGAAAAGATCTTGCTTATAGTTATCGGGTAAGAACCTCTTCTTCATCAACTTCTTGCTTATAGTTTTCGTACCTTCTTAAAAATTTAATATATTATCCATTCTCAACTTATTAGGCCTAGGGAAGTTGAATAACCTTGGTTTTGCCAAAGAACGTGACGGTCATAAAATTTACGGAAAGTCGATGTTTGATCGATTTTTTTCATGCCGTCTTGAAAATTCAATATATTGACCATTCCAAACCTACTAGGCCCAGGGAAGTAGTATAACCTTGGTTTCACCAAAAAACGTGATGGTCATAAAGTTTACGGACAGTCGATGTTTGATCGATTTTTTTCGCACCATTTCGAAAATTCAAAATATTGACCATTCCAAACTTATTTAGCCTAGGGATGTTGAATAACCTTGGTTTCGCAAAAAAATGTGACGGTCATAAAGTTTCAACAAAGTCGATGTTTAAATAGTTTTTTTTTTTTGGTAAGTGATGTTATCCTTAATAACTCCTCTTTGATGTTTAAATAGTTTTTTTTGTACCATCTTGAAAATTCAAAATATTGACCATTCCTAACTTATTAGGCCTAGAGAAGTTGTATAACCTAGGTTTCACCAATAAATGTGAGGTTTATAAAGTTTGCGCAAAGTCGATGTATGTTCTTTTTTTTTGCATCATCTCATAAATTCAAAATATTGACCATTCCCTACTTATTAGGCCTAAGGAAGTTGAATAACCTATGTTTTGCCAAAAAACGTGACGGTCATAAAGTTTCCCCATAGTCGATGTTTGAACGATTTTATTGGCACCATCTTGAAAATTCAAAATATTGTTCATTCTAAATTTATTAGGCCTAGGGAAGTTGAATGACCTTGATTTTGCCAAAAAATTTAAAATATTGAATATTCCAAACTTATTAGGCAAATGGAAGTTGAATAACCTTGGTTTCACCAAAAAATATGAGGGTCATAAAGTTGGCAGAAACTCGATGTTTGATCGGTTTTTTTCGAACCATCTTGAAAATTAAAAATATTGACCATTCCCAACTTATTAGGCCTAGGGAAGTTGAATAACCTTGGTTTCGTAAAAAACGTGACGGTCATAAAGTTTGCCCAAAGTCGATGTTTGATTGGTTTTTTTCGTACCTTCTTGAAAATTTAATATATTATCCATTCTCAACTTATTAGTCCTAGGGAAGTTGAATAACCATGGTTTTGCCAAAGAACGTGACGGTCATAAAATTTACGGAAAGTCAATGTTTGATCGATTTTTTCCATGCCGTCTCGAAAATTCAATATATTGACCATTCCAAACCTATTAGCCCCAGGGAAGTTATATAACCTTGGTTTCACCAAAAAAACGTGATGGTTATAAAGTTTACGGACAATCGATGTTTGATCGATTTTTTTCGCTCCATCTCGAAAATTCAAAATATTGACTATTCCAAACTTATTTGGCCTAGGGATGTTGAATAATCTTGGTTTCGCCTAAAAATGTGATGGTCATAAAGTTTCCACAAAGTCGATGTTTAAATAGTTTTTTTTGTACCATCTTGAAAATTCAAAATATTGACCATTCCTAACTTATTAGGCCTAGAGAAGTTGTATAACCTAGGTTTCACCAATAAACGTGAGGTTTATAAAGTTTGCATAAAGTCGATGTATGTTCTTTTTTTTTTTTTGCACCATCTCAAAATTCAAAATATTGACCATTCCCTACTTATTAGGCCTAGGAAGTTGAATAACCTTTGTTTTGCCAAAAACGTGCGATCATAAAGTTTCCCCATAGTCGATGTTTGAACGATTTTTTGGCACCATCTTGAAAATTCAAAATATTGTTCATTCTAAATTTATTAGGCCTACGGAAGTTGAATGACCTTGATTTCGCCAAAAAATTTAAAATATTGAACATTCCAAACTTATTAGGCAAATGGAAGTTGAATAACCTTGGTTTCACCAAAAAATATGAGGGTCATAAAGTTGGCAGAAACTCGATGTTTGATCGGTTTTTATGAACCATCTTGAAAATTAAAAATATTAAACATTCCCAACTTATTAGGCCTAGGGAAGTTGAATAACCATTGTTTCGCAAAATACGTGACGGTCATAAAGTTTGCCCAAAGTCGATGTTTGATTGGTTTTTTTGGTACCTTCTTAAAAATTCAATATATTATCCATTCTCAACTTATTAGGCCTAGGGAAGTTGAATAACCTTGGTTTTGCCAAAGAACGTGATGGTCATAAAATTTACGGAAAGTCGATGTTTGATCGGTTTTTTTCATGCCGTCTCGAAAATTCAATATATTGACCATTCCAAACCTATTAGGCCCAAGGAAGTTGTATAATCTTGGTTTCACCAAAAAACGTGATGGTCATAAAGTTTACGGACAGTCGATGTTTGATCGATTTTTTTCGCACCATCTCGAAAATTCAAAATATTGACCATTCCAAACTTATTTGGCCTAGGGATGTTGAATAACCTTGGTTTCGTAAAAAAATATGACGGTCATAAAGTTTCCACAAAGTCGATGTTTAAATAGTGTTTTTTGTACCATCTTGAAAATTCAAAATATTGACCATTCCTAACTTATTAGGCCTAGAGAAGTTGTATAACCTAGGTTTCACCAATAAACGTGAGGTTTATAAAGTTTGCGCAAAGTCGATGTATGTTCTTTTTTTTTTGCACCATCTCAAAAATTCAAAATATTGACCATTCCCTACTTATTAGGCCTAGGGAAGTTGAATAACCTTTGTTTTGCCAAAAAACGTGACGGTCATAAAGTTTCCCCATAGTCGATGTTTGAACGATTTTTTCAGCACCATCTTGAAAATTCAAAATATTGTTCATTCTAAATTTATTAGGCCTACGGAAGTTGAATGACCTTGATTTCGCCAAAAAATTTAAAATATTGAACATTCCAAACTTATTAGGCAAATGGAAGTTGAATAACCTTGATTTCACCAAAAAATATAAGGGTCATAAAGTTGGCAGAAACTCGATGTTTGATCGGTTTTTTTTGAACCATCTTGAAAATTAAAAATATTAAACATTCCCAACTTATTAGGCCTAGGGAAGTTGAATAACCTTTATTTTTTTTTTTGGTAAGTAAATGTAATTATATTTAGTATAAAGTTTGCACAAAATAGCTTTGTCTACACAAGCCGTAGACTATAGCCTGAGATCTCTTGGAGCAGTCTAGGAGAATGCACCCCACCTCAGAAAGGTGGAATGGACTCACTCCACCAGACTCATCTCCAAGAGAAGATAAAAAAACAGCCATGACTACACATGTTGTAGACTATGACGCCTTACGATATCAATAAATAGCAAAATGTAATAACCAACCATTCCTAAACGACCTGTGAATAAATACATCACATTGTTGAAAAGCAATCTCATTCTAAACAGCATTAACGAATAACAAAATTGAATCTGGTAAAGATATCTTTTTCTCTACTTGTTAAATGCTTCATTTCCAGATCCTGCTCCATACATGATCTTGAGTCGCTAAGTATCTCGAGCAATATGTGAGTATTGTGCGTGTTGTGGCCCTCAAAGATTCTGCTACACCTCTCCCTCCAAATCCACCAAATAGCACATCTGAAGGTAAGTTTTGCGAGTTGTAAGAAGCCCTTTGCTTGAGAAGCTTTGCTGCAGCTGTTTTAGTTCCTGATGCAAGTTTGGCATTGGTAGCCTAGGGAGTTCAAATCTCTTCAGAATCTCCTCCCATATCCAATTAGTGTAGTCGCAAGCAAAATAAAGATGATCAATATCTTCTTCCTGGTGCATACAAAGAGAGCATCGGTTAAGAATATATATACCTTTTCACTTCATATTATCCATTGTGGGTAGTTTGGCAAGAAGGGCCTGCCATGTGCATAAGGAATGTCTCTGTGAGCCCGATCTATCCCATGTCCAATTGCTCGGGATCCACTTGTTATTTCTTTGTCTGATTTGATTCCATGCAGATGTAGCACTAAACTTTCCATTGTCATGAAGCCAATTAAGCATATCTGATGAGTTATTCCTAATTGGAAGAGCGATAATAGTCGGCCAAAGTAATAGCATATCAGGAGAAATAGGATTAGGAAGACACCAGGTACCGTTAGCAATGAACTCAGAAACCTTCCAATCTTTAGGGGCTCCAAGATCTCTTCGTCCTCGATCACCATATAATTAAAATATGCTTTTTCCATTCACCCAAGGATCATACCACATATTAATTTTGGTCCCAGAAGAGATTGCATAAGAAATGTGGTTGATTAACCAGTTTCTTGCCTTCAAAATTCCTTTCCATGCAGCAGAATGATATGTTCTTGTTGAAACTTCCCATATTGATTCCTTAGATAGATATCTAGAAGAAACCCATTGTGACCATAAAGATTTATTTTGCAGAAGATCCCACAATTTTTGTACCAAACAAGCTTTATTCCAATCTCTTAGATTTCGCAGATTCAGCCCCCCCTCATCTTTTGGTCTACAAATGCTATCCCAATTGACCATATGCATTGCCTTTCCATCCGTACCATTCCAGAAAAAGTTCTTCAATAGCCGTTCAATATCCTGAAGAAGTCCAACAGGTAGAAGAAATGCATTAGACCAATAAATAGAATAAGAAAACAACACAGATCGGATGAGTTCAAGTCGTCCTGCTTTGGAAAGAAGTCTAGTTTTCCAAGAGGAAATTCTATTCTTTATTTTTTGCAGGATAGGCTGACAGTGAATTTTATGAATGCTAGTGGATAAGAGTGGGAGACCCAGATAAAGAACTGGTAGACTTCCCTCGCTAACCCCCAGAGTTTGTATAATAAAGTCTTTTTGCATGATTTAGTTAAAGGCCAGAAACCAAACCAAAATCTTTCAGAATAGTAGCCAAATTCTTCACTGAAGTAGTGTCATTGCGAAGAAAGATAATAAGATCATCTGCAAATGTTATGTGGGATATATTAATAGAACCAAAGATGGGGTACCTTAATCTTGCCATCGAGACCCGCCTTTTCTAACATACATCTTGAGTCCTTCCATGACAATTGTAAAAGATATGGAGAAAGTGGATCTCCTTGTCGGATGCCATTCGTACTCCCAAAGAAGCCAATGGGGGAACCATTGAACAGAACTGAAAATTTTGGAGTTTCAAGCGAAGATGAATCCAATTAACCCATTGTTGAGGAAGTTCAAACGAGGAGCATCTTGTAGAGAAAGCTGTCTATTAACCGAATCAAATGCTTTTAAGTAAGTCACTTTAAAACATATTTTTGTCCCTCTTGATTTGGAGTGCAAATCTTTGACCAAGTCGTTAGCAAGAAGAATATTGTGATGTATGCTTCTCCCTTTAATGAAAGCAGCCTGAGTAGGACTAATGATCTTATGCATAATCATTTGCATTCGATCTGCAAGCAACTTGGAGATGATCTTGTAAATAAAGTTGCATAAAGAATGAATAACCTTTATTTCGCAAAATACGTGATGGTCATAAAGTTTGTCCAAAGTCGATGTTTGATTGGTTTTTTTGGTACCTTCTTAAAAATTTAATATATTATCCATTCTCAACTTATTAGGCCTAGGGAAGTTGAATAACCTTGGTTTTGCCAAAGAACGTGACGGTCATAAAATTTACGGAAAGTCGATGTTTGATCGATTTTTTTCATGCCGTCTCGAAAATTCAATATATTGACATTCCAAACCTATTAGGCCCAGCGAAGTTGTATATCATTGGTTTCACCAAAAAATGTGATGGTCATAAAGTTTACGGACAGTCGATGTTTGATCGATTTTTTTCACACCATTTCGAAAATTCAAAATATTGACCATTCCAAACTTATTTGGCCTAGGAATGTTGAATAACCTTGGTTTCGCAAAAAAATGTGACGGTCATAAAGTTTCAACAAAGTCGATGTTTAAATAGTTTTTTTTTGGTAAGTGATGTTATCCTTAATAACTCCTCTTTGATGTTTAAATAGTTTTATTTGTACCATCTTGAAAATTCAAAATATTGACCATTCCTAACTTATTAGGCCTAGAGAAGTTGTATAACCTAGGTTTCACCAATAAACGTGAGGTTTATAAAGTTTGCGCAAAGTCGATGTATGTTCTTTTTTTTTGCACCATCTCAAAAATTCAAAATATTGACCATTCCCTACTTATTAGGCCTAGGGAAGTTGAATAACCTTTGTTTTGCCAAAAAACGTGACGGTCATAAAGTTTCCCCATAGTCGATGTTTGAACGATTTTTTTGGCACCATCTTGAAAATTCAAAATATTGTTCATTCTAAACTTATTAGGCATAGGGAAGTTGAATGACCTTGATTTCGCCAAAAAATTTAAAATATTGAACATTCCAAACTTATTAGGCAAATGGAAGTTGAATAACCTTGGTTTCACCGAAAAATATGAGGGTCATAAAGTTGGCAGAAACTCGATGTTTGATCGGTTTTTTTCGAACCATCTTGAAAATTAAAAATATTGACCATTCCCAACTTATTAGGCCTAGGGAAGTTGAATAACCTTGGTTTCGCAAAAAACGTGACGGTCATAAAGTTTGCCCAATGGGGGTTAGCGAAGGAAGTATGCCGGTTCCTTACTTGGGTCTCCCACTCATATCCACTGGCATCCGCAAAACCCACTGTCAGCCTATCCTGCAAAAAATAAAGAGTAGAATTTCCTCTTGGAAAACTAGACTTCTTTCTAAAGCAGGGCGACTTGAACTCATCCGATCGGTGTTGTTCTCTTACTCTATTTATTGGTCTAATGCATTTCTTTTGCCTGTTGGACTTCTTCAGGATATTGAAAAACTATTTAAGAACTTCTTCTGGAATGGTACGGATGGTAAGGCAATGCATATGGTAAATTGGGATAACATCTGCAGACCGAAAGATGAGGGGATCTGAATTTGCGAAATCGAGAGATTGGAATAAAGCTTGTTTGGTACAGAAATTATGGGATCTTATGCAAAACAAATCCTTATGGTCACAATGGGTTTTCGCTAGGTACCTATCAAAGGAATCAATCTGGGAAGTTTCGGAAAAAACATATCATTCTGCTTTGCTTGGAAAGGAATTTTGAAGGCAAGAAATTGGTGTCAAACATATTTCTTATACAATCTCTTTGGAACGAGAATTAATATGTGGTATGATCCTTGGGTGAAGGGGAAGAGTATATTTCAATTGTATGGCGATAGAGTACGAAGAGATCTTAGGGCCTCTAAAGATTGGGACGGTTTTACGAATTCATTGTTAACGGCACACTGGTGTCTTCCTAGTCCTATTTCTCCAGATATGATATCACTTTGGCCGACTATTACAACTCTTCCAATCAAGAACAACTCCTCAGATATGCTTAATTGGCTTCATGACAATGGAAAATTTAGTGCTACATCTGCATGGAATCAAATCAGACAAAGAAGCAACAAGTGGATCCCAAGCAGTTGGACATGGGATAGACCAGGGCTCACGAAACATTCCTTATGCACATGGCAGGCCCTTCTTGCCAAACTACCCACACATGGATAATATGAAGAAAACGTATATATATTGTTAACCGATGCTCTCTTTGTATGCAACAGGAAGAAGATATTGATCATCTTTATTTTGCTTGCGACTACACTAATTGGATATGGATGGAGATTCTGAAGAGATTTGAACTCCATAGACTACCAAGGCCAAACTTGCATCAGGAACTAGAACAGCTGCAGCAAAGCTTCTCAAGAAAAGGGCTTCTTACACAACTAGCAAAAATTACTTTCAGATGTGCTATTTGGTGGATTTGGAGGGGAGAGGTGTAGCGAGAATCTTTGAGAGCCACAACACACACAATACTCACATATTGCTCGAGATACTCGACTCAAGATCATGTATGGAGCAGGATTTGGAATTGAAGCATTTAACAAGTAGCGAAAAAGATATCTTTATCAGATTCAATTTTGTTATTCGTTAATGCTTTCTAGATTGAGATTGTTGTATTGTGTGTTTCTATGTTTCCACAATGTGATGTATTCACAGGTCGTTTAGGAATTGCATTTTGCTATTTATTGAATATCGTAAGGTGTCATAGTCTACAACATGTGTAGTCATGGCTACTTTTTGCTTATGTTCTCTTGGAGATGAGTGTGGTGGAATGAGTCCATTCCACCTTTCTGAGGTGGGGTGCATTCTCCTAGACTGCTCTAAGAGATCTCAGGCTATAGTCTACGGCTTGTGTAGACAAAGCTATTTTGTGCAAACTTCATACTAATACAATTACATTTACTTACCAAAAAAAAAAAATAAAGTTTGCCCAAAGTCGATGTTTGATTGGTTTTTTTCGTACCTTCTTAAAAATTCAATATATTATCCATTCTCAACTTATTAGGCCTAGGGAAGTTGAATAACCTTGGTTTTGCCAAAGAACGTGATGGTCATAAAATTTACGGAAAGTCGATGTTTGATCGGTTTTTTTCATTTTTTTTTTTTTGGTAAGTAAATGTAATTATATTTAGTAACAAAGTAGCTTTGTCTACACAAGCCGTAGACTATAGCCTGAGATCTCTTAGAGCAGTCTAGGAGAATGTACCCCACCTCAGAAAGGTGGAATGGACTCATTCCACCAGACTCGTCTCCAAGAGAACATAGCAAAAAAGTAGTCATGACTACACATGTTGTAGACTATGACGCCTTACGATATTCAATAAATAGCAAATAACCAACCATTCCTAAACGACCTGTGAATACATCACATTGTGGAAACATAAAAATACAAAATACAGCAATCTCAATCTAGAAAGCATTAACGAATAACAAAATTGAATCTGATAAAGATATCTTTTTCACTACTTGTTAAATGCTTCATTTCCAGATTCTGCTCCATGCATGATCTTGAGTCGCTAAGTATCTCGAGCAATAGATGAGTATTGTGTGTGTTGAGGCCCTCAAAGATTCTGCTACATCTCTCCCTCCAAATCCACCAAATAGTACATCTGAAGGTAATTTTTGCTAGTTGTGTAAGAAGCCCTTTCCTTGAGAAGCTTTCTTTGCAATTTCTAGTTCCTGATGCAAGTTTGGCCTTGGTAGCCTATGGAGTTCAAATCTCTTCAGAATCTCCACCCATATCCAATTAGTGTAGTCGCAAGCAAAATAAAGATGATCAATATCTTCTTCTTATTGCATACAAAAAGAGCATCGGTTAACAATATATATACCTTTTCGCTTCATATTATCCATAGTTGGTAGTTTGGCAAGAAGGGCCTGCTATATGCATAAGGAATGTCTCTGTGAGCCCGATCTATCCCATGTCCAACTACTTGGGATCCACTTGTTGTCTCTTTGTCTGATTTGATTCCATGCAGATGTAGCACTAAATTTTCTATTGTCATGAAGCCAATTAAGCATATCTGAGGAGTTGTTCTTGATTGAAAGAGTTGTAATAATCGGCCAAAGTGATAGCATATCAAGAGAAACAGGACTAGGAAGACACCAGGTGCCGTTAACAATGAACTCAGAAACCGTCCAATCTTTAGAGGCCCCAAGATCTCTTCGTACTCTATCGCCATACAATTGAAATATACTCTTTCCATTCACCCAAGGATCATACCACATATTAATTTCGTTCAGAAGAGATTGTATAAGAAATATGTTTGGTCACCAATTTCTTACCAGTCAAAATTCCTTTCAAGCAAGCGAGAATGATATGTTTTTGCTGAAACTTCCCAGATTGATTCCTTTGATAGGTACCTAGCAGAAGCCCATTGTGACCATAAAGATTTATTTTGTAAAAGATCCCATAATTTTTGTACCAAACAAGCTTTATTCCATCTCTCGATTTGCAGATTCAGTCCCCCCTCATCCTTCGGCCTATAGATATTATCCCAATTTACCATATGCATTGTCTTACCATCCGTACCATTCCAGAAAAAGTTTTTCAACAGCCGTTCAATATCCTGAAGAAGTCCAACAGGTAGAAGAAATGCATTAGACCAATAAATAGAGTAAGAGAACAGCACAGATCGGATGAGTTCAAGTCGTCCTGCTTTAGAAAGGAGTCTAGTTTTCCAAGAGAAAATTCTATTCTTTATTTTTTCCAGGATAGGCTGACAGTGGGTTTTGTGAATGCCGGTGGAAATAAGTGGGAGACCTAAATAAGAAACTGGCAGACATCCCTCGCTAACCCCCAAAATTTGTATAATAAAATCTTTATCTTCGATGCAAGGACCCATATAGACTTTACTCTTTGCATGATTTAGCTGAAGGCGAATGAATGACAATTCCTCTTGTGAGTTGAATTTTATCTCGATTCTTTATCCAACATCGTTGGTGATGAATCAAACAGTTCTTTATCCTTGGCCAGTGGAATTTCCTCCTTGGTGGTGAACTGCCCATTTTCCCGAAATCGCGCAGTCCTGAAAGTTTCTGTTCGGAGTCACTCGCCCACGCACGCATCAGAAGAGGCGGTAGATCTGCTTCTTCTCCCTTGGGTGGTGGATCTTCCCTTTCTCCATGTGGAATGCGTTGGGAGAAAGTGAAGTCACGGAGAAGGCTAGGGCGAGAAGAGACGACGGCTGCTAGGCAGCGGCTCCCTTGTTCTCGTGCATGCAGGCGGCGATGGCGATCTTTGCGATCGGTGCAACAACGGTGACGTCGAGATCGGGGCTCACCGTGACCAAGCTGGTGAGATCTGCGAACAGAGGAGGAGAGGGTTCCAACTGAAGGGAGCCTTTTTGATGCGGGAGCATCCGAGACTACTGATCCATCCTTAAGTCCTGAGCTGATTCCTTCGGCAAAACAAATACTATCGGTACTTATTCATGCCAAAACTAACTTTGGTTACAACTTACTTCGATGGGACAAGGAATGATGATATGGCGCTGGTTGGTTATGTAGTCGGACTAAAGACATCCTATTTCCCGTTATCCTCGTTCATTAAGACTCGATGGGGAACATCAGCATTTGATCTGTATATGCTAGAGAACGGTTTTTTTGTATGCAAACTCTATTCTGAAGAGGATCTGCAACAGATTCTAGAAGGGTTTTGGACCATTCGTGGTCATCCGATGATACTACGATGCTGGTCCCCTGATGTCCGTTTGGAGTTAGACAGCCTCCAGTCTATTCCATTATGGGTTTCCTTTCATGGTCTTTCCCTGCATCTTTGGAGTCGACGTTTTATTGCTAAGTTATGCAGTACCTTGGGACAGCCATTGTATATTGATAAGGCAACAAAATAGCGCGGATATGAGCGAGATTGGCTTTTGCACGAGCATGTGTTATGGTTTCTTCCGATGGCGATCTTCCGGATGAGGTTTATTATAGGGATCTTGAGGGGACCACTCGTAAGGTGCATGTTTCATATTCCTGGAAGCCACAACGGTGTAAAATTTGTCACTCTTTCGGTCATACACATGGAGCTTGTCAGCAAACGCAACGAACGATCACTCAGGTTTACCGACAACGTCAAGCAACTCAAGTTGATGCTGCTATGACAACTGATGAACAAGGTGCATCTCCCGAAGCAGTAGCACCGACGATGACGAAAGAGCATTCTTACTCGCTTGGGCAATAACACGGACAAAAGGATACATCAGGATCTTTAATTCTTCTTATTATAGCCCCTTCCACAACAATAATTTCCTAGGCTTCATCTCTTCCTACACCGATAGGAGTTGCTACAACGGGGATTCCACGTCCCACTCATCGTGCTAACCAGAATAATGTATCTCAACCAATCCCAACAAACCTCGCCAGTCAAGATATTCAGCCTCATCGTGCTAACCAGGATATTGTAATCCCAACAAACTTCGCCAGTCAGGATATTCAGCCTCAACAACCTTCAACAATCACTGCCAACCTAGATATTTTGGGTATTTCAAAGTTTAAGCATTTGCAAGCTGTGGATGAAGTGGATAAAAATAGAAATAAAGCTTTAAAAGGTAAGGATATTATGCGGGAGGACATTGCAAAACCCAAGGATAAGAAGAAGGATGGAACTGGTAAGTTGCACATACTTCCATCTACCTAGGAAGAGTCATTTATTTTCTTTCCAATCTGTTTTGATTCTGATGAAGATACTTTGTTGGAATGTTCGTGGGCTGAATAAATTTGAGAAATGTCGAGAGCTTAATAGAACAATCAAATCTGATGCTTGTGATATAGTTTTTTTTTGTAAGTAAATGTAATTGTATTAGTATGAAGTTTGCACAAAGTAGCTTTGTCTACACAAGCCGTAGACTTTAGCCTGAGATCTCTTAGAGTAGTCTAGGAGAATGCACCCCACCTCAGAAAGGTGGAATGGACTCATTCCACCAGACTCATCTCCAAGAGAACATAAGCAAAAAAGTAGCCATGACTACACATGTTGTAGACTATGACACCTTACGATATTCAATAAATAGCAAAATGTAATTCCTAAACGACCTGTGAATACATCACATTGTGGAAACATAGAAACACACTCCATTTCCTTCCTCCTACACTCTATTCTACTTTTATTCTTTCTTACGTTTTTTCTTCATTTCCTTCATCCTACACTCCATTCCAATTATCGTCGACCAGTTGTTATCTTTTTGATTCTTTTTTTTGAACTGGAAAGATAATGCAGTCTTGTTTGAGGTGATAACTGAACAACCATTCAGTTACACCAAGGATAACATCTGGTGACTCCGTTATCTCCAAGCATAACATTCAGGAAAATCCAAAGGAAGTTACCCGATCCAGAATTACTCACCCACCAACGCATCAAGTTGGTATCAGAGCTCAAGGTTGAACTTGTTTGAGTGATTCTTTTTTATTTTTCCAATCCTTATTCAATATGGATGATCGGGTTCCAAGAGGCTTGACTTTGGAACAAGCGCACAATGAAAGGCGGGATCGTGCTATCCAAGACCTTCAGCAACAAATGGAGCGAGTCCTCAATCTTCTAGAGGATCCGGCAAGACAAGGCCAACCGGAGAGGCGTCCGAAAGATCGACGTCGACGTGACAATTTGGAATCTCGTCAAAGTTATAGTGGCGATTCCAATTCCACTGGGGGCAACTCTAGTGATTCTGATTCTCATATCCAAAGGCGAAGAGGGAGGCATAAGGAAAATAATCGAGACATCAAAGTGGACGTTCCTGAATTTGAAGGTAATCTCAATCCTGATGACTTTGTGGATTGGCTACACACAATCGAACGGATTTTTGACTTCAAGACCTACTCGGATAAGAAGAGGTGCAAGGTTGCTGCCATAAAATTGACAAAGTATGCTTCTCTATGGTGGGAGAATCTAAAGCATCAACGAGCAAGAGAAGGAAAAGACCAAATCAAGTCTTGGGAAAAACTCAAGAAGTTGATGAAGAAGAGGTTCTTAATTGATAACTATAGACAAGATCTTTTCCTAAAACTGAACTCCCTAAGACAACAAGGGATGAGTGTTGAAGAATACATCCGTGAGTTTGAACAACTCAAAATGAGATGTGGCGTTCGAAGTTCCAAGCAAACCGTCGCTCGTTTCCTTGGCGGCCTGAATAGAGAAATTGCTGATGTGGTTGAACTTCAACCGTATTGGTCCTTTGAAGATATTTGTAAGCTAGCCATAAAAGTTGAGAAGCAACTGAAAGGCAAGAGGTTTTCCTCCAGAACCTCACCCATGGTGACATCCTATTTTAAGGATGCTTCCTCAAGCAAGATCGAAACACGTCAACCAAATACAAAGGAGAGGAGAAGAGTGCAAAGCCTTCCAAAGAATTCGGAAGAAACTTGAAGGCGATACAAGGAAATGCTTTAAGTGCCCTTTGTTATGGGCATTTTCAAGCAAATTGTCGAATCGGCGAGTTATGACTCTTCAAGAAATTGAGGAAATCAATTCAGCACTTCTAGAGGTGAAAGCAATCCAGACCAAAATGGTTCGAATCTGAAAAAGAAGTTTTGAGAAAGCGGATGATGGTGAAATGTTGATCATCACGAAGAGCTTTCGCATCTTGAAGTTTCTCTTGATAATGAGCAAAGGAGAACATCTTTCACACCCGTTGCACTATTAACGGAAGGTATGTTCGGTGATTATCGATGGTGGGAGTTGTACTAACGTTGCTTCGACCAACCTTGTTGACAAATTGAAGCTTCCGACAACGAAACATCCTCAACCGTACAAGCTCCAATGGCTCAATCAAGGAAATGATCTGAAGGTAACCAAACGAGCCCTTATATCATTTTCTATTGGGAAAAATTATCAAGATGAAGTTCTATGCGATGTTATTCCTATGGATGCTTGTCACTTATTGTTAGGAAGACCTTGGCAATATGATATGAATGCTGTGCATGATGGTCGTAAGAACACATACTCTTTTCGGAAAGAACAAAAATGCATCACCCTTTTACCCTTGAATCCTTCATTGATACATCGAAATCAACCTGGGAAGGGAAACACTGGTAAGGAAAGTTTGTTCTTAAATGAAACACGGGTTGAGAGAGCCATTAGCAAACAAAAGAATGTATTTGCTTTGCTTATGGTAGAGAAAAAGATTAAGATGGGGCAACCCATTCATCCAAAAATGCATTTCTTATGGAAAGATTTTGCAGATGTGTTCCCGGAGGATTTGCCACCTGGATTACCTCCCACAAGAGGTATTGAGCATCAAATTGATTTGATTCCAATTCCATCTAACTCTCAAGTAAACTTTGATGGCAAAGATAGAGCTGAGTCGATGAAGAAGCTTCATGAGAAAATTCGATCAAAGATTGAGAAGACCAATGAGTCTTACCAGAAGAAAGCAAATCAGTTTCGGAAGAAGACCCAATTTCAAAAGGGTGATCTTGTGTGGCTTCACTTAAGGAAGGAGAGATTTCCATCTCGACGCAAGAACAAGCTCATGCCGAAAGCTGATGGTCCGTTTAAAGTTATCAAGCGAATTGGCGACAATGCTTATAAGATTGACCTTCCTGGAGAGATTGGAGTTTCGGCAACTTTCAATGTGGGAGACCTTTCTCCTTACTGGGAAGATGAAGATTTCTCAGATTTGAGGACAAATCTCAAACAACCTGGGGAGGATGATGCGGGAGCATCCGACTTAGCTCCATCGAACAAATCGGAGTCGTCGATGCTTATTCAAGCCAATAAAGAATTTGGGCATCATGTGCTCCGATGGGTCATTTCATAGAGTCAAAGTTGATAAAACCTAACAGAATTTGTTATGCTTCTTGTTTCAAGGTTTTGTTGGGATATTTTGGTTAATTTGTTATGCTTCTTGTTTCGAGGTTTTGTTGGGATATTTTGGTTAATTCCTAGATTTCGTTTCTCCTATAAAAAGAGGACGATTCTCCATTGTAAGGTAAAAAAAAAAAACTGTGGTTGAATGAATGAAAATTGGTGAGACTTCCTCTACGTGAGTGAATATCTTCGGAGAGTGGATAACTCCTTGCGGTCTCTTTATCCTTGGAGCGTGGATTCCTCCTTGGTGGTGAGCCAAAAGCTCTTTATCCTTGGCTGGTGATATCTTTAGGCCTTAGTGGTGAGCTTCTCCTATCCCGAAGTCCTTTATCTTTGGCTGGTGAAATCTTTAGGCCTTGGTGGTGAACTTCGTAGATCCCGATCCTTATCCTTGGTTGGTGGCGTGGCCTTTATACCTTGGAAGAAGATCGTTCTATTTTATTTTTGGTGGTGAACTGCCCATTTTCCCGAAATCGCGCAGTCCTGAAATTTTTTGTTCAGAGTCACTCGCCCACGCACGCATCAAGTTGGTATCAGAGCTCAAGGTTGAACTTGTCACGTGGCCATTACTCTCTCCCAACAAAACCGGCTTGCCAAGTGTGCAGCGCCAACGCTTATAAGGCTCAAGATCTCCCCTTTCCTTACCAATGTGGGACTAAATGCACGTTGCCTACCCGCTCTTGGGGCGCACCCCCTCTTGGGGTGCACAGCTGCCTACCCGCTCTTGGGGCGCACCCCCTCCTGGGGTGCACGGCGTGATACACCCTCTGGGGTGATCACCATGACATCCATGAGAATTCACCCTGCCTACCCTCTCTGGGCGCTTGACATTCTCCCCCACCCAATCTCGTGACGTCCCTGTCACGGACTAGCCACCCTGCCTACCCCCTCTGGGGCGCTCGGCTTGGACACCCCCTCTGGAGTGATTGGTGAAGGCCAGGGGTTGCTCTGATACCACTTGTCACGTGGCCATTACCCTCTCCCAACAAAATCGGCTTGCCAGGTGTGCAGCGCCAACGCTTATAAGGCTCAAGATCTCCCCTTTCCTTACCAATGTGGGACTAAATGCACGTTGCCTACCCGCTCTTAGGGCGCACCCCCTCTTGGGGTGCACGGCTGCCCGTGACTCCAATTTGATGCATGCGTGGGCGAGTGACTCCGAACAGAAAATTTCAGGGCTGCGCGATTTCGGGAAAATGGACAGTTCACCACCAAAAATAAAATAGAATAGAACGATCTTCTTCCAAGGTATAAAGGCCACGCCACCAACCAAGGATAAGGATCGGGATCTACGAAGTTCACCACCGAGGCCTAAAGATTCCACCAGCCAAGGATAAAGGACTTCGGGATAGGAGAAGCTCACCACCAAGGCCTAAAGATATCACCGGCCAAGGATAAAGGGCTTTTGGCTCACCACCAAGGAGTAATCCACGCTCCAAGGATAAAGAGACCGCAAGGAGTTATCCACTCTCCGAAGATATTCACTCACGTAGAGGAAGTCTCACCAATTTTCATTCATTCCACCACCCTTACAAATGAGAATATGTCTCATTATATAGACATTAGACTCAGAAAACAAACAATGGAACTACCCAAACAAACAAAACTGAAATAACGGAACTACCCAAACAAACAATGGAAACTACCCAAACAAACAAGATTGAAATAACAGAACTACCCAAACAAATTCCAGGATTGAGGAAGTTACGCCCATGACTCAGCAATGCCAATCAGCAACGAACAAACTCCAGGATTGAGGAAGTTACGCCCATGACTCAGCAATGCCAATCAGCAACGAACAAACTCCAGGATTGAGGAAGTTACCTTCAAATTCAGGAACGTCCACTTTGATGTCTCGATTATTTTCCTTATGCCTCCCTCTTCGCCTTTGGATATGAGAATCAGAATCACTAGAGTTGCCCCCAGTGGAATTGGAATCGCCACTATAACTTTGACGAGATTCCAAATTGTCACGCCGACGTCGATCATTCGGACGCCTCTCCGGTTGGCCTTGTCTTGCCGGATCCTCTAGAAGATTGAGGACTCGCTCCATTTGCCTTTGGAGATTCTCTATAGCACGATCTCGCCGTAGGTCGTGCGCTTGCTCCAAAGTCAAGCCTCGTGGAACTTGTTCGTCACTCATGGTAAGTAGAAGATAACAACACAAAGGAATCACTCAAGATAAGTTCAAACCTTGAGCTCTGATACCAATTTGGTCTGGATTGCTTTCAGCCTCTAGAAGTGCTGAATTGATTTTCTCAATTTCTTGAAGAGTCATAACTCGTCGATTTGGACAATTTGCTTGAAAATGCCCATAACCGTGGCACTTAAAGCATTTCCTTGTATCGCCTTCAAGTTTCTTCCGGAATTCTTTGGAAGGCTTTGCACTCTTCTCCTCTCCTTTGTATTTGGTTGACGTGCTCTC
Source organism: Musa beccarii (assembly GCA_024322285.1). Lineage (NCBI taxonomy): Eukaryota > Viridiplantae > Streptophyta > Magnoliopsida > Zingiberales > Musaceae > Musa > Musa beccarii. The sequence goes on from CM044402.1 coordinate 13,140,076, forward strand.
GATCTTGCTTGAGGAAGCATCCTTAAAATAGGATGTCACCTTGGGTGAGGTTCTGGAGGAAAACCTCTTGCCTTTCAGTTGCTTCTCAACTTTTATGGCTAGCTTACAAATATCTTCAAAGGACCAATACGGTTGAAGTTCAACCACATCAGCAATTTCTCTATTCAGGCCGCCAAGGAAACTAGCGACGGTTTGCTCTGGAACTTATGGAACGTCACATCTCAATCCTGATGACTTTGTGGATTGGCTACACACAATCGAACGGATTTTTGACTTCAAGACCTACTCGGATAAGAAGAGGTGCAAGGTTGCTGCCATAAAATTGACAAAGTATGCTTCTCTATGGTGGGAGAATCTAAAGCATCAACGAGCAAGAGAAGGAAAAGACCAAATCAAGTCTTGGGAAAAACTCAAGAAGTTGATGAAGAAGAGGTTCTTACCCGATAACTATAGACAAGATCTTTTCCTAAAACTGATATAGTTATTCTTGTGGAAACAAAAATTAAACCATCTCGGGTTTGTGTTCAAAAAGATTTAATATGGCCAGAGGCAGAACTTTTTACCAACGATACTTGTGACACTTATGGTAGAATATGGGTACTATGGCATCCAAACTCTGTTAGTGCTTGCTTTATTTACGCTTTCTGAACAATTCATCCACCTTAAAGTGAGGATAAAAGGAATGGTTGTCAATTTCATATTACTGGTGTATATGCTTCTAACAGTATGCAGGAAAGAAATGTTCTATGGAATGATCTGATTAACATTGCAAATGGTTGTCTTACAGTGCCTTGGATTATTCTTGGTGACTTCAATACTGTTCGGTACACACATGAAAAAGTGGGGTAAACCACTTTCAATGAGCAAGCTTCAAGGTTTTAACGATTATATAGATATTGCTTTGCATTGATTGATATGAAATCTGTAGGTGATTGGCTCTCATGGAGTAATCAAGGTGCTTGCCCAGGAAAATAATGGCTCGACTTGATGTGTCGATTAATCATGAATGGTTAACATTTACCCGATTCACTTACGGAGTATGGATCTCAATTGTTCTCGATCACTCTTTAATGTATATACATGCCGACAAAGTAATACCCAGAGGCAAGAAACCATTTAGATTCTTTAACATGTGGAGTACTCATCCTCGTTTCTTGAGGTTATCGAGATCTGCTTGGAATGTTAATGTGCATGGATCACCTCCTTACATTTTATGCCAAAAGCTTAAAGCATGTAAAGCAAACACTAAAGGAGTGGAATACAAACACTTTTGGTAATATTATCACCCGAGTTCGATTAATCAAAAGAAACTAATGGCGACGCTTAACATGAGCTACATCTTGACCCTTTGGCGAGAATCTTATTTGCAAAGAGGCGAAGCTAGATCTCAATACATGCAGGCCCTAAAGCGGGAAGAAAGTTTTGCAAAAGCGAAGTCTCGGCGACATTGGCTTACTTTAGGGGATTCCAATACGAAGTTTTTCTATACAGACCATTGCTACTAGAAGGTACATTAATTGTATCGAGAAAATGTAAAGACCAAGATGGTACGCTTATTGAGAATTTGGATGAAGTTAAAGCACACACCGAATAATTTTTTATTCTTTACTCAATCAAAACACAATGACCTAATAATGTTCTTGTGGAGCCTACTAGGAAGCTTGATTCGGATGACATCATGATTCTTAATGCACCAATTACAGATGAAGAAGTTGTACGAGTTGTCTTCAAGTCACCAAAGCACAAGAGCCCTGGTCCAGATGAATTTCCAGCTGAATTTTACCAAATTGCATGGCCGATCATTGGAAATGATGCGATTAAAGCTTGTCAGCATTTTTTCTCTTCAGGTCATATTCTTAAAGCGATAAATTGTACTTTTATTTCTTTGGTTCCTAAGAATGCAGGGGCTGATTCACTAGAGCACTACAGGCCCATTTCTTTATGCAACTTTATTTACAAGATCATCTCCAAGTTGCTTGCAGATCGAATGCAAATGATTATGCATAAGATCATTAGTCATACTCAGGCTGCTTTCATTAAAGGAAGAAGTATACATCACAATATTCTTCTTGCTAACGACCTGGTCAAAGATTTGCACTCCAAATCAAGAGGGACGAAAATATGTTTTAAAGCTGACTTACGAAAAGTATTTGATTCAGTTAATAGACAGTTTCTCTACAAGATGCTCCTCAGTTTGAACTTCCCTCAACAATGGGTTAATTGGATTCAGTGCTGCTTGGAAACTCTAAAATTTTCAGTTTTGTTCAATGGTTCCCCTGTTGGCCTCTTTGGGAGTACGAATGGCATCCGACAAGGAGATCCACTTTCTCCATATCTTTTTACAATTATCATTGAAGGACTCAGCTGTATGTTAGAAAAGGCAGTCTCTGATGGTAGCATTAAGGTACCCCATACTGGTTCTATTCATATATCCCACATAACATTTGCAGATGATCTTATTATCTTCCTTTGCAATGACACTACTTCAGTGAAGAATTTGGCTACTATTCTGAAAGATTTTGGTTTGGTTTCTGGCCTTCACCTAAATCTTGCAAAAAGTAAAGTCTATATGGGTTCTTGCATTGAAGATAAAGACTTTATTATACAAACTCTGGGGGTTAGCGAGGGAAGTCTACCAGTTCCTTATCTGGGTCTCCCACTCTTTTCCACTGACATTCATAAAATTCACTGTCAGCCTATCCTGCAAAAAATAAATAATAGAATTTCCTCCTGGAAAACTAGACTTCTTTCAAAAGCAGGACGACTTGAACTCATCCGATCTGTCTTTGTTTTCTTATTCTATTTATTGGTCTAATGCATTTCTTCTACCTGTTGGACTTCTTCAGGATATTAAACGGTTATTGAAGAACTTTTTCTGGAATGGTACGGAAGGAAAGGCAATGCATATGATCAATTGGGATAGCATTTGTAGACCGAAAGATGAGGGGGGGGCTGAATTTACGAAATCTGAGAGATTGGAATAAAGCTTGTTTGGTACAGAAATTATGGGATCTTCTGCAAAATAAATCCTTATGGTCACAATGGGTTTCTTCTAGGTACCTATCTAAAGAATCAATATGGGAAGTTTCAACAAGAACATATCATTCTGCTGCATGGAAAAGAATTTTGAAGGCAAGAAACTGGCTAATTAACCACATTTCTTACACAATCTCTTCTGGGACCGGAATTAATATGTGGTATGATCCTTGGGTGAATGGAAAAAGTAAATTTCAATTATATGGTGATCGAATACGAAGAGATCTTGGGGCCCCTAAAGATTGGAAGGTTTATGAGTTTATTGCTAACGGCACTTGGTGTCTTCCTAATCCTATTTCTCCTGATATGCTATCACTTTGGCCAACTATTACAGCTCTTCCAATCATGAATAACTCATCAGATATGCTTAATTGGCTTCATGACAATGGAAAGTTTAGTGCTAAATCTGCATGGAATCAAATCAGACAAAGAAATAACAAGTGGATCCCGAGCAGTTGGACATGGGATAGACCGGGCTCACAGAGACATTCCTTATGCACATGGCAGGCCCTTCTTGCCAAACTACCCACAATGGATAATATGAAGCGAAAAGGTATATATATTGTTAACCGATGCTCTCTTTGTATGCAACAGGAAGAAGATATTGATCATCTTTATTTTGCTTGCGACTACACTAATTGGATATGGGAGGAGATTCTAAAGAGGTTTGAAATCCATAGGCTACCAAGGCCAAACTTGCATCAGGAACTAGAACATTTCTACAAAGAAAACTTCTCAAGGAAAGGGCTTCTTACACAACTGGCAAAGCTTATCTTCAGATGTACTATTTGGTGGATTTGGAAGGAGAGGTGTAGTAGAATTTTTGAGGGTCACAACACACACAATGCTCATCTTCTGCTTGAGATACTTAGTGATTCACGATCATGCATGGAGTAGGATTTGGAAATGAGGCATTTAACAAGTCGAGAAAAAGAGATCTTCCTCAGATTCAATTTTACAATTCTTTAATGCTTGGTTATTACATTCTACTCTTGTTGCCTATGGTAGCGTCTTAGTCTACAATATGTGTAGTCATGATTTCTGTTTAACTACTCTCGGAGACGAGTCTGGTGGAGTGAGACTATTCCACCTTTCTAAGGTGAGGTGCATTCTCCTAGACTACTCTAAGAGATCTCAGGCTTTTGTCTATGGCTTGTGTAAACAAAGCTAATTTGTACAAACTTCATACTAAATCTACTTACATTTACTTACCAAAAAAAAAAAAGCATGCGCAAGCTTCAAATCCCATTCTTTCAAAGATTTACTCACCATGCAATGAAGAAGAGTGGTAAGAGTACGATTGGTTACCTCCGTTTGGCCATCGGTTTGAGGATGACAAGTAGTGCTGAATAAGAGTTTGGTACCAAGCATTCTCCATAGTGTCTTCCAGAAGTAGCTTAAGAACTTGGAATCACGATCCGACACAATGGTTTTCGGTACTCCATGGAGACGAATAATCTCCTTAAAGTATAAGTCAGCAACATGAGATGCATCATCGGTTTTGTGACATGGCACAAAATGAGCCATTTTAGAGAACCGATCGACAACCACCATGATGATATCTTTTCCCCTTTGAGTTCTTAGTAGAGCCACAACGAAATCCATGCTAGGTTTTTGTAGGTTTTAGAATACAATGTGCTCGGCAACTAAGCTCTGGGTTTAGTCTCCTTTAAGCATCTTCACTCGTAAGGACTACAGGATCGCCTTGCACCAGGACGTAGTGTTTTTTCCACATCTGGCTCATCCTTACCCTTTTCTTTTGTTAAAGTGCTTTATCCTTCTCTGGTATGCTCATCCCTAACTTTTGTTTACTTTGAGATCTCGAGTGTCCATTTCGATACATGCCAAACTGACATGCTATAACGAATTGGATTCCTAGGTTTGTAGGCCTAGCCATCTTCGCTGCCCTTACTTTAGGTGCTTCAGAACCATCAGGACTAACATAGAGAGCTATAACTCTGCTAAATCCAAGACGCTTAAGCAATCTAATTGTGTCTTCTCTTCTTCATGTGGGAGCTTATTATGATTTTGGACTCAGACCCTCCTCTCCTCTGTATTCTATTCCACTTAAATAGAAATGCATATTCACCTTTCGCTTCCAGCATTGTTAAGCCGACTCGATTGCACTAACACCTAACACAAAGTTTTCTCTCTTCTCCATTCTCTTAGGTGTTTGAAATCCTGTGCTTCTTTTGATACTTTTCACTAGCTAAGAGCCCAGCAAGTGTTTCTAATCACTCTGCCTTATATAACGCGTTCCACCTAGACTATCCTTTCAAAACTCTAGTAGTAGATATGTTCTCATTTTTGTATCCAAGAAAGAAGTAATCTAATCTACGCATCTATATTATATGGATTCAATCAATCCATGCTATTCTTGTGGAGCAAGCTTACAGAGATTATATAAAGCGGACTTGTTTGTCCCTACCTGAGGTTAGTTCAGAAAGAGTGCTTTAGGCTAGTTAGACAGACTATTTCCAGATCCACACAAGAGCTATCAGAACTGTTTATCCCCTATTGCTATCGATCCTTGGATTGATTTGAGAATTCTAAGGGTGCCGAGGAATGCCAGATAGTCGCTTTATTCTTTCGTTCCCATCCCATATGAAAAGAGGGCTTCATGCGAGAAGAAAAACCAAATAAGGGTTGTATAGTTGCTTTAGTGAAAGGAATATACCCAAACCTAGCCTCACCTAAAAGCAGAAAAGTCCAGAGACGTTAGATCCATGGATTAAGATTAATTCTACGTAGGGTACTTTCGTTCGGCTAATTGCTTGGCTTGGGTCGATACAGAAAATGTGTTTCATTCCAGTAGTTCACCAACCTAAGTCTATCAGTCGTTAGGAGTTTTACGTGTCTTTCATTAGAAGGATGAGAAAAGCACAGAGAATGGCAAGACTAAAAGCGGACCTGACCTTGGAAGATGATCTTGAAACTGCCAATTCAACATTATGTTAATATTCTTTTCAGTCCTTATGCTTCCGAAAGAGCCATCTTCGCTGCCCTCCATTAGTGGTTGGATCAAGGGACAGAGAAAGAGTAAAAGACGACTCGGCCCCTACATAGGAATCCTATGATGCAAAGCAAAGATCACCCACTTCATTTCATATTACCAGAAAGGAGACTACGAATCCAAAGTCAAAGGCCATACAATTGGGTTTCCTCCAAACAAAACTTTTATGAATCATTAGAATAGTCAATAAGTTTCTAAAGTAATAGGTATAATAGCAATCTAATTCTTATTTGCTTTATTCTATTTCTCGGCAAGGAAGCGAGAGGAAGTAGGACTAGCGGACACATATTTACTACGAGTAGAGACTATAGACCAAGCCCAATTCTCCAGCAAACACAAAGATCGATAATAGAATACCCCGGACTTGTTGAACAAATGGAATAATGGTAAGGTGATGCACAGCCTTAACCAGCTTGAATGGAAAGGCAGAGTCCAAATTGAATGAATCAAATATGCAGGCCTTACGCGCATAAAATCATTTGAAAAGAAAGAGGCTACGGAAAGACGGTGATCCACATAGGTATCAGAGCACTTTCTTTGTTAAGTCATCTTGGTCGATAATCCTTATGCGGCTAGATTAGTCAATCTAATGGAGAATCCGCCTTACTCATTGCTTATCCACTATTTAGAACCTATCTATAATCAAAGTGGTTTATATACCCCGGATCCCTCATACCGAGACTTCACATACTTGGACCAGACGGGATTCCTATCTCTTTCTATTGTCACTTCGTAGTCTAATCACTATCTCTGGAATAGAAGGTAAGATCAACACAACGAAAATAGAAAATCCATCTTTTGGTTATTGTCCGTATCCTATAGAGAAGAGAGTTTATGTCATCGAGAGCCTATGCTGAGGATTGGCTGGATTGTTGACTTTGGTCCAGTTTTTCATTCATTTCCTTTGAAAGCCCATGGAATGCTTTAATCCGGGATCTTATCCCTTTATCTAGAACCTGGTGCGTTACTATACTAGTCTATAACGGGTTGTCCCTAATCAGCTCGTGAGGGTAAACGTTACTATACTACGAAGCGGAAGCCTGAGAAAAGCAAAAAACAAGAGAAGCCCCTTAACCAATGAAGTCTAAGGATATATAAATGGTAAGGTAAGTTAGAGCTCGTAGCTTTCTAACTTTATTTCTCTATATATAAAGGAATACCATAGAATAGTGATTTCACTCCATAATAGCTCGCAAGGCAAAGGTCCCGAACTAATCTTACTAACAGGTTGCTTCGCTTATTCAATGACAATGCATTTCAATGGCAATGGATTGCTACTATCCCTTTTAGTAACTACCACCCTAGCCCTCTATTTCCTCGCCCTCCATTCGACAGTACTAGGTTCTCTTATGTTTTTATATAATTATCTAGTTACCAGATGGATTCGATTTAGCATATAGTTACAGCATATAGTTACAGATAGATTCGATTTAGCTACTGAGTTATGTACAACGATGGAATGGTATTCGAACTTGTTTATGCAGCTTGACAACAAATTCCTTAATATACATGTGAAACTACTACTAATCAAAGTGCACTTCAATTCGACATAGAAGAGGTATGCCTCCTACATGGCTAACAGTGCTTCTCATAGCTCCTATGTACCTTAATTCCCCCTTAATGAGATATCAGCTCTAATCCTTATTCATTTCCTTATTCTATATGAGACCAAAGTGTTCTTTCTACGCTTTCTTACCGAACAACTAACTACTTACTAATTAAGCGCCTTAAGAAGGATCTAATCTTATAGATTCAACAATAACTTCGATAACACAAGCAAGCACCCGACCCGAACCCTGACTCTCATAGGCGCACCCCTCCCATAACTCAAAAGTATGAATTGAGTATCTCGAGTATCTTGCACCTTATATAGATATTAGTAAAGGTAAAGACACCGGACTGATTGACTTAGCACTGAAGAAGCACAAGGAGAAGAGACGAAAAACTGGCTAAGGCAAAAGCACTGATTAACTGCTTATTCTGTAGTTGGTAACGTCACGAGCTTACACTCCTTGTCTACGAGATCTAGGGGTTGACACTGCTTCCTTTCGCACTGTATCCTCTCTGGTTCCGGGTTCATTCATATGTTTCTAGTTTTCAATTCCATCAGTGTGTTTTCTTGTTCTTGTTTTCTTGTGTCACACAGGTTGTTCAAATCCCTAATTATTCTGCTTTCTCCAACTCCGGATACAGCAAAAGACCAATACCCAGCTCGCTCCTCTGCCTAAGATCGATCCCATGAATTCCCCTTTATTCGCACAGAACTCATATGTAATGTTTTCTTGCACCAGTTCACAGATCAAGTATCTTCCCTTATCTATTTTTGTTGTTTTCAATTCCCTATGATACTTCTCTTTGCCTGTTTGAGATTCGAGATGATCTTTGGCTTCTGTATCTCTTTGCCTGTTTGAGATTCTATTAGTCTTCTATAGTTCCTAGTTGTTTTGTAGCGGTAGGAGTTCTGAGCTAAACGTTAGCGAGTTCAATACCATCGCAAGTCCAGTTGTTTTTGGTTAAAAAATGGAATATATCTCTCTTATCGAGCACAAGGTATAGAAGAAGACTGTAAAGACACTGCGAGAACTGTATCTTATCTCGGCGCTGCTTAAACGAGAATGGAATCCATCGCGGAAGCAGAAGCTGGAATTGATTGAACTGACACTGACCTGACTGTTGACTCCCTTTAACCTAACAGCGAAACCAACTGTTTACTTTAGCGCCCGACCTCTACTCGTATGGAAGTTCATCGCCAACACAAAAGTACTAGGATGAAACTAACTGCAAAGCTACCGATCACTTTAGAGACCCTAACCCATACTTTCTACTTAACCTTGACATGGGCTATCCGAACTATCGAAAACGATACTTGAAACTTGTTGTTGGATACTTCTCTCTTCCATAAACTACTTTGTCGGGAGAGCCTAGCTTGTGTTCCGTAAAGTAAGAAAAGGAGACTAGCCTGGTAATAAAAGGATATATATAAGTCTATAATATGATAGATATAAGCATAAGAATATATAAGAGCTCGCATAAGAATATAAAAGAGCTAACATAAATAAGGATATATAAGATATAAGCATAAGGATATATAAGAGCTTAGTATCCAAAATGTGTCTATCTGAGACTCGATTCTACTTAAGAATGTATGTCTCTGAACTTGTATACCCAACCCATCTCTTTCTTTGGTCGACTTAGAGCCAAGAAAAGAACTCCCATTAGCGGAAAATAGCACTTGAGAGCGCATGCAATATATAATGGGAATTGACCCCTAGAAACGAAACTCGCATCGCAAACAGGAATTGATAAACTCCTCTCGTAAGCGCAAAGAACCACTTGCTTTGACTTCGAGCAGAAAGAAGAGAATTGTTCACTGAGACACAACTACAGAAAGAAATGAGTATTATGAATTTGGTACACCCATCCTCTGCTGTTATAGAAATTGGTAACAACACTCCTTGCTTGTAGGGCGAACTCACTTTCTTTAGTTAGCTATAGGGCGCTGACTAAAAACAAACTATAGCTCTCAGGGAACACAAAAAGCGGTTAGCTTGCTCGAACTCACGTGTAAGCAAAGGCATACTAAGGTCTCTGTTTCTGTCCGTCTTACGCCGGTCCACTTATTATTCGGAGTGCAAAAGAGTGGAATTGAGCGCTATCTATCTACAAGTAGAATATAGTAACCTGACTGCTTCACTTTCGAGATGCTCTGTACGAAGTTCATGGATTGGAAATTGCCCGCATACGCGCAAGCCCAAGCCTATGAGTCTCGGCCCGTGTTTTCTCTTGGCTTGGGGCATCCTATGTTCAAAGTGTTGAGAAAGCATTTGCTCTTCCTAGCGCTCTCACTCAGAAGTATTACATGAATTCCATTTTGCTTTTCCTTGTTACTTGACTGAACTGGACGTAGCGGCTCTATTCCTCACCTGACTCAATCATTCATCCGCGTAGAGTGATTTCCTCACAAAAAAGCACAAGCGATGTATTCTTCCTTAACAGGGGATCATAATGCCATATATTCTTCCTTAACAGGGATCCTAATAAGGGAGGAAAAGCACGCAGGGATCATAATAAGGGAAGAACGCAGGGATCACATAATAAGGGAAAGAAGCACCGAGAAACTAATAATCCTTGTTGTTTGTTAGATTAGATTAGAAAGAAATAAGTGTCAAAGAACTTGTTTGAAGCATCCAGAAAGTGGCATTGGCTATTTTGAGATATATGTTTTTAAGTGGTAAAACAAAGGGAAGGTGATATGAAACAGATCAAAGCTAGTCAAGACTCATCAAGATTCTATGGTTGCAAGAAGAGCCTAAAATAGTCAATATGATCATGAAGAGAGAAGGACAAATTTGAAGACCTCATCTTGAAGAATAAAAGTCCATTCAGCCATGTTTACCAAAATTCATGAATTAGGAATATGAATGTTATTTAATGCATTCATTCCCTTTGTACTATCCTTATACTATATAAATGAGGTTGACTCTCTTTGTAAGACAGACAATTTGGAAGTATAACAATTCTTCAACACCGGTGAGTGTTTTGTTTTTAAGTTCTTGCATGAACTTTAGAACTTATCAGGCTTTTCTGCTTGTGGCGTTCAACCCAAATCTTTGCTTTTCCTTTGACTTATCAGACTTATTAGTTTGTGGCGTCTTAAGGGAATTCAAAGTGCTATTCTAGTTATTTCATCAATTTTCTATTGATAAGTAATTAGAATAGTTTCCCTTACTTCATTCTTGAACGATCCGCCTTGTTTCAATTCGTTGGAGGGTGTCAATTTGTATTCCATATGTATCATAGCTCTTTAGCTATCGGGGTGTATGGTTGCTAAATTGATGATTTCCATCATTTGATATCAGAGCACGGCTCAAGTTTGAGGTTTGCTTATCCATTTATTTGTTATCTTTTAATTTTTCCCTATTCTCTTATCACGATATCCATAATTGCTATTCTTTCTTTCTTCTTATTGCTGTGTTTCTTGTGCTATCACTGTTTATTTTTCATTTTTTTCCCCTCACTTTATCGTCAAAAAAAGAAAAAGAAACAGAAAGTTAAAAAAAAAGAGAGAGAGAGAAAATCAAAAGTAAAAAAAAAGAGAGGAAAGCAAAGAAAAAAAAAGAGAGGAGAAGATCAAAGGTAAAAAAAAAGGAAATAAAGAAAGAGATCGAAATTTAAAAAAAAAATTATGAATTCAGGGACTTCGTGCAAATTGCAGAATTCTTTCTTCATTATTTTGAATTCTTGTTTCAGGTTTGGAATTTTTTTCATTCCAAAAATACTTGAATTCAAATCTTTGCTTATGATTGAAGTGCATCATACACTCCTATAAATTTGGCTTACATTTTTTTTGCTTTTATGTCCAATTTCAATACCCTTGAATTGCCACAATCTGAATTGTTTGTTTAAGTTTTTTTAGTTAATCTAAGAACTCAAAGAACAAAATAAGAGAGATAAAAGACAAGAGTGGCGAGATCAATATCGAGAAAAGCCAAACATTGTGTGAAAACACGAGTAGAGTGAATCAAATCTTGAGTAAAACACGTGAGAGAGTGTTGGTGAGGCTATTCTAACTTTGTCTTTCAGGTTTGCAAATATGTCTAAAGATAAAGAAGCGAGTTCTTCATCAAATGATATTTTGCTTCAAGCAATGCAACAACAATTTGAACGAATGTTCAAAGTGATAGGAGATGTAAGAGATCATCTAGAAAGGCATGATGATGCAATTAATAGATTGCAAGGTGAACCACGGCGGAGAGACAACCAAACCTTCATCCATGATGAATATGATGGTAGAGATGACATCGGCGATGACCAAGTCACTCTAATTGGTCAAGATGTTAATTTTAGGAGATAAACTAGGAGAGAACGTTTTGATGGTATGGACGAAACATAGCGACATCAAAATGAAAATTCCTTCTTTTCAAGGAAAGAATAATCCAGATACTTATTTGGAGTGGGAACGAAAAGTGAGTGATCTTTGAATGTCACAATTACTCAGAAGAGAAAAAGGTAAAATTAGCTCTTTGTTGAATTTTATGATTATGCTATAATTTGGTGGGATTAATTATGTAAAGACAGGCGTAGAAATGGTGAAAGGCCCGTAGAGACATGGTTGGAGATGAAACAAATCATGAGGAGGAGATTCGTCCCAAGTCATTACTATCGGGATTTGCATCAACGATTGCAAACTTTGACACAAGATTCCATGAGTGTTGATGAATATCACAAGGAGATGGAGATAGCCATGATAAGGGCTAATGTGGAGGAAGACCGTGAGGCTACAATGGCTCGTTTCCTGAGTGGATTAAACAAGAACATTGCTGATCTTGTGGAATTGCAACATTATGTGGAGATTGAGGATATGGTGAATATGGCCATGAAGATTGAGAGACAACTCAAAAGAAAAGACACAAGGTATGATTCAAAACCTTATTCGGGTTTTTCTTCTTCTTGGAAACCGAATTGGAGTAAAAAGGATGATATACCCATTGTTAAGCCTAAAATTGATGGAATTAAAGGCAAAAATGAATTAGGCAGCAAGGGTAAAAGTGAGAATCAACCTAATCAAAGTAGAGGTATTAAGTGTTTTAAGTGCCTTGGCCATGGACATATAGCACGTGAATGTCCTAATAAGAGAGTTATGATTATAAGATATGGGAATATAGAATCTGAAAGTGAAAGAGAGGATAATGATGACATTCCAGAGGATACTAGTGACGTAGAGTATGCTAAAGGTGAAATTTTGGTTATTCAACGCATACTTAGTTTGCAAAGTAAAAATGATGAACATGGTGATCAACGTGAAAATCTGTTTCATACTCATTGTTTGATTGCTAACAAGTTGTGCAATGTGATTGTTGATAGCGGAAGTTGTACCAATATGGCAAGTACCTTGCTCGTGGAGAAACTGAAATTGCCTACTATCAAACATCCCAAACCTTACAAGTTGCAATGGTTGAATGATAGTGGTGTAGTAAAGGTAAATCAGCAAGTGTTAGTTCATTTTTCAATTGGTAGATATAAGGATGAAGTTTGGTGTGATGTGGTACCTATGTATCTTTGGTCGCATGTTGTTGGGGAGACCATGGCAATATGATCGTAGGGTAACACATGATGGGTTCAAGAATCATTATTCCTTGATCATGGATGGACAAAAATATCATCTTGGACCGTTGCCTCCGAAGATAATTCTTGAAGACCAGATGCGCATAAAACAACAATATGAGGAGCTTGAGTCTTCATTAACCAAAACTTTTGGGAGGGAGCAAGAAAGAAAGAAAACAGAAAAAGATGAGATGAGTGATAAAAATAAGAGTATTGGGAAACACAAGGGAGAGAAAACAAGGAAGGCTTGAGTGAAAGAAAGAAAACGAGTGTTTATGCCAAAATGAGTGATGTAAAAGAAGCCTTAACCATGAGGCAGCCCTTACTTGTACTTATGTACAAGGATATTTTGATTTCTTCTAACAAAATTGACAAAAGTTTGCCTAGTGTTATTGTTGATCTTTTGCAGGAAAATGAGGATATCTTTCCCGAAGAAGTTCCCAATGGTTTGCCACCAATTAGAAGAATTGAGCATCAAATTGATTCCATTCCAGGTGCAAGCATACCAAATAGGCCAGCATATAGATGTAACCCCGAAGAGACCAAGGAAATCCTAAAGCTAAGTCATAGGCATGCAAAATGGGCGGAGTTTATTGAATCTCTTCCATACATCATTAAGTACAAACAAGGTGATGGAGGCTATGATTCGAGGACGAATCTTTTCCAGGAAAGGGGGAATGATATGAAACAGATCAAAGCTAGTCAAGACTCAATCAAGATTCTATGGTTGCAAGAAAAGCCTAAAATGGTCAATATGATCATGAAGAGAGAAGGACAAATTTGAAGACCTCATCTTGAAGAATAAAAGTTCATTCAGCCATGTTTACCAAAATTCATGAATTAGGAATATGAATATTATTTAATGCATTCATTCCCTTTGTACTATCCTCATACTATATAAATGAGGTTGACTCTCTTTGTAAGACAGACAATTTGGAAGTATAACAATTCTTCAACACCGGTGAGTGTTTTGTTTTTAAGTTCTTGCATGAACTTTAGAACTTATCAGACTTTTCTGCTTGTGGCGTTCAACCCAAATCTTTGCTTTTCCTTTGACTTATCAGACTTATTAGTTTGTGGCGTCTTAAGGGAATTCAAAGTGCTATTCTAGTTATTTTATCAATTTTCTATTGATAAGTAATTAGAATAGTTTCCCTTACTTCATTCTTGAACGATCCGCCTTGTTTCAATTCGTTGGAGGGTGTCAATTTGCATTTCATATGTATCATAGCTCTTTAGCTATCGGGGTGTATGGTTGCTAAATTGATGATTTCCATCAGATGGAGAAAAGAGGGAAGCGCTCTCAAGGTAGAATCAGTAGAAGGAAAGTAGAAAGTAACGTAGAAAGTCAAGTAACGTAGAAAGTAACGTGAAAGTTAAGTATTTGCATTTTGTTGTTCTATATTTCTTATTGTTAGATTAATTATTCATTACGCTTCCATTCATGGTTTACTAAACACTGGCCCAACCCCAGAGATAGAATACCTTACAGCCCGTGTGGAAGACTACTCTGTTTAGCTAGCAATCAAAAGAAACCCATAATCCAGTGGTCCAAGCAACGGAAACTCATAAGTAGGCTAGGGCTTCACCTAAGTTAGGTTAGTGAATTGGTAGCTCTTCAACAAACAAGTCCAGACTTATATACTCACTTCCAACTTATATAATAACTTTCCACTCTGGAACAGATCAAGATTATAGGAAAAATGCATTAGAAGAGCCGATGAGTAGGTTTCAGAAGGGATTTTTCATAAGATGAGTTGAAGTAGTTGCGGCGGAGTTGTCTACTTGTTCAGTTCGCCCTGTTTCCAGTTCTTAGCTTAGTAGCACAGTAGTTCCATTCCGATACCCTTAGTTCCCTTCTGATGTCCACTGCCTATATGATGGATTTCTTTTCTTTAATCTAATATTGAGTATTTGCATTCTTTCCATGAGTAGTCAAAGTCCCATCGGCACTGGTTTCATTACCTGGTTAGAGTTAGCTTCTTGTTAGTATTGGTTAAAGCCCTGTTTACAGTAGTTCTATTATGAGAATAAGTAATTAGAGAATTAAGGACAGGAAGGGCAGGTTCATATGCAGTTGTGAAAGCCTAGTTCCTCGTTTGGATTACCTGTTTTTAGTTCCGGTATTAGAAGCATTGGCTCTAGTCTTTTTTCCAATAGTAAAGTATTATCGGCACTAGTTCAATTCGGATAGAGTGGTTCGATTCTTTTGCATGTCCTAGCTACATTCCTTCTAGTAGTAGTTGACTTAGTAGCTGTTTTCATTCTCTGTATTTGCCCCCGGAAACAATGATTCTATTACTATTTCAAACCTGTTCGTTCCATTATTATATGAAAATGCATTCTTCTATTACTTAGTTGTTTGTCTACTCTTCTTCTTTGACTTAGTTGTTTGTCTGGTCTGCTTGGCGCAGTGAAGTTTGTGAAACAACATAGTCTATTTATTATGATAGTATATTTATTATGAGTTATTATCTCTGATGTCTTCGTGAATTGAAGTTAGTGTAATAAGACCTATAGAGCGTAGTGGTATTGGGGGAGCGGGGAGTGAAAGTTTGAACCCAAGGATCGGTGTTTAAAGAATCCAATTCATTAGTTAAGTTCAAGTGTGTTAGACACCAACTCGGGCATAAGAGAATGAAAGCAAGGGTTGTTAGAGTTGGAGCAAGGAAGGGTAAGTTCAATCCTGTTTGATGATCCAAATTCCTGTGTGTAGTTATGACCCGTGTTTAGTTATGAGTTCATTTCTTGTCAGTAGCTGTTCTACTCTTGTTAGTATCGATTGAATTCCCGACTTCTTAGTTTCATTCCACCGTTAGAACTTTGTTTGTTTCTATGCGTATATCAACTCTAGGGTGAGTACATCCCCGCCAAGAAGTAACCTAATTAATTATTAAAAGAATGATTCAGTTGCGCAGGAGGCGTCGATCCTAATGTAGTACGAGAATGAAGACCAACCCCGGCACGTAATCAGTAGTATGAGAATGAAGCACCGGACCAATATGACATAATAAGTCATTTAAGGAGACACTTTCACCCGGGGATCGAACAACAAGTCAGTGAATTACCCCAGGGGAAGAAAGGATGAAATGCAAAAAAGAAAGACTGAAACGCTACCTATACATACCTAGTCGCTTTCACTGGAAACTTGGAATTGAGCTAACAATAACAAGGATTGAAGGAAACTTGGAATTGAGCTAACAATAACAAGGATTTCACTATTACTGATTAGATTGAAGCTACTGCCTTAAAGCCTTGGCTTGTAAACTACCACTCCAGATCTCGCTTCTTAACACCCGCATCGGATAAGTCCGCTAATAAGTACTTTCAGTCTTACACTCCTTAGTAAAAGTCTTGCTCTTTAATGCACAAAGCCAGTATTACACCCGTCCCCTAGTCAGTAACTCCCTTATCTAATTCTGAAAACCCCTCCGCTTGCATTCTCTATATTGTTCCTCACACTCTGGCTAGGAGTCTGATCTAGGTCAGTAGAAGACCAATAGTTGTAGTGGTCAGACTTCTAGTTGTAGTAAGAACGAAAGAAAGTTGTAAAGGAATGGTAGGAGGAATGAGAGATAAGAACAAAACCCAGTAATAGAAGAATAGGTGCATGCCCAGAGGAATTTAACTACTGTTCCCGAGTAGTAAATAAAGAATTGAGTAATAGGATCTAGAGTTGCAGCTCAGAATTGTCTGGAGTTGTCCAAAAGCCTTACTTGTTCAACGCCCCCGCCTTACATGCCTTAGTTAGCGCCTTCCTTTCCTGTCTATCCAATTATAACGACTGCTTCTAATACTTGTTCTTTCTAAATAATATAAAGAATCAAACTAGTGATAACAACGCTATATCTCTAGGGAAGGAGTAGGGAATTTCACACTGCCCAACAAAATGTAACTATAATCAAAAGGAATTCAACATCAACAGCAGAATCGAACTCAGAAGAAGGAATTTCATAATCAAGAATTCACTATAGTAGCCTGAGCCTTGCTTATTGGACTTATTCTTACTAAACGAGAAGCATTACCGATCTGTTACTCATTAACTCCACTCTTGCTTGTTAGCTCTATAGCCTCCTGCTCCTAGCTTTCATTCTTGGACGAGGAGCTCTAGCTCTAAGACTAATACCATAGCATAGGTTATGAGACTTAATAGGAATATCCATAGAAGGTACCTACTAGGACAGAACACAGGGGCTGAACACGACTAGAAGACTTTTACCACCCAGCAAGAATCCAAGACACAACCCCCGAAGCCGGATTGACTAGGTACCTAATAAGACTTAACCCACTAGCCGGGAAGCCAACTCGAAACGGGGGATCTAACTACGACTGATTAGAATGAAACTGGGGCATAATAGAATGAAAGTAACAATCCAAAGCCAAAGAATAGAATAGTGCCCAACATAGCCTGCCTATACCTTTTAGTGTTGTCCGATTCCTCTGCTAATAGGAAAGGAAATGAACTGCTGGAAAACGGACTTGAGTAAGCGCTTCTAATACTTGATCTTATTGTAGGGAATTGCACTAGTAAGTAAAGGAATTCAACCAGTCCCAACAGAAGCTCCACAGTGAAATGAAGTGAAAGGCCAAGTGCCAGTTGAAGCCCCAGTTCAAGTTAAGAAAGTAAGGTTCCTAAGTGGGAAGTAATGTATAGGTCGGGTGCCAGTACTTTTGATTGATTATAAGCCGGGGCAGGATATGAAGATGGAGCAAGTCAATGAAAAAACAGAACTGAACAAGCATAAGGAGCTACACCGAGATTTTATAGAAAGAAGTAATGAGGGTAAGAGAGAGATTAATGAAACTTACAATTGAACCGTAACACCTAGGTACCAGACTGCTTCCCTTTCTTTTCAATCAGATCGGCTTGGCATCCCTTTTGCCTCGACCTCGACTTGTTGTTGAACCGGCAACACCACTAGAAACCCTTCTTTCTCGCTCACCAACACCGCTAGTGGGTCAAATAGCGATAGCGCACCGCGTCTTGTTGGGAAAGTGTTAGGCTACTCAATTGAAAAAAAAAACGGGAATGGAATCTATCTCAACCGCCCATATCGTAGGAATGTTATCCAGCTGCTCTAAACTCCCGGGCAAGCTGCCAACATATAAGGGAATGATAATTCAAGAGAAAGCAGTCAAATAGGCCAATTCGATTTGAAAAGTAAAGATGATAGGCGTCAAAAGGCATTACAAGAACTTTTCTTAGTATAAATAAGTCATTTGTCAGGACGGACTTTTCAGAGTTAGTTCTTTGAATATATCATTTAGTTAACAATTAATATCATGAACTTATTATTACCCTACTAATTAGACTATCTAAAGTGTCCTCCCATCTTATTATTAAGAGTTGAGTCAGGAGTGAGGTACCCTCTTTCAATTAGTGGTGGATTATCATATCTTTCTTTATTCTTTCTATCTATTAGTGTAGGATTAGAATCTCTTTCTTTATGACTTGAAACTCGGGAAAAGCTAAGGGTTCAGGTCCATCAAAAAAGGATATTAAGGGCCTCTACAGAGGGAGCGGGTTGTCAATAAGGGTCTAGTTTTTGATGTTAGTGCCTATTTGCTTAAGTAAGAGAAGTCCATAATCCAAATGATATAGCAAAGGGGCCGACATAATGTAGTATCCCCGCTATGCGGTACCATACTTGAATGAGTTTCTGTATATTAATTCAATGCACGTCATATTCACATCTGGATGGTATGTCAATAATTCAGTAGATAATGAGTGTGGTGGTCTTCTTGCTAAAGTATAGGTAAGGGAAAGGATCGGAACGAACGATCGACTCACTTGGGATAGAGCCCAGTCAGCGACACAGAAATTGGAAATAGACTCCCGTTAGCGCAACCCATTCATTGAAATTGAACTTATTGATTATGCATCTAGTATTGAAATTGAACTTATTGATTATGCATCTAGTACTCTTATTCAGATAGTCCACTGCGCATATAAATAGGAATTGAGATCTCTTCTCCGACAGCATTTAATAGATTTAGATTCAGATTGCTTGCTCTCTCTATCAGCGCATCTAAGTTATTAATCAGAATGGTTTCTATACATCACTCTATCCCCTACCTTTCCACTCTATTCCCTTCTTTCTTCGCCAAAGTGCTAATGTGTGCGCCCCTGGAGGATTCCTTTCCGCTGCTCTCTTCAAATATTGATCAAACTTGGGACTGATTCTAATAGGAGAATGGAAGTGATTGACACGGTAGCTCCCTCCTTAGGAGAATAGAAATGATTGACACGGTGGAGCTCCTTAGGAAAATGGAAGTGATTGGCACGTTCTCTATGCGTTCTAGTCGGTTCCCTCAGACGAATTCTCAACGTTATTAGGGAGCGAGCCTGTTTCTCATTTAGATGGAAAGAATACTATTTATGCGAGGGTACGATGGTCTTGATATGACTCAAATCTCTTTCTTTGTTGTTATATATAGATGGGAGGAAATCTAGATGGGAGGAAATCCACTCCAAATGAGATAAGGTTCAGCAAAACAGGAAGGGTCGAAGCGTGTCGTTCGTAATGGAAAGAAAGAGTCTTACGCCAATGGGGCTTTGGCACCAGCAGCATGAATCTCAATCTTATTCTTTGGCACCAGCAGCATAAATATCAATCAATCCTCTTGCAAAGGTCAACTATAAAGATTACCTTTTCTAGGATAAGAGGAGCTAAGCCAATGCTCAAGCATGGGTAGAGTTTTCAGTTTACTACTCAAAATCCTAATATTGATACAAATTCATTTATTCTACTCTCCAAGGAAAGAAAGAGAGTCACTTGGAAAAACGTGAGTGACTTGAACCTTCGCTCCAGTAGCAACAGGGGCCAAGACACTACTAAACAAGCAACTACTAAACAAGCAGATAAGTTACTACTAATGTAACGCGTCAGTCGGGAACAAGACACTACTAGACAAGACACTACTAATGTGTCGCGTCAGTGAACTCGTGTCGCGTTAGCGGATAAGTAACTACTAATGTTACGCGTCAGTCGTGTTTTGCGTTAGCGAGTTAAAAGCGCGTTAGGAGCTACTAGAATAGATACGTTATAACGAAGTTATTACTGAGTCCTGTATTCAGTTACTGTTTTTTGAATGGGAAAGTGCTTTTGAACAGAGGACACTAAGCTTGAGTCGGGTAGACAGAACCATACACGTGGCACTGACTACGTTCTCGGGTCGGGGTAGAATTGGGACTTTAACTCCTTCTTCCTGTTTTGAAAACCCTGTGCTTTCAAAAGTCTCTAGTTCAAACCGAGGCTATGGAGGTTTCAACTCAACTCCTCCTTAATCGCAGGTACTTTGCTTTGCTTGCTTTTCCACTCTCCTAAAAGAAGGAGAAGGGCCCACTAGGTCTTCAGCTAAGGTGTGAGCCATCTTCTGTCGCCCAAGATAACCGTGGAGCTCTCCTGGCCTGAGATCATATTTCGCCCTCTTTTTTAATTGATTTAGCAAATAAGGGGTTTGTCCGAAGTCAGAGAATACTACATGGAATTTCTAGTTATAGCATTTCTTACCTCATAGCAAGACCACTAACACTGGGGCGTCTGCCTAACCTAAGGGGTTTCAACTGGGGCGGCCTTCGAGTCATTGAAAGCGAGAAGCACTCTTTCTTTCACTTTCCAGGGGCCTGGCCTGCTGCTTTTTCGTTCCAAAAAGAAATTGGGTAAGTAGCTTTTGTAGGAATAAAGAGGATTCCATCAAAATCCAGTCAAATGAATAATCCTAAATGCATTTCCTCTCACCTCAGGCCTTTACTCCACAAAAGTCAAGTTTTCGGTGAACCAAAAGGGTTTACTGTTTGTTTTTATGAGTGCGCCTTTTATGCCTCACTGAAACACCTTTTTCGTTTTTCAAAGAATGTGTTAACGCCATTTACTATCCCATATACTAAGAAGGTGCCCCCTATGCCCCTATAAAAGAAGGTGATAACGCCATTTACTATCCCCTATAAAAGACCAACAGCCAGCTACCAGAGAACGGGGTGGAGATACCTTATTCAGTATTGAAGAGTCGGTTTCGAGAAGCACTGTCCCTATAGGTGGGTGTGGCGCGTGCTCAAAGCTTCAAATCCTTCTCGCTGGGCTTGGCTGACCGAAGGGAGTGGAGTGCCAGATTGTAGCTCGCGAAAGTCGAGAGAGAAAGAATAGCCTTTGAATCCTTCTTCAATCATAAACCAAATTGAGATCCTTGAGCATCCACAGCGAACGACGAATTCTGCCTTTCCTATTCGGGAGATTGCTTGGATGGGTCGCCCACCGTGTGTGTCCTTTCTATCTCTCGATGCTAAAGGAAAACTTCGAATTGCACTTTTGCCTTAGGCACTTGTTTGTTCTTGTTGTGTGTTGGACCGAGGCTATCCAATGGAATCCACTGTGCTTTCTAACAATGAAGCATAAGATTAGATTGCTTGAAAAGATCTTAGCGCTGAAGCGGAAGAAGTCCGGGTCGGTGTTGGCTGAAGAAGGCAATTATCTAAGGAAAGCTTTCACAGAATCTTTCTCGTCGTAAAACCTCTGTTCAGCTCCTCTTATAGTCGCTAGTTGCTTCAAGTCAAACCAAATAATATCTCTCCTATGCGCATATCAGATAGGAATTGAGATCTTGCAAACAGTCACTGTAAACTCTCTTTCCTTACTTTACCTTGAATTGCAGCCCTTAAGCGCACTGCTTAATCTGGGCATTCCGCTTCCTTTCCCGTACTTTGAATCGATTTCTGCTTCATATCTTTATCCCGCTTCAAAGTAATGAATTGAATCTTTCGAGTCGGAATCTTTTTGAATGAGTTTCTTCTGTGTTTGTTGTCGACACCAGAGAGAGAGAATCGTCAGTTCGACTTGAATCTTATACAGAAGCCTCATCAAAGTTATCATGCCATTCTTGAAAGGGGACAGTGGAATTAAGGTATAACCGGATTGAACTAGAAGAAAACTTCACTCCTATTAGGTAAGTCAGTCACTCACTCTCCTCCCTTGCTTGGTGCCTACTTCGGGAGATTTCCCACATCTGATTCCTTACTTCACTTATGCAGTAGATTCGGGATCGTTGACCACTCTTGCGGACTGTGGAATTAAAGCCAGCTCATTCTGAACTGCCCTTTCTTCCCTTGCTTGGCTTTACTTCCTTCCTGATAGTGTTGACTGCGGAGATGTAGGGGAAGACAAAAAGTCACTTTCGAGGAATAGTTCCTGAAGTGCGAGTTGGCGACTCTAGTAGTTGCTTGGCGTGTTTACTATTTCTTACCTCTATACAATGCCTTGGAGCTTACTTGTTCACCGATACACCTCTTCTTACTCCTGGAATTGCAGCTTACTTTGGCATTGCTTCATCACCTGATCCAGGTACAGTATCAAGTTATCGTTTTAGTTTCAATCAAAGTTAAAGAGTAAGATGACGGATCAGATGCAGTGAGAGTCGAGTTTAGGGCGGAATCCAGTAAAGGATCAGAATCAACATAATCAAGAATCAACAGTATCAAAGTCATCTGCAAGTGGATTCGGGTCTGAAACGGGAGTTTATTGGGGTGCTTCCGTGTTTGTTGGTGACGACGAAGCGCTAGGTATGATAGAAAGAAGAGGGTGGTGAATAACCAGCTGTGCAATTGGTAGCGAGGGTTGGAGAAGGTACCTGGCTCGGCTCATCTAACAAAATTGATTAACAGTATTTGTTGCAAGAGGGGAAGTGGATTAGCCTCATGAAGTTAATAGTTTGAAGCTGTATTCTGTATTTCTTGTTTCGTGTCTCTTTCTGCTCTTGTGGAAGAAAAGATAGTAGCCATCTTCGCTGCCCTCTGCTCCGGTGGGTAACTAATGCTTGAGATCTTAGTCAAATAACTTCCCTTGAAGACCAGACCTCTAGTGTTAACGCCTACCTCTTTTAGTCAACTGAACTGCTTCCAACTCCATCTGCTTACTCGGGTCGGGTGGTTCTATATACTCCTCATTCTATTTGGAAAGTGCATTCCTATACTTAGTGGTTCAATTCGAACCCTGCTGGCAAGAATACCTCTGGCTCTGTGTCCTGTTAACGATAGAATAATGGAATTGCCAATTTCCCTGCCCTCTATGGCTCTGTCAATTGGGAATTCTCCACTAGTAAATAAAGAAACAAACTGTTAATAATAAGAATAAAGGCATAATAAATAGAGAATTGCCCTATGCTGTAAGGCTCAGAACTCGCACAACTAAATAGGACTCGGGTCAGGGATAAGGAAGAAAACCCTACCTGATAGATCAAACTAAGGAGCACCAACTACAACTTGAGTTCTGGATTTCCAGTTGAGGTCTGCCTCTCTTGCTTTTCACTCTGACTATCCTGTTTTATTTCGCCTATGATTCTTCTACTTACTACTCTGAGTATAGGTCAAACTTCCTAGGACTTCGCCAGGCTTCAAACTACCTCCCTTGTCTTTGATTCTTTAATTATACTGGCTATTGATTGGTCTGCGGTTCACGCCTATAGACCTGCCACTCCCACTGGGGTTGTCAAACTGGCACTACTCATTTGCATTCTTACTTGTGAGTTAGAGCCTTCCTTCCCTTCCTATCAGTATTACTTTACTCGCTTGAAAACTCTATTTCACCTTGAATTCCTTTTGCCTTTAATAAGCCTACTACCACTAACTAGGGATAATACTTGTACTGGGAACTAAGACTTGAGCTAAGGACTATGAGCCTGGAATCCAACTACTATTAATATGAGAGTGCGACTATACTACTGATGAGAATGGAACTAAAGAACGCTTTCAGCACCTTTGTACCACTCTAGGACTCATTACTTTATTTCTTGATACCACTATCTAACGTAATATAATATAAAACACATGAGAATATAGTATACATAAGGAGTAGTGGGTTCAGCCCGAGTCGGATAATAATAGAGAATATTGGGTTGCTTGGCGAGACTAAAAGCCGGTAGCACTAGGCCCTAACTCAAAAACAGTAATTTCAATAAGTAGGTCTCATTCGAGAGAGGGATGTAGTAGGCCAACAGCCGAACATAGGAGATTTGTTAACAAGTATTAGATTGAGATACAGGAAAGTAAGCCTTGATCGAGTGCCTATTTTCAAAGTCCGTCAAGCAATCCTTGATATAGGTTTCGGTAGTTCTATCCTTTCCGGTAGTAGCTCACTTTATCTTACAAATAGGGAATGGAACTGGTAATAACAAGAGTCGAACCCACCCACAACAAGACTCTCCCTACTATCTTGTATAAGTAGAAAGAATAACAACCCTACTGCTTAATCGGAATTGGACCAGTGCTATAACAAGACTTACCCTATTAGCTGGGAATCCGACACTGCCTTCTAATGCTTTATCAAACGAAACTGTCTTTCCAGCTTGCTTACTTTTTTTTTTTGTAAGTAAATGTAATTGTATATAGTATGAAGTTTGCACAAAATAGCTTTGTCTACACAAGCCGTAGACTATAGCCTGAGATCTCTTGGAGCAGTCTAGGAGAATGCACCCCACCTCAGAAAGGTGGAATGGACTCACTCCACCAGACTCATCTCCAAGAGAAGATAACAGCCATGACTACACATGTTGTAGACTATGACGCCTTCCGATATCAATAAATAACAAAATGTAATAACCAACCATTCCTTAACGAATAACAAAATTGAATCTGGTAAAGATATCTTTTTCTCTACTTGTTAAATGCTTCATTTCCAGATCCTGCTCCATACATGATCTTGAGTCGCTAAGTATCTCGAGCAATATGTGAGTATTGTGCGTGTTGTGGCCCTCAAAGATTCTGCTACACCTCTCCCTCCAAATCCACCAAATAGCACATCTGAAGGTAAGTTTTGCGAGTTGTGTAAGAAGCCCTTTGCTTGAGAAGCTTTCTTCTTTGCACTGTTTTAGTTCTGATGCAAGTTTGGCATTGGTAGCCTAGGGAGTTCAAATCTCTTCAGAATCTCCTTCCATATCCAATTAGTGTAGTCGCAAGCAAAATAAAGATGATCAATATCTTCTTCCTGGTGCATACAAAGAGAGCATCGGTTAACAATATATATACCTTTTCGCTTCATATTATCCATTGTCGGTAGTTTGGCAAGAAGGGCTGCCATGTGCATAAGGAATGTCTCTGTGAGCCGGTCTATCCCATGTCCAATCGCTCGGGATCCACTTGTTATTTCTTTGTCTGATTTGATTCCATGCAGATGTAGCACTAAACTTTCCATTGTCATGAAGCCAATTAAGCATATCTGATGAGTTATTCCTGATTGGAAGAGCGGTAATAGTCGGCCAAAGTAATAGCATATCAGGAGAAATAGGATTAGGAAGACACCAGGTACCGTTAGCAATGAACTCAGAAACTTTCCAATCTTTAGGGGCCCCAAGATCTCTTCGTACTCGATCACCATATAATTGAAATATGCTTTTTCCATTCACCCAAGGATCATACCACATATTAATTCGGTCCCGTAAGAGATTGCATAAGAAATGTGATTGATTAACGGTTTCTTGCCTTCAAAATTCCTTTCCATGCAGCAGAATGATATGTTCTTGTTGAAACTTCCCATATTGATTCCTTAGATAGATATCTAGAAGAAACCCATTGTGACCATAAAGATTTATTTTGCAAAAGATCCCACAATTTCTATACCAAACAAGCTTTATTCCAATCTCTTAGATTTCGCAGATTCAGCCCCCCCTCATCTTTTGGTCTACAGATGCTATCCCAATTGACCATATGCATTGCCTTTCCATCCGTACCATTCCAGAAAAAATTCTTCAATAGCCGTTTAATATCCTGAAGAAGTCCAAGGTAGAAGAAATGCATTAGACCAATAAATAGAATAAGAAAACAACACAGATCGGATGAGTTCAAGTCGCCCCGCTTTGAAAGAAGTCTAGTTTTCAGGAGGAAATTCTATTCTTTATTTTTTGCAGGATAGGTGTGATGAATTTTATGAATGCCGGTGGATAAGAGTGGGAGACCCGGATAAAGAATCGGTAGACTTCCTCGCTAACCCCGAGTTTGTATAATAAAGTCTTTATCTTCAACGCAAGAACCCATATAGACTTTACTTTTTGCATGATTTAGATGAAGGCCAGAAACCAAACCAAAATCTTTCAGAATAGTAGCCAAATTCTTCACTGAAGTAGTGTCATTGCGAAGAAAGATAATAAGATCATCTGCAAATGTTATGTGGGATATATTAATAGAACCAAAGATGGGGTACCTTAATCTTGCCATCGAGACTGCGCTTTTCTAACATGGTGAGTCCTTCCATGACAATTGTAAAAGATATGGAGAAAGTGGATCTCCTTGTCGGATGCCATTCGTACTCCCAAAGAAGCCAACGGGGGAACCATTGAACAGAACTAAAAATTTTGGAGTTTCCAAGCAGCACTGAATCCAATTAACCCATTGTGGAGGGAAGTTCAAACCGAGGAGCATCATGTAGAGAAGCGTACATTAATGAATCAAATGCTTTTAAGTAAGTCACTTTAAAACATATTTTTGTCCCTCTTGATTTGGAGTGCAAATCTTTGACCAAGTCGTTAGCAAGAAGAATATTGTGATGTATGCTTCTCCCTTTAATGAAAGCAGCCTGAGTAGGACTAATGATCTTATGCATAATCATTTGCATTCGATTTGCAAGCAACTTGGAGATGATCTTGTAAATAAAGTTGCATAAAGAAATTGGCCTGTAGTGCTCTAGTGAATCAGCCCCTGCATTCTTAGGAACCTAAGAAATAAAAGTATAATTTATCGCTTTAAGAAGATGACCAAGAGAAAAAATCTTGACAAGCTTTGATCACATCATTTCCAATGATCGGCCATGCAATTTGGTAAAATTCATTTGGAAATCCATCTGGACCAGGGCTTTTGTGCTTTGGTGACTTGAAGACAACTCGTACAACTTCTTCATCTCAGTAATTGGTGCATTAAGAATCGTGATGTCATCGAATCAAGCTTTCTAGTAGGCTCCACATGAACATTATTAGGTCGCTCTGTTTGATTGAGTAAAGAATAAAAAAATTGTTCGAGTGTGTGCTTTAACTTCATCCAAATTCTCAATAAGCGTACCATCTTGGTCTTTACATTTCTCGATCTGATTAATGACCCTTCTAGTAGCAATGGTGTATAGAAAAACTTCGTATTGGAATCCCCTAAAGTAAGCCAATCTTTGCCGAGACTTTTGTTTTGCAAAACTTTCTTCCGCTTTAGGGCCTGCATGAATTGAGACCTAGCTTCTACCTCTTTGCATATAAGATCCTCGTCAAAGGGTCAAGATGTAGCTCATGTTGCACCGTCAATAGTTTCTTTTGATTAATCGAACCGGGTGATAATATTGCCAAAAGTGTTTGTATTCCACTCCTTTAGTCTTTGCTTTACATGCTTTAAGCTTTTGGCATAAAATGTAAGGCGGAGATCCATGCACATTAACATTCCAAGTCGATCGATAACCTCAAGAAAGCGAGGATGGGTACTCCACATGTTAAAGAATCGAAATGGTTTCTTGCCTCTGGGTATTACTTTTTCGCATGTATATACATTAAAGAGTGATCGAGAACAACCGAGATCCATACTCGAGTAAGTGAATCGGGTAAATCTGTTAACCATTCGCGATTAATCGACACCTATCCAATCGAGCCATTATTTTCTGTGGCGGCACCTTGATTACTCCATGAAAGCCAATTCCCTACTGATTTCATATCAATCAATGCAGCGATATCTATGTAATCATTAAAACCTTGAAGCTTGCTCTCTGAAAGTGGTTTACCCCCACTTTTTCATGTGTATACCGAACAAGATTGAAGTCACCAAGAATAATCCAAGGCATGTAAGATGACCATTTGCAATGTTAATAAGATCATTCCATAGAATATTTCTTTCCTCGCATCTTTGTTAGAAGCATATACACCAAGAATATGGAATTGACAACTATTCCTTTTATCCTCGGCTTTAAGGTGGATGAATTGTTTCATTGCAGAAATAAAGCAAGCACTAACAGAGTTCGGATGCCATAATACCCATATTCTACCATAAGTATCACCGGTATCGTTGGTAAAAGTTCGCCTCGGCCATATTAAATCTTTTTGAACACAAATCCGAGATGGTTTAATTTTTGTTTCCACAAGAATAACAATATCACAAGCATCAGACTTGATTGTTCTATTAAGCTCCCAACATTTTTCAAATTTATTCAGTCCACGAACATTCCAACAAAGTATCTTCATCAGAATCAAAACAGGTTGGAAAGAAAATAAAGGACTCTTCCTAGGTAGACGGAAGTATGTGCAACTTACCAATACCATCCTTCTTCTTATCCTTAGGTTTTGCAATGTCCTCCCGCATAATATCCTTACCTTTTAAACCTTTATTTCTTTTATCCACTTCATCCACAGCTTGCTTACTTTGTCTCTGGGTGGGGTGGCTCAGGAGTGAGTTTCCTCTCCTCTCCTTGGTTACTTAGTTTCCTCTCCTCTCCTCTCCTTGGTTACCTAGATCTATCTAATGTAAGTGAATCGGATGTTAAAGTTGGGTTGGATCAAGTGAGGAAGCGGGAAGTTATGGTATTGGCAAAAGTCGAGTATCAAGAATAAGTGAAACCTACTTCTTATAGGCCTATTCAAAGGGCACTCTTTACAAGCAGACATCGAACTCTGAGGCGTTTAGGGCATTCTAAAGGCATTCATTTCATCCTCGCCTGGCTTGTTGAAAATGGCTATCAGTTCTTACGAACTGCCTTTCCCATCTCTAAAGTCAAGGTAGTTGATCCGAGAACCTACCTGTTCTTCCTCGCCCAGTCAGTCATGTCGGGACCAGGGAAGCTTAATGGCATTGTTCCGGGTTAAGGTTAGAAAGATTCAAAGGAAAGACAAGAAATAGGATTCTAAGGCATCTGTTTCCTTGCAGGGAATAATAGGTTTTATTTAGAATGAGATGAGTGGAAGATTTCGAGGTTTGAAGACGCTCGACCTACAGTAACATATTTGAGGAAAAATACCAACGGGATTCCACTGCACATTCATAGGCTGTTAGGGAGGGTTGTGCAAGACCTTATACTAGTTCTTGGTATCCTTACTCTAGTACTTTATACTTTGACTGCTTACTTCTATTCTAAGGCCTAGGGCATTCATTAAAAGAAGACAGACTTTAAGGGGTTTTGAGCATGGATGTCTTTACTTGTTGGGTAAGCTACTCTATGGCTATGTTGTATGTTGCCTTCTAGCATTAGATATCCACGAGCAGAAGAGGATCCCCAACATGAGGTTAGGTTTGGATTGCAGGTTCGAATCCTGCCCACTAAGAATTTGGAACTCAAGGACGGACCAGACCTTCCAATCAACAGTAATCGTCCGGCCGAGGGCGTTAAGCAGAGTGGATAGGGGTTTTTCGAACTTCATTTGAGGATGGCATCCCTTGAGCGCTCCATCAAGCAGTTCCTTCCGGCTCCTGTATAAGAGGAAATTGAGTGCTCGCCCGTCCACCCTCTTCGGGTTAATAACCAAATCCTCGTCTTAGAGCTAGAGCTATGGAGTGTGAAACACAAAGTCTAGTTTGAAGTTGGAGTTCCTCTGAGCACATAAGTAAGAATAGGTTCTTTGCAGAGAGGTTATTTATTGGCTTTATCCTTTGCTTCCTTACTGTTTGTTTGTCTACGAGAGAGGTTCTCTTTCTTGTCGTGTAGGTGGAGGCTTTCAGCACCTTTAGTTTTCGTTTTCTATAGAAGCTGTGCAATGAGAGTAGAGTGAGGAAGGTAAAGAATTAGGAGCTGATTAAGCATAATGTCCTGTTCGCAAGTCAGGGTTGGCTAAATGACAAGAAAGAAAAGATGCTGTGAGAGTTTTATCAAAAGAAGTATCTGAAGTTGGATCTTCACTTATAGAGTTTGGGGCAGGCAGAAGAAAGTAAAGGCTTGTGGTTAAGGGAATCATACTGGATAAGCGCTTAAGGGAAGAAAAGCAGAGCTGGTATAAATAAGGGAAAAGATATAGAACTCGGTTATAAGAGTCATAAGAGTATCAAACATCAGCCCCTCCCCTCTCTTTTGTTGATGGGAAACCTGGGCGATGAAAACGTTACTTTGTTTAGTGCCCTATCTATTGTTTAGTGCTTATATAAATGATTAAAGAAAAGAGTATTGAGTCAGCTTTGGTGTTTCGGAGTTAGCTTCCGGCAATGCAAAGTCAGCATCAGCGGAAGATCTTAGAACTCCTTACACGAGATCCGTTCTTGTATCGGTAAGTGAATGGTCGTCCCTTGTGAGAGAGTTCCAGCAACGGTGCAAGATGCAAGTCTAGTTGTTGTTGACTTTGTTAGTGCTAGTTAAATGATTTTCTTTAGAGCCTTTAGTCAGATAAGAAGTCGTAGCTACGCCAGCAGTAAGAAGTGATGAAGAGCAAATAGTAAGCTGTTTTGAGCCAGCAGTAATAAGTGAGGTTGAAACAAGCAGTGAACAAACAAAGAAGGATACTTTTTGTAATAAATATGCTTAGCGGCCCCCACAACACTGGATATACCTGTACCAGTTGTTTCCGCGGTTCCCTTACTTGCTGTTACTGATGGTAATACACCTGTAAGTATCGCTCTGAATTGAATGGCTTTAGGGATTAGGTGTGTTCGTTTATTTGGTCCATTTAGTAGTGGCGGCTGCTAAGGTGCTGAAAGCCTTATACTGGAGCGTAGGCTGCGGCGGAGTTACGAAATTCTTTATTCCCTGATTGCCTAGTTGCTACTGTTTGTTGCTAGGGGAGAAAGAGCTAATGAATGTTGCTGATGGTGATCTATCAGTTTAGATAGCTTCTACTTTTCATTCCGTTGCTTTTTCTCTGCGACTTATTGCCCCTGCTTTGCTTGTTGCTTTGCTTCACAACTGCTTACTACTGGCTCCGTAGTTGCTTGTCGTCTTTACGGGTAATATGTTTCTTAGTAGCTATAGTCTTTTCCTTTAAGAATAGAGATAAGAAAGGGATTCTAGCCGGATTCCACATCCTTACCTGACTGAACCCTTACTTTCGCCTCGCTTACTTATACTTACTTCTTTTATTGATTACTTTTGATATTAGGCATCGGCATTCAGATCTGTTTTTCTGTTACTTGTTCGTCTTGCCCGACCTCGACTCTTTGAACCACTTGTTGCTTACTTTAGAACAGCTAAGTAATGGATATAGCAAGTAAGTAATAGAATAGGGAGTTACTTAAGAGAAGAATGAATAGAGTTTACCTACTTTCCTTCCCTTAAGAATGGAGTTTCCGTTTAAGAACTATTTGTTATTAGTGGGGCAAGGTCAGAAACGGAATCATTAGCGGATTCTCTCTCTTTCGTTTCTCTCTCTCTTTCGTCGACTACACTAGAACTCCACTTTCCTCCTCGTTTATAGGCTTCCCTTTTGCCGACCTCAGTACTTATGGCATCAAAGCCTGTACTAGATTATCTTCTTCAATGAGACAAGTGAGCTCCGTTAGCGCACCCAAAGATATGAGACTTCATTACTGAGAGCTACCGCAGTACAAGAAGTTTTTCTACTGTACTGGACCCATTTCACTTAAGGGCGGAGTTGTTGGCTTGAACACCAGATTTACCTGATTGAGAGGTTTATTTACCTGATTTCATGAAATTCTTCTTTCTTGCTCTAGTACTGTCTGCTTGTTCCCTTAACAAAAGGACAGAGTCAACATTCTCTAAGTTGATACTTATTCTGGCAAACTCACGTAAGCATCTTGAACGAAAATCCAATAATAAAGATGTTTTTATTCCTGCTGCGAGTACTGCTGTCGGTGTTCTAAGCTATAGACTATATTCCTAACCAGCTCTTGAAACTAATGAACTTAGCGCAGAAGAAGGCACCTCTTTTCTCTCCACGTCCACGACACCTTGAGACAACTAAAGCCCAACTTAATCATGCACCTACTTACACTTATACGGAAAAACCACTGGAATCTATAACTCTCACTGGTAATTCATAAGCTAACTTCCGAACTCGACCCTATGACAAATCAATCTTGAGACAAACAACTACTCAAGTCCTTTCTTAAGGAGTCCTGTGTTCGCTTCTCGATGCACCAACCTCTGATCGACCTCGACGCGCGCGCGTACAACATTAGTGCCGGCGTGTACAAGATTCTCAGTGCTTATATAGGTTTCAAATAAAAGACAACATTAGTGCCTTAGCTTTCGCCAGCGTATAAAAAGATAGTGTTTGTTTGTTCCCTTGCTAGCAGATTTGGAATCTAGTGCACAGTTACTTTCAGGTAAAGGTTCGAAGTTGCTTGTTCGTTTAAGGCGTTAGGCAAGCATCAAGTTTATGATTGGCTCTTAAGTATTGGAGAGGAAAGAAAAGCCACTGCTTACTCTCGGGGTTAGCTCTTTCAAAACGACTTGTCCCAGTCCTAAGGTTATGAACACAGGGTTCCAGAAGCTACAACTAAAGTCAAACATTGATTGATTTCTCATCTATCTATCCTCTTGCTCCCGTTAGCGCTACTTGTTTAGTTGCTTGTTTACCTCTTTGCCAATGGATTCTGAGTAGCATCATCGAGATCATAAGCGAATTGTGCAAAGGCTTATAACAAACTCTGTGAATTGTGCGTGCTAGTTCTTTTATTTGCCGGCTACTTGTTTCATTGCTTTAATTGGAGCTCTGGATCAAACTCTTGAAAAACTAATACCTAAGAAATCAAAGGTCGGATTCAAGTATAAGGTAGGATTCCAGCATTGAATAGATTGGCAGATTCGCATATTGTCCTTCTGAAATGACATAAGTAGGAATGCAGAAGTCTCTATATTGAGTCTAAACTCTCGGTAAAGCGGCTATACTTCCATCACCTAGTCTAGAATTGGATTTAGCGGATCTTTCAAAAAGTAATGAATGCAAATTCAAACAATCTTATGGATAAGCTTCACGACCGGTAGGTCTTCTTAAGAGACATTTGGCGATAAGCTTGTGCCTGTCTGTTTGGAGAGATCATAATCAAAAGGTATGTCGTCCCCGATACATAAAACACTCAGCCAGAGCCGCTCCCGTATAAGAAGCGAGGGCAGCGAAGATGGCTAGTGAATCCACCGTTGCGTTTCGGCTACCACAATCTCAAGTCTATTCCATGGCGCCCATATTTCCCGTAGAGTTGTACATACCTGAGCCATAGAAGATGCTTTTTGACCAATTGCCTACATAAACGAATATGACCTTTTTTACCTTTATGATTAAGAAGAGTATATGTGGCTACGGCTGTTTTACCGGTCTATCTGTCCCCAATAAAGAATTCTAGCTAACCACGTCCTATAGTGATCATCGAATCAATAGGAATAAGCCCAGTTATGTTTGAAGAGGCTCATATATACATAATACGTGTATAAATCATATCTGAAAATAGCGCCTTATTAGATTTATGATACCAAGACATTCACCGAGGAAGCATCAAATCCCTTTTTTCTCTTTTGAAGGAAGTTATTCAAGAGCGGATCGAACTGTTTCTACTTCAGGAGCAAACATCAATTATTACCTTTTTTCTTTCATATATGATTAGTACCATAGTCAAGAGAAAAGGTTCTGATTCGAATGATTCAAAAAGGGTGGAAAGGATGCACATCTTTATTAATTGCTGGTGCATGTATGTCAAAATAGAGAATAATAGAGATATAGCGGGAATCGCACCCGGATCGTTAGCTTGGAAGGCAAGGGGTTATAGTCGACGCTGCTTGATCACTTTACACGTCCATAATTCTAAACCGAACGTTCAAGTTTGATTGAATTGAGCTCCCTTTATGGAAGATTGATGTATTCCTACTAGATAACATATTAGATCCATCATATATCTATTATATTATACCATCATATATATCTATTATATTATATGTAAGCCTTTCTGTCTGTCTGAAGGGGTAATTGAAGCTGGACAAAAAGGAAGGATGTACTGGTCCTAGCCTAGTTAAGTACTGGCCGGGGGAATACACCAAAAGAGTCAGGTTACTCCCTTCTTCCGCTTCACCCTCTGCTTTTTTCCTTTTATTAAGTTGTAAATAGCTCCGCCTTTTAGTTCTGAATGTCTCATCTTTGTGTGTATAGGGTTCGTCTGCCCGCTAAATCAATATTCATGCAAGGCAAGAAGCAACGGGGAGATCGAAAGAACACAAGTGCTCACAAGTGCTCACGGGAATACAGATAGATAGCTAAACACTTATGCCTACGCCGCTTCACGCCTACAGCTCGAAGTATTGTCTTGTCTAAAGTCAAGTAGCAAAGTCGAGTATAAAGAAGGGAGTTCCTGTATATTCTCAGTCTTAATATCAATAAAGGAGTCTCGTATAACATAAGTCGTAATATGCTTTCATTTCTATAAAGATGTTAGAGTTATATTTGATTCTTTTGCACTAATTTCTCTTATGCCCAGCCCATCTGAGTGAAAGAACTTACTAACGCACCCCGACCCGAAAGCTCACATTAGCACAAAGGCCCCTTGTTTGTTAGAAGCAATGCTGCTAGTACTTAAGGAAAGCAATGCTAAGGTCAGGAATGGAATGGAAAGCAATGCTGCTAGTAAATCAATTCTATATTTTGAGTAAACAAGCAAGGGGTAGATCGATAGCAAGGATCGAAAGTCAATTCAACCTTAGGCAAGAGAAGTCAAGTGGAAGGAATAGCTGCTGGACGCTAAAGTACACAGTTTGTTTCTGGAACAAACTTAGGAATAAACAGAATCATTAGTTTAGGGGTACTACATCGGGACAATATGGCCTTTTTGCGTTGTTTCACCTATATTCCACTTACATGATTCCATCAGTTTCACGCTTATTTCTCCTCTTTTCTTTTGTGCACCCAATTCAGAATACAGAGTCTCTTAAAGGATAAAGGATGCAAAGAAGTTTGTTTACGATATTATGCTCTAGTGTTTGTTTACGCTATTCTGTATGTGTATAGCCCTCTTCCATTCAATAAGCAAAGGAACAAGTCAACAATGAAGGGTTTAAAGCGAGCTCTTTAGCAAGCCTTGTGATTGAGTGACTCTGGTACTGGTATTCAATAAAATCTTCTGGAACTGGCACCACACTACAAGGGAAGGGAAAGCCGATAACCAACCTCTCTATACGACAAAGAGTGGAACAGAAAGAGACTCAACTAAAGCTAGAAGAAACCGCTCCGTCAATAAGCTAATGCGCCATTAAGGTTCAGGAAGCCGTAAACAAGGGTTTCGTCGTTGAACATAGGTTTAGCTTAGAGAAAACAGTCTTCATAATTCAATCTATATCCACTGCGCATATAATCTAGGAATTCTCTATTCCCGTTAGCCGAACACAGGACTCATTAACTTGACTTGTTTATAAAACAAACACAGGTTCACTCTGGATATGTCAGCAAGTAAGAGAGTATTCTGCCCTGACACTCCATTCTCTCTTCCATTGCTCCTGAAAGATTACTACCTGGTTAAAACCCTTATGTGGGGATTGACTCTGAAACCCGGAAGCCAGTTTAATAGCAACTGCCCTTTCCTTTCTTTTTGATGTATGTGTAGTCCGTACTATTTCGGTAGTTGATTAAAGGAAGCAAGACATTTGCCTTAGTAAGTTAGCCGTTGCACAAGAGTGAACCTTCCTTCGGGCGGCAGGAGCGAGTTATGAGCAATAGAGGGTAGATTCCTTCCCTTCTAAGTAGTTTGTTGAAACTGGCATAACTCCTTCGTTAGCTATAAGGCAGGAAATAAAGAAATACAGAAGGGCAGTTATTTATACTGGCCCGAGTCGGGTGCGAGGTAGAAATAGGTTATGCTGTTGCAATAAGAGAATCCGCCTGCGGTTAAGTCTCCATTCAAGTCTAGAGAGAATCAGCAACAAATAAAGAGTGAAGTTGATTCCTATTCCTTATCCTATTGAAGAAGAAACGGAAGCAGTGTATCTACTATGTTACTTATCCTTATCCTATTGAAGAAGAAACGGAAGCAACCGCCTATCATGTGCATTGAAAAAAGCCGGTAAAACGAAGTTCCTACTTGACTAAGGGTTCGACTTTACCTCATAAGGATTTAGCAGTAGCTTGGCTCCTACTTAATAGTGAAATTCTTCCTTTCGAGATTGCTCAGGGGCAGAGACAGAATATCTTCCTTCTTTAAGAGTTCGATTAGCCTCATTCAGTTAGCAGAGATTCAATAGTGATCTCCCCCGCTCCCTTATGATTATAGTATTTGTCCGGGTAGTCCTGCCCCTAAGTTCAAATGGTGAGAGTTTCAGAAGTTATCCTTTCTTGTTGAATCAGTTATCTGTCATCCTTTAGAAAGAGAATATAGAAACTGTGGAACCCAGCAAGACACGACTAAACAAGCAACTACTAACGAACAAGCCGACAGACAAGACACTACTAGACAAGTAACTACTAATGTTACACGTCAGTAGTTCCTCGTGTCGCGACAGAGATACTAATGTAGCGCGTCAGCTAATGAAACTAGTGGTGCGTTAGGGAGCTAAAAGACGTTAGCGAGTTAAAACGTCAGCGAGTTGCCCGTGATGCGGCAGTCCGAATACTATCCCATACCGGTGCTTTTCTATATTGACTACCCAAGCCAGGTTCTCTCTCGGACTATTGTCAATTCTATCTTATTATAGGATTCCATTTATAAATCAGTATTGCCAGGTCCAACAAGAACAAGATCAGAAGCAGCCCGACCCGACCTCCAGAACTATAAAATGGAAATTCACCCTCATTGCTTTCTCGCTTCCTTGATTCTTAAAACAGTCTTGTCTTAGAAGCAAGCATGGGGCGGTCGTCAATTCAAGAGACTATATGAAATTCCACTGATAAACCGGAGACTGTTCACAGAAGAAAACTGGCTTTCATTCAAATTATTAGCTTATTATAAGATTTCATTTACAATAGCCTATAACCCGGAGTAGAGCAACAATAAGAAATCCTCTGCAAGTAACCAGTACTTTACCTCGCCTCAAAGCCTGTACTTCTTCCTGGCTACACCGGGGGATACTTGACTGCTCCAGCTACTACTATTCCGAGATACTTTACTGCTCCAGTTCGAGTGAGAGAGAGAGTGTCATCCCTTGTTTTCTCCTATATAGTCTAGTAAAATCCTTATTAGTTGGCTTGAAGACCAGTATTCTACAGAGAATAGAGGACCTGGGCACGCAGACATATTCGTAGTTACTTGGCGGACTCAAAAGA
Source organism: Musa beccarii (assembly GCA_024322285.1). Taxonomy (NCBI): domain Eukaryota; kingdom Viridiplantae; phylum Streptophyta; class Magnoliopsida; order Zingiberales; family Musaceae; genus Musa; species Musa beccarii. The sequence continues at coordinate 13,177,349 of CM044402.1, forward strand.
CAGGACTCGCTACTAACTCTTCTAATAAGTAGAACAATGAAACAACTTCCACTTTCTTGCTCTATTTTAGTTACTTGGCCCTACTCCACCTAATTCTATCTTATCTTAAGCTACTGAATAAGTCTTGTTCCCAAAGCCTAGGTATTATAGAATCGGGTAACAAATCGTGTGCTGGTGCTCTTTCTCGCCTACCAAATCCTGTTCCTGTTATTGACCAAAGTCCTGTGTTGGTACTGTAGCTCAAGTCTGCTATAAAAGAAAAGAGTAGCTATAGGGGGCAAAGAGTACACGCACCCGAACCTACCTACCCTCGAGTTAAAGAATGAATGAAACCATAAGGTATAAGAATGAGAATTGAACCAAGAAAGTCAAAGACAAGCGTATAACCTGTAGTAAGGAAAACGACATAAATACATTAGAAAAGAAGTAATTGTTTCCTAGAAAAGAAAGAAAAGAAGAAAAGAAGTAATTGTTTCCTAGAAAAGAAAGAAAAGAAGAAAAGAAGTAATTGTTGACTCAACAAGTAGACAAGCTTATACCGGACAAGACACAACTAATAAGTGCTAAAAGAAGCTATATAGCGCTTAAGTTTAATTGAGAGTGCTTTCCGAAAGTGGAGATTGAACTGCAATCGGGTATGGTTTAGTTCACTAATAGGGTTCAGTCTACACTACCGAAGAGTGGAAGGATCGAAACACTTGCTACCGGGTAGAATCAATGAAGCTAGATCTTATTCAAAAGAAGGGGAAGTTGTCTAAGTAAACGATTTGAATTGAATGCGCTAGATGCATATCTTATCTTACCAGTTGAATTCTGAACTTCACTTCTTTCATGTCAACAACCAAGCAACAACTCACACTCGGTTTCTCCGATTACCCACATCTTTTGTTTGTACTTTCCGTGTTTATTGGCGTAGGGAATTGCCTGTCTCCTCGGCTTTAAGATCTTTGTCTGTACCACTCGCAGCTCTCTCAAGAATAAACCGTAAGAGCCGGGTCTAGTTTCATCCTTATTTGTTAGCTTGAAGACCAGATTCAACACTAGATTCTCGCCTCGCCCCTCTGCTGGCTAGGCTCATTCTGCTTTATGTCTTTCTTCTTTACTTTATATCTCTCTTTCAGTAGACTACAAAAGAACAAACAGAACTCTCGACTTACTGGTTATAAGGGTAAAGAACAGCTAGAATTATACTCACTACGCGGTAAGGAAGCTGAGGCGCTCTTGCTTCTCTCGATTGTTCTCTTTCTCTCCGGTGCCAACAAACACATCATGAACTTTCACCGCATCGCTTCATCTATAATATTAGCTCTTAGGATTCTTCTCTTCCCTTTGCTTGCTACATACTCGTATTCGTATTCAGACTTGGACTTCTAAGTAAGTAATTGCTTGTGATCCTACTCCTACAAAAAGATAAGAAGACTCTTTGCCAACAACAAGAACAAAGTCCAACTCTATTATAATAAGCTGTGTGAAGCAACCTGGTGTACAGAGTGAGGAGTTACATCTAATACCCGAGTTAGGGAGTTTCATTCAATACCTTATCTGGCTCTTCCTGGTTTCATCGAGTGTAATTATGACCTAACTTTGATGCTTTTCTCTTTGCCTTTTTATTCATATACATACTAATACTATCTTATCCGCTACATCTATCCCTTATCCCTTTACTCCAACTTCTCAATCCGTTTTTCAATTTCCCTTGTTCGATATATGGGTATGATAACTTAGATTTGAGTCGACAACACGGATTTAAGTCGCTAACGCTTCAGCAGTTGATCATGAAATTCACCAATGATGTTTTCTTAGGAGCGAGCACTAAGTATGGAATTTGGTTACCTAACAGCTTATGATCCCTAAAACAGGGCTTTTGCTAATAACTCATACAAATGCGTAACTCTGCTCCATTAGCACGCTTATTATTCGTTTTTCCATTCAATAGTTCACTCTATTCCCTTCTTTGCCCTAGTGCTTGCTCTTGCACCGTAGCGAGTTGTTGCCAGCGTTACTAATTCTTTTGCTTGCTCCAAAGCCGTAGCTAGATCTTTCAACTTCATCTTCTCTTTCTAAAGCATCTTATCGAGTCGGGAAAGCCAAGTAAGGAACTCACTCTATGACAAACGGATTAAAGCCGAATAGGAACAGTCCAATCTTTTCTTTTAGTCATTGAAGACCCCAACTCTAGTTTCAACTGAACTTCCCGCTTATGATCTAGCTGAGGATCTTGTAGTTTTCTACTTTCCTTTAGCCTCATCTCCAGCTCCTAAGTCGTATCCTTATCCTTATCCTAATTATTATTTTTCTCCGACCTGAACTTTCATTGCTTCATAAGACCTTTATCTCTAAGATGAAACAAGAACGGAAAGAGACTATACTAGAGCTAGAGCACCAACCTATACAAAGCGTCTTATGCTTCCTCGAACATTGCTTCCTCTTCACTTCAAAACTAACTCCTGCTCTAGCATTCGATTCCACTCATTTAGCTAGCAGAAACTTGGATTCCAGACTTCATCGGCAACAAAGCTTCTTATCGCAATCGCTTCTTACATGGATTGACTTATCGCTTCAAAGAGCACAAGAATACATATGGAAATCTAGAATTCAATTAGGAAGTATTGGACACGGGCAAACTGAAATGCATCCACTGCAGATAAGGCGGAAATCACCGATAGCTAGACTTTCGCTCATCGACCTCGAAGCTTACTATCATGCCCGCGGCTTGCCTTTACTTGCTATTGTTCTTACTTTACCGCTTACTAGTCTATGTCCCCTGTCTTTGATTCCTATGCTCGCTTTTTCATTATCTTACCTGTGCTTTTGATTCTTTATCTAGTGATCCAGGACCTTTACTTTTTACTCTTATATTATTGATAGTGAGTCTGTCCTTACTTGCTTCCAAATCTAATATACCTTGCTTTGAGGCTGCCTCGACAACATTCATTCCTATTCGAATTCCCTTGTCTCTCGATCACAAAGCTACTCCTATAACTACAATTCTAAGTAGCGTTCTTACATTCTCTCTCTTAGCTTGCACCAAAGGGTAGTCCGCCTTTCCTTCCATCAAATCTTACTTGTTAGGGGACTGATCCGCACCTTCGCCCCACACTCCTTAGGAGAGTCTGTCTACTTTTCCTGCCTAAAAGTCTCAGAGGTTCGCCCCACGCTACTAGCTACCTAGGAGACTAAACTAAACCTAACTCCCGACTCCTCCATATCACTGTCATTACTGGACCTCAAATCCTTATTTCCCTATTGGCCTGCCACTACTTGACTTGAAGGAAACTAGTGCTTTTCATTCTCTCCCTACTAGAATGGGATCTGTCTTTATACGGCCCCTTAGTCTGCTCTTCTTTACTTTCTTCCTTTAATTTGATTGTGAGACCTACTATCCTTGGTTTCAAACTACCTCTCTTTGCCCTAAGGCAGCCTCTCCTTTCTTTCAAGTAGTCAAGTCTTTCAAGTGATTTTCGATTCTATTTATTAGTAGTTTGCTTAGCGTAACCTGGTAAAAGGTGTCTTTATCGACTCTATAAGAAGAAAACCACTGCTTGAGAAGCATTTACGACCTATCCGCTCGCTCCTAAACCACACCGACTATTAGAAGAGAACTGGAAACAGGGATTGAAGCTGCATCTGCAGGAATCCAAACACCAATAACAAGACTTATACTACTACTTGAGTCGGAGAGCACTAACAGCTATTATTATTCCGCCCACAAGACACTAGGCTATATCCTTACACTTGGATTCTTTCTCATCGACTGGAACCTTGCTTGTTAGCTTCCCTTGCTTGCTTCTATTCAGGCTTTCAAAGCACCTTGCCTTTATTCCGATATTTCTCACTTCAACGCCTATGTACTATTATGCTAAGTCTCACGATCTCCCAAGGCTGCCCTACGACCTTTGATTGAAGTCTATAGCTATTAACTATCATCCACCCTTCCTTCGAAACTATTGACGCAACTTCGATTCTTTGACTATTGCCCAGTTAGCCTATGCCCTTCCAGCTATTCCGTTTGTATTTCGCTACAGGGCTGCCTTTCCCCCATCTCGGACTTACTTTACTGTAGTCAAGGCTGCCTCTCCCTTAACTTAGCAATAAAACGTTGACTCCAAAGATGCAAGGGAAGACCATGAAAGGATACCCATAAAGGAATAGACTGTAGACTGTCTAACTCCAAACGGACATCAGGAGACTAACATCATAGAATCATCGGATGGCCACGAATAGTCCAAAACCCTTCAAGGATGCGTTGCAAATCCTCTTCAGAATAAAGTTTGCATACAAAAAAACCATTCTCTAACATATGCAGATCAAATGCCGATGTTCCCCATCGAGTCTTGATGAAGGAGGATAACGGAAAATATGATGTCTTTAAACCGACCACATAACCAACAAGTGCCATGGACCATGTCTTAATCAGCTCTTCAGAATCAACAGTCTCGTACACTACAATCTTCTGATCAACCTGGGTTTCTGGAGCAAAGAAATCCAAGCTAAGATCCGAGCTTCCAACCGGGGCCTTGAAGAGGCTTGTCCAAGGTCGAGGATCTCGAGAAATGAGAGTAGGAGGTCGCGATCTAGAGTGCGACCTTCCTCTATGCTGCATCATCAAAGAACCATCTCGTCGGGAAGAAGAAGTAACTTGAGCAGGAAGCCTCATCTTCGAATCAACCCTACTGCCACCGTCACCGGCCATTCTCGAGTTACGTGCTGCCCCAACAAGAGGAGGGCAGAACAGGGGCTGCCCAGCAGCCGCCTCCTGGCGGAGGACAGCAGAGAGGGGATGCCGCCTCCTCTCAGGGACACCGCCGCCGCTGCCCAATAGCCACCGCTACTGCTGCGCCTGCCCGTCACCGCTTCTCTGTTCCAGAAGAGGAACAAAGGGGGCGGAGCAGAGGCTCCAGCAGAGAGAGGGAGGGAGCGCACCCGAGACACCGCCGCCGCTGCCCAACCAAGCAGCGAGACAGCAGCAATCGAGCAGTCGCGCCGCCCCTTTACCCTTCCTCTAGCCTCGTTGCTGCAGCACCCTCACCCGCCAGGAAATAGCTGAACGCTGGCAGCAGGGAGGCGAGGGCGCCCGCCAGGAGCCGCCTGATAGCAGCCGCAGGCGTCTCCCAGTCGCCCCAATCGCAGCCTCCTCTGTGGTGAGGAGCGATGGGCGAAGAAGCTGCACAGCAGCAATCGCCCTTCCTAAACCCCTCTGTTCAACGCTGGCAGCAGGGAGGCAAGGGCGCCGATGACAACCCTCTCCTCTATTCCCCTTGCAACGCCAGCAACGAGAGGAGGAGCGATGGCCCTCACACACAACAGCCTCGCCCGGCCACCGCAGCCAGCTTCTGCACCGAAGACCGCACCGCCCTCGTGCGTGCGAAAGAACTTCTCCTCTGTTCCCCTGCGTGCAGCAGCAGAGAGGCGAGGGAGGGAGCGAAAACCCTCTCCTCTGTTCCCCTACTCCTCTGTTCACCGAGATCGCCCAGCCTCTTCTCACCCTAGAGAGAGAAGAGAATAGCCTAGAGAGAGAAGCTCTCGCCTAGAGAGAGACTCATGGAGTTTTTTTTTGTCCTTCTCTCTTCATGATCAAGTTGATCATTTTAGGCTCTTCTTGTAACCTTAGAATCTTGATTGAGTCTTGACTAGCTTGATCCTTCCAAATGTTTTCCAATAAACAGGTTAAAGCTTCTTTCATCCTCTTAGCTTTAGCTCTCGTCATTGGTCCTCCATGAATAGTTAAAGGGTCTTTAATCGAATTATGATCAACTTGCTGGTTTATATCAAATTTTCATTCATCCAAAATTTTCTGCCTTACAATGGAGAATCGTCCTCTTTTATAGGAGAAACGAAATCTAGGAATTAACCAAAATATTAAAAGAAAACCTCAAAACAAGAAACATAATAAAGCACTTAGGTTCTATCAACTTTGACTCTATGAAATGACCCATCGGAGCACATGATGCCCAAATTCTTTATTGGCTTGAAAGCATCGATGGCTCCGATTTGTTCGATGGAGCTAAGTCGGATGCTCCCACATCACTCGCCCACGCACGCATCAAGTAGTCTAGGAGAATGCACCCCACCTCAGAAAGGTGGAATGGTCTCACTCCACCAGACTCGTCTCCGAGAGTAGTTAAACAGAAATCATGACTACACATATTGTAGACTATGATGCTACCATAGGCAACGAAGAGTAAAATGTAATAACCAACTATTCCTGGACAACCGGTGAATATATCACAATTTTAAAGCAGAAAATCAGACAATACAAAGGAAGCATTAAAGAATTGTAAAATTGAATCTGAGGAAGATCTCTTTTTCTCTACTTGTTAAATGCCTCATTTCCAAATCCTGCTCCATGCATGATCGTGAGTCACTAAGTATCTCAAGCAGAAGATGAGCATTGTGTGTGTTGTGACCCTCAAAAATTATGCTACACCTCTCCTTCCAAATCCACCAAATAGTACATCTGAAGATAAGCTTTGCCAGTTGTGTAAGAAGCCCTTTTCTTGAGAAATTTTTTGCAAATTGTTCTAGTTCTGATGCAAGTTTGGCCTTGGTAGCCTATGGATTTCAAATCTCTTCAGAATCTCCTCCCATATCCAATTAGTGTAGTCGCAAGCAAAATAAAGATGATCAATATCTTCTTCCTGTTGCATACAAAGAGAGCATCGGTTAACAATATATATACCTTTTCGCTTCATATTATCCATTGTGGGTAGTTTGGCAAGAAGGGCCTGTTATGTGCATAAGGAATGTCTCTGTGAGCCCGGTCTATCCCATGTCCAACTGCTCGGGATCCACTTGTTATTTCTTTGTCTGATTTGATTCAATGCAGATTTAGCACTAAACTTTCCATTGTCATGAAGCCAATTAAGCATATCTGATGAGTTATTCCTGATTGGAAGAGCTGTAATAGTCGGCCAAAGTGATAGCATATGAGGAGAAATAGGATTAGAAAGACACCAAGTGCCGTTAGCAATGAACTCAGAAACATTCCAATCTTTAGGGGCCCCAAGATCTCTTCGTACTCGATCACCATATAATTGAAATATACTTTTTCCATTCACCCAAAGATCATACCACAAATTAATTCTGGTCCCAGAAGAGATTGTGTAAGAAATGTGGTTGATTAGCCAGTTTCTTGCCTTCAAAATTCCTTTCCATGCAGCAGAATGATATGTTCTTGTTGAAACTTCCCATATTGATTCCTTAGATAGGTAAGTAAATGTAAGTAGATTTAGTATGAAGTTTGTACAAATTAGCTTTGTCTACACAAGCCATAGACTAAAGCCTGAGATCTCTTAGAGCAGTCTAGGAGAATGCACCCCACCTCAGAAAGGTGGAATGGTCTCACTCCACCAGACTCCCATTGTGACCATAAAGATTTATTTTGTAAAAGATCCCATAATTTCTGTACCAAACAAGCTTTATTCCAATCTCTCAGATTTCGTAGATTCAGCCCCCCCTCATCTTTTGGTCTACAAATGCTATCCCAATTGACAATATGCATTGCCTTTCCATCCGTACCATTCCAAAAAAAGTTCTTCAATAATCGTTCAATATCCTGAAGAAATCCAACAGGTAGAAGAAATGCATTAGACCAATAAATAGAATAAGAAAACAACACAGATCGGATGAGTTCAAGTCGTCCTGCTTTGGAAAGAAGTCTAGTTTTCCAGGAGGAAATTCTATTCTTTATTTTTTGTAGGATAGGCTGATAGTGAATTTTATGAAAGCCAGTGGATAAGAGTGGGAGACCCAGATAAGGAACTGGTAGACTTCCCTCGTTAACCCCTAGAGTTTGTATAATAAAGTCTTTATCTTCAACGCAAGAACCCATATAGACTTTACTTTTTGCAAGATTTAGGTGAAGGCCAGAAACCAAACCAAAATCTTTCAGAATAGTAGCCAGATTCTTCACTGAAGTAGTGTCATTGCGAAGGAAGATAATAAGATCATCTGCAAATGTAATGTGGGATATATGAATAGAACCAGTATGGGGTACCTTAATGCTACCATCAGAGACTGTCTTTTCTAACATACAGCTGAGTCCTTCCATGACAATTGTAAAAAGATATGGAGAAAGTGGATCTCATTGTCGGATGCCATTCGTACTCCCAAAGAAGCCAACGGGGGAACCATTGAACAAAACTGAAAATTTTGAAGTTTCCAAGCAGCACTGAATCCAATTAACCCATTGTTGAGGGAAGTTCAAACTGAGGAGCATCTTGTAGAGAAACTGTCTATTAACTGAATCAAATGCTTTTGGCGTTGGTGATGCCAAAAAACATGGCAGTCATAAAGTTTGCACAAAGTCGATGTTTGATCAGTTTATTTTGCACTATCTCAAAAAATCAAAATAATGACCATTCCCAACTTATTAGGCCTAAGGAAGTTGAATAACTTGATTTTGACAAAAAATGTAACGGTCATAAAGTTTGCGCAAAGTCGAGGTTTGATCGATTTTTTTCGCACCATCTTGAAAATTCAAAATATTAATAATTTCAAAATTATAAGGCCTAGGGATGTTGTATAACCTTGGTTTTGTCAAAAAATGTGATGGTCATAAAGTTTGTACAAAGTCGATGTTTGATTGGTCTTTTTTGTACCATCTCAAAAATTTAAAATATTGACCATTCCCAACTTATTCGGCCTAGGGAAGTTGTATAACCTTAGTTTCGCCAAAAAATGTGATAGTCATAATGTTTGCACAAAGTCGATGTTTGAACTATTTTTTTTACACTGTCTTAAAAATTCAAAATAGTGACCATTCCCAACATATTAGGCTTATGGAAGTTGAATAACCTTGGTTTCGCCAAAAAAGGTGACGGTCATAAAGTTTACAAAGGTCGATATTGGATCAGTCTTTTTCGCTCATTCTAAAAAATTCAAAGTATTGACCATTCCAAACTTATTTGGACCAGGGAAGTTATATAACCTAGGTTTCATAAAAAATCATGACGATCATAAAATTTGTGCAAAGTCGATGTTTGATTAGTTTTTTTCGCACCATCTTGAAAATTCAAAATATTGATGATTCCCAATTTATTAGGCCAACTGAAACTGAATAACTTTGGTTTCGCAAAAAAACATGATGGTCATAAAGTTTGCACAAAGTCGATATTTGATCGATTTTTTTTGCACAATCTTGAAAATTCAAAATATTATCCATTCCCAACTTATTAGGCCTAGGGATGTTGATTAACATTGGTTTCGCCAAAAAAACGTGATGGTCATAAAGTTTGTAATAAGTTGATGTTTGATCAGTTTTTTTTGTGTTGTCTCAAAAATTTAAGATATTGACCATTCCAAACTTATTAGGCCCAGGGAATTTGCATAAACTAGGTTTCGCCAAAAAACATGATGATCATAAAGTTTGCGGAAAGTCAATGTTTGATCAATTTTTTTCGCATCATCTCAAAAATTCAAAATATTAACCATTCCCAACTTATTAGGCGTAGGAAAGTTGAATAACCTTGGTTTCGTAAAAAAATGTGATGATCATAAAGTTTCCCCAAACTTGATATTTGATTGTTTTTTTTGCAACATCTCGAAAACTCAAAATAATGATCATTCCTAACTTATTAGGCCTATGGAAGTTGAATAATCTTGGTTTCGCCAAAAAATATGATTATCATGAAGTTTACGCAAAGTCGATATTTGATAGATTTTTTCATACCATCTAGAAAATTCAAAATATTGACCATTCCAAACATATAAGGCTCAAGAAAGTTGTATATACTTGATTTCGCCAAAAAAAAATTTGACGGTCATAAAATTTGTGCAAAGTTGATGTTTGATCGATTTTTTTTGCACCATTTCAAAATTTTAAAATATTGATCATTCCCAACTTATTAGGACTAGGGATGTTGTATAACCTTGGTTTTGACAAAAAAAACTTGATGGTCATAATATTTGCACAAAGTCGATGTTTGATTGGTTTTTGTCGCACCATTTGGAAAATGTAAAATATTGATCAATCCCAACTTATTAGACCTAGGGAAGTTGAATAACCTTGATTGCACCAAAAAACATGACGGTCATAAAATTTGCCTAATGTCGATATTTGATTGATTTTTTTCACACCATTTCGAAAATTCAAAATATTGATCATTCCCAACTTATTAGGCCAAGGGAAGTTGAATAACCATGGTTTCACCAAAAAATGTGACGGTCATAAAGTCTGCACAAAGTCAATGTTTGATCGGTTATTTTTGCACCATCTCAAAAATTCAAAATATTGACCACTCCCAACTTATTAGGCCTAAGAAAGTTGAATAACCTTGGTTTCGCCACAAAACGTGATGGTCATAAGGTTTGTGCGAAGTCAATGTTTGATCGGTTTTTTTTGCACCATCTTGAAAATTCAAAATATGACAATTCCAAACTTATATTGCCCAGGGAAGTAAAACCTTGGTTTTGCCAAAAAACTTAAAGGTCATAAAGTTTTCACAAAGACACTGTTTGATCGATTTTTTTGGCACCATCTCAAAATTTTAAAATATTGACCATTCCCAACTTATTAGACCTAGGGAAGTTGTATAACCTTGGTTTCACCAAAAAACGGGATGGCTATTATGTTTGTGCAAATTTGATTTTTGATCGATTTTTTTCACACCATCTCAAAAATACAAAATATTGACCCTTTACAAATTATTAAGCTTAGGGAAGTTGAATAACCTTGGTTTCGCCAAAAAATGTGATGTTCATAAGGTTCGCCCATTGTCGATGTTTTATTGATTTTTTTCGCATCTTCTCAAAAATTTAAAATATTGACTATTCCCAACTTATTAAGCCTAGGAAAGTTATATAACCAAGGTTTTGCAAAAAAAAAAGTGATTATCATAAAATTTCCGCAAAATCAATGTTTGATCGGTTTTTTTTGCACCGTCTCAAAAATTCAAAATATTGACTATTCCCAACTTATTATGCCCATAGAAGTTGTATAACCTAGGTTTCGCCAAAAAAAATGTGACAACTCTAAAGATTGAGCAAAGTTGATGTTTGATCCGTTTTTTTTATAGTCTCAAAAAATTCAAAATATTGACCATTCCCAACTTATTATGCATAGGGTAGTTGAATAACCTTTGGTTTCGCCAAAAAACGTGACGTTCATAAAGTTCGGGCAAAGTCGATGTTTGATCAGTTTTTTCACACCATCGCGAAAATTCAAAATATTGACCATTCCCAACTTATTAGGACTTGGGAAGTTGTATAACCTTAGTTTTGCCAAAAAACGTGATGGTCATAAAGTTTACGAAAAGTCGATGTTTGTTCAGTTTCTTTCGCACCATCTTGAAAATTTAAAATATTGATAATTCCAAAATTATTAGGCCTAGGGATGTTGTATAACCTAGGTTTCGCTAAAATATGTGATGGTTATAAAGTTTGCGGAAAGTCGATGTTTAATCATTTTTTTTTTGCACCATCTTGAAAATTCAAAATATTGACGATTCCTAACTTATTAGGACTTGGGAAGTTGTATTACCATATTGATTCCTTAGATAGGTACCTAGAAGAAACCCATTGTGACCAAAAAGATTTATTTTGCAAAAGATCACATAATTTCTGTACCAAACAAGCTTTATTCCAATCTCTCAGATTTCGCAGATTCAGCCCCCCCTCATCTTTTGGTCTACAAATGCTATCCCAATTGACCATATGCATTGCCTTTCCATCCGTACCATTCCAGAAAAAGTTCTTCAATAGCCGTTCAATATTCTAAAAAAGTCCAACAGGTAAAAGAAATGCATTAGACCAATAAATAGAATAAGAAAACAACACAGATCGGATGAGTTCAAGTCGTCCTGCTTTGGAAAGAAGTCTAGTTTTCCAGGAGGAAATTCTATTCTTTATTTTTTGCAGCATAGGCTGACAGTGAATTTTATGAATGCCAGTGGATAAGAGTGGGAGACCTAGATAAGGAACTGGTAGACTTCCCTCGCTAACCCCCAGAGTTTGTATAATAAAGTCTTTATCTTCAACGCAAGAACCCATATAGACTTTACTTTTTGCAAGATTTAGTTGAAGGCCAGAAACCAAACCAAAATCTTTCAGAATAGCAGCCAAATTCTTCACTGAAGTAGTGTCATTGCGAAGAAAGATAATAATATCATCTGCAAATGTTATGTGGGATATATGAATAGAACCAGCATGGGGTACCTTAATCTTTGCCATCGAGACTGCGCTTTTCTAACATACAATTTGAGTCCTTCCATGACAATTGTAAAAGATATGGAGAAAGTGGATCTCCTTGTCGGATGCCATTCGTACTCCCAAAAAAGCCAACGGGGGAACCATTGAACAGAACTGAAAATTTTGGAGTTTCCAAGCAGCACTGAATCCAATTAACCCATTGGAAGCCTTCTACAAAAGTGGTTTCTAATGCTACTCGCGAACAGGAGAAGGAGAAGTTGGAAACTTCATCTCTTTATATATTGCCAGTGGCTACCACAATCAGGATTCCACATTCTACTCATCGTACTAATCAGGATATAGTGTCCCAATCAGCTCATGTCCCTACCAACCAGGACATTTTAAACACAACTAACGCAGACGCTCAAGGTACATTCAAATTTAAACACTTGCAAGCTGTGGATGAAGTAGAAAAATATAGAAATAAAGGCTTGAAAGGTAAGGATATAGTGTGGGAGGAAAATATCAAACCTAAGGAGAAGAAAAAGAATATCCTTCCTAAGTCACATCCTTCTACTTAGGAAGAATTACTCCATTTCTCATATGTTTTCTTTTTTATGAAGATTATCTGTTAGAATGTTCGTGGACTTAATAAACCTGAGAAATGTCATGAGCTTAATAGAGTAATCAGGTCTGCTGCTTGTGATATTGTTATTCTTGTAGAAACCAAAATTAAACCATCTCGGGTCCGTGTTCAAAGGAATTTAATATGGCCAGATGCAGAACTTCTTACCAACAATACTTGTGACACTTATGGTAGAATATGGGTATTATGACATCCGAACTTTGTCAGTGCTTGCTTTATTTCTGCTACAGAACAATTTATCCACCTGAAGGCCGAGGATAAACAGAATGGTTGTCAATTCTATATTTCTAGTGTATATGCTTCTAATAGTTTGCAGGAAAGAAATGGTCTATGGACTGATTTGATTAACGTTGCAAATGGCTGTCTTACGATGCCTTGGATTGTTCTTGGTGACTTCAATACTGTTCGGTACACTCATGAAAAAGTGGGGGGTAAACCAATTCCAGAAAGCAAGCTTCAAGGATTCAACAATTACATAGATATTGCTGCTTTGATTGATATGAAATCTGCAGGGGATTGGCTTTCATGGAGTAATCAAGGTGTTGCTCACAGGAAAATAATGGCTCGACTCGATAGGTGTCTGATTAATCGAGAATGGTTAACAGTTTACCCTAATTCACTTCTGGAGTATGGTGCTTAATTGTTCTCTGATCATTCTTCAATGTATATACATGTAGATAAAGTAATACCTAGAGGTAAGAAACCATTTAAATTCTTTCACATGTGGAGTACCCATCCTCAGTTCCTTGAGGTTATCAAATCAGCTTGGAATGTTAATGTGTATGGTTCTCCCCCTTACATCTTATGCAAAAAGCTTAAAGCATGTAAAGCAGCACTAAAGGAGTGGAATACAAACACCTTTGGCAATATTACCACTCGGGTCCAGTTAAGCAGAAAGGAACTACTAGCAGTGCAACATGAGTTACATCTTCAACCCTTTGATGAGAATCTTATCTGCAAAGAGGCAGAAGCTAGGTATCAATTTATGTAGGCCTTAAAACAAGAAGAAAGTTTTACAAAACAAAAGTCTAGACAACATTGGCTTACTCTAGGGGATTCCAATACGAAGTTTTTCTATACAGCCATTGCTACTAGATGGGCTGTTAATTGCATCAGGAAATGTAAAGACCAAGACGGTACACTTATTGAGAATTTGGATGAGGTTAAAGCCCACACTGAATAATTTTTTTACTCTTTACTTAATCAACCAGAGCAGCCTAATAATGTTCATTTGGAGCCTATTAGAAAGCTTGATTCGGATGATATCATGATTCTCAATGCCCCAATTACAGATGAAGAAATTATAAGAGTTGTCTTTAAGTCACCGAAGCACAAAAACCCTGGTCCGGATGGGTTTCCAGCTGAATTTTACCAAATTGCATGGCTGATTATTGGAAATGACGTGATTAAAGCTTGTCAGCATTTTTTCTCTTCATGTCATCTTCTTAAAGAGATAAATTGTATTTTTATTTCTTTAGTTCCTAAGAATGCAGGGGTTGATTCACTAGAGCACTACAGGCCCATTTCATTATGCAACTTTATTTACAAGATTATATCCAAGTTGCTTGCAGATCGAATGCAAATGATTATACAGAAGATCATTAGTCCTACACAATGATTATACAGAATCTGGCTGCTTTCATTAAAGGAAGAAGTATACATCACAATGTTCTTCTGGCTAATGACTTGGTCAAAGATCTGCACTCCAAATCAAGAGGAACAAAAATATGTTTTAAAGCTGACTTACGAAAAGCATTTGATTTAGTTAATAGACACTTTCTCTACAAGATACTCATCAGTATGAACTTCCCTCAATAATGGGTTAATTGGATTCAGTGCTGCTTAGAAACTCCAAAATTTTCGGTTCTCTTCAATGGCTCACCCATTGGCTTCTTTGAGAGTACGAATGACATCCGATAAGGAGACCCACTTTCTCCATATCTTTTTACAATTGTCATGAAAGGACTCAGCTGTATGTTAGAAAAGGCAATCTTTGATGGTAGCATTAAGGTACCCCATGCTGGTTCTATTCATATATCCCACATAACATTTACAGATGATCTTATTATATTTCTTCGCAATGACACTAATTCAGTGAGGAATTTGGCTACTATTCTGAAAGATTTTGGTTTGGTTTCTGGCCTTCAGCTAATTCATGCAAAGAGTAAAGTCTATATGGGTCCTTGCATTGAAGGTAAAGACTTTATTATACAAACTTTGGGGGTTAGAAATAGCTTATTACCCTCATGTTTGTTCCTAGTTACCACTAGACTTGACCACTCCTCAATCTTGTATGAAAATATTTCATTCCCCATGCTATGTTTATAACTAATAGCTCAACTCCCCCATTTACAATCACAATGGTGTGTATCGTAAACAAATTATAATATTAAAATGAATTATTGAATAATAGAAAATAAATATACTAAAGCTGACTTTGTGCAAACTTACAGAGACATTCCTTATGCACATGGCAGGCCCTTCTTGCCAAATTACCTACAATGGATAATATGAAGCGAAAAGGTATATATATTGTTAACCGATGCTCTCTTTGTATGCAACAGGAAGAAGATATTGATCATCTTTATTTTGCTTGTGACTACACTAATTGGATATGGGTGGAGATTCTGAAGAGATTTGAACTCCATAGGCTACCAAGGCCAAACTTGCATCAGGAACTAGAACAACTACAGCGAAGCTTCTCAAGAAAAGGGCTTCTTACACAACTAGCAAAAATTACCTTCAGATGTGCTATTTGGTGGATTTGGAGGGAGAGGTGTAGCAGAATCTTTGAGGGCCACAACACACACAATACTCACCTATTGCTCGAGATACTTAGCGACTCAAGATCATGTATGGAGCAGGATCTGGAAATGAAGCATTTAACAAGTAGCGAAAAAGATATCTTTATTAGATTCAATTTTGTTATTCTTTAATATTTTCTAGATTGAGGTTGCTGTATTGTGTGTTTCTATGTTTTCACAATGTGATGTATTCACAGGTCATTTAGGAATAGTTGGTTATTGCGTTTTGCTATTTATTGAATTTCGTAAGGCGTCATAGTCTACAACATGTGTAGTAATGGCTACTTTTTTACTTATGTTCTCTTGGAGATGAGTCTGGTGGAATGAGTCCATTCCACCTTTCTGAGGTGGGGTGCATTCTCCTAGTCTACAGCTTGTGTAGACAAAACTACTTTGTGCAAACTTCATACTAAATACAATTACATTTACTTATCAAAAAAAAAAACTTTGGGGGTTAGCGAGGGATGTCTGCCAGTTTCTTATCTAGGTCTCCCACTTATATCCACTGGCATTCACAAAACCCACTGTCAACCTATCCTGGAAAAAATAAAGAATAGAATTTTCTCCTGGAAAACTAGACTCCTTTCCAAAGCAGGACGACTTGAACTCATCCGATCTGTGCTGTTCTCTTACTATATTTATTGGTCTAATGCATTTCTTCTACCCGTTGGACTTCTTCAAGATATTGAACGGCTATTGAAGAACTTTTTTTGGAATGGTACTGATGGTAAGGCAATGCATATGGTAAATTGGGATAGTATCTGTAGACCAAAGGATAAGGGGGGGCTGAATCTGCGAAATCTGAGAGACTGGAATAAAGCTTGTTTGGTACAGAAATTGTGGGATCTTTTGCAAAACAAATCCTTATGGTCACAATGGGTTTCTGCTAGGTACCTATCTAAGGAATCAATCTGGGAAGTTTCAACAAGAACGTATCATTCTGCTGCTTGGAAAGGAATTTTGAAGGCAAGAAATTGGCTGATCAAGCACATTTCTTATGCAATCTCTTCAGGGACCAGATTTAATATGTGGTATGATCCTTGGGTGAATGGGAAGAGTATATTTCAATTGTATGGTGATGGAGTACGAAGAGATCTTGGGGCCTTCATTGTTAACGGCACCTGGTGTCTTCCTAATCCTATTTCTCCTGATATGCTATCACTTTGACCGACTATTACAGCTCTTCCAATCAGAAACAACTCTTCAGATATGCTTAATTGGTTTCATGACAATGGAAAATTTAGTATTACATCTGCATGGAATCAAATTAGACAAAGAAACAATAAGTGGTTCCCAAGTAGTTGGACATGGGATAGACCGGGCTCACAGAGACATTCCTTATGCACGTGGCAAGCCCTTCTTGCCAAACTACCTACAATGGACAATATGAAGCGACGAGGTATATATCTTGTTAATCGATGTTCTCTTTGTCTGCAACAGGAAGAAAGTATTGATCATCTCTATTATGCTTGCGACTACACTAATTGGGTATGGATGGAGATTCTGAAGAGATTTGCACTACATAGGCTACCAATGCCAAACTTGCGTCAAGAACTAGAACAGCTACAGCAAAGCTTCTCAACAAAAGGGCTTCTTACACAACTGATAAAGATTACCTTCAGATGTGCTATTTGGTGGATTTGGAAGGAGAGGTATAGTAGAATCTTTGAGGGCCACAACACACACAATGCTCATCTTTTGCTCGAGATACTTAGCGACTCAAGATCATGTATGGAGCAGGATCTGGAAATGACGCATTTAACAAGTAGAGAAAAAGAGATTTTTCTCAGATTCAATTTTATAATTCGTTAATGCTTTATCGAATGTGATTGCTGTATTGTGTGCTTCTATGTTTCTATAATGTGATGCATTCATAGGTCATTCAGGAATGGTTAGCATTTTGTTATTTGTTGCCTATCGTCATAGTCTACAACATGTGTAGTCATGACTACCTTTCTGTTTAACATCTCTTGGAGATGAGTCTGGTGGAGTGAGTCCATTCCACCTTTCTGAGGTGGGGTGCATTCTCCTAGACTACTTTAAGAGATATCAGGCTATAGTCTACGGCTTGTGTAGACAAAGCTACTTTGTACAAACTTCATACTACATATAATTACATTTACTTACCAAAAAAAAAATATTTTTTGGCGAAACCAAGTTTATTCAACTTCCCAAGGCCTAATAAGTTGGGAAGGGTCAATATTTTGAATTTTCGAGATGGTGCGAAAAAAATAATCAAACATCGACTTTGGGCAAACTTTATGACCATCGTGTTTTTTGGCAAAATCAAGGTTATCCAACTTTCCCAGGCCTTATAATTTGGAGTGGTCAATATTTTAAATTTTCAAGATGGTGCAAAAAAAATCGATCAAACATCGACTTTGCGCAAACTTTTTGACCGTCACGTTGTTTGGCGAAACTAAGGTTATTCAACTTTTCTAGGCCTAATAAGTTGGGAATGGTTAATATTTTAAATTTTCGAGACGGTGTGAAAAAAATCAATCAAACATCAACTTTACACAAACTTTATGACCGTTACGTTTTTTGGTGAAACCAAGTTTATTCAACTTAGTTTCTCTCTCTAGGCGAGAGCTTCTCTCTCTAGGCGATTCTCTTTTTTTTTGGTAAGTAAATGTAAATAGATTTAGTATGAAGTTTGTACAAATTAGCTTTGTCTACATAAGCCATATACTAAAGCCTGAGATCTCTTAGAGCAGTCTAGGAGAATGTACCCCACCTTAGAAAGGTGGAATGGTCTCACTCCACCAGACTCGTCTCCGAGAGTAGTTAAACAGAAATCATGACTACACATATTGTAGACTATGACGCTACCATAGGCAACGAAGAGTAAAATGTAATAACCAACTATTCCTGGACAACCGGTGAATATATCACAATTTTAAAGCAGAAAATCAGACAATACAAAGGAAGCATTAAAGAATTGTAAAATTGAATCTGAGGAAGATCTCTTTTTCTCTACTTGTTAAATGCCTCATTTCCAAATCCTGCTCCATGCATGATCGTGAGTCACTAAGTATCTCAAGCAGAAGATGAGCATTGTGTGTGTTGTGACCCTCAAAAATTCTGCTACACCTCTCCTTCCAAATCCACCAAATAGTACATCTGAAGATAAGCTTTGCCAGTTGTTTAAGAAGCCCTTTTCTTGAGAAGTTTTGCTGTAGCTGTTCTAGTTCCTGATGCAAGTTTGACCTTGGTAGCCTATGGATTTCAAACCTCTTCATAATCTCCTCCCATATCCAATTAGTGTAGTCGCAAGCAAAATAAAGATGATCAATATCTTCTTCCTGTTGCATACAAAGAGAGCATCGGTTAACAATATATATATACCTTTTCGCTTCATATTATCCATTGTGGGTAGTTTGGCAAGAAGGGCCTACCATGTGCATAAGGAATGTCTCTGTGAGCCCGGTCTATCCCATGTCCAACTGCTCGGGATCTACTTGTTATTTCTTTGTCTGATTTGATTCCATGCAGATTTAGCACTAAACTTTCCATTGTTATGAAGCCAATTAAGCATATCTGATGAGTTATTCCTAATTGGAAGAGCTGTAATAGTCGACCAAAGTGATAGCATATGAGGAGAAATAGGATTAGGAAGACACTAGGTGCCGTTAGCAATGAACTCAGAAACCTTCCAATCTTTAGCGGCCCCAAGATCTCTTCATACTCGATCACCATATAATTGAAATATACTTTTTCCATTCACCCAAGGATCATACCACATATTAATTCTGGTCCCAGAAGAGATTGTGTAAGAAATGTGGTTGATTAGCTAGTTTCTAGCCTTCAAAATTCCTTTCCATGCAGTAGAATGATATGTTCTTGTTGAAACTTCCCATATTGATTCCTTAGATAGGTACCTAGAAGAAACCCATTGTGACCATAAAGATTTATTTTGCAAAAGATCCCATAATTTCTGTACCAAACAAGCTTTATTCCAATCTCTCAGATTTCGCAGATTCAGCCCCCCCTCATCTTTTGGTCTACAAATGCTATCCCAATTGATCATATGCATTGCCTTTCCTTCCGTACCATTCCAGAAAAAGTTCTTCAATAACTGTTCAATATCCTGAAGAAGTCCAACAGGTAGAAGAAATGCATTAGACCAATAAATAGAATAAGAAAACAACACAAATCTGATGAGTTCAAGTCGTCCTGCTTTGGAAAGAAGTCTAGTTTTCTAGGAGGAAATTCTATTATTTTTTTTTGCAGGATAGGCTAAAAGTGAATTTTATGAATGCCAGTGGATAAGAGTGGGAGACCCAGATAAGGAACTGGTAGACTTCCCTCGCTAACCCCCAGAGTTTGTATAATAAAGTCTTTATCTTTAACGCAAGAACCATATAGACTTTACTTTTTGCAAGATTTAGGTGAAGGCCAGAAACCAAACCAAAATCTTTCAGAATAGTAGCCAAATTCTTCACTGAAGTAGTGTCATTGCGAAGGAAGATAATAAGATCATCTGCAAATGTTATGTGAGATATATGAATAGAACCAGTATAGGGTACCTTAATGCTACCATCAGAGACTGCCTTTTCTAATATACAACTGAGTCCTTCCATGACAATTGTAAAAAGATATGGAGAAAGTGGATCTCCTTGTCGGATGCCATTCGTACTCCCAAAGAAGCCAACGGGGGAACCATTGAACAGAACTAAAAATTTTGGAGTTTCCAAGCAGCACTGAATCCAATTAACCCATTGTGGAGGGAAGTTCAAACCGAGGAGCATCTTGTAGAGAAACTGTCTGTTAACTGAATCAAATGCTTTTCGTAAGTCAGCTTTAAAACATATTTTTGTCCCTCTTGATTTGGAGTGCAAATCTTTGACCAAGTCGTTAGCAAGAAGAATATTATGATGTATACTTCTTCCTTTAACGAAAGCAGCCTGAGAATGACTAATGATCTTGTGCATAATCATTTGTATTCGATCTGCAAGCAACTTGGAGATGATCTTATAAATAAAGTTACATAAAGAAATGGGCCTGTAGTGCTCTAGTGAATCAGCCCCTGCATTCTTAGGAACCAAAGAAATAAAAGTACAATTTATCGCTTTAAGAATATGACCTGAAGAGAAAAAATGCTGACAAGCTTTAATCACATCATTTCCAATGATTGGCCATGCAATTTGGTAAAATTCAGTTGGAAATCCATCTGGACCAGGGCTCTTGTGCTTTGGTGACTTGAAGACAACTCGTACAACTTCTTCATCTGTAATTGGTGCATTAAGAATGGTGATGTCATCCGAATCAAGCTTTCTAGTAGGCTCCACATGAACATTATTAGGCTGCTCTGTTTGATTGAGTAAATAATAAAAAAATTATTCAGTGTGTGCTTTAACTTCATCCAAATTCTCAATAAGCGTACCATCTTGGTCTTTACATTTTCTGATACAATTAACAGCCCTTTTAGTTGCAATGGCTGCATAGAAAAACTTCGTATTAGAATCCCCTAAAGTAAGCCAACGCTGTCGAGACTTCTGTTTTGCAAAACTTTCTTCCTGTTTTAGGGCCTGCATGAATTGAGATCTAGCTTCTGCCTCTTTGCAAATAAGATTCTCGTCAAAGGGTTGAAGATGTAGCTCATGTTGCACCGCCATTAGTTTCTTTTTGATTAATTGAACTCGGGTGATAATATTGCCAAAAGTGTTTGTATTCCACTCCTTTAGTGCTGCTTTACATGCTTTAAGCTTTTGGCATAAAATGTAAGGAGGTGATCCATGCACATTAACATTCCAAGTAGATCTGATAACCTCAAGAAACTGAGGATGGGTACTCCACATGTTAAAGAATCTAAATGGTTTCTTGCCTCTGGGTATTACTTTGTTTGCATGTATATACATTAAAGAGTGATCAGAGAACAATTGAGATCCATACTCTAGAAGTGAATCAGGGTAAACTGTTAACCATTCGCGATTAATCAGTCACCTATCAAGTCGAGCCATTATTTTCCTGTGGGCAGCACCTTGATTACTCCATGAAAGCCAATCACCTACAGATTTCATATCAATCAATGCAGCAATATCTATGTAATCGTTAAAACCTTGAAGCTTGCTCTCTGAAAGTGGTTTACCCCCCACTTTTTCATGTGTGTACCGAACAGTATTGAAGTCACCAAGAATAATCCAAGGCATTGTAAAACAGCCATTTGCAATATTAATCAGATCGTTCCATAGAACATTTCTTTCCCCTGCATACTGTTAGAAGCATATACACCAGTAATATGGAATTGGCAACCATTCCTTTTATCCTCGGCTTAAAGATGGATGAATTGTTCTGTAGCAGAAATAAAGCAAGCACTAATAGAGTTCGGATGCCATAATACTCATATTCTACCATAAGTGTCACAAGTATCGTTGGTAAAAAGTTTTGTCTCTGGCCATATTAAATCTTTTTGAACACAAACCCGAGATGGTTTAATTTTTGTTTCCACAAGAATAACAATATCACAAGCATCAGACTTGATTGTTCTATTAAGCTCTCGACATTTCTCAAATTTATTCAGCCCACGAACATTCCAACAAAGTATCTTCATCAGAATCAAAACAGATTGGAAAGGAAATAAATGACTCTTCCTAAGTAGATGGAAGTTTATGCAACTTACCAGTTCCATCCTTCTTCTTATCCTTGGGTTTTGCAATGTCCTCCCGCATAATATCCTTACCTTTTAAAGCTTTATTTCTATTTTTATCCACTTCATCCACAGCTTGCAAATGCTTAAACTTTGAAATACCCAAAATATCTAGGTTGGCAATGTTTGTTGTAGGTTGTTGAGGCTGAATATCCTGACTGGCGAAGTTTGTTGGGATTACAATATCCTGGTTAGCACGATGAGTAGGACGTGGGATCCCTGTTGCTGTAGTTCTTGTCGATGTAGGAAGAGACGAAGGTTTCTCATTCTCCTGTGCATGGGTAACCTGAGAAACTATTGTTGTGACAGACTCTGATATATTAGGAAGAGGTAAAGTTTCCGATTTGTCTTTCTGATCATGATGCTGCCCAAGTGAGTCAGAATGCTCGCTTGTCTGTACCAACACTATTGCCCCTGAAGGAGACTCGCCTTGTTTATCAGTAGTCATAATAGTACTATCAACCCCTTGCTGAGATGACTGGCGTTGGCGATAAACCTGAGTGATTAGTTTCTGAGTTTGCTAACAAGCTCCATGTGCATGACCAAAAGAGTTGCAAATCTTACAACGCTGTGGTTTCCAAGAATATGAAATATGCACCTTACGGGTGGTCCCATCTAGATCACGATAAAAAACCTCATTTGGAAGATCATCATCAGAAGAAACCGGATCCCATCAGAACTCCGAAGTTAAGCGTGCTTGGGCGAGAGTAGTACTAGGATGGGTGATGATAGAACCCTAGAGGAATTCTATCGAGATTGATCTTTGAGGGGGATCAACCCTTGGAACGCTATAGGGGTTCCACCCTCCAAGTAGCCTGGTGGCTGCAATTGTAGATTGATCTTTCTTATTCCAAAGAGGTGGAGGTTACAAGCTTATATAGAGCTCCAAACCCTAGCCCTAGGGGCTGCTTCCTAAGTGAACTACCCAATTTACCCTCAACCTTAGCGGGCCGGCCCAGTAACAAGGGGGGCGGCGGCTAAGAAGCCCAAAGACCCAAATATAAACCCTAGCCTCACTTCTTTATATGATAGAGGTGGCTAGGTGGGGTTTATTACATTCTCATAGGGTTTTTATTAGCTGCTACATGGTTGAGTAGGACCTAACCCTGCTAGGGTCCTATCAAGCCTGCCCTCTTCAAATCAGCCTTGTCCTCAAGGCTGGGGTTCCATGAACTCAAGGAACCGGGACTTCAGCTCCTCATATGATTCCCATGTGGCATCTTCGAGTGGTAAATTAGTCCAATGTACTAGTACTTCAGTAGAGGGACGTCGACGACGTATCACGACTCTACGGTCGAGGATGGCTTGTGGTTGGGCTTGAATATTTCCATCATCCGTGGTGTTGGGCAGTTGGATCTGGGGTGTCTCGTGTTCTCTCAACTTAGGCTTCAAGCATGACACATGGAAGACAGGGTGAATTTTGGCTTCTTCGGGTAATTTAAGTCATGACGCTACTGGCTCCAATACGCTCTATGATCCGATAGGGCCCATAAAAGCGTGGAGATAGCTTCATGGAGGCTCGTGTGTTGATGGATAGTTGCTTGTATGGTTGTAGGCGAAGATAAACCCAATCTCCTACTAAAAATTCTCTTTCACTTCTTTAGGTGTGTCGACTTTGTCGCTTCATTCTAGCTTGAGCGAGAGAGATTATCCTTTAGCAAATTTGTAGGAGTTTGTCCTGTCAATTAAATCTTGGTCAACTGATCTACCTTAGCCGAGCCAATTACATACTTTGGAATCGCAGAGCCGGCCGACCATATAATGCTTCATATGGGGTACATTTTGTAGATGAATGATATGTAGTATTGTACCACCATTCGGCCCAGGGAGCCATTTCGTCCCTCCTTTGGTCGATCACTAGTGAAACACCGAAGGTATGTCTCTAAACATCTGTTCACCACTTCTGTTTGGCCGTCAGTTTGTGGATGGTATGCAGTGCTCATCTTGAGTTTGGTGCCCTGTAACTGAAATAACTCGGTCCAAAATTTACTAGTGAAGATCCTGTCACGATCACTTACAATGGACCTTGGCATCCCATGCAGTTTAACAATATTTTCTATGAAAATCTGAGCAATACTAACAGCAGTGTAGGGATTGCGTCACAGCACAAAAATGAGCATATTTAGTAAGTCGATCAACCACCACAAGGATTGTGCTTTTACCTTTTGAAGGTGGCAGCCCTTCGATGAAGTCCATGGAGATGTCAGTCCACACCGAGTCTGGTATGGGTAGTGGTTGTAGTTTCCCTGGACTTGCCACTGTTTCACCCTTTTGCTGTTGACATACATCACATTGTGCTACGTATTCAGAAATAATTTTTTTCATCCCTTTCCAATAAAAGTTTTGCTTCACTCTTTTGTAGGTTCTTAGAAATCCGGAGTGCCTGCTTTGAAGGTGTGGAGTGCATTTCATGCAGAATGACTTTGATGCAAGGGGAGTTTGGTATAAGCACAATACGACCTTTATAGCGTAGATCCCTCGAATCCCAAGTATAGTAAGCTATTGCACTTGGATCCTCCTCCAATTTTTTGATAATGTTGCTGGTTTCTGGATCCTTCTTCCATTCTTCCCTAATGCCCTCGAGGAAGCCGGTGGTAGGAAGAGAGATAGCTGAAAATTCAGCTTGTTGAGGGAGCCGTGAGAGTGCATCTGCAACAACGTTTTCTTTCCCCTCTGGTTGCTGTTGGAGATGCATAAGAAAGCCACCATTTATCTTGTGTAAAACTTTCTCCATTCGTTGGGTTGAAACGGTGGTTACGTTGCTTCCGTGCTTCCCGCGTAGGGTGACCTGTTTACCTTTGCAATAGAATTTCATAATCAATTTGGAAAAGTTCCAAGAGACATCACCTAGTGTCGTCAGCCATTCTATGCCCAACACAGCCTCATAATCATCAATTGGTAGGAGGAAGAAGTCGGCAACAATTTCTTGATCCTGTAGTAATAGTTTCACCTGCGGGCATCTTTGGTCGTATTTTAGGATTCGGCCGTCGGCGACCTTTACGTCGAACTTGCTGCAAGCTTCGATATGGAGCGCCATCCGAGCAGCAACCTTACTGTTTAGAAAGTTATTAGTGCTGCCTGTATCGATGAGAACGGTGATCGGTTGTTGTTTGAGCAGGCCTCCAACTTTCATCGTTTGCGGATTTGAGTAGCCGGCTAGCGCATGTACCATAAAGTCGACCGATTGTGGCTCTTCTTCCACATCTTCATCCTCATGTTCAAGACTCTCTTCTAGTTGTTCACTGATCTCTTCTTCCACTGGTTCAATCACAAGAAGTCTCCCCTTTTTACAACGATGCTCGCGGCTCCACGGCTCGTCACAATGCCAACATAACCCCTTAGCAGATCGGTCTCGAAGCTCTTCTCTTGTCAACCTTTTTGGTGCAGGAGCTCGGCTGATCGTAGGTGAGGCTGAGGGCTTCAATATTTCTGGTCGGGGAGTGACCCTAGTCCTCCGGGCTTCATGGTTCAATCGCTCCTCCTAAAGTCGTGCGAAAGAGATGGCTGCCATAAGCGTGTACGGTTGTCGCGCTTTAACTTCTCCCCGGATCTCCGGCTTCAAGCCCTCAATAAATGTCCCCAATAATTGTTTTTCAGACCAATCACAAGTTTGATTAGATAACCTTTCAAACCTGGTTTGATACTCTTGGATGGTGGAGGTTTGTCGGATCTTTGCTAGTTGTCCGTCGATGTTCTCGTAATCGGTTAGTCCGAAATGGATCAGCAGTCCTTCTTTGAATTGTCGCCATGAGAGGACTCCATGAGTATGTTCAAACCAATCAAACCATTGTATGGCATCTCCTTCAAGATGTATAGCTGCAATTTCTACCATAGATGCATCTGCGGTTTTGTGGTACCGAAAATATCGCTCCGCGCGCGAGATCCAACCAATCGGGTCTCCTTCTTCCCATCTAGGGAAGTCCACCCTCATGCGTGGATAGTGAGGATCGGTCATAGAGCCTCCCCTCTCTTGAAGGTCATCTTTTCGATTAGAGCTCTCCCCTTGATGTGATTTCTTTGGGCTCGGTGGTCGACCCAAACTAAGTTCGGCAAAGAGAGTCCGAATCTTCTCCTCCATTCGTGTCTCGAAGGCTTCGAATTTAGCATCAATTGCCTCCTCGGATGCCATAGCATATGTCTCCAAATCTGTAATATTAAGATCTCTCTTTTGTTGATGGGTTAAAGGCATGAATTATTTGAGGGAAGTGGTGGCCGAAAGGGTTTGTGGATTGGTGGATGTAGGCTACGGTTTAGGCTTATTTTGTAGCTATTTTGGGTGCTGTTTGGGGCTGCGATTTGATGGAGTTTTGGGCTGAGATGGTAGTGGATAAAGGTTAGGGAAGAGGGTTTTAGATCTGTGGTAGATCGCAGCAAAGATTTGACAAAAATCAGAAGCAATTGCTGCCTATGTGAGCTGCCTCGTAAGAGCAGAATTGTCGTCGAAGAAATAGTGATTTCTCGACGAAATTTCCAACGAAAACTCAGGGATTTCAGGAGGGGTTTTTGATGGTAGAATCTTAGTTTAGATAGCAACAAGGATAACAAATTGGATCAAGAAATTTCGACAGCAAAGCAGTAAAGAAATCGGTGCAAGTTGCGATAGCAGAATTCTCGTCAAAAAATTTCAGCAGTTTGTGACGAGAGATTGCAGCAACACACGAATTTGTTTTTGTGATGAATTCCATAATAGATCAATCATGGATGGGAGCCAAGATGATCTATGAGGTGCACAAAAAATTTCGTTCAAAAAGGATAACAATTAGATCGGTTAAAGGCAGCAACACACGGCTGAAATTTTCTGCAGCAATCCTTCATTCGCAAAGATGGTAACTTTTGCGACGCAAGGAATTCGCAGCAAGGGATCGATAGAAAAACTTCTTTTTGATATTTTAGATGAAAAATTGCAGCAGCAAAAGGTATTGGTGGTAGAAAAATACCAGATCTCTGATGCAATTAGAGGTGGCGACTGTAGATTGATTTGATCTACGTCAAGAGATGACGGTGGAGACGACGACGTCAAGAGCAATTGTGGGAATTGCTTGGCTGATGGTGGGCGGCAGAGATGGCAGCAAAAGCAGCAAGATCGCTGCTCTGATACCAGATGATAGAACCCCAGAGGAATTCTATCGAGATTGATCTTTGAGGGGGATCAACCCTTGGAACGCTATAGGGGTTCCACCCTCCAAGTAGCCTGGTGGCTGCAATTGTAGATTGATCTTTCTTATTCCAAAGAGGTGGAGGCTACAAGCTTATATAGAGCTCCAAACCCTAGCCCTAGGGCTGCTTCTAAGTGAACTACCCAATTTACCCTCAACCTTAGAGGGCCGGCCCGAGAACAAGGGGGGCGGCTAAGAAGCCCAAAGACCCAAATATAAACCCTAGCCTCTCTTCTTTATAGGATAGAGGTGGCTAGGTGGGGTTTATTACATTCTCACAGGATTTTTATTAGCTGCTACATGGTTGAGTAGGACCTAACCCTGCTAGGGTCCTATCAGGTGACCCCCTGGGAAGTCCTCGTGTTGCATTTGTATGAACAAGTTTAAAAAAATGAGCGTCTTGTTAACCGATGCTCTCTTTGTATGCAACAGGAAGAAAGTATAGATCATATCTATTTTGCTTGTGACTACACTAATTGGGTATGGATGGAGATTCTGAAAAGATTTGAAATACAAAGGCTACCAATGCCAAACTTGCATCAAGAACTAGAACAGCTGCAGCAAAACTTATCAAGAAAAGGGCTTCTTACACAACTGGCAAAGCTTACCTTCAGATGTACTATTTGGTGGATTTGGAAGGAGAGGTGTAGCAGAATTTTTGAGGGTCACAACACACACAATGCTCATCTTCTGCTTGAGATACTTAGTGACTCACGATCATGCATGGAGCAGGATTTGGAAATGAGGCATTTAACAAGTAGAGAAAAAGAGATCTTCCTCAGATTCAATTTTACAATTCTTTAATCTGATTTTCTGCTTTAAAATTGTGATATATTCACCGGTTGTCCAGGATTAGTTGGTTATTACATTTTACTGCCTATGGTAGAGCGTCATGTCATAGTCTACAATATGTGTAGTCATGATTTCTGTTTAACTACTCTCGGAGATGAGTCTGGTGGAGTGAGACCATTCCACCTTTCTGAGGTGGGGTGCATTCTCCTAGACTGCTCTAAGAGATCTCAGGCTTTAGTCTATGGCTTGTGTAGACAAAGCTAATTTGTACAAACTTCATACTAAATCTACTTACATTTACTTACCAAAAAAAAGAAAAAACCATTACACATGCTCATGCAAAAGCCAATCTCGTCTGTGCTGCTGTTGCTTTGTCAATATACAATGGCTGTCCCAAGGTGCTACATAACTTAGCAATAAAATGACGACTCCAAAGATGCAAGGGAAGACCATGAAAGGATACCCATAAAGGATTAGATTGTAGACTGTCTAACTCCAAACGGACATAAGATACTCCGCCCAGGACGTGCGGGTTTTCTCTCTCTAGCGAGGAGCTTCTCTCTCTAGGAGATTCTCTTCTCGTAAAGAGGCTGAGAGATCTTAGTGTGTAGAGGAGTAGGGGAACAGAGGAGAGGGCTTTCACTCCCTTCCTCGCCTCTCTCTGCCGCTGCACGCAGGGGAACAGAGGAGAGGCTCTTTCGCACGCACGAGGGCGGTGCGGCCTTTGGCGACGGTGCAAGCTTGCGGCGGCGAGGCTGCTGTGCGTGGCTGCAAGGGCCCATTGCTCCTCACTCAGGGGAATAGGGGAGATCATCGGCACCCTCGCCTCCCTGCTGCCAGTGCTGAACTCTGCGGCTACTGGAGGGCGAGGGTGCTGCTGCAGAGAGGCCAGCAGGGAAGGGTAAAGGGGCGCGAGAGCAGCGGTCTTCACCCTAGGGCACGCCTCCCTCTCCTCTGTTACACGGAATAGAGGAGACTGCCTCACGCATGAAGGGCTTTCTGCTCTTCCACATGCACGAGGGTTGGACTGGCTGTCTTCCAACCCTCGACACGGTGCAGGAACGATCGGGGATCACTACTGCAACGAGGACCGAGCCTCTGCTCCGCCCCCTTTGTTCCTCTTCGGGAACAGAGAAGCGACTGTTGAATCTCGGATTTTGTTGATGAAACTAATTGAGTGTGATTGTGTTTTGTTGTCTAACTGCGTTTTGAGTTACGCAGGTCTACTATCGATCGGAATAGGCGATTGACGCTGGAGGAATTGACATTGCGCCGGAGGTGATCACGTCAGGATATTGGATGTCGAGCCGGAGGTTCGGTTGACTATCGGCAGGAGGCTTCGTACGTCGGGCATCGGGCCAAGAGGTGCGGAGTTGCGCCATGGATATCGAGGTTGCGGAGGTCAACCGTCGATTGGGCAACAAGCCGCTAGAGAGGGCAATGTGCCGAAGGATCGGACGCGTTAAGCGCCACCAATGATGTGCCGAAAATGAATGTCAATTCGCGTTGTAATAAGCTGTGTAGATCAAGTAGAGTTTTTGGTGTTTGTTTGTGCAGGAGTGACTACGATAGGAATGAAGACGTAAAGCGAAACAAAGGGCCGAAGACAAGTGTGATGAATCGTTGGGAGTTCGAGTGTTCAACGGAAGTCCGAAGATTCGTTGGGAGCGTTGCGTAAGCGGCCGAGAACGAGTAGGAGCTTCTTTGAAGGGTTTTGGAAGTTCGCCGGGAGGTTCGTCGGAAGTTCGCGGAGCTTGCCAAGAAAGATCGGAGCTTGCCAAAGAAGCTCGGGGAACTCGCCAAGATCATCGTGAAGTCGAAAGCTTGCCGTGAGTCCGCGGAATGGTTTTAGAAGGTTTGTCGGAAGACCGTCGGAAGTTGACCTAGGAAGCTCACCGGAAGAAGTTGTCATGTGGACTTTGTAATAGCTTAGGAAACATCTTTAAAATTTGTAGTTAGCACGTATTTTGGGTTAGGATTAGATAACCCAAAGTGGGGGCCCATTGGCCCTTGATTAGGATGAGTTTGGGCCAAAATTTTGGCCCAAACCGAACCAGCTACGTGCATGCATGCTATGTGCATGCTATCATGAGTCTGCATCTAGTAGCCGATTATTGTAGCCGGCTCATCTTGTAGCAAAGCGGGAGCACCTTTGCACTGCTGGGCGTAGTC
Source organism: Musa beccarii (assembly GCA_024322285.1). Taxonomy (NCBI): domain Eukaryota; kingdom Viridiplantae; phylum Streptophyta; class Magnoliopsida; order Zingiberales; family Musaceae; genus Musa; species Musa beccarii. Next base: position 13,207,694 of record CM044402.1, read on the forward strand.
CGCCCGCCATATGTAGCTAAGCGTAGTACTGCTTGGTGGCAAAGAGTAGTACCGCGGTAGTGCGGCTAGTACCGTGGAAGCGGTAGTACCGCTTTGGTGCGTGAGGAAAAGCGGTAGCACCGCGGGCCGTTGGTAGTACCGCTTGAGTGTGTCGATCTGCCAAGACCGACAAAGAAAAAAAATTCAAAGAGATTCAAATTTTGGCTCCAAGTTTAGGCTCCAAATTTGAATCACTTTGAGGTTTATAAATACCCCTTCTTTCTCAAATTTGAAAGAACAACCCTTAGAGAGTTAGATTTTGAAAATAAGTCTTGGGAAAGTCTTGTTCTTCATTTTGCTTAAGTGTTCACCTCATTCTTCTTGTGAAATCTTGTAAGAGTGTGAACCACTTGTAAAGGGTTGTAAGAGGGGTATTTGATCCTTCCCCTTCAAAGGATTTGGTAGTGGAAGAAGGAGCCTCATCGGAGAAGGCTTGAAGTGGATGTAGGTCACTTTGACCGAACCACTATACATCGCTGCGTCTTGATTGTGTGAGTGTTTAAATTTCTGTTTTACTTTGCTGCAAGCCTTTACTTTACTTGCTCAACTTCCTTTTTATCTTTGTACGCATGCTTTAAAGTTAGAACGCAAAAATCGGTTTCAAACGAACGTTGCTTTCATCGCACGTCTAAGTTTCCAAGCTTTGTTTTAAATCGCTGAAAAATCTATCGTTTTATCCGCTGCACTAATTCACCCCCTCTTAGTGCCGCGCTCGATCCCTAACAATTGGTATCGAGCCACGTTCTTTCTCTTTCGGATTTACACCCGTGAGAAATGGCTCTAAATGGTTTTCAAGAGGGCTTTCGGTTTTTCGTCCACCGTTCTTTAACGGTTCGGACTACATATTGGAAAACTCGAATGAGAGTTTTCATGCTTTCAATGGATTTGGATTTGTGGAACATCATCGAAAATGGTTTTCAACTTCCCTCTAAACCGACGAACGAATGGTCGGACTTAGAGAGAAAATCTTTTTCTTTAAATGCAAAGGATATGAATGCCTTATTTTGTGCTTTGAACAAGAACGAGTTCAATCGGATTTCTATGTGCGAAACGGATTTTGACATTTGGCGAACTCTTGAAATCATGCATGAGGGAACTAGTAGAGTTAAAGACTCGAAAGTAAACCTCTTGTTGCATGATTTTGAGCTCTTCCAAATGACACCAAGCGAATCTATCGATGACATGTACACCCGCTTCATGGATGTCGTCAATAGCTTGAAAAGTCTTGGTAAAAGTTTTTCGAATTTTGAACTCACTAACAAGATCTTAAGATCCCTTTCAAAATGGTGGGATCCTAAAATAACGGCGATTCAAGAAACAAAGGATCTAAATAATTACTCTATTGATGAACTCATTGGGTCCTTAAAGACCTCTATGAAATGGAACATGATGAATATGATAAACATGATGAGCACATGAACAACCTTCTAAAGAATAAGAAGGTTTTTGAACTCCGAACTATGAAATGCCACTTGAGTAATGACTCAAGTGAAGAGGACAATGAGGACATTGAACACATAACAATGAATGTTAACAAGTTCATTAAACAAAAATTAAAAAATACAAATGAGCTTGAACGAAGAAAGAGGCCGAAGAAGAAGAAGGCTTGGAAAGAAGAATCAAAGAAAGAAGAAGCAAACTATGCTTTAATGGGCTTCGACAATGAGGTAAGTAACTCAACTTCCTTGAATTATTTTGAAATTACATGATGATTTCCATGAATGCTTATCTTAGTTAGTAGGAATTTTATTTTATGCTTTTCTTGTGTTTTTAGAAATAAAAAAAATTCGAAATTATACTATGCTTTTCTTTATAAGTAGTTTTGAAAAGTAAAAATATGAATGATGCAAGATTTGTGATAATGCTTAGGATTAATCCATGCATGTGTATCTTGATGGTTTACATTGTCTCCAAATATGATGCTTGATGATTTTATATCATGCATGAACTTTTGAAGTAATAAAGTGTCATATTGTGATGATGAAACATATTTTTCGAATTTATAAATAGATGCATGATTTTGGCAAAAATTTGAACATGGCCTTTTAACATAAAAATTGAAAGTGTGCTATCATTTTTACATATTTGGTCTTTGACGATTTAATCACTAAGCTTGTGTTTTATTTTGATACATGTTTTCATAAAATTTTTTAATATGCTCACATCAAATTGCTTAAAATGAAAATATCTTTTTTATTCTATTGAGATGAATGAATTCATGTTATGAGTGTTGTGAATCTCATGAAAATAAACATGATGAATATTTTAAAAAATGTGCTTCATGTTTTCGGTCTTAATGATTTCTCTTGAAACTTGCTCTTTGGATCTATATGAAAAACATGAGTATACTCATATGAACATCAAATCACTTGAAATGGAACACATAAAAAATGAGAAATTACACTATCATGATGCTTTACGTGTAATGCTTTTGATCTTAATGGACTACATGACAACTTGTATTTCAAAGTAATACAATGATGATTTTCATATATATAATTGGACATACCTTATGTAATCATCATTGATAATAATAGTTGGTTGTCATGCTTAATGATTTTATGATATCTTATAAATCTTATAAATTAAAATGATTTTGATGATATTTTCGTTTTTGAATATAATGCATGACATTTTCATATGAAAAAGTTGAACATTCTTATGAAAGATCAAATCACTTAAATTGAAACTCATAAAGATGAGAAAATGTATTGTCATGATATTTGATGCATATGATCTTGATGGATATAATGACAAACTTATGTTTTGAATTTCTACAATGATGGGATCCACATAAATGTTTGAACATACATTATGAAATCATCATTGAAATAAAAATACTAAAAGTTTGTTATCATGCTTAATGACTTTGTGATATCATATCTTGATGACAAACTCATGTTTTGGTCTTAAATTTGATACTCATCTTTTGAAATATAAGTACACTTGTTTGAAACAAAATGAAACACATTATCATGATAAGTTAAATCTTATGTCTTGAAACAATGTGTTGTTTTGGACAATTTTTATAATGAAGTTTGTCTTCCGGTTTTGAATATTTTGATTTGGCATATAAAGGCAAAAGACATACTTATATGAAACATAAAGAAATTATATTTACTATCTTACCGAGATTAATGATTTCATGATATCTTAAGAATCTCATAAATTATAGAAGTGATTTCGATGAATTAATTATGATTTGATAATTTGAACTTTTCTCTCATGTTTCAATACTACTTTGTATGCTTCATGACTTGTTGATTGAAATAATGATGTAGACTTTTGATGTATCACTTGTCATGATGGCTAGCATTTTGAATCTCGAAAATAATTACTTCTTTTTATCATTTACTAAAGAGAAAAATAATTCAAGTTTATATCATTTGTGAATCTCACAAACTATGGTAATGATTTTGATGATTCGAACTTGAATGAGCTTTGTCATAATCTAAGTCTTGATATTTGATACTTGGAATTCTTATACATGAATCTAGTTACTCTTTGTGCTATATTTTTTCAAATGGATCATGAGCCTTGATGTCATATATTTCATGATCCTAGAAGTGATATGATTTATTTGCCTTGTGTGGTAAATTGAATATTTGATTTGCTTTATGATGAAGAATCATTGAATCATGACTTGATCTATGAGAATGCTATGTTCTTATGCATCATGATTCTAGGTTGCATATCTTTTATCATGGCTTGAAAGTGAATGAAAAGAAAATATGTTAGTACTTGTAATCATGATTTGATCCTTGATATTGATATGCTTTTATATATCATGATTCTTGGTTGTATAATATTTATCTTGAATTAAAAAATTGATAAATATGAATTTTGATCTTGCTAAAAAGAAAATTATGAATCATGAGTGATATCTTTTGGTTGTGATCCTTGTTGACTTTATATATTGATATCTGTCATGACATGATTTCTTTGCATTGTTGTCTTATTTGCATCATGTAATGATTGAACAATTGATGTATATTTTTATTGATGCAAATTTTTAATTGATATGAAAAATGGCTTGTATAATGATTGAAATTTTTAGCCATTTAGTTCTCCCTTCTTTTTGACAAAGACAAAGGGGGAGAAAAATTGCTACCTTGCAATTTCACAAGAAGAAGAAGGATTGCTATTTCAAAGGATGCAAATATTGCTATCTTGACTATATCAAAAGAAGCAAAATGCAAAACTTCAAAAATTTGAAATGTTACATGCCTTTATATTTGTATGTTTAAATGAAAAGTTAGCATATATGTTTAAAGTGATCATACATAATTGCTAGCTCATTGCAAACAAAAGTTGATAGCTTGCAAAGGTGAAACTTAGTTACAAAAGAGAAGAATTGAAAGGAAGCTAACTTGCGTGTCGCAAAGTATGTTAGCTTGCTTATCATTATTGATTGCTTGCTTATCATCTTTTTTATCTCATATCTTGATTTTTGACTCCCTTGAATTCATGACTTAATATGCTAAAAATTCATATTGTAAATTTGTTATTTTGTCATGATCAAAGCATTGGCTATTTGTACTATACTTTTTGACAAAACAAAGAGGGAGAAGAATTATTGCTAGCTTATGTATTGCAAAGAAAAATTTTGCTAGCTAGAATATGCAAAGGAAGCAAAGAAAGTGCAACTTGCACATCTCAACAAGTAAGTGAAAATTACCATCATTGCCCATCTTTGAAACTTGCTATGATTGAATAGTATTATTTGATGTTGTATTGTATGATGTGATAAATAGCTAGTGTGTTGAAACTTGCATATCTTTTAAACTAGCTATGATGCTATTTCTCCTTTTTGTTGATGACATAGGGGGAGAAGTAGATTGATGACTTCATGCAATGTAATGATGTTTGGATATTTTATATATTTGCATGATGGTTTTGTTATTTTCTCTTAACATTGTGATGAATGTTACTTGGATTTGGGATAATCCAAGGGTTCTATCAATTGCATATTGATAGGGGGAGTTTGTGTTAAACTCCGGGGAGTTATGGTTAACTCCGTCAATCATCAATTAGTTGTCATCATCAAAAAGGGGGAGATTGTTGAATCTCGGATTTTGTTGATGAAACTAATTGAGTGTGATTGTGTTTTGTTGTCTAACTGCATTTTGAGTTACGCAGGTCTACTATCGATCAGGAATAGACAGTTGACGCTGGAGGAATTGACATTGCGCCGGAGGTGATCACGTCAGGATATTGGATGTCGAGCCGGAGGTTCGGTTGACTATCGGCAGGAGGCTTCGTACGTCGGGCATCGGGCCAAGAGGTGCGGAGTTGCGCCATGGATATCGAGGTTGCGGAGGTCAACCGTCGATTGGGCAACAAGCCGTTAGAGAGGGCAATGTGCCGAAGGATCGGACGAAGCGCCGACCAATGATGTGCCAGGCAACTGAATGTCAATTCACGTTGTAATAACTGTCTAGATCGAAGTAGAGTTTTTGGTGTTTGTTTGTGCAGGAGTGACTACGATAGGAATGAAGACGTAAAGCAAAACAAAGGGCCAAAGACAAGTGTGATGAATCGTTGGGAGTTCGAGTGTTCAACGGAAGTCCGAAGATTCGTTGGGAGCGTTGCAGGCGGCCGAGAACGAGTAGGGAGCTTGAAGGGTTTTTGGAAGTTCGCCGGGAGGTTCGTCGGAAGTTCGCGGAGCTTGCCAAGAAAGATCGAGCTTGCCAAAGAAGCTCGGGGAACTCGCCAAGATCATCGTGAAGTCGAAAGCTTGCCGTGAGTCCGCGGAATGGTTTAGAAGGTTTGTCGGAAGACCGTCGGAAGTTGACCGGAAGCTCACCGGAAGAAGTTGTCATGTGGACTTTGTAATAGCTTAGGAAACGTCTTTAAAATTCGTAGTTAGCACGTATTTTGGGTTAGGATTAGATAACCCAAAGTGGGGCCCATTGGCCCTTGATTAGGATGAGTTTGGGCCAAAATTTTGGCCCAAACCGAACCAGCTACGTGCATGCATGCTATGTGCATGCTCTATCAGAGTTGCTATGTATCAGATTCTGCCATCGTAGCCGGCCATGTAGAGCGGAGCACCGCCGCTGGGCGGTAGTACCGCCCCGATCGTATGTAGCCAGCGTGTAGTACCGCTGGTGGGGCGTAGTACCTGGTGGTGGTAGAAAGCAGCGGTAGTACCACGCTGCGTGAGCGGTAGCACCGCCGGGCCGAGGCTGTAGTATCGCTGAGTGTGTCGATCTGCCAAGACCGATAGCACGAAAAATTCAAAGAGATTCAAATTTTTGGCTCCAAGTTTAGGCTCCAAATTTGAATCACTTTGAGGTTTATAAATACCCCTTCTTTCTCAAATTTGAAAGAACAACCCTTAGAGAGTTAGATTTTGAAAATAAGTCTTGGGAAAGTCTTGTTCTTCATTTTGCTTAAGTGTTCACCTCATTCTTCTTGTGAAATCTTGTAAGAGTGTGAACCACTTGTAAAGGGTTGTAAGAGGGGTATTTGATCCTTCCCCTTCAAAGGATTTGGTAGTGGAAGAAGGGAGCCTCATCAGAGAAGGCTTCGGAAGTGGATGTAGGTCACTTTGACCGAACCACTATACATCGCTGCGTCTTGATTGTGTGAGTGTTTAAATTTCTGTTTTACTTTGCTGCAAGCCTTTACTTTACTTGCTCAACTTCCTTTTTATCTTTGTACGCATGCTTTAAAGTTAGAACGCAAAAATCGGTTTCAAACGAAACGTTGCTTTCATCGTACGAAGTTTCCAAAGCTTGTTTTAAATCGCTGAAAAATCTATCATTTTATCCGCTGCACTAATTCACCCCCCCCTCTTAGTGCCGCTCGATCCCTAACAGCGGCGACGGGCGAGCGCAGGCTGAGCATTGCTTGCTTGGGAGATCAAGGGCTGCGCAGATATTTCTGCCTTCTTCTTAAACAGAAGGGGCGGTTTCCTGGCTGGCGAGGGTGCTGCTGCAGCGATGGCGGTTGATCGGGTCGCTGGCGAGCGGTGATGCGTGCGTGGGCGAGTGACTCCGAACAGAAAATTTCAAGACTGCACGATTTCGGGAAAATAGGCAGTTCACCACCAAGGCTTAAAGGAAATTCCACCGGCCAAGGATAAAGAACTGTTTGATTCACCACCAATGATGTTGGATAAAGAATCGAGATAAAATTCAACTCACAAGAGGAATTGTCATTCATTCAACCACCCCCTTACAAATGAGAATATGTCTCATTATATAGATATTAGACTCAGAAAACAACATGGGAACTACCCAAACAAACAAGACTGAAATAGCGGAACTACCCAAACAAACTCCAAGATTGAGGAAGTTACGCCCATGACTCAGCAATTCCAATCAGCAACAAACAAACTCCAGGATTGAGGAAGTTATGTCCATGACTCAGCAATTCCAATCAGCAACGAATTTTAATATTGGTATCATCATTCCTTATCCCATCGAAGTAAGTTGTAACCAAAGTTAGTTTTGGCATGAATAAGTATCGATAGTGTTTGTTTGCCGAAGGAATCAGCTCAGGACTTAAGGATTGATCAGTAGTCTCGGATGCTCCCGCATCATTCTCCCCGGATTGTTTGAGATTTGTCCTCAAATCTGACAAGTCATCATCGTCCAAGTAAGGAGAAACATCACCTACATTAAAAGTTGCTGAAACTCCATATTCTCCAAGAAGATCAATCTTGTAAGCATTTTCGCCAATTCTCTCGAGAACTTCAAATGGACCGTCAGCTCTGGGCATAAGTTTATTCTTCCGCTGAGAAGGAAATCTTTCCTTCCTTAAATGTAACCACACAAGATCACCTAGTTGGAAATGAGTCTTCCTCCGATATTTATTAGCTTTCTTCCTATAAGACTCGTTAGCCTTCTCGATCTTGCTTCGAATCTGCTCATGGAGTTTTTTTATTGATTCAGCTTGCTCTTTGCCATCAAAGTTTTTTTTTGGTAAGTAAATGTAATTGTATTTAGTATGAAGTTTGCACAAAATAGCTTTGTCTACACAAGCCGTAGACTATAACCTGAGATCTCTTGGAGCAGTCTAGGAGAATGCACCCCACCTCAGAAAGGTGGAATGGACTCACTCCACCAGACTCATCTCCAAGAGAAGATAAACAAAAAAAACAGCCATGACTACACATGTTGTAGACTATGACGCCTTACGATATTTAATAAATAGCAAAATGTAATAACCAATCATTCCTAAACGACTTGTGAATAAATACATCACATTGTTGAAACATAGAAACACACAATACAGCAATCTCATTCTAGAAAGCATTAAAGAATAACTTGTTAAATGCTTCATTTCCAGATCCTGCTCCATACATGATCTTGAGTCGCTAAGTATCTCGAGCAATAGGTGAGTATTGTGTGTTGTGACCCTCAAAGATTCTGCTACCCCTCTCCCTCCAAATCCACCAAATAGCACATCTGAAGGTAATTTTTGCGAGTTGTGTAAGAAGCCCTTTGTTTGAGAAGCTTTGCTGCAGCTGTTCTAGTTCCTGATGCAAGTTTGGCATTGGTAGCCTATGGAGTTCAAATCTCTTCAGAATCTCCTCCCATATCCAATTAGTGTAGTCGCAAGCAAAATAAAGATGATCAATATCTTCTTCCTGGTGCATACAAAGAGAGCATCGGTTAATAATATATATACCTTTTCGCTTCATATTATCCATTGTGGGTAGTTTGGCAAGAAGGGCCTGCCATGTGCATAAGGAATGTCTCTGTGAGCCCGGTCTATCCCATGTCCAACTGCTCAGGATCCACTTGTTATTTCTTTGTCTGATTTGATTCCATGCAGATTTAGCACTAAACTTTCCATTGTCATGAAGTCAATAAAGCATATCTGATAAGTTATTCCTGATTGGAAGAGCTGTAATAGTTGGCCAAAGTAATAGCATATCAGGAGAAATAGGATTAGGAAGACACTAGGTGCCGTTAGCAATGAACTCAGAAACCTTCCAATCTTTAGGGGCCCCAAGATCTCTTCGTACTCGATCGCCATATAATTAAAATATACTTTTTCCATTCACCCAAGGATCATACCACATATTAATTCTGGTCCCAGAAGAGATTGTGTAAGAAATGTGGTTGATTAGCTAGTTTCTTGCCTTAAAAATTCCTTTCCATGCAGCAGAATGATATGTTCTTGTTGAAACTTCCCATATTGATTCCTTAGATAGGTACCTAGAAGAAACCCATTGTGACCATAAAAATTTATTTTGCAAAAGATACCACAATTTCTGTACCAAACAAGCTTTATTCCAATTTCTCAGATTTCGCAGATTCAGCCCCCCCTCATCTTTTGGTCTACAAATGCTATCCCAATTGACCATATGCATTGCCTTTCCATCCGTACCATTCCAGAAAAAGTTCTTCAATAGCCATTTAATATCCTGAAGAAGTCCAACAGGTAGAAGAAATGCATTAGACCAATAAATATAATAAGAAACCAACACAGATCGGATGAGTTCAAGTCGTCCTGCTTTGGAAAGAAGTCTAGTTTTCCAGGAGGAAATTCTATTCTTTATTTTTTGTAGGATAGGCTGATAGTGGGTTTTGTGAATGCCAGTGGAAATAAGTGGAAGACCTAGATAAGAAACTGGCAGACATCCCTCGCTAACCCCCAAAGTTTGTATAATAAAGTCTTTATCTTCGATGCAAGGACCCATATAGACTTCCTCTACGTGAGTGAATATCTTCGGAGAGTGGATAACTCCTTGCAGTCTCTTTATCCTTGGAGCGTGGATTCCTCCTTGGTGGTGAGCCAAAAGCCCTTTATCCTTGGCTGGTGATATCTTTAGGCCTTGGTGGTGAGCTTCTCCTATCCCGAAGTCCTTTATCCTTGGCTAGTGAAATCTTTAGGCCTTGGTGGTGAACTTCGTAGATCCCGATCCTTATCCTTGGTTGGTGGCGTGACATTTATACCTTGGAAGAAGATCGTTCTATTTTATTTTTGGTGGTGAACTGCCCATTTTCCCGAAATCGCGCAGTCCTGAAATTTTCTGTTCGGAGTCACTCGCCCACGCACGCATCAGAGGAGCATCTTGTAGAGAAAGTGTCTATTAACTGAATCAAATGCTTTGCGTAAGTCAGCTTTAAAACATATTTTTGTCCCTCTTGATTTGGAGTATAGATCTTTGACCAAGTCGTTAGCCAGAAGAATATTGTGATGTATACTTCTTCCTTTAATGAAAGCAGCCTGTGCAGGACTAATGATCTTCTGTATAATCATTTGCATTCGATTTGCAAGCAACTTGGATATAATCTTGTAAATAAAGTTGCATAATGAAATGGGCCTGTAGTGCTCTAGGGAATCAGCCCCTGCATTCTTAGGAACTAAAAAAATAAAAGTACAATTTATCTCTTTAAGAAGATGACCAGAAGAGAAAAAATGCTGACAAGCTTTAATCACGTCATTTCCAATAATCGGCCATGCAATTTGGTAAAATTCAGTTGGAAACCCATCCGGACCAGGACTTTTGTGCTTCGGTGACTTAAAGACAACTCTAACAATTTCTTCATCTGTAATTGGGGCATTGAGAATCGTGATATCATCCGAATCAAGCTTTCTAGTAGGCTCCACATGAATATTAATTAAATCAATGAATTAAACTTTGCCATCAAAGTTCACTTGTGAATTGGATGGAATAGGAATTAAATCAATCGGTGTGAGCGGATTGATTCCATACACAATTTCGAAGGGTGATCGACCAGTAGTATAACTCGACGATCGATTATAAGCGAACTCAGCATGTGCAAGCTTCAAATCCCAATCTTTTAGGGATTTACTATACATTCCTCGAAGTAACATAGTGAGAGTGCGATTGGTTTCCTCTGTTTGGCCATCGGTTTGAGGATGACAAGTGGTGCTGAATAGAAGTCTGGTTCCAAGCATTCTCCATAAGGTCTTCCAGAAATAACTTAAAAATTTAGAATCACGATCAGATACAATGGTCTTTGGTACTCCATGAAGGCGAATGATCTCCTTGAAATAAAGATCAGCCACATGAGATGCATCATCCGTCTTGTGGCATGGAATAAAATGGGCCATTTTAGAAAACCGATCAACAACCACCATAATGGCATCTTTTCCCCTCTGAGTTCTTGGAAGAGCCACAATAAAATCCATGCTCACATCTTCCCAAGGCTGTAATGGTACTGGAAGGGGAGTATACAGCCCTTGGTGGAAATGACTCTTTGCTCTTTGACAAGTTGCACACCTCAAGATGATAGCATGTACGTCTCCACTCATCTTTGGCCAATAAAAGTGCTCTTGAAGGATTTCAAGAGTTTTGTTCATGCCGAAGTGACCAAATTGCCGACCTCCACCATGTGCTTCTCAGATCAACAATTCTCTAAATGAACTCTTCGGCACACATAATCGATTTCCCTTGAAAAGAAAACCATTTTGGACAGAATATGTACCTTGAATTCTATGTTTGCAACTATCGATAATAGTAGAGAACTCCGGGTCTTCAGAATATAGTTCTTTCATGGATTGAAAACCAAGAATTCTAGAATCAAGAATAGCAAGCATAGAGTATCTTCTTGATAAAGCATCCGCAACAACATTAGTATGGCCAGGTTTATATTTCAAAACGAAAGAAAAGGATTGAAGAAATTCTACCCATTTAGCATGCCTTGAGTTGAGCTTGCGTTGGCCACTAATAAACTTCAAAGCCTCATGGTTAGAATGAAGTACAAACTGTTTAGGCCTTAAATAGTGACTCCAATAATCAAGAGCTCTCACAATGGCGTAGAACTCCTTATCATAAGTTGAGTAGTTCTTCTTCGAATCGGTTAACTTTTCATTGAAATATGCCAATGGCCTTTGTTCTTGAACAAGAACAGCTCTAATGCCAACTCCACTTGCATCACATTCAACTTCAAATACTCTATCAAAATTAGGAAGGGCAAGAACGGGGGACTCACATAGCTTCAGTTTGATGAGTTCAAAAGCAGCATGAGCAGCTCTTGTCCATTCAAAAGAACCCTTCTTCATGCATCCGGTGATAGGGGCCATGATTGTACTGAAGTTCTTCACAAAACGACGATAGAAAGAAGCAAGGCCATGAAAACTCCTTACATCGATGATGGATTTCGGAACCGGCCAGGTTTTCATTGCATCCACTTTCAATTGATCAACGGAAATTCCATCTTTCGAAACCACATATCCAAGGAATATAATGCTGGAAGAGAAGAACTCACACTTCTTCATTTTGGCATAAAGCTTCTGTTCTCTCAAGGCTTTAAAGACCTATTTCAAATGAGAAATATGCTCCTCCTCGCTTTGACTATAAACAAGGATATCGTCAAAGTATACAACAACAAATCGACCAATGAAGGAACGAAGAACCTCGTTCATAAGCCTCATGAACGTACTTGGAGCATTAGAAAGTCCGAATGGCATAACGAACCATTCATATAAACCTCCCTCAGTCTTGAAAGCTGTTTTTCACTCATCTCCTTTCTGCATTCGGATCTGGTGATAGCCACTTCACAAATCTATCTTCAAAAACATAGTAGAACCATATAATTCATCAAGCATATCATCAAGTCTAGGTATAGGATACCTGTACTTAATAGTGATGTTGTTGATGGCTCGACTATCGACACACATTCTGAATGTTCCATCCTTCTTTGGTACGAGTAAAGCCGGAACAGAACATGGGCTCATACTTTCTCGAACATATCCCTTGTTAATAAGTTCATTGACTTGTCTTTGCAACTCTTTTGTTTCCTCCGGGTTGCATCTATATGCTGCTTTGTTTGGTAGAGGGGCAATGGGCAGCAAGTCAATTTGGTGCTCAATACCTCTTATTGGAGGTAATCCAGATGACAATTCTTCAGGGAACACATCTGCAAAGTCTCTTAACAAGGAATGCATTTTCGGATGTATAGGTCTCTCTTTCTCACTCTTTTTCTCAACCATAAGCAAAGCAAATACATTTTTCTGTTTGGTAATGGCTCTCTTAACCTGTGTTTCACTCAAGAAGAGATTTTCCTTACTAGTGTTTCTCTTCCCAAGTTGATTTCGATGTATCATGCTCGGTTTCAAAGATTCAAGAGTAATGCACTTTGGTTCCTTGTGAAAAGAGTATGTGTTTTTATGCCCATCATGTACAGCCTTTCTATCATATTGCCAAGGTCTACCTAACAACAAGTGACAAGCATCCATGGGAATAACATCGCATAGAACTTCATCTTGATAATTCTTCCTAATGGAAAATGATATAAGGGCTCGTTTGGTTACCTTCACATCACTTCCTTTGCTAAGCCACTGAAGCTTGTAAGGTTGAGGATGTTTTGATGTTGGTAGCTTCAGTTTTTCAATCATGGTTGTCGAGGCGACATTGGTGTAGCTTCCTCCATCGATAATCATCATACACACCTTCCCGTTAATAGTGCAACGGGTGTGGAAGATGTTCTCCCTTTGCTCATTCTCTTCGGGAGATATCTCAGCATGTAATGCTCTCCGTATCACCAACAACTCACCATCATCAGCTTTTTCAATGATATTCTCGAATTCTTCAGCTTCAGAATCATTCTGGTCATGTTCATCATTGGCCTCTTGAAGTTCCAAATCGATCTTCTCAATTTCTTGAAGAGTCATAACTCTCCGATTTGGACAATTAGCTTGCAAATGCCCATAGCCATGACACTTAAAACACTTCCTTGTGTCACCATCAACTTTCTTGCTGGTTTCTTTGATGGGTTCCACCAACTTCTCTTTACCCTTAGTGTTCGACTAAACACCTTCATATTTGCTTGAGGAAGCACCCCTAAAGTAGAATGTCCCCTTCGAGGAGGTTTTGGAAGAAAACCTCTTGCTACTCTTTAGTTGTTTCTCAACCTTCATTGCTAGCTTGCAAACATCTTCGAAGGACCAATAAGGCTGAAGTTCAACCAAATCAGCAATTTCTCGATTCATGCCACCAAGGAATCGAGCGATGGTTTGCTCGAGAACTTCTGGAACTTCGCATCTCATCATGAGTTGTTCGAACTCACGAATATATTCTTCAATACTCATCTCTTGTTGTCTTAGGTTGAGAAACAAATCTTGCTTATAGGTATCGGGCAAGAACCTTTTCTTCATAAGTTTCTTGAGTTTATCCCCAGACTTGATTCGGCTTTTTTCTTCTCTAGCTCACTAACGCTTTAAATTCTCCCACCATAGAGAAGCATATTTAGTGAGTTTCAGAACAGCGACCTTGCACCTCTTCTCATCCGAGTATGACTTGAAGTCAAAAACTCGTTCAATGGCAAGGAGCCAATCAACAAAGTGGTCAGGATTGAGACTACCCTCGAACTCAGGTGCATCTGCTTTAATCTCACAGTCATTCTCATGGTATCTTCTTCTTCTTCTCCGAACTCGGTACTCAGAAGTACTAGAGTTGCCTCTAGCGGAATCAGAATCATCATTAGAATTGTGATGCGAATCTGATTCGTCATGGTGTCGCTGATCATTGGGAAGCCTTGCTGGTTGCTCTTGTCTCTCTAGGTTCTCTAGGAGATTAAGAACTCGCTCCATTTGCCTTTGGAGATTCTCTATAGCACGATCTCGCCTTAGGTTATGTGCTTGCTCCAAAGTCAAGCCTCGTGGAACTTGTTCGTCACCCATGGTAAGTAGAAGATAACAACACAAAGGAATCACTCAAGATAAGTTCAACCTTGAGCTCTGATACCAACTTGATGCGTGCGTGGGTGAGTGACTCCGAACAGAAAATTTCAAGACTGCGCGATTTCGGGAAAATGGGCAGTTCACCACCAAGGCTTAAAGGAAATTCCACCGGCCAAGGATAAAGAACTGTTTGATTCACCACCAACGATGTTGGATAAATAATCGAGATAAAATTCAACTCACAAATGAGAATATGTCTCATTATATAGATATTAGACTCAGAAAATAACATGAGAACTACCCAAACAAACAAGACTGAAATAACGGAACTACCCAAACAAACAATGGGAACTATCCAAACAAACAAGACTAAAATAGCGGAACTACCCAAACAAACAATGGGAACTACCCAAACAAACAAGACTGAAATAGCGGAACTACCCAAACAAACTCTAGGATTGAGGAAGTTACGCACATGACTCAGCAATTCCAATCAGCAACAAACAAACTCCAGGATTGAGGAAGTTACGCCCATGACTCAGCAATTCCAATCAGCAACGAATTTTGATATTGGTATCATCATTCCTTATCCCATCGAAGTAAGTTGTAACTAAAGTTAGTTTTGGCATGAATAAGTACCGATAGTGTTTGTTTTGCCGAAGGAATCAGCTCAGGACTTAAGGATTGATCAGTAGTCTCGGATGCTCCCGCATCAGGCGGTGAGCAGCGGTGACCCACCTGCGGAGGGAATCTCACTGCTTCTTCGGCATCGGAGAGCTATTGGGCAGCGGCGGCGGCGTCCCTGAATAGAGGAGGCGACGATCGTTGCTCTCTGCTGTCCTCCGCCAGGCGGAGGCTGCTGGGCAGCCCCCTGATTCGCCCTCCTCTTGTTGGGGCAGCAATCGGAGAATGGTGGTGACGGTGGCAGCAGGGTTGATCCGAAGATGAGGCTTCCTTCTCAAGTTGCTTCTTCTTCCCGACGAGATGGTTCTTTGATGATGCAGCATAGAGGTAGGTCGCACTCTAGATCGCGACCTCCTACTCTCATTTCTCGATATCCTCGACCTTGGACAAGCCTCTTCAAGGCCCGGTTGGAAGCTCGGATCTTAGCTTGGATTTCTTTGCTCCGAAACCAGGTGATCAGGAAGATTGCGTGTACGAGACTGTTGATTCTGAAGAGCTGATTAAGACATGGTCCATGGCGCTTGTTGGTTATGTGGTCGGTTTAAAGACATCATATTTTTCGTTATCCTCATTTATCAATACTCGATGGGGAACATCGGCATTTGATCTGCATATGCTAGAGAATGGTTTTTTTGTATGCAAACTCTATTCTGAAGAGGATTTGCAATGAATCCTTGAAGGGTTTTAGACTATTCGCGGCCATCCGATGATTCTACGACGTTGATCTCCTGATGTCCGTTTGGAGTTAGACAGTCTACAATCTATTCCTTTATGGGTATCCTTTCATGGTCTTCCCTTGCATCTTTGGAGTCGTCGTTTTATTGCTAAGTTATGTAGCACCTTGGGACAGCCATTGTATATTGACAAAGCAACAGCAGCACAGACAAGATTGGCTTTTGCACGAGTATGTGTAATGGTTTCTTCTAATGATGATCTTCCAAATGAGGTTTTTTATCGTGATCTAGATGGGACCACCCGCAAGGTGCATGTTTCATATTCTTGGAAACCACAGCGCTATAAGATTTGCAACTCTTTTGGTCATGCACATGGAGCTTGTCAGCAAACTCAGAAACCAATCACTCAAGTTTCGCCAACGCTTGATCATCTCACCAAGGGGTTGATAGTACTATTATTACTACTGATAAAGAAGGCGAGTCTCCTTCAGGGGCAGTAGTGCTGGTACAGACAAGCGAGCATCATGATCAGAAAGACAAATCGGGAACTTTACCTCTTCCTAATATATCAGAGTTTGTCACAACAACAGTTTCTCAGGTTACCCATGCACAGGAGAACGAGAAACCTTCGCCTCTTCCTACATCGACAGGAACTACCGTAACGGGGATCCCACGTCCTACTCATCGTGCTAACCAGGATATTGTAATCCCAACAAATTTCGCCAGTCAGGATATTCAGCCTCAACAACCTTCAACAAACACTGCCAATCTAGATATTTTGGGTATTTCAAAGTTTAAGCATTTGCAAGCTGTGGATGAAGTGGATAAAAATAGAAATAAAGCTTTAAAAGGTAAAGATATTACGTGGGAGGACATTGCAAAACCCAAGAATAAGAAGAAGGATGGAACTGGTAAGTTGCACATACTTCCGTCTACCTAGAAAGAGTCATTTATTTCCTTTTCAACCTATTTTGATTCTGATGAAGATACTTTGTTGGAATGTTCGTGGGCTGAATAAATTTAAGAAATGTCAAGAGCTTAATAGAACAATCAAGTCTGATGCTTGTGATATTGTTATTCTTGTGGAAACAAAAATTAAACCATCTCGGGTTTGTGTTCAAAAAGATTTAATATGGCCAGAGGCAGAACTTTTTACCAACGATACTTGTGACACTTATGGTAGAATATGGGTATTATGGCATTCGAACTCTGTTAGTGCTTGCTTTATTTTTGCTACAGAACAATTCATCCATCTTTAAGCCGAGGATAAAAGGAATGGTTGCCAATTCCATATTACTGGTGTATATGCTTCTAACAGTATGCAGGAAAGAAATGTTCTATGGAATGATCTGATTAATATTGCAAATGACTGTCTTACAATGTCTTGGATTGTTCTTGGTGACTTCAATACTGTTCGGTACACACATGAAAAAGTGGGGGGTAAACCACTTTCAGAGAGCAAGCTTCAAGGTTTTAACGATTACATATATATTGCTGCATTGATTGATATGAAATCTATAGGTGATTGGCTTTCATGGAGTAATCAAGGTGCTGCCCACAGGAAAATAATGGCTCGACTTGATAGGTGTCTGATTAATCGTGAATGGTTAACAGTTTACCCTGATTCACTTCTGGAGTATGGATCTCAATTGTTCTCTGATCACTCTTTAATGTATATACATGCCGACAAAGTAATACCCAGAGGCAAGAAACCATTTAGATTCTTTAACATGTGGAGTACTCATCCTCAGTTTCTTGAGGTTATCAGATCTACTTGGAATGTTAATGTGCATGGATCACCTCCTTACATTTTATGCCAAAAGCTTAAAGCATGTAAAGCAGCACTAAAGGAGTGGAATACAAACACTTTTGGCAATATTATCACCCGAGTTCAATTAATCAAAAAGAAACTAATGGCGGTGCAACATGAGCTACATCTTCAACCCTTTGACGAGAATCATATTTGCAAAGAGGCAGAAGCTAGATCTCAATTCATGCAGGCCCTAAAACAGGAAGAAAGTTTTGCAAAACAGAAGTCTCGATAGCATTGGCTTACTTTAGGGGATTCTAATACGAAGTTTTTCTATACAGCCATTGCTAATAGAAGGGCTGTTAATTGTATCAGAAAATGTAAAGACCAAGATGGTACGCTTATTGAGAATTTGGATGAAGTTAAAGCACACACCGAACAATTTTTTTATTCTTTACTCAATCAAACACAGCAGCCTAATAATGTTCTTGTGGAGCCTACTAGGAAGCTTGATTCAGATGACATCACGATTCTTAATGCACCAATTACAGATGAAGAAGTTGTACGAGTTGTCTTCAAGTCACCAAAGCACAAGAGCCCTGGTCGGATGGATTTCACTGAATTTTACCAAATTGCATGGCCGATCATTGGAAATGATGTGATTAAAGCTTGTCAGCATTTTTTCTCTTCAGGTCATATTCTTAAAGCGATAAATTGTACTTTTATTTCTTTGGTTCCTAAGAATGCAGGGGCTGATTCACTAGAGCACTATAGGCCCATTTCTTTATGCAACTTTATTTACAAGATCATCTCCAAGTTGCTTACAGATCGAATGCAAATGATTATGCACAAGATCATTAGTCATTCTCAGGCTGCTTTCATTAAAGGAAGAAGTATACATCATAATATTCTTCTTGCTAACGACTTGGTCAAAGATTTGCACTCCAAATCAAGAGGGACGAAAATATGTTTTAAAGCTGACTTACGAAAAGCATTTGATTCAGTTAATAGACAGTTTCTCTACAAGATGCTCCTCAGTTTGAACTTCCCTCAACAATGGGTTAATTGGATTCAGTGCTGCTTGGAAACTCCAAAATTTTCAGTTTTGTTCAATGGTTCCCCCGTTGGCTTCTTTGGGAGTACGAATGGCATCCGACAAGGAGATCCACTTTCTCCATATCTTTTTACAATTGTCATGAAGGACTCAGCTATATGTTAGAAAAGGCAGTCTCTGATGGTAGCATTAAGGTACCCCATACTGGTTCTATTCATATATCCCACATAACATTTGCAGATGATCTTATTATCTTTCTTCGTAATGACACTACTTCAGTAAAAAATTTGGCTACTGTTCTGAAAGATTTTGGTTTGGTTTCTGGCCTTCACCTAAATCTTGCAAAAAGTAAAGTCTATATGGGTTCTTGCGTTGAAGATAAAGATTTATTATACAAACTCTGGGGTTAGCGAGGGAAGTTTACCAGTTCCTTATCTGGGTCTCCCACTCTTATCCACTGGCATTCATAAAATTCACTATCAGCCTATCCTGCAAAAAATAAAGAATAGAATTTCCTCCTGAAAAACTAAACTTCTTTCCAAAGCAGGACGACTTGAACTCATCCGATCTGTGTTGTTTTCTTATTCTATTTATTGGTCTAATGCATTTCTTCTACCTGTTTGACTTATTCATGATATTGAACGATTATTGAAGAACTTTTTTTGGAATGGTATGGATGGAAAGGCAATGCATATGGTCAATTGAGATAGCATTTGTAGACCAAAAGATGAGGGGGGGGGGGCTGAATCTGCGAAATCTGAGAGATTGGAATAAAGCTTGTTTGGTACAGAAATTATGGAATCTTTTGCAAAATAAATCTTTATGGTCCCAATGGGTTTCTTCTAGGTACCTATCTAAGGAATTAATATGGAAAGTTTCAACAAGAACATATCATTCTGCTGCATGGAAAGGAATTTTAAAGGCAAGAAACTGGCTAATCAACCACATTTCTTACACAATCTCTTTTGGGACCAGAATTAATTTGTGGTATGATCCTTGAGTGAATGGAAAAAGAATATTTCAATTATATGGTGATCGAGTACGAAGAGATCTTGGGGCCCCTAAAAATTGGAATGTTTCTGAGTTCATTGCTAACGGCACCTAGTGTCTTCCTAATCCTATTTCTCCTGATATGCTATCACTTTGACCGACTATTACAGCTCTTCCAATCAGGAATAACTCATCAGATATACTTAATTGGCTTCATGACAATGGAAAATTTAGTGCTAAATCTGCATGGAATCAAATCAGACAAAGAAATAACAAGTGGATCCCGAGCAGTTGGACATGGGATAGACCGGGCTTACAGAGACATTCCTAATGCACATGGCAGGCCCTTCTTGCCAAACTACCCACAATGGATAATATGAAACGAAAAGGTATATATATTGTTAACCGATGCTCTCTTTGTATGCAACAGGAAGAAGATATTGATCATCTTTATTTTGCTTGCGACTACACTAATTGGATATGGGAGGAGATTCTGAAGAGATTTGAAATCCATAGGCTACCAAGGCCAAACTTGCATCAGGAAATAGAACATTTGCAAACAAAACTTCTCAAGAAAAGGGCTTCTTACACAACGGCAAAGCTTATCTTGGATGTACTATTTGGTGGATTTGGAAGGAGAGGTGTAGCAGAATTTTTGAGGGTCACAACACACACAATGCTCATCTTCTGCTTGAGATACTTAGTGACTCACGATCATGCATGGAGCAAGATTTGAAAATGAGGCATTTAACAAGTAGAGAAAAAGAGATCTTCCTCAGATTCAATTTTACAATTCTTTAATACTTCCTTTGTATTGTCTGATTTTCTGCTGTCTAGGAATAGTTGGTTATTACATTTTACTCTTCGTTGCCTATGGTAGCGTCATAGTTTACAATATGTGTAGTCATGATTTCTGTTTAACTACTCTCGGAGACGAGTCTGGTGGAGTAAGACCATTCCACCTTTCTGAGGTGGGGTGCATTCTCCTAGACTGCTCTAAGAGATCTCAGGCTTTAGTCTATGGCTTGTGTAGACAAAGCTAATTTGTACAAACTTCATACTAAATCTATTTACATTTACTTACCAAAAAAACTCCAAACGGACATCAGGAGACCAACGTCGTAGAATCATCGGATGGCCGCGAATAGTCTAAAACCCTTCAAGGATTTGTTGCAAATCCTCTTCAGAATAGAGTTTGCATACAAAAAAACCATTCTTTAGCATATGCAGATCAAATGCCGATGTTCCCCATCGAGTCTTGATGAATGAGGATAACGAAAAATATGATGTCTTTAAATCGATCACATAACCAACAAGCGCTATGGACCTTGTCTTAATCAGCTCTTCAGAATCAACAGTCTCGTACATAGCAATCTTCTGATCAGCCTGGGTTTCTGGAGCAAAGAAATCCAAGCTAAGATCCGAGCTACCAACCGGGGCCTTGAAGAGGCTTGTCCAAGGTCGAGGATCTCAAGAAATGAGAGTAGGAGGTCACGATCTAGAGTGCGACCTACCTCTATGCTACGTCATCAAAGAACCATCTCGTCGGGAAGAAGAAGCAACTTGAGAAGGAAGCCTTATCTTCGGATCAACCCTGCTGCCACCGTCACCAGCCATTCTTGAGTTGCGCTGCCCCAACAAGAGGAGGGGAGGGGGCAGTGCAGATCTGCCCCAATCAAGCGAGAGGCTGTCGGCGTGCCGCTTGTCGATGGAGAGTCTTCGTCAGCGAGATGCAAAGAGAGAGAGGCAGCGTGCGAGGAGAAGAGTTCACACCTCCGGGGGACGCCGCCGCCGCTGCCCAACAGCTCGGCGCACAATTTGCTGGCCTCATTTGCAGCGGCACCCTCGCCCGCCAGAAATAGCGAGATAGTCGCCCTCCCGATCTTGATTCTTTGTGCAGATCTCTGCTTATTCTGAGAGCCGCAGAACCAGATCTTTGGCAATAAGGCAAGGGCGCCGATGACTCCACAGTAGCCTCGCCGCCAACGCACCAGCCACGCACCGCCGTCGCCCGATCGCTGCAGCCACAGCAAGGCCACACCATCCTCGTGCGTGCGGAAGAGCAGAAAGCCCTCTTCGTGCGTGAGGGGAACCACCGAACCTTCTCCTATCCCCCTTCTCTTCCAGAAGAGGAGCAGAGGCAGTCTCCTCTGTTCCACGTGCAGGAAGAAACAGAGAGAGGAGAGGGAGGCGTGTCCTAGGTTGAAGAAAGACCGCTGCTCACCGCCCGGCCGAAGTTCCTGGTCACGGCGAGCCCCGAACGCCACCGCCGTCACCCAGTCCCCGATCGCAGCACAGCTGCCCTGCAGACAGCCTTCGTGCAAAACCGAGGCACGGTCTTTTGTTCTCCTTGTGCACAGATCTGCAGGGAACCCTGCTCACCATGCGTGCAGCGAGAACAGGGGAGAACCGCCGCCTCTTCTTGCCCTAGCTTCTCCGTGGCTTCACTTCCTCTCAACGCGTTCGCACGTGGAGGAAGGAAAGAACAACCACCCAAGGGAGAAGAAGCAGATCCACAGACTCCTGCAGCCACCACCTGATGCGGGAGCATCCGAGACTATTGATCCATCCTTAAGTCCTGAGCTGATTCCTTCGACAAAACAAACACTATCGGTACTTATTCATGCCAAAACTAACTTTGGTTACAACTTACTTCGATGGGATAATGAATGATGATACCAATATCGCTGATTGGCATTACTGAGTCATGGGCGTAACTTCCTCAATCCTGGAGTTTGTTCGTTGCTGATTGGCATTGCTGAGTCATGGGCGTAACTTCCTCAATCCTGGAGTTTGTTTGGGTAATTCTGTTATTTCAATCTTGTTTGTTTGGGTAGTTTCCATTGTTTGTTTGGATAGTTCCGTTATTTCAGTTTTGTTTGTTTGGGTAGTTCCATTGTTTATTTTCTGAGTCTAATGTCTATATAATGCGACATATTCTCATTTGTAAGGGTGGTTGGATGAATGAAAATTGGTGAGACTTCCTCTACGTGAGTGAATATCTTCGGAGAGTGGATAACTCCTTGCGATCTCTTTATCCTTGGAGCGTGGATTCCTCCTTGGTGGTGAGCCAAAAGCCCTTTATCCTTGGCTGGTGATATCTTTAGGCCTTGGTGGTGAGCTTCTCCTATCCCGAAGTCCTTTATCCTTGGCTGGTGAAATCTTTAGGCCTTGGTGGTGAACTTCGTAGATCTCGATCCTTATCCTTGGTTGGTGGCGTGGCCTTTATACCTTGGAAGAAGATCGTTCTATTTTATTTTTGGTGGTGAACTGCCCATTTTCCCGAAATCACGCAGTCCTGAAATTTTTTGTTCGGAGTCACTCGCCCACGCACGCATCAAGTTGGTATCAGAGCTCAAGGTTTGAACTTATCTTGAGTGATTCCTTTTTGTTGTTATCTTCTACTTACCATGAGTGACGAACAAGTTCCACGAGGCTTGACTTTGGAGCAAGCGCACGACCTACTGGCGAGATCGTGCTATGAAGAGAATCTCCAAAGGCAAATGGAGCGAGTCCTCAATCTTCTAGAGGATCCGGCAAGACAAGGCCAACCGAGAGGCGTCGAATGATCGACGTCGGCGTGACAATTTGGAATCTCGTCAAAGTTATAGTGGCGATTCCAATTCCTTTAAGGGGTAACTCTAGTGATTCGATTCTCATATCCAAAGACGAAGAGGGAGGCATAAGGAAAATAATCGAGACATCAAAGTGGACGTTCTGAATTTGAAGGTAATCTCAATCTCGATGACTTTGTGGATTGGCTACACACAATCGAACGGATTTTTGACTTCAAGACCTACTCGGATAAGGAGAGGTGCAAGGTTGCTGCCATAAAGTTGACAAAGTATGCTTCTCTATGGTGGGAGAATCTAAAGTATCAACGAGCAAGAGAAGGAAAAGACCAAATCAAGTCTTGGGAAAAACTCAAGAAGTTGATGAAGAAGAGGTTCTTACCCGATAACTATAGACAAGATCTTTTCCTAAAACTGAACTCCCTAAGACAACAAGGGATGAGTGTTGAAGAATACATCCGTGAGTTTGAACAACTCAAAATGAGATGTGACGTTCCAGAAGTTCTAGAGCAAACCGTCGCTCGTTTCCTTGGCGGCCTGAATAGAAAAATTGCTGATGTGGTTGAACTTCAATCGTATTGGTCCTTTGAAGATATTTGTAAGCTAGCCATAAAAGTTGAGAAGCAACTGAAAGGCAAGAGGTTTTCCTCCAGAACCTCACCCAAGGTGACATCCTATTTTAAGGATGCTTCCTCAAGCAAGATCGAGAGCATGTCAACCAAATACAAAGGAGAGGAGAAGAGTGCAAAGCCTTCCAAAGAATTCTGGAAGAAACTTGAAGGCGATACAAGGAAATGCTTTAAGTGCCATGGTTTTGGGCATTTTCAAGCAAATTGTCCGAATCGGCGAGTTATGACTCTTCAAGAAATTGAGGAGATCAATTCAGCACTTCAAGAGGCTGAAAGCAATCCAGACCAAAATGGTTTTGAATCTGAAAAAGAAGAAGAAGTTGTGGAGAAAGCAGATGATGGTGAAATGTTGATCATACGAAGAGCATTGCATACTGAAGTTTCTCTTGATAATGAGCAAAGGGAGAACATCTTTCACACCCGTTGCACTATTAATGGGAAGGTATGTTCAGTGATTATCGATGGTGGGAGTTGTACCAACGTTGCTTCGACCAACCTTGTTGACAAATTGAAGCTTCCGATAATGAAACATCCTCAACCGTACAAGCTCCAATGGCTCAATCAAGGAAATGATCTGAAGGTAACCAAACGAGCCCTTATATCATTTTCTATTGGGAAAAATTATCAAGATGAAGTTCTATGCGATGTTATTCCTATGGATGCTTGTCACTTATTGTTAGGAAGACCTTGGCAATATGATATGAATGCTGTGCATGATGGTCGTAAGAACACATACTCTTTTCGGAAAGAACAAAAATGCATCACCCTTTTGCCCTTGAATCCTTCATTGATACATCGAAATCAACCTGGGAAGGGAAACGCTGATAAGAAAATTTTGTTCTTAAATGAAACACGGGTTGAGAGAGCCATTAGCAAACAAAAGAATGTATTTGCTTTGCTTATGGTAGAGAAAAAGAGTAAGATGGGGCAACCCATTCATCCAAAGATGCATCGCTTGTGGAAAGATTTTGCAGATGTGTTCTCGGAGGATTTGCCACCTGGATTACCTCCCAAAAGAGGTATTGAGCATCAAATTGATTTGATCCCCGGTGCTCCTCTACCGAACAAACCAGCATATAAATGCAACCCGAAAGAAACAAAGGAGTTGCAAAGACAAGTCAATGAACTTATTGACAAGGGATATGTTCGAGAAAGTATGAGCCCATGTTCTGTTCCGGCTCTACTCGTACCAAAGAAGGATGGAACATTCAGAATGTGTGTCGATAGCCGAGCCATCAACAACATCACTAATAAGCATCGGAGGAAGACTCATTTCCAACCAGGTGATCTTGTGTGGCTTCACTTAAGGAAGGAGAGATTTCCATCTCGACGCAAGAACAAGCTCATGCCGAAAGCTGATAGTCCGTTTAAAGTTATCAAGCGAATTGGCGAAAATGCTTACAAGATTGATCTTCCTGGAGATTATGGAGTTTCGGCAACTTTTAATGTAGGTGATCTTTCTCCTTACTTGGACGATGATGACTTGTCAGATTTGAGGACAAATCTCAAACAACCCGGGGAGAATGATGCGGGAGCATCCGAGACTATTGATCCATCCTTAAGTCCTGAGCTGATTCCTTCGGCAAAACAAACACTATCGGTACTTATTCATGCCAAAACTAACTTTGGTTACAACTTACTTCGATGGGACAATGAATGATGATACCAATATCGCTGATTGGCATTGCTGAGTCATGGGCGTAACTTCCTCAATCCTAGAGTTTGTTCGTTGCTGATTGGCATTGCTGAGTCATGGGCGTAACTTCCTCAATCCTGGAGTTTGTTTGGGTAGTTCTGTTATTTCAATCTTGTTTGTTTGGGTAGTTTCCATTGTTTGTTTGGGTAGTTCCGTTATTTCAGTTTTGTTTGTTTGGGTAGTTCCATTATTTGTTTTCTGAGTCTAATGTCTATATAATGAGACATATTCTCATTTGTAAGGGTGGTTGAATGAATGAAAATTGGTGAGACTTCCTCTACGTGAGTGAATATCTTCGGAGAGTGGATAACTCCTTGCGGTCTCTTTATCCTTGGAGCGTGGATTCCTCCTTGGTGGTGAGCCAAAAGCCCTTTATCCTTGGCTGGTGATATCTTTAGGCCTTGGTGGTGAGCTTCTCCTATCCCGAAGTCCTTTATCCTTGGCTGGTGAAATCTTTAGGCCTTGGTGGTGAACTTCGTAGATCCCGATCCTTATCCTTGGTTGGTGGCATGGCCTTTATACCTTGGAAGAAGATCGTTCTATTTTATTTTTGGTGATGAACTGCCCATTTTTCCGAAATCGCGCAGTCCTGAAATTTTCTGTTCGGAGTCACTCGCCCACGCACGCATCACCACCTCTTCTCACCCTAGAGAGAGAAGAGAATCGCTAGAGAGAGAAACTCTCGCCTAGAGAGATGTATAAAATGGACAAAGAGCACTTATTATTAGACATTTTATCACTTTATCTTGCATGTTGCATATATTGTGATATCCTTGGACTTGTGCAATGGGAATCGGATCGTGATGAGATCACGATAATGAGACCGATTCACCTTTAAACACAGACCCTAAATAATCCTGATCATAGGTTACTCGAGAGAAACATCGAGATAACTGGATAGATTAGTGTGCTATATACCAGTCCATCGAGATAACTGATGGAGGTGGCTGGTCTCATAGCTACTCATGTGGGGACACTAAGGATATAGTGCAGGTGCTCATTGGGGAATGATTTCACTAATTGATCCGATTACAGAATGCTGGATGGTTATTGATACTCACGTTAGACAGCGATTCTGTAGTCCTAGTAGTGTATCTAGTCCTTAGACTTGAGACACCAAGGATGTCCTGTATGAGTACTCCACTCTTTGATACTGGACTTATAGGTTTAGAAAGTTCCAGATCTAATATAGCTGGTTATTGGGGGTGGTAAACAACCTTACGATGGCTATCGAGTGTCAATAGAGGATCATCTACTCTCAGTATCATGAGAGGAATATCCTATGTATTCTTGCTCGAACAAATCCTTGATCAAGGTTATTCGGATTGAGAGAGAAAGAGTTCTTCGAGAGAATCTGACTAGAGCAAGATTCGAGAAGAGACCGTATGGGCATAACAACACTATGCCCGGTATAGGGTCTCTAGGATATTAGATTGATGAGGGGCTATAGATATATGGTAACTGAGGACAAATAGGTCCAAAGGATTGGATTCCCCCGTATCATCTAGGGACTGCGGCGTAATGGCCTAATACGTCCGCAGTCGATAAGTCAGATGAATTATTATAGAGATAATAATTTTTTTTTGGTAAGTAAATGTAATTGTATTTAGTAACAAAGTAGCTTTGTCTACACAAGCCGTAGACTATAGCCTGAGATCTCTTAGAGCAGTCTAGGAGAATGCACCCCACCTCAGAAAGGTGGAATGGACTCATTCCACCAGACTCGTCTCCAAGAGAACATAGCAAAAAAGTAGTCATGACTACACATGTTGTAGACTATGACACCTTACGATATTAAATAAATAGCAAATAACATTCCTAAACGACCTGTGAATACATCACATTGTGGAAACATAGAAATACAAAATACAAGCAATCTCAATCTAGAAAGCATTAACGAATAACAAAATTGAATCGATAAAGATATCTTTTTCACTACTTGTTAAATCGTCATTTCAGATTCTGCTCCATACATGATCTTGAGTCGCTAAGTATCTCGAGCAATAGGTGAGTATTGTGTGTGTTGAGGCCCTCAAAGATTCTGCTACATCTCTCCTCCAAATCCACCAAATAGCACATCCGAAGGTAATTTTTGCTAGTTGTGTAAGAAGCCCTTTCCTTGAGAAGCTTTCTTTGCAATTTGTTCTAGTTCTGATGCAAGTTTAGCCTTGGTAGCCTATGGAGTTCAAATCTCTTCAGAATCTCCACCCATATCCAATTAGTGTAGTCGCAAGCAAAATAAAGATGATCAATATCTTCTTCCTGTTGCATACAAAGAGAGCATCGGTTAACAATATATATACCTTTTCGCTTCATATTATCCATAGTTGGTAGTTTGGCAAGAAGGGCCTGCCATGTGCATAAAGAATGTCTCTGTGAGCCCGGTCTATCCCATATCCAACTGCTTGGGATCCACTTGTTGTTTCTTTGTCGATTTGATTCCATGCGGATGTAGCACTAAATTTCCATTGTCATGAAGCCAATCAAGCATATCTGAGGAGTTGTTCTTGATTGGAAGAGTTGTAATAATCGGCCAAAGTGATAGCATATCAGGAGAAATAGGACTAGGAAGACACCAAGTGCCGTTAACAATGAACTCAGAAACCGTCCAATCGTTAGAGGCCCCAAGATCTCTTCGTACTCTATCGCCATACAATTGAAATATACTCTTTCCATTCACCCAAGGATCATACCACATATTAATTCTTGTTCCAGAAGAGATTGTATAAGAAATATGTTTGGTTAGCCAATTTCTTGTCGTCAAAATTCCTTTCCAAGCAGCAGAATGATATGGTTTTGCTGAAACTTCCCAGATTGATTCCTTTGATAGGTACCTAGAAGAAACCCATTGTGACCATAAAGATTTGTTTTGCAAAAGATCCCACAATTTTTGTACCAAACAAGCTTTATTCCAGTCTCTCAGATTTCGCAGATTCAGTCCCCCCTCATCCTTAGGCTGCGAGATATTATCCCAATGTACCATATGCATTGCCTTACCATCCGTACCATTCCAGAAAAAGTTTTTCAACAGCCGTTCAATATCCTGAAGAAGTCCAACAGGTAGAAGAAATGCATTAGACCAATAAATAGAGTAAGAGAACAAGACCGATCGATCGGATGAGTTCAAGTCGTCCTGCTTTAGAAAGGAGTCTAGTTTTCCAAGAAAAAATTCTATTCTTTATTTTTTCCAGGATAGGGTGTGATGGGTTTTGTGAATGCCGGTGGAAATAAGTGGGAGACCTAGATAAGAAAGCGGCGGACATCCTCGCTAACCCCAAAGTTTGTATAATAAAGTCTTTATCTTCGATGCAAGGACCCATATAGACTTTACTCTTTGCATGATTTAGCTGAAGGCCAGAAAACAAACCAAATTCTTTCAGAATAGTAGCCAAATTCCTCACTGAAGTAATGTCAATGCGAAGAAATATAATAAGATCATCTGCAAATGTTATATGGGATATATGAATAGAACCAGCTTGGGGTACCTTAATGCTACCATCAAAGCCCGCTTTTCTAACATACAACTGAGTCCTTCCATGACAATTGTAAAAAGATATGGAGAAAGTGGGTCTCCTTGTCGGATGCCATTCGTACTCCCAAAGAAGCCAATGGGTGAACCATTGAAAAGAATCGAAAATTTTGGAGTTTCTAAGCAAAGATGAATCCAATTAACCCATTGTTGAGGAAGTTCATATGAGGAGCATCTTGTAGAGAAAATGTCTATTAAGCGAATCAAATGCTTTTAGTAAGTCACTTTAAAACATATTTTTGTCCCTCTTGATTTAGAGTGCAGATCTTTGACCAAGTCGTTAGCCAGAAGAATATTGTGATGTATACTTCTTCCTTTAATGAAAGCAGCCTGTGCAGGACTAATGATCTTCTGTATAATCATTTGCATTCGATCTGCAAGCAACTTGGATATAATCTTGTAAATAAAGTTGCATAATGAAATGGGCCTGTAGTGCTCTAGGGAATCAGCCTCTGCATTCTAAGGAACTAGAGAAATAAAAGTACAATTTATCTCTTTAAGAAGGTGACAAGAAGAGAAAAAATGCTGACAAGCTTTAATCACGTCATTTCCAATAATCGGCCATGCAATTTGGTAAAATTCATGGAAACCCATCCGGACCAGGGACTTTTGTGCTTCGGTGACTTAAAGACAACTCTAACAATTTCTTCATCTGTAATTGGGGCATTGAGAATCGTGATATCATCCGAATCAAGCTTTCTAGTAGGCTCCACATGAATATTATTAGGCTGCTCTGTTTGATTAAGTAAAGCATAAAAAAATTGTTCAGTGTGGGCTTTAACCTCATCCAAATTCTCAATAAGTGTACCGTCTTGGTCTTTACATTTCTCGATCTGATTAAAGCCCGTCTAGTAGCAATGGCTGTATAGAAAAACTTCGTATTGGAATCCCCTAGGGTAAGCCAATGCTGTCTAGACTTCTGTTTTGCAAAACTTTCTTCTTGCTTTAAAGCCTGCATGAATTGATACCTAGCTTCTGCCTCTTTGCAAATAAGATTCTCGTCAAAGGGTTGAAGATGTAGCTCATGTTGCACCGCCATTAGTTCCTTTCTGCTTAACTGGACCCGCGTGGTAATATTGCCAAAGGTGTTTGTATTCCACTCCTTTAGTCTTTGCTTTACAAGCTTTAAGCTTTGGACATAGGATGTAAGGGGAGAACCATACACATTAACATTCCAAGTGATCGATAACCTCGGCGAGGATGGGTACTCCACATATGAAAGAATCTAAATGGTTTCTTGCCTTTGGGTATTACTTTGTCTGCATGTATATACATTGAAGAATGATCAGAAAACAATTGAGCACCAAACTCCAGAAGCGAATTAGGGTAAACTGTTAACCATTCTCGATTAATCAAACACCTATCAAGTCGAGCCATTATTTTCCTGTGAGCAGCACCTTGATTACTCCATGAAAGCCAATCCCCTACAGATTTCATATCAATCAAAGCAGCAATATCTATGTAATCATTGAATCCTTGAAGCTTGCTCTCTGGAATTGGTTTACCCCCAACTTTTTCATGTGTGTACCGAACAGTATTGAAGTCACTAAGAACAATCCATGGCACTGTAAGACAGCCATTTGCAACGTTAATCAAATCAGTCCATAGACCGTTTCTTTTCTGCAAACTATTAGAAGCATATACACCAAGAATATAGAATTGACAACCATTTTGTTTATCCTCAGCTTTAAGGTGGATAAATTGTTACGTGAGCAGAAATAAAACAAGCACTAACAAAGTTCGGATGCCATAATACCCATATTCTACCATAAGTATCACAAGTATCGTTGGTAAGAAGTTCTGCCTCTGGCCATATTAAATTCCTTTGAACACGAACTCGAGATGGTTTAATTTTTGTTTCCACAAGAATGACAATATCACAAGCAAGCAGACTGATTACTCTATTGAGCTCGACATTTCTCAGGTTTATTAAGTCCACGAACATTCCAACAGATAATCTTCATAAAAAAGAAAACATATGGGAAATAGAGTAATTCTTCCTAAGTAGAGGGAAGAATGTGTGACTTAGGAAGGATATCCTTTTTCTTCTCCTTAGGTTTGACATTTTCCTCCCGCACTATATCCTTACCTTTCAAGCCTTTATTTCTATATTTTTGACTTCATCCACCACTTGCAAGTGTTTAAATTTTAATGTACCTTGAGCATCAGGGATATTTGTGTTCAAAATGTCTTGATTGGTAGGGACATGAGCTGGTTGGGACACTATATCTGGTTAGTACGATGAGTAGAGCGTGGAATCCCTGTTGTAGTAGTCACTGGCAATATATGAAGAGATGAAGTTTCCAACTTCTCCTTCTCCTGTTCGCGAGGACCATGAGAAACTGCTTTTGTAGAAGGCTCCGATATAATAGGAAGAGTTAAAGCTCCTGATTTATCCCCCTGGCCTTAGTCTTTGCCCAAGTGAGTCGAATGCTCACTCATCGTTATTGTCTCAAGCGCCCATTGAAGGAGACTCGCTTTGTTCAATAATAGCGATATCGACCCTATGTTGAGGTGTTTGGCGTTGCCGATAAACCTGAGTAATTGGCTTCGAATTTCTTTGACAAGCTCCATGTGCATGACCAAAAGAGGAGCAAATATTACATCGTTGTGGTTTCCAGGAATATGAAACATGTACCTTACGGGTGGTACCATCTAAATCACGATAAAAAACCTCATTAGGAAGATCACCATCAGAAGAAATCATAACACATGCTCGTGCAAAAGCCAATCTAAATCTGTATACGCTTCTTTGTTGCCTTGTCGATATACAATGGCTGTCCTAGGGTCTTTGCATAATTTAGCAATAAAACGTCTACTCCAAAGATGTAATGGAAGACCATGAAAAGATACCCATAAGGGAATAGATTGTAGGCTGTCTAACTCCAAACGGACATCAGGGGACCAGCGTCGTAATATCATCGGATGGCCACGAATAGTCCAAAACCCTTCAAGAATCCGTTGCAAATCTTCTTCAGAATAGAGTTTGCATACAAAAAAACCATTCTCCAGCATATGAAGATCGAATGCCGATATTCCCCATCGAGTTTTGATGAATGAAGATAATGGAAAGTAGGATGTCTTTAGACCGACCACATAACCAACAAGCGCCCTGGACCATGTCTCAATCAGCTCTGCAGAATCAGCGAGTCTCGTACACAAGCAATCTTCCAGTCTGAATTTCTGGAGCAAAGAAATCTAGGCTAAGATCCGGACTTCCAACCGGAGCCTTGAAGAGGCTAGTCCAAGGCCTAGGATCTCTAGAAATAAGAGCAGGAGACCGCGATCTAGAGCGCGACCTACCTCTATGCTGCATCATCGAAGAAGCATCTCGTCGGGAAGGTTGAGACGTAGGGGCAGGAAACCTCGTCGTCGGAGCAGGGACCATCGCTGCCCGGTAGCTGCGTTCCTTGAGCTATGGAGCAGCCCCAAAAAGCGCTTCATTTGCCCGGCCCCAGCAAAGCGGCTACTGAGCGAAGCCACACCGCACTCGCAAACCCTGAAGCCGTCGCCCCTTCCTAGAGAGAAGAAGGGGCGATGCAGGGGAGATGCCGCCGTGCCTTCTCTGTGCGTGCCACCCAGCCCACCACCTCCAGCCGAGGTCCTGCTGCTGCAGCCCCAAAAGCAGAGAAGCGACCACAAAATGCTGCGCAACCCCAACGGCGAGCTGCAGGCCTGCTGCAGAATGCGAGGGATCGCGAGGACGCCTCCTTCGCGTTCTCCGTGCGTGCGAACAACCGCCAGCAGCCGCCGCCTCACGCCCAAAAGCGAAGGGCGTCACGGGAGTGCAGCCCCGATCTGGCCGAGGTAAGGAAGCCTCCCCGATCTCCTCCTCCTCTATTCACCGAAGGAACAAAGGAAAGGCGAGTCGGTTCTCAGAGGGAACCCCTGCACGCTCTCCGTCTTGAGGGAGAACCGCCACCAACAGCCGCCGCCGCTCTTTGTTGGCTGCTCTCCATCTGCAGAAACAGGAGAACCGCCGCCCAGCAGCCCACCGCCTCCGAGGGAGAAGTCGCGTGAACACCCAGCCCACCGCGGGAGAACCGCCACCGCCTCACGCCCCAAAGCAGGGGCGTCGAGGACAGCGCAGCCCCCGATCTGGCCGAGGTGAGGACGCCTCCCTTGTTCTCCTCCTCCTCTGTTCTGGAAAGAGGCGGAGTAGAGGCTCTACTGATGCGGGAGCATCCGAGACTACTGATCAATCCCTAAATCCTGAGTTGATTCCTTTGGCAAAACAAACACTATCGGTACTCATTCATGCCAAAACTAACTTCGGTTACCTTATAGAGATAATAATTTACTAAGTTAGAAGGAGTTCTGACAAGTATCACTCACGGCCAGCTCGATATTGGGCCTAGAGGGTCACACACATATGGTAGGTGTTGCGATGAGTAGAGATTCGGATATAAGATATCCGTTGGAGCCTCTATCTTATTAGATATCCAATAAGCCCCTGAATTATTGGATCCTCATATGAGATTCAATAACTGCTAATAAGAGATTATTAGGTAGAGACCCACTAATCCAAGAGGCTTGGGTAATTGGATGGAGATCCAATACCCAACAGGGCAAATCCCATTAGGGTTTACAAGGGGCTTCTATAAATTGGAGGCTACCGAAGCTCTATAGGTTGGGATTTCTTTTTGGTGGCCACCTCCTATTCTCCTCTCCCTAGAGAGGTGCATCATCATAGTCTCTATCGTGTGGATACCGCTAGAGAGGAGGATGCTTGACATCCTTCTTCCTTCCTACAGATATGTAGGGATTCATGGATATACGATCTCTCTAGGTACTTTCTTTTACACATGTAGTTTTCGCAGATTTATTTTTGATGCATCGATATTCGCACGATGATGAAACCTTTCATGGAAATCCAAGGTTTTTATTTTTCTATTCTTCTGCCACGCATGAGATGTCGCCCCCTATGGATTTCCCAACAGTGGTATCAGAGCTAGGTTGTTCATGCGAAGATCGGATTTTAACAACGTGTGTTGTGTTTTGACATCAAAAATCGTTGATGGAAAAGTGAAAAAGGGCATCAGCTGTTGCTGCCCTTGCGGCACGGCTGCCATCTGCATGTGTGCGCCGGTAAACGCCTTGCTTGTAGGTGGCTACCGAAGAATCGATGGCTGGCAGTCTGCTCTGCACAGCGCCCGCACCTGCAAGGGCGGCAGTGCCCACTAGGGCAGCGACGCCCGTAGGGGCGATCGCCACCCGTGGGCGAGCAGCCCACAAGGGGCAGCGCTTGCGAGCGTTGCCCCGCGAGTGGCATTTGTGCGAGTGGCGCCCACCCGCAGTAGGGGCGGTGCTTTTGGGCGCTGTGCCCGCCTACTACGGCAACGCCACCCGTGGGCATGGGCACCGCCGCAACCCCTCTCCCCCCCTAGTGCATGGCCGCTGCCGGCAGGGTGGCAGCGTCCGTAGCTATGATGCTGCAGAAAGCAGAGGGAGAGAGAGCTAGGGTTTTCAGGCAAAAGATAGTTTTGCCCCTCGGAATTTCAGAAATTTTGATTTCTGTCCCTTTTGATAGAATGACCAAAATAACCTTGGAAATTTAGAAAATTCCATCTATATCCCTGATTTTAAAAAATATACATGTTAATTAAATAGTTTAGTTAACTATTATTATTTATCTAGTAGTCCTATAACATAACATATATATGTGATGTATGATGTGGATAGATGATCATGGACCATGTGATGTGATGTATGTACATGTGATTATTATTATTGGGGCCTACCAGCCTCTAGTTTTTCTCATTTATTATCGGGCCTGTTGAATCTCAGATTTTGATGATGAAGTCAATTGATGGTTATTTGATCTAATCTATTTTTGAGATAAGTGTGCAGGATTAACTATAATAGAGCAAATTACCGAAGTCAAGTTGCTGGAAGTTCAAGAGTCCACCGGAAGTCCGAAGGATCATCGTAAGGAAGTCTTTGTCGGAGCCAGCGAGATGAAATCGGGGACTTGCCGAAGGTTTCGAAAGTTCGCCGGAAAGATCGTTGGAGGTTTGCGGAGATCACCGAGAAGGTTCGGAAGGGTGTTAAAGACTCGTTAAACTCGCCATAGAATCCGGGAGCCTGTTGGGAGTCCACCGAAAGGAATCCGAGGGAGTATCGGAAGTCCGCCGGAAGATCATCGGAAAGCTCTTCGGAAGATAACTTGATGGTGTCGGTTTAATTTGGTTTTAAAAGTTCATAGTTTTTTTTTCGGTAAGTAAATGTAATTGTATTTAGTATGAAGTTTGCACAGTAGTTTTGTCTACACAAGCCGTAGACTATAGCCTGAGATCTCTTAGAACAGTCTAGGAGAATGCACCCCACCTCAGAAAGGTGGAATGGACTCATTCCACCAGACTCATCTCTAAGAGAACATAAGTAAAAAAAATAGCCATGACTAAACATGTTGTAGACGATGATGCCTTACGATATTCAAGAAATAGCAAAATGTAATTCCTAAACGACCTCTGAATACATCACATTGTTGAAATATAGAAACTCATCCTAGAAAGCATTAACGAATAACAAAATTGAATCTGATAAAGATATCTTTTTCTCTACTTGTTAAATGCGTCATTTCCAGATCCTGCTCCATACATGATCTTGAGTCGCTAAGTATCTCGAGCAATAGGTGAGTATTGTGTGTGCTGTGGCCCTCAAAGATTCTGCTATACCTCTCCCTCCAAATCCACCAAATAGCACATCTGAAGGTAATTTTTACGAGTTATGTAAGAAGCCCTTTGTTTGAGAAGCTTTGCTGTAGCTGTTCTAGTTCCTGATGCAAGTTTGATATTGGTAGCCTATGAAGTTCAAATCTCTTTAGAATCTCCTCCCATATCCAATTAGTGTAGTCGCAAGCAAAATAAAGATGATCAATATCTTCTTCCTAGTGCATACAAAGAGAGCATCGGTTAACAATATATATACCTTTTTGCTTCATATTATCCATTGTGGGTAGTTTGGCAAGAAGGGCCTGCCATATGCATAAAGAATGTCTCTGTGAGCCTGGTCTATCCCATGTCCAACTGCTCGGGATCCACTTGTTATTTCTTTGTCTGATTTGATTCCATGCAGATTTAGCACTAAACTTTTTATTGTCATGAAGCCAATTAAGCATATCTGATGAGTTATTCCTGATTGGAAGAGCTGTATTAGTCGGCCAAAGTAATAGCATATCAGGAGAAATAGGATTAGGAAGACACCAGGTGCCGTTAGCAATGAACTCAGAAACCTTCCAATCTTTAGGGGCCCCAAGATCTGTTCGTACTCGATCGCCATATAATTGAAATATACTTTTTCCATTCACCCAAGGATTATACCACATATTAATTTTGGCCCCAGAAGAGATTGTGTAAGAAATGTGATTGATTAGCCAGTTTCTTGCCTTCAAAATTCCTTTCCATGCAGCAGAATGATATGTTTTTGTTTTTTTTTTTTTGGTAAGATGATATGTTTTTGTTGAAACTTCCCAGATTGATTCCTTAGATAGGTACCTAGCAAAAACCCCTAAAGCAGGAAGAAAGTTTTGCAAAACAGAAGTCTCGACAGCATTGACTTACTTTAGGGGATTCCAATACGAAATTTTTCTATACAGCCATTGCTACTAGAAGGGCTGTTAATTGTATCAAAAAATGTAAAGACCAAGATGGTATGCTTATTTTTTTTTGTAAGTAAATGTAATTGTATTTAGTATGAAGTTTGCACAAAATAGCTTTGTCTACACAAGCCGTAGACTATAGCCTGAGATCTCTTGGAGCAGTCTAGGAGAATGCACCCCACCTCAGAAAGGTGGAATGGACTCACTCCACCAGACTCATCTCCAAAAGAAGATAAACAAAAAAAACAGCCATGATTACACATGTTGTAGACTATGACGCCTTACGATATTCAATAAATAGCAAAATGTAATAACCAACCATTCCTAAACGACCTGTGAATAAATACATCACATTGTTGAAACATAGAAATACACAATACAGCAATCTCATTCTAGAAAGCATTAACAAATAACAAAATTGAATCTGGTAAAGATATCTTTTTCTCTACTTGTTAAATGCTTCATTTCCAGATCCTGCTCCATACATGATCTTGAGTCGCTAAGTATCTCGAGCAATAGGTGAGTATTATGTGTGTTGTGGCCTTAAAGATTCTGCTACACCTCTCTCTCCAAATCCACCAAATAGCACATCTGAAGGTAATTTTTGCGAGTTGTGTAAGAAGCCCTTTGCTTGAGAAGCTTTCTTTGTAAGGGCTATTTCTAGTTCACGATGCAAGTTTGGCATTGGTAGCCTATGGAGTTCAAATCTCTTCAGAATCTCCTCCTATATCCAATTAGTGTAGTCGCAAGCAAAATAAAGATGATCAATATCTTCTTCCTGGTGCATACAAAGAGAGCATCGGTTAACAATATATATACCTTTTTGCTTCATATTATCCATTGTAGGTAGTTTGGCAAGAAGGGCCTGCCATATGCATAAAGAATGTCTCTGTGAGCCTGGTCTATCCCATGTCCAACTGCTCGGGATCCACTTGTTATTTCTTTGTCTGATTTGATTCCATGCAGATTTAGCACTAAACTTTCTATTGTCATGAAGCTAATTAAGCATATCTAATGAGTTATTCCTGATTGGAAGAGCTGTATTAGTCGGCCAAAGTAATAGCATATCAGGAGAAATAGGATTAGGAAGACACCAGGTGCCGTTAGCAATGAACTCAGAAACCTTCTAATCTTTAGGGGCCCCAAGATCTCTTCGTACTCGATCGCCATATAATTGAAATATACTTTTTCCATTCACCCAAGGATTATACCACATATTAATTCTGGTCCCACAAGAGATTGTGTAAGAAATGTGATTGATTAGCTAGTTTCTTGCCTTCAAAATTCCTTTCCATGCAGCAGAATGATATGTTTTTGTTTTTGTTTTTTTGGTAAGATGATATGTTTTTGTTGAAACTTCCCAGATTGATTCCTTAGATAGGTACCTAGCAAAAACCCCTAAAGCAGGAAGAAAGTTTTGCAAAATAGAAGTCTCGACAGCATTGACTTACTTTAGGGGATTCCAATACGAAATTTTTCTATACAGCCATTGCTACTAGAAGGGCTGTTAATTGTATCAAAAAATGTAAAGACCAAGATGGTATGCTTATTTTTTTTTGTAAGTAAATGTAATTGTATTTAGTATGAAGTTTGCACAAAATAGTTTTGTCTACACAAGCCGTAGACTATAGCCTGAGATCTCTTGGAGCAGTCTAGGAGAATGCACCCCACCTCAGAAAGGTGGAATGGACTCACTCCACCAGACTCATCTCCAAGAGAAGATAAATAAAAAAAACAGCCATGATTACACATGTTGTAGACTATGACGCCTTACGATATTCAATAAATAGAAAAATGTAATAACCAACCATTCCTAAACGACCTGTGAATAAATACATCACATTGTTGAAACATAGAAATACACAAGACAGCAATCTCATTCTAGAAATCATTAACAAATAACAAAATTGAATCTGGTAAAGATATCTTTTTCTTTACTTGTTAAATGCTTCATTTCTAGATCCTGCTCCATACATGATCTTGAGTCGCTAAGTATCTCGAGCAATATGTGAGTATTGTGTGTGTTGTGGCCCTCAAAGATTCTGCTATACCTCTCCCTCCAAATCCACCAAATAGCACATCTGAAGGTAATTTTTGCGAGTTATGTAAGAAGCCCTTTGTTTGAGAAGCTTTGCTATAGCTGTTCTAGTTCCTGATGCAAGTTTGGTATTGGTAGCCTATGAAGTTCAAATCTCTTTAGAATCTCCTCCCATATCCAATTAGTGTAGTCGCAAGCAAAATAAAGATGATCAATATCTTCTTCCTAGTGCATACAAAGAGAGCATCGGTTAACAATATATATACCTTTTTGCTTCATATTATCCATTGTGGGTAGTTTGGCAAGAAGGGCCTGCCATATGCATAAAGAATGTCTTTGTGAGCCTGGTCTATCCCATGTCCAACTGCTCGGGATCCACTTGTTATTTCTTTGTCTGATTTGATTCCATGCAGATTTAGCACTAAACTTTCTATTGTCATGAAGCCAATTAAGCATATCTGATGAGTTATTCCTGATTGGAAGAGCTGTATTAGTCGGCCAAAGTAATAGCATATCAGGAGAAATAGGATTAGGAAGACACCAGGTGCCGTTAGCAATGAACTCAGAAACCTTCCAATCTTTAGGGGCCCCAAGATCTGTTCGTACTCGATCGCCATATAATTGAAATATACTTTTTCCATTCACCCAAGGATTATACCACATATTAATTCTGGTCCCAGAAGAGATTGTGTAAGAAATGTGATTGATTAGCTAGTTTCTTGCCTTCAAAATTCCTTTCCATGCAGCAGAATGATATGTTCTTGTTGAAACTTCCCATATTGATTCCTTAGATAGGTACCTAGAAGAAACCCATTGTGACCATAAAGATTTATTTTGTAAAAGATCCCACAATTTCTATACCAAACAAGCTTTATTCCAATCTCTTAGATTTCGCAGATTCAGCCCCCCCTCATCTTTTGGTCTACAAATACTATCCCAATTGACTATATGCATTACCTTTCCATCCGTACCATTCCAGAAAAAGTTCTTCAATAGCCGTTAAATATCCTAAAGAAGTCCAACAGGTAGAAGAAATGCATTAGACCAATAAATAGAATAAGAAAACAACACAGATCGGATAAGTTCAAGTCGTCCTGCTTTGGAAAGAAGTCTAGTTTTCCAGGAGAAAATTCTATTCTTTATTTTTTGCAGGATAGGCTGATAGTGAATTTTATGAATGCCAGTGGATAAGAGTGGGAGACCCAGATAAGGAACTGGTAAACTTCCCTCACTAACCCCTGGAGTTTGCATAATAAAGTCTTTATCTTCAACGCAAGAACCCATATAGACTTTACTTTTTGCATGATTTAGTTGAAAGCCAGAAACTAAACCAAAATCTTTCAGAATAGTAGCCAAATTCTTCACTGAAGTAGTGTCATTGCGAAGAAAGATAATAAGATCATCTGCAAATGTTATGTGGGATATATGAATAGAACCAAAGATGGGGTACCTTAATCTTTGCTATCGAGACTGCCTTTTCTAACATACAATTTGAGTCCTTCCATGACAATTGTAAAAGATATAGAGAAAGTGGATCTCCTTGTCGGATGCCATTCGTACTCCCAAAGAAGCCAACGGGGAACCATTGAAGCAGAATCGAAAATTTTGGAGTTTCAAAAAGATGAATCCAATTAACCCATTGTTGAGGGAAGTTCAAACTGAGGAGCATCTTGTAGAGAAACTGTCTATTAACTGAATCAAATGCTTTTCATAAATCAGCTTTAAAACATATTTTTGTCCCTCTTGATTTGGAGTGCAAATCTTTAACCAAGTCGTTAGCAAGAA
The DNA here is from genome assembly GCA_024322285.1 of Musa beccarii. NCBI lineage: Eukaryota > Viridiplantae > Streptophyta > Magnoliopsida > Zingiberales > Musaceae > Musa > Musa beccarii. The sequence continues at coordinate 13,248,344 of CM044402.1, forward strand.
GAATATTGTGATGTATACTTCTCCCTTTAATGAAAGCAGCCTGAGTATGACTAATGATCTTATGCATAATCATTTGCATTCGATCTGCAAGCAACTTGGAGATGATCTTGTAAATAAAGTTGCATAAAGAAATGGGCCTGTAGTGCTCTAGTGAATCAACCCCTGCATTCTTAGGAACCAAAGAAATAAAAATACAATTTATCGCTTTAAGAATATGACCTGAAGAGAAAAAATGCTGACAAGCTTTAATCACATCATTTCCAATGATCGACCATGCAATTTGGTAAAATTCAGCTGGAAATCCATTTGGACCAGGGCTTTTGTGCTTTGGTGACTTGAAGACAACTCGTACAACTTCTTCATCTGTAATTGGTGCATTAAGAATCGTGATGTCATCCGAATCAAGCTTTCTAGTAGGCTCCACATGAACATTATTAGGCTGCTCTGTTTGATTGAGTAAAGAATAAAAAAATTGTTCAGTGTGTGCTTTAACTTCATCCAAATTCTCAATAAGCGTACCATCTTGGTCTTTACATTTCCTGATACAATTAACAGCTCTTCTAGTAGCAATGGCTGTATAGAAAAACTTTGTATTGGAATCCCCTAAAGTAAGCCAATGCTGTTGAGACTTCTGTTTTGTAAAACTTTCTTCCTGCTTTAGGGCCTGTATGAATTGAGACCTAGCTTCTACCTCTTTGCAAATAAGATTCTCGTCAAAAGGCTGAAGATGTAGCTCATGTTGCACCGCCATTAGTTTCTTTTTGATTGACTGAATCCGAGTGATAATATTGCCAAAAGTGTTTGTATTCCACTCCTTTAGTGCTGCTTTACATGCTTTAAGCTTTTGGCATAAAATGTAAGGGGGAGATCCATGCACATTAATATTCCAAGCTGATCTGATAACCTCAAGGAACTGAGGATGGGTACTCCACATGTTAAAGAATCTAAATGGTTTCTTGCCTCTGGATATTACTTTGTCTGCATGTATATACATCAATGAGTGATCAGAGAACAACTGAGATCCATACTCCAGAAGTGAATCAGGGTAAACTGTTAACCATTCGCGATTAATCAGACACCTATCAAGTCGAGCCATTATTTTCCTGTGGGCAGCACCTTGATTACTCCATGAAAGCCAATCTCCTACATATTTCATATCAATCAATGCAGCGATATCTATGTAATCGTTAAAACCTTGAAGCTTGCTCTCTGAAAGTGGTTTACCCCCCACTTTTTCATGTGTGTACCGAACAGTATTGAAGTCACCAAGAACAATCCAAGGCCTTTCGTAAGGTGACCATTTGCAATGTTAATCAAATCATTCCATAGAACATTTCTTTCCTGCATACAGTTAGAAGCATATACACCAGTAATATGAAATTGATAATCATTCCTTTTGTCCTCGGCTTTAAGATGGATGAATTGTTCTGTAGCAGAAATAAAGCAAGCACTAACAATGTGATTGCTGTATTGTGTGTTTCTATGTTTCAATAATGTGATGTATTTATTCACAGGTCATTTAGGAATGGTTGGTTATTACATTTTGCTATTTATTGAATATCGTAAGGCGTCATAGTCTACAACATGTGTAGTCATGGCTGTTTTTTTTGTTTATCTTCTCTTGGAGATGAGTCTGGTGGAGTGAGTCCATTCCACCTTTCTGAGGTGGGGTGCATTCTCCTAGACTGCTCCAAGAGATCTCAGGTTATAGTCTACGGCTTGTGTAGACAAAGCTATTTTGTGCAAACTTCATACTAAATACAATTACATTTACTTACCAAAAAAGCAAGCACTAACAGAGTTCAGATGCCATAATACCCATATTCTACCATAAGTGTCACTTTGAATTCCATCCCCTTGGTCTCTTCGGAGACATCCGATAAAATTGGAATGATACAGAGAAGATTAGCATGGCCCCTGCGCAAGGATGACATGCACAAATCGAGAAATGGTCCAAATTTTTTTTTCTGCTTTAAAATTATGATATATTCACCAGTTGTCCAGGAATAGTTGGTTATTACATTTTACTGCCCATGGTAGAGTGTCATGTCATAGTCTACAATATGTGTAGTCATGATTTCTGTTTAACTACTCTCGGAGACGAGTCTGGTGGAGTGAGACCATTCCACCTTTCTGAGGTGGGGTGCATTCTCCTAGACTGCTCTAAGAGATCTCAGGCTTTAGTCTATGGCTTGTGTAGACAAAGCTAATTTGTACAAACTTTATACTAAATCTACTTACATTTACTTACCAAAAAAAAGTATCATTGGTAAGAAGTTCTGCCTCTGGCCATATTAAATCTTTTTGAACACAAACCCGAGATGGTTTAATTTTTGTTTTCACAAGAATAACAATATCACAAGCATCAGACTTGATTGTTCTATTAAGCTCCCGACATTTCTCAAATTTATTCAGTCCACGAACATTCCAATAAAGTATCTTCATCAGAATTAAAATAGGTTGGAAAGGAAATAAAGAACTCTTCCTAGGTAGACGGAAGTATGTGTAACTTACTAGTACCATCCTTCTTCTTATCTTTGGGTTTTGTAATGTCCTCCCGTATAATATCCTTACCTTTTAAGCCTTTATTTCTATTTTTATCCCTTGGGCGATTCGGTCGCTGCAGGAAGGCTGCATCGGTGGATCTGCTTCTCCCTTTGGCGATTTCACGGTCGCTGCTCTTTCGCTTGGGTGGACAAGGAGGGCGCCGCTTCTGCAATCCCTAGGGGGCGCTCCCTCCCTCGCCTCTTTCTGCTGCTGCACGAAGGGATCTTCTTCTGAACGGAGGAGGAGAGGGCTGTGACGGCATCGCTGCTTCCCTAGGGCGCGCTCCCTCCCTCGCCTCTCTCTGCTGCTACACGAAGGGGAACAGGGCCTTTTCTCCTCTTCTTCTGAACGGTGGAGGAGAGGGCTATGGAAGAGGAGAGGGCTTGATTGGGGCTGCGGCCGGTGGCTTCTCCCTAGGGTGAGGGGCGCTGCTGCTGGGCGGTGGAGACAGGGCGACATCAAGGGGCGGCGGCTGCCGATGCGTGCGTGGGCGAGTGACTCCGAACAAAAAATTTCAGGACTGCGTGATTTCGGGAAAATGGGCAGTTCACCACCAAAAATAAAATAGAACGATCTTCTTCCAAGGTATAAAGGCCACGCCACCAACCAAGGATAAGGATCGAGATCTACGAAGTTCACCACCAAGGCCTAAAGATTTCACCAGCCAAGGATAAAGGACTTCGGGATAGGAGAAGCTCACCACCAAGGCCTAAAGATATCACCAGCCAAGGATAAAGGGCTTTTGGCTCACCACCAAGGAGGAATCCACGCTCCAAGGATAAAGAGATCGCAAGGAGTTATCCACTCTCCGAAGATATTCACTCACGTAGAGGAAGTCTCACCAATTTTCATTCATCCAACCACCCATACAAATGAGAATATGTCTCATTATATAGACATTAGACTCAGAAAATAAACAATGGAACTACCCAAACAAACAAAACTGAAATAACGGAACTACCCAAACAAACAATGGAAACTACCCAAACAAACAAGATTGAAATAACAGAACTACCCAAACAAACTCCAGGATTGAGGAAGTTACGCCCATGACTCAGCAATGCCAATCAGCGATATTGGTATCATCATTCATTGTCCCATCGAAGTAAGTTGTAACCAAAGTTAGTTTTGGCATGAATAAGTACCGATAGTGTTTGTTTTGCCGAAGGAATCAGCTCAGGACTTAAGGATGGATCAGTAGTCTCGGATGCTCCCGCATCATTCTCCCCGGGTTGTTTGAGATTTGTCCTCAAATCTGACAAGTCATCATCGTCCAAGTAAGGAGAAAGATCACCTACATTAAAAGTTGCCGAAACTCCATAATCTCCAGGAAGATCAATCTTGTAAGCATTTTCGCCAATTCGCTTGATAACTTTAAACGGACCATCAGCTTTCGGCATGAGCTTGTTCTTGCGTCGAGATGGAAATCTCTCCTTCCTTAAGTGAAGCCACACAAGATCACCCTTTTGAAATTGGGCCTTCTTCCGAAACTGATTTGCTTTCTTCTGGTAAGAATCATTGGCCTTCTCAATCTTTGATCGAATTTGCTCATGAAGCTTCTTCATCGACTCAGCTCTATAAAGTTTTTGCTTGATTACCTCAAAAGCATTTTGAGCAGCCTTTGTCCATTCAAAAACTCCCTTCTTCATGCATTCAGTTATACGAGCCATGATGGTACTGAAATTTTTAACAAATCGTCGATAGAAAGAAACAAGTCCATGAAAACTTCTTACATCAGAAATGGACTTCGGAACCGGCCAAGTCTTCATAGCTTCCACCTTGGATTGATCTACGGAGATTCCATCTTTGGAAATGACATAACCAAGAAACACAATGGTTGGAGAGAAGAACTCGCATTTCTCCATTTTGGCATAGAGTTTCTGTTATCTCAAGACATTAAAGACCTGTTCTAAATGAGAGATATGCTCCTCCTCGTTCTTGCTATAAACAAGAATATCCTCGAAATAAACAACGACAAGTTGACCAATAAACGAACGAAGAATCTCGTTCATAAGTCTCATGAAGGTACTTGGAGCATTCGATAACCCGAATGGCATTACCAACCATTCATAAAGGCCTCCCTTGGTTTTGAAAGCCGTCTTCCACTCATCACCTTCTCGCATTTTGATTTGATGATAACCACTCCGCAAATCTACAGTAGAACCATATAATTCATCAAGCATATCATCAAGTCTAGGTATAGGGTACCTATATTTAATGGTGATGTTGTTGATGGCTCGGCTATCAATGCACATTCTGAATGAACCATCTTTCTTAGGCACGAGTAGAGCCGGAACAAAACATGGACTCATGCTTTCTCGAACATATCCTCTGTCGATAAGTTCATCGACTTGTCTTTGCAATTCCTTTGTTTCCTCCGGATTGCATCGATAAGCTGGTTTGTTTGGTAGAGGAGCGCCGGGGATCAAATCAATTTGATGCTCAATACCTCTTATGGGAGGTAATCCAGGTGGCAAATCCTCTGGGAACACATCTGCAAAATCTTTCCACAAGCGATGCATCTTTGGATGAATGGGTTGCCCCATCTTACTCTTCTTCTCTACCATAAGCAAAGCAAATACATTCTTTTGTTTGCTAATGGCTCTCTCAACCCGTGTTTCATTTAAGAACAAACTTTCCTTACCAGCGTTTCCTTTCCCAGGTTGATTTCGATGTATCATTGAAGGATTCAAGGGTAAAAGGGTGATGCATTTTTGTTCTTTCCGAAAAGAGTATATGTTCTTATGACCATCATGCACAGCATTCATATCATATTGCCAAGGTCTTCCCAATAACAAGTGACATGCATCCATGGAAATCACATCACATAGAGCTTGATCTTGATAGTTCATCCCAATCGAAAACGATATAAGAGCTCGTTTGGTTACCTTAAGATCATTTCCTTGATTGAGCCATTGGAGCTTGTATGGTTGAGGATGTTTCGTTGTCGGAAGCTTCAATTTGTCAACAAGGTTTGTCGAAGCAACGTTGGTACAACTCCCACCATCGATAATCACTGAACATACCTTCCCGTTAATATTGCAACGGGTGTGAAAGATGTTCTCCCTTTGCTCATTATCAAGAGAAACTCAGTATGCAGTGCTCTTCGTATGATCAACATTTCACCATCATCTGCTTTCTCCACAACTTCTTCTTCTTTTTCAGATTCAGAACCATTTTGGTCTGGATTGCTTTCAGCCTCTTGAAGTGCTGAATTGATCTCCTCAATTTCTTGAAGAGTCATAACTCGCCGATTCGGACAATTTGCTTGAAAATGCCCAAAACCATGGCACTTAAAGCATTTTCTTGTATCACCTTCAAGTTTCTTCCGGAATTCGTTGGAAGGCTTTGCACTCTTCTCCTCTCCTTTGTACTTGGTTGACGTGCTCTCGATCTTGCTTGAGGAAGCATCCTTAAAATAGGATGTCACCTTGGTTGAGGTTCTAGAGGAAAACCTCTTGCCTTTCAGTTGCTTCTCAACTTTTATGGCTAGCTTACAAATATCTTCAAAGGACCAATACGGTTGAAGTTCAACCACATCAGCAATTTCTCTATTCATGCCGCCAAGGAAACAAGCGACGGTTTGCTCTGGAACTTCTAGAATGTCACATCTCATTTTGAGTTGTTCAAACTCACGGATGTATTCTTCAACACTCATCCCTTATTGTCTTAGGGAATTCAGTTTTAGGAAAAGATCTTGCTTATAGTTATCGGGTAAGAACCTCTTCTTCATCAACTTCTTGAGTTTTTCCCAAGACTTGATTTTGCCTTTTCCTTCTCTTGCTCGTTGATGCTTTAGATTCTCCCACCATAGAGAAGCATACTTTGTCAACTTTATGGCAACAACCTTGCACCTCTCCTTATCCGAGTAGGTCTTGAAGTCAAAAATCCGTTCGATTGTGTGTAGCCAATCCACAAAGTCATCAGGATTGAGATTACCTTCAAATTCAGGAACGTCCACTTTGATGTCTCGATTATTTCCCTTATGCCTCCCTCTTCGTCTTTGGATATGAGAATCAGAATCACTAGAGTTGCCCCCAGTGGAATTGGAATCGCCACTATAACTTTGACGAGATTCCAAATTGTCATGCCGACATCGATCATTCGGACGCCTCTCCGGTTGGCCTTGTCTTACCGGATCCTCTAGAAGATTGAGGACTCGCTCCATTTGCCTTTGGAGATTCTCTATAGCACGATCTCGCCGTAGGTCGTGCGCTTGTTCCATAGTCAAGCCTCGTGGAACTTGTTCGTCACTCATGGTAAGTAGAAGATAACAACACAAAGGAATCACTCAAACAAGTTCAACCTTGAGCTCTGATACCAACTTGATGCGTGTGTGGGCGAGTGACTCCGAACAGAAAATTTCAGGACTACGCGATTTCGGGAAAATGGGCAGTTCACCACCAAAAATAAAATAGAACGATCTTCTTCCAAGGTATAAAGGCCACGCCACCAACCAAGGATAAGGATCGGGATCTACGAAGTTCACCACCAAGGCCTAAAGATTTCACCAACCAAGGATAAAGGACTTCGGGATAGGAGAAGCTCACCACCAAGGCCTAAAGATATCACCAGCCAAGGATAAAGGGCTTTTGGCTCACCACCAAGGAGGAATCCACGCTCCAAGGATAAAGAGACCGCAAGGAGTTATCCACTCTCCGAAGATATTCACTCACGTAGAGGAAGTCTCACCAATTTTCATTCATCCAACCACCCTTACAAATGAGAATATGTCTCATTATATAGACATTAGACTCAGAAAACAAACAATGGAACTACCCAAACAAACAAAACTGAAATAACGGAACTACCCAAACAAACAATGGAAACTACCCAAACAAACAAGATTGAAATAACAGAACTACCCAAACAAACTCCAGGATTGAGGAAGTTACGCCCATGACTCAGCAATGCCAATCAGCGATATTGGTATCATCATTCATTGTCCCATCGAAGTAAGTTGTAACCAAAGTTAGTTTTGGCATGAATAAGTACCGATAGTGTTTGTTTTGCCGAAGGAATCAGCTCAGGACTTAAGGATGGATCAGTAGTCTCGGATGCTCCCGCATCAGCTGCTGTGAAAGGGGCGGTGGCTTCCTCGTGCGCAGGGTCTACTCCTAAATCTCTGCATCGCCCCCTTTCCTAGGGCGACTGAACAGAGGAGGGAGATTCTGATGCGTGCGTGGGCGAGTGACTCCGAACAGAAACTTTCAAGACTGCGTGATTTCGGGAAAATGGGCAGTTCACCACCAAGGCTTAAAGGAAATTCCATCGGCCAAGGATAAAGAACTGTTTGATTCACCACCAACGATGTTGGATAAAGAATCGAGATAAAATTCAACTCACAAGAGGAATTGTCATTCATTCAACCACCCCCTTACAAATGAGAATATGTCTCATTATATAGATATTAGACTCATTAAACAGGAACTACCCAAACAAACAAGACTGAAATAGCGGAACTACCCAAACAAATAATGGGAACTACCCAAATAAACAAGACTGAAATAGCGGAACTACCCAAACAAACTCCAGGATTGAGGAAGTTACGCCCCATGACTCAAACAATTCCAATCAAAGAACAAACAAACTCCGAGTGATTGAGGAAGTTACGCCCATGACTCAAAGCAATTCCAATCAAAGAACGAACAAACTCCAGGATTGAGGAAGTTACGCCCATGACTCAGCAATGCCAATCAGCAACGAATTTTGATATTGGTATCATCATTCCTTGTCCCATCGAAGTAAGTTGTAACCAAAGTTAGTTTTGGCATGAATAAGTACCGATAGTGTTTGTTTTGCCGAAGGAATCAGCGCAAGACTTAAGGATGGATCAGTAGTCTCGGATGCTCCCGCATCATTCTCCCCGGGTTGTTTGAGATTTGTCCTCAAATCTGACAAGTCATCATCGTCCAAGTAAGGAGAAAGATCACCTACATTAAAAGTTGCCGAAACTCCATATTCTCCAGGAAGATCAATCTTGTAAGCATTTTCGCCAATTCGCTTGATAACTTTAAACGGACCATCAGCTTTCGGCATGAGCTTGTTCTTGCGTCGAGATGGAAATCTCTCCTTCCTTAAGTGAAGCCACACAAGATCACCCTTATGAAATTGGGCCTTCTTCCGAAACTGATTTGCTTTCTTCTTGTAAGACTCATTGGCCTTCTCAATCTTTGATCGAATTTGCTCATGAAGCTTCTTCATCGACTCAGCTCAATCTTTGCCATCAAAGTTTACTTGAGAGTCAGATGGAATTGGAATCAAATCGATGGGAGTGAGAGGATTGATTCCATAAACAACTTCAAATGGTGATCGTCCAGTAGTGTAACTTGGTGATCGGTTGTAAGCAAATTCAGCATGCGCAAGCTTCAAATCCCATTCTTTCAAAGATTTACTCACCATGCAACGAAGAAGAGTGGTAAGAGTACGATTGGTTACCTTCGTTTGGCCATCGGTTTGAGGATGACAAGTAGTGCTGAATAAGAGTTTGGTACCAAGCATTCTCCATAGTGTCTTCCAGAAGTAGCTTAAGAACTTGGAATCACGATCCGACACAATGGTTTTTGGTACTCCATGGGGACGAATAATCTCCTTGAAGTATAAGTCAGCAACATGAGATACATCATCGGTTTTGTGACATGGCACAAAATGAGCCATTTTAGAGAACCGATCGACAACCACCATGAAGGTATCTTTTCCCCTTTGAGTTCTCGGCAGAGCCACAACGAAATCCAGGCTAACATCTTCCCGGGGCTATAATGGAACAGGAAGTGGAGTATACAACCCTTGATGGAATTGACTTTTTGCTCTTTGACAAGTTGCACACCTCGAGATAATAGCATGCACATCTTCATTCATCTTGGGCCAATAGAAATGTTCTTGAAGAACCTCAAGAGTTTTATTAACTCCAAAATGACCAGCCATTCCACCACCATGTGCTTCTCGAATTAGCAATTCATGAAAAGAACTCTTCGGCACACATAATCGATTTCCTTTGAAAAGAAACCCATTTTGTAAGGAATATGTACCTTGAACTCCTCGCTTACAATTGTCGATGGTTGATGAGAACTCAGCATCTTCAGAATAAAGTTCTTTCATCAATTGAAATCCAAGAATCCTAGAGTCCAAAACAGCAAGCATAGAATATCTCCTTGATAAAGCATCTGCTACAATATTAATGTTTCCAGGTTTATACTTAGAGACAAAAGAAAATGATGAAGAAATTCTACCCATTTTGCATGTCTCGAATTAAACTTGCGTTGGCCGCTAATGAATTTGAGAGCTTCATGATCAGAATGAAGGACAAATTGCTTTGGTCTTAAATAATGACTCCAATGATCAAGCGCTCGAATAATGGCATAAAACTCTTTATCATAAGTTGAATAATTCTTCTTCGAGTCGATCGACTTCTCATTGAAATATGCCAAAGGTTTTTGTGCTTGCACAAGAACAGCACCAATGCCAACTCCACTTGCATCACACTCAACTTCAAATACTTTATCAAAATCAGGAAGGGCAAGAATAGGGAACTCACAAAGTTTTTGCTTGATTACCTCAAAAGCATTTTGAGCAGCCTTTGTCCATTCAAAAACTCCCTTCTTCATGCATTCAGTTATAGGAGCCATGATGGTACTGAAATTTTTAACAAACCGTCGATAGAAAGAAATAAGTCCATGAAAACTTCTTACATCAGAAATGGACTTCGGAACCGGCCAAGTCTTCATAGCTTCCACCTTGGATTGATCTACGGAAATTTCACCTTTGGAAATTACATAACCAAGAAACACAATGGTTAGAGAGAAGAACTCGCATTTCTCCATTTTGGCATAGAGTTTCTATTCTCTCAAGACTTTAAAGACCTGTTCTAAATGAGAGATATGCTCCTCCTCGTTCCTGCTATAAACAAGAATATCGTCGAAATAAACAATGACAAATCGACCAATAAACGAACGAAGAATCTCGTTCATAAGTCTCATGAAGGTACTTGGAGCATTCGATAACCCGAATGGCATTACCAACCACTCATAAAGGCCTCCCTTGGTTTTGAAAGCCGTCTTCCATTCATCACCTTCTCGCATTTTGATTTGATGATAACCACTCCGCAAATCTATCTTTGAGAAGACAGTAGAACCATACAATTCATCAAGCATATCATCAAGTCTAGGTATAGGGTACCTATACTTAATGGTGATGTTGTTGATGGCTCGGCTATCAATGCACATTCTGAATGAACCATCTTTCTTAGGCACGAGTAGAGCCGGAACAGAACATGGACTCATGCTTTCACAAACATATCCTCTGTCGATAAGTTCATCGACTTATCTTTGCAATTCCTTTGTTTCCTCCGGATTGCATCGATAAGCTGGTTTGTTCGGTAGAGGAGCGCCGGGGATCAAATCAATTTGATGCTCAATACCTCTTATGGGAGGTAATCCAGGTGGCAAATCCTCCGGGAACACATCTGCAAAATCTTTCCACAAGCGATGCATCTTTGGATGAATGGGTTGCCCCATCTTACTCTTTTTCTCTACCATAAGCAAAGCAAATACATTCTTTTGTTTGCTAATGGCTCTCTCAACCCGTGTTTTATTTAAGAACAAACTTTCCTTACCAGTGTTTCCCTTCCCAGGTTGATTTCAATGTATCAATGAAGGATTCAAGGGTAAAAGGGTGATGCATTTTTGTTCTTTCCGAAAAGAGTATGTGTTCTTACGACCATCATGCACAGCATTCATATCATATTGCCAAGGTCTTCCCAATAACAAGTGACATGCATCCATGGGAATCACATCACACAGAGCTTGATCTCGATAGTTCATCCCAATAGAAAATGATATAAGAGCTCGTTTGGTTACCTTAAGATCATTTCCTTGATTGAGCCATTGGAGCTTGTACGGTTGAGGATGTTTCGTTGTCGGAAGCTTCAATTTGTCAACAAGGTTGGTCGAAGCAACGTTGGTACAACTCCCACCATCGATAATCACTGAACATACCTTCCCGTTAATAGTGCAACGGGTGTGAAAGATGTTCTCCCTTTGCTCATTATCAAGAGAAACTTCAGTATGCAGTGCTCTTCGTATGATCAACATTTCACCATCATCAGCTTTTTCAATGATATTCTCGGATTCTTCAGCTTCAGAATCATTCTGGTCATGTTCATCGTTGGCCTCTTGAAGTTCCAAATCGATCTTCTCAATTTCTTGAAGAGTCATAACTCTCCGATTTGGACAATTAGCTTGCAAATGCCCATAGCCATGACACTTAAAACACTTCCTTGTGTCACCATCAAATTTCTTGCTGGTTCCTTTGATGGGTTCCACCAACTTCTCTTTACCCTTAGCGTTCGACGAAACACCTTCATATTTGCTTGAGGAAGTACCCCTAAAGTAGGATGTCCCCTTCGAGGAGGTTCTGGAAGAAAACCTCTTGCTACTCTTTAGTTGTTTCTCAACCTTCATTGCTAGCTTGCAAACATCTTCGAAGGACCAATAAGGCTGAAGTTTAACCAAATCAGTAATTTCACGATTCATGCCACCAAGGAATCGAGCGATGGTTTGCTCGGGAACTTCTGGAACTTCGCTTCTCATCATGAGTTGTTCGAACTCACGAATATATTCTTCAATACTCATCCCTTGTTGTCTTAGGGAATTCAACTTGAGAAACAGATCTTGCTTATAGGTATCGGGCAAGAACCTTTTCTTCATAAGTTTCTTGAGTTTATCCCAAGACTTGATTCGACTTTTTCCTTCTCTAGCTCGCTGACGCTTTAAATTCTCCCACCATAGAGAAGCATATTTATTGAGTTTCAGAACAGCGACCTTGCACCTCTTCTCATTCGAGTATGACTTGAAGTCAAAAACTCGTTCAATGGCAAGGAGCCAATCAACAAAGTTGTCAGGATTGAGAATACCCTCGAACTCAGGTGCATCTGCTTTAATCTCACAGTCATTCTCATGGTATCTTCTTCTTCTTCTCCGAACTCGGTGCTCAGAAGCACTAGAGTTGCCTCCAGCGGAATCAGAATCATCATTAGAATTGTGATGCGAATCTGATTCGTCATGGTGTCGCTGATCATTGGGACGCCTTGTTGGTTGCTCTTGTCTCTCCGGGTTCTCTTGGAGATTGAGAACTCGCTCCATTTGCCTTTGGAGATTCTCTATAGCACGATCTCGCCTTAGGTCGTGCGCTTGCTCCAAAGTCAAGCCTCGTGGAACTTGTTCGTCACCCATGGTAAGTAGAAGATAACAACACAAAAGAATCACTCAAGATAAGTTCAAACCTTGAGCTCTGATACCAACTTGATGCGTGCGTGGGCGAGTGACTCTGAACAGAAAATTTCAGGACTGCGCGATTTCGGAAAAATGGGTAGTTCACCACTAAGGCTTAAAGGAAATTCCACCGGCCAAGGATAAAGAACTGTTTGATTCACCACCAACGATGTTGGATAAAGAATCGAGATAAAATTCAACTCACAAGAGGAATTGTCATTCATTCAACCACCCCCTTACAAATGAGAATATGACTCATTATATAGATATTAGACTTAGAAAACAGGAACTACCCAAACAAACAAGACTGAAATAGCGGAACTACCCAAACAAACAATGGGAACTACCCAAACAAATAAGACTAAAATAGCGGAACTACCCAAACAAACTCCAGGATTGAGGAAGTTACGCCCATGACTCAGCAATTCCAATCAGCAACAAACAAACTCCAGGATTGAGGAAGTTATGCCCATGACTCAGCAATTCCAATCAGCAACGAACAAACTCCAGGATTGAGGAAGTTACGCCTATGACTCAGTAATGCCAATCAGCAACGAATTTTGATATTGGTATCATCATTCCTTATCCCATCGAAGTAAGTTGTAACCAAAGTTAGTTTTGGCATGAATAAGTACCGATAGTGTTTGTTTTGCCGAAGGAATCAGCTCAGGACTTAAGGATGGATCAGTAGTCTCGGATGCTCCCGCATCAGTTCCTTATCTGGGTCTCCCACTCTTATCCACTGGCATTCATAAAATTCACTGTCAACCTATCCTGCAAAAAATAAATAATAGAATTTCCTCCTGGAAAATTAGACTTCTTTCCAAAGCAGGACGACTTGAACTCATCCGATCTGTGTTGTTTTCTTATTCTATTTATTGGTCTAATACATTTCTTCTACTTGTTGGACTTCTTCAGGATATTGAACGGTTATTGAAGAACTTTTTCTGGAATGGTACGGATGGAAAGGCAATGCATATGGTCAATTGGGATAGTATTTGTAGACCAAAAGATGAGGGGGGGCTGAATTTACGAAATCTGAGAGATTGGAATAAAGCTTGTTTGGTACAGAAATTATGGGATCTTTTGCAAAATAAATCTTTATGGTCACAATGGGTTTCTTCTAGGTACCTATCTAAGGAATCAATATGGGAAGTTTCAACAAGAACATATCATTCTGCTGCATGGAAAGGAATTTTGAAGGCAAGCGGCTAATCAACCACATTTCTTACACAATCTCTTCTGGGACCAGAATTAATATGTGGTATGATCCTTGGGTGAATGGAAAAAGTATATTTCAATTATATGGTGATCGAGTACGAAGAGATCTTGGGGCCCCTAAAGATTGGAAGGTTTCTGAGTTCATTGCTAACGGCACCTGGTGTCTTCCTAATCCTATTTCTCCTGATATGCTATCACTTTGGCCGACTATTACAGCTCTTCCAATCAGGAATAACTTATCAGATATGCTTAATTGGCTTCATGACAATGGAAAATTTAGTGCTAAATCTGCATGGAATCAAATCAGACAAAGAAATAACAAGTGGATCCCGAGCAGTTGGACATGGGATAGATCGGGCTCACAGAGACATTCCTTATGCACAAGGCAGGCCCTTCTTGCCAAACTACCCACAATGTATAATATGAAGCGAAAAGGTATATATATTGTTAACCGATGCTCTCTTTGTATGCACCAAGAAGAAGATATTGATCATCTTTATTTTGCTTGCGACTACACTAATTGGATATGGGAGGAGATTCTGAAGAGGTTTGAAATCCATAGGCTACCAAGGCCAAACTTGCATCAGGAACTAGAATAGCTGCAGCAAAACTTCTCAAGAAAAGGGCTTTTTACACAACTAGCAAAGCTTATCTTCAAATGTACTATTTGGTGGATTTGGAAGGAGAGGTGTAGCAGAATTTTTGAGGGTAACAACACACACAATGCTCATCTTCTGCTTGAGATACTTAGTGACTCACGATCATGCATGGAGCAGGATTTGGAAAGGAGGCATTTAACGAGTAGAGAAAAAGAGATCTTCCTCAGATTCAATTTTATAATTCTTTAATGCTTCCTTTGTATTGTCTGATTTTCTGCTTTAAAATTGTGATATATTCACCGGTTGTCCAGGAATAATTGGTTATTACCTTCGTTGCCTATGGTAGCGTCATAGTCTACAATATGTGTAGTCATGATTTCTGTTTAACTACTCTCGGAGACGAGTCTAGTGGAGTGAGACCATTCCACCTTTCTGAGGTGGGGTGCATTCTCCTAGACTGCTCTAAGAGATCTCAGGCTTTAGTCTATGGCTTGTGTAGACAAAGCTAATTTGTACAAACTTCATACTAAATCTACTTACATTTACTTACAAAAAAAAATCTAGCAGAAACCCATTGTGACCATAAGGATTTGTTTTGCATAAGATCCCACAATTTCTGTACCAAACAAGCATTATTTCAATCTCTCATATTTCGCAGATTCAGCCCCCCCTCGTCTGCAGATGTTATCCCAATATAAGTTCATAGTTAGCACTTAATTAGTGTATAGACTAGGTGTTAATCCTGTCTAGACCTGTATTGGGCCAATTGGGCCTTTAATGGGCTGTATTGGGCCGAAGGATAGGCCCATACAGTTTCTGGCAAGGGCCGGCGGTAGCACCGCCGGACCCAGGTGGTAGCACCGCCTGTTGACCGTAGGCTAAGCAAAGAGCACCGCTTGTTGATGAGGCGTGGCGATAGCACCGCCTTCAGCAAAGCGGTGGTACCACCTGACAGGTGGTTGCAACCACCTGTGTCAGGCAGTAGTACCGCTATTGCTAGGCGGTAGTACCGCCAGCATATTGACACACGCAAAGGTGTGTCAGGCAGTAGTACCGCTAGTGCCAGGCGGTAGTACCGCCTATAGTCTAAAATTTCAGACGAGACCTGTTTGAGCGGGATTTTTGAATTCCAAAAAGCTCTATAAATACCCCTTTACTCTTAGCTGGTCGAGGGATCTTTGCAGTGTTAGAATTGAGTCTAAGCTATAGCCAATTTCTACTTTTATTTGCTCAAGTGTTCTCCTCCTTTCTTCTCCTTGTAAAAATCTTGTAAAGAGAGGGAACCTCTTGTAAAAGGCTGTAAAGGGGTGTTTGGTCCTTCCCCTTCAAGAGAATTGATAGTGGAAGTTGGGAGCCTCATTGGAGGAGGCTTCAAGAGTGGATGTAGGTCATTTGACTGAACCATTATACATCACTGCGTTTACTTGCTGTGTGAGTACTTAAAATTCTGCATCGTAAATTTCTTAAGCTGCAAACTGATTGGATTTCTTCTCCCTACTTCTAATTTCATTTACCTGAATATTTTCAAGTTAAAGTCTCTTTCACTGAATCAAGTTCTTAAGCAAATCTCCAGAATCGGTTTTCAAGCTTTATTTAGTTTAATCCACTACACTAATTCACCTCCCCTCTTAGTGCCACTCTGAACCTTTTTTTTTTGTTTTTTTTTTTGTTTTTTTTTTGTAAGCCACTCTGAACCTAACAGGGCCTGTGTGCCTATAATTATGTTGTAATTACATGAGGAGGCGCAGTGGTAGCGGGACCTACGAGGTCAAAATGGAGGATCCGATGCATGGAGATACATTGAGATGCTAGCAGAACCGACGAAGCGAGAAGGATGATCACAGGGCATAGAGATGCGCCGAAGCACACATAGATCTTGATGTGAGTGATTGGGCCTACTAGCTCGGGCCTGATCACATTAGGATGTGGTTCATGATCATCTGGTGTGTTTGCTCATGTGATGTGTGATTAATTATACACCTACTAGATATATATATATATTTGCATACGATGTAAATATATATATTAAATATGTATGTGTGTGACACATTATGTTAGGAGATCAAATCAAAATCCCCTCTATTAATAGTATTAAGTCGATAAATGTGAGGCAATTAGATTGAGCCACGTGGCCTTCCATCGTTATAGGTAGAAACCAATTCCCAATATATGTTGAGTTGGTCGAGTCCCTCAAGACTCACTTATATCGTGTTTTGCTATCTTATTTATGACATAGAGATGTCACCAGTGACCTGAAGACATGGTATGCTTGGTTAAGTTCCTCGAGAGTATATCATCAAATCAGACTCATCTTGTAACGATAGTGATGACTTAATCGAACATCATGGTTGGTTGAGTCTCTCGAGGCCATGGTGGTTCGGAGGTTGAACAGGACAGGAATTACAATGAGTTATGATTGGTAAGAGTTGCCTACCTTTATGAGCTTAACGTGATTGGTCGAGTCCCCCCGAGGTTATGTTAAGATGCCGATTGGATCCCGATCCCTACTAGAGATCCGCCGAGGGTCTCCGATTCACATACCAGAGGGTGTTGTGTCTCTTAAAAAATTAGTGGGAATATATTAAGATAGAAGTTCTTATCTTAACTATTTAATTTTTGTAAATTAAATTTTTGTAACTATGGCTTGTGTAGACAAAGCTAATTTGTACAAACTTCATACTAAATCTACTTACATTTACTTACAAAAAAAAAAAATTTGTAAATTCTGTATGTTATTTATTTTTGCTACATCTTTAATTTCAAAAAAATATTGCTTTTAAATCCTTTAGGTGGCATACTTGATGCCTATCACTTCACTGGTCACCAATGCCAAACTTGCATCAGGAACTAGAATAGCTGCAGCAAAGCTTCTCAAGCAAAGGGCTTCTTACACAACTCACAAAAATTACCTTCAGATGTGCTATTTGGTGGATTTGGAGGGAGAGTTGTAGCAGAATCTTTGAGGGCCACAACACACACAATACTCACCTATTGCTCGAGATACTTAGCGACTCAAGAACATGTATGAAGCAGGATCTAGAAATGAAGCATTTAACAAGTAGAGAAAAAGATATCTTTACCAGATTCAATTTTGTTATTCGTTAATGCTTTCTAGAATGAGATTGCTGTATTGTGTGTTTCTATGTTTCAACAATGTGATGTATTTATTCACAGGTCGTTTAGGAATGGTTGGTTATTACATTTTGCTATTTATTGAATATCGTAAGGCGTCATAGTCTACAACATGTGTAGTCATGGCTGTTTTTTTTGTTTATCTTCTCTTGGAGATGAGTCTGGTGGAGTGAGTCCATTCCACCTTTCTGAGGTGGGGTGCATTCTCCTAGACTGCTCCAAGAGATCTCAGGCTATAGTCTACGGCTTGTGTAGACAAAGCTATTTTGTGCAAACTTCATACTAAATACAATTACATTTACTTACCAAAAAAAAATCACCTCACTGGTCCAAATTATACGGATTGACTTCACAATCTGAGAATCATTCTCATGACGGAGAAAATTACGTACATCCTTGATATAGTGAACCCTACACCCGACGAAGGGGCAAGCGAGGATGAGATCGCTCGTTATGTGAAGTATATATATAATTCTGCTTTTGCTCAGTGTTATATGTTGGCCTCTATGACTACTGAGTTACAGAGACAAAATGAAAATATGGATGCTAATTCCATAATTATATATCTCCACAAACTGTTCGAGGAATAGGGAAGAACTCAGTGATATAAGATATCAAAGAGTCTTTTCCATGCTAGGATGACTGAGGGGACACCGGTTAAGTACCATGTCCTTAAGATGATTGAGTGAATCGAGAAACTCACTAGTCTAGGAATGGTCCTAGAGGATAACCTTTGTGTGGATCTTATGCTTCAGTCCCTACTAGATTCCTTTTCTCAGTTCATAATGAATTTTAATATGAACAAACTTAAGGTGACCCTCCCAAAGCATCTCAATATGTTGAGAGAAGCAGAGAGCACCATCAAGAAAGAGAAGCCAGTTCTCTATACTAGTGAGACCAGAAAGAAAAGAAAGGCTGAGAAGTCCCTTAAGAAGGGCAAGGGCAAAATGGGTAAGGCAAAGATTGCCAAGAAAGATCCAACAAAGGACAAAGGCCAGTGCTTCCACTACGACAAAGATAGGCACTGGAAGAGGAACTGTAAAGAGTACCTTGCAGAGAGGGCTAAACAAAAGCTTAGAGAAGCTTCAGGTACATTCATGATCAATCTCAATTTATCAGAATCTTATGATAACACATGGGTATTGGATACCGAGAGTGCTTATCATATCTACAATTTATTACAGGTTATGGCAGGAACTAGGAGATTGAACAGAGGCTAGATGGACCTTAAGATGGACAATGGAGCAAAGGTTATTGCAGTGGCTATTGGCAAGGTCACCTTGCATCTACCTAGTGGAGCTATTATTACATTAGATGCATGCTATTATATTCCTTCTATTATCATAAACATTATTTCCATTTCTTGTTTGACAATTAGTGGATATAAATTAGTTTTTGAGAACAATGGTTGTTCAATAATATTAGATAATGAAATAATCACGAGAGAAAAATTGCATAATAGTTTATTTATGCTAGATACAGCTTCACATATCATGAGTGTAAATGAGTCTAAGAGGAAATGAGAAGACGTGAACAATGTATATCTATGGCATTATAGGCTAGGTCACATCCATGAAGAAAGAATTCAAAAGTTGCTGAAGAATGGATATATAGATCCATTTGACTATGAGTCATATGCGACTTGTGAACCTTTTTTTTTTTATAAGTAAATGTAATTGTATTTAGTATGAAGTTTGCACAAAATAGCTTTGTCTACATAAGCCGTAGACTATAGTCTGAGATCTATTGGAGCAGTCTAGGAGAATGCACCCCACCTCAGAAAGGTGGAATGGACTCACTCCACCAGACTCATCTCCATGAGAAGATAAACAAAAAAAAACAGCCATGACTACACATATTGTAGACTATGACACTTTACGATATTCAATAAATAGCAAAATGTAATAACCAACCATTCCTAAACGACCTATGAATAAATACATCACATTGTTGAAACATAGAAACACACAATACAGCAATCTCATTCTAGAAAGCATTAACGAATTACAAAATTGAATTTGATAAATATATCTTTTTCTCTACTTGTTAAATGCTTTATTTCCAAATCCTGCTCCATACATGATCTTGAGTCGCTAAGTATCTCGAGCAATAGGTGAGTATTGTGTATGTTGTGGCCCTCAAAGATTCTGCTACACCTCTCCCTTTAAATCCACCAAATAGCACATCTGAAGGTAATTTTCGCGAGTTGTGTAAGAAGCCCTTTGCTTGAGAAGCTTTGTTGTAGCTGTTCTAGTTCATAATGCAAATTTGGCATTGGTAGCCTATGGAGTTCAAATATCTTCAGAATCTCCTCCCATATCCAATTAGTGTAGTCGTAAGCAAAATAAAGATGATCAATATCTTCTTCCTGGTGCATACAAAGAGAGCATCGGTTAACAATATATATACATTTTCGCTTCATATTATCTATTGTGGGTAGTGTGGCAAGAAGGGCCTACCATGTGCATTAGGAATGTCTCTTTGAGCCGGGTCTATCCCATGTCCAACTGCTCGGGATCCACTTGTTATTTTTTTGTCTGATTTGATTCCATGCAGAATTAGCACTAAACTTTCCATTGTCATGAAGCCAATTAAGCATATCTGATGAGTTATTCCTGATTGGAAGAGCTGTAATAGTCGGCCAAAGTAATAGCATATCAGGAGAAATAGGATTAGGAAGACACTAGGTGTCGTTAGCAATGAACTCAGAAACCTTTGAATCTTTAGGGGCCCCAAGATCTCTTCATACTCGATCACCATATAATTGAAATATTTTTTCCAGTCACCCAAGGATCATACCACATATTAATTCTGGTCCAGAAGAGATTGCATAAGAAATATGGTTGATTAACCAGTTTCTTGCCTTCAAAATTCCTTTCCATGCAGCAGAATGATATGTTCTTGTTGAAACTTCCCATATTGATTCCTTAGATAGGTAACTAGAAGAAATCCAGTGTGACCATAAGGATTTATTTAGCAAAAGATCCCACAATTTCTGTACCAAACTGATGCATGCGTGGGCGAGTGACTCCAAACAGCAAATTTCAGGACTGCGCGATTTCGGGAAAATGGGCGTAACTTCCTCAATACAGGTCGGATTGACCCGACTCCAAAAGCCACCGATCAAGGAAAAAAGGACCGAGACAATTGCGGTTCACCACCAAGGCTTAAAGGAAATTCCACCGGCCAAGGATAAAGAACTGTTTGATTCACCACCAACGATGTTGGATAAAGAATCGAGATGTAATTCAACTCACAAGAGGAATTTTCATTCATTCAACCAGTCCCTTACAAATGAGAATATGTCTCATTATATAGATATTAGACTCAGAAAATAACATGGGAACTACCCAAATAAACAAGACTAACAAGACTAACAAGACTAGGAGATAAAATTCATTCACTAATAATAACCAGCAAATATCTACTTCCAAAGAGCATTAAATCACTTTGGAACTTATCCTGAATAACTCCTCTTTGATATAGCATCAATCAGCAACGAATTTTGATATTGGTATCATCATTCCTTATCCCATCGAAGTAAGTTGTAACCGAAGTTAGTTTTGGCATGAATAAGTACCGATAGTGTTTGTTTTGCCGAAGGAATCAGCTCAGGACTTAAGGATTGATCAGTTGTCGCGGATGCTCCCGCATCATTCTCCCCGGGTTGTTTGAGATTTGTCCTCAAATCTGACAAGTCATCATCATCCAAGTAAGGAGAAAGATCACCTACATTAAAAGTTGCCGAAACTCCATATTCTCCAGGAAGATCAATCTTGTAAGCATTTTTGCCAATTCTCTCGAGAACTTCAAATGGACCGTCCGCTCTGGGCATAAGCTTATTCTTCCGCTGAGAAGGAAATCTTTCCTTCCTTAAATGTAACCACACAAGATCACCTGGTTGGAAATGAGTCTTCCTTCGATGTTTATTAGCTTTCTTCCTATAAGACTCATTAGCCTTCTCGATCTTACTTCGAATCTGCTCATGGAGTTTTTTCATTGATTCAGCTCGCTCTTTGCCATCAAAGTTCACTTGTGAATTGGATGGAATAGGAATTAAATCAATCGGTGTGAGCAGATTGATTCCATACACAATTTTGAAGGGTGATCGACCAGTAGTATAACTTGGCGATCGATTATAAGTTTAACTCAAAGATGTGCAAGCTTCAAA
Source organism: Musa beccarii (assembly GCA_024322285.1). NCBI lineage: Eukaryota > Viridiplantae > Streptophyta > Magnoliopsida > Zingiberales > Musaceae > Musa > Musa beccarii. Next base: position 13,270,282 of record CM044402.1, read on the forward strand.
TCCCAATCTTTTAGGGATTTACTAACCATTCCTCGAAGTAACGTAGTGAGAGTGCGATTGGTTACCTCCGTTTGGCCATCGGTTTGAGGATGACAAGTGGTGCTGAATAGAAGTCTGGTTCCAAGCATTCTCCATAAGGTCTTCCAAAAATAACTTAAAATTTAGAATCACGATCAGATACAATGGTCTTTGGTACTCCATGAAGGCGAATGATCTCCTTGAAATAAAGATCAGCCACATGAGATGCATCATCCGTCTTGTGGCATGGAATAAAATGGGCCATTTTAGAAAACCGATCAACAACCACCATAATGGCATCTTTTTCCCTCTGAGTTCTTGGAAGAGCCACAATAAAATCCATGCTCACATCTTTCCAAGGTCTGAATGGTATCTTTGGAAGGGGAGTATACAGCCCTTGGTGGAAATGACTCTTTGCTCTTTGACAAGTTGCACACCTCAAGATGATAGCATGTACGTCTCCACTCATCTTTGGCCAATAAAAGTGCTCTTGAAGGATCCGCAAGCATAGAGTATCTTCTTGATAAAGCATCCGCAATAACATTAGTATGGCTAGGTTTATATTTCGAAACGAAAGAAAAGGATTGAAGAAATTCTACCCATTTGGCATGCCTTGAGTTGAGCTTGCGTTGGCCACTAATAAACTTCAAAGCCTCATGGTCAGAATGAAGTACAAACTGTTTAGGCCTTAAATAGTGACTCCAATGATCAAGAGCTCTCACAATGGCGTAGAACTCCTTATCATAAGTTTAGTTCTTCTTCGAATCGGTTAACTTTTCACTGAAATATGCCAATGGCCTTTATTCTTGAACAAGAACAACTCCAATGCCAACTCCACTTGCATCACATTCAACTTCAAATACTCTATCAAAATTAGGAAGGGCAAGAACGGGGGACTCACATAGCTTCAGTTTGATGAGTTCAAAAGCGGCATGAGTAGCTCTTGTCCATTCAAAAGAACCCTTCTTTATGCATTCGGTGATAGGGGCCATGATTGTACTGAAGTTCTTCACAAAACGACGATTGAAAGAAGCAAGGCCATGAAAACTCCTTACATCGGTGATGGATTTCGGAACCGGCCAGGTTTTCATTGCATCCACTTTCAATTGATCAACGGAAATTTCATCTTTCGAAACCACATATCCAAGGAATATAATGCTGGAAGAGAAGAACTCACACTTCTCCATTTTGGCATAAAGCTTCTATTCTCTCAAGGCTTTAAAGACTTGTTTCAAATGACAAATATGCTCCTCCTCGCTTTGACTATAAACAAGGATATCGTCAAAGTATACAACAATAAATCGACCAATGAAGGAACGAAGAACCTCGTTCATAAGCCTCATGAACGTACTTGGAGCATTAGAAAGTCCGAATGGCATAACCAACCATTCATATAAACCTCCCTTAGTCTTGAAAGCTGTTTTCCACTCATCTCCTTTCGCATTCGGATCTCGGTGATAGCCACTTCAGTAAATCTATCTTCGAAAACACAGTAGAACCATATAATTCATCAAGCATATCATCAAGTCTAGGTATAGGATACCTGTACTTAATAGTGATGTTGTTGATGGCTCGGCTATCGACACACATTCTGAATGTTCCATCCTTCTTTGGTACGAGTAGAGTCAGAACAGAACATGGGCTCATACTTTCTCGAACATATCCCTTGTCAATAAGTTCATTGACTTGTCTTTGCAACTCCTTTGTTTCCTCCGGGTTGCATCTATATGCTACTTTGTTTGGTAGAGGGGCAATGGGCAGCAAGTCAATTTGGTGCTCAATACCTCTTATTGGAGGTAATCCAGATGACAATTCTTCGGGGAACACATCTGCAAAGTCTCTTAATAAGGAATGCATTTTTGGATGTATAGGTTTCTCTTTCTCACTCTTTTTCTCAACCATAAGCAAAGCAAATACATTTTTCTGTTTGGTAATGGCTCTCTTAACCTGTGTTTCACTCAAGAAGAGATTTTCCTTACTAGTGTTTCTGATGCGGGAGCATCCGAGACTACTGATCCATCCTTAAGTCCTGAGCTGATTCCTTCGGCAAAACAAACACTATCGGTACTTATTCATGCCAAAACTAACTTTGGTTACAACTTACTTCGATGGGACAAGGAATGATGATACCAATATCGCTGATTGGCATTGCTGAGTCATGGGCGTAACTTCCTCAATCTTGGAGTTTGTTTGTTGCTGATTGGAATTGCTGAGTCATGGGCGTAACTTCCTCAATCCTAGAGTTTGTTTGTTGCTGATTGGAATTGCTGAGTCATGGGCGTAACTTCCTCAATCCTGGAGTTTGTTTGGGTAGTTCCGCTATTTCAGTCTTGTTTGTTTGGGTAGTTCCTGTTTTCTGAGTCTAATATCTATATAATGAGACATATTCTCATTTGTAAGGGGTGGTTGAATGAATGACAATTCCTCTTGTGAGTTGAATTTTATCTTGATTCTTTATCCAAGATCGTTGGTGGTGAATCAAACAGTTCTTTATCCTTGGCCGGTGGAATTTCCTTTAAGCCTTGGTGGTGAACTGCCCATTTTCCCAAAATCGTGCAGTCCTGAAAGTTTCTGTTCGGAGACACTCGCCCACGCACGCATCAAGTTGGTATTAGAGCTCAAGGTTTGAACTTATCTTGAGTGATTCCTTTGTGTTGTTATCTTCTACTTACCATGGGTGACGAACAAGTTCCACGAGGCTTGACTTTGGAACAAGCGCACGACCTAAGGCGAGATCGTGCTATAGAGAATCTCCAAAGGCAAATGGAGCGAGTTCTCAATCTCCAAGAGAACCCGGAGAGACAAGAGCAACCAGCAAGGCGTCCCAATGATCAGCGACACCATGACGAATCAGATTCGCATCACAATTCTAATGATGATTCTGATTCCGCTGGAGGCAACTCTAGTGCTTCTGAGCACCGAGTTCGGAGAAGAAGAAGAAGATACCATGAGAATGACCGTGAGATTAAAGCAGATGCACCTGAGTTCGAGGGTAGTCTCAATCCTGACAACTTTGTTGATTGGCTCCTTGCCATTGAACGAGTTTTTGACTTCAAGTCATACTCGGATGAGAAGAGGTGCAAGGTCGCTGTTCTGAAACTCACTAAATATGCTTCTCTATGGTGGGAGAATTTAAAGCGTCAGCGAGCTAGAGAAGGAAAAAGCCGAATCAAGTCTTGGGATAAACTCAAGAAACTTATGAAGAAAAGGTTCTTGCCCGATACCTATAAGCAAGATCTGTTTCTCAAGTTGAATTCCCTAAGACAACAAGGGATGAGTATTGAAGAATATATTCGTGAGTTCGAACAACTCATGATGAGATGCGAAGTTCCAGAAGTTCCCGAGCAAACCATCGCTCGATTCCTTGGTGGCATGAATCATGAAATTACTGATTTGGTTGAACTTCAGCCTTATTGGTCCTTCGAAGATGTTTGCAAGCTAGCAATGAAGGTTGAGAAACAACTAAAGAGTAGCAAGAGGTTTTCTTCCAGAACCTCCTCGAAGGGGACATCCTACTTTAGGGGTACTTCCTCAAGCAAATATGAAGGTGTTTCGTCGAACGCTAAGGGTAAAGAGAAGTTGGTGGAACCCATCAAAGGAACCAGTAAGAAATTTGATGGTGACACAAGGAAGTGTTTTAAGTGTCATGGCTATGGGCATTTGCAAGCTAATTGTCCAAATCGGAGAATTATGACTCTTCAAGAAATTGAGAAGATCGATTTGGAACTTCAAGAGGCCAACGATGAACATGACTAGAATGATTCTGAAGCTGAAGAATCCGAGAATATCATTGAAAAAGTTGATGATGGTGAAATGTTGATCATACGAAGAGCACTGCATACTGAAGTTTCTCTTGATAATGAGCAAAGGGAGAACATCTTTCACACCCGTTGCACTATTAACGGGAAGGTATGTTCAGTGATTATCGATGGTGGGAGTTGTACCAACGTTGCTTCGACCAACCTTGTCGACAAATTAAAGCTTCCGACAACGAAACATCCTCAACCGTACAAGCTCCAATGGCTCAATCAAGGAAATGATCTTAAGGTAACCAAACGAGCTCTTATATCATTTTCTATTGGGATGAACTATCGAGATCAAGCTCTGTGTGATGTGATTCCCATAGATGCATGTCACTTGTTATTGGGAAGACCTTGGCAATATGATATGAATGCTGTGCATGATGGTCGTAAGAACACATACTCTTTTCGAAAAGAACAAAAATGCATCACCCTTTTACCCTTGAATCCTTCATTGATACATCGAAATCAACCTGGGAAGGGAAACACTAGTAAGGAAAGTTTGTTCTTAAATGAAACACGGGTTGAGAGAGCCATTAGCAAACAAAAGAATGTATTTGCTTTGCTTATGGTAGAGAAAAAGAGTAAGATGGGGCAACCCAATCATCCAAAGATGCATCGCTTGTGGAAAGATTTTGCAGATGTGTTCCCGGAGGATTTGCCACCTGGATTACCTCCCATAAGAGGTATTGAGCATCAAATTGATTTGATCCCTGGCGCTCCTCTACCGAACAAACCAGCTTATCGATGCAATCCGGAGGAAACAAAGGAATTGCAAAGACAAGTCGATGAACTTATCGACAGAGGATATGTTCGAGAAAGCATGAGTCCATGTTCTGTTCTGGCTCTACTCGTGCCTAAGAAAGATGGTTCATTCAGAATGTGCATTGATAGCCGAGCCATCCACAACATCACCATTAAGTATAGGTACCCTATACCTAGACTTGATGATATGCTTGATGAATTGCATGGTTCTACTGTCTTCTCAAAGATAGATTTACGGAGTGGTTATCATCAAATCAAAATGCGAGAAGGTGATGAATGGAAGACGGCTTTCAAAACCAAGGGAGGCCTTTATGAGTGGTTGGTAATGCCATTCGGGTTATCGAATGCTCCAAGTACCTTCATGAGACTTATGAATGAGATTCTTCGTTCGTTTATTGGTCGATTTATCGTTGTTTATTTTGACGATATTCTTGTTTATAGCAGGAACGAGGAGGAGCATATCTCTCATTTAGAACAGGTCTTTAAAGTCTTGAGAGAACAGAAACTCTATGCCAAAATGGAGAAATGCGAGTTCTTCTCTCCAACCATTGTGTTTCTTGGTTATGTAATTTCCAAAGGTGGAATTTCCGTAGATCAATCCAAGGTGGATGTTATGAAGACTTGGCCAGTTCCGAAGTCCATTTCTGATGTAAGAAGTTTTCATGGACTTGTTTCTTTCTATCGACGGTTTGTTAAAAATTTCAGTACCATCATGGCTCCTATAACTGAATGCGTGAAGAAGGGAGTTTTTGAATGGACAAAGGCTGCTCAAAATGCTTTTGAGGTAATCAAGCAAAAACTTTATGAGTTCCCTATTCTTACCCTTCCTGATTTTGATAAAGTATTTGAAGTTGAGTGTGATGCAAGTGGAGTTGGCATTGGTGTTGTTCTTGTGCAAGCACAAAAACCTTTGGCATATTTCAGCAAGAAGCTGACTGACTCGAAGAAGAATTATTCAACTTATGATAAAGAGTTTTATGCCATTATTCGAGCGCTTGATCATTGGAGTCATTATTTAAGACCAAAGCAATTTGTCCTTCATTCTGATCATGAAGCTCTCAAATTCATTAGCGGCCAACGCAAGCTTAATTCGAGACATGCAAAATGGGTAGAATTTCTTCAATCATTTTCTTTTGTCTCTAAGTATAAACCTGGACACATTAATGTTGTAGCAGATGCTTTATCAAGGAGATATTCTATGCTTGCTGTTTTGGACTCTAGGATTCTTGGATTTCAATTGATGAAAGAACTTTATTCTGAAGATGCTGAGTTCTCGTCAACCATCGACAATTGTAAGCGAGGAGTTCAAGGTACATATTCCTTACAAGATGGGTTTCTTTTCAAAGGAAATCGATTATGTGTGCCGAAGAGTTCTTTTCGCGAATTGCTAATTCGAGAAGCACATGGTGGTGGAATGGCTGGTCATTTTGGAGTTAACAAAACTCTTGAGGTTCTTCAAGAATATTTCTATTGGCCAAAGATGAATGGAGATGTGCATACTATTATCTCGAGGTGTGCAACTTGTCAAAGAGCAAAAAGTCAATTCCATCAAGGGTTGTATACTCCACTTCCTGTTCCATTGCAGCCCTGGGAAGATGTTAGCATGGATTTCGTTGTGGCTCTACCGAGAACTCAAAGGGGAAAAGATACCATCATGGTGGTTGTCGATTGGTTCTCTAAAATGGCTCATTTTGTGCTATGTCACAAAACCGATGATGCATCTCATGTTGCTGACTTATACTTCAAGGAGATTATTCGTCTCCATGGAGTACCGAAAACCATTGTGTCGGATCATGATTCCAAGTTCTTAAGCTACTTCTGGAAGACACTATGGAGAATGCTTGGTACCAAACTCTTATTCAGCACTACTTGTCATCCTCAAACCGATGGCCAAACGGAGGTAACCAATCGTACTCTTACCACTCTTCTTGGTTGCATGGTGAGTAAATCTTTGAAAGAATGGGATTTGAAGCTTGCGCATGCTGAATTTGCTTACAACCGATCAACAAGTTACACTACTGGATGATCACCATTTGAAGTTATTTATGGAATCAATCCTCTCACTCCCATCAATTTGATTCCAATTACATCTGACTCTCAAGTAAACTTTGATGGCAAAGATAGAGCTGAGTCGATGAAGAAGCTTCATGAGCAAATTCGATCAAAGATTGAGAAGGCCAACGAGTCTTACCAGAAGAAAGCAAATCAGTTTCGGAAGAAGGCCCAATTTCAAAAGGGTGATCTTGTGTGGCTTCACTTAAGGAAGGAGAGATTTCCATCTCGACGCAAGAACAAGCTCATGCTGAAAGCTGATGGTCTGTTTAAAGTTATCAAGTGAATTGGCAAAAATGCTTACAAGATTGATCTTCCTGGAGAATATGGAGTTTCGGCAACTTTTAATGTAGGTGATCTTTCTCCTTACTTGGACGATGATGACTTGTCAGATTTGAGGACAAATCTCAAACAACCCGGGGAGAATGATGCGGGAGCATCCGAGACTACTGATCCATCCTTAAGTCCTGAGCTGATTCCTTCGGCAAAACAAACACTATCGGTACTTATTCATGCCAAAACTAACTTTGGTTACAACTTACTTCGATGGGACAAGGAATGATGATACCAAAATCGTTGATTGGCATTGCTGAGTCATGGGCGTAACTTCCTCAATCCTGGAGTTTGTTTGTTGCTGATTGGAATTGCTGAGTCATGGGCGTAACTTCCTCAATCCTGGAGTTTGTTTGGGTAGTTCCGCTATTTCAGTCTAGTTTGTTTGGGTAGTTCCGCTTTTTTAGTCTTGTTTGTTTGGGTAGTTCCTGTTTTCTGAGTCTAATATCTATATAATGAGACATATTCTCATTTGTAAGGGGTGGTTGAATGAATGACAATTCCTCTTGTGAGTTGAATTTTATCTCGATTCTTTATCCAACATCGTTGGTGGTGAATCAAACAGTTCTTTATCCTTGGCCGGTGGAATTTCCTTTAAGCCTTGGTGGTGAACTGCCCATTTTCCCGAAATCGCACAGTCCTGAAAGTTTCTGTTCGGAGTCACTCGCCCACGCACGCATCAGTTTCCCTTCCCAGGTTGATTTTGATGTATCATGCTCGGTTTCAAAGATTCAAGAGTAATGCACTTTCGTTCCTTGTGAAAAGAGTATGTGTTTTTATGCCCATCATGTATAGCCTTTCTATCGTATTGCCAAGGTCTACCTAACAACAAGTGACAAGTATCCACGGGAATAACATCGCATAGAACTTCATCTTGATAATTCTTCTCAATGGAAAATGATATAAGGGCTCGTTTGGTTACCTTCACATCACTTCCTTTGCTAAGCCACTGAAGCTTGTAAGGTTGAGGATATTTTGATGTTGGTAGCTTCAGTTTTTCAATCATGGTTGTCGAGGCGATATTGGTGCAGCTTCCTCCATCGATAATTATCATACACACCTTCCCGTTAATAGTGCAACGGGTGTGGAAGATGTTCTCCCTTTGCTCATTCTCTTGGGAGATATCTCAGCATGTAATGCTCTCCGTATCACCAACAACTCACCATCATCGCTTTTTCAACGATATTCTCGGATTCTTCACTTGTAATCATTCCGGTCATGTTCATCGTTGGCCTCTTGAAGTTCCAAATCGATCTTCTCAATTTCTTGAAGAGTCATAACTCTCCGATTTGGACAATTAGCTTGCAAATGCCCATAGCCATGACACTTAAAACACTTCCTTGTGTCACCATCAACTTTCTTGCTGGTTCCTTTGATGGGTTCCACCAACTTCTCTTTACCCTTAGCGTTTGACAAAACACCTTCATATTTGCTTGAGGAAGCACCCCTAAAGTAGGATGTCCCCTTCGAGGAGGTTTTGGAAGAAAACCTCTTGCTACTCTTTAGTTGTTTCTCAACCTTCATTGCTAGCTTGCAAACATCTTCGAAGGACCAATAAGGCTGAAGTTCAACCAAATCAGCAATTTCCCGATTCATGCCACCAAGGAATCGAGCGATGGTTTGCTCAGGAACTTCTGGAACTTCGCATCTCATCATGAGTTATTTGAACTCACGAATATATTCTTCAATACTCATCCCTTGTTGTCTTAGGAAATTCAACTTGAGAAACAGATCTTGCTTATAGGTATCGGGCAAGAACCTTTTCTTCATAAGTTTCTTGAGTTTATCCCAAGACTTGATTCGGCTTTTTTTTTCTCTAGCTCGCTGACGCTTTAAATTTTCCCACCATAGAGAAGCATATTTAGTGAGTTTCAGAACAGCGACCTTGCACCTCTTCTCATCCGAGTATGACTTGAAGTCAAAAACTTGTTCAATGGCAAGGAGCCAATCAACAAAATTGTTAGGATTGAGACTACCTTCGAACTCAGGTGCATCTGCTTTAATCTCACGGTCATTCTCATGGTATCTTCTTCTTCTTCTCCGAACTCAGTTCTCAGAAGCACTAGAGTTGCCTCCAGCGGAATCAGAATCATCATTAGAATTGTGATGCGAATCTGATTCGTCATGGTGTCGCTGATCATCGGGACGCCTTGCTAGTTGCTCTTTGTCTCCGGGTTCTCTAGGAGATTGAGAACTCGCTCCATTTGCCTTTGGAGATTCTCTATAGCACGATCTCGCCTTAGGTCGTGCGCTTGCTCCAAAGTCAAGCCTCGTGGAACTTGTTTGTCACCCATGGCAAGTAGAAGATAACAGCACAAAGGAATCACTCAAGATAAGTTCAACCTTGAGCTCTGATACCAACTTGATGCATGCGTGGGCGAGTGACTCCGAACAGCAAATTTCAGGACTGCACGATTTCGGGAAAATGGACGTAACTTCCTCAATACAGGTCGGATTGACCCGATTCCAAAAGCCACCGATCAAGGATAAAAGGACCGAGATAATTGCAGTTTACCACCAAGGCTTAAAGGAAATTCCACTGGCCAAGGATAAAGAACTGTTTGATTCACCACCAACGATGTTGGATAAAGAATCGAGATATAATTCAACTCACAAGAGGAATTTTCATTCATTCAACCAGTCCCTTACAAATGAGAATATGTCTCATTATATAGATATTAGACTCAGAAAACAACATGAGAACTACCCAAACAAACAAGACTAATAAGACTAACAAGACTAGGAGATAAAATTCGTTCACTAACAATAACCAGCAAATATCTACTTCCAAAGAGCATTAAATCACTTTGGAACTTATCCTGAATAACTCCTCTTTGATATAGCATTAATCAGCAACGAATTTTGATATTGGTATCATCATTCCTTATCCCATCGAAGTAAGTTGTAACCGAAGTTAGTTTTGGCATGAATAAGTACCGATAGTGTTTGTTTTGCCGAAGGAATCAGGTCAGGACTTAAGGATTGATCAGTAGTCTCGGATTCTCTCACATCACAAACAAGTTTTATTCCAATCTCTCATATTTCGTAGATTCAGCCCCCCCCTCATCTTTTGGTCTACAAATGCTATCCCAATTGACCATATACATTACCTTTCCATCCGTACCATTCCAGAAAAAGTTCTTCAATAGCCGTTCAATATCCTGAAGAAGTCCAACAGGTAGAAGAAATGCATTAGACCAATAAATAGAATAAGAACATAGATCGGTTGAGTTCAAGTCATCTTGCTTTGGAAAGAAGTCTAGTTTTCCAGGAGGAAATTCTATTCTTTATTTTTTGCAGGATAGGCTGACAATGAATTTTATGAATGCTAGTGGATAAGAGTGGGAGACCCAGATAAGGAACCGCGGACTTCCTCGCTAACCCTTGAGTTTGTATAATAAAGTCTTTATCTTCAACGCAAGAACCAATATAGACTTTACTTTTTGCATGATTTAGTTGAAGGCCAGAAACCAAACCAAAATCTTTCAGAATAGTAGCCAAATTCTTCACTAAAGTAGTGTCATTGTGAAGAAAGATAATAAGATCATCTACAAATGTTATGTGGGATATATGAATAGAACCAGCATGGGGTACCTTAATGCTGCCATCAAAGACTGCTTTTTCTAACATACAGCTGAGTCCTTCCATGACAATTGTAAAAAGATATGGAGAAAGTGGATCTCCTTGTCGGATGTCATTCGTACTCCCAAAGAAGCCAACGGGGGAACCATTGAACAGAACTGAAAATTTTGGAGTTTTCAAGCAGTACTGAATCCAATTAATCCGTTGCTGAGAGAAGTTCAAACTAAGGAGCATCTTGTAGAGAAACTGTCTATTAACTTAATCAAATGCTTTTCGTAAGTCAGCTTTAAAACATATTTTCGTCCCTCTTGATTTGGAGTGCAAATCTTTGACCAAGTCGTTAGCAAGAAGAATATTGTGATGTATACTTCTCCCTTTAATGAAAGCAGCCTGAGTATGACTAATGATCTTATGCATAATCATTTGCATTCGATCTACAAGCAACTTGGAGATGATCTTGTAAATAAAGTTGCAAAAAGAAATGGGCCTGTAGTGCTCTAGTGAATCAGCCCCCGCATTCTTAGGAACCAAAGAAATAAAAGTACAATTTATCGCTTTAAGAATATGACCTGAAGAGAAAAAATGCTGACAAGCTTTAATCACATCATTTTCAATGATCGGCCATGCAATTTGGTAAAATTCAACTAGAAATCCATCTGGACCAGGGCTTTTGTGCTTTGGTGACTTGAAGACAACTCGTACAACTTCTTCATCTATAATTAGTGCATTAAATATCGTGATGTCATCCGAATCAAGCTTTCTAGTAGGCTCCACATGAACATTATTAGGTTGCTCTGTTTGATTGAGTAAGGAATAAAAAAATTATTCAGTGTGTGCTTTAACTTCATCCAAATTCTCAGTAAGCATACTATCTTGATTTTTACATCTCCTGATACAGTTAACAGCCCTTCTAGTAGCAATGGCTGTATAGAAAAACTTCGTATTGGAATCCCCTAAAGTAAGCCAATGCTGTCGAGCCTTCTGTTTTGCAAAACTTTCTTCCTGCTTTAGGACCTGCATGAATTGAGATCTAGCTTCTGCCTCTTTGTGAATAAGATTCTCGTCAAAGGGCTGAATATGTAGCTCATGTTGCACCGCCATTAGTTTCTTTTTGATTAACTGAACCCGGGTGATAATATTACCAAAAGTGGTTGTATTCCACTCCTTTAGTGCTGCTTTACATGCTTTAAGCTTTTGGCATAAAATGTAAGGGGGAGATCCATGCACATTAACATTCCAAGCTGATCTGATAACCTCAAGGAACTGAAGATGGGTATTCCACATGTTAAAAAATCTAAATGGTTTCTTGCCTCTTGGTATTACTTTGTCTGCATGTATATACATTAAAGAGTGATCAGAGAACAACTAAGATCCATACTCCAAAAGTGAATCAGGGTAAACTATTAACCATTCGTGATTAATCAGACACCTATCAAGTCGAGCCATTATTTTCCTATGGGCAGCACCTTGATTACTCCATGAAAGCCAATCCCCTACAGATTTCATATCAATCGATGCAGCGATATCTATGTAATCGTTAAAACCTTGAAGCTTGCTCTCTGAAAGTGGTTTACCCCCCACTTTTTAATGTGTGTACTGAACAGTATTGAAGTCACCAAGAACAATCCAAGGCACTGTAAGACAGCCATTTGTAATGTTAATCAGATCATTCCATAGAACATTTCTTTTCTGCATACTGTTAGAAGCATATACACCAGTAATATGAAATTGACAACCAATCCTTTTATCATCGGCTTTAAAGTGGATGAATTGTTCTGTAGTAGAAATAAAGCAAGCACTAATAGAGTTCGGATGCCATAATACCCATATTCTACCATAAGTGTCACAAGTATCGTTGGTAAAAAGTTCTGCCTCTAGCCATATTAAATCTTTTTGAACACAAACCCGAGATGGTTTAATTTTTGTTTCCACAAGAATAATAATATCACAAGCATCAGACTTGATTGTTCTATTAAGCTCCCGACATTTCTCAAATTTATTCAGTCCACGATCATTCCAACAAAGTATCTTCATCAGAATCAAAACAGGTTGGAAAGGAAATAAATGACTCTTCCTAGGTAGACGGAAGTATGTGCAACTTACCAGTACCATCCTTCTTCTTATCCTTGGGTTTTGCAATGTCATCCCGCATAATATCCTTACCTTTTAAACCTTTATTTCTATTTTTATCCACTTCATCCACAGCTTGCAAATGCTTAAACTTTGAAATACCCAAAATATCTAGGTTGGTAGTGTTTGTTGAAGGTTGTTGAGGCTGAATATCCTGACCGGCGAGGTTTGTTGGGATTGGTTGAGATACAATATCCTGGTTAGCACGATGAGTGGGAAATGGGATCCCCATTGTGGTAGTTTGATATAAACCAACAAGTTGATCATAATTCGATTAAAGACCCTTTAACTATTCATGGAGGACTAATGACGAGAGCTAAAGCTAAGAGGATGAAAGAAGCTTTAACCTGTTTATTGGAAAACATTTGGAAGGATCAAGCTAGTCAAGACTCAATCAAGATTCTAAGGTTACAAGAAGAGCCTAAAATGATCAACTTGATCATGAAGAGAGAAGGACAAAGTTAAAGATCTCATCTTGAAGAAGAAAAGTCTATTCAGCTATGTTTACCAAAATTCATGAATTAGGAATATGAATGTTATTTAATGCATTCATTCCTTTTGTACTATCCTCATACTATATAAATGAAGCTGAATCAAAGTGTAGGACAGACAATTTGGAAGTATAACAATTCTTCAACACCGGTGAGTGTTTTGTTTTTAAGTTCTTGCATGAACTTTAGAACTTATCAGGCTTTTCTGCTTGTGGCGTTCAAACCAAATCTTTACTTTTCCTTTGACTTATCAGACTCAGACTTATTAGTTTGTAGCGTCTTAAGGGAATTCAAAGTGCTATTCTAGTTATTTCATCAATTTTCTATTGATAAGTAATTAGAATAGTTTCCCTTACTTCATTCTTGAACGATCCGCCTTGTTTCAATTCGTTGGAGGGTGTCAATTTGCATTCCATATGTATCATAGCTCTTTAGCTATCGGGGTGTATGGTTGCTAAATTGATGATTTCCATCATAGTTCCTGTTGATGTTGGAAGATACGAAGGTTTCTCGTTCTCCTGTGCATGTGTAACCTGAGAAACTGTTGTTGTGACAGACTCTGATATATTAGGAAGAGGTAAAGTTTCCGATTTGTCTTTCTGATCATGATGCTGCCCAAGTGAGTCAGAATGCTCGCTCGTCTGCACCAGCACTACTGACCCTGAAGGAGACTCGCCTTGTTCGTCAGTAGTCATAATAGTAGTATCAACTCCGTGCTGAGATGACTGGCGTTGTCGGTAAACCTGAGTGATCGGTTTCTGAGTTTGCTGACAAGTTCCATGGGCATGACCGAAAGAGTAGCAAATCTTAGAACACTGTAGCTTCCAAGAATATGAAACATGCACCTTACGAGTGGTCCCATCGAGATCACGATAAAAAACCTCATCTGGAAGGTCACCATCAGAAGAAACCATTACACATGCTCGTGCATAAGCCAATCTCGTCTGCGCTGCTGTTGCTTTGTCAAAATATAATAGCTGTCCCAAGGTGCTACATAACTTAGCAATAAAATGTCGACTCCAAAGATGCAAGGGAAGACCATGAAAGGATACCCATAAAGGAATAGACTGTAGACTATCTAACTCCAAACGGACATCAGGAGACCAACGTCGTAGAATCATCGAATGGTCGTGAATAGTCCAAAACCCTTCAAGGATTCATTGCAAATCCTCTTCAGAATAGAGTTTGCATACAAAAAAATCATTCTCTAGCATATGCAGATCAAATGCCGATGTTCCCCATCGAGTCTTGATGAATGAGGATAACGGAAAATATGATGTCTTTAAACCGACCACAAAACCAACAAGCGCCATGGACCATATCTTAATCAGCTCTTCAGAATCAACAGTCTCGTGCACAGCAATCTTCTGATCAGCCTAGGTTTCTGGAGCAAAGAAATCCAAGCTAAGATCCGAGCTTCCAACCGGGGCCTTGAAGAGGCTTGTCCAAGGTCGAGGATCTCTAGAAATGAGAGTAGGAGGTCGCGATCTAGAGTGCGACCTACCTCTATGCTGCGTCATCAAAGAACCATCTCGTCAGGAAGAAGAAGCAACTTGAGAAGGAAGCCTCATCTTCGGATCAACCCTGCTGCTACCATCACCAGCCATTCTCGAGTTGCGCGCTGCCTCAACAAGAGGAGGGCAGAACAGGGGCTGCCCAGCAGTCGCCGCCTGGCGGAGGATAGCAGAGAGGGAGCAGCGACTCCTCTATTCTTCTTCGTGCAGCAGCAGAGAGAGGCAAGGGAGGGAGCGCAGCCCACACCTCCCTTTCTTGCTCGCCGTGTGCAGAACAGGGACGCCGCCGCCGCTGCCCAACAGCTCTCCGATGCCCTAGGGAGAAGAAACAGCGAGATTCCCTCCGCAGGTGGAACCCTCTAGATCTGCCAGGACCGCTGCAGCAGCACCCTCGCCCACCAGGAAAGCAAGCAGTGCTTAGCCTGCGCCAGCCCGTCTTCTCTGTTCCAGAAGAGGAACAAAGGGGGCGGAGCAGAGGCTCGGTCCTCGTTGCAGCAGTGAGCCCCGATCGTTCTTGCACCGTGCTGAGGGCTGGAAGACAGCCCCCGCCGTCGCCCAGTCGTGTCGCCTAGGGGGACCGCAGCCCTCAGAACTTTCGTGCAACAGCAAAGAGAGGAGGGGGTGCGCCCTAGGGAGAAAAAGCTCCCTTCAGTTGGAACCCTCTCCTCCTCTGTTCGCAGATCTCACCAGCCTGGGCCCCGATCTCGACGCCACCGCCGTCCCCCGATCGCAGCACTACTAGTAGCCGCCATGTTCAGAACGCTCTGCGTGCGTGCACATTGCGCACAGCCGGATGCAGCCCACAGAACAGGGGAGCCGTCGTCTCTTCTCGCCCTAGCCTTCTCCGTGATTTCCTCCGCGACTTGTGAACCTTGCCTTCGGGGAAAGATGACCAACTCTCCATTTAGTAGAACTAAAGAGATAGCCATTGAGTTACTGGAACTCATATATAATGATGTATGTGGTCCCATGTCGACTCATGTCATAGGTGGTTACTCCTACTTCATTCCTTTCACTGATGATTTCTCAAGATATAGACATGTGTACTTGATGAAGTAAAAGTTTGAGGCTTTTGAGAAATTCAGAGATTATAAGAATTAAGTGGAGAACCAGACAGGAAGGAGTATTAAAACCCTTTGATCAGATTGAGAAGGTGAGTACTTGAGTATAGAGTTCACTTAGTTCCTCAAAACCATGAGATTTTATCCCAATGGACACCTCCTGATACACCGTAGCTTAATGATATATCAGAAAGGAGGAATCGCACGCTGTTAGACATGATGCGTTCCATGATGAGTTTCGCCGAGCTACCCATCTTATTCTGGGGATATGCCCTATAGATCGTAACTTAACTTTTGAACAGAATTCCAACTAAGTTAGTAATGTCTACACTATATGAGATATGGAATGGGAAGAAGCTCGATCTTAAGATCTTAAGGTTGTTAAGATTTGGGGGTGCCTTGCCCATGTCAAGAGACACAACCCCGACAAGTTGAAATCCAGGACGGAATGGTACAAGTTCATGAGATACCCCAAGGAAACTTGTGGATATTATTTCTATCACCCTGAGGACCAAAAGGTCTTTGTAGCCAAGTGAGTAGTATTCCTTAAAAGGAACACATTCTTAGTGGAGACAGTGGGAGCATGATAGAGTTGAGCGAGGTTGGAGAACCTAGCTCAAGCACCATTCCGCAATCAGAATCTGTTCGGGTACCTAGTACACAAGTTCCAACTTTACATAGGTCCGGTAGAGTATCTCATTCTTTTGAGAGATATGTGGGACATATCAAAAGAGAGGATATTGAGGATTCTCAAACCTACGAGGAGGCTATTTTGAGCATAGACTCCGGGAAATGGCAAGAAGTCATGAATTCAGAAATGGATTCTATATCTGAAGCGACGAGGTATATATCTTGTTAATCGATGTTCTCTTTGTCTGCAACAGGAAGAAAGTATTGATCATCTCTATTATGCTTGTGACTACACTAATTGGGTATGGATGGAGATTCTGAAGAGATTTGCACTACATAGGCTACCAATGCCAAACTTACGTCAAGAACTAGAACAGCTGCAGCAAAGCTTCTCAACAAAAGGGCTTCTTACACAACTGACAAAGATTACCTTCAGATGTGCTATTTGGTGGATTTGGAAGGAGAGGTGTAGTAGAATCTTTGAGGGCCACAACACACACAATGCTCATCTTTTGCTCGAGATACTTAGCGACTCAAGATCATGTATGAAGCAGGATCTGGAAATGACGCATTTAACAAGTAGAGAAAAAGAGATTTTTCTCAGATTCAATTTTATAATTCGTTAATGCTTTATCGAATGTGATTGCTGTATTGTGTGCTTCTATGTTTCTATAATGTGATGCATTCACAGGTCGTTCAGGAATGGTTAGCATTTTGTTATTTGTTGCCTATCGTCATAGTCTACAACATGTGTAGTCATGACTACCTTTCTGTTTAACTTCTCTTGGAGATGAGTCTGGTGGAGTGAGTCCATTCCACCTTTATTAGGCTATAGTCTATGGCTTGTGTAAACAAAGCTACTTTGTATAAACTTCATACTACATATAATTATATTTACTTACCAAAAAAAAAGAAATGGATTCTATGTACTCCAACAAGGTTTGAAACCTAGTTGATGCACCTGAGGGTATTGTACCCATTGGCTACAAGTGGATCTTGAAAAAGAAGATTGAAGTAGATGGAAAGGTAGTGGCTAAGGGGGATTGTACCTATAAAGTAAGGCTAGTGGCTAAAGGGTATCGTTAAAGGTAAGGTATTGATTATGATGAAACTTTCTCACCTGTAGCTATGCTAAAATCCATTCAAATTCTATTGGCTATTACAGCGCACTATGATTATGAGATCTAGTAGATGGACATCAAAACCGCATTCCTCAATGGTAACCTCGAGAAGGAGGTGTATATGATACAGCCTGAGGGATTCGTATCCTTGGATAACCCAGATAAAGTGTGCAGGTTGCTTAGGTCCATTTATGGACTGAAGCAAACTTCCCAAAGTTGGAACATAAGATTTGATGAGATGATCAGATCATATGACTTCGTTAAGAACGAAGATGAGCCTTGTGTGTACAAGAAGGTAAGTGTGAACACTATCACCTTTTTGGTATTATATGTTAATGACATCCTGATCATTGGGAATGATGTAAGAATGCTCTCCAAAGTAAATGCTTGGCTATCTAAGCACTTCTCCATGAAGTACTTAGGGGAAGCATCCTACGTATTGGGGATACGGACCTATAGAGATAGATCCAAGAGGATGCTTGGCTTATCTCAGTCCAAGAACATAGACACCATTGTCAAAAGGTTTAGCATGAAAAATTCCAAGAGAGGTCTCATACCAATGAGATATGAAATATCACTTTCTAAGAATATGTCCCCAAAGACTCTTGAAGAAAGGGCACACATGGATATGATACCATATGCCTCAGCGATATGATATATTATATATGCTATGCTATATACCAGGCCTGATATAGCGCATGTTTTGAGTATTACGAGCAGGTATCAAGCAGATCCAGGCTTGGAGCACTAGGAAACAGTAAAATGTATCCTTAAGTACTTGAGAAGGATTAAGGATCTTGTTCAAGAATGATTAAGGATCTTTTATTGGTATATGGAGGTAGTAGCCTTAGGGTTAAGGGCTACACGGACTCGAGCTTCCAGTCCGATATCGATGATAGCAAGTCTAATTCAGGGTATGTGTTCACACTGAATGGAGGAGCAGTATGCTGGAAGAGTTCCAAGCAAGATACTACTGGTGACTCGACCATAGAGACAGAATACATTGCTGTGGTAGAGACAGCAAAGGAGGGAGTCTAGATGAAGAAGTTCATCATAGATTTAGGAGTCATATCATGAAGCGAGGAGTTGATTCCCTTAAATTATGATAAATACGGGGCGATTACTCAAATAAGGTAACCCGAGTCTCCTAAGAAATGTTCTAAGGAGGTTCTAGCTTATTAGAGAGATCATAACCCGAAGAGATGTAGGAGTTCCATCCGAAGATAACATTAACAAAGCTATTAACTCAGATTATCTTCGAGCGTCACAGAGGTCTGATAGGGATCAGACATATTGGTGGTTGGCTTTAGGTCAAGTGGGAGATTGCTAATCATATGTGCCCGGCAAGCCAATTACATGAGTGATGACACTTGTGACTTGATATGCACTCTTTCTCTTTGCTTATTATTAGGTATATTATCACTTTATCTTGTGAGTTACATATATTGTGATGTCTTTAGATTTGTACAATAGGAATCGGATCATGACGAATCACAATAATGAGACTGATTTACCTTTAAACACAGACTCTAAATAATCCTGATCATAGATTACTAGAGAGGGACATCGAGATAACTGGATAGACTGGTGTGCTGTATACCTGTCCATATAATGGAGGTAGCTGGTCTCATAGCTACTTGTGTGGGGACACTAAGGGTATAGTGTAGGCGCTCATTGGGGAATAAGTTCACTGATTGATTCGCTTACGGAATACTGGATAGTTATTGATACTTCACGTCAGACAGTGATTTCGTAGTCCTAGTAGTGTATCTGGTTCTTAGACTTAAGACACTATGGATGTCCTATATGAGTACTCCACTCTTTGATACCAGACTTATAGGTTTAGAAAATTCCAGATCTAGTACAGCTAGTTATTAGGAGTGGTAGCCAACCTTACGAGGGCTATTGAGTGTTAATAGGGGATCATACGCTCTGGGTATCATGAGAGAAATATCCCATGTATTCTTGCTCGACTAAATCCTTGGCCAAGGTTATTCGAATTGAGAGAGGAAGAGTTCTCCGGGAGAATCCGACTAGAGTAAGATTCGAGAAGAGACCGTATAGGCCTGACAGTACTATGCCCGGTATAGTGTCTATCGGATATTAGATGGATGAGGATAGATAAGTCTAAAGGATTGGATTCCCCTGTATCGCCTAGGGACTAGGCGTAGTGGTCTAATACATCTACAGTCAATGAGTCGGATGAATTATTATAGAGATAATAATCCACTGAGTCAGAAGGATTTCTAACAAGTATAACTCACGGCTAGCTCGATAATAGGCCTAGAGGGTCACACACATATGGTAGGTGTTGCGACGAGTAGAGGTTCGGATATGAGATATCCGCTGGAGCCCCAATCTTATTAGATATCTATTATGCCCCTGAATTATTGGATCCTCAGATGAGATCCAATAATTGCTAATAAGAGATTATTGGGTAGAGACCCACTAATCCAAGAGGCTTGGGTAATTGGATGGAGATCCAATACCCAATAGGGTAAATCCCATTAGGGTTTACAAGGGGCCTCTATAAATAGAAGAGAACCAAAACTTTATAGGTTGGGAGTTCTTTTTGGTGACCACTGTTATGAATCGAGCGACACTAAGAGGGTGGGGGGGTGAATTAGTGCAGCGGATAAATACGATAAACTTCGGTGCTTTTAAAACAACTTTAGAAACTTCGTACGTTGAAGGCAACGTTTCATTTGAAATTGTTTCGATTGCATTTGAAGGAATACGTAAGAAGGAGATAACGAAGTAGAGCATCAAAGTGAAGATGGTTTGCAGTAATGTAAATGACAATAAGATAAACGCAAACCGATTTATAGTGGTTCAGTCATACGACCCACGTCCACTCCTGATTCCTGTTTCCTTGAGGCCACCGGCTTTTCCACTAGCTTTTGCTTCCAATGGGTGAGGATGAACTCCCTTACAGCACCTCTCCTTTTGACGGGTTTAGGAGATAACCTTTACAAGACCTCTCACCCCTCTCTTGAACTAGAACACTCTTAAAACTTAAGAGGGAAGATTTTGACACACTTTCAATAGAGTTTTCCCTCTTTTTATCTCAGTTCTAGACATCCCTTCATCCATGAATGAGAGGAGTATTTATACGCCTCAAGAGGATTCAAATTTGGAGCCCAAATCTAGAGCCCAAATTTGAATCACCTTGGTTTTCGGTATTCTAGCGGTGCTAGGCGGTGCCACCGCTAGTGCTCTCGAGTGTTGGGTGGTGCCACCGCCCCAGCCTGGGTGGTGCCACCGCCCAGCTCTCAGCCTCTGGGCGGTGCCACCACCCAGCCTATTCTAGCACGCTGGTTTGGACCTTAAACTCGGCCCAAACCAGTCCAAAATAAGGCCCAATTGGCCCCTACTTAGTTTATAGGATTAATACCTAATCTTAAACCAAATTACATGCTAACTATGAATTTTAAAGATATTTCCTAAGCTATTACAAAGTCCAATAAGTTAAGACTTCTTTCGGTGAGCTTCCGGAGATCTTCCGACGGTCTTCCGATGAACCCTCGGAAACCATTCTGTGGACTCCTGGCAATCTCCCGGACTTCACGATGATCTTGGCGAGTTCCAACGAGCTTTATTGGCAAGCTCCGATCTTTCTTGGCAAGCTTCGTGAACTTCTGACGAACCTTCCGGCGAACTTCCGAAAACCCTTCGGCAAGCTCCCTACTCGTTCTCGGCTAGTTCCGGCAGCACTACCAATGAATCTTCGGACTTCCATCGAACTCTCAAACTTCCAACGATCCATCACACTTGTCTTCCAGCATTTTGTTTCGCTTTACGTCTTCATCATCATCATAGTCAATCCTGCACACACATAAACAAAAACTCTTGATGGAAATCATCAATTTAGCAATCATACACCGCGATAGTTAAAGAGCTATGATACATATGGAATGCAAATTAACACCCTCCAACGAATTGAAACAAGGCGGATCGATCAAGAATGAAGGGAAACTATTCTAATTACATATCAATAGAAAATTGATAAAATAACTAGAATAGCACTTTGAATTCCCTTAAGATGCCACAAACTAACAAGTCTGATAAGTCAAAGGAAAAACAAAGATTTGGTTTGAACGCCACAAGCAGAAAAGCCTGATAAGTTCTAAAGTTCATGCAAGAACTTTTTTTTTTGTAAGTAAATGTAATTGTATTTAGTATGAAGTTTGCACAAAATAGCTTTGTCTACACAAGCCGTAGACTATAGCTTTAGATCTCTTGGAGCAGTCTAGGAGAATGCACCCCACCTCAGAAAGGTGGAATGGACTCACTCTACCAGACTCATCTCCAAGAGAAGATAAACAAAAAAAACAGCCATGACTACACATGTTGTAGACTATGACGCCTTACGATATTCAATAAATAGCAAAATGTAATAACTAACTATTCCTAAACGACCTGTGAATAAATACATCACATTGTTGAAACATAGAAACACACAATACAACAATCTCATTCTAGAAAGCATTAACGAATAATAAAATTGAATCTGGTAAAGATATCTTTTTCTCTACTTGTTAAATGCTTCATTTCAGAATCCCTGCTCCATACATGATCTTGAGTCGCTAAGTATCTCGAGCAATAGGTGAGTATTGTGTGTGTTGTGGCCCTCAAAGATTCTGCTACACCTCTCCCGCCAAATCCACCAAATAGCACATCTGAAGGTAATTTTTGCGAGTTGTGTAAGAAACCCTTTGTTTGAGAAGCTTTGCTGCAGCTGTTCTAGTTCCTTGATGCAAGTTTGGCATTGGTAGCCTATGGAGTTCAAATCTCTTCAGAATCTCCTCCCATATCCAATTAGTGTAGTCGCAAGCAAAATAAAGATGATCAATATCTTCTTCCTGGTGCATACAAAGAGAGCATCGGTTAACAATATATATACCTTTTCGCTTCATATTATCCATTGTGGGTAGTTTGGTAAGAAGGGCCTGCCATGTGCATAAGGAATGTCTCTGTGAGCCCGGTCAACCTGATGCGGGAGCATCCGAGACTACTAATCAATCTTTAAGTCCTGGGCTGATTCCTTCGGCAAAACAAACACTATCAGGACTTATTCCTGCCAAAACTAACTTCGGTTACAACTTACTTCGATGGGATAAGGAATGATATACCAATATCAAAATTCGTTGCTGATTGATGCTATATCAAAGAGGAGTTATTCAGGATAAGATCCAAAGTGATTTAATGCTCTTTGGAAGTGGAGATTTGCTGGTTATTATTGGTGAACAAATTCTGTTCAATCTTGTTTGTTTGGGTAGTTCCCATTGTTTGTTTGGGTAGTTCTGTTATTTCAATCTTGTTTGTTTGGGTAGTTTCCATTGTTTGTTTGGGTAGTTCCGTTATTTCAGTTTTGTTTGTTGGGTAGTTCCATTGTTTGTTTTCTGAGTCTAATGTCTATATAATGAGACATATTCTCATTTGTAAGGGGTGGTTGAATGAATGAAAATTGGTGAGACTTTCCTCTACGTGAGTGAATATCTTCGGAGAGTGGATAACTCCTTGCGGTCTCTTTATCCTTGGAGCGTGGATTCCTCCTTGGTGGTGAGCCAAAAGCCCTTTATCCTTGGCTGGTGATATCTTTAGGCCTTGGTGGTGAGCTTCTCCTATCCCGAAGTCCTTTATCCTTGGCTGGTGAAATCTTTAGGCCTTGGTGGTGAACTTCGTAGATCCCGATCCTTATCCTTGGTTGGTGGCGTGGCCTTTATACCTTGGAAGAAGATCGTTCTATTTTATTTTTGGTGGTGAACTGCCCATTTTCCCGAAATCGCGCAGTCCTGAAATTTTCTGTTCGGAGTCACTCGCCCACGCACGCATCAAGTTGGTATCAGAGCTCAAGGTTTGAACTTATCTTGAGTGATTCCTTTGTGTTGTTATCTTCTACTTACCATGAGTGACGAACAAGTTCCACGAGGCTTGACTTTGGAGCAAGCGCATGACCTACGGCGAGATCATGCTATAGAGAATCTCCAAAGGCAAATGGAGCGAGTCCTCAATCTTCTAGAGGATCCAGCAAGACAAGGCCAACCGGAGAGGCGTCCGAATGATCGACGTCGGCGTGACAATTTGGAATCTCGTCAAAGTTATAGTGGCGATTCCAATTCCACTGGGGGTAACTCTAGTGATTCTCATATCCAAAGACGAAGAGGGAGGCATAAGGAAAATAATCGAGACATCAAAGTGGACGTTCCTGAATTTGAAGGTAATCTCAATCCTGATGACTTTGTGGATTGGCTACACACAATCGAACGGATTTTTGACTTCAAGACCTACTCGGATAAGGAGAGGTGCAAGGTTGCTGCCATAAAGTTGATAAAGTATGCTTCTCTATGGTGGGAGAATCTAAAGCATCAACGAGCAAGAGAAGGAAAAGACCAAATCAAGTCTTGGGAAAAACTCAAGAAGTTGATGAAGAAGAGGTTCTTACCCGATAACTATAAACAAGATCTTTTCCTAAAACTGAACTCCCTAAGACAACAAGGGATGAGTGTTGAAGAATACATCCGTGAGTTTAAACAACTCAAAATGAGATGTGACGTTCCAGAAGTTCCAGAGCAAACCGTCGCTCGTTTCCTTGGCGGCCTGAATAGAGAAATTGCTGATGTGGTTGAACTTCAACCGTATTGGTCCTTTGAAGATATTTGTAAGCTAGCCATAAAAGTTGAGAAGCAACTGAAAGGCAAGAGGTTTTTCTCCAGAACCTCACCCAAGGTGACATCCTATTTTAAGGATGCTTCCTCAAGCAAGATCGAGAGCACGTCAACCAAATACAAAGGAGAGGAGAAGAGTGCAAAGCCTTCCAAAGAATTCCGGAAGAAACTTGAAGGCGATACAAGGAAATGCTTTAAGTGCCACGGTTATGGGCATTTTCAAGCAAATTGTCCGAATCGGCGAGTTATGACTCTTCAAGAAATTGAGGAGATCAATTCAGCACTTCAAGAGGTGAAAGCAATCAGACCAAAATGGTTCGAATCTGAAAAAGAAGAAGAAGTTATGGAGAAAGCAGATGATGGTGAAATGTTGATCATACGAAGAGCACCGCATCATGAAGTTTCTCTTAATAATGAGCAAAGGGAGAACATCTTTCACACCCGCTGTACTATTAACGGAAGGTATGTTCAGTGATTATCGATGGTGGGAGTTGTACCAACGTTGCTTCGACCAACCTTGTTGACAAATTGAAGCTTCCGACAACGAAACATCCTCAACCGCATAAGCTCCAATGGCTCAATCAAGGAAATGATCTCAAGGTAACCAAACGAGCCCTTATATCATTTTCTATTGGGAAAAATTATCAAGATGAAGTTCTATGCGATGTTATTCCTATGGATGCTTGTCACTTATTGTTAGGAAGACCTTGGCAATATGATATGAATGCTGTGCATGATGGTCGTAAGAACACATACTCTTTTCGGAAAGAACAAAAATGCATCACCCTTTTACCCTTGAATCCTTCATTGATACATCGAAATCAACTCTGGGAAGGGAGACACTAGTAAGGAAAAATCTCTTCTTGAGTGAAACACAGGTTAAGAGAGCCATTACCAAACAGAAAAATGTATTTGCTTTGCTTATGGTTGAGAAAAAGAGTGAGAAAGAGAGACCTATACATCCGAAAATGCATTCCTTGTTAAGAGACTTTGTAGATGTATTCCCCGAAGAATTGCCATCTGGATTACCTCCAATAAGAGGTATTGAGCACCAAATTGACTTGCTGCCCATTGCCCCTCTACCAAACAAAGCAGCATATAGATGCAACCCGGAGGAAACAAAGGAGTTGCAAAGACAAGTCAATGAACTTATTGACAAGGGATATGTTCGAGAAAGTATGAGCCCATGTTCTGTTCGGCTCTTCTCGTGCACCAAAAAAGATGGAACATTCAGAATGTGTGTCGATAGCCGAGCCATCAACAACATCACTATTAAGTACAGGTATCCTATACCTAGACTTGATGATATGCTTGATGAATTATATGGTTCTACTGTGTTTTTAAAGATAGATTTGCGAAGTGGCTATCACTAGATCCGAATGCAGAAAGGAGATGAGTGGAAAACAGCTTTCAAGACTAAGGGAGGTTTATATGAATGGTTGGTTATGCCATTCGGACTTTCTAATGCTCCAAGTACATTCATGAGGCTTATGAACGAGGTTCTTCGTTCCTTCATTGGTCGATTTGTTGTTGTATACTTTGACGATATCCTTGTTTATAGTCAAAGCGAGGAGGAGCATATTTCTCATTTGAAACAGGTCTTTAACGCCTTGAGAGAATGAAGCTTTATGCCAAAATGGAGAAGTGTGAGTTCTTCTCTTCCAGCATTATATTCCTTGGATATGTGGTTTCGAAGGATGGAATTTCCGTTGATCAATTGAAAGTGGATGCAATGAAAACCTGGCCGGTTCCGAAATCCATCACCGATGTAAGGAGTTTTCATGGCCTTGCTTCTTTCTATCGTCGTTTTGTGAAGAACTTCAGTACAATCATGGCCCCTATCACCAAATGCATGAAGAAGGGTTCTTTTGAATGGACAAGAGCTGCTCATGCCGCTTTTGAACTCATCAAACTGAAGCTATGTGAGTCCCCCGTTCTTGCCCTTCCTAATTTTGATAGAGTATTTGAAGTTGAATGTGATGCAAGTGGAGTTGGCATTGGAGCTGTTCTTGTTCAAGAACAAAGGCCATTGGCATATTTCAGTGAAAAGTTAACCGATTCAAAGAAAAACTACTCAACTTATGATAAGGAGTTCTACGCCATTGTGAGAGCTCTTGATCATTGGAGTCACTATTTAAGGCCTAAACAGTTTGTACTTCATTCTGACCATGAGGCTTTGAAATTTATTAGTGGCCAACGCAAGCTCAACTCAAGGCATGCCAAATGGGTAGAATTTCTTCAATCCTTTTCTTTCGTTTCGAAATATAAACCTGGCCATACTAATGTTGTTGCGGATGCTTTATCAAGTAGATACTCCATGCTTGCTGTTCTTGATTCTAGAATTCTTGGTTTTCAATCCATGAAAGAACTATATTCTGAAGACCCGGAGTTCTCTACTATTATTGACAATTGCAAACATGGAATTCAAGGTACATATTCTGTCCAAAATGGTTTTTTTTCAAGGAAATCGATTATGTGTGCCGAAGAGTTCATTTAGAGAATTGTTGATCCGAGAAGCACATGGTGGAGGTGCATTTGGTCACTTCGGCATGAACAAAACTCTTGAAATCCTTCAAGAGCACTTTTATTGGCCAAAGATGAGTGGAGACGTACATGCTATCATCTTGAGGTGTGCAACTTGTCAAAGAGCAAAGAGTCATTTCCACCAAGGGTGTATACTCCCTTCCAGCACTCATTACTGACCTTGGGAAGATGTGAGCATGGATTTTATTGTGGCTCTTCCAAGAACTCGAGGGGAAAAGATGCCATTTTGGTGGTTGTTGATCGGTTTTCTAAAATGGCCCATTTTATTCCATGCCACAAGACGGATGATGCATCTCATGTGGTGATCTTTATTTCAAGAGATCATTCGCCTTCATGGAGTACCAAAGACCATTGTATCTCGATCGTGATTCTAAATTTTTAAGTTATTTCTGGAAGACCTTATGGAGAATGCTTGGAACCAGACTTCTATTCAAAGCACCACTTGTCATCCTCAAACCGATGGCCAAACCGAGGTAACCAATCGCACTCTCACTACGTTACTTGAGGAATGGTTAGTAAATCCCTAAAAGATTGGGATTTGAAGCTTGCACATGCCGAGTTCGCTTATAATCGATCGCCGAGTTATACTACTTGGTCGATCACCCTTCGAATTGTATATGGAATCAATCCGCCACACCGATTGATTTAATTCCTATTCCATCCAATTCACAAGAGAACTTTGATGGCAAAGAGCAAGCTGAATCAATAAAAAACTTCATGAGCAGATTCAAGTAAGATCGAGAAGGCTAACGAGTCTTATAGGAAGAAAGCTAATAAACATCGGAGGAAGACTCATTTCCAACCAGGTGATCTTGTGTGGTTACATTTAAGGAAGGAAAGATTTCCTTCTCAATGGAAGAATAAACTTATGTCCAGAGTCGACGGCCCATTTGAAGTTCTCGAGAGAAATGGCGAAAATGCTTACAAGATTGATCTTCTGGAGAATATGGAGTTTCGGCAACTTTTAATGTAGGTGATCTTTCTCCTTACTTGGATGATGATGACTTGTCAGATTTGAGGACAAATCTCAAACAACCCGGGGAGAATGATGCGGGAGCATCCGAGACTACTAATCAATCTTTAAGTCCTGGTGATTCCTTCGCAAAACAAACACTATCGGACTTATTCCTACCAAAACTAACTTCGGTTACAACTTACTTGATGGGATAAGGAATGATATACCAATATCAAAATTCGTTCTTTGATTGATGCTATATCAAAGAGGAGTTATTCAGGATAAGATCCAAAGTGATTTAATGCTCTTTGGAAGTGGAGATTTGCTGGTTATTATTGGTGAACGAATTCTGTTCAATCTTGTTTGTTTGGGTAGTTCCCATTGTTTGTTTGGGTAGTTCTGTTATTTCAATCTTGTTTGTTTGGGTAGTTTCCATTGTTTGTTTGGGTAGTTCCGTTATTTCAGTTTTGTTTGTTGGGTAGTTCCATTGTTTGTTTTTCGAGTCTAATGTCTATATAATGAGACATATTCTCATTTGTAAGGGGTGGTTGAATGAATGAAAATTGGTGAGACTTTCCTCTACGTGAGTGAATATCTTGAGAGTGGATAACTCCTTGCGGTCTCTTTATCCTTGGAGCGTGGATTCCTCCTTGGTGGTGAGCCAAAAGCCCTTTATCCTTGGCTGGTGATATCTTTAGGCCTTGGTGGTGAGCTTCTCCTATCCCGAAGTCCTTTATCCTTGGCTGGTGAAATCTTTAGGCCTTGGTGGTGAACTTCGAAGATCCCGATCCTTATCCTTGGTTGGTGGCGTGGCCTTTATACCTTGGAAGAAGATCGTTCTATTTTATTTTTGGTGGTGAACTGCCCATTTTCCCGAAATCGCGTAGTCCTGAAATTTTCTGTTCGGAGTCACTCGCCCACGCACGCATCACAACCCATGTCCAACTGCTCGGGATCCACTTGTTATTTCATTGTCTGATTTGATTCTATGCAGATTTAGCACTAAACTTTCTATTGTCATGAAGCCAATTAAGCATATCTGATGAGTTATTCCTGATTGGAAGAGCTATAATAGTCGGCCAAAGTAATAGCATATAAGGAGAAATAGGATTAGGAAGACACTAGGTGCCGTTAGCAATGAACTCAGAAACCTTCCAATCTTTAGGGGCCCCAAGATCTCTTCATACTCGATCGCCATATAATTGAAATATACTTTTTCCATTCACCCAAGGATCATACCACATGTTAATTCTGGTCCCAGAAGAGATTGTGTAAGAAATGTGGTTGATTAACCAGTTTCTTGCCTTCAAAATTCCTTTCCATGCAGCAGAATGATATGTTCTTGTTGAAACTTCCCATATTGATTCCTTAGATAGGTACCTAGAAGAAACCCATTGTGACCATAAAGATTTATTTTGCAAAAGATCCCATAATTTCTGTACCAAACAAGCTTTATTCCAATTTCTCAGATTTTGCAGATTCAGCCCCCCCCATCGTTTGGTCTACAAATGCTATCCCAATTGATCATATGCATTGCCTTTCCATCCGTACCATTCCAGAAAAAGTTCTTCAATAGCCGTTCAATATCCTGAAGAAGTCCAACAGGTAGAAGAAATGCATTAGACCAATAAATATAATAAGAAAACAACACAGATCGGATGAGTTCAAGTCGTCCTGCTTTGGAAAGAAGTCTAGTTTTCTAGGAGGAAATTCTATTCTTTATTTTTTGCATGATAGGCTGACAGTGAATTTTATGAATGCTAGTGGATAAGAGTGGGAGACCCAGATAAGGAACTGGTAGACTTCCCTCGCTAACCCCCAGAGTTTGTATAGTAAAGTCTTTATCTTCAATGCAAGAACCCATATAGACTTTACTTTTTGCATGATTTAGTTGAAGGCCAGAAACCAAACCAAAATCTTTTAGAATAGTAGCCAAATTCTTTACTGAAGTAGTGTCATTGCGAAGAAAGATAATAAGATCATCTACAAATGTTATGTGGGATATATGAAGAGAACCAGCATGGGGTACCTTAATGCTACCATCAGAGACTGCCTTTTATAACATACAGCTGAGTCCTTCCATGACAATTGTAAAAAGATATGGAGAAAGTGGATCTCCTTGTCGGATGCCATTTGTACTCCCAAAGAAGCCAACGGGGGAACCATTGAACAGAACTGAAAATTTTGGAGTTTCCAAGCAGCACTGAATCCAATTAACCCATTGTTGAGGGAAGTTCAAACTGAGGAGCATCTTGTAGAGAAACTGTCTATTAACTGAATCAAATGCTTTTCGTAAGTCAGCTTTAAAACATATTTTTGTCCCTCTTGATTTGGAGTGCAAATCTTTGACCAAGTCGTTAGCAAGAAGAATATTGTGATGTATACTTCTCCCTTTAATGAAAGCAGCCTGAGTATGACTAATGATCTTATGCATAATCATTTGCATTCGATCTGCAAGCAACTTGGAGATGATCTTGTAAATAAAGTTGCATAAAGAAATGGGCCTGTAGTGCTCTAGTGAATCAGCCCCTGCATTCTTAGGAACCAAAGAAATAAAAGTACAATTTATCGCTTTAAGAATATGACCTGAAGAGAAAAAATGCTGACAAGCTTTAATCACATCATTTCCAATGATCAGCCATGCAATTTGGTAAAATTCAGCTGGAAATCCATCTGGACCAGGGCTTTTGTGCTTTGGTGACTTGAAGACAACTCGTACAACTTCTTCATCTGTAATTGGTGCATTAAGAATCGTGATGTCATCCGAATCAAGCTTTCTAGTAGGCTCCACATGAACATTATTAGGCTGCTCTGTTTGATTGAGTAAAGAATAAAAAAATTGTTCAGTGTGTACTTTAACTTCATCCAAATTCTCAATAAGCGTACCATCTTGGTCTTTACATTTCCTGATACAGTTAACAAGTCTTCTAGTAGCAATGGCTGTATAAAAAAACTTCGTATTGGAATCCCCTAAAGTAAGCCAATGCTGTCGAGACTTCTGTTTTGCAAAACTTTCTTCCTACTTTAGGGCCTGCATGAATTGAGACCTAGGTTCTGCCTCTTTGCAAATAAGATTCTCGTCAAAGGTCTGAAGATGTAGCTCATGTTGCATCGCCATTAGTTTCTTTTTGATTGACTGAACCCGGGTAATAATATTGCCAAAAGTGTTTGTATTCCACTCCTTTAGTGCTGCTTTACATGCTTTAAGCTTTTGGCATAAAATGTAAGGGGGAGATCCATGCACATTAACATTCCAAGCTGATCTGATAACCTCAAGGAACTGAGGATGGGTACTCCACATGTTAAAGAATCTAAATGGTTTCTTGCCTCTAGGTATTATTTTGTCTACATGTATATACATTAAAGAGTGATCAGAGAACAACTGAGATCCATACTCCAGAAGTGAATCAAGGTAAACTATTAACCATTCGTGATTAATCAGACACATAACAAGTCAAGCCATTATTTTCCTGTGGGCAGCACCTTGATTACTCCATGAAAGCCAATCCCCTACAGATTTCATATCAATCATTGTAGCGATATCTATGTAATCGTTAAAACCTTGAAGCTTGCTCTCTGAAAGTGGTTTACCCTCCACTTTTTCATGTGTGTACCGAACAGTATTGAAGTCACCAAGAACAATCCAAGGTACTGTAAGATAGCCATTTGCAATGTTAATCAGATCATTCCATACAACATTTCTTTCTTGCATACTGTTAGAAGCATATACGCTAGTAATATGAAATTGACAATCATTCCTTTTGTCCTCGGCTTTAAGATGGATGAATTGTTCTATAGCAGAAATAAAGCAAGCACTAACAGAGTTCGGATACCATAATACCCATATTCTACCATAAGTGTCACAAGTATCGTTGGTAAGAAGTTCTGCCTCTGGCCATATTAAATCTTTTTGAACACAAACCTGAGATGGTTTAATTTTTGTTTCCACAAGAATAACAATATCACAAGCATCAGACTTGATTGTTCTATTAAGCTCCCGACATTTCTCAAATTTATTCAGTCCACGAACATTTCAACAAAGTATCTTCATCAGAATTAAAATAGGTTGGAAAGGAAATAAAGAACTCTTCCTAGGTAGACGGAAGTATGTGCAACTTACTAGTACCATCCTTCTTCTTATCTTTGGGTTTTGTAATGTCCTCCCGTATAATATCCTTACCTTTTAAGCCTTTATTTCTATTTTTATCCACTTCATCCACAGCTTGCAAATGCTTAAATTTTGAAATACCCAAGATATCTAGGTTGGCAGTGTTTGTTGAAGGTTGTTGAGGCTGAATATCCTGACTGGCGAGGTTTGTTGGGATTGGTTGAGATATAATATCCTGGTTAGCACGATGAATGGGACGTGGGATCCCCGTTGCAGTACCTCCTGTCGATGTAGGAAGAGATGAAGTTCCCAACTTCGCCTCTTGTTCTTGGGTACCCTAGAAAATTGATGTTGTGGAAGGGGCTATAATAGGAAAAGTTAAAGTTTCAGATGTATCCTTTTGTCCGTGTTGTTGCCAAGCGAGTCGAATGCTCTTTTCGTCATCATATCTGCATCGCTTCGAGACGCACCTTGTTCATCAAGAGTCATAGCAAAGCATCAACTCCATGATGAGTTTGTCTCGTCGTTGTCGATAAACCTGAGTGATCGTTTTTTGCGCTTGTCGACAAGCTCCATGTGCATGATGAAGGAGTGACAAATCTTACATCATTGTGGCTTCCAGGAATATGAAACATGCACCTTATGAGTGGTCCCCTCAAGATCCCTATAATAAACCTCATCAGGAAGATCTCCATCGGAAGAAACCATAACACATGCTCGTGCAAAAGCCAATCTCGTCTGCGATGCTGTTTTCTTGTCAATATACAATGGCTATCCCAAGGTGCTGCATAACTTAGCAATAAAACATCGACTCCAAAGATGCAGGGGAAGACCATGAAAGGAAACCCATAAGGGAATCGACTGGAGGCTGTCTAACTCCAAACGGACATCAGGGGACCAAAGGTCGTAGTATCATCGGATGGCCACGAATGGTCCAAAACCCTTCAAGAATCCATTGCAAATCCTCTTCAGAATAGAGTTTGCATACAAAAAAACCATTCTCCAACATATGAAGATCGAATGCTGATGTTTTCCATCGTGTCTTGATGAATGATGATAACGGGAAATAGGATGTCTTGAGAATGACCACATAACCAACAAGCGCCATGGACCATCTCTCAATCAACTCTTCAGAATCAGCAGCCTCATACACAGCAATCTTCTAAGCAGCTTGGATTTCTTAAGTAATGAAATCCAAGCTAAGATCTAAACTTCCAACTGGAGCCTTGAAGAGGCTTGTCTAAGGCCGAGGATTGCTAGATATGAGAGCAGGAGGCCGCGATCTAGAACGTGACCTGCCTCTATGCAGCGTTGTCGATGGAGCACCTCGACGGGAGGAAGATAGCGAAGGAGCTTGAGAGGCAAGGAGCCTCGTTGGAGCTACCTTGCTACCAGCATCACCAGCCCCAGGGACTATCACTTGTCCCCCCTGCAGCATTAGAAGAGGCTGCGAAGCCACAAGAGCAGGGGTGTTCAGAATCTCCCTCCTCTGTTCAGTCGCCCTAGGAAAGGGGGCGATGCAGAGATTTGGGAGTAGACCCTGTGCACGAGGAAGCCACCGCCCCTTTCACAGCAGCTGCCGCCCCTCGATGTCGCCCTGTCTCTACTGCCCAGCAGCAGCGCCCCTCACCCTAGGGAGAAGCCATTGGCCGCAGCCCCAATCAAGCCCTCTCCTCTTCCGTAGCCCTCTCCTCCACCGTTCAGAAGAAGAGCAGAAAAGGCCCTGTTCCCCTTCGTGCAACAGTAGAGAGAGGCGAGGGAGGGAGCGCACCCTAGGGAAGCAGCGATGCCATCGCAGCCCTCTCCTCCTCCGAAGAAAGAGGCGAGGGAGGGAGCGCCCCCTAGGGATTGCAGCCTCCTTGTCCGCCCAAGCGGAAGAGCAGCGACCGTGAAATCGCCCAAGGGAGAAGCAGATCCACTGATGTAGCCTTCCTGCAGCAACCGAATCACCCAAGGGAAGATCCACAGATCCTGCTCTCCAAGCGCAGAACAGGGGAGAACCACCGCCCAGCAGCTGCCACTTTGTACTATCCTGCTCTCCTCTTCTCGCCCTAGCCTTCTCCGTGGCTTCTCCAGTTCATGCAAGAACTTAAAAACAAAAAACACTCACCGGTGTTGAAGAATTGTTATCTTTCCAAATTGTCTGTTCTACACTTTGATTCAGCCTCATTTATATAGTATGAGGATAGTACAAAAGGAATGAATGCATTAAATAACATTCATATTCCTAATTCATTAATTTTGGTAAACATAGCTGAATAGACTTTTATTCTTCGAGATGAGCTCTTCAAATTTGTCCTTCTCTCTTCATGATCATATTGACCATTTTAGGCTCTTCTTGCAACCATAGAATCTTGATTGAGTCTTGACTAGCTTGATCTGGTTCATATCATTCCCCCTTTCCTGGAAAGGATTTGTCCTCGAATCATAGCCTCCATCACCTACATCAAACAAAGATAGATCAGAAACATTGAATGTTGCATTAATGTTGCCATACTCACCTGGTAGTTCCAGCTTATATGCATTTTCATTGATTTTTTTTGAAGGACTTGAAATGGACCATCTCCTCTTGGCATTAGTTTAGACTTCTTATGACTAGGAAATCTTTCCTTCCTTAAGTGTACCCAAACCTAGTCACTAGGTTCGAACACTACTTGTTTTCGGCCTTTGTTGTGTTGTTTCTCATATTGTAGAGTTTTCTTTTCAATTTGTGTTTGGACTTTTTCATGCAATGCTTTGACAAAATCAGCTTTTTGCTTACCATCCAAATTGGCCTTGTCCAATGGTAAAGATAGCAAATCCATAGGAGTTAATGGATTGAACCCATACATAACTTCAAATGGGGAATGGTTTGTTGTAGCATGCACACTTCTATTATAAGCAAACTCCACATGTGGCAAACAATCCTCCCAATTTTTTAATTTTTTTTTTTTGAATTATAGCCCTCAAAAGTGTTGATAAAGTTCGATTTACCACCTCCGTTTGCTTCGCCCGTAGGGTCTACGCACGAACAGAGAGGTGAAGGCTGCTTCTCTGTTTGAAGAGTTCTGCAGGAGCGCTCTTTCCCAGCATCACCCGTCTGAGCGGTTGCTAGGTGAGGAGGTCACGGCTGCTGGGCAGTTCTCGAAGCTTTGCGGCTGCAGCATCCAATAGAGGAGATCTATTGTTTTGGGGGTAGATCTGCATTGACAGGGTTGTTGCTGCTGTATGATAGTTGTGGAATGGCTGGTGACGGTGGCAGCAGGGTTGATTCGAAGATGAGGCCCCCTTCTCAAGTTGCTTCTAGTTCTTTGAGGACGCAGCATAGAGGTAGGTCGCGTTCTAGATCGTGGCCTCCTACTCTCATTTCTAGAGATCCTCAACCTTGGACAAGCCTCTTCAAGGCTCCGGTTGGAAGCTCGGATCTTAGCTTGGATTTCTATGCACCAGAAACCCAGGCTGATCAGAAGATTGCTGTGTATGAGACTGTTGATTCTGAAGAACTGATTAAGACGTGGTCCATGGCACTTGTTGGTTATGTGGTTGGATTAAAGACATCATATTTTTCATTATCCTCATTCATCAAGACTCGATGGGGCACATCGGCATTTGATTTGCATATGCTAGAGAATGGTTTTTTTGTATGCAAACTCTATTCTGCAGAGGATTTACAATGAATCCTTGAAGGGTTTTGGACTATTCGCGGTCATCCGATGATTCTACGGCGTTGGTCTCCTGATGTCCGTTTGGAGTTAGACAGTCTACAGTCTATTCCTTTATGGGTATCCTTTCATGGTCTTCCCTTGCATCTTTGGAGTCGACGTTTTATTGCTAAGTTATGTAGCACATTGGGACAACCATTGTATATTGACAAAGCAACAGCAGCACAGACGAGATTGGCTTTTGCACGAGCATATGTAATGGTTTCTTCTGATGATGATCTTCCAAATGAAGTTTTTTATCGTGATCTTGATGGGACCACCCGTAAGGTGCATGTTTCATATTCTTGGAAACCACAGCGTTGTAAGATTTGCAACTCTTTTGGTCATGCACATGGAGCTTGTCAGCAAACTCAGAAACCAATCACTCAGGTTTACCGCCAACGCTAGTCATCTCAGCATGGGGTTGATAGTACTATTATGACTACTAACGAACAAGGCGAGTCTCCTTCAGTGGTAGTAGTGCCGGTGAAGACAAGCGAGCATTCTGACTCGCTTGGGCAGCATCATAATCATAAAGACAAATCAGAAACTTTACCTCTTCCTAATATATCAGAGTCTTTCACAGCAACAGCTTTCCAGGTTACCCACACACAGGAGAAAGAAAAAGCTTCATCTCTTCCTATATTATCAACAGGGATCCCACGTTCCACTCATCGTGTCATCCAGGATATTATGTCTCAATCACATGCCCCTGCACACTTTACCAACCAGGAAATTCTGGATCCAACTAACCAGGACGCTCAAGGTGCTTTAAAATTTAAACATTTACAAGCTGTGGATGAAGTGGAAAAAAATAAGAATAAAGGCTTGAAAGGTAAGGATATGGTGCAGGAGGACAATATGAAATCTAAGGATAAGAAAAAGGAGGTACTTCCTAAGACGCACCCTTCTACTTAGGAAGAATTATTTTCCTTTCCTTCTGTTTTATTTTTGATGAAGATAATATGTTGGAATGTTCATGGACTTAATAAACCTGAAAAATGTCGGGAACTCAATAGAATAATCAAGTTTGCTGCTTGTGATATTGTTATACTTGCGGAAACAAAAATTAAACCATCTCGGGTTCGTGTTCAAAGGAATTTAATATGGCCGGAGGCAGAACTTCTTACCAATGATTCTAGTGACACTTATGGTAGAATATGGGTCTTATGGCATCCCAATTCTGTGAGTGCATGGTTTATTTCTGCTACTGCACAATTCATCCATCTTAAGGTAGAATACAAAAAGAATGGCTGTCATTTTCATATTACTGGTATATATGCTTCGAACAGTATACATGAAAGAAACGCTCTATGGACTGATCTAACTATCCTTGCAAATGGTTGTCTTACAGTACCTTGGATTGTTCTTGGTGACTTTAATACTGTTAGGTATACAAATGAAAAAGTGGGGGGCAAACCACTTTCAGAAAGCCAGCTTCATAATTTTAATGATTACATAGATACTGCTGCATTGATCGATATGAAATCTGTAGGGGATTGGTTTTCATAGAGTAATCAAGGTGCTGCCCACAGGAAAATAATGACTCGACTTGACAGGTGTCTGATTAATCATGCATGGCTAACAGTTTATCCTAATTCACTTCTGGAGTATGATGTTCAGTTATTCTCCGATCACTCTTCAATATATATATACGCAGACAAAGTAACACCCAAAGGCAAGAAACCATTTAGATTCTTTAACATGTGGAGTACTCATCCTCAATTCCTTGAGGTTATCAGATCAGCTTGGAATGTTACTGTGCATGGTTTCCCTCCGTACATTTTATGTCAGAAGCTAAAAGCCTGTAAAGTAGCACTTAAGAAGTGGAATACAAACATCTTTGGCAATATTAACACCCGAGTTAAATTAAGCAAAAAGGAGCTAATGGCAGTGCAACAAGAGCTGCATCTCCAACCCTTTGACGAGAATCTTATTTGTAAAGAGGCAGAAGCCAGGCATCAGTTTATGCAAGCCTTAAAGCAGGAGGAAAGTTTTGCAAAACAGAAATCTCGACAGCACTGGCTTACTCTTGGGGATTCCAACACTACGTTTTTCTATGCTGCCATTGCTACTAGAAGGGCCATTAATTGCATCAAAAAATGTAAACATAACGACGATAATCTTATTACGAACTTGGATGAGGTTAAAGCACACACTGAACAATTTTTTTATTCTCTACTCAATCAAGAGGAGCAACCTAATAATATTTAGGTGGAGCCTACTAGAAAGCTTGATTCGGATGCCATCGCGATTCTCAATGCATCAATTACAGATGAAGAAATTGTAAGAGTAGTCTTTAAGTCACCGAAGCACAAAAGCCCTGGTCCAGATGGATTTCCAACTGAATTTTATCAAATTGCATGGCCTATCATTGGTGATGACGTGATTAAAGCTTGTCAGCATTTTTTCTCTTCAGGACATATTCTTAAAGAGATAAATTACACTTTTATTTCTTTAGTTCCGAAGAATACAGGGGCTGATTCACTAGAGCATTACAGGCCCATTTCATTATGTAGCTTTACTTACAAGATCATATCCAAGTTACTTGCAGATCGAATGCGACATATTATGCACAAGATCATTAGTCCGACTCAGTTGCTTTTATTAAAGGGGAAGTATACATCACAATGTTCTTCTTGCTAATGACTTGGTCAAGGATTTGCATTCCAAATCAAGAGGGACAAAAATCTGTTTTAAGGTGACTTACTTAAAAGCATTTGATTCAGCTTAATCGACACTTCATCTACAGGATGCTCCTCAGTATGAACTTCCCTCAACAATGGGTTAATTGGATTCAATGCTGTTTGGAAACTCCAAAATTTTCAATTCTCTTTAATGGTTCCCCTATTGGTTTTTTTGGAAGTACGAATGGCATTCGACAAGGAGATCCACTTTCTCCATATCTTTTTCACAATTGTAATGGAAGGACTCAGTAGTATGTTGGAGGAGGCGGTCATTCGGCGAGATAAGGTACCCCATGCT
Source organism: Musa beccarii (assembly GCA_024322285.1). Taxonomy (NCBI): domain Eukaryota; kingdom Viridiplantae; phylum Streptophyta; class Magnoliopsida; order Zingiberales; family Musaceae; genus Musa; species Musa beccarii. The sequence goes on from CM044402.1 coordinate 13,308,719, forward strand.
GGTTCTCTTCATATATCTCATATAACATTTGCAGATGATCTTATTATATTTCTTCGTAATGACTCTACTTCAGTGAGAAATTTGGCTACTATTCTGAAAGATTTTGGTTTGGTTTCTGGCCTTCAGCTCAATCATGCAAAAAGTAAAGTCTATATGGGTCCTTGCATTGCAGATAAAGACTTTATTATGCAAACGTTGGGGGTTAGCGAAGGAAGTATGCCGGTTCCTTATTTGGGTCTCCCACTCATATCCACTGGCATCCACAAAACTCACTGTCAGCCTATCCTGCAAAAAATAAAGAGTAGAATTTCCTCTTGGAAAACTAGACTTCTTTCTAAAGCAGGGCGACTTGAACTCATCCGATCGGTGTTGTTCTCTTACTCTATTTATTGGTCTAATACATTTCTTTTGCCTGTTGGAGTTCTTTAGGATATTGAAAGACTATTTAAGAACTTCTTCTGGAATGGTACGGATGGTACGATAATGCATATGGTAAATTGGGATAACATCTGTAGACCGAAAGATGAGGAGGGACTGAATTTACGAAATCTGAGAGATTGGAATAAAGCTTGTTTGGTACAGAAATTATGGGATCTTATGCAAAACAAATCCTTATGGTCACAATGGATTTCTGCTAGATACCTATCAAAGGAATCAATCTGAAAAGTTTTAGAAAAAACATATCATTCTGCTGCTTGGAAAGGAATTTTGAAGGCAAGAAATTGGCTGACCAAACATATTTCTTATACAATCCCTTCTGGAACAAGAATTAATATGTGGTATGATCCTTGGGTGAATGGGAAGAGTATATTTCAATTGTATGGCGATAGAGTACGAAGAGATCTTGGGGCCTCTAAAGATTGGACGGTTTCTGAATTCATTGTTAACGGCACCTGGTGTCTTCCTAGTCCTATTTCTCCTGATATGCTATCACTTTGGCCGACTATTACAACTCTTCCAATCAAGAACAACTCCTCAGATATGCTTAATTGGCTTCATGACAATGGAAAATTTAGTACTACATCTGCATGGAATCAAATCAGACAAAGAAACAACAAGTGGATCCCAAGCAGTTGGACATGGGATAGACCGGGCTCACAGAGACATTCCTTATGCACATGGCAGGCCCTTCTTACCAAATTACCTACAATGGATAATATGAAGCGAAAAGGTATATATATTGTTAACCGATGCTCTCTTTGTATGCAACAGGAAGAAGATATTGATCATCTTTATTTTGCTTGCGACTACACTAATTGGATATGGGTGGAGATTCTGAAGAGATTTGAACTCCATAGGCTACCAAGGCCAAACTTGTATCAGGAACTAGAACAATTGCAGCGAAGCTTCTCAAGAAAAGGGCTTCTTACACAACTAGCAAAAATTACCTTCAGATGTGCTATTTAGTAGATTTGGAGGGAGAGGTGTAGTAGAATCGTTGAGGGCCACAACATACACAATACTCACCTATTGCTCGAGATACTTAGCGACTCAAGATCATGTATGGAGCAGGATCTGGAAATGAAGCATTTAACAAGTAGCGAAAAAGATATCTTTATCAGATTCAATTTTGTTATTCGTTAATGTTTTCTAGATTGAGGTTGCTGTATTGTGTGTTTCTATGTTTCCACAATGTGATGTATTCACAGGTCATTTAGGAATAGTTGGTTATTGTATTTTGCTAATTATTGAATTTCGTAAGGCGTCATAGTCTACAACATGTGTAGTCATGGCTACTTTTTTGTTTATGTTCTCTTGGAGATGAGTTTGGTGGAATAAGTCCATTCCACCTTTCTAAGGTGGGGTGCATTCTCCTAGACTGTTCTAAGAGATCTCAGGCTATAGTCTACGGCTTGTGTAGACAAAAATACTTTGTGCAAACTTCATACTAAATACAATTACATTTACTTATCAAAAAAAAAAATACCACCTCCGTTTGTCCATCTGTTTGTGGATGACAAGTGGTTGAATACAACAATCTTATACCCAACTCACTCCAAAGTGTTTTCCAAAAGTGGCTAAGAAACTTCACATCTCTATCACTCACAATTGTCCTTGGGATGCCATGTAACCTCATAATTTCTATGAAAAACAGTCCTGCAACATGTGTTGCATCATCTATTTTATGGCAAGGAATGAAATGTGCCATCTTGCTAAACCTATCAACAACAACAAAAATAGAATCTCTCCCTCCTTTTGACCTAGGTAAACCTAATACAAAGTCCATGGATATATTAACCCAAGGTTCACTAGCTATAGGAAGGGGTATATACAACCCATGAGGCATTACCTTAGATTTAGCTTGTTTATAAGTGATGCATTTTTTATACAATCTTTTAACATCCCTTTTCATGCGTGGCAAAAAAAAAATGATCTATTAACACATCTAAAGTTTTTCTAACTCCAAAATATCCCATTAAACCTCCACTATGTGCTTCTCTTACAAGCAATTATCTTATTGAACATTGAGGAACACAGCTTGTTTTCTTTGAAAAGAAAATCATCACGTCTAAAGAATTTATCAAAACTCCGTTTCTCACATGCCTCATAAACATTAGCAAAATCATAGTAAGAATTATATAAATCTTTAATGTATTCAAAAACTAATAATTTTGCATCAAGTTTAGATATTAGAGCATACCTTCTAGAGAGAGCATCAGCGATCACATTTTCCTTACCTTGTTTGTACTTTTTTTTTTTGGTAAGTAAATGTAAATAGATTTAGTATGAAGTTTGTACAAATTAGCTTTATCTACACAAGCCATAGACTAAAGCCTGAGATCTCTTAGAGCAGTCTAGGAGAATGCACCCCACCTTAGAAAGGTGGAATGGTCTCACTCCACCAGACTCGTCTCCGAGAGTAGTTAAACAGAAATCATGACTACACATATTGTAGATTATGACGCTACCATAGGCAACAAAGAGTAAAATGTAATAACCAACTATTCCTGGACAACCGGTGAATATATCACAATTTTAAAGCAGAAAATCAGACAATACAAAGGAAGCATTAAAGAATTATAAAATTGAATCTGAGGAAGATCTCTTTTTCTCTACTTGTTAAATGCCTCATTTCCAAATCTTGCTCCATGCATGATCATGAGTCACTAAGTATCTCAAGCAGAAGATAAGCATTGTGTGTGTTGTGACCCTCAAAAATTCTGCTACACCTCTCCTTCCAAATCCACCAAATAGTACATCTGAAGAAAAGCTTTGCCAGTTGTGTAAGAAGCCCTTTTCTTGAGAAGTTTTGTTGCAGCTGTTCTAGTTCCTGATGCAAGTTTGGCCTTGGTAGCTTATGGATTTTAAATCTCTTCAGAATCTCCTCTCATATCCAATTAGTGTAGTCGCAAGCAAAATAAAGATGATCAATATCTTCTTCTTGTTGCATACAAAGAGAGCATCGGTTAACAATATATATACCTTTTCGCTTCATATTATCCATTGTGGGTAGTTTGGCAAGAAGGGCCTGCCATGTACATAAGAAATGTCTCTGTGAGCCCGGTCTATCCCATGTCCAACTGCTCGGGATCCACTTGTTATTTCTTTGTCTGATTTGATTCCATGCAGATTTAGCACTAAACTTTTCATTGTCATGAAGCCAATTAAGCATATCTGATGAGTTATTCCTGATTGGAAGAGCTGTAATAGTCGGCCAAAGTGATAGCATATCAGAAGAAATAGGATTAGGAAGACACCAGGTGCCGTTAGCAAAGAACTCAGAAACATTCCAATCTTTAGGGGCCCCAAGATCTCTTCGTACTCGATCACCATATAATTGAAATATACTTTTTCCATTTACCCAAGGATCATGCCACATATTAATTCTGGTCCCAGAAGAGATTGTGTAAGAAATGTAGTTGATTAGCCAGTTTCTTGCCTTCAAAATTCCTTTCCATGCAGCAGAATGATATGTTCTTGTTGAAACTTCCCATATTGATTCCTTAGATAGGTACCTAGAAGAAACCCATTGTGACCATAAAGATTTATTTTGCAAAAGATCCCATAATTTTTGTACCAAACAAGCTTTATTCCAATCTCTCAGATTTCGCAGATTCAGCCCCCCCTCATCTTTTGGTCTACAAATGCTATCCCAAGTGACCATATGCATTGCCTTTCCATCCGTACCATTCAAAAAAATGTTCTTCAAAAAAATGTTTGTACTTGATGATGTATGGAAAAGATTCAATAAACTCCACCCATTTTGTATGCCTACGACTTAGCTTTTGGATTTCCTTGGTCTCTTCGGGGTTGCATCTATATGCTGGCCTATTTGGTATGCTTGCACCTCAAATGAAATCAATTTGATGCTCAATTCCTCTAATTAGTGGCAAATCATTCGGAACTTCTTCGGGAAAGATATCCTCATTTTCCTGCAAAAGATCAACAATAACACTAGGCAAACTTTTGTCAATTTTGTTAGAAGAAATCAAAATGTCCTTGTACATAAGTACAAGTAAGGGCTGCCTCATGGTTAAGGCCTTTTTTACATCACTCATTTTGGCATAAACACTCATTTTTCTTTCACTCAAGCCTTCCTTGTTTTCTCTCCCTTGTGTTTCCCAATACTCTTATTTTTATCACTCATCTCATCTTTTTCTTTTTCTCTCTTTCTTGCTCCCTCCCAAAGTTTTGGTTAATGAAGACTCAAGCTCCTCATATTGTTGTTTTATGCGCATCTGGTCTTCAAGAATTGTCTTCGGAGGCAACGGTCCAAGCTGATATTTCTGTCCATCCATGATCAAGGAATAACGATTCTTGAACCCATCATGTGTTACCCTACGATCATATTGCCATGGTCTCCCCAACAACATGTGACCAGTATACATAGGTACCACATCACACCAAACTTCATCCTTGTATCTACTAATTGAAAATTGAACTAACACTTGCTGATTTACCTTTACTACACCACTATCATTCAACCATTGCAACTTGTAAGGTTTTGGATGTTTGATAGTAGGCAATTTCAGTTTCTCCACGAGCAAGGTACTTGCCACATTGGTACAACTTCCGCTATAAACAATCACATTGCACAACTTGTTAGCAATCAAACAATGAGTATGAAATAGATTTTCACGTTGTTCACCATGTTCATCATTTTTACTTTGCAAACTAAGTATGCGTTGAATAACCAAAATTTCACCTTTAGCATACTCTACGTCACTAGTATCCTCTAGAATGTCATCATCATCCTCTCTTTCACTTTCAGATTCTATAATCTCATCCCTTATGATCATAACTCTTTTATTAGGACATTCACGTGCTACATGTCCATGCCCAAGGTACTTAAAACACTTAATGCCTCTACTTTGATTAGGTTGATTCTCACCTTTACCCTTGCTGCCTAATTCATTTTTGCCTTTAATTCCATCAATTTTAGGCTTAACAATAGGTTTATCATCCTTTTTACTCCAATTCGGTTTTCAAGATGAAGAAGAACCCGAATAAGGTTTTGAATCATACCTTGTGCCTTTTCTTTTGAGTTGTCTCTCAATCTTCATGGCCATATTCACCATATCCTCAATCTCCACATAATGCTGCAATTCCACAAGATCAGCAATGTTCTTGTTTAATCCACTCAGGAATCGAGCCATTGTAGCCTCACGGTCTTCCTCCACATTAGCCCTTATCATGGCTATCTCTATCTCCTTGTGATATTCATCAACACTCATGGAACCTTGTGTCAAAGTTTGCAGTCGTTGATGCAAATCCTGATAGTAATGACTTGGGATGAATCTCCTCCTCATGATTTGTTTCATCTCCAACCAAGTCTCTATGGGCCTTTCACCATTTCTACGCCTGTCTTTACATAATTGATCCCACCAAATTATAGCATAATCACAAAATTCAACAATGGCTAATTTTACCTTTTTCTCTTCGGAGTAGTTGTGACATTCAAAGATCAGCTCCACTTTTCGTTCCCACTTCAAATAAGTATCTGGATTATTCTTTCCTTGAAAAGAAGGAATTTTCATTTTGATCTTTGCCTATGTTTCATCCACACCATCAAAACGTCCTCTCCTAGTTTGTCTCGTAGGATTAACATCTTGACCAATTAGAGTGACTTGGTCATCGTCGAGGTCATCTCCGCCATTATATTCATCGTGGATGAATGCTGGTTGTCTCCTACGCCGTGGTTCACCTTCCATTCTATTAATTGCATCATCATGCCTTTCTAGATGATCTCTTACATCTCCTATCACTTTGAACACATCTCCTATCACTTTGAACATACGTTCAAATTGTTGTTGCATTGCTTGAAACAAAAGATCATTTGATGAAGAACTCGCTTCCTTTTCTTTAGACATATTTGCAACCTAAAAAACAAAGTTAGAATAACCTCACCAACACTCTCTCACGTGTTTCACTGAAGATTTGATTCACTCCACTCGTATTTTCACACAATGTTTGGCTTTTTTTCTCGATATTGATCTCACCACTCTTGTCTTTTACCTCTTTGTTTGTTCTTTGAGTTCTTAGATTAACTAAGAAACTTAACAGACAATTCAGATTGTGGCAATTCAAGGGTATTGAAATTGGACATAAAAGCAAAAAAATGTAAGCCAAGTTTAAATGTGTGTGTAATACACTTCAATAATAAGCAAAGATTAGAATTCAAGTATCAAATGAATAAAGAAAATTTTCTGGAATGAAAAAATTTCAAACCAGAAACAAGAATTCAAAATTATGAAGATAGAATTTTGTAATTTTCAAGAAGTCCCTGAATTCACAATTTTTTTTTATATAATTTTGATCTCTTTCTATATTTCTTTTTTTTTTTACCTTTGATCTTCTCCCTTTTCTTTTTCTTTGATCTTGATTTCCTCTCCTTTTTTTTTACTTTTGATTTTCTCTCTCTTGTTTTTTTTATAACTTTCTGCTCTCTTTTTTTTTATGATAAAGTGAGGGGAAAAAAAAATAAAGAAACACAACAATAAGAAGAAAGAAAGAATAGCAATTATGGATATCGTGATAAGAGAACAGGGAAATGTTTAAAATATAACAAATAAATGGATAAGCAAACCTCAAACTTGAGCCATGCTCTGATACCAAATGATGAAAATCATCAATTTAGCAACCATACACCCCGATAGCTAAAGAGCTATGATACATATGGAATGCAAATTAACACCCTCCAACGAATTGAAACAAGGCGGATCGGTCAAGAATGAAGTAAGGGAAACTATTCTAATTACATATCAATAGAAAATTGATAAAATAACTAGAATAGCACTTTGAATTCCCTTAAGACGCCACAAACTAACAAGTCTGATAAGTCAAAGGAAAAACAAAGATTTGGTTTGAACGCCACAAGCAGAAAAGCTTGATAAGTTCTAAAGTTCATGCAAGAACTTAAAAACAAAAACACTCACCCGTGTTGAAGAATTGTTATCTTTCCAAATTGTCTGTTCTACACTTTGAGTTAGCCTCATTTATATAGTATGAGGATAGTACAAAAGGAATGAATGCATTAAATAACATTTATATTCCTAATTCATTAATTTTGATAAACATAGCTGAATAGACTTTTATTCTTCAAGATGAGCTCTTCAAATTTGTCTTTCTCTCTTCATGATCATATTGATCATTTTAGGCTCTTCATGCAACCATAGAATCTTGATTGAGTCTTGACTAGCTTGATCTGGTTCATATCAACTCTACTTCGATCTAGACAGTTATTACAATGCGAATTGACATTTAGTTGCTCGGCACATCATTGGTCGACGCATTGTCCTCTCTTGCGGCTTATTGCCCAATCGGCGGTTGACCTCCACAACCCTGATATCCTTGGTGCAACTCTGCTCTTCTTGGCCCAATGCCCAATGTCCGAAGCCTCCTGCCGATTGTCGACCGAACCTCCGGCTCGATATCCAATATCCTGACATGATCACTTCCGGCGCAACATCAATTCCTCCAGTGTCAATTGTTGAATCTCGGATTTTGATGATGAAACTAATTGAGTGTGATTTGTGGTCTAACTGCGTTTTGAGTTATGCAGGTCTACTATCGAGCAGGATTGACTACGATAGGGATGAAGGCGTAAAAGCGAAACAAAGGGCCGAAGACAAGTGTGATGAATCGTTGGGAGTTCGAGTGTTCAAAGGAAGTCCAAGATTCGTTGGGAGGCGTTCGAGCGGCCGAGAACGAGTAGGAAGCTTGCCGAAGGGTTTTCGGAAGTTAGCCGGGAGGTTCGTCGGAAGTTCGCGGAGCTTGCCAAGAAAGATCGTGCTTGCCAAAGAAGCTCGGGGAACTCGCCAAGATCATCGTGAAGTCAGAGAGCTTGCCGTGAGTCCGCGGAATGGTTTAGAAGGTTCGTCGGAAGATCGGAAGTTGACCGGAAGCTCGTCGGAAGAAGTTGTCATGTGGACTTTGTAATAGCTTAGGAAACGTCTTTAAAATTCATAGTTAGCACGTATTTTGGGTTAGGATTAGATAACCCAAAGTGGGGCCCATTGGGCCTTGATTAGGATGAGTTTGGGCCAAAATTTTGGCCCAAACCGAGGCGCTACGCATGCATGCATGCTACGTGCATCTTCTTTGTAGCCCGCATCATGAAGGCGCCCGCTCATCTTGTAGCGAGCCCGTATCATGTAGCTTGAGGATCTCACCGTAGCGAGCCGGATCTTGTATCAGCGCTCACGTAGTCTTGCGCCCGATTATGTAGCAAGCGGTAGCACCGCCTCGGCTCTTATGTAGGCGCGTAGTACACACCGCTGGTGAAGCGGTAGCACCGCTGGTGCGTGGAAAGCCAGCGGTAGCACCGCTTTGGTGAGGCGATAGAACCGCTGGGTGTGTCGATCTGCCAAGACTTGATTATTTGCCTTAGAAAAACTCAAAGGATTCAAATTTTTGGCTCCAAGTTTGGGCTCCAAATTTGAATCACTTTGAGGCTTATAAATACCCCTTCCTTTTTTTGAAAGAGAACCCTTTTGAGCAAGAAAAAGTTTGAGTCTTGAGCTTTTGAAGAGTTTTGAAAAGTGTTGTATTCTTTGCTAAGTGTTCACCTTTTCTTCTTCTTGAGAGATCTTGTACAAGTGTGAACATCTTGTAAAGGGTTGTAAAAAGGGGTGTTTGATCCTTCCCCTTCAAAGGACTTGCTAGTGGAAGAGCGGAGCCTCATCGCAAAGGCTTCAAGAGTGGATGTAGGTCATTTGACCGAACCACTATACATCATTGTGTCCTTAAATGTGTGAGTGTTTATATTTCTGAATCATTTCATTTCTTGGCTGCAAGTTCATAGTTAGTTCCTTTTCACAAGCAATTACTTTCAAGTTCTCTTTCGTTGAATCGAAATCTTCCTACGAACTTGTGTTTCTTTGCGAAATCACTTGATAAGAATACGAGTTTAATCCGCTGCACTAATTCACCCCCCCCTCTTAGTGCCTTTTGATCCTAACAATTGGTATCAGAGCCACGTTCTTTCTCTTTCGGATTTACACCCGTGAGAAATGGCTCTAAATGGTTTTCAAGAGGGCTTTTCGGTTTTTCGTCCACCGTTCTTTAACGGTACGGACTACACATATTGGAAAACTCGAATGAGAGTTTTCATGCTTTCAATGGATTTGGATTTGTGGAACATCATTGAAAATGGTTTTCAACCTTCCTCTAAACCGACGAACGAATGGTCGGTTTTGGAGAAAAGGTCGTTTTCTTTAAACGCAAAGGCTATGAATGCCTTATTTTGTGCTTTAAACAAGAACGAGTTTAATCGGATTTCTATGTGCGAAACGGCTTTTGACATTTGGCGAACTCTTGAAATCACGCATGAGGGAACTAGTAGAGTTAAAGACTCGAAAGTAAACCTTTTGTTGCATGATTTTGAGCTCTTCCAAATGACACCAAGCGAATCTATCGGCGACATGTACACCGCTTCACGGATGTAGTCAATAGCTTGAAAAGTCTTGGTAAAAGTTTTTGAATTTTGAACTCACTAACAAGATCTTAAGATCCCTTTCAAAATGGTGGGATCCTAAAATAACGGCGATTCAAGAATCAAAGGATCTAAATAATTATTCTATTGATGAACTCATTGGGTCTTTAAAGACCTATGAAATGGAACATGATGAATATGATGAACATGATGAACACATGAACCACCTTCTAAAGAACAAGAAGGTTTTGAACTTAGAACAAGAGAATGCCACTTGAGTGATGACTCAAGTGATGAGGACAATGAAGAGGACTTTGAACCTTTAATCGATCTTAATAAGTTCATTAAACAAAAATCTAAAATCAACAATGAACTTGAACGGAGGAATAGACCAATGAAGAAGAAGAAGGCTCACCAAGAAGAAGAAGCAAACTACGCTTTAATGGGCCCGACAATGAGGTAAGTAACTTAACTTCCTTGAATTATTTTGAAATTACTTGATGATTTCCATGAATGCTTAACTTAGTTAGTAGGAATTTTTTTAATGCTTTTCTTGTGTTTTAGAAATTAAAAAAATTCGAAATTATACTATGCTTTTCTTTATAGTATTTTTGAAAAGTAAACATATGAATGATGCAAGATTTGTGATAATGCTTAGGATTAATCCATGCATGTGTATCTTGATGGTTTACATTGTCTCCAAATATGATGCTTGATGATTTTATCATGCATGAGCTTTTGAAGTAATAAAGTGTCATATTGTGATGATGAAACATATTTTTCGAATTTATAAATAGATGCATGATTTTGGCAAAAATTTGAACATGGCATTTTAACATAAAAATTGAAAGTGTGCTATCATTTTTACATATTTGGTCTTGACGATTTAATGACGAAGCTTGTGTTTTATTTTGATACATGTTTTCATAAAAATTTTGAATATGCTCACATCAAATTGCTTAAAATGAAAATATCTTTTTTATTCTATTGAGATGAATGAATTCATGTTATGAGTCTTGTGAATCTCATGAAAATAAACATGATGAATATTTTAAAAAATGTGCTTCATGTTTTCGGTCTTAATGATTTCTCTTGAAACTTGCTCTTTGGATCTATATGAAAAACATGAGTATACTCACATCCAATCACTTGAAATGGAACACATAAAAAATGAGAAATTGCACTATCATGATGCTTTACGTGTAATGCTTTTGATCTTAATGGACTACATGACAACTTGTATTTCAAAGTAATACAATGATGATTTTCATATATATAATTGGACATAACTTATGTAATCATCATTGATAATAATAGTTGGTTGTCATGCTTAATGATTTTGTGATATCTTATGAATCTTATAAATTAAAATGATTTTGATGATATTTTCGTTTTTGAATTTAATGCATGACATTTTCATATGAAAAAGTTGAACATTCTTATGAAAGATCAAATCACTTAAATTGAAACTCATAAAGATGAGAAAATGTATTGTCATGATATTTGATGCATATGATCTTGATGGATATAATGACAAACTTATGTTTTGAATTTCTACAATGATAGGATCCACATAAATGTTTGAACATACATTATGAAATCATCATTGAAATAAAAATACTAAAAGTTTGTTATCATGCTTAATGACTTTGTGATATCATATCTTGATGACAAACTCATGTTTTGGTCTTAAATTTGATACTCATCTTTTGAAATATAAGCACACTTGTTTGAAACAAAATGAAACACATTATCATGATAAGTTAAATCTCATGTCTTGAAACAATGTGTTGTTTTGACAATTTTATAATGAAGTTTGTCTTCCGGTTTTGAATATTTTGATTTGGCATATAAAGGCAAAAGACATACTTATATGAAACATAAAGAAATTATATTTACTATCTTATCGAGATTAATGATTTCATGATATCTTAAGAATCTCATAAATTATAGAAGTGATTTCGATGAATTGATTATGATTTGATAATTTGAACTTTTCTCTCATGTTTCAATACTACTTTGTATGCTTCATGACTTGTTGATTGAAATAATGATGTAGACTTTTGATGTATCACTTGTCATGATGGCTAGCATTTTGAATCTCGAAAATAATTACTTCTTTTTATCATTTACTAAAGAGGAAAATAATTCAAGTTTATATCATTTGTGAATCTCACAAACTATGGTAATGATTTTGATGATTCGAACTTGAATGAGCTGTCATAATCTAAGTCTTGATATTTTGATATTTGATACTTGGAATTCTTATACATGAATCTAGTTATTCTTTGTGCTATATTTTTTCAAATGGATCATGAGCCTTGATGTCATATATTTCATGATCCTAGAAGTGATATGATTTCTTTGCCTTGTGTGGTAAATTGAATATTTGATTTGCTTTGTGATGAAGAATCATTGAATCATGACTTGATCTATGAGAATGCTATGCTCTTATGCATCATGATTCTAGGTTGCATATCTTTTATCATGGCTTGAAAGTGAATGAAAAGAAAATATGTTAGTACTTGTAATCATGATTTGATCCTTAATATTAATATGCTTTTATATATCATGATTCTTGGTTGTATGACATTTATCTTGAATTAAAAATTGATAAATATAAATCTAGATCTTGCTAAAATGAAATGTTATTAATCATGGATGATATCTTTTGGTTTTGATTCTTGTTGAATTTACATATTGATATCCTTCATGACATGATTTCTCATGTTTTAATACCATCTTGTATGCATCTTGAAAAAATTGAAATATTGATTGATGCAAAATTATTGCATTGAAATATTATTCATCCCTTCTTTTTGATAGTGACAAAGGGGGAGTTAGCTTGCTAGCTTATGCATCACAAGTGAAAGTGACAAACATAGCTAGCTAGAACTTGCAAAAGGCAAAACTTGCACTTCTCAAAATGAGAAGAAAGAAATTGCAAAGTTGCATTATTTTTTAACTCATAAGTTTGCATGTTTAAAATGTTATAAATTTTACAAAAATTACTAGCTCATTGCAAACATGAAGTTGATTACTTGCAAAAAGGAAACTTAGATGCAAATGAGAAAAATTGAAAGAGAGCTAGTTTGCGTGTATTGCAAAGTATACTAGCTTATCATTATTGCTTGTCATAAATTTCCCTCATACCATGATTTGTTTATGACTCTCTTGAATTCATGACTTGATATGTTAAAAATTCATATTGTAAATTTGTTATCTTATCATGATCAAAGCATTGGCTATTTGTACTCCACTTTTTGACAAAACAAAGGGGAGAAGAATTATTGCTAGCTTATGTATTGCAAAGAAAAATTTTGCTAGCTAGAACATGCAAAGGAAGCAAAGAAAGTGCAACTTGCACATCTCAACAAGCAAGTGAAAATTACCATCATTGCCCATCTTTGAAACTTCCTATGATTGAATGGTATAACTTAATGTTGTATTGCAAAATGTTGTATGATGTTGTAAAAATCTGCATATCTTGCAAAGTGCAAGCTAGTTTGTTGTAAAAATCTGCATATCTTTTAAACTAGCTATAATGATACTTCTCCTTTTTGTTGATGACATAGGGGGAGAAGTAGATTGATGACTTCATGCATTGATTGAATATTTTATATTTGCATGATGGTTTGTTCTTATTTCACTACATGAATGATACATGTTACTTGGATTTGGGATAATCCAAGGGTTCTATCAATTGCATATTGATAGGGGAGTTTGTGTTAAACTCAGGGAGTTATGGTTAACTCGTTCATCAATTAGTTGTCATCATCAAAGGGAGATTGTTGAATCTCGGATTTTGATGATGAAACTAATTGAGTGTGATTTAATGGTCTAACTGCGTTTTGAGTTATGCAGGTCTACTATCGAAAGCGAGGATTGACTACGATAGGGATGAAGACGTAAAGCGAAACAAAGGGCCGAAGACAAGTGTGATGAATCGTTGGGAGTTCGAGTGTTCAAAGGAAGTCAGAAGATTCGTTGGAGCGTTGCCGAACTGGCCGAGAACGAGTAGGAAGCTTGCCGAAGGGTTTTCGGAAGTTCGCCGGGGTTCGTCGGAAGTTCGTGAGCTTGCCAAGAAAGATCGTGCTTGCCAAAGAAGCTCGGGGAACTCGCCAAGATCATCGTGAAGTCCGAGAGCTTGCCGTGAGTCCGCGGAATGGTTTCCGAAGGTTCGTCGGAAGACACCGGAAGTTGACCGGAAGCTCGTCGGAAGAAGTTGTCATGTGGACTTTGTAATAGCTTAGGAAACGTCTTTAAAATTCATAGTTAGCACGTATTTTGGGTTAGGATTAGATAACCCAAAGTGGGGGCCCATTGGGCCTTGATTAGGATGAGTTTGGGCCAAAATTTTGGCCCAAACCGAATCAACTACGCATGCATGCATGCTACGTGCATCTTCTTTGTAGCCCCCTTCTTATCAGAAGCGCCCGGCTCTCAGAAGCGAGCCCGATATAGTAGTGGATCTCACCGTAGCGAGCAGGATATGTATCGACGCTCATGTAGTGCTTGCCGATTCATTGTAGCAGGCGGTAGCTTCTGGTTGGTGCGTAGCACCGCTTTGGTGCGTGGAAAGCCAAGCGGTAGCACCGCTTTGGCCGGCCGGGCGGTAGAACCGCTTTGGGTGTGTCGATCTGCCAAGACTTGATCAATAGAAAAACTCAAAGGATTCAAATTTTTGGCTCCAAGTTTGGGCTCCAAATTTGAATCACTTTGAGGCTTATAAATACCCCTTCCTTTTCAGCTGAAAGAGAACCCTTTTGAGCAAGAAAAAGTTTGAGTCTTGAGCTTTTGAAGAGTTTTGAAAAGTGTTGTATTCTTTGCTAAGTGTTCACCTTTTCTTCTTCTTGAGAGATCTTGTACAAGTGTGAACATCTTGTAAAGGGTTGTAAAAAGGGGTGTTTGATCCTTCCCCTTCAAAGGACTTGCTAGTGGAAGAGCGGAGCCTCATCGCAAAGGCTTCAAGAGTGGATGTAGGTCATTTGACCGAACCACTATACATCATTGTGTCCTTAAATGTGTGAGTGTTTATATTTCTGAATCATTTCATTTCTTGGCTGCAAGTTCATAGTTAGTTCCTTTTCACAAGCAATTACTTTCAAGTTCTCTTTCGTCGAATCGAAATCTTCCTACGAACTTGTGTTTCTTTGCGAAATCACTTGATAAGAATACGAGTTTAATCCGCTGCACTAATTCACCCCCCCCTCTTAGTGCCTTTTGATCCTAACATCAATTGTCTAATCCTGATCGATAGCAGACCTGCATCACTCAAAACACAGTTAGATCATAAAACACAATCAATTAGTTTCATCATTAAAATCCAAGATTCAATAATTTTCCCATTTTTGATGATGACAACTAATTGATGACTAACGGAGTTAACCATAACTCTCCAGAGGTTAACCAAACTCCCCCTATCAATATGCCATTGATAGAACACTTGGATTATCCCAAATCCAAGCAACATTCATCACATATTATTAGAAAACAACAAAACCATCATGCAAATATATAAAATATTCAATTCGATGTATGAAGTCGTCAATCTACATCTCCCCCTATGTCATCAACAAAAAAGAAAAGTTACATCATAGCTAGTTTAAAAGATATGTAAATTTTAAAATACACTAGCTATTAATCACATCATACAACATTTAAGCATAGCAAGTTTCTCATGATAGGCAAGATAGCACTTGTTGTGATGACAGCAAGTTTTTCTATATTTCTTTGAGAAGTGCAAGCAAATTGTATTCAAAGATATGCATTTTCTTGATTTCCTTTGCGATATGCATGCAATTTTGTAATTTCTTTATTCTTTTTTGAGAAGAGCAAGCTTACAAGTTTTGCTTTCTTTTTATGCTAGGACTTTTGCATTCATTTGTAATATGCAAGCTAGCAAAAGCCTTCTCCCCCTTTATCAATGTCAAAAAGAAAGGGAGGATTAATATTTCAAATAATCTTGCATGAGATTCATCAATAATTTGTAACAAAGATGCAAGCAATTTTGTTGAAAAAGTAAAGTTAAACAAGATTTTTGCCTCTTGAGATAGCAACTTTTTGCTTCTCAATGTTTAAGCTAGCAAATTTTTCTCTTTTAATGCACAAGCTAGCAATATAACTCCCCCTTTTATCATTATCGAAAGAAAGGGAGAAACCAATGATCAATTATAAATTTGCATCAATCAATGTATCAATCATCACAAGATGCATACAAGACAAGAAATCATGTCATGAAGGATATCAATATGTAAATTAAACAAGAATCAAAACCAAGAGATATCATTCATGATTCATTACTTTCTTTTTAGCAAGATCAAGATAAATATATCTTGTGTGTCTTACTGTTTCTTTGTACCAACCCTGGTAAGATAAATATATCAATTTTTAATTTAAGATAAATGTCATATAACCAAGAATCATGATATATAGAAGCATATCAATATCAAAGATCAAGTCATGATAATAAGATCATCTGCAAATGTTATGTGGGATATATGAATAGAACCAGCATGGGGTACCTTAATGCTACCATCTGAGACTGCCTTTTCTAACATATAGCTGAGTACTTCCATGACAATTGTAAAAAGATATGCAGATGATCTTATTATCTTTCTTCGCAATGACACTACTTCAGTGAAGAATTTGGCTACTATTATGAAAGATTTTGGTTTGGTTTTTGGCCTTCAACTAAATCATGCAAAAAGTAAAGTCTATATGGGTTCTTGCGTTGAAGATAAAGACTTTATTATACAAACTCTGGGGGTTAGCGAGGGAAGTCTACCAGTTCCTTATCTGGGTCTCCCACTCTTATCCATTGGCATTCATAAAATCCACTGTCAGCCTATCCTACAAAAAATAAAGAATAGAATTTTCTCCTGGAAAACTAGACTTCTTTCCAAAGCAGGACGACTTGAACTCATCAGATCTGTGTTATTTTCTTATTCTATTTATTGGTCTAATGCATTTCTTCTACTTGTTGGACTTCTTCAGGATATTGAACGGCTATTGAAGAATTTTTTTTGGAATGGTACGGATGGAAAGGCAATGCATATGGTCAATTGGGATAGCATTTATAGACCAAAAGATAAGGGGGGGGGCTGAATCTATGAAATCTGAGAGATTGGAATAAAGCTTGTTTGGTACAAAAATTATGGGATCTTTTGCAAAATATATCTTTATGGTCACAATAGGTTTCTTCTAGGTACCTATCTAAGGAATCAATATGGGAAGTTTCAACAAGAACATATCATTCTGCTGCTTGGAAAGGAATTTTGAAGGCAAGAAACTGGCTGATCAATCACATTTCTTATGCAATCTCTTCTAGGACCAGAATTAATATGTGGTATAATCCATGGGTGAATGGGAAAAGTATATTTCAATTATATGGTGATAGAGTACGACGAGATCTAGGGGCCCCTAAAGATTGGAAGGTTTCTGAGTTCATTGTCAATGGCACATGGTGTCTTCTTAACTCCTGATATGCTATCACTTTGGCCGACTATTATAGCTCTTCCAATCAGGAATAACACAACAGATATGCTTAATTGGCTTCATGACAATGTCAAGTTTAGTGCTAAATCTGCATGGAATCAAATTAGACAAAGAAATAACAAGTGAATCCCGAGCAGTTGGACATGGGATAGACTGGGATCACAGAGACATTCCTTATGCACATGGCAGGCCCTTCTTGCCAAACTACCTACAATGGACAATATGAAGCGAAAAGGTATATATCTTGTTAACCGATGTTCTCTTTGTATGCAACAGGAAGAGAGTATTGATCATCTCTATTATGCTTGCGGCTACACAAATTTGGTATGGATGGAGATTCTGAAGAGATTTGAATTACATAGGCTACCAATGCCAAACTTGCATCAAGAACTAGAACAGCTATAGCAAAGCTTCTCAAGAAAAGGACTTCTTACACAACTAGCAAAGATTACCTTCAGATGTGCTATTTGGTGGATTTGGAAGGAGAGGTGTAGTAGAATCTTTGAGGGCCACAACACACACAATGCTCATCTTTTGCTTGAGATACTTAGTGACTCAAGATCATGTATGGAGCAGGATATGGAAATAAAGCAGTTAACAAGTAGAGAAAAAGAGATTTTTATCAGATTCAATTTTATCATTCGTTAATGCTTTATCGAATGTGATTGCTGTATTGTGTGCTTTGTTTCTATAATGTGATGTATTCACAGATCGTCTAGGAATTTGTTATTGTAATGCGTCATAGTCTACAACATGTGTAGTCATGACTATCTTTCTGTTTAACTTCTCTTGGAGATGAGTCTGGTGGAGTGAGACCATTTCACCTTTCTGAGGTGGGGTGCATTCTCCTAGACTACTTTAAGAGATATCAGGCTATAGTCTACGGATTGTGTAAACAAAGCTATTTTGTACATACTTCATACTAAATATAATTACATTTACATTCGTCCATAATGAATATAATGACAGAGATGACCTCGACGATGACCAAGTCACTTTAATTAGTCAAGATGTTAATCCTACGAGACAAGCTAGGAGAGGATGTTTTGATGGTGTGGATAGAAACATAGGCAGCATCAAAATGAAAATTCCTTCTTTTCAATGAAAGAATAATCTAGATACTTATTTGGAGTGGGAACGAAAAGTGGAGCTAATCTTTGAATGTCACAACTACTCCGAAGAGAAAAAGGTAAAATTAGCCGCTGTTGAATTTTGTGATTATGCTATAATTTGGTGGGATCAATTATGTAAAGACAGGCGTAGAAATGGTGAAAGGCCCGTAGAGACTTGGATAGAGATGAAACAAATCTTGAGGAGGAGATTCGTCCCAAGTCATTACTATCGAGATTTGCATCAACGACTATAAACTTTGACACAAGGTTCTATGAGTGTTGATGAATATCACAAGGAGATGGAGATAGCCATGATAAGGGCTAATGTGGAGGAAGACCGTGAGGCTACAATGGCTCGATTCCTGAGTGGATTAAACAAGAACATTACTGATCTTGTGGAATTGTAGCATTATGTGGAGATCAAGGATATGGTGAATATGGCCATGAAGATTGAGAGACAACTCAAAAGAAAAAGCACAAGGTATGATTCAAAACCTTATTCGGGTTTTTCTTTTTCTTGAAAACCGAATTGGAGTAAAAAGGATGATATACCCATTGTTAAGCCTAAAAGTGGGAACGAAAAGTGGAGCTAATCTTTGAATGTCACAACTACTCCAAAGAGAAAAAGGTAAAATTAGCCGCTGTTGAATTTTGTGATTATGCTATAATTTGGTGGGATCAATTACGTAAAGACAGGCGTAGAAATGGTGAAAGGCCCGTAGAGACTTGGATAGAGATGAAACAAATCTTGAGGAGGAGATTCATCCCAAGTCATTACTATCGGGATTTGCATCAACGACTGTAAACTTTGACACAAGGTTCCATGAGTGTTGATGAATATCACAAGGAGATGGAGATAGCAATGATAAGGGCTAATGTGGAGGAAGACCATGAGGCTACAATGGCTCGATTCCTGAGTGGATTAAACAAGAACATTACTGATCTTGTGGAATTGTAGCATTATGTGGAGATCGAGGATATGGTGAATATGGCCATGAAGATTGAGAGACAACTCAAAAGAAAAAGCACAAGGTATGATTCAAAACGTTATTCGGGTTTTTCTTTTTCTTGGAAACCGAATTGGAGTAAAAAGGATGATATACCCATTGTTAAGCCTAAAATTGATGGAATTAAAGGCAAAAATGAATTAGGCAGCAAGGGTAAAGGTGAGAATCAACCTAATCAAAGTAGAGACATTAAGTGTTTTAAGTGCCTTGGGCATGGACATGTAGCACATGAATGTCCTAATAAAAGAGTTATGATCATAAGGGATGAGATTATAGAATCTGAAAGTGAAAGAGAGGATGATGATGACATTCCAGAGGATACTAGTGATGTAGAGTATGCTAAAGGTGAAATTTTGGTTATTCAACGCACATTTAGTTTGCAAAGTAAAAATGATGAATATGGTGAACAACGTGAAAATCTGTTTCATACTCATTGTTTGATTGCTAACAAGTTGTGCAATGTGATTGTTGATAGCGGAAGTTGTACCAATGTGACAAGTACCTTGCTCGTGGAGAAACTGAAATTGCCTACTATCAAACATCCAAAACCTTACAAGTTGCAATGGTTGAATGATAGTGGTGTAGTAAAGGTAAATCAGCAAGTGTTAGTTCATTTTTCAATTGGTAGATATAAGGATGAAGTTTGGTGTGATGTGGTACCTATGTATGCTGGTCACATGTTGTTGGGGAGACCATGGCAATATGATCATAGGGTAACACATGATGGGTTCAAGAACCATTATTCCTTGATCATGGATGGACAGAAATATCAGCTTGGACCGTTGCCTCCGAAGACAATTCTTGAAGACCAGATGCGCATAAAACAACAATATGAGGAGCTTGAGTCTTCATTAACCAAAACTTTTGGGAGGGAGCAAGAAAGAGAGAAAAAAGAAAAAGATGAGATGAGTGATAAAAATAAGAGTATTGGGAAACACAAGGGGAGAGAAAACAAGGCTTGAGTGAAAGAAAAATGAGTGTTTATGCCAAAATGAGTGATGTAAAAAAGGCCTTAACCATGAGGCAGCCCTTACTTGTACTTATGTACAAGGACATTTTGATTTCTTCTAACAAAATTGACAAAAGTTTGCCTAGTGTTATTGTTGATCTTTTGCAGGAAAATGAGGATATCTTTCCCGAAGAAGTTCCCAATGATTTGCCACCAATTAGAGGAATTGAGCATCAAATTGATTTCATTCCAGGTGCAAGCATACCAAATAGGCCAGCATATAGATGCAACCCCAAAGAGACCAATGAAATCCAAAAGCTAAGTCATAGGCATGCAAAATGGGTGGAGTTTATTGAATCTTTTCCATACATCATCAAGTACAAACAAGGTAAGGAAAATGTGATCGTTGATGCTCTCTCTATAAGGTATGCTCTAATATCTAAACTTGATGCAAAATTATTGGTTTTTGAATACATTAAAGATTTATACAATTCTAACTATGATTTTGCTAATGTTTATGAGGCATGTGAGAAAGGGAGTTTTGATAAATTCTTTAGACGTGATGGTTTTCTTTTCAAAGAAAACAAGCTGTGTGTTCCTCAATGTTCAATAAGAGAATTGCTTGTAAGAGAAGCACATAGTGGAGGTTTAATGAGATATTTTGGAGTTAGAAAAACTTTAGATGTGTTAATAGATCATTTTTTTTTGCCACGCATGAAAAGGGATGTTAAAAGATTGTATGAAAAATGCATCACTTGTAAACAAGCTAAATCTAAAGTAATGCCTCATGGGTTGTATATACCCCTTCCTATAGCTAGTGAACCTTGGGTTGATATATCCATGGACTTTATCTTAGGTTTACCTAGGTCAAAAGGAGGGAGAGATTCTATTTTTGTTGTTGTTGATAGGTTTAGCAAGATGGCACATTTCATTCCTTGCCATAAAATAGATGATGCAACACATGTTGCAGGACTGTTTTTCAAAGAAATTGTGAGGTTACATGGCATCCCAAGGACAATTGTGAGTGATAGAGATGTGAAGTTTTTTAGCCACTTTTGGAAAACACTTTGGAGTAAGTTGGGTACAAGATTGTTGTATTCAACCACTTGTCATCCACAAACAGATGGACAAACGGAGATGGTAAATTGAACTTTATCGACACTTTTGAGGGCCATAATTCAAAAAAAATTTAAAAATTGGGAGGAGTGTTTGCCACATGTGGAGTTTGCTTATAATAGAAGTGTGCATGCTACAACAAACCATTCCCCATTTGAAGTTATGTATGGGTTCAATCCATTAACTCCTATTGATTTGCTACCTTTACCATTGGAAAAGGCTAATTTGGATGGTAAGCAAAAAGCTGATTTTGTCAAAGCATTACATGAAAAAATTAAAACACAAATTGAAAAGAAAACTCTACAATATGAGAAACAACACAACAAAGGCCGAAAACAAGTAGTGTTCGAACCTAGTGACTGGGTTTGGGTACACTTAAGGAAGGAAAGATTTCATAGTCATAAGAAGTCTAAACTAATGCCAAGAGGAGATGGTCCATTTCAAGTCCTTCAAAAAATCAATGACAATGCATATAAGTTGGAACTACCAGGTGAGTATGGCAACATTAATGCAACATTCAATGTTTCTGATCTATCTTTATTTGATGTAGGTGATGGAGGCTATGATTCGAGGACGAATCCTTTCCAGGAAAAGGGGAATGATATGAACCAGATCAAGCTAGTCAAGACTCAATCAAGATTCTATGGTTGCAAGAAGAGCCTAAAATGGTCAATATGATCATGAAGAGAGAAGGATAAATTTGAAGAGCTCATCTTGAAGAATAAAAGTCCATTCAGCCATGTTTTACCAAAATTCATGAATTAGGAATCTGAATGTTATTTAATGCGTTCATTCCCTTTGTACTATCCTCATACTATATAAATGAGGTTGACTCTCAGTGTTGGAAAGACAATTTGGAAAGATAACAATTCTTCAACACCGGTAAGTGTTTTTATTTTTAAGTTCTTGCATGAACTTTAGAACTTATCAGGCTTTTCTGCTTGTGGCGTTCAAACCAAATCTTTGTTTTTCCTTTGACTTATCAGACTTGTTAGTTTGTGGTGTCTTAAGGGAATTCAAAGTGCTATTCTAGTTATTTTATCAATTTTCTATTGATATGTAATTAGAATAGTTTCCCTTACTTCATTCTTGATCGATCCGCCTTGTTTCAATTCGTTGGAGGGTGTTAATTTGTATTCCATATGTATCATAGCTCTTTAGCTATCGGGGTGTATGGTTGCTAAATTGATGATTTCCATCAGAAATCTTCGAATCTTTAGGAGCCCCTAGATCTCTTTGTACACTATCACCATATAATTGAAATATATTTTTCCTATTCACCCAAGGATCATACCACATATTAATTCTGGTCCCAGAAGAGATTGCATAAGAAATATGTTTGATTAGCCAATTCTGTACCTTCAAAATTCCTTTCCAAGCAGTAGAATGATATGTTTTTATTAGAACTTCCTAAATTGATTCCTTAAATAGGTACCTAAGAGAAACCCATTATGACTATATGGATTTGTTTTATAAAAGATCTAGTCCAAGGTCGAGGATCTCTAGAAATAAGAGTAGGAGGCCGCGATCTAGAGCGCAACCTACCTCTATTTTGCATCATCGAAGAAGCATCTCGTCGGGATGAAGATAGCAAAGGTTGAGACATAGGGGCAAGGAACCTCGTCGTCGGAGTAGGTACCATCGCTGCCCTGCATTCCTACAGTGCTGAGCTAGGGACCTGCAGCCCCAACAGCGACAGCTGCAGGCGGAAGCCGCCCCCACTTCAGCGCCGCCGCGCCTCCCTCGCCTTCTCCGTGCGTGCAAGAACACCCAGCCCACCGCCTCCTAAGAAGCAGCTGCAGGTTCTGCTGCAGAAGAAGGGGCGATGCAGGGGAGTTGCGTGCAACACCACCCAGCCCACCGCCTCCTAGGGGACAGCCACCCAACAGCCACCGCCTCCACGGGGCGATGCAGGGGAGTTGCGTGCGAAACACCACCCAACCCACTGCAGGGGAGAACCGCCCAGCAGCCACCGCCTCACGCCCCAAAGCTGCAGGGGATAGCGCAGCCCCCGATTTGGCCGAGGTGAGGACGCCTCCCTCGTTCTCCTCCTCCTCTGTTCACCGCAAAGTGGAAAAAAGCGGAGTAGAGGCTCTCCTGGCACAGATCTGCAGCGTGCTGTCTGCTCTCCTTGCGCAAAACCTTCTCCTATCCCCTTTCTCTTCCAGAAGAGGAGCAGAGGCAGTCTCCTTTATTCCGCGTGCAGGAAGAAACAGAGAGAGGAGAGGGAGGCATGCCCTAGGTTGCCGCCTTCCTGGACGACGAGCCCACCGCCGCCGCCGTCACCTAGTCCACGCAGCACCGCCCAGCAGATGCCCTGCAGACAGCCCATGCAGAACAGGCTGCGGATCCTGTGATGCAGCCTTCCTGCTCTCCGTGCGCAGAACAGGGGAGAACCCTAACAACCATCACCTTTTCTTGCCCTAGCCGTCTCCATGGCTTCACTTTCCCCCAATGCGTTCGCAGGTGGAGGAAGGAAAGAACCACCACCCAAGGGAGAAGAAGCAGATCCACAGCATCCTGCAGCCACCGCCTCTCTCTCCCTAGAGAGAGAAGAGAATCACCTAGAGAGAGAAACTCTCACCTAGAGAGAGAAAAAAACTCTTCGGAGACATCCGATAAAATTGTAAAAAAAAAACAGTATTGAAGTCACCAAGAACAATCCAAGGCACTATAAGACAGCCATTTGCAACATTAATCAAATCAGTCCATAGACCATTTCTTTCCTGCAAACTATTAGAAGCATATACACCAGTAATATAGAATTGAAGGGAAGTTCCAATAAAAACATATCATTCAGTATGGCAATATTACCATCCGGGTCCAGTTAAGCAGAAAGGAACTAATGGCGGTGCAACATGAGCTGCATCTTTAACCCTTTGACGAGAATCTTATTGGCAAAGAGGCAGAAGCTAGGTATCAATTCATGCAGGCCTTAAAGCAAGAAGAAAGTTTTGCAAAACAGAAGTCTAGACAGCATTGGCTTACTCTAGGGGAATCCAATATGAAGTTTTTCTATACAACCATTGCTACTAGATAGGCTGTTAACTACATCAGGAAATGTTTTTTTTTTTTTGGCATCAGAAAATGTAAAGACCAAGACGGTACACTTATTGAGAATTTGGATGAGGTTAAAGCCCACACTGAACAAGTTTTTTACTCTTTACTTAATCAAACAGAGCAGCCTAATAATGTTCATGTGGAGCCTACTAGAAAGCTTGATTCGGATGATATCACGATTCTCAATACCCTAATTACAGATGAAGAAATTGTAAGAGTTGTCTTTAAGTTACCAAAACACAAAAGCCCTGGTCTGGATGGGTTTCCAGCTGAATTTTACCAAATTGCATGGCCGATTATTGGAAATGACATGATTTTACCAAATTTTACCAAATCGCTTCATATTGCACTCCAAATCAAGAGGGACAAAAATATGTTTTAAAGCTAACTTACGAAAAGCATTTGATTCAGTTAATAGACACTTTCTCTACAAGATGCTCCTTAGTATGAACTTCCCTAAAAAATGGGTTAATTGGATTCAGTGCTACTTAGAAACTCCAAAATTTTTGGTTCGCTTCAATGGTTCAACCATTGGCTTCTTTGGGAGTACGAATGGCATCCGAGAAGGAGACCCACTTTCTCCATATCTTTTTATAATTATCATGGAAGGACTTAGCTGTATGTTAAAAAAGGTAGTCTTTGATGGTAGCATTAAGGTACCCCATGCTGGTTCTATTCATATATCCCACATAACATTTGCAGATGATCTTATTATATTTCTTCGCAATGACACTACTTCAGTGAGGAATTTGGCTACTATTCTGAAAGATTTTAGTTTGGTTTCTGGCCTTCAGTTAAATAATGCAAAAAGTAAAGTCTATATGGGTTCTTGCATCGACGATAAAGAATTTATTATACAAACTTTGGGGGTTAGTGAGGGAAGTCTACCAGTTCCTTATTTGGGTCTCCCACTCATATCCATTGGCATTCACAAAACTCATTGGAAAATGACTTCTTTTCAGAGCAGGACGACTGGAACTCATTACAAAATGCTAATCATTCCTGGACGACCTGTGAATACATCATATTATAGAAACATAGAAGCACACAATATAGCAATCATATTCAATAAAGCATTAACGAATTATAAAATTGAATCTGATAAAAATCTCTTTTTCTCTACTTGTTAAATGCTTCATTTCCAGATCCTGCTCCATACATGATCTTGAGTCGCTAAGTATCTCAAGCAAAAGATTAGCATTGTGTGTGTTGTGGCCCTCAAAGATTCTACTACACCTCTCCTTCCAAATCCACCAAATAGCACATCTGAAGGTAATCTTTGCCAGTTGTGTAAGAAGCCCTTTTCTTGAGAAGCTTTGCTATAGTTGTTCTAGTTCTTGATGCAAGTTTGGCATTGGTAGCCTATGTAGTGTAAATCTCTTCAGAATCTCCATCCATACCCAATTAGTGTAGTCGCAAGCATAATAGAGATGATCAATACTTTCTTCCTGTTACATACAAAGAGAATATCGGTTAATAAGATATATACCTTTTTGCTTCATATTGTCCATTGTAGGTAGTTTGCCAAAAAGGGCTTGCCACGTGCATAAGGAATGTCTCTGTGAGCCCGGTCTATCCCATGTCCAACTGCTTGGGAACCACTTGTTGTTTCTTTGTCTGATTTGATTCCATGCAGATGTAGTACTAAATTTTCCATTGTCATGAAGCCAATTAAGCATATCTGAAGAGTTGTTCCTGATTGGAAGAGCTGTAATAGTCGGCCAAAGCGATAGCATATCAGGAGAAATAGGATTAGGAAGACACCAGGTGCCATTAACAATGAACTCAGAAACCTTTCAATCTTTAGGGGCCCCAAGATCTCTTCGTACTCCACCACCATACAATTAAAATATACTCTTCCCATTCACCCAAGGATCATACCACATATTAATTCTGGTCCCAGAAGAGATTACATAAGAAATGTGCTTGATCAGCCAATTTCTTGCCTTTAAAATTTTTGTTTTTGGTAAGTAAATGTAATTGTATTTAGTATGAAGTTTGCATAAAATAGCTTTGTCTACACAAGCCGTAGACTATAGCCTGAGATCTCTTGGAGCAGTCTAGGAGAATACACCCCACCTCAGAAAGGTGGAATGGACTCACTCCACCAGACTCATCTCCAAAAGAAGATAAATAAAAAAAACAGCTATGACTACACATGTTGTAGACTATGACGCCTTACGATATTCAATAAATAGCAAAATGTAATAACCAATCATTCCTAAACGACCTGTGAATAAATACATCACATTGTTGAAACATAGAAACACACAATACAGCAATCTCATTCTAGAAAGCATCAACGAATAACAAAATTGAATCTGGCAAAGATATCTTTTTCGCTACTTGTTAAATACTTCATTTCCAGATCCTGCTCCATACATGATCTTGAGTCGCTAAGTATCTCGAGCAATAGGTGAGAATTATGTGTGTTGTGGCCCTCAAAGATTCTACTACACCTCTCCCTCCAAATCCACCAAATAGCACATCTGAAGGTAATTTTTGCGAGTTGTGTAAGAAGCCCTTTGCTTGAGAAGCTTTGCTGTAGCTGTTCTAGTTCCTGATGCAAGTTTGGCATTGGTAGCCTATGGAGTTCAAATCTCTTCAGAATCTTCTTCCTGGTGCATACAAAGAGAGCATCGGTTAACAATATATATACCTTTTCGCTTCATATTATCCATTGTGGGTAGCTTAGCAAGAAGGGCCTGCTATGTGCATAAGGAATGTCTCTGTGAGCCCGGTCTATCCTATGTCCAACTGCTCGGGATCCACTTGTTATTTCTTTGTCTAATTTGATTCCATGCAGATTTAGCACTAAACTTTTCATTGTCATGAAGCCAATTAAGTATATCTGATGAGTTATTCCTGATTGGAAGAGCTGTAATAGTCGGCCAAAGTAATAGCATATCAGGAGAAATAGGATTAGGAAGACACCAGATACCTTTAGCAATGAACTTAGAAACCTTAGGGGCCCCAAGATCTCTTCATACTCGATTGCCATATAATTGAAATATACTTTTTCCATTCAACCAAGGATCATACCACATATTAATTCTGGTCTCAGAAGAGATTGCATAAGAAATATGGTTGATTAACCAACTTCTTGCCTTCAAAATTCCTTTCAATGCAGCAGAATGATATGTTCTTGTTGAAACTTCCCATATTGATTCCTTAGATAGGTACCTAGAAGAAACCCATTGTGGCCATAAAGATTTATTTTGCAAAAGATCCCACAATTTCTGTACCAAGCAAGCTTTATTCCAATCTCTCAGATTTTGTAGAATCAGCCCCCCCTCATCTTTTGGTCTACAAATGCTATCCTAATTGACCATATGCATTGCCTTTCTATCCGTACCATTCTAGAAAAAAGTTCTTCAATAGCCGTTCAATATCCTGAAGAACTCCAATAGGTAGAAGAAATGCATTAGACCAATAAATAGAATAAGAAAACAACACAGATCGGATGAGTTCAAGTCATCCTGCTTTGGAAAGAAGTCTAGTTTTCCAAGAGGAAATTCTATTCTTTATTTTTTGCAGGATAGGCTGATAGTGAATTTTATGAATGCCAGTGGATAAGAGTGGGAGACACAGATAAGGAACTAGTAGACTTCCCTCGCTAACCCCCAGAGTTTGTATAATAAAGTATTTATCTTCAACGCAAGAACCCATAGAGACTTTACTTTTTGCAAGATTTAGGTGAAGGCCAGAAACCAAACCAAAATCTTTCAGAATAGTAGCCAAATTCTTCACTGAAGTAGTGTCATTGCGAAGGAAGATAATAAGATCATCTGCAAATGTTATGTGGGATATATGAATAGAACCAGCATGGGGTACCTTAATGCTGCCATCAGAGACTGCCTTTTCTAACATACAGCTGAGTCCTTCCATGACAATTGTAACAAGATATGGAGAAAGTGGATCTCCTTGTCGGATGTCCTTCATACTCCCAAAGAAGCCAACGGGGGAACCATTGAACAGAACTAAAAATTTTAGAGTTTTCAAGCAGCACTGAATCCAATTAACCCATTGTTGAGGGAAGTTCAAACTGAGGAGCATCTTGTAGAGAAACTGTCTATTAACTGAATCAAATGCTTTTCGTAAGTCAGCTTTAAAACATATTTTTGTCCCTCTTGATTTGGAGTGCAAATCTTTGACCAAGTCGTTAGCAAGAAGAATATTGTGATGTATACTTCTCCCTTTAATGAAAGCAGCCTGAGTATGACTAATGATCTTATGCATAATCATTTGCATTCGATCTGCAAGTAACTTGGAGATGATCTTATAAATAAAGTTGCATAAAGAAATAGGCCTGTAGTGCTCTAGTGAATCAGCCCTTGCATTCTTAGGAACCAAAGAAATAAAAGTATAATTTATCACTTTAAGAATATGACCTGAAGAGAAAAAATGTTGACAAGCTTTAATCACATCATTTCCAATGATCGGCCATGCAATTTGGTAAAATTCAGCTGGAAATCCATCTGGACCAGGGCTTTTGTGCTTTGGTGACTTGAAGATAACTCGTACAACTTCTTCATCTGTAATTGGTGTATTAAGAATCGTGATGTCATCCGAATCAAGCTTTCTAGTAGGCTCCACATGAACATTATTAGGCTGCTTAGTTTGATTGAGTAAAGAATAAAAAAATTATTTAGTGTGTGCTTTAACTTCATCCAAATTCTCAATAAGCATACCATCTTGGTCTTTACATTTCATGATACAGTTAACAGCTCTTCTAGTAGCAATGGCTGCATAGAAAAACTTCGTATTGGAATCCCCTAAAGTAAGCCATTGCTATCGAGACTTCTGTTTTGCAAAACTTTCTTCCTGCTTTAGGGCCTGCATGAATTGAGACCTAGCTTCTGCCTCTTTGCAAATAAGATTCTCGTCAAAGGGGTTATTAGATGAGTTTCTCTCTCTAGGCGATTCTCTTCTCTCTCTAGGGTGAGAAGAGGCTGAGCGATCTTGGTGCGCAGAGGAGTAGGGGAACAGAGGAGAGGGCTTTCGCTCCTTCCCTCGCCTCTCTCTGCCGCACGCAGGGGATCAGAGGAGAGGCTCTTCCGTACGCACGAGGGCGATGCGGCCTTTGGCGACGAGCTTGCGGACGTGAGACCCCCTAGGCGACGCGACTGGGCGATGGCGGGGGCTGTCTTCCAGCCCTCGGCATGGAACGATCGGGGCTCGCTGCTGTAACGACCGAGCCTCTGCTCCGCCCCCTTTGTTCCTCTTCTGGAACAGAGAAGCGGCGACGGGCAGGCGCAGGCTGAGTGAGGGTGCTGCTGTAGCGGTTGATTACTGCTGTCCTCTGGCCCTTCGCCCATCGCTCCTCACCACATGGAGGAGCTGCGATCGGGGCGACTGGGCGGCGGCGATTGATCGGATCGCTGGCGGCAGATCTACGAACAGAGGGTTCCACCTGCGGAGGGAATCACGCTGCTTCTTCTCCATAGGGCATCGAATAGCTGTTGGGCAGTGGCGGCAGCGTCCCTGTTCTGCACAGCGAGCAAGAAAGGGAGGTGTGGCTCACTGTTGTGCTCCCTCCCTTGCATCCTGTAGAAGAACAGAGGAGGCGACGATTGTTGCTCCCTCTCTGTTGTCCTCCGCCAGGTGGCGGCTGCTAGGCAGCCCTTATTCTGCCCTCCTCTTATTGGGGCAGCGCGAATGGCTGGCGACAGTGGCAGCAGGGTTGATCCGAAGATGAGGCTTCCTTCTCAAGTTGCTTCTTCTTCCCGATGAGATGGTTCTTTGATGTCGCAGCATAGAGGTCGGTCGCACTCTAGATCGTGGCCTCCTACTCTCATTTCTCGAGATCCTCGACCTTGGACAAAGCCTCTTCAAGGCCCTGGTTGGAAGCTCGGATCTTAGCTTGGATTTCTTTGCTCCAGAAACCCAGGCTGATCAGAAGATTACTGTGTACGAGAGCTGATTAAGACATGGTCCATGGCGCTTGTTGGTTATGTGGTCGGTTTAAAGACATCATATTTTCCGTTATCCTCATTCATCAAGACTCGATGGGGAACATCGACATTTGATCTGCATATGCTAGAGAATGGTTTTTTTGTATGCAAACTCTATTCTGAAGAGGATTTGCAACGAATCCTTGAAGGGTTTTGGACTATTCGCGGCCATCCAATGATTCTATGATGTTGGTCTCCTGATGTCCGTTTGGAGTTAGACAGTCTACAATCTATTCCTTTATGGGTATCCTTTCATGGTCTTCCCTTACATCTTTGGAGTCATCGTTTTATTGCTAAGTTATGTAGCACCATGGGACAGCCATTGTATATTGACAAAGCAACAGCAGCACAGACTCCGTGCGAGAGTTTCTCTCTCTAGGTGAGAGTTTCTCTCTCTAGGTGATTCTCTTCTCTCTCTAGGGAGAGAGAGGCGGTGGCTGCAGGACGCTGTGGATCTGCTTCTTCTCCCTTGGGTGGTGGTTCTTCCCTTCCTCCACGTGCTGAACGCGTTGGGGAAAGTGAAGCCACGAGACGGCTAGGGCAAGAAAAGGCGACGGTGTTAGGGTTCTCCCCTTACTGCGCACGGAGAGAGAGGGAAGGCTGCATCACGGGATCGCGGCACATTCGCACGGGCTATCTACAGGGCATCTGTTGGGCGGTGCTGCGTGGACTGGGTGACGGCGGCGGCGGTGGGCTCGTCATCCAGGAAGGTGGCAACCTAGGGCACACCTCCCTCTCCTCTTTTTGTTTCTTCCTGCATGCGGAACAGAGGAGACTGCCTCTGCTCCTCTTCTGGAAGAGAAAGGGGATAGGAGAAGGTTCTACGCAAGGAGAGCAGACAGCACGCTGTAGATCTGTGCCAGGAGAGCCTCTACTCTGCTTTTTTCCACTTTGCGGTGAACAGAGGAGGAGGAGAATGAGGGAGGCGTCCTCACCTCGGCCAGATCGGGGGCTGCGCTGTCCCCTGCAGCTTTGGGGCGTGAGGCGGTGGCTGCTGGGCGGTTCTCCCCTGCAGTGGGCTGGGTGGTGTTTCGCACGCAACTCCCCTCATCGCCCCGTGGAGGCGGTGGCTGCTGGGTGGCTGTCCCCTAGGAGGCGGTGGGCTAGGTGGTGTTGCACGCAACTCCCCTGCATCGCCCCTTCTTCTGCAGCAGAACCTGTAGCTGCTTCTTAGGAGGCGGTGGGCTGGGTGTTCTTGCATGCACGGAGAAGGCGAGGGAGGCGCGGTGGCGCTGAAGTGGGGGCGGCTTCCGCTGCAAATGTTGCCGTTGGGGCTCTGAGGTCCCTAGCTCAAGATCGCAGAACGCAGAGGCAGCGATGGTCCCTACTCTGACGACGAGGTTCCCTGCCCCTATGTCTCAACCTTTGCTATCTTCATCCCGACGAGATGCTTCTTCGATGATGCAAAATAGAGGTAGGTCGCGCTCTAGATCGCGGCCTCCTACTCTTATTTCTAGAGATCCTCGGCCTTGGACTAGTCTCTTCAAGGCTCCAGTTGGAAGTCCGGATCTTAGCCTAGATTTCTTGGCTCGGAAATTGGCGAGACGGAAGATTGCTGTGTACGAGACTGCTGATTCTGCAGAGCTGATTGAGACATGGTCCAGGGCGCTTGTTGGTTATGTGGTCGGTCTAAAGACATCCTACTTTCCATTATCTTCATTCATCAAAACTCGATGGGGAATATCGGCATTTGATCTTCATATGCTGGACAATAGTTTTTTTGTATGCAAACTCTATTCTGAAGAGGATTTACAATGGATTCTTGAAGGGTTTTGGACTATTCGTGGCCATCCGATGATACTACGGCGCTGGTCCCCTGATGTCCGTTTGGAGTTAGACAGCCTGCATTCTATTCCCTTATGGGTATCTTTTCATGGTCTTCCATTACATCTTTGGAGTAGACGTTTTATTGCTAAGTTATGCAGCACTCTAGGATAGCCATTATATATAGACAAGGCAACAGTAGCGCAGACGAGATTGGCTTTTGCACGAGCATGTATTATGGTTTCTTCTGATGGTGATCTTCCTAATGAGGTTTTTTATCGTGATCTAGATGGCACCACCCGTAAGGTACATGTTTCATATTCTTGGAAACCACAACGATGTAATATTTGATGCTCTTTCGGTCATGCACATGGAGCTTGTCAGCAAATTCAGATGCCAATTACTCAAGTTTATAGGCAACGTCAAACACCTCAACATGGGGTCGATGCTGTTATTATTGAACAGCGTGAGTCTCCTTCAGTGGCAGTTGAGACAGTAATGATGAGTGAGCATTCCGACTCGCTTGGGCAGCACCATGGTCAGGAGGATAAATCAGGAACTTTACCTCTTCCTATTATATCAGAGCCTTCTACAAAAGTGGTTTCTTATGCTACTCGCGAACAGGAGAAGGAGAAGTTGGAAAATTTATCTCTTCATATATTGCCAGTGGCTACCACAACTAGGATTCCACGTTCTACTCATCGTACTAACCAGGATATAGTGTCCCTGGTGTTATTCGTTATTCGTTAATGCTTTCTAGATTGAGATTGTTGTATTGTGTGTTTCTATGTTTCCACAATGTGATGTATTCACAGGTCGTTTAGGAATTGCATTTTGCTATTTATTGAATATCGTAAGGTGTCATAGTCTACAACATGTGTAGTCATGGCTACTTTTTTGCTTATGTTCTCTTGGAGATGAGTCTGGTGGAATGAGTCCATTCCACCTTTCTGAGGTGGGGTGCATTCTCCTAGACTGCTCTAAGAGATCTCAGGCTATAGTCTACGGCTTGTGTAGACAAAGCTACTTTGTGCAAACTTCATACTAATACAATTACATTTACTTACCAAAAAAAAAAAAAAGGATATAGTGTCCCAATCAGCTCATGTCCCTACCAACCAGGACATTTTAAACATAGCTAACCCAGACGCTCAAGGTACATTCAAATTTAAACACTTGCAAGTTGTGGATGAAGTAGAAAAATATAGAAATAAAGACTTGAAAGGTAAGGATATAGTGCGGGAGGAAAATATCAAACCTAAGGAGAAGAAAAAGGATATCCTTCCTAAGTCACATCCTTCTACTTAGGAAGAATTACTCCATTTCTCATATGTTTTCTTTTTTATGAAGATTATCTGTTGGAATGTTCGTGGACTTAATAAACCTGAGAAATGTCAGGAGTTCAATAGAGTAATCAGGTCCGCTGCTTGTGATATTGTTATTCTTGTGGAAACAAAAATTAAACCATCTTGGGTCCGTGTTCAAAGGAATTTAATATGGCCAGATGCAGAACTTCTTACTAACAATACTTGTGACACTTATGGTAGAATATGGGTATTATGGCATCCGAACTTTGTCAGTGCTTGCTTTATTTTTGCTACAGAACAATTTATCCACCTGAAGGCCGAGGATAAACAGAATGGTTGTCAATTCTATATTACTGCTGTATATGCTTCTAATAGTTTGCAGAAAAGAAACGGTCTATGGACTGATTTGATTAACGTTGCAAATGGCTGTCTTACGATGCC
The DNA here is from genome assembly GCA_024322285.1 of Musa beccarii. NCBI lineage: Eukaryota > Viridiplantae > Streptophyta > Magnoliopsida > Zingiberales > Musaceae > Musa > Musa beccarii. The sequence continues at coordinate 13,342,800 of CM044402.1, forward strand.
TTGGATTGTTCTTGGTGACTTCAATACTGTTCGGTACACTCATGAAAAAGTGGGGGGTAAACCAATTCCAGAAAGCAAGCTTCAAGGATTCAACAATTACATAGATATTGCTGCTTTGATTGATATGAAATCTGTAGGGGATTGGATTTCATGGAGTAATCAAGGTGTTGCTCACAGGAAAATAATGGCTCGACTCGATAGGTGTCTGATTAATCGAGAATGGTTAACAGTTTACCCTAATTCACTTCTGGAGTATGGTGCTCAATTGTTCTCTGATCATTCTTCAATGTATATACATGCAGATAAAGTAATACCTAGAGGCAAGAAACCATTTAAATTCTTTTACATGTGGAGTACCCATCCTCAATTCCTTGAGGTTTTCAGATCAGCTTGGAATGTTAATGTGTATGGTTCTCCCCCTTACATCTTATGCAAAAAGCTTAAAGCATGTAAAGCAGCACTAAAGGAGTGGAATACAAACACCTTTGGTAATATTACCACTCGGGTCCAGTTAAGCAGAAAGGAACTACTGGCAGTGCAACATGAGTTACATCTTCAACCCTTTGATGAGAATCTTATCTGCAAAGAGGCAGAAGCTAGGTATCAATTTATGTAGGCCTTAAAACAAGAAGAAAGTTTTGCAAAACAAAAGTCTAGACAACATTGGCTTACTCTAGGGGATTCCAATACGAAGTTTTTCTATACAGCCATTGCTACTAGACGGGCTGTTAACTGCATCAGGAAATGTAAAGACTAAGACGGTACACTTATTGAGAATTTGGATGAGGTTAAAGCCCACATTGAACAATTGTTTTACTCTTTACTTAATCAACCAGAGCAGCCTAATAATGTTCATGTGGAGCCTTTTAGAAAGCTTGATTCGGATGATATTATGATTCTCAATGCCCCAATTACAAATGAAGAAATTGTAAGAGTTGTCTTTAAGTCACCGAAGCACAAAAGCCCTGGTCCGGATGGGTTTCCAGCTGAATTTTATCAAATTGCATGGCCGATTATTGGAAATGACGTGATTAAAGCTTGTCAGCATTTTTTCTCTTCAGGTCATCTTCTTAAAGAGATAAATTGTACTTTTATTTCTTTAGTTCCTAAGAATGCAGGGGCTATTCACTAGAGCACTACAGGCCCATTTCATTATGCAACTTTATTTACAAGATTATATCCAAGTTTCTTGCAGATCGAATGCAAATGATTATATAGAAGATCATTAGTCCTACACAGGTTGCTTTCATTAAAGGAAGAAGTATACATCATAATGTTCTTCTGGCTAATGACTTGGTCAAAGATCTGCACTCCAAATCAAGAGGGACAAAAATATGTTTTAAAGCTGACTTACGAAAAGCATTTGATTCAGTTAATAGACACTTTCTCTACAAGATGCTCCTCAGTATGAACTTCCGTCAACAATGGGTTAATTGGATTCAGTGCTGCTTAGAAACTCTAAAATTTTCGGTTCTCTTCAATGGCGCACCCATTGGCTTCTTTGGGAGTACGAATGGCATCCGACAAGGAGACCCACTTTCTCCATATCTTTTTACAATTGTCATGGAAGGACTTAGCTGTATGTTAGAAAAGGCAGTCTTTGATGGTAGCATTAAGGTACCCCATGCTGGTTCTATTCATATATCCCACATAACATTTACAGATGATCTTATTATATTTCTTCATATGGGTCCTTGCATTGAAGGTAAAGACTTTATTATACAAACTTTGGGGGTTAGCGAGGGATGTCTGCCAGTTTCTTATCTAGGTCTCCCACTTATATCCACTAGCATTCACAAAACCCACTGTCAGCCTATCCTGGAAAAAATAAATAGAATTTTCTCCTGAAAAACTAGACTCCTTTCCAAAGCAGGACGACTTGAACTCATCCGATCTGTGCTGTTCTCTTACTCTAGTTATTGGTCTAATGCATTTCTTCTACTTGTTGGACTTCTTCAAGATATTGAACGGCTATTGAAGAACTTTTTTGGAATGGTACGGATGGTAAGGCAATGCATATGGTAAATTAGGATAGTATCTGTAGACCAAAGGATGAGGGGGGGCTGAATCTGCGAAATCTGAGAGACTGGAATAAAGCTTGTTTGTTACAGAAATTGTGGGATCTTTTGCAAAACAAATCCTTATGGTCACAATGGGTTTCTGCTAAGTACCTATCTAAGGAATCAATCTGGGAAGTTTCAACAAGAACATATCATTCTGCTGTTTGGAAAGGAATTTTGAAGACAAGAAATTGGCTGATCAAGCACATTTCTTATGCAATCTTTTCAGGGACCAGATTTAATATGTGGTATGATCCTTGGGTGAATGGGAAGAGTATATTTCAATTGTATGGTGATGGAGTACGAAGAGATCTTGGGGCCCCTAAAGATTGGAAGGTTTCTGAGTTCATTATTAACGGCACCTGGTGTCTTCCTAATCCTATTACTCCTTATATGGTATCGCTTTGGCCGACTATTACAGCTCTTCCAATCAGGAACAACTCTTTAGATATGCTTAATTGGCTTCATGACAATGGAAAATTTAGTATTACATCTGCATAGAATCAAATCAGACAAAGAAACAACAAGTGGTTCCCAAGCAGTTGGACATGGGATAGACCGGACTCACACAGACATTCCTTATGCACGTGGCAAGCCCTTCTTGCCAAACTACCTATAATGGACAATATGAAGCGACGAGGTATATATCTTGTTAATCGATGTTCTCTTTGTCTGCAACAGGAAGAAAGTATTGATCATCTCTATTATGCTTGCGACTACACTAATTCGGTATGGATAGAGATTCTGAAGAGATTTGCACTACATAGGCTACCAATGCCAAACTTGCATCAAGAACTAGAACAGCTGCAGCAAAGCTTCTCAACAAAAGGGCTTCTTATACAACTGGCAAAGATTACCTTCAGATGTGCTATTTGGTGGATTTGGAAGGAGAGGTGTAGTAGAATCTTTGAGGGCCACAACACACACAATGCTCATCTTTTGCTTGAGATACTTAGCGACTCAAGATCATGTATGGAGCAGGATCTGGAATGACTCATTTAACAAGTAGAGAAAAAGAGATTTTTCTCAGATTTAATTTTATAATTCGTTAATGCTTTATCGAATGTGATTGCTGTATTGTGTGCTTCTATGTTTCTGTAATGTGATGCATTCTGTGTCGAATTCGAGAATGGTTAGCATTTTGTTATTTGTTGCCTATCGTCATAGTCTACAATATGTGTAGTCATGACTACCTTTCTGTTTAACTTCTCTTGGAGATGAGTCTGGTGGAGTGAGTCCATTCCACCTTTCTGAGGTAGGGTGCATTCTCCTAGACAACTTTAAGAGATATCAGGCTATAGTCTATGGCTTGTGTACAAAGCTACTTTGTACAAACTTCATACTACATATAATTACATTTACTTACCAAAAATAAAAAAAACAGCAGCATAGACGAGATTGGCTTTTGCACGAGCATGTGTAATGGTTTCTTCTAATGATGATCTTCCAAATGAGGTTTTTTATCGTGATCTAGATGGGACCACCCGTATGGTGCATGTTTCATATTCTTGGAAACCACAGCATTGTAAGATTTGCAACTCTTTTGGTCATGCACATGGAGCTTGTCAGCAAACTCAGAAACCAATCACTCAGGTTTCTCGCCAATGCCAGTCATCTCAGCAAGGGGTTGATAGTACTATTATGTCTACTGATAAATAAGGCGAGTCTCCTTCAGGGGCATTAGTGTTGGTACAGACAAGCGAGCATTCTGACTCACTTGGGCAGCATCATGATCAGAAAGACAAATCGGGAACTTTACCTCTTCCTAATATATCAGAGTCTGTCATAACAACAGTTTCTCAGGTTACCCATGCACAGGAGAATGAGATCCCACATCGACAGGAACTACCGCAACGGGGATCCCACGTCCTACTCATCGTACTAACCAGGATATTGTAATCCCAACAAACTTCGCCAGTCAGGATATTCAGCCTCAACAACCTTCAACAAACACTGTCAACCTAGATATTTTGGGTATTTCAAAGTTTAAGCATTTGCAAGCTGTGGATGAAGTGGATAAAAATAGAAATAAAGCTTTAAAAGGTAAGGATATTATGCGGGAGGACATTGCAAAACCCAAGGATAAGAAGAAGGATGGAACTGGTAAGTTGCACATACTTCCATCTACCTAGGAAGAGTCATTTATTTCCTTTCCAATCTCTTTTGATTCTGATGAAGATACTTTGTTGGAATGTTCGTGGGCTGAATAAATTTGAGAAATGTCGAGAGCTTAATAGAACAATCAAGTCTGATGCTTGTGATATTGTTATTCTTGTGAAAACAAAAATTAAACCATCTCGGGTTTGTGTTCAAAAAAATTTAATATGGCCATAGGCAGAACTTTTTACCAACGATACTTGTGACACTTATGGTAGAATATGGGTATTATGACATCCAAACTCTATTAGTGTTTGCTTTATTTCTGCTACAGAACAATTCATCCACCTTGCTTTTGGGGATTCCAATACGAAGTTTTTCTATGAAGCCATTGCTACTAGAAGGGCTGTTAATTGTATCAGAAAATGTAAGGACCAAGATGGTACGCTTATTGTGAACTTAGATGAAGTTAAAGCACACACCGAACAATTTTTTTATTCTTTACTCAATCAAACAGAGCAGCCTAATAATGTTCATGTGGAGCCTACTCGAAAGCTTGATTCGGATGACATCACGATTCTTAATGCACTAATTACAGATGAAGAAATTGTACGAGTTGTCTTCAAGTCACCATAGCACAAGAGCCCTGGTCTAGATGGATTTCCAGCTGAATTTTACCAAATTGCATGGCCAATCATTGGAAATGATGTGATTAAAGCTTGTCAGCATTTTTTCTCTTCAGGTCATATTCTTAAAGCGATAAATTGTACTTTTATTTCTTTGGTTCCTAAGAATACAGGGGCTGATTCACTAGAGCACTACAGGCCCATTTCTTTATGCAACTTTATTTACAAGATCATCTCTAAGTTGCTTGCAGATCGAATGCAAATGATTATGCATAAGATCATTAGTCATACTCAGGCTGCTTTCATTAAAGGAAGAAGTATACATCACAATATTCTTCTTGCTAATGACTTGGTCAAAGATTTGCACTCCAAATCAAGAGGGACGAAATTATGTTTTAAAGCTGACTTACGAAAAGCATTTGATTCAGTTAATAGACAGTTTCTCTACAAGATGCTCCTCAATTTAAACTTTTTTTTTTGGTAAGTAAATATAATTATATTTAGTATGAAGTATGTACAAAATAGCTTTATCTACACAAGCCGTAGACTATAGCCTGATATCTCTTAAAGTAGTCTAGGAGAATGCACCCCACCTCAGAAAGGTGAAATGGTCTCACTCGACCAGACTCATCTCCAAGAGAAGTTAAACAGAAAGGTAGTCATGACTACACATGTTGTAGACTATGACGCATTACAATAACAAATTCTTGGACGATCTGTGAATACATCATATTATAGAAACAAAGCACACAATACAACAATCACATTCGATAAAGCATTAACGAATGATAAAATTGAATCTGATAAAAATCTCTTTTTCTCTACTTGTTAACTGCTTTATTTCCAGATCCTGCTCCATACATGATCTTGAGTCACTAAGTATCTCAAGCAAAAGATGAGCATTGTGTGTGTTGTGGCCCTCAAAGATTCTACTACACCTCTCCTTCCAAATCCACCAAATAGCACATCTGAAGGTAATCTTTGCTAGTTGTGTAAGAAGTCCTTTTCTTGAGAAGCATTGCTGTAGCTGTTCTAGTTCTTGATGCAAGTTTGGCATTGGTAGCCTATGTAATTCAAATCTCTTCAGAATCTCCATCCATACCCAATTTGTGTAGCCGCAAGAATAATAGAGATGATCAATACTCTCTTCCTGTTGCATACAAAGAGAACATCGGTTAACAAGATATATACCTTTTCGCTTCATATTGTCCATTGTAGGTAGTTTGGCAAGAAGGGCCTGCCATGTGCATAAGGAATGTCTCTGTGATCCCGGTCTATCCCATGTCCAACTGCTCGGGATCCACTTGTTATTTCTTTGTCTAATTTGATTCCATGCAGATGTAGCACTAAACTTGCCATTGTCATGAAGCCAATTAAGCATATCTGATGAGTTATTCCTGATTGGAAGAGCTGTATTAGTCGGCCAAAGTAATAGCATATCAGGAGAAATAGGATTAGGAAGACACCAGGTGCCGTTAGCAATGAACTCAGAAACCTTCCAATCTTTAGGGGCCCCAAGATCTGTTCGTACTCGATCGCCATATAATTGAAATATACTTTTTCCATTCACCCAAGGATTATACCACATATTAATTCTGGTCCCAGAAGAGATTGTGTAAGAAATGTGATTGATTAGCTAGTTTCTTGCCTTCAAAATTCCTTTCCATGCAGCAGAATGATATGTTCTTGTTGAAACTTCCCATTTGGTAAAATCCAGCTGGAAATCCATCTGGACCAGGGCTTTTGTGCTTTGGTGACTTGAAGACAACTCGTACAACTTCTTCATCTGTAATTGGTGCATTAAGAATCGTGATGTCATCCGAATCAAGCTTTCTAGTAGGCTCCACATGAACATTATTAGGCTGCTTTGTTTTATTGATTAAAAGCCCTTCTTGTAGCAATGGCTGTATAGAAAAACTTCGCATTGGAATCCCCTAAAGTAAGCCAATGCTGTCGAGACTTCTGTTTTGCAAAACTTTCTTCCTGCTTTAGGGCCTGCATGAATTGAGACCTAGCTTCTGCCTCTTTATAAATAAGATTCTCGTCAAAGGGCTGAAGATGTAGCTCATGTTGCACTGTCATTAGTTTCTTTTTGATTAACTGAACCCGGGTGATAATATTGCCAAAAGTGTTTGTATTCCACTCCTTTAGTGCTGCTTTGCATGCTTTGAGCTTTTGGCATAAAATGTAAGGGGGAGATCCATGCACATTAACATTCCAAGCTGATCTGATAACCTTAAGGAACTGAGGATGGGTACTCCACATGTTAAAGAATCTAAATGGTTTCTTGCCTCTTGGCATTACTTTGTCTGCATGTATATACATTAAAGAGTGATCAGAGAACAACTGAGATCCATACTCCAGAAGTGAATTAGGGTAAACTGTTAACCATTCACGATTAATCAGACACTTATCAAGGTGAGCTATTATTTTCCTATGGGCAGCACCTTGATTACTCCATGAAAGCCAATGCCCCACAGATTTCATATCAATCTATATAGCGATATCTATGTAATCATTAAAACCTTGAAGCTTGCTCTCTGAAAGTGGTTTACCCTTGACTTTTTCATATGTATATCGAACAGTATTGAAGTCACCAAGAACAATCCAAGGCACTGTAAGACAGCCATTTGCAATGTTAATCAGATCATTCCATAGAACATTTCTTTCTCGTGATCTTTGTTAGAAGCATATACACCAATAATATGGAATTGACAACCATTCCTTTTATCCTCGGCTTTAAGGTGGATGAATTGTTCTGTAGCAGAAATAAAGCAAGCACTAACAGAGGTCAGATGCCATAATACCCATATTCTACCATAAGTGTCAGAATTATCGTTGGTAAAAAGTTCTGCCTCTGGCCAAATTAAATCTTTTTGAACACAAACCCGAGATGGTTTAATTTTTGTTTCCACAATAATAACAATATCACAAGCATCAGACTTGATTGTTCTATGAAGCTCCTGACATTTCTCAAATTTATTCAGTCCACGCACGTTCCAACAAAGTATCTTCATCAAAATCAAAACAGGTTGGAAAGGAAATAAATGACTCTTCCTAGGTAGACGGAAGTATGTGCAACTTACCAGTACCATCCTTCTTCTTATCCTTGGGTTTTGCAATGTCATCCCGCATAATATCCTTACCTTTTAAACCTTTATTTCTATTTTTATCCACTTCATCCACAGCTTGCAAATGCTTAAACTTTGAAATACCCAAAATATCTAGGTTGGCAGTGTTATCCTGACTGGCAAGGTTTGTTTGGATTGGTTGAATATCCAGGTTAGCACAATGAGTAGGATGTGGGATCCTCGTTGTAGTAGTTCCTGTCGATGTAGGAAGAGATGAAGGTTTCTCATTCTCCTGTGCATGGGTAACCTGAGAAACTGTTGTTGTGACAGACTCTGATATATTAGGAAGAGATAAAGTTTCCGATTTGTCTTTCTGATCATGATGCTGCCTAAGTGAGTCAGAATGCTTGCTCGTCTGCACCAGCACTACTGCCCCTGAAGGAGACTCGCCTTGTTCGTTAGTAGTCATAATATTAGTATCAACTCCGTGCTGAGATGACTGGCGTTGCCGGTAAACCTGAGTGATCGGTTTATGAGTTTGCTGACAAGCTCCATGTGCATGACCAAAAGAGTAGCAAATCTTACAACGCTGTGGCTTCCAAGAATATGAAACATGCACCTTACGAGTGGTCCCATCAAGATCACGATAAAAAACCTCATCTGGAAGATCACCATCAGAAGAAACCAATGCACATGCTCGTGCATAAGCCAATCTCGTCTGCGCTGCTGTTGCTTTGTCAATATACAATGGCTGTCCTAAGGTGCTACATAACTTAGCAATAAAACGTCAACTCCAAAGATGCAAGGGAAGACCATGAAAGGATACCCATAAAAGAATAGACTGTAGACTGTCTAACTCCAAACGGACATCAGGAGACCAACATCGTAGAATCATCGGATGGCCACGAATAGTCCAAAACCCTTCAAGGATGCGTTGCAAATCCTCTTCAGAATAGAGTTTGCATACAAAAAACCGATTCTCTAACATATGCAGATCAAATGCCGATGTTCTCCATCGAGTCTTGATGAAGGAGGATAACGAAAAATATGATGTCTTTAAACCGACCACATAACTAACAAGCACCATGGACCATGTCTTAATCAGCTCTTCAGAATCAACAGTCTCGTACACTGCAATCTTCTAATCAGCCTGGGTTTCTGGAGCAAAGAAATCCAAGCTAAGATCCGAGCTTCCAACCGGGGCCTTGAAGAGGCTTGTCCAAGGTCGAGGATCTCGAGAAATGAGAGTAGGAGGTTGCGATCTAGAGTGCGACCTTCCTCTATGCTGCATCATCAAAGAACCATCTCTTCGGGAAGAAGAAGCAACTTGAGCAGGAAGCCTCATCTTCGGATCAACCCTACTACCACCGTCACCAGCCATTCTCGAGTTACGTGTTGTCCCAATTAGAGGAGGGCAGAATAGGGGCTGCCCAATAGCCGCCTCCTGGCGGAGGACAGCAGAGAGGGGACACCGCCTCCTCTAACAGGGATGCCACCGCCGCTGCCCAATAGCCACCGCTGCAGCTGCGCCTTCCCGTCACCGCTTCTCTGTTCCAGAAGAGGAACAAAGGGGGCGGAGCAGAGGCTCTTCGTGCAGCAGCAGAGAGAGGGAGGGAGCGCACCCGAGACGCCGCCGCCGCTGCCCAACCAGAAGCAGCGAGACAGCAGCAATCGAGCAGCCGCGCCGCCCCTTTACCCTTCCTCTAGCCTCGTTGCAGCAGCACCCTCACCCGCCAGGAAATAGCCGTCACCCTCCCCGATCTTAGCAGTCGCAAATGAACGCTGGCAGTAGGGAGGCGAGGGCGCCCGCCAAGAAATAGCCGCCGCCTGACAGCAGCCGCAGATGATCAACCATCGTCTCCCAATCGCCCCAATTGCAGCCTCCTCTGTGGTGAGGAGCGATGGGCGAAGAAGCTGCACATCAGCAATCGAGCCCTCCAGCTGCGCCCCTTTACCCTTCCTTTCCACAATAAACCCCTTTGTTCAGCGCTGGCAGTAGGGAGGCAAGGGCACCGATGACAACCCTCTCCTCTATTCCCCTTGCAACGCCAGCAACGAGAGGAGGAGCGATGGCCCTCACACATAGCCGGCCACCGCAGCCAGCTTCTGCACCGAAGACCGCACCGCCCTCGTGCGTGCGAAAGAACTTCTCCTCTGTTCCCCTGCGTGCAGCAGTAGAGAGGCGAGGGAGGGAGCGAAAACCCTCTCCTCTGTTCCCCTACTCCTCTGTTCACCAAGATCGCCCAGCCTCTTCTCAGCCTAGAGAGAGAAGAGAATAGCCTAGAGAGAGAAGCTCTCGCCTTAGTTTGAACTTCCCTCAACAATGGGTTAATTGGATTCAGTGCTGCTTGGAAACTCCAAAACTTTTAGTTTTGTTTAATGGTTCCCCCGTTGGCTTCTTTGGGAGTACGAATGGCATCCGACAAGGAGATCCACTTTTTTCATATCTTTTTACAATTGTCATGGAAGGACTCAGCTGTATGTTAGAAAAGGCAGTCTCTGATGGTAGCATTAAGGTACCCCATACTGGTTCTATTCATATATCCCACATAACATTTGCAGATGATCGTATAATCTTCCTTCGCAATGACACTACTTCAGTGAAGAATTTGGCTACTATTCTTAAAGATTTTGGTTTGGTTTCTAGCCTTCACCTAAATCTTGCAAAAAGTAAAGTCTATATGGGTTCTTGCGTTGAAGATAAAGACTTTATTATACAAACTCTGGGGGTTAGCGAGGGAAGTCTACCAATTCTTATCTGGGTCTCCCACTCTTATCTACTAGCATTCATAAAATTCACTGTCAGCCTATCCTGCAAAAAATAAAGAATAGAATTTCCTCCTGGAAAACTAGACTTCTTTCCAAAGCAGGACGACTTGAACTCATCCGATCTGTGTTGTTTTCTTATTCTATTTATTGGTCTAATGCATTTCTTCTACCTGTTGGACTTCTTCAGGATATTGAACGGCTATTGAAGAACTTTTTCTGGAATGGTACGGATGGAAAGGCAATGCATATGGTCAATTGGGATAGCATTTGTAGACCAAAAGATAAGGGGTGGCTGAATCTGCGAAATCTGAGAGATTGGAATAAAGCTTGTTTGGTACAGAAATTGTGGGAACTTTTACAAAATAAATCTTTATGATCACAGTGGGTTTCTTCTAGGTACCTATCTAAGGAATCAATATGGGAAGTTTCAACAAGAACATATCATTCTGCTACATGGAAAGGAATTTTGAAGGCAAGAAACTGGCTAATCAACCATATTTCTTACACAATCTCTTATGGGACCAGAATTAATATGTGGTATGATCCTTGGGTGAATGGAAAAAGTATATTTCAATTATATGGTGATCGAGTACGAAGAGATCTTGGGGCCCCTAAAGATTGGAAGGTTTCTGAGTTCATTGCTAACGGCACCTGGTGTCTTCCTAATCCTATTTCTCCTGATATGCTATCACTTTGGCCGACTATTACAGCTCTTCCAATCAGGAATAACTCATCAGATATGCTTAATTGGCTTCATGACAATGGAAAGTTTAGTGCTAAATCTGCATGGAATCAAATCAGACAAAGAAATAATAAATGGATCTCGAGCAGTTGGACATGGGATAGACCGGGCTCACAGAAGCTCCATACATGATCTTGAGTCACTAAGTATCTCGAGCAAAAGAATAGCATTGTGTGTGTTGTGGCCCTCAAAGATTCTACCACACCTCTCCTTCCAAATCCACCAAATAGCATATCTGAAGGTAATCTTTGCTAGTTGTGTAAGAAGCCCTTTTGTTGAGAAGCTTTGCTGTAGCTGTTTTAGTTCTTGATGCAAGTTTGGCATTGGTAGCCTATGTAGTGCAAATCTCTTCAGAATCTCCATCCATACCCAATTAGTGTAGTATGGCGCTCAATTATTCTCTGATCATTCTTCAATGTATATACATGCAGACAAAGTAATACCCAGAGGCAAGAAACCATTTAGATTATTTCACATGTGGAGTACCCATCCTCAGTTCCTCGAGGTTATCAGATCAGTTTCGAATGTTAATGTGTATAGTTCTCCCCCTTACATCTTATACCAAAAGCTTAAAGCATGTAAAGTAGCACTAAAGGAGTGGAATACAAACACCTTTGGCAATATTACCATCCGGGTCCAATTAAGCAGAAAGGAACTAATGGCGGTGCAACATGAGCTGCATCTTTAACCCTTTGACGAGAATCTTATTTGCAAAGAGGCAGAAGCTAGGTATCAATTCATGCAGGCCTTAAAGCAAGAAGAAAGTTTTGCAAAACAGAAGTCTAGACAGCATTGGCTTACTCTAGGGGATTCCAATACGAAGTTTTTCTATACAGCCATTACTACTAGACGGGCTGTTAACTACATCAGGAAATGTAAAGACCAAGACGGTACACTTATTGAGAATTTGGATGAGGTTAAAGCCCACACTGAATATTTTTTTTACTCTTTACTTAATCAAACAGAGCAGCCTAATAATGTTCATGTGGAGCCTACTAGAAAGCTTGATTCGGATGACATCACGTGATGGAAATCATCAATTTAGCAACCATACACCCCGATAGCTAAAGAGATATGATACATATGGAATGCAAATTAACACCCTCCAACGAATTGAAACAAGGCGGATCGTTCAAGAATGAAGTAAGGGAAACTATTCTAATTACCTATCAATAGAAAATTGATAAAATAACTAGAATAGCACTTTGAATTTCCTTAAGATGCCACAAACTAACAAGTCTGATAAGTCAAAGGAAAAGCAAAGATTTGGGTTGAACGCCACAAGCAGAAAAGCCTGATAAGTTCTAAAGTTCATGCAAGAACTTAAAAACAAAACACTCACCGGTGTTGAAGAATTGTTATACTTCCCAATTGTCTCCTACACTTTGATTCAGCCTCATTTATATAGTATGAGGATAGTACAAAAGGAATGAATGCATTAAATAACATTCATATTCTTAATTCATGAATTTTGGTAAACATAGCTGAATAGACTTTTCTTCTTCAAGATGATGTCTTTAACTTTGTCCTTCTCTCTTCATGATCAAGTTGATCATTTTAGGCTCTTCTTGTAACCTTAGAATCTTGTTTGAGTCTTGACTAGCTTGATCCTTCCAAATGTTTTCTAATAAATAGGTTAAAGCTTCTTTCATCCTCTTAGATTTAGCTCTCGTCATTGGTCCTCCATGAATAGTTAAAGGGTCTTTAATCGAATTATGATCAACTTGCTGGTTTATATCATTCCCCCTTTCCTGGAAAGGATAAGTCCTCGAATCATAGCCTCCATCACCTACATCAAACAAAGATAGATCAGAAACATTGAATGTTGCATTAACGTTGCCATACTCACCTGGTAGTTCCAGCTTATATGCATTGTCATTGATTTTTTGATGGACTTGAAATGGACCATCTCCTCTTGGCATAAGTTTAGACTTCCTATGATTGGGAAATCTTTCCTTTCGTAAGTGTACCCAAACCCAGTCACCAGGTTCGAATACTACTTGTTTTCGGCCTTTGTTATGTTGTTTCTTATATTGTAGAGTTTTCTTTTCAATTTGTGTTCGAACTTTTTCATGCAATGCTTTTACAAATTCAGCTTTTTGCTTACCATCAAAATTAGCTTTTTCCAATGGTAAAAGTAGCAAATCCATAGGAGTTAATGGATTGAACCCATACACAACTTCAAATGGGGAATGATTTGTTGTAGCATGCACACTTCTATTATAAGCAAACTCCACATGTGGCAAACACTCCTCCCAATTTTTTAAATTTTTTTGAATTATGGCCCTCAAAAGTGTTGATAAAGTTTGATTTACCACCTCCGTTTGTCCATCTGTTTGTGGATGACAAGTGGTTGAATACAACAATCTTGTACCCAACTTACTCCAAAGTGTTCTCCAAAAGTGGCTAAGAAACTTCACATCTCTATCACTCACAATTGTCCTTGGGATGCCATGTAAACTCACAATTTCTTTGAAAAATAATCCCGCAACATGTGTTGCATCATCTGTTTTATGGCAAGGAATGAAATGTGCCATCTTGCTAAACCTATCAACAACAACAAAAATAGAATCTCTCCCTCCTTTTGACCTAGGTAAACCTAAGACAAAATCCATGGATATATCAATCCAAGGTTCACTAGCTATAGGAAGGGGTGTATATAACCCATGAGGCATTACTTTAGATTTAGCTTGTTTACAAGTGATGCATTTCTCACACAATTTTTCAATATCCATTTTTATGCGTGGCCAAAAGAAATGATCACTTAACACATCTAAAGTTTTTCGGACTCCAAAATGTCCCATTAAACCTCCACTATGTGCTTCTCTCACAAGTAATTCTCTCATTGAACATTGAGGAACACAGCTTGTTTTCTTTGAAAAGAAAACCATCATACCTAAAGAACTTATCAAAACCCCCTTTTTCACATGCCCCATAAACATTAGCAAAATCATGGTCAGAATTGTATAAATCTTTAATATATTCAAAACCCAATAATTTTGCATCAAGTTTAGAAATTAGAGCATACCTTCTAGAAAGAACATCGGCGACCACATTTTCTTTACCTTGTTTGTACTTGATGATGTATGGAAAGGATTCAATAAACTCCACCCATTTTGCATGCCTACGACTTAGCTTTCCTTGTCCTTTGAGATATTTCAAAGACTCATGATCGGTATGTATAATGAATTCCTTGTGCCAAAGATAGTGCTTGCCATGTCTCTAACACTCTTACAGAGCATAAAATTCTTTATCATATGTCGAGTAGTTAAGACTTGCTCCATTTAGCTTCTCACTAAAGAATGCAATGGGTCGACCCTCTTGCATTAAGACTCCTCCAATACCTACTCCACTCGCATCACACTCAATCTCAAAAGTTTTAGCAAAGTTAGGTAAAGCAAGCAAAGGTTTGAATCGAGTTTGTTTTTAAGCAAGTTAAAAGCATCATCTTGTTGTTTACCCCATCTGAATTCAATATTCTTTTTGATGCATTCAGTTAATGGTGCAGCAATGGTAGAAAAATCTTTAATAAATCTTCTATAAAAGCTAGCAAGACCATGAAAACTTCTAACATCACTAACACTAGTGAGTTTTGGCCACTCTTTAATTACTTTTACTTTTTCTTGATCAACATGTATTCCTTTATCGTTTACAACATATCCAAGAAAAGTAATTTCATTAGTGCAAAGAGTGCATTTATGTAGATTAGCATATAACTTTTCTTTTCTAAGCACATCAAAAATAGCTTTTAAATGTGTTACATGTTCATCTAAACTTTTGCTATACACAAGTATATCATCAAAATAAACCACTATAAACTTTCCAATGTAAGCACGCAAAATATGGTTCATCAATCTCATAAAAGTGCTAGGTGCGTTAGTTAAGCTAAAAGGCATCACAAACCATTCATATAAACCATGTTTAGTTTTGAAAGCAGTTTTCCATTCATCACCCTCATGCATTCTTATTTGATGATATCCAGATTTCAAATCAATTTTTGAAAATAGACAAGAACCATGCAATTCATCTAACATGTCATCTAGCCTAGGAATAGGATGTCGATACTTTATCGTGATTTTGTTGATGGCTCTGCAATCAACACACATTCTCCAAGATCCATCCTTTTTAGGCACCAAAAGAACAGAGAACTAGCGCATGGACTCATGCTTTTCGCACATACCCCTTTTCTATAAGCTCACTGACTTGCTTTTGGATTTCCTTGGTCTCTTCTGGGTTGCATCTATATGCTGGCCTATTTGGTATGCTTGCACCTGGAATGAAATCAATTTGATGCTCAATTCCTCTAATTGGTGGCAAACCATTGGGAACTTCTTCAGGAAAGATATCCTCATTTTCTTGTAAAAGATTAACAATAACACTAGGCAAACTTTTGTCAATTTTGTTAGAAGAAATCAAAATGTCCTTGTACATAAGTACAAGTAAGGGCTGCCTCATGATTAAGGCCTTTTTTACATCACTCATTTTGGCATAAACACTCATTTTTCTTTCACTCAAGCCTTCCTTGTTTTCTCTCCCCTTGTGTTTTTCAATACTCTTATTTTTATCACTCATCTCATCTTTTTCTTTTTTTTCTCTTACTTGCTCCCTCCCAAATGTTTTGGTTAATGAAGACTCAAGCTCCTCATATTGTTGTTTTATGCGCATCTAGTCTTCAAGAATTGTCTTCGGAGGCAACGGTCCAAGTTGATATTTCTGTCCATCTATGATCAAGGAATAACGGTTCTTGAACCCATCATGTGTTACCCTACGATCATATTGCCATGGTCTCCCCAACAACATGTGACTAGCATACATAGGTACCACATCACACCAAACTTCATCCTCATATCTACCAATTGAAAAATGAATTAACACTTGCTGATTTACCTTTACTACACAACTATCATTCAACCATTGCAACTTGTAAGGTTTTCGATGTTTGATATTAGGCAATTTTAGTTTCTCCACGAGCAAGGTACTTGCCACATTGGTACAACTTCCGCTATTAACAATCACATTGCACAACTTATTAGCAATCAAACAATGAGTATGAAATAGATTTTTACGTTGTTCACCATGTTCATCATTTTTACTTTGCAAACTAAGTGTGCGTTGAATAACCAAAATTTCACCTTTAGCATACTCTACGTCACTAGTATCCTCTGGAATGTCATCATCATCCTCTCTTTCACTTTCAGATTCTATATTCCCATCTCTTATAATCATAACTCTCTTATTAGGACATTCACGTGCTATATGTCCATGCCCAAGGCACTTAAAACACTTAATACCTCTACTTTGATTAGGTTGATTCTCACTTTACCCTTGCTGCCAAATTCATTTTTGCCTTTAATTCCATCAATTTTAGGCTTAACAATGGGTTTATCATCCTTTTTACTCCAATTCGGTTTCCAAGATGAAGAAGAACCCGAATAAGGTTTTGAATCATACCTTATGCCTTTTCTTTTGAGTTGTCTCTCAATCTTCATGGCCATATTCACCATATCATCAATCTCCACATAATGCTATAATTCCACAAGATCACCAATGTTCTTGTTCAATCCATTTAGGAATCGAGCCATTGTAGCCTCACGGTCTTCCTCCACATTAGCCCTTATCATGGCTATCTCCATCTCCTTGTGATATTCATCAACGCTCATGGAACCTTGTGTCAAAGTTTACAGTTGTTGATGCAAATCCCGATAGTAATGACTTGAGACGAATCTCCTCCTCATGATTTGTTTCATCTCTATCCAAGTCTCTACGGGCCTTTCACCATTTCTACGCCTGTCTTTACATAATTGATCCCACCAAATTATAACATAATCACAAAACTCAACAGTAGCTAATGTTACCTTTTTCTCTTCGGAGTAGTTGTGACATTCAAAGATTAGCTCCACTTTTCGTTCCCACTCCAAATAAGTATCTGGATTATTCTTTCCTTGAAAGGAAGGAATTTTCATTTTGATGCTGCCTATGTTTCTGTCCATACCATCAAAACGTCCTCTCCTAGTTTGTCTCGTAGGATTAACATCTTGACCAATTAGAGTGACTTGGTCATCGTCGAGGTCATCTCTATCATTATATTCATCATGGACGAATGCTGGTTGTCTCCTACGCCATGGTTCACCTTCCAATCTATTAATTGCATCATCATGCCTTTCTAGATGATCTCTTACATCTCCTATCACTATGAACATACGTTCAAATTGTTGTTGCATTGCTTGAAGCAAAAGATCATTCGATGAAGAACTCGCTTCCTTTTCTTTAGACATATTTGCAACCTGAAAAACAAAGTTAGAATAGCCTCACCAACACTCTCTCACGTGTTTCACTGAAGATTTGATTCACTTCACTCGTATTTTCACACAATGTTTGGCTTTTTTTTCTCGATATTGATCTCACTACTCTTGCCTTTTACCTCTTGTTTTGTTCTTTGACTTCTTAGATTAACTAAGAAACTTAAACAAACAATTCAGATTGTGGCAATTCAAGGGTATTGAAATTGGACATAAAAGCAAAAAATGTAAGCTAAGTTTAAAGGTATGTGTAATACACTTCAATAATAAGCAAAGATTAGAATTCAAGTATCAAATGAATAAAGAAAATTTTCTGGAATGAAAAAAAATTTTCAAACCAGAAACAAGAATTCAAAAGATAGAATTTTGTAATTTTCAAGAAGTCCCTGAATTCACAAAATTTTTTTTTATAATTTCGATCTCTTTCTATCTTTTTTTTTTACCTTTGATCTTCTTCTCCCTTTTCTTTTTCTTTGATTTTGATTTCCTCTCCTTTTTTTTTACTTTTGATTTTCTCTCTCTTATTTTTTTTAACTTTCTGTTCTCTTTTTTTTTTACGATAAAGTGAGGAGAAAACACAAACAAACAGTAATTGCACAAGAAACACAGCAATAAGGAGGAAGGAAGAATAGCAATTATGAATATCGTGATAAAAGAAGAATAAGAGAACAGGGAAAAGTGAAAAGATAATAGATAAGCAAACCTCAAACTTGAGCCGTGCTCTGATACCAAATGATGGAAATCATCAATTTAGCAACCATACACCCCGATAGCTAAAGAGCTATGATACATATGGAATGCAAATTAACACCCTCCAACGAATTGAAACAAGGCGGATCGTTCAAGAATGAAGTAAGGGAAACTATTCTAATTACCTATCAATAGAAAATTGATAAAATAACTAGAATAGCACTTTGAATTTCCTTAAGACGCCACAAACTAACAAGTCTGATAAGTCAAAGGAAAAGCAAAGATTTGGGTTGAACGCCACAAGCAGAAAAGCCTGATAAGTTCTAAAATTCATGCAAGAACTTAAAAACAAAACACTCACAGGTGTTGAAGAATTGTTATACTTCCCAATTGTCTCCTACACTTTGATTCAACCTCATTTATATAGTATGAGGATAGTACAAAAGGAATGAATGTATCAAATAACATTCATATTCCTAATTCATGAATTTTGGTAAATATAGCTGAATAGACTTTTCTTCTTCAAGATGAGGTCTTTAACTTTGTCCTTCTCTCTTCATGATCAAGTTGATCATTTTAGGCTCTTCTTGTAACCTTAGAATCTTGATTGAGTCTTGACTAGCTTGATCCTTCCAAATGTTTTTCAATAAACAGGTTAAAGCTTCTTTCATCCTCTTAGCTTTAGCTCTCGTCATTGGTCCTCCATGAATAGTTAAAGGGTTTTTAATCGAATTATGATCAACTTGCTAGTTTATATCATTACGATTCTCAATGCCCCAATTACAGATGAAGAAATTGTAAGAGTTGTCTTTAAGTTACCGAAACACAAAAGCCCTGGTCCGGATGGGTTTCCAGCTGAATTTTACCAAATTGCATGGCTGATTATTGGAAATGACGTGATTTTACCAAATTTTACCAAATTGCTTCATATTGCACTCCAAATCAAGAGGGACAAAAATATGTTTTAAAGCTGACTTACGAAAAATATTTGATTCAGTTAATAAGCACTTTCTCTACAAGATGCTCCTCAGTATGAACTTTCCTCAACAATGGGTTAATTGGATTTAGTGCTGCTTAGAAACTCCAAAATTTTCGGTTCGCTTCAATGGTTCAACCATGGACTGTTGATTCTGAAGAGCTGGTTAAGACATGGTCCATGGCGCTGGTTGGTTATGTGGTCGGTCTAAAGACATCCTATTTCCCATTATCCTCGTTCATTAAGACTCGATGGGGAACATCAGCATTTGATCTGCATATGCTAGAGAACGATTTTTTTGTATGCAAACTCTATTCTGAAGAGGATCTGCAATGGATTCTAGAAGGGTTTTGGACCATTCGTGATCATCCGATGATACTACGACGCTGGTCCCCTGATGTCCGTTTGGAGTTAGACAGCCTCAAGTCTATTCCATTATGGGTTTCCTTTCATGGTCTTCCCCTGCATCTTTGGAGTCAACGTTTTATTGCTAAGTTATGCAGTACCTTGGGACAACCATTGTATATTGATAAGGCAACAAAGAAATATGACGAGATTGGCTTTTGCACGAGCATGTGTTATGGTTTCTTCCGATGGCGATCTTCCGGATGAGGTTTATTATAGGGATCTTGAGGGGACCACTTGTAAGGTGCATGTTTCATATTCGTGGAAGCCACAGCGGTGTAAAATTTATCACTCTTTCAGTCATACACATGGAGCTTGTCAGCAAACGCAAAGAACGATCACTCAGGTTTACCGACAACGTCAAGCAACTCAAGTTGATGCTGCTATGACAATTGATAAACAAGGTACATCTCCCGAAGCAGTAGCACCGACGATGACGAAAGAGCATTCTTACTCGCTTGGGCAACAACACGGACAAAAGGATACATTAGGAACTTTAATTCTTCCTATTATAGCCCCTTCCACAACAACAATTTCCCAGGCTTCATCTCTTCCTACATCGACAGGAGTTGCTACAACGGGGATTCCACGTCTCACTCATCGTGCTAACCAGGATAATGTATCTCAACCAATCCCAACAAACCTCGCCAGTCAAGATATTCAGCCTCATCGTGCTAACCAGGATATTGTAATCCCAACAAACTTCGCCAGTCAGGATATTCAGCCTCAACAACCTTCAACAAACACTGCCAACCTAGATATTTTGGGTATTTCAAAGTTTAAGCATTTGCAAGCTGTGGATGAAGTGGATAAAAATAGAAATAAAGCTTTAAAAGGTAAGGATATTATGCGGGAGGACATTGCAAAACCAAGGATAAGAAGAAGGATGGGCGGTAAGTTACACATACTTAATCTACCTAGGAAGAGTCATTTATTTCCTTTCCAACCTGTTTTGATTCTGATGAAGATACTTTGTTGGAATGTTCATGGACTGAATAAATTTGAGAAATGTCGAGAGCTTAATAGAACAATCAAGTCTGATGCTTGTGATATTGTTATTCTTGTGGAAACAAAAATTAAACCATCTCGGGTTTGTGTTCAAAAAGATTTAATATGGCCAGAGGCAGAACTTTTTACCAACGATAATTGTGACACTTATGGTAGAATATGGGTATTATGGCATCCGAACTCTGTTAGTGCTTGCTTTATTTCTACTGCAGAACAATTCATCCACCTTAAAGCTGAGGATAAAAGGAATGGTTGTCAATTCCATATTACTGGTGTATATGCTTCTAACAGTATGCAGGAAAGAAATGTTCTATGGAATGATCTGATTAACATTGCAAATGGCTGTCTTACAATGCCTTGGATTGTTCTTGGTGACTTCAATACTGTTCGGTACACACATGAAAAAGTGGGGGGCAAACCACTTTCAGAGAGCAAGCTTCAAGGTTTTAATGATTACATAGATATTGCTGCATTGATTGATATGAAATCTGTAGGTGATTGGCTTTCATGGAGTAATCAAGGTGCTGCCCATAGGAAAATAATGGCTCGACTTGATAGATGTCTGATTAATCGCGAATGGTTAACAGTTTACCCTGATTCACTTCTGGAGTATGGATCTCAGTTGTTCTCTGATCACTCTTTAATGTATATACATGCAGACAAAGTAATACCCAAAGGCAAGAAACCATTTAGATTCTTTAACATGTGGAGTACCCATCCTCAGTTTCTTGAGGTTATCAGATCTGCTTGGAATGTTAATGTGCATGGATCACCTCCTTACATTTTATGCCAAAAGCTTAAAGCATGTAAAGCAGCACTAAAGGAGTGGAATACAAACACTTTTGGCAATATTATCACCCGAGTTCAGTTAATCAAAAAGAAACTAATGGCGACGCAACATGAGCTACATCTTCAGCCCTTTGACGAGAATCTTATTTGCAAAGAGGCAGAAGCTAGATCTCAATTCATGCAGGCCCTAAAGCAGGAAGAAAGTTTTGCAAAACAGAAGTCTCGACAGCATTGGCTTACTTTAGGGGATTCCAATACGAAGTTTTTCTATGCAGCCATTGCTACTAGAAGGGCTGTTAATTGTATCAGAAAATGTAAGGACCAAGATGGTACGCTTATTGAGAATTTGGATGAAGTTAAAGCACACACCAAATAATTTTTTTATTCTTTACTCAATCAAACAGAGCAGCCTAATAATGTTCATGTGGAGCCTACTCGAAAGCTTGATTCGGATGACATCACGATTCTTAATGCACCAATTACATATGAAAAAATTGTACGAGTTGTCTTCAAGTCACCAAAGCACAAGAGCCCTGGTACAGATGGATTTCTAGCTGAATTTTACCAAATTGCATGGCCAATCATTGGAAATGATGTGATTAAAGCTTGTCAGCATTTTTTCTCTTCAGGTCATATTCTTAAAGCGATAAATTGTACTTTTATTTCTTTGGTTCCTAAGAATGCAGGGGCTGATTCACTAGAGCACTACAGGCCCATTTCTTTATGCAACTTTATTTACAAGATCATCTCCAAGTTGCTTGCAGATCGAATGCAAATGATTATGCATAAGATCATTAGTCATACTCAGGCTGCTTTCATTAAAGGAAGAAGTATACATCACAATATTCTTCTTGCTAACGACTTGGTCAAAGATTTGCACTCCAAATCAAGAGGGACGAAAATATGTTTTAAAGCTGACTTACGAAAAGCATTTGATTCAGTTAATAGACAGTTTCTCTACAAGATGCTCCTCAGTTTGAACTTCCCTCAACAATGGGTTAATTGGATTCAGTGCTGCTTGGAAACTCCAAAATTTTCAGTTTTGTTCAATGGTTCCCCCGTTGGCTTCTTTGGGAGTACGAATGGCATCCGACAAGGAGATCCACTTTCTCCATATCTTTTTACAATTGTCATGGAAGGACTCAGCTGTATGTTAGAAAAGGCAGTCTCTGATGGTAGCATTAAGGTACCCCATACTGGTTCTATTCATATATCCCACATAACATTTGCAGATGATCTTATTATCTTCCTTCGCAATGACACTACTTCAGTGAAGAATTTGGCTACTATTCTGAAAGATTTTGGTTTGGTTTATGGCCTTCACCTAAATCTTGTAAAAAGTAAAGTCTATATGAGTTCTTGCGTTGAAGATAAAGACTTTATTATACAAACTCTAGGGGTTAGCGAGGGAAGTCTACCAGTTCCTTATCTGGGTCTCCCACTCTTATCCACTGGCATTCATAAAATTCACTGTCAGCCTATCCTACAAAAAATAAAGAATAAAATTTCCTCCTAGAAAACTAGACTTCTTTCCAAAGCAGGACGACTTGAACTCATCCGATCTGTGTTGTTTTCTTATTCTATTTATTGGTCTAATGCATTTCTTCTACCTATTGGACTTCTTCAGGATATTGAACGGTTATTGAAGAACTTTTTTTGGAATGGTATGGATGGAAAGGCAATGCATATGGTCAATTGGGATAGCATTTGTAGACCAAAAGATGAGGGGGGCTGAATCTGCGAAATCTGAGAGATTGGAATAAAGCTTGTTTGGTATAGAAATTATGGGATCTTTTGCAAAATAAATCTTTATGGTCATAATGGGTTTCTTCTAGGTACCTATCTTAGGAATCAATATGGGAAGTTTCAACAAGAACATATCATTCTGTTGCATGGAAAGGAATTTTGAAGGCAAGAAACTGGCTAATCAACCACATTTCTTACACAATCTCTTCTGGGACCAGAATTAATATGTGGTATGATCCTTGGGTGAATGGAAAAAGTATATTTCAATTATATGGTGATTGAGTACGAAGAGATCTTGGGGCCCCTAAAGATTGGAAGGTTTCTGAGTTCATTGCTAACGGCACCTGGTGTCTTCCTAATCCTATTTCTCCTGATATGCTATCACTTTGGCCGACTATTACAGCTCTTTCAATCAGGAATAACTCATCAGATATGCTTAATTGGCTTCATGACAATGGAAAGTTTAGTGCTAAATCTGCATGGAATCAAGTCAGACAAAGAAATAATAAATGGATCCCGAGCAGTTGGACATGGGATAGACCGGGCTCACAGAAACATTCCTTATACACATGGCAGGCCTTTCTTGCCAAACTACCTACAATGGACAATATGAAGCGAAAAGGTATATATCTTGTTAACCTATGCTCTCTTTGTATGCAACAGGAAGAAAGTATAGATCATATCTATTTTGCTTGTGACTACACTAATTGGGTATGGATAGAGATTCTGAAAAGATTTGAAATACAAAGGCTACCAATGCCAAACTTGCATCAAGAACTAGAACAGCTGCAGCAAAACTTCTCAAGAAAAGGGCTTCTTACACAACTGGCAAAGCTTACCTTCAGATGTACTATTTGGTGGATTTGGAAGGAGAGGTGTAGCAGAATTTTTGAGGGTCACAACACACACAATGCTCATCTTCTGCTTGAGATACTTAGTGACTCACGATCATGCATGGAGCAAGATTTAGAAACGAGGCATTTAACAAGTAGAGAAAAAGAGATCTTCCTCATATTCAATTTTATAATTCTTTAATGCTTCCTTTGTTTATGGAAATCATCAATTTAGCAACCATACACCCCGATAGCTAAAGAGCTATGATACATATGGAATGCAAATTGACACCCTCCAACTAATTGAAACAAGGCGGATCGTTCAAGAATGAAGTAAGGAAAACAATTCTAATCACTTATCAATAGAAAATTGATGACATAACTAGAATAGCACTTTGAATTCCCTTAAGACGCCACAAACTAATAAGTCTGATAAGTCAAAGGAAAAGCAAAGATTTGATTTGAACGCCACAAGCAGAAAAGCCTAATAAGTTCCAAAGTTCATGCAAGAACTTAAAAACAAAACACTCACCGGTGTTGAAGAATTGTTATACTTCCCAAATTGTCTATCCTACATTTTGATTCAGCCTCATTTATATAGTATGAGGATAGTACAAAAGGAATGAATGCATTAAATAACATTCATATTCCTAATTCATGGATTTTGATAAACATAGCTGAATAGACTTTTCTTCTTCAAGATGAGGTCTTTAACTTTGTCCTTCTCTCTTCATGATCAAGTTGATCATTTTAGGCTCTTCTTGTAATCTTAGAATCTTGACTGAGTCTTGACTAGCTTGATCCTTCCTAATATTTTCCAATAAACAGGTTAAAGCTTCTTTCATCCTCTTAGCTTTAGCTCTCGTCATTGGTCCTCCATGAATAGTTAAAGAGTCTTTAATCGAATTATGATCATTTTGCTGGTTTATATCATTCCCCCTTTCCTGGAAAGGATTCGTCCTCGAATTATAGCCTCTATCACCTACATCAAATAAAGATAGATCAGAAACATTGCATGTTGCATTAACGTTGCCATACTCACCTGGTAGTTCCAGCTTATATGCGTTGTCATTGATTTTTTGAAGGACTTGAAATGGACCATCTCCTCTTGGCATTAGTTTAGACTTCCTATGATTGGGAAATCTTTCCTTTCTTAAGTGTACCCAAACCCAGTAACCAGGTTCGAATACTACTTGTTTTCGGCCTTTGTTGTGTTGTTTCTTATATTGTAGAGTTTTCTTTTCAATTTGTGTTCAGACTTTTTCATGCAATGCTTTTACAAATTCAGCTTTTTGCTTACCATCCAAATTAGCTTTTTCCAATGGTAAAGGTAGCAAATCCATAGGAGTTAATGGATTGAACCCATACACAACTTCAAATGGGGAATGATTTGTTGTAGCATGCACACTTCTATTATAAGCAAACTCCACATGTGGCAAACACTCCTCCCAATTTTTAAAATTTTTTAGAATTATGGCCCTCAAAAGTGTTGATAAAGTTCGATTTACCACCTCCGTTTGCCCATCTATTTGTGGATGACAAGTGGTTGAATACAACAATCTTGTACCCAACTTACTCCAAAGTGTTCTCCAAAAGTGACTAAGAAACTTCACATCTCTATCACTCACAATTGTCCTTGGGATGCCATGTAACCTCACAATTTCTTTGAAAAATAGTCCCGCATCATGTGTTGCATCATCTGTTTTATGGCAAGGAATGAAATGTGCCATCTTGCTAAACCTATCAACAACAACAAAAATAGAATCTCTCCCTCCTTTTGACCTAGGTAAACCTAAGACAAAGTCCATGGATATATCAACCCAAGGTTCACTAGCTATAGGAAGGAGTGTATATAACCAATAGGCATTACTTTAGATTTAGCTTGTTTACAAGTGATGCATTTCTCACACAATTTTTCAATATCCCTTTTCATGCGTGGCCAAAAGAAATGATCACTTAACACATCTAAAGTTTTTCTAACTCCAAAATGTCCCATTAAACCTCCACTATGTGCTTCTCTCACAAGTAATTCTCTCATTGAACATTGAAGAACACGACTTGTTTTCTTTGAAAAGAAAACCATCATGCCTAAAGAACTTATCAAAACCCCCTTTTTTACATGCCCCATAAACATTAGCAAAATCATGGTCAGAATTGTATAAATCTTTAATGTATTCAAAACCCAATAATTTTGCATCAAGTTTAGAAATTAGAGCATACCTTCTAGAAAGAACATCGGCGACCACATTTTCTTTACCTTATTTGTACTTAATGATGTATGGAAAGGATTCAATAAACTCCACCCATTTTGCATGCCTACGACTTAGCTTTCCTTGTCCTTTGAGATATTTCAAAGACTCATGATCGGTATGTATAATGAATTCCTTGTGCCAAAGATAGTGCTGCCATGTCTCTAACACTCTTACTAGAGCATAAAATTCTTTATCATATGTCGAGTAGTTAAGACTTGCTCCATTTAGCTTCTCACTAAAGAATGCAATGGGTCGACCCTCTTGCATTAAGACTCCTCCAATACCTACTCCACTCGCATCACACTCAATCTCAAAAGTTTTAGCAAAGTTAGGTAAAGCAAGCAAAAGTGCTGAACTGAGTTTGTCTTTAAGCAAGTTAAAAGCATCATCTTGTTGTTTACCCCATCTAAATTCAATATTCTTTTTGATGCATTCAGTTAATGGTGCAGCAATGATAGAAAAATCTTTAATAAATCTTCTATAAAAGCTAGCAAGACCATGAAAACTTCTAACATCACTAACACTAGTGGGTTTTGGCCACTCTTTAATTACTTTTACTTTTTCTTGATCAACATGTATTCCTTTATCGTTTACAACATATCCAAGAAAAGTAATTTTATTAGTGCAAAAAGTGCATTTATGTAGATTAGCATATAACTTTACTATTCTAAGCACATCAAAAATAGCTTTTAAATGTGTTACATGTTCATCTAAACTTTTGCTATACACAAGTATATCATCAAAATAAACCACTATAAACTTTCCAATATAAGCACGCAAAATATGGTTCATCAATCTCATAAAATGCTAGGTGCGTTAGTTAATCCAAAAGGCATCACTATCCATTCATATAAACCATGTTTAGTTTTGAAAGTAATTTTCCATTCATCACCCTCATGCATTCTTATTTGATGATATCTAGATTTCAAATCAATTTTTGAAAATAGACAGGAACCATGCAATTCATCTAACATGTCATTTAGCCTAGGAATAGGATGTCGATACTTTACCGTGATTTTGTTGATGGCTCTGCAATCAACACACATTCTCCAAGATCCATCCTTTTTAGGCACCAAAAGAATAGGAACTGCGCATAGACTCATGCTTTCTCGCACATACCCCTTTTCCATAAGCTCACTGACTTGCTTTTGGATTTCCTTGGTCTCTTCTGGGTTGCATCTATATGCTGGCCTATTTGGTATGCATGCACCTGAAATGAAATCAAATTGATGCTCAATTCCTCTAATTGGTGGCAAACCATTGGGAACTTCTTCGAGAAAGATATCCTCATTTTCCTGCAAAAGATCAACAATAACACTAGGCAAACTTTTGTCAATTTTGTTAGAAGAAATCAAAATGTCCTTGTACATAAGTACAAGTAAGGGCTGCCTCATGATTAAGGCCTTTTTTACATCACTCATTTTGTCATAAACACTCATTTTTCTTTCACTCAAGCCTTCCTTGTTTTCTCTCCCCTTGTGTTTTTCAATACTCTTATTTTTATCACTCATCTCATCTTTTTCTTTTTTCTCTCTTACTTGCTCCCTCCCAAATGTTTTAGTTAACGAAGACTCAAGCTCCTCATATTGTTGTTTTATGCGCATCTGGTATTCAAGAATTATCTTCGGAGACAACGGTCCAAGTTGATATTTCTGTCCATCTATGATCAAGGAATAACGATTCTTGAACCCATCATGTGTTACCCTACGATCATATTGCCATGGTCTTCCCAACAACATGTGACTAACATACATAGGTACCACATCACACCAAACTTCATCCTCATATCTACCAATTGAAAAATGAATTAACACTTGCTGATTTACCTTTACTACACCACTATCATTCAACCATTGTAACTTGTAAGGTTTTGGATGTTTGATAGTAGGCAATTTTAGTTTCTCCACGAGCATGGTACATGCCACATTGGTACAACTTCCACTATCAACAATCACATTGAACAACTTGTTAGCAATCAAACAATGAGTATGAAACAAATTTTCACGTTGTTCACCATGTTCATCATTTTTACTTTGTAAACTAAGTGTGTGTTGAATAACCAAAATTTCACCTTTAGCATACTCTACGTCACTAGTATCCTCTGGAATGTCATCATCATCCTCTCTTTCACTTTCAGATACTATACTCCCATCTCTTAGAATCATAACTCTCTTATTAGGACATTCACGTGCTATATGTCCATGCCCAAGACACTTAAAACACTTAATACCTCTACTTTGATTAGGTTGATTCTCACCTTTACCCTTGCTGCCAAATTCATTTTTGCCTTTAATTCCATCAATTTTAGGCTTAACAATGGGTTTATCATCCTTTTTACTCTAATTCGGTTTCCAAGATGAAGAAGAACCCGAATAAGGTTTTGAATCATACCTTGTGCCTTTTCTTTTGAGTTGTCTCTCAATCTTCATGGCCATATTCACCATATCCTCAATCTCCACATAATGCTGCAATTCCACAAGATCACCAATGTTCTTGTTTAATCCACTTAGGAATCGAGCCATTGTAGCCTCACGGTCTTCCTCCACATTAGCCCTTATCATGGCTATCTCCATCTCCTTGTGATATTCATCAACGCTCATGGAACCTTGTGTCAAAGTTTGCAGTCGTTGATGCAAATCCCGATAGTAATGACTTGGGACGAATCTCCTCCTCATGATTTGTTTCATCTCTATCCAAGTCTCTACGGGCCTTTCACCATTTCTACGCCTGTCTTTACATAATTGATCCCACCAAATTATAGCATAATCACAAAATTCAACAGCGGCTAATTTTACCTTTTTCTCTTCGGAGTAGTTGTGACATTCAAAGATTAGCTCCACTTTTCGTTCCCACTCCAAATAAGTATCTGGATTATTCTTTCCTTGAAAAGAAGAAATTTTCATTTTGATGCTGCCTATGTTTCTGTCCACACCATCAAAACGTCCTCTCCTAGTTTGTCTCATAGGATTAACATCTTGACCAATTAAAGTGACTTGGTCATTGTCGAGGTCATCTCTGTCATTATATTCATCATGGATGAATGCTGGTTGTCTCCTACGCCGTGGTACACCTTCCAATCTATTAATTGCATCATCATGCCTTTCTAGATGATCTCTTACATCTCCTATCACTTTAAACATACGTTCAAATTGTTGTTGCATTGCTTGAAGCAAAAGATCATTTGATGAAGAACTCGCTTTCTTTTCTTTAGACATATTTGCAACCTGAAAAACAAAGTTAGAATAGCCTCACCAACACTCTCTCACGTGTTTCACTGAAGATTTGATTCACTCCACTCGTATTTTCACATAATGTTTGGCTTTTTTTTCTCGATATTGATCTCACCACTCTTGCCTTTTACCTCTTGTTTTGTTCTTTGAGTTCTTAGATTAACTAAGAAACTTAAACAAACAATTCAGATTATGGCAATTCAAGGGTATTGAAATTAGACATAAAAGCAAAAAAAAAAAATGTAAGCCAAGTTTAAAGGTGTGTGTAATACACTTCAATAATAAGCAAAGATTAGAATTCAAGTATCAAATGAATAAAGAAAATTTTCTGGAATGAAAAAAAATTCAAACCAGAAACAAGAATTCAAAATTATGAAGATAGAATTTTGTAATTTTCAAGAAGTCCCTGAAATCACAAATTTTTTTTTTATAATTTCGATCTCTTTCTATCTTTTTTTTTTACCTTTGATCTTCTCCCTTTTCTTTTTCTTTGATCTTGATTTCCTCTCCTTTTTTTTTTACTTTTGATTTTCTCTCTCTTGTTTTTTTTTTAACTTTCTGTTCTCTTTCTTTTTTTTTTGACGATAAAGTGAGGGGATAACACAAACAAATAGTAATTGCATAAGAAACACAACAATAAGGAGGAAGGAAGAATATCAATTATGAATATCGTGATAAAAGAAGAATAAGAGAACAGGGAAAAGTGAAAAGATAATGGATAAGCAAACCTCAAACTTGAGCCGTGCTCTGATACCAAATGATGGAAATCATCAATTTAGCAACCATACACCCCGATAGCTAAAGAGCTATGATACATATGGAATGCAAATTGACACCCTCCAACTAATTGAAACAAGGCGGATCGTTCAAGAATGAAGTAAGGAAAACTATTCTAATCACTTATCAATAGAAAATTGATGAAATAACTAGAATAGCACTTTGAATTCCCTTAAGACGCCATAAACTAATAAGTCTGATAAGTCAAAGAAAAAGCAAAGATTTGGTTTGAATGCCACAAGCAGAAAAGCCTGATAAGTTCTAAAGTTCATGCAAGAACTTAAAAACAAAACACTCACCGGTGTTGAAGAATTATTATACTTCCCAAATTGTCTGTCCTATACTTTGATTCAGCCTCATTTATATAGTATGAGGATAGTACAAAAGGAATGAATGCATTAAATAACATTCATATTCCTAATTCATGAATTTTGGTAAACATAGCTGAATAGACTTTTCTTCTTCAAGATGAGGTCTTTAACTTTGTCTTTCTCTCTTCATGATCAAGTTGATCATTTTAGGCTCTTCTTGTAACCTTAGAATCTTGACTGAGTCTTGACTAGCTTGATCCTTTCAAATGTTTTCCAATAAACAGGTTAAAGCTTCTTTCATCCTCTTAGCTTTAGCTCTCGTCATTGGTCCTCCATGAATAGTTAAAGGGTCTTTAATCGAATTATTATCAACTTGCTGGTTTAATGCTTCCTTTGTATTGTCTGATTTTCTGCTTTAAAATTGTGATATATTCACCGGTTGTCCAGGAATAGTTGGTTATTACATTTTACTGCCTATGGTAGAGCGTCATAGTCTACAATATGTGTAGTCATGATTTCCGTTTAACTACTCTCGGAGAAGAGTCTGGTGGAGTGAGACCATTCCACCTTTCTGAGGTGGGGTGCATTCTCTTAGACTGCTCTAAGAGATCTCAGGCTTTAGTCTATGGCTTGTGTAGACAAAGCTAATTTGTACAAACTTCATACTAAATCTACTTACATTTACTTACCAAAAAAAAAAGAGGCTAGTCCAAGGCCGAGGATCTCTAGAAATAAGAGCAAGAGGCCGCAATCTAGAGCGCGACCTACCTCTATTTTGCATCATCGAAGATGCATCTCGTCGGGATGAAGATAGCAAAGGTTGAGACGTAGGGGCAGAGAACCTCGTCGTCGGAGTCATTGCTGCCCAGTAGCTACGTTCCTGCAGGCTAGGGACCTGCAGCCCCAACAGCGAAGAAGCAGCTGCAGGCGGAAGCCGTCCCCACCGCACAGGGGAGTAGATTCAGCGCCGCCGCGCCTCCCTCGCCTTCTCCGTGCATGCAAGAACACCTAGCCCATCGCCTCCTAGGGGAAGAAGCAGCTGCAGGTTCTCCTGCAGAAGAAGGGGCGATGCAGGGGAGTTGCGTGCAACACCACCTAGCCCACCGACTCCTAGGGGACAGCTGCCCAGCAGCCACCGCCTCCAGGGGGAGATGTAGGGGAGTTGCGACCACCCAGCCCACCGCAGGGGAGAACGCCCAGCAGCCACCGCCTCATGCCCCAAAGCAGGGGGCGATGCAGGGGACATCGCAGCCCCCGATCTGGCCGAGGTGAGGATGCCTCCCTCGTTCTCCTCCTCCTATGTTCACCAAAGTGGAAAGAGGCGGAGTAGAGGCTCTCCTGGCACAGATCTTCTCCGTGCGCAGAACCTTCTCCTATCCCCCTTCTCTTCCAGAAAGAGGCCGTGCAGGAAGAAACAGAGAGAGGAGAGGGAGGCGTGCCCTAGGTTGCCGCCCGCCCGAAGTTCCTGGTCACGGCGAGCCCACCGCCGTCGCCGTCACCTAGTCCTCGTAGCACCACCCAGCAGATGCCCTGCAGACCCCGTGCAGAACAGGCTGCGGATCCTATGATGCAGCCTTCCCGCTCTCCGTGCGTGAAACAGGGAGAACCCAATAGCTGTCGCCTTTTCTTGCCCTAGCCGTCTCCGTGGCTTCACTTTCCCCCAACGCGTTTGCACGTGGAGGAAGGGAAGAACCACCACCCAAGGGAGAAGAAGCAGATCCACAACGTCCTGCAGCCACCGCCTCTTTTCTCCCTAGAGAGAGAAGAGAATCACCTAGAGAGAGAAACTCTTGACTAGAGAGAGACCAGGCAAAAGAAATGTATTAGACCAATAAATAAATTAAGGGTACAACATAGATCAGATGAGTTCAAGGAGTCCTTTGGAAAGAAGTCTAGTTTTCCAAGAGGAAATTCTATTATTTATTTTTTGCAGGATAGGTTGATAGTGGGTTTTGTGAATGCTGGTGGATATGAGTGGAAGACCCAGATATCAAACTGGCAGACTTCCCTTGCTAACCCCCAATGTTTGTATAATAAAATCTTTATCTTCAATGCAATGACCTATATAGACTTTACTTTTCGCATGATTTAGTTGAAGGCCAAAAACCAAACTAAAATCTTTTAGAATAGCAGCCAAATTCCTCATTGAAGTAGAGTCATTACAAAGAAATATAATAAGATCATTTGCAAATGTTACGTGGGATATATGAATAGAACCAGCATGGGGTACCTTAATGCTGCCATCAACGATTGCCTCTTCTAATATATAGCTGAGTCCTTCCATTACAATTGTAAAAAAATATGGAGAAAGTGGATCTTCTTGTTGGATGCCATTCGTGCTCCCGAAAAAGCCAATAGGTGAACCATTAAAGAGAACCGAAAATTTTGGAGTTTCCAAACAGCATTGAATCCAATTAACCCATAGTTGCGGGAAGTTCATACTGAGGAACATCTTGTAGATAAAGTATCTATTAACTGAATCAAATACTTTTCGGAAGTCAGCCTTAAAATAGATTTTTGTCCCTCTTAATTTGGAGTGTAAATCCTTGACCAAGTAATTAGCAAGAAGAATATTGTGTTGTATACTTCTCCCTTTCATGAAAGCAGCCTGAGTAGGACTAATGATCTTGTGCATAATCTTTTGCATTCGATCTGCAAGCAACTTGGATATGATTTTGTAAATAAAGTTACATAATGAAATGGGCCTGTAGTGATCTAGTGAATCAGCCCTTACATTCTTCAGAACTAAAGAAATAAAGGTATAATTTATCTCTTTAAGAATATGACCTAAAGAGAAAAAATGCTGGCAAGCTTTAATTACATCATTACCAATGATAGGCCATGTAATTTGATAAAATTCAGTTGAAAATCCATTTAGACCAGGGCTTTTGTGCTTCAGTGATTGAAAGACAACCCTTATAATTTCTTCATCTATAATTGGTGTATTAAAAATCACGATGGCATCCGAATCAAGCTTTCTAATAGGCTCCACATGAATATTATTAGGCTGTTCCTCTTGATTGAGTAGAGAATAAAAAAATTATTCAGTGTGTGCTTTAATCTCATCCAAATGCTCAATAAGATTATCATCTTTATCTTTACATTTCCTGATGTAGTTAATGGCTCTTTTAGAAGCAATGGTAGTATAAAAAAACTTAGTGTTGGAATCCTCAAGAGTAAGCCTATGCTATCGAGACTTCTGTTTTGTAAAACTTTCCTCCTGCTTTAAGGCTTGCATGAATTGATACCTGGCTTTTGCCTCTTTTCTAATAAGATTCTCGACAAGGGGTTAAAGATGCAGCTCTTGTTGCACTGCCATTAGTTCCTTTTTACTGAACTTGACCCAGGTGGTAATATTGCCAAAAGTGTTTTTATTCCACTTCTTAAGTACTGTTTTATATGCTTTAGCTTCTGGCATAAAATGTACGGAGGAGAACCATGCACAGTAACATACAAAGTTGATATGATATCTCGAGGAATTGAGGATGAGAACTCCATATGGTAAAGAATCTTAATGGTTTCTTACCTCTGGGTGTTGCTTTGTCTGCGTATATATACATTGAAGAGTGATCGAAAAATAACTGAATACCATACTCCAGAAGTGAATTAGGATAACAGTGTTAGCCATGCTTGATTAATCAGATACCTTTCGAGTCGAGCCATTATTTTCCTGTGGGCAGCACCTTGATTACTCCATGAAAGCCAATCCCCTATAGATTTCATATCAATTAATGTAGCAGTATCTATGTAATCATTAAAATTCTAAAGCTGGCTTTCTGAAAGTGGTTTACCCCCCACCTTTTCATTTGTATACCAAACAGTATTAAAGACACCAAGTATAATCCAACGCACTACAAAATAGCCATTTGCAATGTTAGATAGATCAGTCCATTGAGCATTTCTCTCATGCATACTCTTCGAAGCATAGATACCCGTAATATGGAATTGATAGTCGTTCGTTTTGTCCACTGCCTTAAGATGGATGAATTGTTCAATAGCAGAAATAAATCAAGCACTAACAGAATTGGGATGCTATAAGACCCATAATCTACCATAAGTATCGCAAGAATCATTGGTAAGAAGTTCTACCTCCGGCCATATTAAATTCTTTTGAACACAAACCCGAGATGGTTTAATTTTTGTTTCCACAAGAATAACAATATCACAAGCAACAGACCTAATTATTCTATTGAGCACCCATCATTTCTCAGGTTTATTAAGTCCACAAACATTCTAACAGATTATCTTCATAAAAAATAAAACAGATGGAAAGGAAGTAAGAGATTCCATGCAAAAAGTAAAGTCTATATGGGTTCTTGCGTTGAAGATAAAGACTTTATTATACAAACTCTGGGGGTTAGCGAGGGAAGTTTGCTAGTTCCTTATCTGGGTCTCCCACTCTTATCCACTGACATTCATAAAATTCATTGTCAGCCTATCCTACAAAAAATAAAGAATAGAATTTTCTCCTGGAAAACTAGACTTCTTTCCAAAGCAGGACGACTTGAACTCATCCGATCTGTGTTGTTTTCTTATTCTATTTATTGGTCTAATGCATTTCTTCTACCTGTTGGACTTCTTCAGGATATTGAACGGCTATTGAAGAACTTTTTCTAGAATGGTACGGATGGAAAGGCAATGCATATGATCAATTGGGATAGCATTTGTAGACCAAAAGATGAGGGGGGGCTGAATCTGCGAAATCTGAGAGATTAGAATAAAGCTTGTTTGGTACAGAAATTGTGGGATCTTTTGCAAAATAAATCCTTATGTTCACAATGGGTTTCTTCTAGGTACCTATCTAAGGAATCAATATGGGAAGTTTCAACAAGAACATATCATTCTACTGCATGGAAAGGAATTTTGAAGGCAAGAAACTGGCTAATCAATCACATTTCTTACATAATCTCTTCTGGGACCAGAATTAATATGTGGTATGATCCTTGGGTGAATGGAAAAATTATATTTCAATTATATGGTGATCGAGTACGAAGAGATCTTGGGGCCCCTAAATATTGGAAGGTTTCTGAGTTCATTGCTAACGGCACCTGGTGTCTTCCTAATCCTATTTCTCCTGATATGCTATTACTTTGACCGATTATTACAGCTCTTCCAATCAGGAATAACTCATTAGATATGCTTAATTGGCTTCATGACAATGGAAAGTTTAGTGCTAAATCTGCATGGAATCAAATCAGACAAAGAAATAACAAGTGGATCCCGAGCAGTTGGATATGGGATAGACCGGGCTCACAGAGACATTCCTTATGCACATGGCAGGCCCTTCTTGCCAAACTACCCACAATGGATAATATGAAGCAAAAAGGTATATCTATTGTTAATCGATGCTCTCTTTATATGCACCAGGAAGAAGATATTGATCATCTTTATTTTGCTTGCGACTACACTAATTGGATATGAGAGGAGATTCTGAAGATATTTGAACTCCATAGGCTACCAATGCCAAACTTGCATCAGGAACTAGAACAGCTGTAGCAAAGCTTCTCAAGCAAAGGGCTTCTTACACAACTCGCAAAAATTACCTTCAGATGTGCTATTTGGTGGATTTTAAGGGAGAGGTGTAGCAGAATCTTTGAGGGCCACAACACACACAATACTCACCTATTGCTCGAGATACTTAGCGACTCAAGATCATGTATAGAGTAGGATCTGGAAATGAAGCATT